>CM031243.1:294904456-296342581 GCA_018340775.1 Taxus wallichiana var. yunnanensis | reverse complement strand
TTAAGATTTTTTTCACCTTTTTCAACTAATTCATGAATGAAGTGGTATCTTATTGCAATATGCTTTCTTATTCCATGGAAGAATCGATCTTTTGACAAGGACATATTATCACAAAAATGGTAGAACCTCCTTATTTCTCTTCATGTAAATATGAGAGGATTCTCCTTAACCATATTACTTGACATGTAGTTGAATTTACTGCAATATACTCTACTTCAATCATGGAAAGTGAAAAATTGATTGTTTCTTTGAAGCCCATGATATGGCTCCTAACCCAACATTGAACACATCCAAATGTTATTTTTCTATCATCAAGGCTACCTGTTAAATCACCATCTTTGTATCCAACTAATCGTAACTCATTATCAACAAATTAAAAATTCCATTATTTCTCGGTACCATTCACATACCTCATAATACTCTTTCCTGCTTGCTAATGAGTTTCCTTTGGAGTCTCCATGAATCAAGAAAAAAGGATAACTGCATATATGATATCCATTCTAGTTGTAGTTAAGTACATCAAGCTTCCTACCATGCTTTTGTACCTTGTGGGATCCACATTGCTGCTGCAATCATCTTTGGTTAATTTCAAACTTACTTCAGCTCATTTTCTTTCCAACATTTTGAATCTTTCCAAAATTTCTTTTTCATACTTTTCTTGAGAAACAAATATGCCATGCTCCATTTTCTTGACCTCAATTCCAAGAAAGTACTTCAACAATCCCAAATCAGTCATCTCAAACTCCTTCTTCATGGCTGATTTGAACTCATCTATAGCCTTGTTTGCATTTCTGGTAAAGATTAAATCATCTACATACAAAAAAAAAAAAAAATCAAAATATCACCATCCTTTCTTGCTTTGATGTAGAGTGTGGGCTCAC
The DNA here is from genome assembly GCA_018340775.1 of Taxus wallichiana var. yunnanensis. Lineage (NCBI taxonomy): Eukaryota > Viridiplantae > Streptophyta > Pinopsida > Cupressales > Taxaceae > Taxus > Taxus wallichiana. Next base: position 296,341,700 of record CM031243.1, on the reverse strand, counting down.
TATTGCTTTTTCTAAAGCCATTTCTTATCAAATAGGAGTCTATCCAACTATACCATGCCCTTGGTGCTTGTTTGAGTCCATACAATTATTTCTTGAGCTTGTATACTTTTCTCTCATGCCTTGGAATCTCATAACTAGGTGGTTGTCCCACATACACCTCTTCTTCTAACACTCCATTTAAGAAATCTGATTTGACATCCATTTGATGAAGCTTACACTTGTGATGAGAAGATATGGAAATTATTTTTCTCACATTTTCTAGCCTTACCATAGGTGAAAAGGTTTTATTATAATCATGTCCAGGCCTTTGTTAGTATCCTTTGATAAATAACATTTCCTTATGTCTTTAAATCTTTCCTTTGGGAGTAGTCTTGGTTTTGTAAACCCACTTGACTCCAATGAATTCCTTTCCCATTGGAAGATCTACTAACTCCCATGTTCCATTATTCTCTATTACATGCATTTCTTCATCCATTGCTTCATACCATTTTTGTGTTTAATTTCTTCCTCATAATAAATAGAACCAATTGTTATAGGGCTGAAGGTGGTGATTCAAGAACCAAATTACAAGTACTAGAAGGAGACAATAGCTACACTGGTCAATGAATGGAACGGCTGTATGGAGATGGTGGGAGAATTGGTCAGAGAATAATGTTAGGTTTTTAATTTGCTGTTAGTTTATCCCTATGCTGTTAGTATAAACCTTTGGACTGTTATATATTGTAATTCCTATCTTATGGATATCTTAAACTGTAGTCTTTGTTTTTTGAACTTTTGGAACATGAATGGCCTTTAAAGGTAAATCCATTGGCCAATATGTAAGGTTGCTGCAACTCTTTGTAATGGGGTAGGGTCCCCTCAACCCTAATTTTTACCACTAATCAAAAAAATAAATAAATAGGACCAATTGTTGAAAATAAAGCAAAATTAATCATTTCATCTTCATTTTCATCATACCTTGACTTCTCATAAATCTCTTGTACACTCCTCATTTGAACTTGGTGTTGATTTGAGTCAAATGATGATGAAGATGCCTCATTAGTTGCTCCTTGTATGCTTTTTTGGCTGCTGTCATTTGAAGATTCACCCCTTTGTGAAATAGGTGTCCAACTTGGTGCATTGTTTACTCTACCATATGTTGTTTCAGCATCAATGATAGGTGCATTTACCTTTGTTTGTGGCTGCTCCACTTCTTGTACATCTCCCCAAGATGCTTCCTCAATGAATTGAACATCCCAGCTGATTATGAGCTCCTTTGTGATTGGATTGTACAATCTATAAGATTTATATTTCTCACTATACCTAATGAAAATGCACTTCTCTCCTCTATTATCCCACTTTGATCTTATTTTCTTGGAACATGTGCATATGCTACACACCCAAAAAATATCAAGTGCTCAACACTTGGCTTTCTTCCACTCCATGCCTCTTGAGGTATCATGTTCCTCACACTTTTTGTAGGACATCTATTCAACAAATAAATTTTTGTTCCAACTTCTTCAGCCCAATATTCATTTGACAATCCTCTTTCTTTAATCATGATCCTTTTCATTTCCTGAATGGTATAAATTTTCCTCTCAACTACACCATTTTTCTATGGTGTATAATTTGTTGTAAATTGTTTATTGATCCCAAACTCCTTATAAAATTTTAAAAATTGATTTGATATGTACTCTCTCCCTCTATCCATTCTCAATGTATTTATATAATGGCCATTTTGCTTCTCAACCACGGCCTTAAATTGTTTGAATAATTTGATTGTATTTGATTTATTTTTAAGAAATAAAACCATGTCCTTTTGCTGAAATCATTTATAAAAGTAATGAAATACTCACTCTTAGACAAGGAGGGAGTCTTCATGGGACCACACAAATCTAAATGTATTAGCTTAAGAGGTGAGCTTGCTCTCTAGGATTTTCTTGAGGGAAAATCATTTCTATGTTTCTTCCCAATATACAAACCTCACATACTTTATCTGGTTGTTCAATAGAGGCAACCCTTTAACCATTTGTTTTTTTATAAAGAACAAGTAATACACCAAAACTTAAATTTCCATCCCTGAGATTCTAAAGAGTAGATTGATCAATAGATATTGTTTTGAACATTGTTTCTCCCTCACTTTGCATCCTCAAAGGAAAAATTATATTTTGTGTCATCTTCACTATTGCAATATGCCTATTACTTCCACTTATATCATATATAATGCATTCTCCATTTTCAAACCTCACCTTATATCCTTTTTTTTGGACAAGCTACCCAATACTTATAAGATTATACTTCAATCCTAGAACATAGAAGACATCATAAATATTCCTTTTGTCTCATTTCTTGGTGAGAATGGATACACTTCCTTTTCCCATCACTGGAACCTTGTCATTTGTTCCCATATTCACTTCATATTTGATTGTTTCATCTATGTTATTGAACATTTCCTTATTTCCACACATATGGTTGTTGCATGCACTATCCAAATACCATATTTGTTTGTTTCCTTGCTCAGCTACATTGCAAGTTAGAAACAAAGCTCCACTCTTTTCATTATTTTTAGGTTCAACTTATTTTGTATTAGAAAAACTTACATTATGATTTCTCATATCATACTCTTTCTTTCTACATTCACTAGCATAATGTCCATACTTTTGCAATAATAGAATTGTACATTCAATTTATCATACCTTTATGTAGAACCACCTCTAGAAGTGTTTTTCCCTTCCTCTTCCTCTTATATGTGGCTCTTGATGGTTGTGTCTTCCACCTTCTTACTAGTTGCAAACTCTTCCTCTTCCTCTATTATAGGCTCCCTCTCCCTAGCCTCTCACATTTGTGTTTGTTTTGAAGGATTTTTCATTGGAGGAGCTAGATTTCCTACTCATCCTTTGTTCATGGGTTTGTAAAGAACCCATTAACTCATCAACTTTCATTTTCCTCAAGTCCTTGGACTCCTCTATTACAACAATAACTAGATCAAATCTAGTTGGAAGGATCCTTAATACCTTCTCTATGATCCTATGGTCTTCAACAACATCTCCATTAGTCCTCATTTAATTGACTATGGTCATTGTCCTTATGAAAAAATAATTTATTAATTTGATTATTTCATGAGAAGGGTCTCAAAATATCTCCTCAACATCTACAATTTATCTTCACCTTATCACTTCCTTGATAAGAATTTTGCAAGGTATCCCATGCTTGTTTGGAGTTTATAGCTTTTGATTGTTGGTGTATGATATTTACCATGCACATATTTTATGTACATGGGATTCCTCCACATAGGTGATTCACCATGCTTAGGTGTCCTAGGGTGTCATTATGGCCTTACATGCATTATAGAGCATCATAGGAGTTACATTTGACCAGCTATTCTAGGAATGTAAATCCCACCTCTTGACAGCTACATTTTTGGGGGAGTTACACACCCTAATACTATATGTACACCCTTTCATCTTGAGCAATATGGTGGAATGGAATAGAGTATGGAATTTGAGCCTTTTTTCCCTTAATGCATGCACATTTCTCCCATGGGTGAGTTCTTGCTTGGATCTTGAAACTGCATCATTTCACGGTTGAGTCCAACGTGTTGATGCTCACAAATTCCCTCTAGATCTTCATCATTCCTCCAACATGGTATCAAAGCTCGGGGATCGGAATCATGTTGTTCGCAATAGTTGCTTACTACTCTCCACCTTGTAGTTTCTTGTGCAAGCTTCTCCTTTGCATGTGCTCTACTTGCATTTTCAAGGGTTCTGGTGTCTTGATGTAGTCTCAATTTGTAGTTTTTGAGGTTGTAGATCAATTTTATACCTATGTTGAAGTTCTCTAAATGGGTCTTCGACTGTTTGAGTGCTATCTCCCCTTGCTGTCCTAGCTCGTGTTGTGTTCATTTACGAACTTCTGCTTGTTCCATTGGCTCGTGCACTTGGCTACTGCACGTTCTATTGGCTCGTGCCATCTCGGATTCGTGGTTTTCCAGCTTTTGCATGCAGTCTTCAGAGGTGATTTGTAGTTTTGGGTGCTATTTTAGGGCTTAGATATGAGTTTCAGTATCGAGTTTGCATCCAATCTTTGTCCGCTCGAGTTCCTCTATAACGAGTTGGCCATTTGCTTTGTCTTGGCTCTTCATACTCGTGCATTGGATTTCAACTCTTTTTCTCGAAGCCTACCACTGCCCTTCAACTCGTGACGTGGATTCTCCATCCTGTCCACCTCGTCATTCCTTCTCTGCTCTCCGGATCGCACGAATTTTATTTTTTCCTACTCAATGTTTAACTCACCGGTTAGTTGTTGTAATGGTTTGGATTGACAACTCAAATTATGCTCCTGCGTGGATGTGTTTGCATTGGATTTTCAGGATTTTGCATTGTACATTGATCCATGACCATAGGTTCAATTATCAATGCTTTGAATTCAGCTGCGGCATTATTATTGGCTTGTTTTTTGGCTCGAAGCCTATCTGCTTCATCACAGATTGGGACCTGTGTGTTTGGTAGCCATTTCTACCATGATTTTTTAGTCTATGTAGTGCTTTGTTTGCAGGCTCTTATTGTTCGACCTGTCTGTGCATGCATCCATTCCAGTGGCCTAGCATGTCCTCAACCCTGCATCATTCCCATTACACCCGTGCTCACTGTCTTGGCCTACCATTACTAGTGCCTAGCTCTATAAAATTCTTGGGTGACCGTTTCAATGTGTTTCAATCATCTTCGACTCCGAGGAAATAACACCGCAACACAATCTCGGTCGATCATTTCTCCAACCGTTAGACTTGCATCCGTTACTCTATTGTTTTCTACCCCAAGCACTCTATAGTTCCGCGTGGCATCAACTATATACGTTGCATCTACCTCTCTCTAGCTTAGGCCTATTAAATCTCAACTTGACTGCTTCTAACTCGGTGCATTGGCACTTAAATAGCTTGGTCTTAACACCTCCCATCCCTTTTTTTTATGTTATGAGGTTAAAAACATTCTCTTTATGACATTGTAATAATTTTAAGGTTTCATTTTTCTTGTTAAGTATGCCCTTCCTACGTGTGTCGAAGACGGAGGGTGAGGTCCGGGGTTAGTAAGAGGCTAATCCCCCCTTGCAAGAAAAACAAACCCTACCTAAAATTTGATGCCATTTGCAATGAGTACCCATAATATACCCTTCGTACCCATTTCAGCAATTTTTTAATCATTTTGCGTGTTTATTGGCAATTTCCATCAGTTGCAGGAATCGTATTTATGCCATAAATTTTGACTCGTTACTCATTTTTGAGCACTTCTTTAGTCAAAGTTGCATGATTTTTCACACATTACATGATGACATTGTCATTTTTATAAACGCACTACTTTATAAAGTGCCGCATTCTGGGGGGTTCACTAGTACTCTTGGGTTTTCAAACACAAACACATTATAGGCCGAGTCCGACGTCTTGCTTTTGTGCACCTTGCATTTTTGATTCCGCATCATGGAGAGTTCTCTTTCTAGACTTGAGTGTCATAGGATCACCTTATAGCCTCCACCACTTCTTATTGGGAGAGGGAACTATTCAGCTTGGTGTGCTTCCATGGAATGTTACTTTGCTCACGAGGGTCTTTCACCCTTCTTACTTGGGCTAGTTCCTGCACCCATTGATCATCGTCATCTAGAGGAATTCCTTGACACTTGTGACCATGTTTTTGGTCACTTGATGATGCATGTCTCTAGATATCTCTAGTTTCACGTGGCAGACTTAGATCCACCTCACCATGTCTGGAGCATTCTTCAGTCCCTCTATGGAGACCCTTCACATACTGCCACCATTTTTACTGCACGATCCATTGTCTCCTCTTTTTCTTCATGTTATGGTAGTTCCACCGATACATGGACTCGCTAGGTTATTATTCTAATGATGAGGATTTTGCACCTAGTTCTAATGTCGAGAGTACTATAGAGGACTTATCTCCTCCTTCTCTCACTATTCCAAAGAGTGTTGTCACATCCCACATCTCATCAGATATTGAGCAGTCTCCTATACAACCTCATATAGTCATCACACTCACCTCCTTTCCACTTCTAGTGTGTGAGGCCCCTTCCACTTATTTGGAAATCCCTTCTACTGTGTGTTCACCCTTTATATTCTGGTAGTTCTACACTCGTGACATTACCTTCAGTTGCTTCACACTCACTTGCTAGACCTATGTCACACTTTCGTGGACCAGAATTAGAGTTCTTCATTTTACTACCTGTTATCACCGAATCATAGCACCCTTGTGTTTATAAAGTGCATATACTTGAACTCATGGTGTGATTGGATAACATGGGTACTATCTCCAAGTTGTGGGACTTGCTACTTGAGATAGACCTCCCGAGAGAAAGTGGTTCTTGCTCCTAAACTACCGCCACAATCTACTCGATGCGGGATAAGATAACTGTTCTAATCTAAATTTCCAAGGGACCGGGAGAGAGAATGCATAAAATGAAATCCTACACTAAAGCGGTGATACACCGTAAAAGAAGGGTGTGAGAGTAGTCTCGAAATGTGTGAAATCTGACGAAGCAAAGTACACACTAGAAGAGGTGATGACAGTTCTCCATAATCTAGCAAAATGCATTCACAACAATATTCCAAGCATACACAATGATAATGGATCCCTGCAAGAACATAATAATAGACACAATATTCTTGTAGAAAGATTAAAGGGGCAAGAAGAATGCAAGAAAACACAGCAGGGGAAGATACATCCACAAACTGATATTTTATTGCTTCATGATATGCACAGTTCAGTCTATTACAAGATAAGGGCCTGGATCACCATGCAAGGAGTCCACTATAAGGGCTTGCAACACACTGGCTTCACAAAGCAATTTTGGTAGAGCTTTGCTACCCAAAAACTCTCTCCTTTACAATGAGCCCAACACTCCAATTTATAGAAAAATGAGAAGGAAAAGAGAAGGGAAAATGGAAATCCCGAAATCTGTCCTTCAACCACCTGTAAGAGGTATTAAATGGAGTGAAATGATTGTACATTACTTGGAAAAGGCTCCCCATACTATCCCATGTGCTGCAGCAGAGAAAGAATGATGACCATGCCTCTTAATTGCACTCTCAACTACCAAATAAAACACTGTTATGAACCCGGCCACGTTTTCTTAAAAATATCAATCAATTTCTCATCAAATCTGGAATTTCTTGATTTCTATGCATCGGGCTTGGAGCCACAATTCCAACGGTACCAATTTTGTGTGATTTTGTTGAGAAATGCAAAATTTATGGCCTTCGAGTGCAAAGCATTTTGGGTCCGGGCGTTTTCTATCATTTGACGGGAATGAGCATTAACTGACTGGAGCCAAATATATTTCTCTTATTTAAATATATATACCCTCATCAAAAATAATAAATCTAGTTTTTTTGTGTAGAGGACATCGTGCTCATTCCAGAAAGTCTAATTTTGTGAAAATTAGAGCTCGGAGTCAAAAGTTATGGCCGTTTGAAGTTTCACGGGTCAGACGTTGACTTTTCTTCCTTGTTGTCGGCCGCTTCGGCTTTTCGTCGTGTCCACGCGTACTTTCATCCCGGATGTCCCAGTATGAAAATTCCTCTGTTTAGCCGAACCAGCTGGTTCGCGTCCTCCGCGCACTCTTGTCCCGCTTGCTTCCGGACTGTCTGGGACAAATTCTTCCGATTCACCCGGTTCGGCCGGTTCGCGTACTTTTGTCCCAACTGTCCCGGTGTGAAAGTTCTCATTTCAGCCGATCCGGCGTTCGCATACTTCACGTACCTTCAGCCCAACTGTTCCGGGCTGCCTTAAGTCTTTTTGGCCAACTCGCATCCTTCGCGTACTAACTGCCCAGATGTCCCAGACTACCTGTTTCAACAGTTAGTCAATTTTTTCCATTTTTCGGCCAGTTCGGATTTCCACGTCCCGCACGTCCCGACATCCCACTTGCTAGCTAAAACCACCTGGTGGCCTTTCGGTCGGTTCACGCGCCCAGATGTCCCTCATGTCCCGACTGTTGTGAGGACTAGGACTTAGCCATTTTTAATGACTTTTTCTGGCCCGAGCTTGTTTTCTGCAAATTTTTACCTTTTCTCGAACTTCTTTGTCTCCCTGGTTGGACAAGGAGTTAAAAAATCTGAGGGGACCCTAGAAACGTGAATTTTTGCCCTGAATCAATATAATTGCCTGGGACTTGAGAATTTAATGCATGTTATCAAAATTTACTCTGGGGGGCAAATTTTGGATAACAATTTGGTGACTCGGCGGGGTTACCTGCCTGCTAGGTAGAATGGCCAGCTGCTTGTAGCAATCCATTGGGCATGGAGTCTGTTTGATAACCTCTCAGCTGATCTGAAATTTGAAAACTTGTGTCCTTGAGCCATTGAAACATTCGTTGAGCTGGTTTTCCTGTGGCTGCAATTCTTTTCCAGGAGCTTGATGAACTGCAAACATGCACATACTAGAAGCAATAGGACATGTGCACAAGCACTTAGGGAAATAAAAACTACTCTAACAGCAGTACAATGTGCATAAGCACTTAGAGGAATGGAAATTCTAAATTAATATTTACAAGGGTGAAAATCTATCTTTCTAGTAGCAACGTTTGAGATAGATCCCATTGACGGAATCTGCAATTCTTCACCATCCAACTTAGCCAGTCGGAAAGCATTGCTACCTTTGCATTCAATGATCATGTATGGGCCACTCCAGATGGCATCAAACTTGGAGTGCTTTCCTGGTTTTACACGATCAGCATCCCACTTTAGTACCAAATCTCCAGTTTGTAATATCCTGGCCTTAGCTTTCTTGTCAAAACTCTTTTTGACCAATGCTTTATCCTTTTCTATGGTCTGCATTGCGTGCTCTCTTGTCTCTTCTAATTCCATCAGCTCTGCATACCTGATTTCCATAGGTTCAAACTCAGCTAGTTCCAACTGTTTCATGAGCTCCAACGCTGGCAACTCAAGTGATATAGGTAGAACTGCTTCTTTCCCGTACACAAGCTTGTATGGAGAGCTTCCTGTAGACCTCTTAGGCGTGATCCTGTCAGCCCATAGAGCTGATTTGAGCTTTGAGTGCCAAGTCCTTTGATTTTCATCCAGAGTCCTTCTGATGATTCTTAGTAGATTCTTGTTTGTAGACTCGGCTTGACCATTACCCTGAGGGTAATAGTTCGATGAAGTGCTGAGATACACACAATTCTTGATGCCCATTCGGTGATCTTTGTGCAAGAAATGCCAATGCATTGTCTAATATGATAGTGGCGGGGCACCAAACCTCGTGACTATCCCTTCATAGAAATCTAAGATATTAGATTCATTTGCCTCCTTGAGTGCCACTGCTTCGGTCCACTTGGTGAAATAGTTTGTTGTTGTTAGTATCCACTTGTGGCCTTGACTTGAATTGGGATTGATAACCCCAATGAAGTCCAATCCCCATTGCATGAATGGCCGATTTACTGAAATTAGATGAAGGGCAAGGTCTACTAACCTTTCTTTTCCTGCGAAGAATGCACATTTCCTGCATTTCTTGACCCATGAGTAGCAATCATTGAACACAGTAGGCCAATAGTAACCAGCTTTCATGATTTTGAGAGCTGTCACTCGTGGAGCAAAGTGGCCTCCTGCTTCCCCGTCATGGAACTCGTGTAATATCTTCTCAACTTGACCTATTCTAATGCATCTCAATAGAACACCATGGATGTCTTTCTTGAACAAGATACCATTAATGAGTACATACGTGATAGCTTGTAACCTAAAGTATCTCCTCTTTGCCTTGCTCACTTCTAGAGGGCACAAGCCTGTTTGGAGGTAATGCACAAGGTCTTGAGTCCAACATGGGATGAGTGCATCATCAGCTGGTTGGTCTTGATCGTTCTGTAGCAGTAGGACAGCATCTTCTTCTCCTTTTGACCCATTTGGTTGTTTGGAAGCGAGCTGCTCACACAAGCCTTTGCCACGAACTAGCTTGGTCACTTTGATTTCAATATCATATTCCATCACCCGAGTGATCCAATCTACTCTCTTCTCATTTAAATCCTTGTTTAGGAGGAAGTCCTTGACACCAAGCATGGGACATCAGTAGTTGAATCTTATTGTTTGAGACCAAGTGTCTGAACTTCTTCAAACTTCTGATGACGGAAAGGACATGCTTTTCGATGAAAGAATATTTTATTTCGTAATCTTCCAAGGTTTGACTGAAGAATGCTATGGGCTGTTATGAACCTTCTCTATTCAATTTGTGTCAAGATAGTGAGATTGTATCTCGATCCCCCAAATGCATACAAAATGAAGTCCTTTGAGAAATCTGGGTTGATAAGAGTTAGAGCTTGTGATATTGCATGCTTGATGTTTTTAAAACTCTCTTTGCCTTCTGTTGTCCATTTGAATGCCAGACTCTTCTTCAACATCATAGTTAGAGGCTTCACAAGAGTGGAAAAATTAGGCACAAATCTGTAGACAAAGTTAATCCTTCCTAAGAAGCTTTGGAGAGATTTCTTGTGGTGTGGCAATGGAAGCGTTCGAGATGGCTTCAACCCTTTCAGATCAATTGTTAGCCCTTCCTTAGAAACAATGTGGCCCAATAGTTTGCCTTCGTGTGCCAAGAATACACACTTCTTTGGATTCAATGACACTCCGAACCTTCTACACCTCTGAAAAACTTGTCTGAGGTGAAAGAGATGGTCTGCTTTGCATTCTTTGAGAAGATAGTGATATCATCTAGGTATACCAACACTATCTTGTTGATCAAGCCTTTCAACGCCATATCCATAGCTCGCTGAAATGTTGCTCCGGCATTTGACAGTCCAAATGGCATCTTCTTGTAAGCATATGTGCCCCATTTTGTAGTGAATGCCATTTTGAATTGATCTTCTTCTTTCACCATTATCTGATTATAGCCTGAATATCCATCGAGCAATGAAAACCTTTCCGAACCAGCTACAACCTGCAATATTTGTTCCATTGATGGAAGCGGATAATGATCTTTGAGTGATGCTCTATTTAGATCGCGAAAGTCCACACACAATCTTATTTCTCCATTTCTCTTTCTTACCGGCACCAAGTTTGCAACCCAACTTGAGTGTTTGATGGGGAAGATGATACTGGCCTCAATGAGCTTGCTTAACTCTTTTCTCATGAGAGGTTCAATATGGGGATTCACTGGCCTTTGCTTTTGCCTAACAGGCTTGGATTCGGATCCAACTCAATAGTATGTTGTGCCAACTTTGGGTTGAAACCTCTTAAATCTTTGTAAGTCCAAGCAAAGACATCTAGGAACTCTTGACAAAGCTGAACAAAATCAGATTTCTCTTGTGAGGTACTTACTTTGCCAATTTGCAATGTCTTGCCTTCTTCTACTAAAATAGGCTCTGAATCTTCACCCTTTACTTGAATGTTTGCTTTCTCCTTCCGGAACTGATCATTCGGGTTGAAGATTGACTCCAAGGTTATGAGGCCTTTTGGCAATTTGTTAGTCCTCAGCTGCACCACTTGGTCACCATACTGCTGTTCCAGCTTGTCTTGATTCTAGAGGAGAACTCAGCTTCTTCTTGTAGGAAATTAACAATTTGTTGATCATTATCGAAGACTTGCCAACTTGTGTTGTTATTCGGAACAGCTGGTCTCACAACCACTTTGATATGAGGCTGAGTTTTCTCACTTTTGATACTTTCTACAACATCAAATGCAGCCCCAATTGCTGCCATCCGTCGTGCTTCATTCTTTTTCTTGGGATGGAATTGATGCTAAAAGATTCAAAATCTTCAATAAGATCCCATACCCGATTTTTGTAGTTCTTCAACAGATCATTTTTGGCAGCATTTTTTTCTTTGACTTGGTTTACGATCAGCTCACTATCACCAAATACTTGTAAATTCTCGATGCCTTTCTTCCTTTCCGGTGCAATCCATGAATTAAGGATTCATACTACTGTGTGTTGTTTGAGCAGAAAAGCTGGAAACTAAGGTGAGTAATACCTTATACCTTGCGGTGAAATGAGCATAGCTCCTCCTCCCGCACCTTGTCTATTCCTTGATCCATCAAAGAACAATTGCCATACTTCATTCTTGTCCTTATGATGCGGCTTGGTGATGCTTTGGGAGAAGTTGATTCTCTTCATGTAAACAATAAACTCCTAGCTCGGATTCTTCTATTTCTTGGTAAGGATCAAAAGCATGCACCTTGCTTTCCCATTCATCAAGAGTAAAAATGGGATACTTCCAACCTTGGTGTCGGCCTTCATCAAGTGCTTGGATAATCTTCTTGATAAAACATTGAACAGTTGGTATTGATTTGGCTTGGAGTGTAAAGCTCAATGTGAAAGTTCGCAATAGGTTCGAGTAGATTGTGGCAGGTAGTTTAGGAGCAAGAACCAGCTTTCTCTGGAGGTCTATCTCAAGTAGCAAGTCCCACAACTTGGAGATAGTACCCATGTTATCCAATCACACCGTGAGTTCAAGTATATGCACTTGTATAAACACAAGGGTGCTGTGATTCGGTGATAACACTACCTTCAATTTCCTTTGTGGAGTGGGTAGACTTCCAACACGTCATTTTTGTCCTTCCTAAGGGCAAGCACATAGTTTGGTGTGGGTGGCTCTTCTTCAGTCCAGAGGCAGAGGATCTCGTCATCGACATTATTTTGGGAGACCTCCTAGAGAGCTGCAGAGTTCATATCCATCCATGGTGTCTTCTGCATTCGTCTCATCTCCCTCTTCTTCTCTCTTCTTCTTCTTTCTGAGAGATTGCCTCTTTGTACATGGGTACCTTTACAGGCTCGTCTATGGCTAGGACCCATCTTTGGCATCTTTCTTAGATTAGAGAGTGGACTTGTCTCTCTTTTGGGGGAGTTTTTCCCACTGGATTTTCTCCTTTTAATCCACTTTTGAGAGCTTCTTATTCGTGGGTACCTCATTAGGCTTGTTTCTAGGACCCACTTCTCCTTATTTTCATCTCTGTGTTCACCTAAGTTATGCTTCAGGGGGGGTGTTGGTGTAGGATATTTACCATAAACATATTTTATGTACATTGGATTCCTCCACATAGGTGATTCACCATGATTAGGTTTCCTAGGGTGTCATTATGGCCTTACACACGTCATAGGAGTTACATTTGACCAGCTATTCTGGGAATGTAACTCCCACCTCTTGACGACTACATTTTTGGGGGAGTTACGCACCTCATGACTATATGTACACCCTTTCATCTTGAGCAATGTGGTGGAATGGAATAGAGTATGGAATTTGAGACTTTTTTCCCTTAATGCATGCACATTGCTCCCATGGGTGAGTTCTTTCTTGGATCTTGAAACTGCATCATTCTATGGTTGAGTGCAACATGTTGATGCTCACGAATTCCCTCCAAATCTTCGTCATTCCTCCGACATTGATATCCTCGGGAAAATTGAATCAATGAAAATATTTTTAATGTATCTTAAAGCCTTTAAATATTTTTTCACATTCTTTGTCAAAATATTTTTTTGATCTTGTGTGAGTGCATTGAAATCTGTTTGATCGGTACCTCTATGTATCTTCCTTACACTAGTTCCCATAGCTCTTGAGAAGAGAACAATGTATTCATCTTGATACACCAGATGTCATAGTTCTTCCCATCAAATGTTGGGGGTTGTTTCCATGATTTACTGTTGGAATCCATTAAAACTCAAACCCACAAAATAAAAAAACTCAATAGCTCCAACAAACTCTTCTTTGATACCAAAACTGTTGGAAAAATATAGTGCCAAAACAACCAGGATAGGGAAAAAAACTACCGAAATAGAACACAATATATATATTATATTTGATTTAAAATTTCTTCATACAAATCTAAGAGTTGGGGCTATGTATAATTAAAACTCAAACCCAGAAAATAAAAAAACTCAATAGCTCCAACAACCTCTTCTTTGATACCACAAGTGTTAGCAAAATATAGTGCCGAAACAACCAGGATAGGGAAAACACAACCAAAATACATATATTATATTTGATTTAAAATTTCTTCATAAAAATCTCAAAGTTGGGGCTATGTATAATTTGTTTTGTTTCTTTTACATATATCTCCATGAGTTACTTCTCTGTATATATATATATATATATATATATATATATATATATATATATATATATATATATACATATATATATATATATTATATATGTATATATATATATATGTATATATATATATATATATATATATATATATATTCCTAACTATTCTACTAATTGATTCCATATATATAACACTCTATCTCGTCCATACATAGTTGAACCATGACCTAGACTCAAAAACTATCAACCTTAGTTAATTATGCGGGATTTATGTCTGTTTGGGTCATTTGTTTGAGGAGATGCCGAAAGCCAACATATGTTTTCTCCTCCCCCATCGGATCATTGCTATATAGCCTCCCGAATCGACATTCATATGTAACTTGGTTTAATATAGAGCTTGAGATTTTCCAAAGTCCATATCCCAAATTTTTGAGGAATTCCACCAAGTGTCCTGCCCTTGGACCATTGATCTATGTGTTTGCTGACTTTACCTCATCCTATTACGCACTTGAAGGATATGTATAATGTGGCTCATTTTGTGAGCTTCGTGTCCGCTCCAAACTTTTCATTGGGAAAGCGATGGAATGGTGACATGTGACATATGCCCCGCTCTCGACCCAAAGGTTATGTCAATTGTGGCTTATTCCATGACCTTCAATTCTACTAGATGATTTTAGATGGGAGATCACCGAAATCATGCCACATGGCTCACATTACTTTAAAGCGAAATTTAAATTTAACGACCAAAATAAATTCCTATTAGATATGGTGGTTGGGAGAGAGGGAGTTTTTTTTTTTTACTATAAGCACAGTGGCTCAAGTTTATAGAAACCATTAATTTCAGCATGTACAACAAGCCTACACATGGTGGTGTGGTCATCAAGAGAGGCATGGGAGGGGTGTTAGGAACTTGACAACTTATTACTCCTTTCTAGTATCATCCGATGTTTTGGAGGTTAAATGAAAATCCATGTGTTTCTCCAATGATTTAATTATAATCATACAATGCCATCCACTACTAGTTTCAGCCTTAGTACCACAACATTATGTTTAGAGGGTCGGTTTAAGTAGACGCTACACACTCTAATTACTAAAAAAACTCCCACTATTTATTTAATGCATTATTCAGTTGTTTGAGACCTACATCTCCATGAATTCCCTTACTCGTTGTAAAAAAACCAGTCCCACATGAATGATAGGTAATTTGAGTTTGTTACAAAGAATGTGGCCTTAAGAAATTATAGGTTACTCTCAATATGGCTAAGCCAAATAAGAATTTGAAATGTTTTTTTAGATGCAAAGAATGAGTGTAATGCCGAATCAATATAAGTTTTCTAATATTCTTAGTTCTCTTAGCCTACTCAAGGGTGGGAGGGAAGGAAAATATTTACCAACAAATTGAATCCCTGAAGCTAAAGTGGGACATGTCCATACAAAGAGGAAATGTGTGCTCATAGTTTAAAAGATGGGTATGAATTCATTGTATGTGGGTGAAATTATCTTGGGGATATGTATCATCTTTATTATAGAATAGAGATTGTATGCCAACTAATTAAAATAAGCCTCAATGAAATGTGGTCTCACAAAATAGCACCTTCTCGGACAATTTTCCATGCAAATAGAGTCTCGTTGTTCACAAAAATGTTTTTCTTCCTTTTATCTAAAATGTTTCTCATATATTTATTTTTCCTATCATACTTCGTAAAAAATAAAATCAAATTATGGGTGTCTTATTTAAATAAAACTAAATTTTGTTTAAATCTATTGTTGAAAGTTAAGTTGAATTCATCCAACTAAAATGACTATTTTGTAGAGTTAATTATGCTTTCATAATGTGTTTGAGGATAGATGAAACTTATATGACTAAATTTGGTAAATTTAGCCACCATATTGGTGAATTGAACACAATATTTTGTACAAACACTTCACTTAAACAGTTGTTATCCAATTTTGCTCCTTGGGAAAAAATTGGACAATGGGAATCGGTTGTACGCTAATACCGAAAATGGCCTTCATGAGACATTTTGGGACATTTCGAGTTAATTTTACGTTTGAGAAGTACTAACGGTGTTTTGGAAGGGTCCATGGTTATTTTATATTACTCTTCCCTTCTTGGATTTTTGAGACTCAGATTCTTCTTTAGGTGACTAAATCGGTCTTGGGACCCCACTTTCAGTCAATGTGTGTAAAAGTGATCGAAATCAATCAATCAATTCAGAAGGGTTTTTATTATGTTTCCATGACTCCCTAGTTCCAAGAAGTAGCCAAGAGAATCAAATTTTGATTAAAAATAGTTGGGGGTTGGTTTAAATGGAACTAAGCTCGATTCTAACTCATGTAAGATGATTTGAATGGGTTGAGCTTAGTGGCTTGATGGGACCCATTTTGAATGGAGTCGAGGAAAATTTAAGATCAAAGATAGGGTTGAGCTTCAAGGTGAGTGTCATTTTGAATCTTTTTCGAGTCAATTCGGTGGCATGGTAAGGTATGAAAAATGATTTGTTTTGATAGACATGTCAAGCTTAAGGGAAGGAATTTGGCGATGGCTCACATTGAGCTTGTCGGAATATGCATGGTTTTTTTCTAGTGGACTTTGTTGGAGTTCACCGAGTCAAATTTGGCACAAAAATGGAGCTTAGTGGTAAGAAGCTCAAGGAACGTGTGAGAAACCCGAAAGGAAGCTGAAGTTGGGATTATTTTGGTCTTTTGCCATCTAAGTGGGAAAAATAGTGTTTAAATCCCAAGCACCATCATCACCATAGAGATCTCGGGGAGATCTATGACCAAATGGCCAAGAGGGATTTTGACGATGACAAGCCAAGTCGGTATTTCTGCAAGTTTGGAGAAATTCAACCAATTGCTATGGTGGAAAACTCATAGTGACAAGCCATCATAGGGCTTCCATACAAACAATAATTCTATGTGTTTGTCGATTCACTAGGTGATTTGCCAGGGGAGTTAGAAAATTTGATGGTTATAGTTGTGATGGCAATCCATTCACAAAGATAGGAGGAAGGAAGATGTTGTGGACTAACTCGACATGGAGCTCGGTGGATATTTTGATGGGTCCTAGTCTTGAAGAGCTCAAAGGCATATACGAAGGGGCTCGAGATAGAAGAGACTTGGGATGAGCCGGGAGGAGGCTGAGTCATT
Organism: Taxus wallichiana var. yunnanensis; assembly: GCA_018340775.1. Classification (NCBI taxonomy): domain Eukaryota; kingdom Viridiplantae; phylum Streptophyta; class Pinopsida; order Cupressales; family Taxaceae; genus Taxus; species Taxus wallichiana. Next base: position 296,324,537 of record CM031243.1, on the reverse strand, counting down.
CAGAAATGAACTCGCAGGTAAAATCTATGGAGTCGAGCCAGAAAGAATCAATTTTCGGGAAGGTAGATCAATGCATAGGAGGTATCTCGGTTGGTGAGGAAAATGAGATTAATAGACAAATCTCCCGTCGGTGGTGAGCATGGTGGAAAGGAGATTAGGGTTCAAATTAGTGAATGAGAAGGCACAAGATTAAGTCACAAGGGTCTCAACTCAACCAATCCATCTAAAGGAGACAAAGCTCGCTAACAACGAGTAGAGCTTAACTCTATGAGTTGAAGATTGAGCTATGTAATTTAAGAAATTAAATCGTGAGGATTGCATAAGATAGTCGAGTGGTAGATTGGCCCCAGATCGATGGAAAAATGGAGGTATAGTGAATCCAACATTGACTAGGGAAGTTAAACAACCCTCTAGATTTGTATGAGCTCATGAATGTAGATTTGACTCATTCATGAGAAACTCGAGGTCACCGAGTTTGGAAAAGAAGTATGAAATGAGTCCTTGTTTTAAGATGAGATCCTGGAACAAAATCTTGAGACTACTCGGGTGACCAAGTTGGAACCGTGTAAGCCATTCGATGCAAGAAGTTTGAACTCATATGAATGCATCATTTTCAAGCCGTGCTAAGGACCTTGCGGTGAAGGGGATTGAGGTTACAAGATGACGAATCCATGGTGTTCAAAGAAGATATCGCAGTGGAAGTACTTTGGGCTCATAGAGCTAAGTCATAAGTTGTCACATGTGAAGCCGAGGAGATTGTTTTCAGAGTTGGAATGTCGAGCTTAATCAAACCCATAAGAATAGCTCATACATAGATGAGTTTTGAGGTAACAATTACACATTGATGTGTTAGGGACTCAATATTGAACCGATTTGAGCCCGAGAGTGGGGATGATGAGTCGAGTTAAGCTTAGCTTAAAGAAAAAATCACAAAGGACTTGGTGAATATAAATTTTAGAAGTGGGGGCACAAAATTGATGTGATCTACCGAATCAAAAGAATCATGGAGAATGGAAATGTGGAGGTAAGGCACCTAAAACATTTTGATAGTAGATAGGAGGAAGCTCATGACTTAAGAAATTTTGGTAAGATGGAACTCGATGAAGAATGGGAGCTCGGTTGTAGTGATGGCTAGAGGAGCTTGTGCCCAACTCGGGGAGTTGGCTCGAGTTCCAACCACTAAGTTGGGCTGTTTTTTTGACTTATTTTCATGGAATCCACTCTCTTCACATGCAAACCGGTATTTGGGGGTACTACTCATTATTCATTAAATTAATATTTTGAATATTAAATTTAATTAAATTAATATTTTTATTTAAATATTTTAATAATATATATATATATATATATATATAATCATTATCAAAATATTTTATTTAAATATTCCTTTGATTAAATAAGGGGATCAAGTCAAACTAGTCATTAATAGCACATGATGAAAGGATAATTGGTTCAACCAAATATAATAAATGAATACCATCACGTACCTTAAATTTATGAAATAATTTATGATTTCTCCTCTCTTCTCTCAAAAAATTCTTCTATAAATGTAAATTTGGAAGCTAATTTCAACAAGTTGGATAGGTTAGATAGTTAGACAAGTGCATATTTTTCAAAGAATCCTCCTTCTATAAGTTGTTCTTATATGTTGAGGTAAATTTCAAGCCTCCTTTCAAGACTATAAGGGAAACCATTATATTTTCTAAATGAAATGATGCATTGTGCACGTTGTTGAAGTAATAAAATTTTCTATTTTGTGACTAATCTTGGTCCTTTCATCCTTCTATACTTGTTTGTGTCTTTCTCATTCTTACAGGTACATGGTGCAAGTTCAATTTTTATTGTAGGTTCTTGGAGTTCTGTGCCTATCAAGTGGCAGAGTATTGCATGTAGTTGAGTTATGGTGTTTGTTCACCCTTCTCAAGTTCATCCTTATTCACCTGGAAGACTGATAATTTTTTTTGTCTGATTGAGTTTAACAAAGGGAACGCATGCTTCCTAGTTTGTGGTATTTTGTTACCCTCTCTAATTTGAAGTAGGTGAATTTTACTTGTGGTGCAAAACACCTTCTTCAAATTAACCCTTCCCAAGTCTTAAAACACCCTTTATTTGGTGCATCACCATCCCTAGTATAGTTTTATTCTTTGTAAATCTCTCTCCCTAAAACCCATGAAAATGTTAACATAGGTCTAGATAACCATTTTATTGCACTAGGAGTAATACATCACTTAGTTTAGGAAGAGGAAGCCAGAATTCTCTAGAGGTTCACCTCAAGCCCAAGTCTCATAACTTGAGAGGTGATCCCATGTTTCCCAATCACACCAAACATATTGTTATCATTCTAGCCATTCAAAGGGTGTAGTGATTTGGTGATAACAGTTTTTGGCATGACCAGTGTGACCAAGCTAGTACTTCTCTTCTCACTTGCACAAATCAAAGTACATGGTGACTCTACTTCTCTAGATTTCAAATCTCAGTGTGTTAACTTATGTGAAGAATTCAAACAGAGATTATTCAAAGCAAGGAAATTATCATCATATCAAACTATCCATGTATCCTCCAAGGAGAAGGAGAAGAGGCATTTCAGCATCACCATGTAGGGGTCATTCACCCCCTCCTTATGTATGGTTTCCTCTACCCAGGAACAATCAACCTCTCATTAGTATGACATCCCCTATAAGGAACCAAGTTTTTCCTCCTTTCAATTAAAACACATAAAATGTTTCCATTTTACATAGGGGAAACTCATATTACTTTGGTGGAACATATTCATGATGTAGTCAACATTTGTGCAGTACATAATATTACAAAATACAATATTGCGGTCATACTCCTTGCCACTTCCTTCAAGGGAAAAGTACTTCGTTGCTTTCATGGGTTAGAAGTTGGTACTATAACCACTTGGGATGTGTTGGGAGAAAATATATGTAAGAATTTTGAAGAAAAAAGTGATAATCTGTCACTCTTAGAATAACTCACTACCATGAAGAGAGCTCCCCAAGAATACATGAGTGATTTCAACTTCCGATTCCAAAGGACTTGGAATAGGATTTCAATACTCATAAAGCCTTCTCTAAATAATGCATTCTTGTACTATTTGTGAGCCTTGAATAGCAATGTAGAAGTTATGATCCAGTCCATGGGAGGGACTACACTACCTAATGCCTATGAAGTTTCCATAAGAGTGGAGAATTCCTTAATCTAGGCTAAAAGATAGCTCCACGACCGTTAATGCCATTGTCTCTAGATCTTACAAAAATCAGCCTACCATTTCTCCTATTCCAGAGCTTCCATACTACCTGATTAATTCTACCCCCTCCCCGTCAAACAATCTATTTTAAGTCAAGTCACTACTAAAACTTTTGGGAACGAGCTCGTCACACTCAAGAGGAAACAATTCCAATATAATCATCCATACCAGCTACAAAATCAGCAATATCAGGCTAACCATCCTCCTTTTCAAGGAATAATTAGCCTCAAAATCAAACTGCAAGTCAAGCTGTGAATGTCATACCTTTGAAATTTTAGAACTCTCTTGCTACTAGTTCATCTAGAGCCCTTTTACTAGTCAAGAATAATCTAGTTCAAGACTATGAATGGTGCTATCTTTTTTCTCAATGACATAATCAAAATACTTATCCCAAAAGAGTTATTATCCACGATGTTGTGGTTCAATGTTTATCCACCCATTTAGATCCAACATAAAATTCATCTATGCAAGAAATATCAGATCGACCATAAGAACCTAAAGAAACCACTTTACTAAATTAGAAAGTAGAATATTTTTGTGGGTTGAATATAGATTCCTCATTAGTGGTGGAAACAACAACTCATTCCAAAAAGAGAGCAACAGAATCTCAACCTTCCAAATTTTATCAAGAATCCACTTCACAACCTCAGCCATAAGTGGTGGTTGATAAATATGTGGGAAAGAAACCACCCAAAACACATCTTAGCCAAGCCGCAAGGAAATAAGGTTCTTTAGGCATCATGGTACCCAACAAGCATTTTCCAAAGGAGGATCCCAATGCCCAAAGAAGTTTTAGCAAAGTAGGAGAAATTCCCTTCAGTATTGTAGAACAAATGAAGAAGACCAACTTGAGTGTTACTATGTGGGACACACTCTCAATTCCTTCTCAAAGAAACTTGTTGCGAGAGGATCTGAATAGTTTTGGTACAATTGATGGATCATTGCATCATAGAATAGTAAAAACTACAAGTTTGTGTCAATCGAAGGTAAAAGTATTCCCAAGGCAAAAAAACCAACACTATTCTATATTTCCCTGATCATTGGCAACAACCTGGTACATAATTGCATGATCGAATTTGGTGTCCGTTAGTTTGGTCATGCCCAAACAAATTACATATAGACTAGGCATATAATCAGGCTTGGTTGTAAGAGAAGTTGTTTAGTTGGATGAAACAACCATTAAAACTATTGGAGTTATCAAAGGACTTCAACTTACCATCCATGTATGCCTAATTTTTTCATTTACCCAAGACATATCATTCATTGATCTCCCTCCTCTCTTTGCCATCTACCTATCACAAGATTTCACTGCCAAAATGGGTAGTTATTTATCAACCGATTGGTCACATATGATTCTCAAGACTCGATCTGAGAATCAAAGTAACTATAAGGGTGAAACCAATCTTCCATAATCATGTAGAACCCTACACTGCTAGTCCTATAAATGGGAATTATACCATCGGTGATCTAGAAGAAGAAGATGTTGATCATGAACTGACCACTCTTATTGAAGAAGTCCCCAATATTGTGCTAGATGAAGTGAGTGGAGATCATCATTATGATCCCTACATTGATGCATTAGCAAACGGAGAAGATGGTTTGCTACTTTTAGAGGAAACAGGGTTGGGTACATACAACATTCACGAAGAAGGTATGATCATACCATAACTTGTCAAAACACAAAGCAATTCTGAAGGACTATGAAAATTGTTCTTCGATGGCTTGAGGAGTAAATATAGATAAGGTGCTGGTGTCATGATTATTTCTCCATAGGAGATAAGTACTTCTCATCTTTTCAATTGCAATTTAGTTGCACTAATAATGTTGTTGAATATGAGGCCCTTGTCCAAGGAATTCAACTAGCTCAAAAGAATGGAATCAAAGCCCTGACTATTTTTGGAGATAGTGAGTTAGTTGTTCATCAAGTGATGACACACAAAGTGCATCAAAAATGATATTTTAAGATCATACAAGAACCGAGTCTGGGATTTGATTGAATATTTCAAAGCTTTTGGGATCCATACGGTTCTTAGAAATCAAAATAAATATATTGATAGGCTTACTACAGTTGGATCACAATATGACATACCTATTGATATCATGAAAGAAGGATGGAAATATGTCGAATGGTGGTTTTACTCGTAGTTCCCGATAATGTGAGTAACTGGAAAGTGTTTGAAAGTGACAAACAAATTTTCCTTTTCCTACAAGAAGAGGCGGAGTTTGCTGCAAAAATCAAGATAAGTTGCAAGAATCATATGGTGATCAAATCATACAATTGAAAAGAAACAAGATACCAAAAGGTTTAGTTACTCTGGAATCCATTTTCAATTCAGATGATCAATCCAAAAGACAAAGCTCTAACATGGTGGTCAAAGAAGAAGATTTTGAGGAAGTCAAGGTAACAAATGAATTTTTTTGAAGATCGAAAAATATGAACTCGGAGAGAAAGAATATTTCATCAAACTTTGTCGAGAGTATCACGACTTTTTTACATGGAGCTAAAAATACCGCATTGTTTTTATCTAGGTCAGCACAACATACCATTGAACTGGATCTTAATGCCAAGCCAATTTTTCAAAAATAGAGGACATTTAATCCCAAAATTGAGCCATTAATGAGAAAGGGGCTAATCAAACTCATCGAGGCTGTATAATTTTTACTATTAAGAATTCCTATTAGGTATCCAATCTAGTCCATATAAGGAAAAATAATGGAGAAATTTGGTTATGCGTGGACTTTTGAGATTTGAAGCGTGCCTCATTTAACGACCATTATCCTCTTCCATCAATGGAGAGAGTACTTAAAATAGTGGCGGGAGATCAAACATTTTCTTTTCTCAATGGATATTTGAGTTACAATCAAATTCTGGTCCAAGAATTTGATCGATACCAAATGAATTTGACTACCAAGTGGGAAATTTATGCTTACAACAAAATGCCATTCAGATTGTCCAATTCTGGGGCTACTTTCCAAAGATCCATGGACATGGAATTTAAGGGGATAATCAATGATATCATTTTGATTTATGTCGATGATATAACTATATATTATAAGCATGTAGAAGACCACATCATGCATCTAAGAAAAGTTTTTGAAGATGTAGGGAAGTTGGGGTTTCACTTAACCCTAAGAAATGTATTTTTTTAGTGCACGAAGGAAAGTTGTTGGGGAATTTTGTTTCAAAGTGGAAGTATTTTTATCGATCTAGCTAGGATCTACTTAGTTATGTCCTTATCTCTCCCAAGTCACAAGAAGGGTCTCCAGAGTTTTCTAGGAACCATAAATTTTGTGTGGAGATTCATCCCTCAATTTACAACATTGGCTAACCCAGCCGATGACCATGCTAAAGAAAAATTCCATTCTCATGGATGAATGAAGTAAGGGAGAGCTTCAAATAAATCAAAATGGCCATTTCTCAAGATCCCATGTTGGTGAACCCCAAGTTTGATAAAGATTTTATTATTTATGATTTTGCAAGTCAAGAGATTATTTTAGGTATCATCACCCAACAAAATGATGATCTGATGGAGCAAAAAATTGATTTCCTTAGTCAATCCCTCAAATACTATGATCTCAAATATTCATTTTTGAAAAATAAGTCTTTGCGGTTATTTGAGCTTTGAATAAATTCAAGCACATGTTGTCCAACAATAAAATTTATTTAATGGTGTCTCATCCAGGTGTCAAGGAATTTTTTCTGAATAAAGAGATGAACAAAAACGTGATATATGGATCATGAAGGTGATGGAGTATGATGTACATATCAATGTTACCAAACTTGTTAGAGGTAAGGGTTTATGTCAAAAACTTGTTGCAGACATGGAATCAAAAGGTGATGAGAACTTGACACTCCTAAACACTAATGAGGGTGATGATCAAATGACTGGTTATCCAAGATGAAGAGTTTCCTTTTCTTAGGAGTATATCCTATGAATAAGGATAAAAATCAAATACAAACTTTTTGTCTTCAGTATATTCCATATGTTCTCATAGATAATGTTATCTTTCTAAAGGATTTGAAGGATTTTCTCCTTCGGTGTGTGGGACCGGAACAAGTAAGTAAGATACTATAAGAGTTTTATAATGGCCTATTTAGAGGACATTATTCTACATGAACAACTACTACCAAGATCATGCGAGATGGTTACTATTGTCCATATTTTTTGAAATATGCCCATCTCTGGGTAAGGAAATTTAAGGAATGTGCCCTTTTCACTGGAAAGCAGAAGTTAGCAGCTCTTCCATGGAATCCAATTAAATTGGATCAACCATTTATTCAATGGGGGTTGGATTTCATCGGAATGATTAATCCTCCATCCAGTGATGGACATAAATGGGTCCTTACTACAACATACTATTTTACTTGATGGAAAAAGGTAGTAGCATTTAACGAGAGAAATGAGAAGGTAGTTCTTGATTTCTTAGAAGGTATAATGACAAGGTTCGGTGTTTTGTTTATAGTCATTTTATACAACACAATGGATTTTCTTGGTATGAACTTGAATGAATGGGATGTTAAGAATTGAGTCTACTTCAAGACTTCATCCAATTACTATCCTTAAGGAAATGGATTGGTTGAGTCTAGCAACAAGAACCTCATAAGGATTATCAAGTGCACAATGGAGACTAATAAGAGGACTTGGCACACACAGCTCAAGACTACTTTATGGGAAGATTAGTGTTGAGCATAAAATATTTTCCTAAGGAGAAGACACACATAGGATTTGTGCACATGAACAAGGCATACTTGAAGGCACGAAAGGATAGAAAAGGAAATGCGCGCCAAGACAAGCTGATTCGAGACTTAGCCATTTTCATGGATGCGGGATATTTTTGGATGGTAACATGCAGAGCACACCTTGGGATGGAGAATTACGTGACACACAAATTCTATTTTGGGAATGAGTGTCGATAAGTTCCATGCATGAGTTTAAGATAATAATAGGATTACTTCTTCCAGTTAACTATAGGATGTCTATTATTAGCACACTTACATGTGTGCATGGTATTATAAAGGTGCATGGCTATTATCATCATGTGACCTATTTTGGGAAGTGCATAGGCAGTGAAGGGAAAGTCCCCACCCCTATAAATATGTAGTGAATTGTGTAGTTAGAGAGAGATTGAATAGTGAATTATTGTAGAGTTATGCTGCTAGATCTGATACACGCATAACTTATGGTGATGCTTTGTAATGTAAGAAGATTCTATGTAATTCAATGTTTAATATAATGGAGTATATTGGATGGATAATGGTTTTAAACATGACTGTAATTGGTTCTTGCATGGTTAATATTATTATGGTTATCGTTTAATTCATGATTCTCTAAGATCTAGATCTAGAATATGCTCTGTGGAATGTTTATGCTTATTTATGGTTTTGAATATGTTGTATCTTCATTACACTAACATCCTACATAAGAAAATCTAAAGAGGGGAATGATAACTTTATATGCTTCAGGTGAGCACTCAACTCATGATGGGTGATGTGCCAACATGCCTAGGTTTTTCTAGGTTTTATATAGTGGATTCTAGGTTGCATCATTGGTTATGTTGCCGGGAATTCTTTTCAGCCTTTTTTAGGATTTTTCGCAATGAATAAGTACCCATTCACCTTACAAAGTTTTGAGAGGTGTATAAAGGATCCAGAGGAAGAGTATGCTAGGAGGTTCAACATTGGATTAGAGTTTGATGCATGCATGTGGGTGGAGCAGAATTGTTATGACTATTTATATGAGAGCTTCTTTGTAATTTTTGTGGTAGAGATGTACAAGTGGTTGGCTGCTTATACATCTAAAAGGAATTGGAGGTATCATACACTTGTATGGACACAATAATAATTTTAGGACCCTTATGATGTTGATCTCGATTTGGACACATCTTTGTGGATACTTGGTTCCATGGTTTTTGAATAGCTACATTTTAGAGTACTCAATTTCCACTTATTATTTCCTGGAGGTAGTTGAGTTCTATTTTTACGTTATCCAAGGGAACTTATTTGCAAGGGATTCCACTAGTGATCAAAATCTTGATGGTAACTCTAAACTTGGAAGAAAAACAAATGGCTAACTAAATCCTACCACGCGTGGGGAAGGAACATTTTTGGTGAAAGATGGCGAGACCTAGTGGTAGAGAGGTAGAGAGAAAATATGTGGCTTAAGTATAATGAGGTGCGTGAGAGGGAGATATAGAAACATCATGATATTGCAGAGTGGATGGAGTTGAGGAAAGAGATGGCTCATGAAGGATTTGAGGCTCACACAAGAGGCATGGAGCCGAGCATCCGGAACTCTCCGTTTGGGAAATCATAATAGGTAACCCTCCTTGGCCTCACATGGGAGAACACCATAAAAAATGATCGGGCCATGGGTTTGTATCTAAATCTACCTAGGAACCTAGTCCTTACACTTGGATTTCCAGTATCTAGTACAACCAGTAGTTAGCAAGCTAGTTTTGGTAGTAGAAGAGTGAGAGTAAGTCGGATAAAAGTACATCTATGATAGAACAAATGTATTCATTACTATTTGGAGGTACATTTTTAGGTGCATCGTTAGAACAGAACTCAAGCACACAGAATTTCAGTCTCACTTCTCGGAGTAGTACCACTTCACATACTATAGCAGTTTAGTTTAGTGCCACTATTGGGACATAGGGTAGTACATCCACGAGTCCACTTCCAACTAGAAGTGGAGGATCGGAGGGCATAGGTGGCTCTGGGTTCTAGAGGTAGAGGTAACATAAGAGATTCTGGATTAGGTGGGCAGTGCTCCACACCAACCCCAAAATATTTACATGGAGATGTTTCTTCATCTCCTAGAGTATAGGGGGATAAAATATGATTTTGAACACATGCACGTGTGTGAGATACGTGGTGCACAAAAGAAGTTATGGATTCTAACCAAAATACTTAGTTTGTAACTACCTTGTAGGGACATACACACAATTGGTATAGGAATTTTGACCATGATCAGACTTGTGTAGATTATGCACCATTATAGGATGCTTTTCTTAAGGATTTTCATATCCTTGAGTTTGAGAACAAGAGTATAAGCACACTAAAGGATACTAAGTAGGGAACTACTGAGAGAATTTGAGAATATGATGTCTATTTCAAGACACTATTGTATAAAATTTCTTATGATATTCATGCAAGCCAACATGCACAGTGGTTCATTGGGGGCTCGATCACACCTTTTAGGAGGGATTTGTCACATAAGACTTATACTGCACCCATGTGAAGCACTTGAAGTAGATTTTCATGCTTTGAGGAATTCAAGAGTATAGACACCGAAGTGAGCCCATTCCTAGAGGCACAGATTACAACTATGGAAAAGAAGTTAGAGAAACTATCGGTAAATTCAGCACATGAGACACACATTGGGATTTGGTGTACAAATTATGAAGTGGAAGGGCACACCAAAGATAGTTTTCCTTGCATATCAGTGCATTCATTGCTTCTAGGCGTGAGATATGTCATTTGGATCATGATGTAATCCACTACCCATTAATACAACAAGTGATAAGGAAGAATGCATCTTGTTATTGTAAAATTTACTCGTCCATGACTCACAATACATAAGAGTATAGGTTTATTGGTCATATCAATGATGCCATAAATATTGGTGTGTGACAGACATGATTATCACATAATTCTAAAGGAAAAAGTGAGCACCATGATCGTGATCACACTCTAGTGCACTATGATCGGAATAAAGGATGCTTTGAAGGAGGTCTTGGAAGAGGTCAAGGATAATGTGGTGGATTTAGGGGTTGAGGATGTGGTGGTGGACAAGGTGATTTCCCTTGCAAAGATGGGTTTTACATGTGGATCTCTTGACAACTACAGGTGCGAATGTCCTTAGAATATTACTTGTTCTTTTTGTGGGAAGAATCAAAACTTTGAGGAGTGTCGGACTTATATAAACATCTTAGAAATCAACATAAAAAAGAGAAAAAATATTTAGGATGGTTAGAATATAACACACTTTGTGGAAACTAAGTGGATGTCAAAGTTGGTACGTAACTCGAGGTATTACCTATGAAGATTACTACACACACTTAATCTGCACACTCCAGAGAGGCATTGCAGTAGAATCCTACCATATCCAAGGGGGAATTTTTACATGCAACGTACCTAGATCCTACACATCAGAAGGAGGTTGAATAGGAAACCATGGAGGTACTTGGAAATATTCAGGGTGAAATATAGTGTTTGAAGGAACAACACGGAAGTTATAAAAAAGACGACAATAGAGACAATTTAATCATATATTGATTACTTGAAAGAGGTATGCAAAATGTTGTGCCAAGATAATAGAATTCCATTCGTAGGGAATTGGCTAAGGGGAAACACTCTATGTGTAGGTATAGATAATGGATAAAATATCCTACATGTTAATCTTCCCCCTCATAGTTTGGATTATGACAAGGAGATCACTTTGAATGTTGTTGTGGATGGGTGGCTCTTGAGTAATATATTGATTGATATAGGCACGAAAGTGAATGTGATTACTTTAGATGCATGGGTACATATGGGAAGACCTCTATTACAGCCATCCTCTAATGTATTGTTCATGTCCAATCGAACTAAGGCCACTTCCATAGGATTTTTAAAGGATTCATCCATTACTATACAAGGGACCAAGTTCACTGGGGACTTTGAGGTCTTAGCACTTTAAGAATTAGAAAATTTCCTAGATCTACTTGGGCACCCTTGGTGTTATGACAATAATGTTGATCTATGGTTCAACAAGGGGTGTATAATATTTGAGAACATAGAAGAAAGAGTGATTATCCCTTTTACAGATGGGAAATATAGGTCTCATGTTAAACCTTTGAGTGAGGAAGACTGAACATAATTTATTTACACATCATTCAAGACCCGAAGTAATTGAGCCATCCAAGGAAGGAAATTTTTAGTGGAAATATGCACATTCTATCAGTGATACTACAAGTATTTCTTTTGACAATTGAGAACATGACACCTATGAGATGGTTGGGCACAAAGTAAAAAGTGATTTTTTGGAGAAACAAACCTCGATCTATTCAGAGGATGGGTAAAAACCCTATAGCTTGGTACACTAGAGAAAGATATCCTATGGTATTATTGTACACCATGGAGGAGAAGTAGAAAAATCAAGTGGAAAGAAGGAATATGTTAGTATATACCTTGTGTGGGATAACATCACGCTGGTGGATGGTTCACAGGGATAATATTATGGAATGGAATGAAGTCAAAATTTCTCTAACCACTCAATTTTTCAGGAGCAATGCGCCTACTATAATCTGCATGTATCATCGTAATCAACTTGTTTAATGCCATGTTCAGTAGTGTGAGAGATTCTGGAGAGAGGGGTAGGAAACTTTACCACCTTCACTTTGGGTGCACAAACTTTATTCCACTTTACAAAGTTCTACATGAGCCTAGTATGTTTATGCAAAATTACATAGGGAGATTGAAATTGGTAGGACTTCTTTGCAGAATGACCCAAAAATTTGAATACTTGTTGGACCCCTCGAATAGTGGCCATGTATGAAGGTGCATAGGCATGTAGGATCCTAGTTATGAAAAGGTACGCAAGGCAAGAGCACACAAGAGAAAGGTCTAAGGAAGCACATATCACAAGAGACATGTGAAAGGAGGTTTGAGACTTAGTCAATTTGAGCACCCAGGGTAGAACATGTGAAAATCATGACCGAGTTGCATGTGGATAAGGTGCCATCCTGGTGACAGGTTGGCCCTGATAGGGGAATGCCTTGGATGGAATATTCTAGAATAACATCATGAGATAAAGTGGAAAGCTCAAGCTTGGAGAAGCATGCTCACATGAAGGACCACATTCGACACTTGGCACTAGATCTGAGGGCACTGGAAGGTGAGTTGGCAGTGTAGGAAAGCTATAAATACAAGTGCTTATGGAGTAAAAGAGATAAAGAGTTTGAGAGACAAAGCATGGGTGGAGCTCTACAAAATTACTACGAGGACTCTGTTAGTGGATAGTTGATTCAGGAGAGAATGTACTAGGCATGGAGTTTTAAATTTTCTTTTGGTAGATTAGTTACATAAGTCCAGTGAAATGCATGATTGCGGTCTTCTTCTCTATGACACTCTGTAATGATTCATGTTTCACTCGAAATGCTGTAGAAACAGATAAGGTTAGGGTTAGGAGGAATACCCGTAGAATGTCGAGAAGATGTGCGCGCATCGTAGAGAAAGATCAGCCGATCGCGAAGAACTCCTTTTGTCTGGAAGGACTACCCGCAAATAAGAACACAAGACCACAAGATTTTGATTAGATAATAAATGAGGGAATCGCTTGGGCCTGTGAAGTATGAAACTTCCTTTCGAAGGTGGTCAGCCTCTCGCTAATATGAATTAACACAAAATACCGTAGAGTACTAATTAAATTGTTTCGTGGAACCGGGTAGGGAAAAGGTGTTTTCCTTGGTTTTGATCAAAGGAACCGATGCCGGTTATCTATAACCGATGGCGGTCACCGATAACCGATACCGCTGGTTCCAGGATCTTCTCGGGCTGGTGTGGTGTTCAGAATGGCTGGTTTTTGGATAGTATTGAGAAATGGGATGGTTAGAAGCTAAAGAATGATGGTTAGAGGCAATGGTATGTTAGATAATGGATTCAGAACGGATTTGGGAAGATTACAATTCCAAAAGCACAAGAAATGTTATAATGGAGGACATGCAAGATATAACTTATCGGTTTTTTTGATGAAGGTGCAAGTTGATCTCCTCACGCCAACTCTTCCGGTTTCTTTACTCGTCTCGCTTGGTCAAGTGAAGTTCGACTCGCCGATCGCTGACTCTCCTTTGATTAAAAATCCTTCGACCGATCTTCAAAAATGAAATTCCCATCCGTTGTTTTGGTTTGGGAAGCCCATTTACAGGAACCGATGGCGGTTGGGCAGAACCGACGGCTGGCCGAGTAGAACCGGCATCGGTTAGGAAAAAGTAGGCTATTTTTAGTAAAATAGCCCACCTTCCCCGCTTTTCTCCCGAGGGATGGGCCATGGGCTTGGTCAAGTGGCTAGAAGGTCGGCTTTGGGTGCGAGTAAGGAGGCATTAGTTATGGATGTGAGTCTAGACCAAGTCATGGGTCCTAATTAGGTTAGTTTTAGGGTTAGGGCTAGGTCATGATGAAGTGGCAAAGTGAGGTGGTAGGTAAGGTGGTGTAGATTTATCAATTACAAGGCAATTAATAAATACTTGTGTAAGGTTTAGGTAATGAGGTTAGGTTGCGAAATGAGATGCGGGTCACAAGGGGTCGTAAGACACAATTTTGGTGTCTACATTAGCCCCTTATTGTCGTGTAGCTTGTTCTGTAAAGTCACATGACAATAATATGAAGTGGTTTCTCATGTTAAAGATATAGGTAATCCCCTCAAATCTATCACGATTGAGTGAACGGAAATCGTGTGGATAGGGTCGATAAAGGGTATATGTGGTAGAGAGGATGATAAGGTGATGGTGTAGGTCCAAGGAAGCAGATTTATGTGAAATGCAATAAGACGACTAGGGTACATGATTTGACTAGCAAACCAGCAGAATGTATAGGCAAAGGTCGATAGTTTATCCAAACAAGGGTGATATAATCCCGGTATCCAAGGCATAGGAAGTAGCTCCGTGGTATATAATAAGGTAAGGCATGGGTGAACGTTTAGGCATGTTCGGCAAGCACTCAAATGGTTGGTTTGGTTGAGATAAACGTCACGGTCTAGGTCTAGGCAAAGTTGGTCGACAGATCAAGTCAAGGACCCTAATCATGCTAAAACACGAACAAGTGAGCTCGATGAAACACAAGGTACAGGATGGATGGATAAAATAAAACGGTGATTGTGGGTATAGTATGGAAGTGATGCGGCCTTGGGTCGGGCCAAGTTGTTGGGTGGGGCCAGGCCATGGGTCACCCAAATAAGTGGGCCGAGGCCTTGGGTCGGGCCAACGGGTAGGCGAGGCCTCGGGTCGGGCCAATTGGTAGGTGGAGGCCTTGGGTCGGGCCAACAGGTAGGCGAGGCCTTGGGTCGGGCCAAATGGTAGGCGAGGCCTGGTCGGGCCAACAGTAGTAGGCGAGGCCTTGGGTCGGGCCAAATAGGTAGGTTGAGGCCTTAGGTCGGGCCAAATGGTAGGCGAGGCCTTGGGTCGGGCCAAATGGTAGGTTGAGGCCTTGGTCGGGCCGAACAGGTCGAGGCCTCGGGTCGGGCCAAATGGTAGGCGAGGCCTTAGGTCGGGCCAAGTGGTAGGCGAGGCCTGGGTGGGCGGATAGGTAGGCCGAGGCCTGGGTCGGGCCAAGTGGTAGGTAGGTGCGAGGCCTGGGTCGGGCCAAACAGGTAGGCCGAGGCCTGGGTCGGGCCAACAGGTAGGGCGAGGCCTTGGGTCGGGCCAAACAGGTAGGTTGAGGCCTGGGTCGGGCCAAATATGTAGGGCGAGGCCTTGGTCGGGCCAAATAGGTAGGGCGAGGCCTCGGGTCGGGCCAAGTGGCAGGGGTGAGGCCTTGGGTCGGGCCAAATAGGTAGGTTGAGGCCTTGGGTCGGGCCAAGTGGTAGGGTGAGGCCTTGGGTCGGGCCAAATAGGTAGGTTGAGGCCTTGGGTCGGGCCAATTGGTAGGGCGAGGCCTTGGGTTGGGGCAGACCAGGGAACAAATGTTGTGCAACAAAGGTGGACAGAGGCGATATTGGTAAAAAAGAGGCAAGGAGTAAGGAACGGCAAAGAATGGGGTAAAAGAGGTATCAGACCGACGTCGATTCATCATGACCGATATCGGTTAAGGGACCGATACCGGTTTCCTAGGGCAGAAAGGAAACCGACATCGGTTTAAGTCGAAAAACCTATAAAAAGAAATATACGGCCTGTCATTGTCACTTTTGTTATTTGTAATCCAAAATTGACTTGTCTGACGTGGAGAGTTGATTTGGAGGGGTATTGAGTGAGGTGGAGCTATTTGATTGGCGGAGAGAGTTGATAGTGGGCCCGAATAGTTGAGGAGGCAGCAGGTGATTGACCGGGGACCCAGCAGATCAGGATTGGAGCCATGGCACAGGCAGGAGGAGCTGGAGGGGCTGGACCAGCTGGACCGCCACCACCCATCCCACCACGACGACGTGTCGTCGTACCGGTAGGTTCTAAACTCTTTAATTTGGTGATTTGGTTGATTTATGGTGTTTTTTGGGATTTGGGTAGGAATTTGTATTTTGTAGGAAAGAATGAGTAAATGGGGGTAATTTGAGAAAGGGAGAGGGTAGATAGGTTAGATAGGCTAAGGTGGGTAGGTGGGTAAGTTTTTAGGGTTTTTGGGTGGGTAGATGGGTAGAAATAGGTAAAAAAATGAGTTTGGGGGCCGCGCGGGGGTTCGGCTCCGGGATAGAACAGTGACCGATGTCGGTCACTAAGCGACCGGCATCGGTCGCTAAAGTTTAGGAAGGGTACAATTGTTTGTGACCGGCGTCGGTGATGTATCGACCGGCGCCGGTTGTGGGTTTATGTAGGGGTTGGGTTGGGTTGGGTTGGGGGTGGGTGTGGGGTTGGGTTGGGGATGGTTTGTTTGTTTTGGGTTGTGGGTTTGGTTTGTTTGTTTTGGTTGTGGGTGGGGAAGGGGATAGGGTTAGGGGTTGAGGGTTTAGTGTGTTGGGTTGATAGGGTTTGAAAGTGGGTAGGGTGGCTTCTGGGTGGGGCTTCAGTGGGGGTTGGGTGGGTGAGTGGGTTGGGTTGAGTTTGGGTGAGTGGGTGGATAGGGTGACTTGGTGGGGTGGGTTTTTTAGGTTGGGTTTCGGGTGGGTAAGGTAGCGTGTTGGGGTGGGGTTAGATTTTGGGTGTTACAAAAAAAGGGGGTAGATGGTAAAGTAGATGTTATTATAACGAGTGGGTCTAAGGATGTGGGCTGATTTTGCAGGCACGTCAGCAGTTGACGATGCGTGATAGGATGCCTCCACTATTGAGTCGGATGAGGCCACACATATCTGCGGCGCATTGGGCCATCATGCGCGAGGTGGGGCTTGGCGGGGTCCAGAGGTACAGAGCGATCGACAGAGATCACAGCCTGATGGTCGCCCTCATCGAGAGATGGGATCCGGCGGCCAATGTGTTCCATCTGCCGACCGGGGAGATGACCGTCACATTAGAGGATGTGTATCGCATCCTGCGGCTACCGATCGAGGGAGAGGCCGTTTTCCAGGTGGATTCAGAGACTGCCATGGATAGCATACTGCAGGTTTTTGGGGATGCAGCCGCGCTTCTTACATATCATAGCGCGAGCATTGGATATGGGGACATGTACCGCGCACACAGACATGAGACACGGCTTGCCGTGTTGATGATGATAGGGTCACCTGCTTCGCCCTCCCGGATTCAGAGGGAGGCCGCTTCCCACGGGCATGATGGGGTGCACCGGAGATGGTGGAGGAGCACACTGTTTTTGCATGGGCACCAAGATATCCGTGCAATTATACAGGAGTTATGGGGCTATCACGAGGAGGCGATTTGGTATTTGTTCGACCTTTTGTCAGATCATTGGGCATACGAGCACATCGTGATGCATCAAAGCCAAGAGGGCTACCCCAAAGCAGCCTGGGGCCACAGATCGTATACCGATATGGCTTTCAGAGGTGGTTGGGGGTTGTGGGCCAGCCACGAGCAGTTGTTGCAGGTCGGGATGTGGCCTACTATAGACATATGCTAGAGGGCCTTACCGCAGTAGACATTATATGGAGACCCTACAGAGGTCACCAGCCTGGCAGAGGAGCCCGCATACACACGCTAGCGCCCGATCCAAGATACATCTCGGATAAAGCAGGACTGAGGCCGGAGAGTACGAGTGGATACCCAGAGAGGGCACGCAGGCAGATGGGGCTGCCACAGGATGAGCCACCTCCCTTCCCTCAGTACAGGAGGGATGATGTAGAGGCCCCACTGCCAGCACCACAGCCTTGGGATCCAGACTGGGTAGCGGAGAGACCAGCAGGTGGGGGTGTGGATGATGCCGGGTGCACGGCAAAGACACAGGTATGGGGGGTGGGCAAGCAGAGAGCAGCGAGGATAGTACCGCACTCACTGCAGCTGACTGGCAGCCGGTGATCGCAGAGAGAGATCAGCTCCGGGGGCAGGTGCAGCTATTACAGGACAAATTGGTCGCCTGCACAGTACGATAGGGGTTTTACAGGCAGCTAGCCTGTGCTCAGTGACATGCACAGCACAGCAAAGACCACCACCAAGAAAGACAACCACAAAAAGTGTGCATGTGCACAGCAAAATGCGCATCAAAAAAGAAGCAGTACCCACAGCCCCGTGTACCACCACGGCACACAAAAAGCAGTGTGCACACAGCACAGCAAAGATCTCCACCAAAGCCGCCACACCCACAAAAAGTGCAGTACAGCCTCAGGGATAGTGGTGTTGGGTGCCAGGGGACCAGCCCCAGTTCCTTCAGTGGCGCGAGATCGCTATATGGAGGTTAGAGCAGAGGCCCGTTATTATCAGGATATTCTTGATAGTACCGGAGTCGATTATCAGGCATATGCAGCTCATAGAGCAGAGACCTCGCGCAGCCAGAGATCTCAGGGAGGGGCAGCCACAGCTGGCGTGTCTGTGACAGGCAGGAGGCGAGAGGCGCCACAGGGACCAGCGGGGAGAGGTGCCGAGGGCGGTGGGGAGAGCTGATAGATCCCCGACATGGTTTTGATAGGACATGGGCACCGGTCTCGCGAACCGGTCAGATTTGATAGAGGCCTCGCGTGCCTACATTTATTCATTGTTTTCATTCATTTATTTATTATATACCGCCTCGCATGAGCCGAGTACGGGTTGTATATTTGATACCGGCCTCATGAAATGAGTATATTTTTGATATGAGAGACCGGCCCGCGAGCCGAGTCGATATTTTTGGTAGGTATATGGCTGCGTGGTCGGCTTTGGTATATTATGAGATCACAGAGGCCCCATGTAGGGCACATTGTATTTTTGAAAATTTGTATATATATATATATATGATGTTTTGATCCACATGCAGTGTTCCAAATGTGTTGAAATATGTGGTTAATGGCTGGTAATAGATAGAATGTGTGATGAGTTTAATTGACATGTTGATAGATGGATGATGCTGATGTTTTTGTTTGTTTGTACGTATATATATGAATGTCAGGTTATGTGATGAATTGGTAGTTTTGTGATATTGTGATGTATGTAACTGATGAGTTGGTTCCCAATGATGTATAGATTGATAGCTTTTTGGTATCTGTAGTTCATGGTTTGTGTATCTGTGTATAATAAATGATGTTTAATGAAAATGTAATGTTATATGTGATGGATGAACAAAATGTGGTAAATTGTGTTGTTTATGCAGGCAAAGAGGCGGGCGCGACAAAAATTTAGATGAGAAATGAAGAAAAGAACCCTGTTTCAAAAAGGAGGGTGTGTAACCGGTATCGGTTAGGTAACCGATGTCGGTAGCTAACAGACCGATATCGGTTAAGTAACCGTTACCGGTTATTTAGGTATGGGCTTTTCTAAAAATAAAAAAGCTAGGGTGGCAACTGAAGTTTTAATTTAGAGCCATGCAAGAGGTTAAAAGCGCGAACGCGACGCGTTTTGACGACTGCGACAGGTTTTTGCATGAGAAATCTGAGTGATAAGGAGAGAAGAGACAAGAAAAGGGAATTGTGATCTGAGATTCAGAAGATAGCAAGGCAGGTTTGAAAAAAGGTGGTGATAATGGCAGGACGAGGAGAAACATCCAGCAGGCAGGGACAAGAGAGAAGACAAGGGCCACCGCAAGCTACTGCAACCCAAGAGGTAAACGTTTTGGTTGTGATTTGATTTCTGCATGGTTTTGTGAAGAAGATGGGGTAGAATAGGTGGGTAAATAGGAGAAAGAAAACATGATAACAAGGGTTGCAGGTGAGGTAAGTGTTACCGGGTAGGCAATCAGGGGTTTCAGGTATGTTTATATGTATAAAAACGAAGAAACGAGCAAATTATTGTCGTAGGTGGTTGTTTTTAAGGAAAGTGTATAAAATTGACAGTGACCGGTAGCGGTTAGGTAGAACCGGTATCGGTTGTTCAACCGATAGCATTTGGTTATAATAACCGCACCTAAGCATCGGAGAAATTTCGTAATGTTTGAAAAAGACCCTAACGGGTCAATGGTTGTTTGTTGTTTTGGTGTATGCAGCAGAGACAGAGTTGAGGATGAATGATAGTGTGCGCCGTTGTCGCTAATCCGAAATGATGTAACACCAAATGGAATGGACATTGATAAATCGCTTGGGGTTAAGTGGAACTGCTATTATTCACTTAATCGCACGTAACCATGGTATGTTACAAAAAGCTGATCGAGAGATGGAATCCCGAGACAAATACCTTCTATCCGCCAACAGTGAGATGACAAGAATATCGAAGATGTGTTTCGGATTTTGAGACTCCCTATTACAGAGAGCCAAGATATCGTGCACTACCTAGCGCGGCACTGGGAGCGATAACAAAAGATTTGGTCCATACGCACGAGATTTGACACAACGAGGTTTATCGCTTACATATGGGGTAATGTATGCAAAGACACCCCGAGGAGACAAGGTTAGCAAAAGTGATATTAATGATAGCAAAGAGGGTATTATGCATTACCGAGGGCTAAGGGGGAAAATTTCCAAAGGCGCTGATGTGTGTTATCCGGGAGATGATAGAAAGGAACGTATTACGCTTGCAGATGGGCACCGCATATTCAAGCGGAGCTATACAGGGGTTTATGGCTCAGAGGCGAAGTCACAGACAACGTTGGATTGCTCATACTTATTACACTCGTTGGGCCTATGAGCACATTGTTTGTGTGCGACCAATGTGCCGATCCATCCAGCAGAGAGACCGGAGTACGAGGTGGGATTCGACGATGGGTCCAGACAGTAACAAGAGGCCGATCCAGCCGTGACAGTGATATTGAGTATTATAGGCAGTGTATGGGAGAGAGTGACAGCTATGGATATCTCATTGAGGTTCTACGGGAACTATATGGTAACCGAGAACATACCGAGGAGTTGAGAGGTGCAGAGCGATTAAGGTGGATCGCGGGCACAAAGCCAGTGAATATGAGAGGATTCCTATAGATCGCGTGGCGTGACAATTTGGATTGTGCAGACATACCACAGCTTATAGACCATATATGAGGATCGATGCCGAGGCAAAGATTCTCACCTCCCGGCCAACACCTCCGTAATGACTCAAGAGGCAAAGCCCATCGATCGCAGGTAATGGATGCAGGAATGACAGAGGCCTATAGATTATGGTGGGTAGCAGAATCGCGAGGTGTACGTGAGCGCCCGACACAGCGGTGATTACAGCAGAGAGGGATCGCCTCAGCGCTTGGTTCAAAGAGCTCCAAACGCAGTGAATGAGACAAGAGGATTGTTAGTGGTCATGAGTCACTAAGCAGAGACTAGAGGTCGGAGTTCTCCATGCGAGAGGGCGTGTTCATATGTTACAGGAGAGATCGCAGATCGCTGGCAAGGGTACCAATAGCCGCGGTACCTTTGAGGACAGAGAGGCCCGGCGAGAGGGGTCGACGATCACGATCATCACCTAGTTCGGGATGAGGCGTGATGGTCCGAGTAAATGTTAGCGAGGTATAAGAATAATAAGGATGCCGACCGCGTGTCGATGATAGAGAAGATGTATTTGTTTAACATCTAAATAAAACCGAATATGTATGTTGATTTGAGTTATGATAATAATAAGATTGTTTGTGTTTTGATTTTCGGTGTTTCAAAAAGGATAAAGAGAAATGTGATTAAAATAAAATACACAAAATATTTATATTCACCACACAAGATAGGTTATGGTAGGGGATGGTCGAGCTAACCTTGGGAGACCCCATGTCTCCGAAGTGTCGCCTACATAGCCCATCGCACAAAGCAAGGAAGGGCCTCAGACCGATGTAGTTCTCCCTTAGGATCAGGGAGGGGTGAATTTAGGCAATTTGGTATGGTTTAGGCAATTTGTCATTTGGTAAAAATTTGATGTTGGTAGGGTAATGTTGTTGGTGCTGATAGGATAATGTTGTTGGTGTAGGTATAGGTAAAGCAAAGGTTAGCATACCCCAGTAGTAGGGAATAGTGTCCTGATTAAGATCAACACACAATTCTAGATGCGAGGCAAAGCGGAAAGAGTGCTCCGTAGGTGAAAAGAGATAAACAAACCACACAACATAGAACGAGCCTGAAGCCCTAAGTGCCGTGTATAGACGAGAAGTCCATAGGTGAAAAGAGTTGTATTATCACAATATATCAGGTGTACGTTACGTCCCTTGAGTTGAACAAATGGTGAGGTGATGTGGATGATAGAGCTGAGGTACAAAGAACTTGTTACAACGAAAGAGAACCTACCCTAAATAGACAAGTCCATGACCCAAAAAGTTTCTTTTGTATGAGGCTTTTATTTTATTGAATGTAGACTGATCGATGCGGGAAGTCTACAAGGGATATTGATTGTTTTATTCTTGAGGTCTTCACGAAGCTGATCAATGCGAGAAGCTTCGATAAAGGTCGACTGTGTATAGCCTGTCCTTCTGGGGAGCAACATTTATAGTAGCAGAGATGATTTTAGTGCATAGTCTGTCCTTCAGTGGGAGCAACTATTTATAAGTAAGCTAAAGAATAGTTTGGCATATAGCTGTCCTTCGAGGGAGCAGTATATTTAATTTTAGATAACTAGATGTTCTCTTTTGGCGTGAAGCATCTAGTTTAGTAGGAAGTTTGACTCAAGAAAATCCCATAAGAATACGGCTTATTTTAATACTTTGAAGTCATGGACTAGACTAAGAAGGGGAAGGCATCGTAAGGGGAGGTGAGGGGTGAGCTTGATTTTATTCGGAGATATAGAAAACAAAGTGTATGTAGCGGTAAATGAGCTCAAGGGACGAGCAGTAGGTAGATAAGGAGTGATATAACACTAGATTCAACAGTAGAATGGTCGAAGATGCAAGGCATTAAGGGGTTCAGGCTCAGTTTACCATTAAGCGAAGCTAAACGATAAGTGCCTGATCCATAGGTGTGAGTGATTATATAAGGCCCAATCCAATTGGGAGCAAATTTTCCACGTTTGCTCTTTTCTAGTTTGGTTACATGTTGATTCTCTTTGAGGACAAGATCACCAACCTTAAAGGTACGCTCATGAAGTCGCTTATCATAAGCACGCTTGATGCGTTTTTGATAGATTTGGAGGTGATCGAGAGCTGTAAGACGCCGCTCGCCAAGAAGCTCTAATTGGGCTAACCGCCTTGGCGGAAATCATCGCTGGTGAGAATATCCTCAAGAGATATTCTAAGGGAGGGTATTTGTATTTCGAGAGGCAAAACAGCCTCGGTGCCATATACCAATGAAAAAGGTGTGGCATTAGTGGAGGTACGAATGCTAGTACGATAAGCCCAAAGGGCAAAGGGAATGTGATCGTGCAATTTCTTCCGATTCATTGACGATTTTCATGAGGATTTTGGTTAGAGTTTTATTAGAAGATTCGGCTTGACCATTGGCTTGTGGATAGTAAGGTGACGAGAAACTAAGTTTGATACCAAAGTTGTCACAAAGGTCTTGTAACAACTTATTTTTGAAAGATTTACCATTATCTGTTATTAGGCGATGAGGAATACCAAAACGACAGATAATGTGATGGTTAATGAATTCGACAATTTTTTCTTTTTTGATTGAAATGAGTGGAACGGCCTCCACCCATTTTGTGTAATATTCGGTCGCTGTGATTATCCAACGGTGACGTTGTGAAGAGGTCGGGTGAATCTCACCAATAAGGTCTAAACCCCATTGTGAGAAAGGCCAAAGATCTCGCGGCGACCAGTAGCGGTGGCTAGGAGTATGTTGAAGATTGGCATGTTGTCGACACATGACACAACGCTTAACATATTCAGAAAGCAATGTTATTGAGAGTAGGCCAATAATAACCAAGGCGAAGGATTCGTTTGGCCACTGCAAGGCCGCTAAAATGTCCACCACAAATACCGTCATGGACCCGTTGGATGGTATGAGTGATTTTCGCGCCTGTTAGACAAACAAGGAGGATGCCATCAAAGCCACGCTTATAGAGGAGTCCCCCATGACAACATAACGCGAAACACTTTTAAGAAAAGCACGCTTGCCGTTACTAGTAAGATCAGTGTGGGAGGACAGAGATTGTAAGGTAGTCATGAAATTGGTGGTACTGTATCCCGTGAATTAGTAGATACGTATTTATCATGCAAACTACCTGGGTTGAATAGATGGTGCAAAAAGTTCTGAACCACAACGAATAATTCAGAGTCATAGTGCGGCGGCGGAATTTGCGAGGCTAAGCAAGCCATAGTATCCGCAAATTTGTTAGTGGAGCGGGAATGGTTTCATAGCAGAATAGTGAGTAAATAAGGCTAGAAGTGACTCCACGTGGTGTTTGTACTGAAGTTCCTCGCTTTTACATTGGTAGATGCCCATAACTTGATTGACTACCAATCGAGAGTCGCCAAAAATGTTGATAGATTTGATACCTAAATGTAACGCAACTTGAGACCTAGAACAAGGGCCTCGTATTCTACAGTATTATTAGTGCAAGGGAAATCAAGTCGGAATGAAAGAGGCATAGGTTCAAGGCCAAGAGGGATGAGAACAATGCCGGCTCCTCCACCGCTACTGGGCACTTAGATCCATCAAGAAGAGGGTCATTTGATACGACACTTCTCCGAGCGAAAGAGTGGCGATGAGTTCGCTGGGAAGGTAAAATTGGTAAATTGTTCCCTGTGCAGAGGGGCCTCCGCAAGTTGATCTCCGCAAGAGTTTGTCCTTTGATTGATTTCTGTTGTATAAATTCAAGGTCGAGGTCGGCGAGGAGCATGAGCCATCGAGCGATGCGTTGGTTTAGGTGTGGTTTGGCGTATATATAATGAATGGGGTCCGTGTTGGTGATGACGAAAGTTTTGTGATTCAGAGGTAATGTCGGAGTTTGGTGGCGACGAATGATAGGGCTGTGCACAATTTTTCTACATGTGTATACCTAGTCTCGTAATCCACGAGGGTACGACTTATATAGTAAACGGCCTCGCTTCTCGGCAAGTGCGTGCCGGTCTCGATGGGCGAGCATAGCTCCTATAAGATGGTCGTGGGGTGGAAAGATAAAGGTAGAAAGGACGGTCGTCTGGGTGGGATAAGCACATGTGGCTGCAAGAGATATGTTTTGAGAGCTTCAAGGCTTGGTGACACTCCTCACCCATCAAAGGCAACATCCTTTTTAGAAGGTGATGAAAAGGGTGACATCGATCCGAGAGTTGGGAAATGAAACGCCGGATGGATTGAAGTTTACCCTGCAAACTACGCAATTGTTTAAGGTTTTTGGGTGGGGGCATTTCTAGGATAGCTTTTACTTTAGATGGATCGACCTCAATGCCACGTAAAGAGACGATAAAGCCCAGAAGTTTCCCCGAAAGGACACCAAAGACACATTTCTTTGGTTGAAGACGGACAGAATATTGTAATAGGCGATCAAAAATAATGGTTAAAACATCGAGATGTTCACTGCGATGTTTAGACTTGCCCAGAAGATCATCAACGTAATCTTCGAGGATAGTGTGCATAATGTCATGGAAAATGTAGGTCATAGCCCGCTGATAGGTCGCACCAGCATTCTTAAGGCCAAACGGCATTACACGGTAACAGAAAGTTCCCCAAGGAGTTATGAAGGCAGTTTTGTGTTGATCGGCAGGGGCAACCAAAATTTGGTTGTAACCTGAAAAGCCATCCATGAGAGAAAGCATTTCGTGACCCGCAGTGAGATCAACAAGTTGATCAATACTTGGGAGGGGGAAGTCATCCTTAGGGCAAGCGAGGTTAAGATCCCGGAAACGCGCATATCCGAAGTCCCCCCGCCGCTTTGCGTGTACGATGTTAGAAATCCATGAGGATAGTCAATAGCAGTAATGAAGGAAACAGAAAGGAGTCGCTTGAGCTCCTCTTGACCAAGAGAGCAATGCGTGGATGCATTTTTCTCAATTTCGCTTGACTGGTTTGGAATCGGGTTTAGAGTGATGTTATGGACGGCAATGGTAGGATCAATTCTGGCATGCCGTAAGACCATGCGAAAGCTTGGTCATGCAGCACGGAGAAAGGTAGTAAAGGCGGCTTGTTCGATGTGTCAAGGGATTGTCCAATCTTCACTATGTGAGGATCTTCCTCCGTGTGGATGTTGATTTCTATAGTAGATCTCGCTCAAAGATAGTTTGGGTTTCAGATGGTAGGGCGCGTTGAATATAAGAATCATCCGCGCCCATGTAAGTGAGGATGGAGTCGTCATCCTGGCATTCAACAACATTAATCAAAGGTGAATCCTCTTCGATCATGTCTGGATACAGAAGGGGAAGAGAAGATGGGTCCTCATTATCGCGTTGATAAGTGAGAGGACCTATGAAGATAGCATTTATGAAAAAAAAAAGTTAGGAGGGATAGATTCAGGGTCCATCGATTCTGTGGGAGATGATGGCAAAGTGGGTGATGATGGTTCGGTAGGGGCGACGTCCTCTTCTTCCAGGATACAGCTGACAGGAGGTGTCTCCTGCGTAGGTGTTTCGGAAAAACCAAGACCACTGCGATCATTATGTTTGCGTGTGGTGATGGGGATGAGAGTATGTCGGCCTTGTTCGTAAAGGCCAAAACCAAAGCCTTTCCACGCACAGCGAGTCAAGAAGGTGAGGGCGAAACGACGATTTGTCAAGTATTGAAAATCGGATTGGAAGGGAACCACACCAAGAGGAGGTTCAGGGGTAATGGAGGATGCGTCAACACCCCCATATGTTAGGTTAGTGCGACAATGGGGTGGTCCGTAAGAGATTATCTCCCCCACGCGACGGTCGTAGGTGGGGTGTGCATGTAATTGTCCGTACTCTGCGCGGGGTAGGGAAAGAACTAACGTTATATAGGCGATACTCCCCAATAAGGCGATGAAAACGCCTACTAAGGGGTCGGAGGTTGGGATGTTAGTCGTGGAAGAGAAGTGGTTTGTGCGACGGTGGTTTCATCATTCAACAGAGGTGCGCTTGAGGTGGACGGTTGAGGTATATTGAAGAGGATGGTTGGGTTGAATGTATGGGTGTCTTAATTGGTATAAGCACATCGTTTGGGCGGTATAACATATTGCAAGTTTTCAAGGGGGAGGATCAGCTTTACAAAGGCAGTAGGACTTCCCTCGTACTCAAATTTTATACATCGATGTAATGTTGAGGGGACGATCCCATGGCCCGGATCCAAGGACGACCTAGCAATATATTATATGGAACTCTCCTTCAAGGACATAGAAGAGTTCGGGCAAAGTACGTGGTCCACGCGAATGTTGAGGATCACGCGTGCCCAATGTAGAAGTAATAAGATCATGAATGACCGCAACATGATGGGGTTGGCACACATGCAACTAGAAGGGATGTTCATTTGTTGGAAGGCTTTTGAAGAGATGATGTTTAGGCTAGTGCCCTCCGCCAATCATAACCCGACGTACTCGAATGTCTCGGACGTAAGCGAAATGAAAAGGGCAGGTCGTGGTCTTCTCTACCAAAGTCGATAATTTCATCTTCCGAGAAACTAACCGCAGCTGGCTTGTTGTTTTGAGACGTATGGTGGGGAGATGGATTGTTTGGTGAGAGAGGCAACGTGATGGGTGTTAGAATGGAGGCCACAGGTGGTTTCATTGGGTAAAACCTCTATCCTCAAGGATCTCAACGAGAGCTTGTCGATGAGATTCAGAGGTCTGAATGAGATCATATAGTGTCATTTTTACGGGCGATTGATGAAGCTGTTTGATCATGGTTCGGTGGGCAACTCCATTAGAGACGGGATAGGCGGGTCCGCGAATAACCACTTTAGGTGGTGGTGTAATCGGGATGGTTGAAGGAGAAAGAGATGCCGCAGGTGTGTTTTCTTTCGCCTTCCCATTGTTTTTCTGTCCTCGAGTAGTGACACTAATCATATTAATCTCGTAGACCTGAGATGAAGAAGATGGTTGGGATAATTCATGGTCTTCAAGAGGTGGGGTTGTAATAATGATCGATCTTGGTGAGGCGGGGACAGATGGTATAGTAGAGGGAATTGACGCTAGAGGTCTCTCCCTGCGTAAGTTGTTTTTCTTAATCTTTCGATCCGGAAGAGGTGACTGGCGAAGGATGGTTTTTAGAGCTTTGCATCCTTCTACATCATGTCCAGGTGTGCGGTGATAGGCGCAGATTTTAGACTCATCATAATCCACAGGTCGGGGCTTAGACGGGTCATAAGGTCGAAGTGGGGGTAGAGAGATGGTCGCATTCTCCACCAACATAGCAAGGATTTTGGCGTAGGATCCTTTGAGTGGGTCAAAATCAGAAGAAGATGAGGGTATTGATTGTGTGGGTTGTGGTAATGTTTGGGCGTGTTTAGTTCGTGATGGGTGGTGGTTTAGTCGAGGGTGCATCGACACATGTTTTTCACTAAACGTGGTTTCTGGTTACGTGGTTACGCTCACGTTGGTTAGATGATGAGGTTACTGATGGCATGGTGGTAAGCGGAAACAACCACGGAGAAAGGGGAGTGACAAAAATAAATCCTTTGATGATGGGATGGGTTTAGGGTTGATAGGTGGACCGGATACGCGGGGTAACGATGTTGTGATACCCTTTGATCTCTGTATAGGTGTAAAAGGCGTAGGTTGTTTTGCAGAAAACAAAGGAGGTATGATATATTGATGTAAGGTGGAGGGATGAGGTCCCAATATGGAAGGTGGGTGTGAAGATGGGGGTTTTGATAGAGGCCCGGATTGCGTTTGTCTCCTAGGTGGCGGGGCGGGTTTATTTTGGGATAAATCGAGTCGCTTAGGCGGGTGTGTTAGACTGGGCATTGGTGAGGTCCCAAGCATAGGGGAAGATCTGGTTAAGTTGATAGAAGTGGACGGGGAATTTGGTAGAGGTGAGGGGGGTGAAGGCGAGAACAGGGGCATTTTAAGCTTCTGTAAGCACTTCGGGTAGATGGTGGAGACATCAGGATTAGTCATTTGCATTTGAGTAGGAAAAGGGGTACTCAAACGTTCCCATAGGGCCTGTCTATCTTCTGTGGAATGACAAGCCCAGTGTAATTTGTAATTTTGGTATGGAAGAAAGGTGGGTTGTAATTCCAGTCCATTGCGGGTGTGACACAGGAGGTAGATGAGGCACTGTATCAATAGATGTTAGAAGGTCAACCGGTCGTTGAAAAGATTTAGGCGATGAGGGACTAATAGGCAGGGGCGTGTTCGAGGGATCTGTCATGGCTAAAGAATTAAAAGATGTGGTGATGTTATGTAAGAGATTTCTGCATCTAAGGATGTCAAAAGGAGTGGTGACCTTCCTCTTGTGTAGCAAGAGTGGTAGAAGGAGACGTCTGGGAAATGGATAAATTAGACAACATCCGCCTCAGCCACTTTGTAGGGATGTGGTGTAAGAAGACTCATTAATGGGAAGAGAAGTCCTAGGGCAGCTAACTCTTCTATGGGTAAAGGAATGATTTCACTTTGGCTTGATGGTGGTAAAGGAGATTCAAACTCCTATGTTAGTGAAGAGGCTTGATTTAAAATTTTTCGATAGAGGCTTTTGGCCGAGAATCAAGAATCGCATGGATCTCATGAACACTCTCCTCGCCTAAGATATCTTGGTTCACGCATCTTTGGACGAGTGATTCGGGAATGGCTTGTTGAAAATTTTCAGATTTCAAGTTACAGGGCGTTAGGATTATCGAGTGTTATATCCCCCGCATCAACCATTTCTCGCACTATGTTTTTCAACATCTTGCAGTTTTCATGACTATGTCCTTTACGCGTGAAAGTTACAAAAGTCATTTTCTTTGTACCAGAAGGTATTGCGCGGGTGGAGTCAAACCCGAGTGAGGTTTTACAGGGGCAAGGTGATAGCCCCACTTTGAGCAATTTCTCTAGGATGATGCCATAAGTTTCTCCCAAGGAGTGTAATTGGTGGGCTCAGCTTTGTATTTATAGGTGGTTTTTGGTGGAGTATTGGACGGTGGTTGGGATTTGACCATCACCGCGTGGACAGCTCCTTTTGATTTAGAAGAGGTTGACGCGTGAGGAGTGGTGGTATTTGGTTTATTGGTAGAATCGGGGAGTTCGGAAAGTGGAGTTCTTGTTCTTGCAACCGCAATTTCTCTTCCTCTAAGGCCCGAATTTCTAATTTTCGAGCCATAGTAAAGGCCTCGTCGAATGTACGGAAAGTTTGAATTTGGAGGGTAGGGGAGATGTGCTTAGCGCAGGCCCGCGTAAAGAGTTCGATAAGTTCGGTTTGAGGCAAGGCATACGTAAGTTGGTTGATAAGGCCCCGCCATCGTCCAACGAAATCTGCGATAGATTCGTCTTCGAATTGTCGGATGGCATAGAGGTCAGTGATAGATACTTTCTTGGCAATGTTAATGGAGAAATGATCCAAGAAAGATTGGGCTAGTTGGTTAAAAGAGAAGATTGAGGTGGGTTAAAGCACCGTACCACTCCAAGGCAGCCCCGATAAGGACATGGGAAAAGTGCGGAGTAACAAGGCATCATCATGGGCAATCAAATAACAAGCATGTCTAAATGATCGCAAGTGTTGTTGAGGATCCTCTTTACTGTTAAAACGAGTAAACTTTGGCAACTCCCATTGAGGAGGATATGAATGAAGGGGGACAGAAGGGTGAATGGGCTCCCGACAAACTTGCTCGTATGTCAAGGCGCTACGACTTCGAAACGGAAGCCTGTGTTTTGCATTTTGTCCATCATTTGCTTGATGAAATCAGGTGGTTAGATGAGGTGATGGTGCCACGTAATAGGGATGTCCCATATAAGGTGTTGAGGTTAATGGATACGTGTATGGGAATGAAAAGGTAGGAGGAGCTTGAGAAGGAAAACTCGTTTGAATAGGTGGCAGAGAGTAAGTCATGAATGGAGTGGTCTCAAAGAGAGACGAGATAGGGGCAGTGGTGGTGGTGGCGATACATGGGGTCCAAGATTAACAAAAGGAAAGCTAATCGGGTCGATGAACCTCTCGCTACGCGTCGGATTGGGAGACGGGGCTAGTGATGCTGGGAAGTAAGGTATTGTTATCGGGAGGAGTAGGAGCTAAATGAGCAGCTATACTAATAGGCATGCCCATAAGGAGCTGACCATCAAAGCACACGGTCGTGGGTATGAGACAAATAGTATCAGATAAATACCGGGATTAGCATCCGTAAACTTGGCAAAGTCCTTGTCTCCTACAGAATTTGGGGATCTCACCGGTGTCCGTAGGGTTTCCTATAGAATGTGAAGGGGGTGATTCAGCAAAGAAACAAAGCAAAGCGGTGAAACCATGGCGGCGGCTTGCTTCCGAGTGATGACAACCATAGACCGTAACACACAGAAAGTTTCAATCTATCAAGGACAAAACAACTCGTAATGGTGAATGGTGAGTTCTTTGGTTTATCGTGGGCCGAGAGAGACAGTAACCGATATCGGTTTGGTAACCGGTGTCGGTCACAGGGAAAACGACGTCGGTCCCTTAACCGATGCCGGTGTCAAAAATCTAGAATAAGAAAATACAAAGGGGTTGCTAATTTGATTTTTAGCAACGTTGAGTAGTTTAGCAACTTATTGATCACAGAAGACAAAGTATGACAGAGAAAACAGGATTTGAAAACAAGCAAGAGGCACACGCAAATGCAGAGATTAACCTTAGGGTTAATTTTAATTATTGTGGGCTTATGCCTTTAGACGTAGAATGATGTCAGAATCCTAAACAACAAGACTTAGGGGAAATGTCAAGTTTGTTTTGGCTTATAAGGTTACCTCAATCAGGCGGAGGAATACCGCGGAAAAGGGGGGATGTTTGAGATGTTGTGTTAATTGTGAAGTGATTCAGTATGTGTTGTGCAGTGAAACTAAGGTTAATTTCCTGTCAATACCGTGGATATCACCCCCACGTGTACGACCTGTTACTTAATCTATGTTCACTAGAATTGAAAAACAACAGGCAGGAATGTAATGCATGTGTTTTAAAACCCAAATCGAAAGTGATATTCGATGAAGCAAAAGAGATGACTTTTACTAATGCAAGATGCAAAAACAAAGCAAGCTCTTTTACCAGAATAATAAAATACCCTGTGAATATCTCTAGAAGAAGAAAACAGCAAGTATGCTCCCTATAATAACAGCAAGTATGAAATAAAGAAAAACCCAAAATGGGTCCCACCGGGCGTGCCAAAATGTTTCACTCGGAAATGCTTCGTTCCTTGTAGAAACAGATAAGGTTAGGGTTAGGAGGAATACCTGTAGAATGTCGAGAAGATGTGCGCGTACCGTAGAGAAAGATCAGGCTGACTGCGAAGAACTCCTTTTTGTCTTGGAAGGACTACCTGCAAATAAGAACACAAGACCACAAGATTTTGATTAGATAATAAATGAGGGAACTGCCTTGGGCCCAGGAAGTATGAAACTTCCTTTCGAAGGTGGTCAGTTCCCCTGCTAATATGAATTAACACAAAATACTGTAGAGTACTAATTAAATTGTTTCGTGGAACTGGGTAGGGAAAAGGCTGTTTTCCTTGGTTTTGATCAAAGGAACCGATGCCGGTTATCTATAACCGATGGCGGTCACTGATAACCGATACCGGTTGGTTCCAGGATCTTCTGGGCTGGTTGTGGTGTTTGTAATGGCTGGTTTTTGGATAGTATTGAGAAATGGGATGGTTAGAAGCTAAAGAATGATGGTTAGAGGCAATGGTATGTTAGATAATGGATTCAGGAACGGATTTGGGAAGATTACAATTCCAAAAGCACAAGAAATGTTATAATGGAGGACATGCAAGATATAACTTACTGGTTTTTTTTGATGAAGGTGCAAGTTGATCTCCTTTGCTGCCAACTCTTCTGGTTTCTTTACTCGTCTCTGCTTGGTCAAGTGAAGTTCGACTCTGGGCCGATCACTTTGACTCTCCTTTGATTAAAAATCCTTCGACTGATCTTCAAAAATGAAATTCCCATCCGTTGTTTTGGTTTGGGAAGCCCATTTACAGGGAACCGATGGCGGTTGCGTAACCGACGGCGGTCGAGTAGGAACCGGCATCGGTTAGGAAAAAGTAGGCTATTTTTAGTAAAATAGCCCACCTTCCCCGCTTTCTCCCGAGGGATGGGCCATGGGCTTGGTCAAGTGGCTAGAAGGTCGGCTTTGGGTGCGAGTAAGGAGGCATTAGTTATGGATGTGAGTCTAGACCAAGTCATGGGTCCTAATTAGTTAGTTTTAGGTTAGGGCTAGGTCATGATGAAGTGGCAAAGTGAGGTGGTAGGTAAGGTGGTGTAGATTTATCAATTACAAGGCAATTAATAAATACTTGTGTAAGGTTTAGGTAATGAGGTTAGGTTGCGAAATGAGATGCGGGTCACAAGGGGTCGTAAGACACAATTTTGGTGTCTACAATTCAATGAATGTAATTAGGTTACCTGATATAATATATACATGAATATCAATGGTTATAATGCAGATTTCTCTCTTATGAGTTCTCTTTCCTTTCATGCTAAGTATGAATGCTTGTATATTTATTTCTGTCATAATACATGTTCTAGATTCTATTAAAGCACTTGGTCTGAAGTGACTACAAGGATCTAGAGGATATTCCCGATCCCTATGGTTCTTGTATGTCTTAACCTTCCTCTATTAAAAACACTTACAATAATCATAGATTATGTTTCCCACTAAAATCACATAAAAGAGAGACTCGGTACCCATGCATGCTTTGGGTGAGCACTTAGCTTTTCTGGGTGATAGGAAAGTGCACATGGGGTTCCTTCCTTTTGTGATGGGAGTAAAAATGACTACATTTTGGTTCCATTGTTGAGAACACTTTTTGAAGTTGTAGTGGGATATAGCATACATCATGATCTATGTAATGAGTAATGAAAGAGTGCTTAACATTGGAAAATGTTGAATCATGGTTCAAGAGCATGAAGGATGAAGTTCTAAGAGATTCAAACACTAGACCCGAGTTTAATGCATGCAGATGAGTAGAAGCAAACCTCTACCATGATCTATATGAGACCTTCTTCTATTACTCCCAAAGAGAACTATATGAATGGCTTTTAGCGTATGTGTCTCAGATCAAGTTGGCATTATGGATTGCATATGTGGACCAAAGAAGACTACCAAAGTCAGCAGGATGTAGATTTGACGTGGACAATTTCCCAAAGACTACTTGGGTGCCCTTGGTGTTACAAGAACAATGCGGACCTTTGGTTCAACAAAGGTTACATCAACTTCGAGAATAAGGAGGAATGGGTCATTATACCCTGGTTGATGGGAACTCAACACCCTATATTGAACCGTTGGGAGAATAAGTTCTAGACATGATATATGTGTGCTCTCGGGTCAATGAGTGATACCACCAGCCTGACATGTGACAATTGGGCATGGAACTTATGAATTGATGGGATGGCAGTTGAGAGGATTAGTGACCAAGGTAACAAAGGCATGCACTGTTAAGGTGCCTTGGAGGAAAATAACTACCCAAGTATTCAGGAGGAGCCTTCCCTGAGATATTTCTACAGGAGGTGGAAGTTTAATGGAATGATGAAAAGGAATAGAGGGAGATGTTAAGTTATGTATTTCTTGGCACAAAATCTCTTTGGTGGTCCACACATCAAGAGGTCCTTTTAGAATGGCGTGAGGTAAGAATTTCTCTCTTTGTCATATTTTCTAGGAGAAATGTACCCACCATCATCAAGGAGTACCATGGGAAGGAGCCCACCTATTTCCATATCCAAGAGTGTGAACGGGTCTAGAGAGAAGGTGCGGAAGATTTTCCACCATCCCTCTATTGCACAAGTTGTATTCTACACTATAGGGTTACGCACGCACATGGTACATTCATTCAGAGACACGCCATTAGACAAGGAATTGGCAAGAGCTTGCGGTTGGCCTTATTCAAACCTTTGAGTATCGGAGTACCAAACCATCAGTTGATAAGGCCTTGGAGGATATCAAGTGCCTTACCATGGGGGATAGTGCTAGGATGGAAGATAGGATATTGGAATTACTAGGTGAACTAGGATCAAAGGCACGCTTTGAAGAAGTAGAGGAAATAGAAGAGTTACAGCTTGAGCGCACATGTTTGGAAAAGGAGAAGGGAAAGTTGGTATATGTGATTGATGGAGAGGAATTAGAAAGCTTAGATGTTATCCATTCTATAGGGATGTATGAGGTAGTGGAAAGTGCAGATACTCACGCATGCCTACCATGAGCCTTTAAAAATGAAGAAAGTTAACATCAGTTCAGGAGAAGAACCCAAGGAAGCTGTTATTGGAGATTACTAGATGGAGAGGGAAGTATCTAAGATCATTGATCTGCTACGTGAATTTGAGGATTTATTCCCACATGGGTACCATGAGCTCAAAGGCGTTCACCATTCCTTGGGGAGATGAAGATAAAATTGAAGGACAAAGTGCATGCCCGTTAGGAAAAGGCCCTACCGGATGAATCCCAATTTGCATGTGAAGGTCAAGGAGGAAATAGAAAAAATGATATCTTCTAGGATCATTGAGGCAGTGGAAGAATCAAAGTGGATAAGTCAATGGTAATCAACATCAAGAAGGATGGGTGGATTAGGATTTGTGTGGATTATAGGGAATTGAACGTAGTTTGTGTCATTGATCCCTTCCACCCCATTCATTGAAGAAAATTTGGAAGGAGTCACTAGGTGTGAAATCTATTCCTTTACGGATAGATTTTCAGGGTACCACCAAGTCCGGATTGCAAAGGAGGACTAGGAGAAGACAACTTTCACCACCGAGTGGGGAAGTTTTTCATATACGGTCATGCCCTTTGGATTGAAGAATGTGCCAGCTATCTTTTCACGCATAGTGGTGCAAGCATTCCAGGACTTCATCCATAAGTTTCTTCAGGTCTATTTGGATGATTGGACAATATATGGTCTAGTTAAGGACCATTGTGACAATTTGAGGTTAATTTTTGAGAGGTGTAGGCAATTGAGGATATCCCTCAACATTAAGAAATGTGTGTTTAGCTGCACCCTTTGGGACTTTATTGGGGCATATCATATGTAAGGAGGGCTTACTGGTAGATCTCACTAAGGTTACTGATTATTGTGGCGTTAAGGGAGAGTAATAGCTAGAGCGTAGTGTGTAGATTCCTTGGGCATACAAGCTATTACAGAAAATTCATTAAGGGATATTCTAAGATCACCGTGCCTTTAAAGGAGCTTCTTAGACATAAAATTACCTTCCATTGGGGAGAGGTGCAATAGAGGGAATTTGATAATTAAAAGATAGACTTATTACCGCACCTATTTTACATTTTCCCTCTTGGGACAAACTCTTCCATGTCCATGTAGATACCTCGGGGACCACCAATAGATCAGTGCTTACACAACTAGGTGAAGGGATTGTTAATCATCCTCTGTGTTTTGCAAGTAAGAAGAGGACACCAGAAGAGAAAAACTATACCACAACTGAGTGTGAGGCATTGTCAATGATCTATGTGCTCTTCAATTTTAGATAGTATCTGCTAGCAACACCCTTTGTGTTTTACAATGACCACATGACATTAAAATATTTAGTGAACAAGCATGTTCTATAAGGACGCATATGTCAATGGGTGTTGTTTCAAAAGTTTGAATTCACTATTGTATTAAAGCCCAAAAAAAGCAACTGTGGGCTTGATCATCTGTCAAGAATTGATTCAAAGCGGAAGATGCGTCGAGTATTGAGGAAATAATTCTAGACGTGCAACTATTTAGGTTGCAAAGACATGCCCTCAGATTTGGAAGAGATTACAATATTTTTAAAGGAAGGTGTGGCACTGGAAGGAATGAAGACATTGGAAAAGAAGTAGTTGGCCATATGCGCGCACACCCTACATGTTAATCAGTGGAGACTTATACAAGTTGGGACGTGACGAAGTTTTGTGCAGATGTGTCTTAGAGCATGAGTGCCTGGCCATCATGGAGAAGCACACGGAGGAAGTGTCATGGGCATTATGCAAGTGATACCACTATGTGTAAGATACTAATGGCAGGTTTGTTGTGGGAAACCTTGAACAAAGATTGTAGAGATTATTGTAAAGCATGTGACCATTGTCAGTGTATTGGTAAACCAAGAAGGAGAGACAAAATGCCTTTGCACCCTATTCCTAGCGCAAAGCCTTTTGAAAAGTGGGAGATAGAATTTGTGGGACCTATTGCACCAGCAACACATAGGACTAGGTCATGTTATGTCATCACTTGCATGGATTATCTCACAAGGTGGGCAGAGGAAACCCCAACTAAAGATTGCATAGTAGCAACAATGGCAAGGTTCTTGTGGGAAAACATTATCACGAGGTATGGATGCTCATTGAGTTTGACCAGCGATAGAGGTACGCATTTCTTGAATGAGACCATGAGGATCCTGTTATCAAAATTCACGGTGGCTCATCACAAGACTATGCCCTATCACCCATAAGAAAATGGAACCATGGAAGCATTCAACAAGATATTGAGTCATACCTTGACCAAAATTTGTGATATCAGAAGACAAGATTGGGATGATAAAGTATCAGCAATATTATGGGCTTACAAGACAATGTATAAAAGGCTAAACAAAGCCACACATTTTCATTGGTGTTTGGCATGGAAGCTATTTTGCTAGTTTAATTTATGTTACCTTCTTTGTGAATAGCACGCATGGAGGGTTAGCCGATGAACAAGTGCTTTGGAAGAAAGAATTGATGAGTTAATGAAGCTGGATGAGAGACGATCAATCGTCGGGTGGAGCCAAACAACAGAAAAAGAAAAGCAAAAGGATTGGCATGATCACCACATCAGAATAATAAGTTTAAGGTTGGGCAGATGGTGTTGCTATATGATTCTAAGTTTTGCGCCATCCTGGGAAGTTGAAAGTCCATTGGTTGGGTCCTTACACAATCTCGTACATCCTTGATTTAGGCGCGTGCCAGTTACAAGTGCTGGATGGGATGAATTTTCCTAGACACTTTAATGGGAGTAGGCTGAAGCCCTACTATAAATAAGTCTTCTTGGTGTTTGTAAATAAGGAATTTTTGCTAGTTAGTTTAGAATTTTCCTTTATGCTTTCCCTTTCTTGTGTTTCCCTTTCGCATTGTTGTTTTGTTTTGCGCCTTGGGTGCCGTAACCTTATTACTATTTTTGAGAATTTGTGAGTGCATAGAGGACCGCACATCATTTTAAGTGTGGGGTGGAGAAATGTGAAGGAGCGCATGATTAAGGTACCAAGGAAGTTGTGTTGAAAATCCTTGTTGAATGGCCCGGTTGAAAGAGGTATACGAAGAAAGATGGAAGATGAATGGTTGGTGCCAGGGTAAAGCTACTTGTAGATCCCACATACTAAGAAGGAGAAAGCACATTTAAGCAACATGAGGTAGGTGAAAGCAAGAATCAGGACAGAAGAAGTGCCTTTGGCGTGGGTTACGTGCACACAAGAGTCTCCTGTCATGTTAGATTGGTTACGTGCCAGAAGGTTGGAGGATTTTTCATGCAAGGTTGGGTGCGTGAGTGAAAGTGTTGAAGATAGGATTTGTTTGAAAAAGCCACATTAAATGAACAAAGTATGGTGGTAGGTGAAGTAGCATTTAATGTTCAAAAAGAGAAAAACTATAAGTAAAGGGTTGAGGATCTTTCATTTTCACTTTGCAAAATAGAGAAAGGAGCGAGTTTTATAAACTAGGGTTTCAGATTCAATCGTGCGAAGAAAGACCTACGAGATCAAAGCGTGAGCAGCTAGTTTGAGTTTGTAAACCAGAAGGAAGGGGTTACATGGCGTGAAAAGGGTTGTAAGGAGGCACCATCTTGTGGAGTTAATTTGATCCCAGTTAGGGTTCGAAAAACTAGGGCACCCAAGAAAGGAAAGGGCAAGGGCAAGGTGAAACAAAAAGAACCGACGTGAACACAAACGAAGAATGGTATGCAGAGATGTAATACCTAGATGGGGTGATGATGGGGAAGGAGTGGGAATCCCACCTGAGAAATGTACTTATAAGTGATTATAATCACCAAAAAAACATGATAGAGAAGGAAATGGCACTAGAATTAGTGTGCCTCACTATTAAACGAACACCAGAGGGCTTTCTGATATACAATGATAACGTTAAGGTAAAAATAGAGAAGGCAGGGCTATTGTAACTCTATGAGTTTCCCTATTTTGGAAAACCAGAGCACTTGTACCAATGGTTAATGTTTCATGTACACAAAGATTACTTCCACTTTGCAAGGCACAATATGCACGTTACTCCCAGCTTATCTCACAATTTATAGGCCTCATATGTGAGGGAGATAGCTTGGAAGATGACCTAAGTGACAAGGAGGCTATCCAGAAACCATAAACAAATACACTGCAAGAAGGGGTCATGGTATTATGACATTTTAGACATCAAGGACCCCATGATGAAAATGGTTGTGCATTTGGTGACTAAGTTGAATGGCTAGGAGAGGTGGACCCAAGTCAACAAACCCTAGTTACATGTCCTACAGAAAATTGTAGAAGGCACCATATATAACTTATCCACATACATCGCAGAAGAAATCATTAAGTGCGCAAAGGAAGGGGACAGGATCCTCTTCGGAAACATCTTACTCACCATTGTATTTTTGAAGATTAGAGTGCTTGACACACCAGACAAGTTTGTATGGGATTACCCCACCGAGGATCCTTCACCTGCGAAGAGGTTCAAGAAGTATGCCTGTGATATAATGACAACACCCCACAAGGTGCAATTGGAGAAATGGTATATGCACCTAAGGAACACGTTCGAGGCGTAGTAGAGAATTCTGAACAACTCTCGCAAATTACTACTATAAGGGGAAGCCGAATTCACCATTTATTAACATTTCTACCTTGGTAGATTTAAGCTAATAGACGAATCATGGAGCCCTTGGTGCAAGATTCCCTTTGTGTTCACTACTCAAAACTTCCAAGCGGGAGTGAACATATTGAAGGAGTCAAAGAAGTTAAGGCTGGAACTAGGTAGTTTGGACCAGGAGCATAGGGAGATGAGAAAGAAGCTGAAATACCATGGTGGCAAGTTCGCATATGTAGAGAGGTACGATTCACATGAGATCAGAAGACAAAGTCGATGACACTACCCATCGCTGGAGGATCCATGACATGCTTGTACCTCCACATAAGGAAAAAGTTTGAGAAAGGCACATATACGGAGAACGATGTCTCCATCTTTGGAGGATCCCATGGGTAGGAAGAAGCCCACGCCAAAGAAGAGAGGGAGAGGAGAAGAAAAGCACCAAGTGTGTAGATTGCTTAGACGGTGAGTGCCAACCCGACCACGAGTGTTAAGCCTAGCACTTATATGAAGAAAGAATTCCTAGTGATGGAGAAGATGCAGAAGTAGAGGCACCTAGAAAACCCCTCACTAAGGAAGAGTTTCCGAGGGAGAAGATAAGGCCAAATCCCCTGTTCAGGAGCCACCTCTCAGGAAAAAGTAGAGGGTAGATGAGGAAGCTAACTCGGAGGTGACCGACAGCATGGAGAAGTACATGGGTGGAAGAGGGGATGAGAGTGAAGAAGATGATGATGAGGAAGATGAGCCTGAAAAAGACCAAGAGCCATAGGTCTTCAATGTCTATGACTCAGAAGAGGAGAGTGGAGATGAGAATCAGGAGTTTGTATTCGCGTGGCGTAAGGGTGCATAGGATGAGGAAGACACCTGGAGACATGGAAAGGAATGAAGAGGTTAGCGGGGAAAAGTAGGGAGCAATAATTTTTATGAAGGAGCAGATCACTAAGGTGGTGGAAAGAGAAGCAAAGAAAATGCTCGAAGCCCTAGTAGACCAAGAGTTGGAGCACAACACAGACATAGTGCTGAAGGAAGGGAAGGAGGAGAATATTGAAAAAGAGCATGACATCCTGGGAGGAGGTCCCACTCTAACAAGTAAGTTTCCTAAAGGCGTGCACTCGGGTAAGAGGACTCTTGATATGGATCAGAGACAAGTAATGGGCTACATTGATGACACGAAGAAGGTGCTATGTACACAATTCCAAAGCATTATACCCACAAAAAGGCTTCTGGTCATGGGGTCTTTTGAAAAGGAGGGCACGTACCCTAGAACAAATAAGATGCTCTCTTGGGCGTTTGAGTCCCACATTGATGAGCCAAACTTCAAAGTCTGTCAAGGAGTGCTCATAACATTACCAAAATCTAAGGGGCCAATCCCTTAGTGAATTCTCAGGAGATCTTAGACGAGCAAGTATGTAACACACTCAACAAGGTCATCGTCAAGACTAAGGCTAGACTCTTCATGTGAAATGATAGGATAAGAGTATTGGAGGAAAAACTAGGGAAGAGGAGCTGGTGGAGAAGACCCAAAGCTTAAAGTAGGAAGAGCTGATCAGTGCACTGACTAAGGCACGAGTTAAAGGAAGAGAAGATAAAGGTACACGAAGTATACAAGAAAATGGATTCTATTAAGGCGCCATCCTTTTAAAGCTCCTAGACTTAGCATCACCTGCAGAAGTACTCGTTCCTTGGAATGTATAGAAGATCTAACGTGCATCCTCACTATGGAGAGATGACCTTTGGCCCTAGAGTCTGTAGAAGAAGTGGCCGCATGCTTGAAGGAGGAGGACAGATTGAAGGTGGTAGTGCTCATTGCTAAGTATAGCCAAGTTCTCGCAGAGGTTAAGGTCACTGCCCAATCTGCAGAGGCCGTGTATGATACATGCACAGACAGAGATAAGGTGGCAAGCTCCTTGGTTACCACACTCGAAGTGGAGCTAAAAGAGTTCCAAGAAAAGAACAAGGGGAACAGGTGGAAAGGGACAAAGTTCTAGCTGAAGTAGAGAGAAAATTAGAGGCAATTGAAGCCTTAAGGAGTTTGATCAAGGCCCGGCTAAAGGAACTATACCCTCAAATTACCAGGAGGATGGACAAGCTCAAAGACCTGGGCAAAGAGATGGAGAAGATCATGGACACTTTGGGCACCTAGGGAATTGGCCTAAGTTTTGACGAAGTGAGCACCCTGGTGGGCAACCTCTGTCAGAAGGCACGGGGTGAGGTCGAAGTATGGAATAAGCTAGAGGCATACTTACGAAGGATTTTCCTAGCTTGTTGAATTAATGCTCCCCCCATTCTTCATTCTTTCCCCAATTCTTTCATTCCCTTATTCTTTTGTAAAGTGTAAGATTATACATTGGTTCCCTAAGGTAACATGCATCTTGGTTGAGTAAAGTGTTTCTGAGGATGGAGAATAGGCATAGTGTGGGGTGATGTTGGACCCCCTGGAATAATGGCCAAGTATGAAGGCACGTAGGCATGTAGGATCCCGGTGATGAAAAGGAACATAAGGAAAAAGCATGCAAGAGAAAGGTCTAAGGAAGAAAATAGCACGCGTGACACGTGAAAGGAGGTTTGGGACTTAGTCAATTTGAGCACCCAAGGTAGAACACATGAAAAGCATGACTGGTTGCACATGGATAAGGTGTCATCCTAGTGACAGGTTGGCCTAAATAGGGGCATGCCTTGGATGGAATATTCTAGAAGAACATCATGAGATAAAGTGGAAAGCTCAGGCTTGGAGAAGAATTCTCGCATGAAGGACCACATTTGACACTTGGCACTAGATCTGAGGGTGTCTTGAAGGGTGAGTTAGCGATGTAGGAAAGCTATAAATACAAGTGCCCGTGAAGTAAAAGAGATAACAAGTTTGAGAGACAAGTATAGGCGAGCTCTGCAGGAATTACTACGAGGACTCTATTAGTGGATAGTTGATTCAGGAGAGAATGTACTAGGCATGGAGTTGTAAATTTTCTTTTGGTAGCTTAGTTACATAAGTCCAGTGAAATGCATGACTGCATCTACTTCTCTATGACACTCTGTAATGGTTCAATGAATGTAATGAGGTTACATGATTATCAATGGTTCTAATGCAGATTTCTCTCTTATGAGTTCTCTTTCCTTGAATGCTTGTATATTTCTTTCTATCATAATACATGTTCTAGATTCTATTAAAGCACTCGGTTTGAAGTGACTGCAAGGATCTAGAGGTCGTTCTGAGCCCTATGGTTCTTGTATGTCTTAACTTCCCTCCTAAAAACTCTTACACTAATCATAGATGATGTTTCCCACTAAAATCACATAAAAGAGAGACTCAATACCAAGTGTGCTTCGGGTGAGCGCTCAACTTTTTCTTTGGGTTATAGGATGGCACGCATGGGGTTCCTTCCTTTTGTGATGGGAGTAAAAATGACTACAATAATACTTTACTAAACATTTGGTGGAAGAGGCATTAAGGGTTATAAAGCACTTAACTATGGGAGACAATACAAAGGATGAATAACTCATTAGGGGTTATTTGGTGAGGCGGACTCGGGAGCATGTTTTGATGAATTTGAAAACATAGATGCCACACTACTTAAGTTCACTTGTTGTGGGAAAGAAAAAGGAAATATGGTCTACATAGTGGATGATGAAGAAGTAAAAAATATGGATATAGATCATTCAGTAGGTAAGAAAAAAGTGTTATACATTGTGGATAAGAATACGTGCACCTATCATGAACCTATGAAGACCAAGAAAATGAACATTGGCATAGATGTTGAATGTAAGGAGGAAAAAATTGGGGATTATTAGGCTGATTCTGAAGTGGAAAAGATAATTTAGTTACTATGGTATTTTCAGGACTTATTTCCTAGGGGCTACCATGAGTTAAGAGTGCACGAGTCATTATGAGATATGTATATTAAGCTAAAGGAAGGTGTACGCCTAGTCAAGAAGAGACCTTACAGGATGAACCCTAACCTCCACATCAAAGTTAAGGAGGAAATTGAAAAAAAGTTGAAATTTGGAATCATCAAGCCCCTAGAGGAATCAGATTGGGTTATCCCCATGGTGATTAGTATACAGAAACATGGTCAGATTAGGATTT
Organism: Taxus wallichiana var. yunnanensis; assembly: GCA_018340775.1. NCBI lineage: Eukaryota > Viridiplantae > Streptophyta > Pinopsida > Cupressales > Taxaceae > Taxus > Taxus wallichiana. The sequence goes on along the minus strand of CM031243.1, from coordinate 296,280,353 downwards.
TTTTGGATTATAGGGAACTAAATGCTACATGTGTGATTGATCCTTTTCCTACACCTTTCATAGAGGAAATATTAGAAGTTATTACAGGCGTGAAGTTTATTCTTTTACAAATGGATTCTCTGGGTATCATCAGGTTATAATTGCACAGGAGGATCAAGAGAAGATAACTTTCACCACTAAATGGGGCATTTTTTCATATATTGTGATGCCCTTTGATTTGAAAAATGTGCCTACTATATTTTTGTGCATAGTTGTTCAAGAATTCTAATATTTTATTCACAACTTCCTGCAGGTTTACTTGGATGATTGGATGGTGTATGGACTTGTTAAGGATCATTGTGAAAATTTGTGCTTAATGTTTGAAATATGTAGACAATTAAACATATCTTTAAACATAAAGAAGTGCATGTTTGCTACACCTTTTGGAACTTTGTTAGGGCAAATCATCTGCAAGGAAGGTTTGTTAGTGGATCTAACTAAGGTTGTAGTTATTGTAGTCCTAGAAGAGCCTACCAGTCAGAGTGAGGCACATGATTCTTGGGCCACACATGGTATTATAGAAAGTTTATCAAAGGATATGAGAAGATTACCAAACCCTTGGAAGAATTACTAAAAGGAAAAGGCATGTTCTATTAGGAAAACCATAGAAATGCACATTTGAGGCATTGAAGGAGAGACTTACAACAACACCTATTCTACATTTTCCTTCATGGAACCAACCATTTCATGTACATGTGGATGCCTCTAGCACAACCATTGGCACAGTGTTAGCTCATCCTGGAGAAGGTATTATAGATCATCCTATCTATTTTTCTAGTAGAAATTTGACTCCTATAGAGCAGAATTATACAACAACAGAGCACGAGGCCTTGTCAATGATCTACATACTACATAAATTCATACAGTACTTGCTAGCAACACATTTTGTATTCTATACTGATCACATGGCATTAAAATACTTGGTAAATAAGCCCATTTTATAGGGGCACATATGTCGATGGGTGCTCTTATTCTAGGAATTTGACTTCACAGTTGTGGTAAAATTAATTCAAGCCTAGACCACTTATCAAGGATTCATTCGGGGAGGATGCGCAAATAATTGAAGATACTGATGTTAGATGCCCAATTGTATAGGTTACATTACACACCTTCATAATTAGAGGATATTGTTTTCTTTTTACACAAAAGTATGGTGCTAGAAGGAATGAAAGCATTAGAGAAGAAAAAAACTTTAATTCACACGACACCCTTTAAGTTGATCGGTGGAGATTTATACAAACTAGGATAAGATGAAGTAATGGGTCATAACAGTGTGTCTTGAAACATGAGCACACAAATATCATGGAAGAGACTCATGGTGGTATTACAGGTGGGAAATATGTAGGTAATTCCATGGCATGCAAAACTCTACTCACTATATTATGATGGGAGACCTTGTACAAGGATTGTAAAAAGTATTTTAAGGTGCGTGATCACTATAAGCACCTTGGAAAACTTGGGCAAAGAGATGAATTGTCTTTGAGGCCTATTTCTAGTGTAGATTCATTTGAGAAATGGGCTATAGACTTTATAGGTCCTATTTCACTAGCCACACGTAGAAATGGATCATGATTTATCATCACTTGCATGATTAACTTACAAGGTGGGAAGAAACAACATCTACAAAGGATTGTACCACAGCCACAAGAGACAAGTTTTTCGGTAAAATGTTCTTACTAGGTATGGATTTCTATTGAGCTTGACAAGTGATAGGGGCACAAAAGTTTTAAATGAGACAATCGGGATATTCTTGGATGAATTTATGGTTGCACACTAAAAGACTACACCCTATCATCCTCAAGAAAATGGTAATCTTTGAGGCCTTTAACAAGATATTAAGCCAAACCTTAACAAAAAAAATTGATGTTGGAAGGAAAGATTGGGATGATAAAGTTTTGTTGTGTTTTGGGTGTATAGAACAACCTACAATAGGTTGAATAAGGCCACACCCTTTCATTTGGTGTTTGGCACAAAATTAGTTCTTCCAATGGAATTCATGTTACCTTCTTTAGGTATTACGCATGTTGGAGGTCTAGTTGATGCAAAAGAATTCAAAGAAATAATTGAAACGTTAGATTGAGAATCGGGAAAAGGCTAGGTAGAACACATGACATGACCAACACACACGAGGACAAGAAGCTTTAGGTTGGATAGATGGTACTACTTTATGATTCTAAGTTTCTATGCCATCCAGGAAATCTCAAGGTGCATTGGTTGGGACCGTATGTTATCACTCATGTACTTGACTCAGAAACTTTCTAGTTAGAGGCACTTGATAGAATGTGGTTCCTAGTTACTTCAATGGGAGTAGGCTGAAGCCCTACTATAAATCAGTCTTCTTGGTGTTTGTAATAAGGAAGTATTTCCATTTAGTATAGTTTTCCCTTTTTTGTATTTCCTTCTTCATTGCTATGATTTGTCAATTTAGTTGGTGTTTGGTGTAATAAGCACATTTTCATTTGGAAGATAATTACAATCTACATTATTTTTATGCATAGAGGAATGAACATACCATTAGTCTAGGGTGATTTTTATTTGTTATTCACAAACGCGTACACATGAGAATAAAATTTTATAGGTGTTATTCAAGTATGGGAAGGATCTGTTAGAAAGGAGATTACTTCTAAAGAAGACCATAGATGGAAATGAATGAAGGGAAAATATAATACGAGGTAAGTAGAGGCCATGAAAAATACTATGAGAAGACATAGTGGTGAGGTACTCGGTGCATGGAAGCACACAAAAGAGAATTATATAGCTAGAGGTAGGAAGGCATGCTAGAAGGTTATAGCTAGGGAATGAAATTGTATTGTGTGGAAGTTTTTTAGAAATTTTGAAAATGGTCAATTAATGAGATGATTATTGGTAGGTGAAGGAGCAATAAATGCACTAAATTTTTGAAAATTTATATAAGGACGTGATGTAGGTTCATTTTTACCTTTGCAATCACAAGTATTTGAGTGAGCTAAGTGCAACCGAGCCAAGTGAATCATGTTGAGGTGTGGAGAGTTACAAAAACTAACATGGAGAGTAGATCTATGGGGAAAAGGCTTGCGTCCCCATTGGTGAAGGGTTTGAGTGAAGAAAAAGTGTTGAGAAGGAGCTAGGGCATGTGGTTTCAAGATAGGGCACATGATTTCGAGCTAGGGTTTGAACTTTCTTAACACAGAAGAAAAAAGGTGGTATTTTTACGATGACACCAAAGAAAGCACCTGTAGTAGGCACAAAAGGAAAGAAAAGGTGGAAGTTGAGGTTGAAATTTCTCCCGAAAGAAATTTTTCAAAGATGCAATACCAAAAGGAGTAATAGTCAAACAAGATTGGGATTCCCACATCCGTAGATGCAAATTTAATGACTAAAACCACCATATCACTAATAATAAGGGATAGTTGGATGATTTTCTAAATAAGAAGACCAACAAGCACACAGTGGAAGATATGCCAATGTATGATGACATTGGGGAAAATTTTCTTAAGCAGGTAGGAGTTTATCAACTGTATGAGCTCCCATATTTTGGAAAATATGAACCTTTATATCAATGGATTATGAGTAGAGTCCATGAGGACTTCTTCTATTTTACCAAACGAAGGGTTAGGATCATAGCAGCCCTAATTGTGACATTAACAGGATTAAAGGGCATAGGGATAGACATTGTTAGTGATCTGACTAATAAAGTAGCGCTTATAGCCACAAGCAAAGTTTTGGGGTTTACCAAGGGTCCGTGTAGAATGGATATCTATAGATTTAGGAAGTAACCTATGGTGTAGGAAGTTGCACATCTGCTCACCAAGCTGAATGATCAAGGGAGATGGTCATGGGTAAATACAATGTGGATTTATGTCACAAAGAAAATTTCCTAGGGAGAAATCTACAACTTAGTAGGCTATATTGTAGAAACCATTGTTGAGGAAGCACACGTAGGCAAAAAGATAAGTTTTGGTACCATCCTCTTATCTCTTGTTTTTGTAGAAATTGGAGTGCTGATGGGCCAAAGAATAAAATTTGGGAATACCCCATTAAGAAGAAGTCCCTCATGGAAAGGTTCGAGAAATATTTATGTGAAGGATCAATGAGTGGCCCATTCAAGAAAAGGGAAAAAATGTGGTATGATCGACTTCACGTGGTGTTTGAGGAGGAATGGCACATTCTAAAGGAACTACCTTTGGTAGTAGGAAAGGAAATATAGTTCATGGTGTATCAACACTTATACATCATGCACGGTTTTCCATGAAGGATGGGACATGGAGTCCATGGTGTAAACTTCCCTATGCCTTCACATCTGCTAATTCCAAACTTCAGTTCATAGACTTTATGATGTGCATAGGATGAACTTTAACATAAATACGGTAGATTGTGACTACCACACTCTCAAGAAAACATATGTATATCCGGTTCGGTCTTCCTACATTAAGAGGATCATTTTAAACATCATAAGTATGAAGCTAGTAAGTTTGGCTATTGGGGATAGTGGAGCTGTGATCATATATCTTCATCTCAAGCCTATGTTGGAGAGTAATAAGTATGTGGAGAATGATTTCATGATCCGTGGTTGTCTAAGGGTAAACATACAATAGAAAATGTGTCAGTTCCAAAGCCTATTGCGACCATACAGATAGACAAGGAGGAAGAGGAACATGAAGATAATGGAGGATTGGATCATAGAGGCTAGAGGAAGCCCACAGAAAAAGTGGAGAGTGAGTGTGTAGATACTCCACCACATGCACAAGAAGGAGAAGAGGACTTGGATGTGGATGTAGTCCTGAAGAGCACTGATTTAAGAAGGTATTAAGAAGAACCAGGACCCAAGGCGTGGGAACACCACAACCTATAAGAAGATCACCTAGACTCTCCCCTTAGAAAGAGGCACTTGAGAAGAAGAGAAGGAGAAAGCTGAAGTTGGATGAGGAGGCGTAAGAGTCTGAGGAGAGCACACTGGAACCCCAGTGTAACAGAAGATGTGGAGGAACCTAGAGATGAAGAAATTAAAGATGAAGAAGGAAGGGATGAAATAATCGAAGAGATGGTGCAAGAGTAACCCAGCACACATGTTACTACTCAGAAGAAGAAGGGCCAACTCCAAACCTTAGTGCTCAGGTTCCTAAGGGGCCAAGAACAAAGAGAACAAGTGAATAATATGTTGTGCCAAGTATGGGCTATGCTGAGGACACAAGAAAAATTATCTCGCACTGATTTCAGAGAATATTAGGCCTTAAGGAATTATATGGATGAGAGTTAATGGATCCAGACGTGGCCACCACACACACAAGGAAACAATTATACTAGTCCATGTAGACCCATATGGATGAACCAAATTTTGACATTTGTGAGGAATCTTGTGTATCAAGGAGAGTGAAGAAGGCACCCCAAAGTAGACACATGACATTCAAGCCTACTCTAATGTCTAATGAGTAGGTGATAAATTCTTTGGTTAAATTATCCGTAAGGGTGGCACAAAAGAACATTGATAAGGCTACCACCATTATAGCGCTACTTGAAGATAACAAGGCAAAAACTAAAATGATAACACATTTAAAAGGAGAAAAGGACATAGAACCGAAAACAAATGAGGCCTTCATTAACATGGAAGAATAAATTGGTGACTACGTTCTAAAGGAAATACCTCATCTTGAGTCTAATGTACCTGATAATTTTCCTTTGGCTATGCGTTATGTGCACAATTTGGTTGATTTGGTGCTAGAAGATGGACTAATTCAAATTTCAGCGTCAAAGGATCCCTGAACAAGAAACAAAAAGAGCAAGGGCCTCCATGGTTAGGAAAATTTCAAATTATGATGCGTTGCTTTGAACTCGAGGGATGAACTAAATAAATCATACCAAGCTTTGAATATTTGTGCTGCATCAAAAGTAGTGATAAAGATCATAACTTTGGTTAAAGATAATAACGTTCGAATGCCATAAAAGATGAGATCTTGGGATGCATGAAAGATTGACACAAGTGAAACAAAAGCACGAAGCCCTTGCGTAAGGTCAAGACCCACATAAAGAGAGAATATATGATATTGGGAAGTACATAACATATAAAATGGATATTCTATAGGGAATGCTAACTATTATGATCAATGTTGTCCAAGTACTACAGAATGAGAAGGAAAATATTACTCAGGATGAATTGGAAGCCATTTCCATAGACATTCCAAAGAAGACAAGGACCACACTAGATGACTGGCATACATTGGAGGCTGAGATTAAAATAAAATATCTAGAATTGATCCTCCCGGTTGAAGAAGAAGGTGTTGTAGAGTAAAGGTCTATTCTTTTGTACAGTGATTCTTTACATTCTTTCCATTTTTATTATTTATTCTTCGGAACATCAACAAAAATTCTCATTTCTGGGATGGAAATGTACTTTAGTGTGGGGTAATGTTGAGTACACAATATTTTCCTAAGGAGAAGAAAAAGTATGATTCACACACGGGAATAAGGCGTACTTGAAGGAGCAAAAGGATAGGGAAGGAAATACGCACTAGGACAAGTTGATTCGAGACAACCATTTTCATGGATGTGGGATATTTTTGAAGGTAACATGTGGAGAAAACCTTAGGATGGATACTTTCACAACATGTAAATGATATTTTAGGAACGAGATTTTGATAAGTTCCATGCATGAGTTCAAGATAATCATAAGATTACTTCTTCTAGTTAATTATAGGATATTTATTATTAATGCACTTGCACGTGTGCATGGTATTGTAAAGGCACATGGCTATTATCAGTATGTGACCTATTTTGGGAAGTGCATAGGCGAGTGAAGGGAAAGTCCCCACCCCTATAAATATGTAGTGAATTGTGTAGTTAGAGAGATACAATGAATAGTGAATTATTGTATAGTTATGTTGCTAGATCTGATACGTGCATAACTTATGGTGATGATTTGTAATGTAAGAATATTCTATGTAATTCAGTGTTTAATATAATGGAGTATATTGGATGGATAATGGTTTTAAACATGATTGTAACTAGTTATTGCATGGTTAATCTTATTATGGTTATTGTTTAATTCATGATTCTCTAAGATCTAAACTGGAATATGCTCTATGGAATGTTTATGCTTATTTATGATTATGAATATGTTGTGTCTTCATTACACTAACATCCTACACAAGAAAATCTAAAGAGGGGCTTGGTACCTTTTCACACTTCGGGTGAGCGCTCAGCTTAGGATGGGTGATGTGTCGTGCACCTGAGTTTTTGGGTTTTATATAGTGGATTCTAGGATGCATCAATCAAATCACACCTAAAAGGAAATCACAAATTATCCTTTCATGTTTGTATATGGAAGATAAGAAAAACTTCTGCTCTCCTTGGAATTACTTTCTTTGGAGTTAGCTCATCACTTGAATTTATAGAGAGTATTCCTCTAACATTCAGGTTTTTGAGCTCATGGAGTTAGAAGAAGTACAAAACAAGGATATGAATACTTTGGAGCAACATCAGGCTTAGGTTAAGAAATATTTTGACAAGAAGGCGTCTGACATGCATTTTCAAGAGGGAGATTTAGTTCTCAAATGGGATGAAGATAGAGCCAAACTAGGAAAACACACCAAATTTTACACTCTCTAGAGTGGGCCATACATCATCACAAGTTATAAAGAGGTGAATTCATTTCATCTATCCAGACTCAATGGAGAAGAACTGCCCATTCATGTGAATGGGATACATCTCAAATATTTATTTTGAGATCATTCCACCCTGTATACAGTTTAGTTAGGTGTTTTCCTCCAAGTTATTTTGCACATTGTTGTGTGTTGTTGTTCATTTTGTTTTCCTTGTTGTGTTTTGTTTTTTCCTTGCACACCTGTATCATCATTGAAGGTTTTGAAAGAGAAGAAGGTTCAAGTTTAAAAAAGGATTTTCAGTATCTTCCCAATTTAGTAGATGCTTCATTCAAAACTCCACAATATTCTATAGACACTAAGTATTCATTAGATTCAATATATCCCCTACTTAGCATTACCGGAAGATCCAAGATCATCAATGCTTCAGGATATTAAGGAATATATCATAGACAGTCATATCATTTTCGAGGATTCCAACATTTGACTCCATACCCAATGGATAACCTAAGGCTACTAGAATCATGCTTAGAAGGAAATCATCCCCGAGAGGTCGCAAAAAATGTTATCCAATTTTTCTCCTTAAGGAAAAATCAGAAAATGGTAGTCGATTATATGCTAATATTGGAAATGGCCTTCATGAGACATTTTGGGACATTTCAAGTTAATTTTGTGTTTTAGAAGTACTAATGATGTTTTGGAAGGGTCCATGGTTGTATGATATTACTCTTCCCCTCTTCACTTTTCGAGACTCATATTAGGTGACTAAATCGATCTCGGGACCCCACTTTCTGTCAATGTGTGTAAAAGTGATCAAAATCGACCAATTAATTTAGGAGGGTTTTTAGTACATTTCCATGACTCCCTAGTTCCAAGAAGCAGCCAAGAGAATCAAATTTTGATTAAAAAATAGTTGGGGGTTGGTTTAAATGGAACCGAGCTCGGTTCTAACTCATGCAAGATGATTTGAACGGGTTGAGGTTAGTGGCTCGATGGATACTTGATTTGAATGGAGTTGAGGAAAATTTAAGATCATAGATAGGGTCGAGCTTCAAGGTGAGTTTCGTATTTGAATCTTGGTTGAGTCAACTCAATGACATGATAAGGAATGAACAACGAGTTGTATTGATGGACTGTTTGAGATCAAGGGAAGGAATTCGGTGCATGGCTCACATTGTGCTCATCGGCATATGCATGGTGTTTATCTGGTGGAGTTTGTTGGAGCTTCATTGAGTCAAAAGTTGGTGTAAAAAATGGATCTTGGTGGTAAGAAGCTTGAGGAACGTGGGAGAAACCTAAAGGGAATCCCGAGTCAAGATTGTTTTGGTCTTTTTCCATCCAAGTGGGAAAAATGGTGTTTAAATCCCATGCACCATCATCACCATGGGGATCTCAAGGAGATCAATGATCAAATGGATGAGTGGGATTTTGATGATGGCAAGCCAAGTTGGTATTTCTGGAAGGTGGGATAAATTCAACCAATTGCCATGGTGGAAACTCTCTGTAATAATAAGCCATAATAGGGCTTCCATGTAAAGAATAAGTCTCTGTGTTTTTGATTTTATAGGTGATTCATCAGGGGAGTTAGAACATTTGACAATTATGGTTGTGATGGTGAGCCATTCATCGAGATAGGAGGAAGGAAGGCATTGTGGACCAACTCAGCATGGAGCTTGGTAGATAGTTCGATGGGTCCCAGTCTTGAAGATCTCGAAGGCATATACGAAGAGGATTAGATGGAAGAGACTTGGGATGAGCTGGGAGGAGGCCGAGTCATTTGGAAATGAACTTATAGGTAAAATATTTGGAGTCGAGACAAAAGAATCATTTTTAGGAAGGTAAAATAAAGGTAGCTCAATACGCATGAGGTAGCTCGGTTGGTGAGGAAGACTAGAATAATAAAGAGAGCTCCCATTGGTGGTAAGTGTTGGTATCCAATTTTTTTCTCCTTTTCAGTCTAAGCAGCACCACAGTTATGTCATGGAGCTTAAAGACATATTAGACCATGTTGTATGTCATTGGTAGCTGGGGATATGGTCTAGCTAGCACTCAGGTTTGTGGAGAAATGGATAGCACTCCAATAGGACTTGATCTTGTCCTAGTTGTTTTACATTGTACTTTGCAAACTGACCAAGGTAAGAGGACCTATTTTGTAACCTTGTAATGGTGAAGGAGATGAATATTTCCCTCTCTTTACTTGAAATTCTATGATGAAGGCCTTGATGAAAACATGATCAACACCCCAAATATGAACTCTCACAAGTTGTCACTTCTCAAAACATGGGTATGTTCTCAAACAAGGAAAAGGTTACTAGAGACATTAGAAATCCTGATCTATTATGCATACTTTTGCAAATGGATTTTGATCTTCTATGGGTATACACATGTAAATTAGGGGTAGTACATGATAGGATCTTTGTTGTTGGATGATTTTTGGTGGGAGATTGATAAGACAAACTGGGATAGATTAGATCTTTGACAATTTGTACAATACATGAATAGTTATCAGATGAAATGCCTAAAGTAATCAGGTTGTTCTTTCAACCAGAAGAGGCACAAATGGAAGCCCAAGTTGCACTCTTCACACAATATTTGAGAACTCACCACAAAATATTGAAGTAAAGAACTCAATTAAACACAAAAATCCATGATCAAACCATGCCTTAGGTACCCCCAAAGGCTTACAAGAAATCTCTGCAATCAAGGAAGGTAAAGTGATTTTAAATTTGTTTATCTCCTTATTAGATGAAGGCTCTTCTGAGTATGAGATTGAAAATGCCACTGAACTATCAACTAGAAATGGAGATCCTATATGATTTCTAAATACTTTTAATGCAAGATTGCAACAAGAACACTAAAATTTATCTGCAGGCATTTAAAATTGATAACAAACATCATATTTCCCAAAGAAAAACATAGATTTAATTCAAAGCTTGTTAGATTCAACAGCAAGGGAGAGTTATATGAAAATTTACGAGCTCTAAGAGTCTATACACTTGTAACTAACCCACATACATGAATTTTCCAACAAATGAGACATCAACCTAGTTCTTTGGTGTATTTTCTCAGAAAATGAGTTTTTCTCAAAATTCACTCACGATTTTCAACTCTCGACCATTAGAAAATTATCCAAAATGCATAATATACCTCATGCCACATTGGATCAAATTTTCTTATGGGATCAAATTTGTTACAAAAACCCTTCATGGTTTGTAGAAAGGGACAACAAACCAAAAACATTTAATGAATGCCAGGTGTGCCAAAAAAATTTAAATAATTAATAAAATTTGGATCATTATCCACCCCAGGGTCATGTTTTTATCATTCAAGCATGCAAGCATCTTTCATTTATCATTTTTACCTTTTCACCTCATCATTTCACCTCTGCAACTTTTGATTTTCACTTTTCACATTTTTATCGGGCCTGAGTAGAAATTTCATCAAAAACACCATAGATCAAGGAATTGAGTCATAAAAATGATGCCAATGCACTCAGAAGGCCAAGACGATGTAGAATCATATAAAATTTGATGTAATTTGATGAAGAAATGATGATTCCAAGCTTCCTAGAGCTCCAATGGTGCAAGAAGGAAGAATGCATAGTTGCCATCAATTTTGGATAACTTTAAATACCAGCCCTCCACGTGGTAGATGAGATCCCAAACATAAGCCCAAAATTACCTTTTTAACCTTTGAATAAGGTGGGACACGTGTCAAAATGTGATTGGATCAGGCCCATGCCTCCAAAAAATGCTTTTACGACCTTTTGAAATTTTGGAAAATTTTGCCACTTTTCTCTGCCTGCCTTCTGGGCCTACCATGTGTCCAAAGGTGGGTCCCATTGAAAACACGGATCAATCCTATTAATTTTTTCACTTTTATAAAAAAGGAAATTTTTCCATAAAACCTCTATGGGCCCGAAAGCCCGATTCTTCCCTGCCATGTGGCACCCTCCGATTTTCCGTGGGTCTAAGTCTCCATTTCTACCCTCTAACCTCCCTGCAAAATTTGAAAAAATTAAAACTCACCGTGGGCTCGCACCCTCCCTTTGACTCCTTAGAAAGTGCCATGTGTCATCATGGATAGGCCACGGAGCTAATTTTTTATTTTTACCCTTTAAACAACAAAGGTCAAAAGCTATAGAATTTCCCTTGGCCCCTTCCTCCACCTTTTACAATTTTGGACATGCGTTCTCTCCTATTCACTTTGTAGGCCCTCGGGTCGAACCTTGATTTTTACCATTTTGAAGTTAAAAAACTTCAAAGTCATCACAAAGCCCATTGCCCCATTCTGACCTATCCTTGGACACGTGTCCACCAAGGATTGGCCGAGGGCCCTCGGGCCAAAATTTCACTTTATCATTTTGAGCCATAAAACATCAAAAATTCTCCAAGTCCCGTCACCATCCATATGCCCTCCACACCACGTGTCCTCTCCTTATTCGGTGTGGGCCTTCATAAGGAAAACCCACCAATCCTCTAGCCAATCAAAATGTGCCACATTGCCCTCACATGCAAATGATGAATTTGACGGGCAAAGATGCTCGTCTAGCAACCGTCAAAAACGTCGAAAATTCAAAGATGCCCTAGAAATCAAATTTTTCAACAAGGATTGCAAATTTCTTGATTTTAACTCAACTGAAGCATGATTTGACATTATTTTCAACCTTGTGATTGGGAAATTAATTGCATATAGTTTTTATTTGGATAAATTTGATTTTTCGCATGACTTGACAAAGGAAATGATATAGCCCAAAAATTGAACAATACCTAGGGTGAAAATAAGAAGCAAACTTGGAATATTTGTTCGAAATAGGGAAAAACAACCATTTTATGGGCATTTTGAAACATTCATTTGGAGGGGCTGAACTACAAATCACCAAATTGAGAAATAAAACGTTCATTGAGCAAAATCAGACATGAAAAATTAGGGCACACAATGGAAGTTTAGAAATGGCACCAACACTTGGCTCCTGCTGGGATGGGCACTCCCAGTGAGTACCACAAGGACAAAACACAGAACAAGTGCCAAAATACCATTGGGTAAAGGAGTCAAAACACAAGGCAACCCAAAACATAAAACCACCCAACAAAAATGAGCCAAGAAACCAACCAAAATGGTTGCCAAGAATAAAGGGCAAACCACAAACCACCAAACAACAAAAAATAGAGAAAAAACAAAGACTATATAATTGTACAATTTGTGCATACCTCACTTTGGGGATTAATCCAATAAATTTTTTAAATGTCTGCCATTAACAGGAAGCTCCAGCAATTCCCCATCTAGATCTTTAAGGAAAAAGGTATGCTCACCAATTCTGATATCAATGGCATAAGGGCCCATCCATAATGCATCAAATTTTCCATGCTTTCCCTTGTCTTCATGCCTACTATCCCATAGAAAAACCAGATCTCCAACACTAAAGGCTCTAGGAGTAACCTTCTTGTCAAACAACTTCTTCAATTTCTCTCTAAATCTGATATGCCTTTGATGGGATGCTCTTCTTTCCTCATCAAGCTCAATAATCTGATTGATCCTTGATTCATATGGGCCATGATCTTGATCTTCCAAATATTGAGCAAACTGAAATGAAGATAATTGCAGGTGCAAGGGCAGCAAAGCCTAAGTTCCATACACCAATTCAAATGGGTTTTACCAGTTTCTCTTTTAGGAGTTATTCTATCAGCCCAAACTGTAAACTTCAATTGTTCACCCCACTTTTTCTTGTTTATTTCCAATGTTCTTCTAATGATCTTCAACAAGTTCTTATTATTGGACTTAGCTTGTCCATTCCATTGGGGATTGCAGTTTGAAGAATAAGTTAGATTGATCCCATATTCATTACACATTACCATTAAATTTTCAGCTTAAAATCACATGGCATTATCAGATACAATCTTAACAAGAACTCCAAATCTGCATATGATATGATTCAATAAGAAGTTCACTACCACTTGGTGTGTTGCCTTTTTAGATGGGATTGCTTCAACCCATTTTATAAAATAATCAGTGGCTAAAAGGATCCACTTATGACCAACACTAGAGGGATCTAAAATCTCACCAATGAATTCCATCCCGCATTGCTTGAAAGGAGCTTCAATTGATACAGGCTGCGCAAAGGAAGGGGCACGAAGCTTTGATCTTCTAGAGAAACATTGGCAACTATAACATTTTCTAACCAGATGGGTTGCATCTTTGAAGAGAGAAGGCCACCAATAACCAGCTCTCAAAATCTTATGTTATATTATTCTCCCAGCAAAGTGTCCTCGACAAAATCCTCCATGGAAATCAATAGCTATCTTGGGAGCTTCATCTTCAGCTATGCATTTCAATAGGACACCTTCAGGGTTCTTCCAAGCCATCCCAAGGTCTATAATGATATATTTTTGAGAAGCCAACTTGAGGGCTCTTTTCTAATTTTTATTTAAATGATCAAGACACAAAGGTGTCTAAGGTAAAAGATTACATCCTTGTACCATTCAGAATTTACCAAATTAGAAAGTACATCAACCCTTTCTTCCTCTAGCTGATTTAATTCCACATTCTGCAAGTTTCTCTTAGCCATGAGGTTACCAAGACCCAAACCTCTTACCAACTTTATGGTTTGGATATCCATATCATACTCCTATAGTTTGTTCACCCATCTACATCTTTTACTTGAGATCTCCATCTCTGATAAAATGTCTTTCACCATGGTGTGGGGAACATAGGAAACAATTTTTGAACTCAATATATAAGGCCTGAAAAATTTTGTTGCTTTCACCAAGGTGAATACTTATTTCTATATAATTGTATACTTTAACTCAAAGCAGCTTGTAAAGCCTTGCTATAGAAGGAAATAGGCCTCTCAGCTTCATTCTTGCCCTTTTGTAGCAAAACAGAAGTAATGGTATATTTAGAGGCAAAAGAAAAGATTTGGAAAGGTCTCTCATAGTTTGGTGTTGCTAGAACAAGTGCATGTTTAATTGCATCCTTAATTCCTTCAAAGGCTTGAATGGAAACCTCCTCCCATTTGATAACTTGGTCCTTCTTTAGCATGCTTTTGATTGGAAGATTCAGCTCGGAAAATTTGTAAACAAACCTTCTAATGAAATTGATTTGGCTAAAGAAAGATTGGATGCATTTCTTGGTTCTTGGGATAGGTACTTTTCTTATTGCTTCCACTCTCTTAGGGTCTATCATAACACCATGCTTTAACACAATTTGACCAAGCAGCTTGGCCTTTTGCACACCAAAATGACACTTCTTCAGATTAAGAGAAATTCCATACTCCCTACATCTAATCAACATCTTCTCCAAGTGCTACAAATGATCACCTCTTTGCCTTGAAAATATAGTCACATCATCTTGGTAAACTACAATGAACTCATTGATGTAACCAGAAAAAGAAACATCCATTTCTCTTTAAAAAGTGGCACCAAAATTCATCAAACCAAAGGGCATCCTAATAAAAACATATGTCCCCCAAGGTGTAGTGAATTTTTTCTTAAGTCTTTCTAATTCTTTAACTACCACTTGATTATATTCGGAGAAACCATCCAATGTAGAAAGAAATTCAGACCCTGTCACAAGCTGCAACATATTTTCCATATTTGGCAAGGGATAGTTGTCCTTTATGGATGCTTTGTTTATATTTCTATAATCCACACAAAGTCTGATGTCTCTATTCTTCTTTCTGACATGCACAAGGTTTACAACCCAAGATGAATATCTAGTGGGCTGAATAATACCTCCCTCTCTCAACTTCCTTAACTCCTCTTGCATTTTCATGGAGAGAAGTGGATTAATCGGCCTTTTCCTCTATCTGAATGGTTTGGAATTTGTTTTAAGAGGGATCTCATGCTGAAATAAATCTTCTCTGTATGCTTTCAGCTCTGAATAGGACCAAGCAAGGTAGTCTTGATATTTTTTCAAGAGTTGGGCATATGACTATTTTTCTTCTTTACTTAAATTTCTGCCCAACCAAACCTTCCTTGGCTTGTCCTTTGTTCCCAAGTCATGCTCTTCCACATCCCTTGAAGCATACATGTTTCTATTTATGATGCAATCAGCATTGTTAAAATTTGACTCAAGTGCAACAAGACCTCTAGGAATGGTGTTTGTTTTCAATTGGATGATATCTTTTCCAAACAAAGTTTCTCTTCCTTCACCATGCATACCATTAGATCCCAATCTATATTCTGAATTACAAACTCACCTTGGTTTTCAAGAACCTGAGCACTTGAGCATCATTGTTAAAGACTTGCCAATGTTTCACATTATCGTGAATGCGTCTAACCTAGTCAGCACTTCAATGTTGTATTCACAATAAGGTGAAATGGTGAAATTTTCAAATCTAGAACCCAACACTTTGCTAACTTATCAACAGTAGCATAAAGACCTCTATCATGGTAAACAATGTTAAAGGAATCAAACATTTCAATTAGATCCCAAATTGCATGCTTAAGCTGTTTATACACTCGATTTTTGTAGCACACAGCTTGAGTTTTCTTATTTGTTTGACAACCAGCTCGAGTCTCCTTTTGCAACAATATCTTTCACTACATACTTCCATGCAATTCTTAACCCCAACAGCAATTCCTCATACTCAGCAACGTTGTTAGTGCATTCAAAATTAAGCTTGAAGGAAAAGGCATACTCTTTTAAACTAGGAGAGAGTAGAACTATACCAGCACCATTTCCAAATTTGGAGCAATCTCCATCAAATAGAAAGGTCCAAGGAGAACCTACCATATCAAGGCATTTTTATCTGTCCATCTTGTGTTCTTTTCCATTAGCAAAACCAATGAAATTCTCAGGATCTACATCACCAAACAAAACTTCATAGGAATCATTGTTAGGATCTTCAATTAGGTGCAACATATTCTTTTCACTATAAAGTTTGACTAGGCTACCCTCAATGGGAATGGTGGAAAAATACATATCCATATGAATGCTGCCACCAACACTTGAAGCCCATTTTCTTAACAAAAACATACCCCATTTGGCAGGGTAGTCAACAATTACAACATCTAGTTTCAAATTCTTACCCGGATAGGCTGCAAGTTGCACTATCAAACCCTTCACACAACCAACCACCGGCACTTCCCTTAAATCCATGGCATTACACTTACCATAGGTAGATATCACCTTGATATCCAACTCATTCATGACTTCTAGAGGCATGAAATTACATGATGCACTAGAATCAAACATATAATTGTGAGGTAGTCTATCTTTTATGATCAAAGTTGTCTAGAATGGATCAACATTCAACTGGGAATCAAGCAAGGATGTCCCCAAATATACCTCAGGTGCCTCTCCAAGACCTTCCACTACTGGTGGTGTTTCAAGGCCAATAATGATTTAAAGAGGAGTCTCAACAACATTTACATTTCGTTTGGGGTGATCTTCTCTTCTTCAATCCCAAGTATTCAAATGCTCTCTTCTTATGCTTAGGAATTCTAAGTAACTCAATGATTGGAACGTTCACTTTAATTTGGCTCAATACCTAGGCTATGTCATAGGGGACACTCCTTGGAAAAACAACATTGGATGGGATACAAGAAGATTCATCAGATGACAAAGGATGCTTGGCAGCTTGGGCATGATGAGGACTGTAATTTTTTCTCAAGATAGTAGAGTTTTTAACAAGTGTTTCTTTCCTAGGAGCTTCTTTTGGAGTGCTTGTGAGCAATGGTGTTTTAGGTTTGGCTTGAGGCCCAAATCCCTTAACAAATTTACTTCTAGTGTTATAGTCCCTCTCTTGAGCTACAACAACATTCATCAACAATTGTCTATCTTCCTCGAAGGGATACCACCATCATACTTCTTAATCATCAAAGCTCTTAAGTATTCAAAGTCATTGTTAGGAATTTCAAAAGCTTGCACTACATCAACTTCAAGAGCATGAGGGGAAGAAATACTTGTACCCATTTGATGCAATCCCAAAAGTTAGTAATAGTCCTAGCACTTATTACTTCAGTAGATGTTGCTCCTCCTTGTGAGCTTGAAGAACATCCCACCATGCAAATATCATCATCAGTTCCATCATCATTATCAGATTCATCAACTTTTTGGTCCACTTCACATGGAGGATGAGGAAGAAAACATCTATCACACCAATCCATATTAGTAAATTCATCAACAGCAGCAACCATGATAGTTAAAGGGTCAGGAACCAATCTATTTTCACATGTTTGGGGTTGTCTATTTACAGATCTAACAGGCCCTTTACCCTTATCATCAAACCTATACTCATTCCTATGGTTATTTCCAAATCTATCTTGTGCCTACTACCTAGGATGACCCCGTGAAGTCTGCCCAATCCCCTTCTTATCTCTTGCCAAATTATATGAGATCTCCTTGATAGCCCCTACCAAAGTCTTCACAACCTCTTCTAAATCAGCACCTTTGCTAGCTTGAGGTTTTTAGGGTTTATCAATTTTACACCATCTCTCTTAAGAGGTTTCCCAACAGCCTTGATATTGTTCTCAATTTGAAGTTCCATGGTGAAAGCTTGTCTTATATCGTTGGGTTCTTGTCTCTTAGGTAATAGGCTACCTTTTTATCAAATGCATCTCGCATATTTGATTAAACATAATTCATCACAAGGCCTCAAACCAATAGGCAGCCTTCTCAAATTTTTGTTAAATCTTATGTTGAAGTCATGGAATGATTCATTAGGGTTCTTCTTGATATTCTCAAACTCGGATAGAAGAAATCTAGGATCATTCTTGTCTCCATATTGCAACCTAAATGCATTTTTCATTTAGTCCATGAATCAATAGAATTATCAAGTAGATCCTTGTACCAATCCCTAGAATCTTCTTCTAGTGTATAAATAAACAACTTAATATACACATGTTCAAACTCTAGCTCAAAATCTTCCATCATATTATCAAAAAGTTTGAGATGTTGATCACTAGTAATAGCATTGTTACCCTGGAATTTTGGTAATTTATTTCGACATCTTTTGGGATAGCATTTGGGTAACCATCCATTCCTCTAAAATTTATAGAAACGAAGGTGTTAAAAACAAATGGAGGTCTAGGCTGAGCCATATTGTTTGGTGGGGGTGATCTTGGAGGTGAAACAAGCTGATGGGGAGTGCAATATCTTTGGGGCTCAAGAATGTGATTCACAAGACTGGTATCCTCTAAGTGCTGATTTTCTTGGAAAGTTTTACTCGGAAAGTTTTACTCGAATTAAAACACGAGAGGTACAAATTGGGGAAGGAACTTACAGTACAACAAAAGGACCTTTATTAGCTGAGGCAAACAAGTTTATGAGAGGATTTATTGAATCAAAATCACTTGAAGAAGGGTGATAGTCCTCTACCAAAGGTTGATCTCTCTCACCAATGACTATATCTTTACCGATGTCCGAACTTTAACCACCTTCCAAACTCTTCTCCTCCCAACTCTAATTTTTAAAAGCGAGAACAATTTCTTAGAATCTTTAAGGAAGAGAGATCTTCTTCCCTCCAATTTTGTAGAGATCAACAACACAAAAATAAATGACATAAAGCTTAAGACACTGGTATTTCCAAATTTAAATTAGCATGGAGTCGCCACTAATAAATTTCACCTTAATTGTGCAAGAATGCACTAAAATAATTCTGTCAAATGTTTGCTAATACTACTAACTTTGCAAGGCTTTATAAACCAGACCATATTCTTCTTAAATCAACCAAACATAATGCAACAAAAGTGTCTAAATTGCTAGGAAATGAAAAAGGGTAGGTTGAGCTTGAAACCCTTGCTTTAAAACTTGCAGATCTGAAAAATAGGATGATATCTTTCTATGCAGCAACTCAAATACTTGAATACACAAATGCTCAAACCCCTCAAATACTTCAAAACCACCAAGAAATTCTAAGAACTCCTCGGCAGCGGCGCCACTCATGTTGGTATCCAAATTTGTTCTCCTTTTCAGTTTGAGCAGCACCACAGTTATGTCATGGAGCTTAAAGATATATTAGACCATGTTGTATGTCGTTGGTAGCCAGGATATGGTCTAGCTAGCACTCCAATAGGACTTGATCTTGTCTTAGCTGTTTTAGGTTGTGCCTTGCAACCAAGGTAAGAGGACCTATTTTGTAACCTTGTAATGGTGAAGGAGATGAAGATGTCCTTCTCTTTGCTTGAAATTCTATGATGAAGGCCTTGATGAAAAAATGATCAACACCCCAAATCTGAACTCTCACAAGTTGTCACTACTCAAAACATGGGTATGTTCTCAAACAAGGCAAATGTTACTAGAGACATTGGAAATCCTGATCTATTATGCATACTTTTGCAAATAGATTTTGATCTTTTGTGGGTATACACATGTAAATCGGGGTAGTACATGATAGGATCTTTGTTGTTGGATGATTTTGGTGGGAGATTGATAAGAAAAACTGGGATAGATTAGATCTTTGACAATCTGTACAATACATGAACAACTATCAGATGAAATTACTAAATTAATCAAGATGTTATTTCAACTAGAAGAGGCACAAATGGAAGCCCAGGTTGCAATCTTCACACAATCTTTGAGAACTCACCACAAAATCTTGAAGTAAAGAACTCAATTAAACACAAAAATCCATGATCAAACCATGCCTTAGTTACCCCAAAGGCTTACAAGAAATCTCTATAGTCAAGGAAGGTAAAGTGATTTTAAATTTGTTTGTCTCCTTATCGGATGAAGGATCTTACGAGTATGAGATTACAAATGCCATCTTTGAACTATCAACTAGAAATGGAGATCCTATCTGATTTCTAGATACTTTCAATGCAAGATTGCAATAAGAACACTAAAATGTATTTACAGGCATTTAAAATTGATAACGAGACATCATATTGCCCAAAGAAAACATAGATTTAATTAAAAGATTGTTAGATTCAACAACAAGGGAGAGTTATATGAACAATCTCAGAGCTGTGTGGAGGCTATACAGTTGTAACCAACCCACATACATGAATTTTCCAACAAATGAGACATTAACCTAGTTCTTTGGTGGATTTTCTCAGAAAATGAGCTTTTTCTCAAAATTCACTCGTGATTTTCAACTCTCGACCATTACAAAATTCTCCAAAATGCATAATATACCTCATGCCACATTGGATTCTTCCTTCCCAAGAAAATAATATGCTTATGGGATCAAATTTGTTACAAAAACCCTTCATGATTTGTAGAAAGGGACAACAAACAAAAAAACGTTTGATGAATGCCAGGTGTGCCAAAAAATTTAAATCATTACAAAATTTGGATCATTATCCACCCAGGGACATGATTTTATCATTCAGGCATGCAAGTATCTTTCATTTATCATTTTTAGCTTTTCACCTCATCATTTCACCTCTGCAACTTTTGATTTTCACTTTTCACATTTTTATCGGGCTGAGTAGAAATTTCATCAAAAACACCATAGATCAAGGAATTGAGTCATAAAATATATGCCAATGCACTTAGAAGGCCAAGATGATGTAGAATCATATAAAATTTGATGCCATTTGATGAAGAAATGATGATTCGAAGCTTCTTGGATCTCCAATGGCGGCAAGAAGGAAGAATGCACAGTTGCCATCGATTTTGGATAACTTTAAATACCAGCCCTCCATGTGGCAGATGAGATCCAAAACATAAGCCCAAAATTACCTTTTTAACCTTTGAATAAGGTGGGACACGTGTTCAAAACATGATTGGATTGGGCCCATGCCTCCAATTTTTTTACAACCTTTTGAAATTTTGGAAAAAATTTCCACTTTTCTCTGCCTTCCTTCTAGGCCCACCATGTGTCCAAAGGAGGGTCCCATTGAAAACATGGATCAATCATATTAATTTTTCCACTTTTCGAAAAAAGGAAAATTTTCCATAAACCCCCATGGGCCCGAAAGCTTGATTCTTCCCTGCCAGGTGGCACCCTCCGATTTACCACGGGTCCAAATCTTCATTTCTACCCTCTAACCTCCCTACAAAATTTGAAAAAATTAAAACTCACCACATGCCTACACCCTCCCTTTGACTCCTTATAAAGTGCCACGTGTCTATCATGGATAGGCCATGGAGCTAATTTTTTTATTTTTACCCTTTAAACAAAAAGGGTCAAAAGCTATAGAATTTCCCTCAGCCCCTTCCTCCGCCTTTTGCAATTTTAGACACGCGTGCTCTCCCTATTCATTGTGGGCCCTCGAGCCGATCCTTGATCTTTTACCATTTTGAAGTTAAAAATTTTCAAAGTCATCACAAAGCCCACTCGCCCCATTCGACCTTTCCTTGAACACGTGTCCACCATGGATTGGCCAAGGCCCTCATGCCAAAATTTCACTTAATCATTTTGAGCCATAAAATGTTAAAATTTCTCCAAGTCCCCTCACCATCCATATGCCATATGCATCACGTGTCCTCTCCTTATTCGGTGCGGGCCTTTGGGCCAAAAATTTATTTTTTGAAAATTTTGCAAAATGAAACCAAAAATTCCTAAGGAAAACACGCAATCCTCTAGCCAATCAAAATGTACCATGTTGCCCTTGCGCAAAGGATGAATTTGATGGGAAAAGATGCCTGTCTAACCATCAAAATGTGGAAAATTCAAAGGATGCACTAGATATCAAAAATTTACAACCAGGATTGCAAACTTCTTGATTTTAGCTCATCTGTAGCATGATTTGACATTATTTTCGACCTTGTCATTAGGAAATTAATTGCATACAGTTTAGACTGGATAAATTCAATTTTTTGCATGACTTGAAAAAGGGAAATGACACAGCCCAAAAATTGAAAAATACCTAGGGAACAAATAAGAGGCAGACTTGGAGTATTTGTTTGAAATAGGAAAAACAACCAGATTCATGGGTATTTTGAAACATTCATTTGGAGGGGCCGAACTAAAAATCACCAAATTGAGAAATAAAATGTTCATTGAGAAAAATCGAACATGAAAAATTAGGGCACACAATGGAAGTTCAGAAATGGCACCAACAGTAAGCATGGCGCAGAGGAGATAGGGTTCAAATCAGCGAATGAGAAGGCTCGGGATCAAGTCGCAGGGGTCTTGACTCAACCAATCCATTTGAAGGAGATAGATCTCACTCGTGGCGGTAGAGATCAACTCGTGAGATGAGTCAAGACCGAGCCATGTAATTTGAGAGATTAAATATGTGAGGATTACATAAGATAGTCGAGTGGTAGATTGGCCCCGGATCGATGGAAAAATAGAGGTCTAGTGAATCCAACATCGATCAGGGAAATTAAACGGGACCCTAGAAGTGTATGAGCTCATGAATATAGACTTGGCTCGGTCATGATAAGCTGGTAGATCGGCTCGTCCATGATAAACTCAATGTCGTTGAGTTTGGAATATAATTATGAAGTGATTCATTATTTTAAGATGTGCTCCTAGAAAGATGAGATTGAGACAACTTGAGTGAGAGAATTGGAACTGTGTACACCATTCGATGCAAGGATTTTTAAATCATGTAAATGCGTCATCGTTGGGCTAGGTTAAGGAGCTTGAAGTGAAGGGGATCAAGTTTACAGGATAGTGATTCCATGGTGTTTGAAGTAGAGCTCGATTGTGGAAGCATTTCAGGCTTGTAGAGATGAGTCATGAGTTGTCACATGCGAGGCTACAAAGCTCGTTTCGAAGTTGGAATGTCAAGCTCAACCGGGCCCATCAGAATATCTTGGACACAAATGAGCTATGAGGTAAAAACGACATGTTGATGTGTTAAGGACTCGATGTTGAACCAAGTTGAGCCCAAGAGTGGGGATGCCAAGCTATGTTAATCCTAGTTTGAAGAAAAACTAACAAAAGGACTCGGTGAATACAAATTTTAGAAGTGGGGGCACGAAATTTATGGGATCCACCAAATCAAAAACCTTGTGGAGAATGGAAATGTGGAGGTAAGGTACTCAAAGCGTTTTGATAATGAGATAGGAGGAAGCTCATGATTCAAGCAAGTTTGGTAAGATGGAGCTCGATTCGGGAATGAGAGCTCAATTTTGGTGAAGGTCGAGAGGAGCTCATTCCCAACTCAGTGAGTTGGCTCGACGAGCCAATGACCAAGTTGGGATTTTTTTTTACTTATTTTCGTGGACCCCCTCTCTTCAAATGCAAACTAGTCTTTTGGGGGTCCCACTCATTATTCATTAAATTAATATTTTTATTTAACTATTTTAATAATGATATATATTATTATTATCAAAATATTTTATTTAAATATTACTTTAATTAAATAAAGGGATTAAGTCAAACTAGTCAGTAATGGCACATGATGAAAGGATAATTGATTCAACCAAATTTGTAATAAATGATAACCATCATGTACCTTCAATTTAGGAAAGAATTTATGATTTCTCCTCTCTTCTCTCACAAAATTCTTCTATAAATTGAAGTTGGAAGCTCATTCCAATAGGTTAGATAGGTCGAGATAGTTAGACAAGTGCATATTTTTTAAAGAAAGCGTCCTTCTTTCACGTAACTTGTTCTTATATGTTGATGGAACTTTCAAGCCTCCTTTCAAGATTGTAATGGCAACCATTTCCTTTTCTAAATGTAATGATGCATTGTGCACATTGTTGAAGTAATAAAAGTGTTTGTTTTGTGACTAATCTTGGTCCTTTCATCCTTTTATACTTCTTTGTGCCTTTCTCATGCTTGCAGGTACACTATGTAAGTTCAAGTTTCTATTGTAGGTTCTTGGAGTTATTTTCTTATCAAGTGGTGGATTATTACATGTATTTTAGTTGTGGTGTTTGTTTACCCTTATCAATTTCATCCTTCTTCACTTTGGAAGACAAATAGATTGTTTTTTCTGATTGAGTTTAACAAAGGGAACACATGCTTCATATTCTGTTGTATTATGTTACCCACTCTAAGTTGTAGTAGGTGAAGTTGACTTGTGGTGCACAAAACCCTCTTCAAATTATCCCTTCCTGAGTATGGAAACACCCTTTATTTGGTGCATCACCATTCCTAACATAGTTTTATTATTTTCAAATCTCTCTTCCTAAAACCCATGAAAATGTTAACATAGGTCTAAATAACCATTTTATTGCACGAGGAGTAGAACAACACATATTTTAGGAAGAGGAAGTCGGCCTTCTCACGGAGGTTCACCTCGAGCCCAAGTACCACAACTTGAGAGGTGATCCCATGTTTCCCAATCAAACCAGACATCTTGTTCACATTCGGCCATTCATAGGGTGTAGTGATTTGAAGATAACAACACCCTTTCCAAAGTTAATATTGAATTTTAAAACCAACGTGCAATATACCTCCACAACTTCCATAGAGGAGATGTTAATGTTGAACAATGTTTCATGGTGACATGAAATGTCATATCAACATTTAAACCTTCCCTAGATGATTTTTTATCCATTTAACGATGCAAGCATTAGATCCCATTTGACAAGATGGAAATAGGGGGATAACTATTGATATAATTATTAATTCATTTTTGAATTGGCTCATATTTTTGGGATCCAAGCAATTAAACTAAAATCTATCACTTCAAACCTCTTGTTTCCTACCACAAAAATTGTTTACAACTTTTAGTTTTGAGAAAATCATTCTAGAAGAAAGTTTTACAAGTGAGTTTTTGGGTCCACTTGATTTTTCATAAAACAAGGATAAATGGACTCTTTTTCAATAATCAACCCTGAAAAAATAGTCACAGAATGAACTCGGTTCTTTATAAATATGTTTCGTCAACTCCTTTAGATTCTCATCACATAATGGAAGTGAGGAGATTTGATGAAATGAATTTTAAATTTTTCTATGATTACTTTTGGAACCCATTTCATAATCATTTTGGCTAAAATGGGAAGTTTTGTGCCATTAGAACTACAACCCGCAAACTTCTCATGGGACCCCTCTAGCTAAATAAATGTTTGAGAAACTAAATTATACACTCACATGAATTTACATAACCTTCACTTAAATTAGTAGCATATACACAATAATTTTAAATAATATTTTATTTCTCTCTCTCTCTAAAGTTGAAAATTAAATTAAATTAAAAAAGTATTACTTACCCTCTCTAACTTCATGTAAATAGTATGATATTGTAATGAATGGAAAAAATGTATATGTAGAATGTATTGGATTGTAGGGTATTTTCATGCCAACTTCTAAGGATGACCATGATTTTTGTTACAAGTATCATGGAAAAAGGATTTGATAGCATTATTTTTTTGTTTTATAGTAGTATGTAATATTTGAATGTAATGTAACTGAAAAGGATGAACCTCCATTATTTTCATTGATGGAAAAAAGACTAGGAAAATGTCAATGCATTGGGATGTTATGAAATTGGTACAATGATGTGGGTGTAATACTAATTACGGGTTATATGTTGATAAGGGAACATATGTTTTAATTAATTGAAATTAAAACACAATTTTATAGCATGCTTATGTGTATAATGATGAATGCATTCATTTTGTGATTAACTAAACATTAGATAATAGGATGGAAAGACCTCAATTGAAAAGAATGGGCTAAGAGTAATTTTCTTATGTCGATTTCCCATGCATGTAGCCACCTTTGTAATATAGATAACATAGGTTATAAAGATGATCTTAGTTGTAGGTGTACATGTTAGTACCAAATAACGTAGAGAAAATAAAAATTCAAGAAAGAATACGACCTAAAGAATGTATAACTAAATGGAAAACAAATAAAACCTCCTTGTTGGGATTGTAAATGGTTAACCTGATTAGGATGGAACCTAAGAAACAACATTGTAACTATAGTCTAGTTTGTTGGGTGTTTGTCTAGTAGTCTATGAGTTAAATATTAAGACACATCTTCTCTATATAAGGATAAGTCTAGGTATATTAACAAAGTACTAACATAAGCAAGCGTTCATGAATTGTGAGCTTACTTACATGGAACCTACCTTCATGTACATTCCTAGAAGCCTATTAGGAGGTAATTGTATGCATGAAATTATGGGTTGTATGATAATTAATTGGAAAAGGATTTCATTAGAAAATAAACATGATGAGTTAAAGTGTGTCAAATAATATAATTTCTACCATTTTCAAAGATTTTATGAAGGTGGTAATGTGGGTTAGAAAATGTTATCACATAATTTGCATATAATGATAAAGTGATGCGAACCCTCACATTAGTACAAAAATGGGAAATCATTATTTGATTCAAAGTTAAACTAATTAGGATTTGTTATACAAAAAAATATGGGTGTGGTTCTTAATTATGATTTTTCTATTGTAATGTAAATTTGTCAAATATTTTATTGAAATCTTCACCCTAGGAAGGAAAAGAACAATGAAATCCAATAATACATTAACATAATGGTAAACCATACCTTCGTAGGATGAGATGAACATAGAGATTGTCAAAAGTGGGAAGTTAGTTATTTTTACCATCTCTACTAGTGGGTTAAGGTAAGTTTCTTCCTTAGAGGCACCATACAAATAACATTGTCACGAGAGATGTCTAAATGAAATTTTAACCATATGTTAGATATTGGACTTGAGTGTTAGATGAACTATGTTGATAGTGTTGCCATCGGGTATAACATGAAAGGAGGAATATTTAGGAGTGACTTAAGACTTTTAGGAACTGATCTAGGACCTTATATTTTAAACTTAACAACTTGTATCATGATTGATTTTTTCATTGAGTTACATATGTGAAAACTATCCTTGAACTAGGAAAGTTATAACAATGGATACAATAATATGAGGGGAGTATCTAAATATATAAATGGGGTTGGTAAAATCCATTGAATACTTAATCGCACCTAGTATTTCATTGTAAATTGGTTTAAGTGCAAAATTAAACAATAATTAATTATTAATTCATGGATAAATTATATGTCATAACTAATGTAAGATTTTCTATGAATAACTCCTAGTGTGAAACCTAACTATTGATGCTACTACAATAAGGACATATTTATGCATTGTCTTCTTTTCTAAGAGCTTGAAATTATTTATGAAAAAGGATCTTTACTAAGAAATGTGAGGTAGAAAACCTATCATGTGATAGGTAGTCAAAAGTATGAATCTTATAATGAGCATGATGGCTAGAGTGTTCTTCGAGGCTACATGTTGAAGTAATGTATATCAAAACCAAATCTTTGATAAGAAAAAGAATACAATTATTTTGAAAGAACTAATAAGAATAGAGGTGGAAAACTATCTCATGAAAGAATATTGGAAAGGAAATGGACCTTATTTGAGATGTTGGTTTCTTATGTCTTTATGATGTCAAGTATTTCTTTTGCAATCTAACATTTCATAAGTAATAAAATAAATGCATGTGAATGAAAACATGTAAGTTATGTTTTCACTTGGTTAATGAAAATTGTGTGTGTTAGTGTATATACGGGTCTTTTTTTGTTTGTCTTGTGCTCGGGAAAAATTTAAGAACCCCAAATAAAATATTAGAAATTGGTTGGCAAATATGGGAAAATTGACTTTTGTGTTAATGGAAATTATGAAGAAAATGAAAATATGCTATCGGCTAGTAGCATTTTTTTATGTTACCAGATTAATGACAACATTTATTATGTTGTTGAATGATAGTATATGATGTCGGCCAAAAATATATGTAATTGTTTAAAAGAAAATTTATTGAAAATAGAAGTTAAAATGACCACTCAATGAGAAATATGTCCTTGTAAAATATGGAAAAAAAAATAAAATTTAAAAGTGATTTTTTGAAAAAAATATAGATTTCGCTAATTTTGTTGGGGTTTTTACTTTTTTTTTTAAAAAAATTGATGTTAGCAGTTAAAATGATCATCTCAATGATAAATTTTTCCTCCGAAATATGGCACAAGTGAAAAAAAAAATCCCATACTCTTTTTTTTAATTCGACGGTAGCTTTTTTTTATGCTATCGACCGACGACATTTTTATGCTCTTGACCGACCTCGACTATATGTTGTTAGCCGATAGCATAAAAAAATGATATCTTGACTAACTATATTCAGTGAATTTTGTGAATTATTATTTTGCGGGAATGACGAATTGACCCCTAAAATTTTCTTGCAGAAAATTTTGGCAAACTAGTCTAACTTATACCCTAAAAATTCACCAATTTTTCAAAAATCGGAATATTCGTGAATTGATTAATAGTCACCACTAAATTTTTCCTTGCTTGTGCTTAGTGTAACAGATCATAAGTGTTGTGTCGGATAAAAAAATGCTATCGGTTTTACTATTTTATTTTGGGTTGTGAAATTTGGGGTGTTATAGATTTCCTAAAATATAATAAACTTAAATTCAATTTGAACATTGCAGCCTCTAGAGCACAATTATGAAAAACCTAAAAATGGATATAAATTGTCTAAAATAGGTAAAAATATCTTTAAATTTTGATATATCCTTACTTGATTTATTTCTCCACTTCATTTAAAAAATTGTACAAAAATTTGCCACCTTTTGGGAGATATAGCCAAATATTTAATATTAGCTTTTTGACCAAATTTTGGTCCAAATCAAAGTATTTATACCAATTGTAATGAAAATTATTAGATATATATGAATGTTAGCATCAATAGAACACAAAAGTATAGAGAAATATCATAGCATGCAAGAATAAAGACTAGCCACTTTGAGGGGGAAACCTCCAAACCATACAATAAGACTCAAAATGTTCAATATAATGGTCATCTACTAATTACTAACTCTTACTCTTTATATATATATATTATATAATATATATATATATATATATATATATATATATATATAGGGTTGTGCATAAGAATGGGAGATGTAGCTGAATGAGGAGATGACTATGTGGAGTACGTAAAAATATTAACTACATAGAATAAGAAGGGCATAAAAATAATGCACAAATGATTCAAGAGGATTAGAGTAGAATAAAGAATGCACAAAACCCTAAAAAAGAAGGAAAGAAGAGACACATGATAAAGGATACACGATAGTGTGTAGAAATATTCGGTGCCTAGGAATTAAGGCGTGTAAAAAGTGAAAAGGAGTTTAGTGCATCGTGTAGACACAAAATCACGCATTTGGTTACATTTCTAGGTCCTAATCACATACTACTATTCATGTGATTCCTGAGTGAGAAAAATAGTAATTGACTATTATCTTTGTCCTTTTATCTATGTTTCTTATTTTCTATTTGGCCTTCTACACTCCACATCCTATTTGATACTTCACTTATTTATAATTCATGACTTTGTACACTAGCACCTAGAAAAGATGCGAGAATTACTGTTCCCTCATCCTTTTGGGTACCCCAACCTCTTTCTACTTTACTCTCTCTTTTTGGGATTCTTTTATCCTTTGGGCATCTTATTTTATTATGTGTCATCCTTCCAATTGTCAGTTGAGAAATTCAACCAAGGGAATTATATTAATATAAATATATGTGACCATATTAAAGGACCAAAATCTAAGAATCTACTATCACCACCTAAGGTTGCATCAAAAGGCATTCTAATATCATTAAGGTATCCATATAATACTCACTTAAGGGAAAAGGGAATGTGTTTTTCGCATACTCATAGAGGAAGGGAAGTTCATTTTTCCATCTACACATCTATTTACATTGGTACATATAGCTATCACCCGCTATCATGTGCACTTATGCAAGGGATTCCTAGGGCAAAATTCCATCACACATGACCAATAACTAAATGGAGTTTGAAATGTAGTGTAACACTTGGTTATAAAATCAATCATTCGGGTGACCGCTAAGGTCATTCGACTCCACATTTTGCATCTTTTATTTTTGGGATTTGATGTAGTTTGAGGGTTTTGTAAGTCTTTATCTCTTTGCATGTGTTTAGGCACATGCGGTGATCATCCAACAACATATAGGAATCCAAAAATGAAAACCAATGACACTTGTGTGACACCACAAAAATAATTTTCTCGACCTCTTGTGCATTCACATGTGCCCAACAGAGGTCTCTAGTTCCCAAACACCCCGACTCACCCAAGCACCTTGGTCCAAGATTATGATGGAGAACCAAAATTTATTGTGCATGCTTGTGAAAAATTTCTCTACTCATTTATTAGTTTCTCAAGTGTACATAGTCTCAACATTCAATGTAAATTAACTAAGTCTCTCTTTCACCTAGGGTTTCACATTTATAATCTTATTTTATTGTGGCATATTATATCTAGCAAATATTTTACATAGTTTACATATGTTATTATGTAATTAAGGTTTTACAAAAAAATCTATTTTTGGTTAGTAATTTGGTGAACCCTCTTTTGAACACTATGAGATCTTTTTATATCTTATTCTATCTAATCTTCTTTCATGGATTTTAATTCTCCTCAAATCCCTTGGATCAGTTACTTCAACTACACCCACCTTGAAAATATTCTCTCCAAAAAATTTACACTCTATTTTCCTCCCTCTTGATACACCACCTTCACAAATAATTTCCCTCTTCGATTGTCTCTCTAATGACCCTAGTGACCCAGATATCACACCCCATCAATCTATTTTCAAATCGATTCAAGATTTACATTCTTTATTCCAAGACAAATTTCAAGCTATGGAAACCATGATCACATCTCTTAAAGTTGAAATTCAACATCTCAAGGAAACTCCTCAAGCCCATGCTACTTCTTCTACATCTCATTTTAATCCTATGTCTTCTACATATGTACATATCATCAAACCCCAAGTATTAATAATTCCCCGCAGCTCTCAAGTTTAATCATAATGCTAAGAAACACAACATTCTTCCTATACTCATCAAAAACCAATTGATCAATTTACCACCTACCCATTTCTATCCTCCTTATCAGATTTCCAACTATCAAGGTCTCCCATTTTACAAGTATCATCGAATAAATGGACATAATGACAATGATTTCTATGATTTACAATGAAGAATCAAGAACCTTGAGCATTTGCATTTTATCTCATTTTCTCCACCAGATTCTAATACATGCCCATCTCAAAATGCTACATCTAAATGGGCTCCTAAATCTTCTCCTTTTATAAAAATGGGCATCATGACATAAATTCTAATGTTCCTTATTTGGTCACTCAAGCGTCGCATATGGAACCCACTCCAACTAAGAAATAACTTCTCAAGTACGTATCCATCACCTCCTCCTACTAATTCTTATATTGCATCATCAACTCCTAAGAAACATCCACTCAAAATTAGTCCAACACCTCCTCCTCTCAAGTATTCCACAACATCATCAATCCCACATAAAATAAAACTAATCATTTTTGTCAACAAAAATACTCCTTATATTGATCCACTTAGCAACATCAACTAGATCTACACACTGGGGGCATCATGATTTCTTCCCCTACCTCTTAGTTACATTTTCTATTATTATGCTTTATGTTTCATATTTAATCTTTCTAAGCATCATTACACAACTTGATACACTTTGTATCATCATTACCCTATGACACACTCTTTTGCTAAGGTTCACACTTAACTGTTGAGGGCATACTACATTAATAAAACATCACACACTACACCTTTCACACTCGCACTTCATGATACATCTTTCTAGCATTCAATTCTCACACATAATATTACCCTATGATGCACTTTAGTTGCATGGTTCATGCTTGATTGATGAGGGTATAAAATATGAAATGAAACTCACACACTACACATTTCACGCTCCTCACTTCATGCTACATATTTATAGAATTCTATTTTCACATATCATACTATATTTTTCTACACTCTATGTTATATTCATCATTGATCTATCTTTCTAGCGCACACAATTCAAACCATTTCCCAATGACACACTTTTTCTTGTGGTTCATTCTTGATTGTTGAGGGGTATTTCATAAATGAACCTCATCTCATACATATCTACTTGAGGGGAATTCTATTCCTATCACATTCATATTGCATATCATTCCATCTCATGCATTCACGACATATTTCATATCTTACACATACTCTTGTTTGCTTATACTAGTTACATATACACTTTCTTAATATGTTAGAAGGATATGTATTATGTCATTATCTTTTCTATATACACATGTACGTTCACTTGGTATTTAAATTTGAATTTAAACTTTGTACAAATATTTACATGTGGCGGTGATTATTGGAATTGTCCCTCTTATCAGTCCCACCGAGGCTCCTAGTGGCATATACATTCCCACCCTTACTAAAAATTCTATTATTCCACTATTTAATACTTCTTATTCTTACTAGCACACCATTTCACATTGATCGTATATGATTTGACATGCTTGTTATCTTTCTAACATAATAATGGGTGCTTCATGTGTAGCATTTGTCTTATAGGAACTATTTTCCACCACGGTTATTTGATACTTTTCTTATTACAATTTTCCATTATTTTTCATTACATGTTATTGTTTTGCAAGATATGCCATTTTTTTAGTGTGCACAATGTATGATTTTGGTCGTTTCAACCCTAATTTTCTTGTGACATTGTAAGCGATGTCCCATGTATGAAACCCATTTTTTTGGTCTTTATTTTATCTACACATTTTATTGTTTAACTACTTTTCTATGCCGTGTTTCCTTCTTTTTATACCAACACCATTGCATGTGTCTTGGTTTCTACTATGCACATTCACTCCCTATTTAGGTCATCTATTTTAGATCGAATCAGGTTCTATTATTGGGATGGATACCCATAGTGATGATTCATGCACCCTAAACAAGGGGCACACATTGGGTGAATCATTCACCCCATATGGAAGCTCGAGATCCAATAAAAAATAGTTCAAGACAGGAAAAAATAGAGTTACTGAGTCACAAAATGACTTAGATTCTAATGTGGGTCCTCATTTCAACGTAGACGCTAGTGCCCAACTATAAACACTAGCATCCGGGTTCTTTTGGGATATTCCTGGGTGCTTGTGACTAGGGGTAGTTATAGTTATTCTCTCATATCAGCACAAATGTTAACAAAGTTCACAAAGCTATTTTCACAAAGATACATGAACAATCCTCCAATAATCAAAATTCATTCTATCTCCTTTTATACTTGGATTGAACTAAAATAACATGAAACTAAACATGAATCGCACCAGCTATAGTGGTGTATAAATTTAGGAAGCAATCATGGAAGGAGAATAACACTAGACCTTTCTCCCCAAAACTCCTCTATAGTGGCATGAGATAGCCCAAAAACTCACACTTGGCATGATATCACCTAATAAAAACCATTCTTGGCATGATATCACCAAAATCCATCACTCTTGGAGTGAAATCACCCAAAAATATCTTTTACAACATTTCATGAGACTAACTCTTCACAAATTAGGTGCACACTTTCCTTTTACTACTTTTTACACACATTTACATACTTTTGCAAGAGTTTTCATAATACATGAATTTTACTACTCTTTCACTCTTATTTTGTAGGTCCGTCCTTAATACATAAAATGAAGTAATCCCGCATCAAGAAAAAAATAGGTACAACACGTTACAACACAATACACTTTCACCCCTAGGGTCATTTCCTCTTTCTTAGCTTCCATGCTTCATTTTTATCACTTCACACTTTCACTTGTATCCTAGGCACGCTTTCACCGTAATATCTACATGGTTATTAGGTACACATCTCTTATCTACTTTATATTATCTATAATTCACTAAACAACATTAAGTGGGGAAAATATAGACACAAAATCACACACTTTGGTACATTTCTAGGTCTTAATCACATACTACTATTCATATGATTCCTAAGTGATAAAACTAACAATTGAAAACTATATTTGGCCTTTTTTCTGTGTTTTTTATTTTGTATCTAGCCTTCTACACCCACAACCTAGTTGGTACTTCAATTATTTATATTTTATGACTACGGACACAGTTCCCAAGCACCCTAATCCTTATGGGTGCATCCGAACTCTTTCTACTTTAATTTCTCTTTTTGGGATTCTTTTATCTTTTGGGCATCTTATTTTCTTATGGGTCAACCTTCCAGTTGTGAGTTACAAAATTCAACCAAGGGATTCATATAAATATAAATTTATGTGACCATAATAAAGGACCAAGCTCTAAGAATCTACTATCATCACCTAAGGTTTCATCTAAAGGTATTATAAGATCATCAAGGCATCCATCTAACACTTGCTTAAGGGACAAGGATTTGCATTTTTGCATAGACAGATGATAGAAGGGAAGTTCTGTTTCCATACACACATCTATTTACATTAGTACATCTAGCTATCACCCACTATCATGTGCACTTGCAGAGAAGGGAGTCCTAGGGAATAATTTTGTCACACACACACAAGAACTATATGGAGTCTAAAATATAATGCAAGGCTTGGTTGTAAGGTCACTCGGTTTGGTGACCACTAGGGTCAATCTAAATCCTC
Source organism: Taxus wallichiana var. yunnanensis (assembly GCA_018340775.1). NCBI lineage: Eukaryota > Viridiplantae > Streptophyta > Pinopsida > Cupressales > Taxaceae > Taxus > Taxus wallichiana. The sequence continues at coordinate 296,245,446 of CM031243.1, read as the reverse complement.
ATTTTGTTATGTGATTATATGTAGTTTGAGGTTTTTCTATGTCTTTATCTCTTTTCAGGTTTCAAGTACATTCAATTATCATCTAATGACATATAGGCGACTAAAAGTGACAACCAACAACACTTTTGCAACACTAGAAAAACTAGGTTACGAGATCTTGCACAGTCACAACACCCATCAAAGGTCTCCAATGCCTAGATACCCCTGACCTAGTTATAGTTCCTTAGTCTAGGATTATTTGGTAGATCCAAAATTTATTATGCAAGTTTGCGATGATATTCCATTCTTTTTTCTAATTATCTACGATCTACATAGTCTTGACTTTTAGAGTAAATTAGCTAAGTCTCTCTTTTTCTCTCTTACACCTAGGGTTTCACATTTTTCAAATTATTTTCTTGTGTAATTTAATATCTAGCCATTATTTATCATATTTTACATCTATTATTTTGTAATTAGGGTTTTACGAAAAATATCGATTTTTATTAAAACAAACGGAAGGAAGTTTGTGAAGGATGTGGAGAAAGATGAACAACGGATTATCTTGTGGCATTGGCATGTAGATTTTTGATGAAGGCATAACATATCAAAGGTAGAGCATGGATAAAGAGGAAAGATGTGGCTTGAGGCCATGAGTGCGCAAGACAATAAATAAGAGGTATATCAAAGGATTACATAGAAAATGATTCATAAAGGATTTGAAAATCAATAAGACATGTTAGATTCTGAAAGAATAGGTTTGATAAGGGTGGATGAATAGATACAATAGCAAGATCTTCCCGGATACTAGAATGACTTAATAAATACTTGTAATTTTCTAAATAGAGGCAATAGAAAAAATTAATGGTATTATATATGGGAAAAATTCCATATGTATGACAAAGGGATACATCTCACCAAGGAAGACCTAGTGAGGAGATAGAAATGAGAAATACATGGCTTTAAATAAGGGTGAATTATTCACTTAAAAGTAAGTGGCCAACAAGGTAATTTTGATAGAGTGATAATCAATAAAAAATGAGAAAATATTGAAACATACCGGATCCAAAGTTTTATGGGGTGTGGGATTGAATCAACCCCCTCTATCTTGTATGGTAAATATTATCATTGAGGGAGTATTAGTATTATTGAGTATGGGAGTCTCATTGAGGGAGTCGAGTATAGGAGTTTCATTTCATAGGAGTATAATTGAGCATGGGAAAGAGTATATATCTATCTATATATGGATATGACACCCCTCCTATATATCTCATCCATCTAGGCCCCTATCTATATTTTTTTATTCCACTTGACTCTATAGATCCTCGTAAGTAGAGAGAGATGAAACCATCCAAACTCTAATCTCGAGAGACACGGGACTTGAGATCGGCTTGATAGGGCGGTTGTAGTTCTAGGGCTGCACGGGGCATAGTTCTACAGGCACCCCGGATGAGATGAAGATGAATGATGACCTTATATGTATATATGGGATTTATTTACACTATCTATATGGTGTTAGTTCAAGGTTTAGGTTTGATTTTAGTTACCAAACCCAACTGGATGGCCAACCCCAAATCCATCTAGAATGATTAGGATAAAATTAGATGTGGGATATATCAAGAGGGGTGCACTTTATATAGATAGGGGCCTTATCCATATAGAGATATGGATTGGGAAAGACCCTTGAATGTATAAAAGGATATAAGGCCCCTAATATGTATAGAGATGGATAGTTATGGGGATTCAAGTTCCTAAAGATAATAGATAGCCCCAGGATCTCTATCTATATATTAGGGTGGGAGAGGTCCTCCCATCTATATATGACATCCATATTTTGATTAAGACTATATACTCTACCCCACCCTATAGATTTTATTTGATATGGGGACTCCTAACTACCATTTAGAACTATAACTAATCCCCCATGAATCAAAATATATGGCATCATGAGGGTATATCTCACCTATCTTTTCTATCTCTATCTTGTCTTACCGAGTCATATATAAAAGAGATGAGATATAGAGCCTATATATTTGATTGAAATTTCCATAACTATAGAGAGTTTCATCGACACTCAATCTTCCACCCTCCCCCACCCATATAAATATTTCTAGATAGGTTTTCCATATCCAAATATATAGGATGGAGGGAAAATATCACGCTCAAGCAAAAGGGTAGGAGACCATACACTTAATTTTATTTGGGTTGACTATCTATAGTCTAGCGGGAAATCTCAGGATTAGATGCATACCGGTTGGGTATATATATGGGTTTGAGGGAGACTATATATTTGTGAGATGATGAGGTTATATATAGATAGTGCATGCCTCATTTCTAGTACCAACCTATCAAGTGAAAAGCCTTATACATATAGATAGGATGGGCTGACCATTTATTTATATGGAACCTATTGGATATTTGAGCTATAAAATGTATAAAGAGTTCCCATAGAGCTAGATAGGTCCATATTCATAACTTTATATATGGGATAGAGGTGATAGGGTGTGATCCCTGTTTATATAGATATAAGGTCATCATCCATATCTATAGTTCTCTCATTAGGATGTGGAGGGGAAAAAATGAACTCTTTATAGTCTAGTTTGTGTCCCATCCCTATAAAATGATAGGTCAATAGGAAATGGATCGAGGAAGACCTACCCTATATATCCAAATGAGGCCAATGATAAGGTAGAGACTCAATCCCCCAAGCATCCATCCAAATTTAGATATAATTTTGTAGGTGGAATAGAAACCACATACACTACTAGACACTACACGTTGATTTATATTTGGAGCACAACAAGCCTAGTTTTGGTTATGTCCTTGGGGAAAAGCACATAACCTGTAAACACTCAATGAGATAGTTGTAAGATATTTGTGAGAAACTTCTTATAGATGTTGTGAAGTATCTTTAAATAAACAATAAATATGTAACTTTATCATGTATTTGATCATGACGCTTTGTATTAGTGGGTCCCCTATTCCATATACCCTACCATTTTATACAAAGTACCAAATATGACCTACCAATCATATGAAATAATAAAATATAGTGATATGTCATGATAAGAGAATATTTTATCTAAATTTATCTCATGGTATATGACCTAGGGTTAAGGGAATAATATTTATCAACTATAGTGATCCATTTTGAAAGTAAACATGCACCTTGTGTTCTGGGGTCTATAATTTCAAAACCTACTTTAGAACTAGGTTGGATGTAATGAATGTTGGGCCCCTAAAAAGTAACTATGTACCTAGGGAATAAAGCCTTATGGTGCCTAGAGAAAGGGAACACAAGAACACACAAAAATAATCCTAAGAGAGGCATGAAGAGTTTCACTAGGATAGATTGGAGTTAGTACTTAGTAAAGTTTTAGATGAAGCATAAAAAATACACACATAAGGAGAAAATAGAAAAGTGATCAGATACGAATCGATAAGCTATGAAAAGACTTATGGTCTAAGTAAAGGAATTTTGAAGGAATCATTACGGTTATCATGGAATAATTAGGGGCCAAGGTTGTTAAGGATTAGCTAGCATAAAAATTCTAGAGACACTTGATTGAAGGAAAGGCATATCGACACTTGACGGAGTTCCTAGGTAGTGGTAGAACAAACATGAGAATATTCTAGTAGGCCTTCGCAGTGATGATGAATGGTTAGGAGAATATTCCTTTGACTTCTTGATATAGAGGATCATTCCTAGAAGAAGGTGAATGGGTGAGGATTAAGAAAGAGAGAGGAATGGGAGAGAAGAATGTAGTGTGTGTATATTAGAGAGCTACGGAATGTAAAGAATATTTTTTTATTATAAAATCTATCATTGATGGAACCTCTGAATGTAATCTTAGCTACTGTAATTGAATCATCAATATAATGAAGCAATTTTGTAATACCTTGGAAATGAGTCTTGATGTGTTTTCCCATTTGTTCATGTGGGTGTTACTAGTTTCCTCAATGTTGTTTCGTGATTGTTTCTACTTTTAATTGATCATGTTAAATATGTGTTTAGAGTATATCTTCTAGGAGTATAAGCTTACGTCTAAAATACTATGGATAAATACACTCATCCTCTGGTTATATTGTATCATCATGTTAATAAAACACATTATCATGAAGATCACATAAAGAGGGGCTTAGGGCCTACGTACACCCTCGAGTGAGCTTCTAGGCTAGGACTAGATGTTATGCTAATGCACCTAGGAGTTTTTGCTGAAATAGGCTATGGTATAAATGAATACATCTTGGTTCCATTGTCGGGACCCTCTTTTAAAATTTGTTGTGATAATTGTAACACCCACTAATTTAGACACACAAGACTACATAGGAAAACATAGGAATTTTTTTTTTTGACTTGCTTGACACATAACATGACACAACATGTCATCAACAAGGTTACAACTAACTCTGGGAACCACTTATTATGAGGATGACCACAAGGTCAGCACGAAACGTTCACACCCAAAAGGATAATACACTTTTCTTTTTGACAGAACAATATAGAAGTCCAACCACATGACACTCCCACAGCTAGGGCAAGCCACAGTAAGAAATGATTGAAGGTTATTTATTTTGATAAAACACCCTTTAACTCATGACTTATGTTTTCAGAGAGATTCAATATATGATTCGTACAAATTCATCTTACCAACTGAGTTATTTTCTTATACACTATAGAGTAGTTCACTTAAAGTCTTCTCCTTTATGACAATTAATTGTTTAATTCCATTATTTAATAAAGGAGATAATTTAATTCCACAAGGCCATCTATCCATACTTACGTTACTAAAATTCGCTCAAAACCTTGTTACAACATGGATTCGTGTTCAACATAATTAAGAGGAAATTACAAAGCACCTTGGGAAAAAGTTAAGAGAAGAAGGTCAAGTTGAATTCCTCCTTAAGACGTCATTAGTTATTACCAAGATTTAATTGGAGCTTGAGGTTTTATCCATAATTATTAATGATTTTACTTAGGTTTCCTGAAAGAGCTTTACAAAAGGAGACTATTTACTTTCCAAAAGGCTGAGAGATAAATTGAGTGGTTTCTAAATTTTCTTCTCCTACTTGCTAAATCTTATTATCTTCTAGAAACTAACCATTGTTTTCCCTTAAGCTTGTTTAAGAGTTCACCCAAAAGGGGTAGTGTTCACTAGTTTAGCTAGGGATATCAAATTATAAAATTTTACTTTACAAGGATAGTTTCACCTTTGATTTCTTCAGGAATCTCTTGTTCTCAAGTAAGTCATCTCTACATTAATTTATTTGAATATATATATTTAGTTAACTTCTATAAGGGTTAACCACTCCATTTAATTTTACTTATACACATCATTACAAGGTGTCAGAAAGTTTTGACTTAACACTTTATTCTCAAAATCAAGGTTTTACAATACTTATGCCAATGTAATGATTGAATATAATTTCTCACCAAGGTAAGTTACTAGTCTAACAACAAAAGGGAAAGAACACTTCACCACATAGTTTTCCGAAAATACCAAGAAAAGAGATCTTCTAAACTCCTTTGCAAGCAATGTTACAAAATTTACAACGCATTGAACTTTCTACAAAGAACTTCATAATTTGAACTGATGAAACTTTTACACTCTTTTCCTTTAATCTACTCGCATAATCCATCTGCACAAATATTTACTAGAGTCAGTTCGCTAGAACTGAGCATGATAAGATATAAACCTCACCTAATAACTTATGCCATCTAGCATTTAAATAAATGAAAGTTTGCAATACTCCCTATCAAATAATTTCTAATCATGTATTCAAATCTTAACTGCACATCTCATGATAATACATTTCATACCCATTATTGTTCACTTCCCTAAAATTTGCTTACATATGAACAAAAATTCCAAGTGGAGAGATATACAACCTTAACCTTGCATTTAATCATAATTAAATTACAGTAATAATAATAACGCTCACTTAATACCCTCAACCTACTTCACATATATAAGTATCCAATAATATTATCTTTCAATTAAATAAAAGCACCAACGACATTAAGTTTCTATAATAAATACAAGTATCAATCTTATATTATTCATCGATATTACCCAAGTATCAAACCTTCATAGATAATCAATGATATGTAAGTATAATTTTGATATTTATCTCACAATTTTAAGAATATACTTATGTTAACAAAGATTCCACCAATCCACAAGTTCATATATTATTTAGGTATCCTTTTGGTTGCTTATTACCATGTCTTTATATGTTTCTATTAGTATAAGAGTCCAACTCATTGGAATGAGTTACGATCAACAATATTGTCATATTTTGCTAATATGTCAAAGATACATTTGACTAGCTAAGATATGTAAGCGTGGTCCAAGCCACTATAAATACAAGTATCAACATTATCTCAACTCCCAATTGAGATGCAAGTATCAATTTTTAGCTAACATAATAATCATCGTAAATGCCAGAAAATATTCCACTCATTAACCAAGTATTGAAATAACATATTTATCCTTACTGGTTACCTGATAACATAATATATCATGTTATATAATTCAACCTCCACTTGCATACCCCAATTTATGGGTATTAATTTCAGGTCAACTTCTATCCTTACTGTCATACATGGTATGTACAGTCCCATTATGGTAGTTGTCACCTTTACTTAAGGCTGTGTATGAATCCATTTTAGGGTAGTTCTCATAACTTCCCTATTCATCTGTTTTCCTACCAAAAAGCATTTCAACAAGCTTATAAGTCAAAGTATAGGATAAATTTATAATTTCATATTTCAAGCATTGCTGAATTCATATGCCTGAGGGCCATCACATGTCAATCAAACTTGAAGAATGTACACATTCATGAGAGTTCGATGTATCCAATATTACTTTAACTGATTTGAAGATCCAAGTAGTGCCTCAAACTTAAGCCATATAATTATCCACACAAGCTAACGTCTTAAGTGCTTACCGTATTCAAAAAGATCACAAAAACAAACCCCATTAACACATGCTTCAGGAGCGTTCCCATCTAAAAATAAGCTCATAGTAATAATAATAATAGAGGGCCTGGTGAGGGGTTTTCAATAATCCCCAAGGTAAACGGTAATCAAAAGAGTCAGATGGTATCTAGAAAGACCAGTAAAACCAGTACGAATCTCCCCAAATAGAAGCCCCCAATCCTAATGGGGGTTTATATTATTATCAATCCACATTAAAAGACAAACACAGTCTTTCGAGAAAATTTCCCATTTTCAAGCCATGTTCTACATAATAAAAACAATACAAGAAATATTCTAAAACTCATTCACACACCACAATATTTTCTACAGAGACCACTGTTCACAGGATAAAACATGGCAAAAAGATAAACCAACTTTATAAGATCGATAAGCAAGAATCACTGGAGAGAGATTTCTTCTTGTCAAAAAGGTAATTAAGATAAACTGTAAAGGGGGAGAGAGATCAGCTCATGCAATTATGATTATAAGTCATCCGAAACCCATCTCTACAGAATTCAAACAAAAATTACAGAGATTGATTTACCCAAATACTAAAGGGAATAAATTATTAAGAGAGAGGGTTAGGGCTTATCATGCCTTTAATGCACTTCCCAAGACAAGGACACACTAAAACAGGCCCTGCAACAACAACCCAAGCCTAATTCCATTTTCTTCAAGCTTGTTGGGCGCCCAAACATCAATCATCTCCACGTTGGCACAGGCAGGAGTTCACGGCCAAGGTAGGTGGTCTGAAAACTTGTCAACATCCTCCCCTTCTTACCCCTGCTACGTGGAAATGTAGTGAGACCACATATATTTGAGGTAGTATGTCAAACAGTTTGTTTCCTCGTGGGTGCTTCCACACCATACAAAACAAAGATTTGATTTTCCATTATCTTTGGATGGATGTCCATGTTACTGCTGTAACTTTCCCTTTTGATGCGTGATGATAGAGCGCTTCACTTTAGACAATGTTGAAGCATTGTTTAAGAGTAGGGAGCATGAGTTTTCTCAGAGATTTAGTACTAGAACTAATTTTGATGCATGTAGATGGGTAGAAGAACACCTATATTGCGAGCTTTATGAGACCTTTTGTTGCTTTCCAGTAGATTTGTATGAATGGCTTTCACGTACGCATCTATATCAATTTGGTACTATATATCTCGCATTTGTACCCAAGAGGAATATCGAGAGGTCGTAATATTATGATCGACATGGAAACGTCTTTGTTGATCATTGGTGGAAAAGAGTTATAACTAGTTATACCCTTAAATACGTTATTTCTACGTATTCTTATCCTAAGGTTGTTGAGTTTGAGTTCTCAAGGAGCCTAGAGGATCGTTTCTACCCGCTATCCCTTTAGCTATGAAGATCTTGATCATTACCTTGAGTTTGGAAGCATTTCCTATGGCTGGCTAAGATTCTTTTGAGTACTGGGTGAGGAAGCTAGGGTGGAGGAAGATGGTAGACATTGCGGCTAAAGAGAGAGAGAGAGAGAGAGAGAGAGAGAAGAGACAACTCAAGTATAGTGAAGCACGTGAAAGGGAGTTAGATAGACAATGTGAGGTTACGAGAGTGATTTATGGAGGTAGGCATTATAGGAAGGAATTGATGTTCACGTAGAGGACATGGAGCATGAGTAGTCTGTGCTACCCCATCTTGGTAAGAGCAGAAGAGAGATCCCTTCAGTTTTTGATGAGATTTCTTCTCTTGGAGAAGGGAGAGCCATCGAATCACATATAAAACCACCTGGTGACCAAATATTGGCACTTAGTCTTCCAAATTATGAGATAAGTATTGCTAACATGGTTGGTATCGGTGGGAGTGACCGATATGACCCTAGGAGATATAACTTTTCATTTGGTACATCTATGATTGCACAATCATTTCTCGTGTTTGGAGGAATATTGTTTGGAACACCATTTGGAAAAAGTGCGGGTACACAAAGCTTGGGTATCATGTCTAGGAGTGGCATGGGAATCACATATGGTAGTGGTACAATATCAAAAACTTTTGGTTCTCATTTTAGTGGAACGTTGGGAATTTTATACACGACCACTTCGGGCCCATTATCGGCTACGGGAGCTAGATCGATGGTATAAGAGTGGAGGATCTAGTGGGCCTAGAAGATGCACAGGATCTAGTGGATTCGGGAGGAACGAGACTTGGTGGACCTAGTGGTGGTGGTGGAGGTGGACAAGGGCCTCAACCGGATCAACAAGTGTTTTTCAAATGTATTTTCATCTACGGGCTACAAATGTGTTGAGGATCTTTGCATAACATGTACATAATTATGAGGTACTATGGAGTGTGAAGGGGATCTCTACCCTAGAGCGAAAGGTAAGTTAGTTTAAAATAATATTGCAAGGACACGTGCATAGTTGGTACTGAAGTATGACCCCCATCAAATAGTGGTAGATTACACCATGTTGTGGAATGCTTTCTTGGCTGAATTTTATATCCCTAAGTTTGAATAGAAGAGCATCAATGCACTAAAGGATATCCAACAAGGAATGGTAGAGAGTGTGTGAGAATATGAAATGCACTTTTACAACTCTCTTATCGAAGCTATCCTATGATATTCACCCCTCTTAGCATGCTCAGTGGTTTATTGGAGGATTGATAACACTTGTTTAGGAGAGAAATTTCACACAAGACTTTTATATACCCGAATGAGGCCTTGGAGGCTGCCTTGCACATTAAGGCTATTAGAATCATGGATACCGATGTTCACCCCTTCCTTGAAGCTCATATTTTTGTGATGGTGAAGTAGTTGGAGAAGCTATCTACAAACTCGGCACACAAGACTTGCAATGTTCTATAGAGCATAAACCGTGAGGTCGAGGGGCATAAAAGGAAAATTTCCCTTGAGATTGGTATGTGCCATGATGGTGGAGTGTGAAATTTATCACAGAGATAATGATGCAAGTAGATGCCCACTCTTGCAACACGTGATCCATAACAATGTGTCTTTCTATTGAATTCCAAGGATGATGGTCATCACTATGAAGGGTGCGTTGGATGGAGGGGTGCATGGAAGAGGTTTCTAAGGATGGTTTTGTGGTTTTGGTAACCATGGAGGGAGAACTCGGTTCCTATGTGGAACTGTTACAATTGTGGAGTCTACGGAGCACTATAAGCATGAATTCTGGGCTCATTTACAATTCTCTTGGTGGGTGAAGAAGCATAAATATGAGGAGTTCCTATAGTTTCTTGAACATATGATTTAGAAACAATGAAAGGAAAAAGGTGTCATAATGGTAAGTGTGAGGAATATCGATTCAAAATGGATGCCAAGAGTGGCACACAAATTAGAACTAGAGCCGTACTAGTTACTTATGCGAGATGAGGCTACATGCCTAGGGAAGTACCAAGGAAAAGACCATTGGTTATTAGAGAAGAGGTGGTGCATGGGAAATATCCAGACCCTACTCATTAGAAAGAAGTGTATTAAGTAACCAAGGATGTGATTTGAAGCCTACAAGGATAGATCTAGTGTGTGAAAGAGTAATCAAGATAGTTAGATAAAAGGAAGAATGTTGAGGCTCCACTAGAAGGATATGGATGAGGTTAGAGAAGTATGCAAGATGTTGAGGCAAGAGAATATCCCCTTGCTAGGAGAGTGGGTATGGTAGAAGGTACCATGTGTTGGAGGACAACATGAAAGGTAGGTTCTACATGCTAACCTTCCTCCACAAATCCTTACTTATGACAAGGAGTTTACCTTGAATTCTGTTTTAGATGGGTGGCTTCTAAACAATATTTTGATTGACACAAGCGTAAAATTCAATGTTCACATTCTATATGCATGGAATTAAATGGAAAGACCCCATTACAACCATCTTTGAATGTGTTTTATATGACTAACAAGACAAATGGAATTCCCATTAGTTTCTTAAAGGATGTTATTATCACTATCCAAGGGGCAAAGTTCACTGGAGATTTTGAAGTCTTGTCACTATTCGAGGCATACAACTTTCCAACATTACTTGGGTGGACTGGTGTTATAAGAATAATGCTGACCTAAGGTTCAATAAGGGATACATAAGATTTGAGAACAAGGAAGATTGGGTCATCATCCCCTTAAACGATGGGAAGTTAGTACCTATATTGAGCCCTTGGGAGAATAAGTTCTTGATAAGATATATGTGCACTCTATCAGGGACCCTGAGGTGATTCACCCTACAGAGGGAGTTATTCAGTTTGAAGATGCTCAGTCCATGAGTGATACAACCAGTGTGGCATGTGATAACTGGGTGCATGGGACATATAATTTAATTGGGCACCATTAAGAGGATTTTTTACAAGGGTGAAAAAGGCACACTCATTCAAGTTCCTGGGAAGGAAGAAGTTTCCAAGCTAATCTGGAGGGGACAACCATGATGATTTCTTATGATAAATGGAGGCTCAGTGGAAAAGTGTGATCAAAATAAGAGTGATGCTCGACTATAAATTGCTTGGGACCAGAGTGTGTTGCTAGAAGACACATCATAATATCCTTCCAGAGTGGCATGAGGTAAGAATCAAGTTCTATGTTATATTCTCTGGAAGCAATGCACCCATTGCAATACAAGACTAGCATGGGAAGGAACTATCCACATATCACGTCCAAACATGTGAGAAAGCATGGATGGAAGGTAGGGAGGCCTTGCCATATTCTTTATGGGTGCATAAGTTGTATTACACCTTATAAGGCTCTGCGTGTGCATGGTATATTCAATCGAGAGATGCACCATCGAGATAGGAAATTCGTAGGATTTGACAATGAACTCCTTAAAGCTTTGAGTATTGGAATAATAAACCATCGGTGGATAGGGAATTTTACGTTTTTAAATGCCTAACAATGGGAGATAGTGCTATGGAAGTAGATATAATACTAGAGGTATTGGGTGAACCTATCTTAGAACTATGATTTTATGAGGAAGATTCGAGAAGAGATGCAGCTTGAGCATGCATGCATGGAGAAATAAAAGGAAATATGGTCTATGTGATAGATGGTGAAGATATGGAAATTTTGGATGCTAACCATACTGAAGGTACATACAAAGTTATTGATAGTGTTGATGAGAAAGCACGCACCTACCATGAGCCCCTAAAAATAAAGAAGGTTAACATTGGTTTAGAAACAGAACCTAAGGAGGCCACTATTGGAGATTATTGGTCAGAGAAGGTTTCAAAGATCATTGATCTACTTGCAAGATTTTTAGCACTTATTTCCATGTGGATACCATGAGCTTAAAGGTGTCCACCACTCCTTGGGAGAAATTAAAATCAAGTTAAAGGAGGGTGCACACCGATCCAAAAGAGGCCTTATCAAATGAATTTGAATCTTCATGTCAAAGTCAAGGAGGAGAAAGACAATGTGATAGCTTTAAGCATCATTGAAGCTATGGAGGAATCAGAATGGGTAAGCCCCATGGTCATCACTATTAAAAAGGATGTAAGGATAAAGATCTTTATTAACTACAGGGACTTAAATGCGGTATGTGTAACTAATCCTTTTCCAACCCCTTTTACCAAGGAGATCCTAGAAGGATTGGTTGGGCACAAAATCTATTCCTTCACGAGATGGATTCTCAGGATACCATCAAGTTAGAATAGCTAAAGAAGAACAAGAGAAGATAAAATTTTCCATTGAATGGGGAATTTTTTCCTATACGGTCATGCCTTTTGGATCGAAGAATGAGCTTGTTATGTTTTCATGCATAGTAGTCTAGGAATTTCAAGATTTTATACATAAGTTTCTACAAGTCTACCTTAATGGCTGGACAATATATGGACTAGTGAAAGACCATTGTGACAATTTAAGACTGATGTTTGAGAGATGTTGGAAGTTGAGGATATCTCATCAACATTAATAAATGTTTTTTTACTACTCCATTTTGAATCTTGTTGGGGAATATTATATGTAAGGAAGACTTTTGGTGGACCCCGCTAAAGTTGTCATTATTGTGGGATTCGGGGGAGCCTACTAGTCAAAGCGCAATGCGCAAATTTCTTGGGCATATGGGATACTACCAGAAGTTTATCAAGGGTTATGCCATAATTGTTGCGCCATTAGAGAAATTACTAAAACACAAGAGTGCATTTCACTAGGGAGTGGTAAAACAAAAGGTGTTTGGAACATTTAAGGATAAGCTCATCACTCCACCCATATTATGTTTTCCCTCTTGGGATAATCCTTTTCATGTGCATTTTGATGCTTCATGGATAACAATTAGAGTAGTTATAGAAAAACTTGGAGAAGGGATTTTTGACCACCCTTTGTGTTTTTCTAGTAGGAAGCTAACATCAATAGATCAAAACTACACCACTCTCTTGAGAGTGAATCACTATCGATGATCTATGTGTTGCATAAGTTTAGGTAGTATCTGTTGGCAACACCTTCCATATTTTACACAGATCACATGAAATTGAAGTACTTAGTGAACAAGCCAATTTTTCAAGGATGCATATGTCGGTGGGTCATGTTATTTCAAGAATTTGAGTTTACAATTGTTTTGAAACTAGGAAATAGTAACTCAGGGCCTGAGCATTTGTCAAGGATTGAATCAGGGGAGTATGCATAGAGCATTGAGGATGCTATGCTAGATGCACAACTATTTTAGTTATGGATGACACCCTCTAACTTAGAAGATATTGCTTTATTTCGCAAAATGGACTTGTGGCACCAAAAGGAATGAAAACTTTGGAAAGAAAATAGTTAGCTATACGCACCATGCCCTACATGATAATTAATGGATACTTAAATACGTGAGGTCATGATAAGGTTCTGTGCCAATGCATGTTAGAACATGAGCACATTGCAATCATGGAAGAATCACATGGTGGGATTACGGGAGGGAACTATGCAGGGAATACCACAGCATGGAAGATTCTACTCGTAGGGCTTTGGTGGGAGACTATATACCAGGATTGCATTGAATTTTGTAAGGCCTGTGACCATTTTCAGCAGCTTAGCAAGAAATAAAAAGAGAAGAGATGCCCTTGATACCTAAAGCTAGTGCAAAACCATTTTAAAAATGGGTAGTTGACTTTGTAGGACCAATTTCACTAGCCACACGAAGGACTAGTTCACACTATATCATCACTTGCACTGATTACTTAACAAGGTGGGTAGAGGAAGTGCCTACAAGGACTTTACAACAACGAAAACTGCTAGATTATTATAGGATAACATAATTAATAGGTATGGATGTCCTTTAAAATTAACTAGTGACAGGGGTAGAAATTTTTGAACGAAACATCAAGGATTTTGTTGGCAGAGTTCATGGTGGCCCATCATAAGACCACCCCTTATCACCCATAGGTTAATGGAACTACAGAGGTGTTTAACAAAATTTTGAGTCACACAATAACTAAAATTTGTGATGTGGGAAGACAAGATTAGGATAACAAGGTATTAGCCATTCTATGGGAATACACGATGACCTAAAATAAATTTAATAAGGCCACATTGTTTCAATTTTTGTTTAGCATGAAGGCTATTTTACCGGTTGATTTTATGCTACCATTTTTGCGTATTGCGAGTACGGGAGGATTAACTAATGAGAAAGAACTACAGGAGCACATTGAGAAGTTAATGCAGTTGAAAAAAAGGTGATCCATTGCCAAGTGGGGTGAGAAGACCGAAAAGGTGCAAAAAAAGAATAACATGATCATCATATCAAAAATAACAATTTGAGGTGGGGAAGATGGTTTTTCTATATGATTCCAAATTTTTGTGCCATCTTGGGAAGCTAAAAATCCATTGGTTAGGACCATATGTCATCTCGTAAATCCTCAATTTAGACACCTTCGATTCTGAGCACTTTGAATGGGATGAGGTTACTAGGTTATTTCAATGGGATTAGGCTAAATCCCTACTATAAATAAGGCTTCTGTGTGATCTAAAATAAGGAAGCTTTACCAATTAATTTAGATTTCTATCTTTGTGTATGCTTTGTTTTTGCACATTGGTAACTAATTGCATTGTAAGAGGTTCAATGCGCAAGGGACCATGCATAAATTTTTTTGTGGGGTTAGGTAGAATATATTTTATACATGAAGGCAATATTGTTAGGAAAAATTTTGTGCAAAGTCGGATAAACAATCAACGAGATAAGCGAGGGTGCATGGATGGCAAAGGTGCGTAAGTTTTGTGTAGTTAGGAAGGTGGGTTGAAAGAACATGAAGACCATAAGAAGAGAAGGATCGTGTGGTATGCCATGAGTTAGGAAGAACTATAGGGAACTAATTAGTAGACAACATAGAGGTTATTTACTTTGGGATGGGGATACACAAAGGAGGTTTGTGGTAGTCTAAGTGGTGTTGGAGCGCCTAGAGGTTATAGCTACGAAGCATGAGGGGAAGTCACGGAAGTTGCTTTAAGTGAAGGAAAGTGTTTTATTAAAAAGTGACTTAGGAAATGTGGTCGAGAGGGACTCTAAGGCATTGATAAATTATAAATAAGAAAAGGTTATTCATTTCAACTACCTTGCCTTAGAGAATTTTGTGCTCCCAAACTCAAAGTGTAATGAGGGATTTTTCAGAGAAGAGAAATGCAAAGTAATATCATAAACTAGTGAACTTGTGCAAAGCTATAGTAAGACCTGTGGTGTAACACGGAGGGAAGAAGAAAATGGAATAGAAAGGAGGTTACGTGAGAGAGAAGTAGGAAGTTGTCGAGTTCAAAGCGAAAAATAAAGAAAAAAAAACACCTAGGGCACGAAGGAGAGTAAAGAGAGATGGCACCAAAGAAGGCATGCACAAAGAAACTAGTGGTGGAAAAGGAGGACCCAATGGAGATATACTCGGAGATGCAGTACCCCCCTAGAGTGATCAAGGCTGAGAAGTGGAATTCAAAGCTATACCAGTGTAAAATCAGTGAGTACAACCATAGAACGACCAAAAATGAGAAGTTGATGAGGGTGGATCTTGTGTCAAACACTCCAATGGTATGAGAGCTCGGAAACCATAATGTGGACGACTCGGTGAAGTAAGAAATATAAAAGGCTAGGGTTTTGAAGCTATGGGAGCTACCCTTCTTTTCCAAACCCACCCCATTTTTTAGATGGTTAATGTTGTGGGAAGGAGAATACAGATCACATGCCAATCAATTTGAATGGTAACAGTCCTATAACATACTGGAGAAGATATGTCTTTGGATTTATGTGTCACTTCCAAGATTGAGGAGCTAACAAAGAATCTAAATTATGAGAACGAGGGTAGGGCACAAGTAATTGCATATCTCCCATAACTAGCACTGAGGTTGACCTCCTGACTCATTAGCTACAAATTGGGGGCATCAGAGACGTAGATAGACATTAACCGTATATTCCTTCACATGGCCTATAGGGTGTCCAAGAGGGAACACTACAATTTTTCCCAATTCATCAAAAACAACATTATCGAATAGGCATGGGTACGGAATGAGGCAGGATAAAATATCACTTGGGGCTTCATCCTTCTTATTATTGTGTTATGGGAGATTGGCTTCCCAGATGGTCCAAACGGGAACATTTGGTTTCAGCCACCCGCGCACGAGTCCCCTGTAGTCCAATTCACATAGTTCACTTGCGATGGGACTATCTCAAATGCTTACAAGGCATGAATGAACATGTGGTTTTAGAGGTTTTGTAAATCCTTTGAGAACTAGTGGTGCATTCGCCATGATTTTCCACAATTTCTTGGTGACAAGGTAAAGTTTTCCATCACACAACACTTCTGTTTAGAAAAGTTCATGACGGATAAAGGAGAGATGGGGCCATGATACAATCTCCCCTTTACATTCACTACCAAATACATGAAGTGTTCCATCAACAGGATTAAGGACATATAGAGGTTAGTTTTTCATTCAAATAAGGTGGATGCTAATTTCCACACATTGCACACCACGTATAAGTATGGTGCTTAGCTTGCCTATGTTTAGGTTTTGGATCCATATTTCCTAGACTTACACCCACAATTCAGTGTTACAATCAAAGGGTATGTCCATCGGGTGTTTGTGCAACTGCACCCTAAAACATAAGGAGGAATTGAGGTGGAAGTTATAGACTCTCCCTTTCCTAAACCACAAGAAACACCTATCCCACCCATGAAGGTAGTACATGAAGAAGAAGAAGAATAAGATGAAGGAAAGTTAGATACTTTGAGGAAGAGGAAGTATTACATGTGTCGAATACACTTGAGTAACAAGGTGGAACCAACACTCCATCACCAGGGCACAAGGAAGAGGAAGAAGAGGAGGGGCCTAAGGATAAGAAGCAGAAGATAGACAATGCATCAAGCCCCTGTGGTAGGCTTAGAGGAAGGAGAGGAAGAAGACCCCACCACATTCAAAGAAGAGTTAGAAGTGGAGTTAGAGGGGTAGGAGGCTAAGGCGCAAGAAGAAGAGGAGCACTCGGTAGGAGATAGGGAGAGTCTAACACACAAGGCCACTATGCCACAGGCCACAAACCCACAAGGAGATAAGGGGGACTCCTTTATTATAAAGGAGGATAAGGGATTCACCCTGGGGTGAAAAAGCAAAGGACAAAGCACAAGGTGAAAAGGAAGAAGTGGATGCTAGTTTCCCCACACATGGACTTTGTGGATGACCCTTATATGGTCTTGTACGCAAGATTTCGTGGCAGCTTCCCACCAGAAATTTTACATATCTGGGACTTATTGGATCAAGATGGGGGTGTTGCTAGAACTAGGAAGATGCTCGTTCGGGTTATGCACTACCACATAAAGGAACTGAGTTCGAGGTCTCCAATCTTGTGATTGAGACCATTCACTGGGAAGAAGGGAGGAGACACATATAAGGTGGTGGATCCTAACCACCTTACAGATGAGCAGGCATGTAATGCCTTGCAAAATATATCCTTAGAGGTGATACTCCACAGTTTGGATATGGGGGACACTATGTGGACCTTGGTCATATAATGGAAGAGAAAGGAAAAGGAGATGGACAGGTTGTGCCAAGGGTTAAAGGGAGAATGGCATGAATGAAGGAGGTGTATGAC
The DNA here is from genome assembly GCA_018340775.1 of Taxus wallichiana var. yunnanensis. Lineage (NCBI taxonomy): Eukaryota > Viridiplantae > Streptophyta > Pinopsida > Cupressales > Taxaceae > Taxus > Taxus wallichiana. The sequence goes on along the minus strand of CM031243.1, from coordinate 296,227,500 downwards.
TGAGATGGCAACCTCGTGAAGACCATTCTCGGATAATGTTTGACATTAGTAAGCTAGGCCAAGACATTATGGGGATGAGATGGAATATCTTGAGGACCTCGTAGGGATGTTACTTGTTAACACCAAGGATAGCACGGGCCTAAAAATATGGAGCTTGTAAGAGAAAATATGAGAACAAGGTCGTCATTGAATCCCAGATCACTAAGTTGGAAGACTTGCTCTCCCAACTCAAGGAGGAAAATATATTGGTGGATAGGGGCTTCAATAGCTACAGGAAATGCAAGCCTATAATCAATGTGTGGGTAATAGAGGAAGAGGAAGCCCTTAAAATTTTGTAGGAGACCACCCCCACCAATAAGGCAAAGCATGCACAACTAGTCATTAACACCATGACCTAGAAAGAGAAGATAAAGACTAAGCACAAGAAGCTAGAGTTCAAAATCAAAGAACTCCAAGAATCCATCACTGAGTAGATGGCTTAGTTCAAGGGTTTCTACATGGAGTTAGGAGTGGCCATTAGAGCATTAAAGGGAAAGTGGAAGAGATCTTCCTAGAACACGTGTTTGATATAGTGGGAGACGCGCCGAAAAGAGCCTTATCATAACTAAAGGTTTGGGCCGAAGAATGAGATAAAATAAAGTTCCCGAGCTCTTACAGTTGGTTGTATAACAATCCCCCATTCTTTAATTCTTTTCTCAGATTATTTTTCCATTATTATTTATTCCTTAGAATAGAATTTTTACCATACCAGGTTTCGTTTGGCAAGATTGATCCTTTTTTTTGGGTGGCGTGAAGGGTTGTTGGGCAGCAACCAGTTTAGTGTGATGTTATTTTGAACCCTAAAAAGTAACTAAGTACCTAGGGCATGAAGCCTTGTGGCACGTGGAAAAAGGGCATACAGTACACACAAAATTAGTCCTCAAAGAGGCGCAAAGGGTCACGCTAGGAAAAATTGGAGTTAGGACTTAGTAAAGTTTTGGATGAAACAGAAAAATACATGTATAAGAAGAAAATAGAAAAGTGACCAGATACAGATACCGATAAGCTATGAAGACTTGCGGTCCAAGTAAAGGATATTCCAAGGAATCATTACAATTATCATGGAAGGATAAGGGGTCGAGGTTGTTAAGGATTAGCTGACATAAGCATGCTAAAGACACTCGATTGAAGGAAACACATGGTGACACCTGATAGGTTCCTAGGTAGTGGTAGAACAAACATGAGAAGATTCCAGCAGGCCTTCGTAAGTGATGATGAATGGTTAGGAGAAGATTCCTTCGACTGCTTGATATAGAGGATCATTCCTAGAAGAAGGTGTGTGGGTGAGGAGTAAGAAAAGAGAGAGGAATGGGAGAGAATAATGTAGTGTGTGTATAACAGAGAGCTCTGGAATGTAAAGAAAGTTTTTCTATTATGAACTCTGTCATGGATGGAACCTCTGAATGTAATCTTAGCTACTATAATTGAATCATCAATATAATGAAGCAATTCTATAATACCTTGGAAATGAGTCTTGATGTGTTTTCCCATTTGTTCATGTGGGTGTTACTAGTTTCCTCAATGTTGTTTTGTGACTATTTCTACTTTTAATTGATCATGTTAAATTTGTGTTTAGAGTATATATTCTAGGAGTATAAGCTTACATCTAAAATAATATGGATAAATGCACTCATCCTTTGGTTATACTATATCATCATGTTAATAAAACACATTCTCATGAAGCTCACATAAAGGAGGGGCTCAACACTGCGTGTACCTTTGGTGAGCTTCCAAGCTAGGACTGGATGTTATTCGGTGCGCACCTAGGATTGGTTGATGAAATAGGCTATGGTATAAATGACTACAATAAAACCAAGAATTAACTCTAAAAAATAGTACTACCACCCCACTTTGACTAAATCTATTATCAAATTAATTTATTCAAGCCTTTGTACCCTTTATTATATGGCATCCAACATGAAGAATAATATACATGTGTGGAAAGAATATTTTTAGCAACTTGATTTTTTATCCAAAGATAAATATTTACTACTCAAATTAAGTAATTTGTTTTTTAAGTTTGTTGAGATAAAAACTCCACATCTTTATAAGTGATACCGATAGGAAAAATGAGATACGTAAATATTATGTTATTTGACCATAATTTATATGTTCAATTCACCATGAATCTATTAAATAATACAACCAATTTATGGCATTAAAATTCCACTTTTATGATGATCTAATTGGAATCTATACACAACACATCATAGATTAAGAACATCTAGTGCATTATTTAGATCTTTTCTAAGTTTTACGAAATAAAGGGCTATTATTAGAAAAAAATTGTTGATCAAAACATCATTTTTGGGAATGGAGATGCTAGATATGAGATGTAATTTATTTTATATTTACAATAGGTATCCTAATGCATAATTATGATAACAATAGAAATGGTGATAGAGAACTTCCATGTCTAATGGATCACTGTGTAAAAGGATGGGCTCGAAGATAGATTTATTAATTATTATGTAAGCATTTTCATCATGAAACAAGATTTAAACATGAGCATGAATTCATGGTCCAAAACCCAACCATTGCATCATTTTGAGAATGAAATTACACCTTATTCCATCATAAGATTTTCCAAAGTTTAGTTTGAATAGAATTACAATTTTTCCCAATTTTTGAGCTCATTCGGTAGATCCCGATGCCAAAACTAGATTATTAAGAGTGTATCTTCCTCCAATAAATCATGTTTTTTGTTTACACAATCTCTTGAACTAAATTTTTTATTAGAATATCTAGCACCTTCACAAGAATTTTATAATATGTATTTAAAATGTTAATATGATGTAACTATAAATAATTGATTCATTTTTATCTTTAGGAGAAGTTTAATTATGTTGGGGTGATAATGTCAAGTGGGACCAGCCACTTTAGTATGCCCCAACTTTATTAATGTTTTTCTAATCAAACTAATCAAACTATGTGGGTGTGATCCCTCTCAGGATTGGATTTAGCAATGTTTAGATTTGTATAGTCTAGTATTAAAGACAAAAGATCAGATTGTAAGATATGCTAGCAGAGCATACTATGTAAGACACTAGAAAAATACAAGATTAGCTAGATGGTCGTGATTATTGTATTAACTGATCAAGATACATAGCTCTATAGTGGTGTGAAATACTGAGGAGTGAAGTGGAAGTTTTGGGTTAAACTTGTGTAAATTCTTAATAAAGACAATGCTTTTACAGTGGAGTTTTTCCTTTGGGTTTCTCCACTTAAATCTGGTGTTATTTGTCTCTTGTTCTTGTTCATTATTTTCTTTCATCTCTTGCTCATTTAAATCTATTATTCACTATCTATTTAAAGTTATGTATTTGTATTAATCGAATGCATTCCATAATCTATAGTCTTCGGCCTTAATGGAGAATCTATGATATGTGGATCTCATTTTCCCTACTAAATCTAACAAATTAAACATTTATTAATGTTTGGGAATAAGTAATTTTTGGAATGAATCTAAATATAACAAGTAAAATTCATCTTTTATGGGGCCACATAATATGATAAAGCTCAATTCGAATCTCATTAATGCTCAGATTTTCTTATATGTCATAGGAAAATGTCCCCCTCTATCTATTCTAAAAGATAACTCAAGTATTAAAACTAGTTATATCCTAGATATAATAAATTTGAAATATAATATTTGACTATAATGATTATCCTCTTTGAAAATTTTCTCATATAATTCCTATAACAACTTGGTTATCTTTTTGGCATGTATACGCAAGGAACCCTATTCACTAGTTATCACATAAATTTTTTTTTTATGTTTAATAATTCATATAGTTGAAGAATAATTTCAAACCTTTATTACCCCTCTTTAATCTATTGAATTTTTACTCTTTTTTGGAACATTTTCCTCTATAATTTTCAATTATATGCAACAAGGTCTTCATTAGATGAAATTCAAGCTTAAATATTTGTCTTGTTGGGATAAAAAAAAAGATGTTTCATATAAATATATAGTTTCCCTTGGAATGATTTTTATTTTCATTTACTTTGCATTTTATTTGATATGTTATTTATGAGCCAAATAAAGGAAGGAATTTCATGCATTGAGAGAGGGAAAAACTCCACCAAAAATCCATCCTTCTCATTCTTATGTTTTAGGAAAATGGTTCTAGATTCCCACAAGAGAAGCAACAAAATTAGGATTTTTAAGTTAGAGATGTTAAGTTTGAAGGGAATTAAAGAATAGTTTTAGGTATTACAAGACCAAGAGATAGTCCAAAATATGGGGAATTTATATGATAGGGTGGTTAGATAATCAAATTTTAAGTAAGTTCTAGTGTGATAATGGACTAAATTAAGGTTGTGGGATATGAAAAATTTATCCATCCTACTACATTTTTCTATCGATGCATGTTCTAAAATCAGCCCATGTGAACTAGTTATGCAAATTCCTTGTACATTTATCATATAGGTGATCAACCACATTGAAGGCATTGGACTAGTATATATAATTTTTAAATTCATATTGAATGAGTTTACTATGGTTATAAAGAATGCAATCATTATGATTTTATACCATGTTGAAGTCTTCTCCCAATATATCTAATCAATATTGGGTATATTTTTAAACATTCAGTCCTAAATAAGATATTCTTCCTTAAATTTTTATGATTATAAACAAAACAAAAAAAAAAATCATGTATAAACATGAGAACCCAAATAAAACTATGTGAAGAATCTCCCCTTTATCAATGAAAAATGTAGAAATCCATGAAGACATCCCTATAATAAGTCCTTCACTTCCATATTTATGAGAAGTATGCAAAAAATGCAACATTATATATATTAAGTATAGAAAAATCAAGATGGATATAACTTAATTTGAACTCTTGAAGAAATAAAATATCAAGTTTCCATTAATTTAATTTATTTTTGACTCTATACATTTGAGGGGATAGATAATCCTATCACATTATAGGAAAAACATTCTAATTTTTATGATGAAGTGATATGATTTAATCCTCCAATGAAATCACTCAAAAATATAATAAATCACTACATAATTATCATTGCTATTTTAATCTCTAGTGTTAACAAATTAATATCTCTATCTTTGGCACAAAATATAAGAGTGGGAATTGGATGACTACTTATGTCGATCCTCTTGGCCCTCTCGCACAACCTATACCCACCTCTCTTCCTCTACCCCTTTCCCCGTATAATATATAATAAGGTTTCTATCATGAAAATGGTTGAATGTTAAATAACATAAAGAAAAATCTACATCACCCCCAACCTATCATTTTGATCGATTCTCTCCCATTCATGATTTCCCCTCCCCCATCCCCTTTGGCCATAGATTTATTGTAGCATTCACTAGAAATTATATGAAATTGTATGCTCAAACACATTTTCACTTCCAATAAAATACATTAAATATAGGCATCTTCATTTAAATTCATTATGATGATTGAGCCAAATGTTCAAAAATAATAGAGGATATAATGGCTTGGAAAGCACATATTTAAATAAGGAGACATAGAGGACCAACACATTCAATTATGAATGTTCCCTTTATTAAAAAACTCTAGATATTTAAAAGTATTGCCATCGTATTAATTTCCCCCTTCATATAAATACTCCAAAACCAATAATATCATTCATGTCATTATTAAGTGTTTATTTTAATACGCATAATAACTAGCAACAACATCCACAAGTGATTGTGAATGGGAAATAAGATAGTTAATGATGTCGGTCATTGCGGTAGTGACATAGATCAATTCTCTTAAGATGTAATTTATATGTTTGTCTATCTTAGTAAACTTGATTCATGTCTATTCTGTCAAGATGGAAAAATATGATCCTAAAGTTGTTTTCTCAAATCATGATGAATTTATAGCTCATAGAAATATTTTTTCACTTGTTGAACCTCAAGATTTGTTTTTTCTACTCAGAAGACCCCAAGGAGGATAACAAAGAAGGAAAGAAAAATGATGAAGGAGTTTGGTATCATATCTGATGTGGACATGGATTTCCTACCTTACTAGGTGAATATTTATTTCATGGGTGCCTCCTTTAGGCTTCAGGAGTCATCATACTATGTGGGTGAATCATGAGAAGGTATTTATGACTTGTATTAGTCATCTTGATCTTAGTCAAAGTTTGAAATGATTATCATCTTGTTGATATGAGATGTACTTGTCTTGTGTTTTGGTCTAATTGTTTATATTGTGAAGCATATGTATCTATCAAGTGCCTTGATCTGTGAAACTCTATCTTGAGTGTTTGAATGATGGTGTCTCATTAGTATTAATAAAGTATGTCATGATGTTTTATGTAAGTAAAGGTTTCCATTATTTAACATCTACCCTTCCTCTAAGTTAAAGTATGCTCTAAATCAAGTATATTGATGAAGGTGTATCATGTTAAAATATGTTTCATATTAGTGAGTGTGTGTCAATGAAGTGATAATTATCAAGTTGAAGAGGGTTTAATCACTCATCCATGTAATGATCAATGTTATTATACAATCATAAAGTCATGTCAAAGAGTCCTATGTTCTAATTTTAGTCTAAACAGGTCTTTGTTAGTGTCAAAGTTTGTATCCTCAGTTATAAGATGGTTGAAAGATTAGAATATGTTATACTATGAGTTTTTTAGATGATACAATTGTAAAATTATAGTAACCATGATCATAAAATTTTCTTAGAAACATACAAGAGGACCCTGCACTATATTCATTGAGAAAATACATCTAAAAGCTATAAAAACTGTCATCTACAGTATGCAAGGACATAGTCAAGTAAATTGGAAAAGATTGTTATTTGGTTGAGCCCCTTTGCTAAGTTAATCACTTGAATAAGAAAGGAAAAAACATATAGTGGGATTTTTTGGTATTGAAAGTAAATATTTATCATTTTATGGAAGAATTAGACCTCTTAAGCTTCAATGCTTATTTCAAGTAAATCTAGACATATTCCATTGAATCCGGACTCAAGTATTACAAGTATTGGAAAAAATCCATCTCCATTTTTGTGTATATTGGATTCCATTTTTTTCTATTTTGGATTCCATTATTACTATTATTGGATTCCATGAGTAGTAAAATTGGGGTCTAATATTATCATTATTAGACTTATTCAAGTTCCAATTTCTCTATTAGTGGATTCCAATTTCGCTATTATTCGATTCCAAATTCCTTATTATTGGACTCCAATTCCTCTATTACTGTATTTCAATAACATTATCATTGGATTCCACTTTCACCACTATTAGAATCTAATTTCTAAATCCCGATATTTGGATTTCTGTTTCGCTATTTTAGGATTTGTATTTTGTTATTATTTGATTCCCCCACATAATCTTGACAGTCACCCACTAACATAAGCCTAGTGGTTGCTATCTTACATAATCCAAGAGGTTGCTAACTAAATAATCTAAGTGGTTACAAACTTACATAAGCCAAGTGGCCACTAACTTACATAATCCAAGTGGCCACTAACTTCAAGATAGTGTGTAAGTGATTGTTGTCATTTATGCCACATATCAATCTTAATATCATCATACATATATGACTATTCATGCATACCTTATTCAAATCAATAAAAATTGATGTTAAAAATCCTATCCTTGAACATCCTTGAATGGTGTTAAATTTGATGGTTGTTTAGACATTTTTGTGATTTCAGACGTAACATACTTTCAAATATTTTATAGAATTGGAACATGTGACTCACATGTTTAAAAGGTGACTGTCAATTTTTATATACATTTATATAAAAAAATTATTCATATATATTAAGCATAGTTAAAAATATGGAATTGTCATTTATAAATTTTGTAAGTAGTGTATAAGTGTGAGTGATCGCACTTACAAGTGTGATTGGTCGCACATCTAAGTGTAATCCTCAAGTCACACATATCTTGACTTGCACTTCTAAGTGCGAGTCTCGAATCACACTTCTAAGTGCCAATATCAACTTGCACTTCTAAGTGCAAGTCTTGATTCGCACAACTAAGTGCAAGTCTTGATTCAAAAAAACAAAGTGTGGTAACTCACTTTTCAAACAATTTTTGGGGAATGATAATTTTTCAACACTGCCCTTCAAAAATACAAAACAATTATTTATACCAATTATTCTATATAAATTTCATTATTTTTAATATATATTGATGTAAATTTTAATAATTTTATAATTTATATATAAATCTATATTAATAATTGACGGTTAAATATTAAATATACAATTCATGTGTGATGTTTATTACAAATTTTTGTAATTATTTTATGGCTACAATCAACAAAAATGTCTAAATGAGCATCAAGAGTCACACGTCAAAGTGCAAGCACAAGAAATAAGGGCTTTATTTTACCCAAATTATATAAGGGATTTTATTTATAGTACAAAAATTATAATATTAAATTCTTACATTAATTATTTACAATACCAAATGTAGTATTAATGATAACCATTTTGTAAGGAAAATGCTAATTAATGTTGCACTTGCCTCAACATTAATTAACCATTAAAATGAGCTATGTAAAATGCACCATTTAAAAGTACATGTGTCATTTGAAATATGTTCTCCTTTTGGAGCATGTAAATGTTTTAAGCCATAAATTATCCATTTAATGTATATGAATGTAAAATCCTATGCATGACCTCTTAAATTTATGAGCCAATGAAATCGGCGCTTAGATTTGTCGATTACATATCACTATAAGTAGATAGTTTTGGAGTTTATATTTTTAACATTCACCTTTCTATTCTCTTTGTCAATGTGTAAGCTTATTCATCAATTGAAAAATATCACCCTTTGGAAAGTGTTGAAAATTTTGTGCTCGATTTCGGAAACGTTTTGATTTCCTCTCCATGCCAAAAATTTGTATGTATTCTCACCTTGGTGCCTCCAAAATTATTAAATTTCCAAAAATTTCACACCCAAACAACACAGTAAAATACAGGATAACTTTTTTTTTGACACAAACACGACATGACATGCCACCACCGAGGTCACAACTAACTCCGTGGATAACTCAATACAAGGATGACCACAAGGGTAGCACGGAAATGTTCACACCCACCAAGGATGGTTTACTTTTCTATTTGACAAAACAACCTAAGAAGCCACCACTTAACACACCTACAGATAGGGCAAGCCACAATGAGGAAATTATTGATGGTTATTTATTTTTATGAAACCTCTTTCGATCCTTAACTACAGTTTGCTAAGACTCTAGATATGATTTGTACAATGCTTCTTACAATGCTAAGTTTTCTCTGGCTTATTAAATCTTATCCTCTTCTAACAACTAACAGTTCATTTCACCTTAGGGTTATTTTACAAATTTCACCATAAAAGGAATAATGTTCACTAGAGGAGCTAGGGTTATCATGTTATATAATTCTTACTCACAATGATAGTCTCGCCTATGATTTCTTTAAAGAATTCCTTGCTCTCAAGTTGGTAACCTCTACGTTAATTTATTTAAATATAACTTTTAGTTCAACTTTTATAAGTATCAAACAACCCACGTTATTTTACTTATGTCGCATTATTAATAAGTCATAGCAAGATTTACTCAACATTTATTTTCAAGGGTAGAGTTTAATAACACTCATTCACCAGAACAAAACAAGGTTACTTCCACACTTAAAATACCAATAATCCAATAAGGTCACTCAACAAGCAGTAACCAATATTTTAATATTTTCAAAGATGGTCAAACAAACCAAGGTGTCCAAAGTTAAGATGACAAAGTCCACAAATACATTATACTAAGACCAAGATCCTCTCCTACATTTTCCACTGTATGTTATCAATAGTTGAACAATATAAAAAGGATTCATGTAAGAACTTCTCAGCTGAGGTTGATGCACAAGTTTACAAGTCTATCCCTCATCTACTCGCTAAAATTCCATCTGCAAAGCAAATATTTACTAGAGTCAGTTCGCTAGAACTGAGCATGATAAGATATAAACCTCACCTAATAACTTATGCCATCTAGCATTTAAATAAATGAAATTTTGCAATACTCCCTATCAAATAATTCCTAGTCATGTATTCAAATCTTAACTGCACATCTCATGATAATACATTTCATACCCATCATTGATCACTTCCCTAAAATCTGCTTACATATGAACAAAATTTCCAAGTGGCTAGAAGATATGCAACCTTAACCTTGCATTTAATCATAATTAAACTACAGTAGTAATAATAACGCTCACCTAATACCCTCAACCTACTTCACATATATAAGTGTCCAACAATATTATCTTTCAATTAAATAAAAGCACCAACGACATTAAGCTTCTATAATAAATACAAGTGTCAATCATATGATAATCATCAATATTACCCGAGTATCAACCTTTATAGAAAATCAAGGATATGTAAGTATACTTTTGATATTTATCTCACAATTTAAAGAATATACTTATGTAAACAAGGGTTCCACCAATCAGTAAGTTCATATATTATTTAGATATCCTATCGGTTGTTTATTATCATGTCTCTATATGCCTCTATTAGTATAAGAGTCCAACTCAGAGGAATGAATTACGAACAACAATACCGTCATACTTCGTTAATGAGTAGAAGGTACATTTGGCTAGCTAAAACAGGTAAGCGTGGTCCAAGCCACTATAAATACAAGTATCAACATTATCTCAACTCCCAATTGAGATGCAAGTATCAATTTTTTTAGCTATCATAATAATCATCGTAAATGCCAGAAAATATTCCACGCGTTAACCAAGTATTGAAATTACATATTTATCCTTACTGGTTACCTGATAACATAATATATCATATTATATAATTCAACCTCCACTTGTATATCTCAATTTATGGGTATTAATCATTGTCCTATATAATGAAGTTAAATAATTTCAGGTGGACTTATATCCTTACTGTCATACATGGTATGCACCGTCCCATTATGGTAGCTGTCACCTTTACTTAAGGCTATGCATGACTCCATTTTAGGGTAGTTATATTAACTTCCCTATTCATCTATTTTCCTACCAAAAAGTCTTTCGACAAGCTTCAAGGTCAAAGTATAGGATAAATTTATAATTTCATATTTCAAGCATTGCCTGAATTCATATGCATGAGGACATCACATATCAATCAAACTTTAAGAATGTCGTCATTCATGAGAGTTCGATGTATCCAATATTACTTTAACCGATTCAAAGATCCAAGTAGTGCCTCAAAATTAAGCCAAAGAATTATCCACACAGGATAATGACTTGCGTGCATAACATATTCGTAAAGGTCATAGAAAACCCATTAACGCATGCTTCAGGAGGGTTCCAATCTAAAATAAGCTCATAGTAATAATAATAGTAGAGGGCCTGGTGAGGGGTTTTCAATAATCCCCAAGGTAAACGATAATCAAAGGAGTCGGATAGTATCTAGAAAGGACCAGTAAAACCAGTACGACTCTCCCCAAATAGAAGCCTCCAATCCTAATGGGGGTTTATATTATTATCAAACCACATTAAAAGACCAACACAGTCTTCCGAGAAAATTTCCCGTTTTCAAGCCATGTTTTACATAATAAAAACAAGACAAGAAAAATTCTAAATCTCATTCACACACCACAATATTTTCTACAGAAAACACTGTTCACAGGAGTAATCATGGCAAAATGATAAACCAACTTTATAAGAGCGATAAGCGAGAATCACTGGAGAGAGATCAGCTCATGCAATTATGATTAAAAGTCATTCGAAAACCCATTTCTTTTTGGGCATCTCTTTCAAGAAAGAGTCAACATATATATGTAAATAATTATTAAATACTATCAAGAGTCTGAATGTTATTTACTTAGTAAAAGAATAACGCAGCAACAATCCAAAAGAAACTCACATCTAAAGAATTCAAACAAAATTGCAAAGATTGATTTATCTAAATGCTAAAGGAAATAAATCATCAAGAGAGAGGGTTAGGGCTTATCATGCCTTTAATGCACTTCCCAAGACAAGGGCACGCTGAAACAGGCCCTTGAAGGTAGTAATGAGCCGAGGTTGGCTGCTACTAAGAACACCAATTTCCGAAGACCAAGTATCACCGTTACAGCATGCATAGTGCCCAAGTATACCACCAATCAGACCAGTAACCAAAGGTGCCTTTTCTGAGTTCAAACAGATATCATTCCAGCCTGTCAAATATGCAACTCCTAACGCTAGTGCTGTGGCAATCGAACTATTCACTAGCACTTGCATCCAATCCCGTTGGCCTCCCTCCTTGTATTCAGCATCATTTTTGCGCTTCTTTTCAGTACCAAGCTTTGTGAGCTTTGAGGATGTGAAGAAAAACATGAGGAGGAGAGCTCCAAACCTGTAGGAAGCCATGATAGATGCTGACATTACCAGGAACCCGACAAAACCACCCGACAGATTTAAAGACTTCCGTCGAACAGCCCATCCTGCTATGAATAATGCAAGCGCCACACTTATGAAGGCTTTTATTACCAGGCTCTCTGGTAACACTCTTACTGTCACTTAATCGATTTTGACAAAAATAATCTTGAAGGAGAATCCCAAATTTGAGGATGCATTCAATACTGAACAAATAACAACATAGTTGGACAACCTGCTTGTTGGAAGTGCTCAAAAAGGCTTCTACTGAACTGCAACATGCCTGCTGCCTGGCTAAACATTGTTGCAGGTTGTTGCTGTGGATCCCCAACAAGAAAAAAACTCGCAGCACCCAATGAAAGTGGAGGTAACATGCCTACCGCGGCAGCACTGTAGCTTCATCTATAACCACCACACCAAACCCACGCGGCCAGCAGGGAAGGCGCCCAACAGTCCTCCATGCTCAGAAAACCTTCCTCCACATTTTCCAAATGCCCCCCCAAGCTCCAGGCGTGAACATGATCCAATGCGGCAGGGAAGGAAAAAGGGAGGCGTCTAGGATCTGCACACTAGCATAAGGCGTGAGGGGGTTTCATTGTGGCCAGGGAAGACAAAAAAGGTCGCGCCCAGGATCTACACACCAGAAAACGACCACACAGAAAGGAAACTTGCAATAAACTCACAAATGTGAGCTTTTCATTTGGGCACGCGACCCCCAATCCACTGAGCACGCAGATCCCCAAAACAAAGAAAACGTGGCTAGCAAGCCATAACAGCTCATGAAGACAAAGCACAGGTAAAAACCCAATAAGATTTCACTCACGCTTCCCCAGATCCCAGGGAAGGTCCAACACGTTTTTCCCTTTACCGGCGGTGCAAAAATGACAGGCCGTGTCTTCCTCATGCAGCCATTTCGAAACTGCAGTGAAATCCTTCAGAATGTCCATCCGTTGACAAGGAAATAACGTCTGTCTTGGAGGGGGAGATCTGTGTGATACGCAAATCCTAAATTCTTCCCATTCGAGCACGCCTTAGAAGATTTTACAAACCTAAACCATATTTAATTTGTTTGCCTTAAATGCCGAGCAGGGTAGAGCTTCATCCTCATTTCCCTGCATTATTTTATGTAATCACTTATCGAAATTTAACAACAGGGTTGGTATCAAATCGACGATCAGAAGGTGAGGTTAACGTCGACCGATAAATAAAAATATTATTATTATTATTACCACTTATTAATACTTATTAATCGAAATAACAAGAGCCAACGAGAGGTCAACATAAGCACCACAACGTTAAAAGCTTAGCGACATGGTCGTCGGAGAACGGGGCATTACACTTTGTCAATGTGTAAGCTTATTCATCAATAGAAAAATATCACCACCGGAAAGTGTTGAAAATTTTGTGCTCGATTTATGGAAACATTTTGATTTCCTCTCCATGCCAAAAATTGGTATGCATTCTCACCTTCAGTCCCTCCAAAATTATGAAATTTTGTTAATGTAAAATTTTCCATAGCTAATTAGGGCTTATATCCATGTAAAATTTTCCATAGCTGATTAGGGCTTATATCCATGTAGGGATTTTGTAGATAATTAAACGAAAGAAAGTTTGTTATTCAATATTTTGTAGAAGGTAGTTTTGTTTATCAAATAAATAATTTTGTAATATAGTAAACATTTGTTAGGAAAGTAAAAGAGGACGGAATGGAACACATCTTAATAGATAAAATATGCAGATTAGTATAATAACATGAGAGGAAAATTTATAGAATTTTTAAAAACCCATAACACTGTGAGAAACCTTTTGTTGTGTCTTGGAAAAATCTTGATGGTATAGATGGTGGTTCAATTTGCATAGTAAAAAGTGAATATTAAAATCAATTTATGGTCATGGTGGTGCACAGGAATCGATGAGTAGATGTATTTGATAAAATTGATATTATTTTGTTGGCCTTATTATTGTCTACAAATAGTCCTCTCTGCTACACATACTTGGAAAAATTCAATGGCTATGACATTGTTTTCATTGTTAATGACAAAATTTTATAATATATTTATGTTAATAATGATTTTCCACTCAATGTGTTGGTGTTGGATTATAGTGACCTATTTTTTAAAAATATGGTAATGCAAGAGTAGGAGAACCAAATAGATTTTAGAGAACTAAAGAACAAATGAAATTTTTTGAAAGGAGAATTCAAGGAAAAAGGAAAATCTAAGATGTTTCATATTATCTTTAATAGGAGCACCACTATTGGTACTTATGGAAGCAATAAATATCCTCAAAAATTTTCACAAAATGTAAATTTTCTTTGTTTGGATCATGGCTATGTGGCTTTTTGTCTTTTGTTTCCTACGTGATTTATCTCTTCTATGCTTTAATGCCATATTTTTCCTTAAGTACGTGTTTATAAAAGGATACATGTCCTTTCTAAACCCCCATATTCACCCTTATACAAAAAAAAGGACTTAGTGTTTGTACATCGAAATAGGTTATTGTGGGATAACCTAACAGACTCTATGATGACAATATCTTAATTTATTTTGTTAAATCCTATCGATCGATAATATCCAATTACTATAGTGTTGCATAAGCTAGAAAGCGCTAAGCTAAAAATAATATTCTTTGAATTGATAAATTATAGTGATCGATAAGCTCAAAATATTATATTGTGGAAGTATTAGGTTACCTTAGCAGCGCTAAGCTCAAAACATCTTACTTAAAATTTCTCCTCAATCCACCAATCAAAATAAAAATAAATCTATAAATTTTCAACTTTCTAATGTTTATATTTTATTTAAATAATTTTTCCATCTACATAACTTATTTTAATTTTTCTTTATTTACTAGTTAGTATTGATTTGACAAATATGAGGCCTTGTTGCAACATTGATTTATTTTATTTAATACGAATCATAATTGTAAGAAAGACATTTGTCCAATCTTTAAATAAGATATGAGATTTAAAAAAAATGTTAATAGAATATTCACTGCATTTAATGTTTATCCAAAAAGGAAGATGTATTTGCATGCTTGGATAAGTGGCACATCCAAAATAGTACACTATTCATAAAATTTATTTAACAAATCACATTATAAACATTTCTCAATTAAATTCCATCCCACTCCTTATATATTTTTTACTATTTTGTTTTTTCCATTCAAAAAGTTTAATCTTTTGTTTATCCCGTTTGCAATAAAAATTATATTTGTAAGTTAAATTTTATAAAATACAATTTTTTCTATGTTTCTAATAATTTTTTAACTATAATTTTTTTATATGGATTATATTGTGTTAAAGACAAGAAAAATAATACTATTATTAGTTACTTCTATTGTGATAAATATTTTAACTGATTTATTTCGGCTATTCCATTTAATAGCAAACTTTTATCTTTAGGTAGGCATGTTCAACTTGTAAAATCATGGTGGTTTTTTTATTGCACCTGAAAAATCTAGCATATTATGTATTTCAAAATGCCACTTATATTGTTGCAATATTTTCAAGCATAATATGATTCTAGGTCGCTCTATGTTTTTCCAAAGAATTATATATTTGATGCATAATTTTATTTTTTGTTTTGTTTTCTACCTAAATTTTAACGTGGGTATTTACAATATGTGCAACATTTAAATTGGGTACTTACAGTATATACATATTTTATGCATTCAAAATCATTACATAGGGGCATTCTATTTTTAGCATTCTATGGATGTTGGCATATCATATGTGCATAATTTATACATTAAGTATTGGTACATTGTACTTTCTATCAAAATTTGAAAGTGGTTATTCTTAGCAATATAAAGCATGTAATGCAAAAATTATAGAATTTTTTAAAACAATCACACAACTAGCACATCTCCCAACCGTGAGGCATGAACTTGTCACTCTATCTTGTTTAATTTAAAATGTTGTTAACAAAATTAATATTAACAAGGTTTATTAAATATACGTGAACATAATTATTGGATACTTTATACAAGGATTAAGGCACCCTAAACCTTACAATAGAATGCATCGTGAACATCACCAAGAGTGAAAAAAAAGAAATAGGACAAAAGGGCTAAAACAACTAATCCCAACCTACAGTCCAATAGATAAATACAAGGAAAAATCACAAAACATAGAGGGAAAACATCCCAAATGATACAATCCACAAATAGTAAAAAAATAATATCTAAGAGCCAACAAACTAGTTAGTATTCAAACATTTGTATTCCTCCGGTTGACGCTCTTCGTGTCCTTTCATTTGATCATCTTGCTCGCTTGTGATAGTGATGTTGTCTTCAACCTAATATTCCTCATCAAAACTATGGAAGTGGAGATTGTACCTATAAAATTTGTGTCCCCGATCCATCTTGACCACACGCCCATGTAACTCCAAAACCAAACTTTTATCTCTACCATATCGGTCCTGATAGAGTTTTGGGTGATGCATATTTTCAAAGAGGCATCGATGCAATGCATAACACTATTTCCCATATCTTTTCCAACTTCACCTAAGGCCTCCATATCCATTTCCACATGACTCACCTTAAGAGTAATTTTATCAAAAGCCCCATTCCAACCCAAATCCACTCTCTCTTTTCCTTTAGATGACCCCCTTTCATATAAATTAGAGAACCGGAGCCCCATTAACAAGATTTCACTTCCCTTGAGTGTGATACTCTTATTTCTCCTCATTTTTTCATACGATCTACAAGAGTACAATTTTCATCTAAATCCCCACATTCGGACTCTAATTCCTTTTCCACCACTGGTTTACCATTCTTAAAAAGTAAAATAATTAGTCCATTGTGTATCGGGGTATCAATATTTCCCTTTTGAAAATAATTCATTGACGCAGAGAGTGACATAAACAAGAAAAAGGGAAGGCTCATAAAAATATTATGCGTAAACATATTAAGCATAGTACGATGGTGAGTAAATATATTTATATAATTAACTTCAAAAGTAATGTACCTCATATGGTGGAGGAAGACCGTATTCCAATTATCAGGGATGCGAGAATCTAGCTATACCATCTACCAAAGTAGGTAAACCATTTATTTACCACGAATAAAGTTTCAATTTAATGCTTGCGTCTGGTGTGGTCTTTGAATATATTTAAGCCCCCATTTCCATTCCATTCACATGTGCTATTGAATCCTCCGAAACCTAAATTTCCATGCCACGTATCACCATGATGCCATTGTTCCATTCCTAACCAAAATCCAATGCAAGATAATGATAAAACCCGTGTTTTTGAGATGAAATTCTTAAACCCCCAATTTTCAGAATGTGCCACAAGGAGGGTTTGTCCTTCAGGCACCATAGCTTGTGGGCTTGGTTCTCAAACAACCACATACCATGGTTTTAGTCGACGAATTGAAAATGGAAGAAACAATGGCAAAAATGAATCGTAAGAAAAAATTAATATAAATCCCATAATTTATCTTGCACGTGCAAAGGGTCCTGCTAACCATAAGTACAAGGATGATATCCTAATGAGGGAAAAGAGCCACTGGGACAGCAGTACTTAATATTCTTAATGATATTAATAACATTGGTGATATCATCTCCCCTCTCACACACTTTAAAATTACTACCTTTAGCCCCAAATTTGGCAAGATAATCCACACATTTATTACCCTTTCTAGGGGTATAAATAATTAAATTTATCAAACTATTTCAAAAAAAAAAAATTATTATCTTTAAGGATATTTCTTATCATCCAATTATTAATTGTAACATTTCCCACATTATCAAGGGTTAAAATCTTGTTCGAATAGCTAACCGAGAAAAACATGTTTACATTAGGGAACAAATACTTAATAAAAATTTTCCTCTACAAATCTTTTGCAATAAAACATATGTTCAGAAAATGAATATGTTAGGGCATTATACTTAAGAATTGTAGTCATCAATCTCCATAAACACATGTAGGAAAAGAATTTTTGTGAAAACAATCGATCTAGGACATTTAAAAGACATCAAACTATTTTAGAAACATGTTCAATATTTTTCATTAAAAAAACATATTATAAGTACAACATAAAAGGTATTTTGTAGTAAGTAACAAATCTTTCAAATAAATACAATTTTCATCCTCCAATCTTTACAATTCAATTCTGTTAAGGCAGGTAGACTTCATCTTGTTGACCTTGGGGAGTAAATCCTTAGTCCAAATTTTTCTCCAAAAATCCTTTGCAAGACAACATATGTTTTGACATTGAATATGTTTGGTTCAATAACTAACATGTAAGGTGTTATACTTAAGCATTGTAGTCATTAATCTCCATGAATGTATGTAAGTAAAGTGCTTTTGTGAAAACAATTGATATAGGACATTTAAAAGACATCAAACTATTTTAGAAACATGTTCAATATTTTTCATTCAAACAACATATTATAAGTACAACATAAAAGGCATTTTGTATTAATTAAAAAATCTTTAAATCCTTCCAATAAGAATAAATTTTAACATCCACGATGCTATTCGCACTTCTGTTTAAGTAGTAACAAATTTAAAAAATAGGTTACAAATTTCACTTCAATCCCAAACTACTATACCATTTTTTTAATATCAATTCAATCCTCCAACCAGGTGGAAGTTCATCATGAGATTAACATTAGAGACACTAGGAGAAACTAAACTCTATTTTTTTCTTTATCTTGTTAAATGATAGTGACTTTTTAGCTCCAAATATTATATTTTTCAAATAAATTTGGCCCATAAGCTCAAAATAGGTTGATTTAATTTGTTAAATCCCAGTGACCACTAAAATAAAAATAATATCTTACTTTATTTTTTCAAAACCTAGAGACCGTGAAGATCCAAATATTATGTTGTGTCATAAGCTAGTGGATGCTAAGTTCAAAATATCATTTAGTAACTTGTTAAATGAAAGAGACCACTATGCTCGAAATAATATAAACAACCAACTACCGAATGTACCTATAAAAAAATCTTGATTCAAGTTAATATATATACCCACACCAGTCTGAAGTCACGTAAGGGTTAAATATAAGATGAAATTTTAACATCCATGAAACTAGTTAAAATATTGAAAAATATGATATTTTTGTCATGTACCTATAATTGTACTTGTAATTTTTCATGTAAGAGAACAAAAACCCAATAAACATATTATTATTTCCACGTACCTATAATTTTATCTACATTTAATTTTATCTTGGTCTGAACTAAACACGCTGCTCTCTATTGAAAAAATCAGACCCCAGGATGGAGAGGAATCGTGGGGATGCATTTTTGTTTTTGAGACAACACTGTCCCCATCTCATTCTAGTCAAATAGTGTTTTGTGAAATCAACTCACCAAATATCACAAAAAAAAATACAAACACAAGTGTTGCTTGTGCTCCATGTAACATCTTTGTGCTTACCCTCTTCATTTCCATGTGTATAATGAAAAATATTGGAGAACCTAAATGTAACAAATAGATGTGTCAATAAAGAAATTCTAATAAGATATTGCTTTATGATTTGTTGTCTGATAATCTATATAGTATGAAATCATGTCTAGCAATGTTAGTTATTTCACCTTGCTCCATTTTGTTTTTAGATTCTTCCTTTATAATATATATTAAATAAATACATCTAATATCTCTAACATTCAAACCTTCAACTTCCACTAAATGTAGTAATTACAAGAACAATACCTAATTAATATTTAAGTTTCCTAAAAATTAACTAAGATTACAATAAAATTTGTTAGGTTATGTTGAGGTATAACATTTTTGGTGGTGGTAAGAGGATATGACATTTGTGGCTTTTCGGGCATTTATGTCATTCATAGAATATGTTCGTGTGATGGACGGGACCAAGAATAACTATTACTAATTATCATAGATTTCAATTAGAAAGCTTGGAGACATGTGTTGTATATTATAATGAAGGTGTTAGACATATCTATTTAAGCATTGTCTATATATGGCCTTTGGTAATCACTGTCACAATAGCCCTGTTCACTATGGGGCGCACCATCAAACGCATTTAGCCTTCTTCATATAAAGAGGTCAAGGCAGACCCGGTAGTATGGAATATTTTTCATGATGGTAGTGTTATGTCATGTATGGAAAGGCTGTCTGCTCACTCTGTTTGAGTGACCAACGTGTCTTGACAACTTGGAAGAAAGAAAGAGACAAAGTGGGCATTACTAAATTTCTTATTTCAATAGATTCCATTATGGTTGTGTGGGGCTCCCGTAGAGGGAGAAATTTATTTTAAACGCTCGCTTTAGGAGGTGATGGATGAGTTCCTATGTCCTAGTAAAAATATGAGAATGTATCACTCGGGATATGAATGGGACTCACTTCTAAAACATTGGAATATGGTTTTTGAGAAATTGAGGAGATACATCACACTGGAGTGACACTACAAAGTGATCTATAAACCCCAAAATTTTCTTCTTGCACATATGGGTAAGTGCACCAAGTTGGGGGGTCAAAAAGGGGTCTTAAGTGGACATATTTTTCTAAAAAGAACTTACGCATGTATGAGATATTTCAAATAGTTCCACTCAAAATTGAAAGATGTTGTATAAATATGAATTGTAGAATTTTGAGTCTATTTTCTAAGCTACTAAATTTTATTGAAAAAAATATTTAAGTGGGTCAACTAACTAAAATACTAACAAGTGCTCTTATTTTTGTTAAAAAACATAATAGAGTTACTTTCGTGCCCCCCACCATTTAGTATTGTTGAAAACCCTTTCGTAGAAAGATAGATCATCTAGTTTGTGCTCGAATTTTTTAAATATTTTTAGTGAGTATTTTTTAATGATTTTTATAGTACAAAAATTTTAATTTTTGAAAATTAACAGACTTCCAACCATGCCCCCCTAACTACCTCAATAAATATCAATTTTTTTAAAATATGTATAGAATTAGTCCTAGTTTGTGCTTAATTTTTTAAATTCAATTTTGATGAGTCGAAAAAAAGATAAACTAGTTTAAAATTCAAAAAATAGCTATAAAAAGGCATAGTTAGAAAATAAATAATATGGAAACCTTGTATTTGTTAGAAAAATTGGAAAATTATATTTATACAAAGAATAAACTCTAATTTACGTCATGGTATAATTTTTGTTAAACGATTTGATCAATTGATTTTGATTTATCATGGAAAAAGTTGGATTTTTCATTTCCTTAAACAAAAACACACGGTTTGTTGTGTTTGTATAGGTCCATGCCTCAGGCTTGGGGATCCAAACCGAATCCCAATCCTTGAGGCATGGGCTGGAAAAGGGAAAAATCATAATGCGTACATGTTATAATGCATACACTTTATGATTTGTTTATATATTGTGGTCCCCCAACACCCATTTCATCTCTTTCACGAGATTTTTGCCTCCATCTTGTCTAGTCTGCACTTTCTGTACATTCTTACACAATTTTTAGTAGTTCATTTTGTCCCCTACCCCACTAGTTGAATTTTTGTAATCATGGAAAATAAAATTTGAGATAAGGAAAAGAGGAAATTCAAGAACAAGACACCGGAGCAATTGGAAGATAAGAGAATAAAGAAATTGAAGAGAATGTGAAAACTTTGTACAGGAAATGTGCACCTGCTATATCGGATGTAGTTAATGTTTTATAAAATGAGGATGGAATACATAATGAAAATGTAGAGAATAATGATTTTGCAATGAATAATGATATTGAATTGAATTATAATATTGGTATGGATGAAGAAATTGATATGAATCTAATTGTTGAACCTTTACGAGAATCCAAATGTTAACCTTGAAATTTTTATGGAAACAATGAATGAAAAAAGTAAGCTTGTTAACTAATCTTCACCTCTAGGAATACCTACTTCCATTTTTGAAGAAAAACAATTCACTTAATTTAAATTTATGAAACATTATAAAACCAATGCCTAACAAAGTGTTTGAAAGAAATGCGAGAAGAAACACTAGTTGAATATGGGATAATTACTTTGAGAATTTAAATGACACACAAAGATGTCAATTATTTTTTACATTGATGAAATTAATTGATATGAGACCTATAATGAATACCCTATGAATAAGAACATCTAATGTTCTTTGATCAAAATGTGTCAATTTTGAAAACATACATAAAGCATGCCAAACTATAGGTGGAAAAATATGCACCAAAGATAGTAGTGCTATACAGCGTGCACTTAATAATTTTAAAAGTAAGTGCTAAAACAATTAATAAAATCTTAATTATAAAAATAAGTAGTGCTTTGAAGCTAAACAGAAAAACACTAATGAAAGCAATAGAGAGACGTAAAAGTCTTGATTCAATCAATAACACTCGACTATTGGGATCTCTCTGCAGACTCCACAGTAAAGAGAAGAATGCATATGATATTCTAAAAGAATTAATTGTAAAATTTTGGAATGAGAACATAAGGGTGTCACTTTGAATAGAGAGACAATAAAAAGAAGGATAGGTTCTTGTAATCATGAATCATATTCAAAACATTTCTTAGCTATGAATCAAACACAATTTTCTCTAAGTTTAAGAATGAAAATCTACAAATTAAGATTAGCAAAATATTTTTGAAATGAGCAAACCCTTTTATGTGAAAATCAATCACTCATGTACCACTTGTTGTTGCAGGCATCATGTTGAATTTTCAATGCATTATGATGTTTTTTGTAACATACATCATGTTTTGCATACTAACATCATGTTGTAGGAGTGTGGATTAAATGTCCCACAAAAATATTCAAGGGAATTTATTTCGACAATATTTTGTGAAAAATCAATTAGACAATTTTTATAACAAATCATGTTTGGATGGAACTTGTAATGTATGTGGTGGCTTGCCAAATATGAAAATTCGTATCCATGAGGAGATTAAAAATTCAATAGGAAAATAATTGGTTGGTTTCAGAAAATATAAATCAGTGGCATATCAATTAAAATATAGAAAATAATTTAAGTGGTGTGAGCTTGTTACAAAACAATTACTTGTATCATAATATATGGTCAAATTCAGAGAGGAAATTGTTTATGAGTATGCAAAGCACACACATAGATGTCGATGGTTGGATGAAAATTCAAGTCAATCAAGGACACATTACCACTTGGTACTATTGTTTTAGTAGTTTACTTTGCAAAGAATTACACATTGTAACCACAAATGGAGGTCCAATCTCAATATTATAACTCAGTGCAAGTTGTTATTTTCATGCATATAACATTCATGCACTCTCCGAAAAGCATTGATCAAGATCAAAAAATAGTAAGAGAGTATCAATTCTACATCAGTAATGATCATACACATTCTACATTATATGTTCAAGGGTGTTTTTAGGTTTTTATGCCAACTTGAATGAGAGGAACATTAGTTTCAATCAACATCACATTTGGTCAAACAAATGCACATCACAATTCAAGATTGCATAGATTTTTATTGGCTAAAAATGATGTAAAAAGAAATAAATGTACACATATCGGATTTTTACTAAGGTAGGGCATGGAAAAGGAAAACATGATGGTGGAGGAATATGTGTTGAAAGAGCACTTGCAAGAGAAGATTTAAACTTCAAGGATGGTGCTAAATTTATAGATGCAAAAAATATTGTTGATTGGTGTTTTAAGAACATGGGCCATGAATATCAAGAGATATCAACGGTTCGTAGATATTTCTAGTTCATAGAGGAACAACATCGACAATCTTTGAAGATTGTATGAAAGTTGTAGGATCAAGTGATATGCACTCATTATGTAGTTCAAATGCAAATGCTTGGACTATTTATACTAGGTGCATGACATGTTTTTGTATATCATGCATTGATTTTTCATGGAATGAATATGAGTCATAGTAGTGGGTGGATGAATGGACTTGTAGACCTCTAATTCAACTCAACACACATCAAGTTCCACGAGCATTACAACTTGTAGTGTCTTTCAATAAAATGACAACATCACCTGACTTTGACCAAGTCTTTGATTTAGTGCAATAAGGTACATATATGTACAAGCCATGTTTTAGATTTATAAATTATTAAATGGTCAACTCTTAATGTATTTTAAATTTGACTTGAGTTTTACTTTGTGATGTAGGGCATATTTTTACAATTATCATGAAAAATTTAACGAAGAGGGAACATACTACTTCTTGTCTCGTTGTGTAGAGGGGAAATAAATTTACTTCCACAGTCATTTATGGTGAAGAACTTGAGTATCCCACTAGGTTCAGTAGTAGTCACTAGAACTTGGCTTCAATGATATCCTATCAAAAACTCAAACACTTGGTTGTTTGAAGACTATGAAGTACATTGAAAGATACTTCACTATTCACATTTGGTTCTTGCAAAAAATATTAAATTGATCAAATATCAAGGTAGGCCATTAAAAAACAATTTTTGGAAGGTTCGTGAATCAGATCATGAAGCAATTATTGCTACCATCAAGAGTAGATTTGATCCTTATAGTTCATTGGATTGAATTTACAAAGGTATGTTCTTCATCAATTTAATTTGAATATTTACTTTAATGATTTTTTTTTAAATTGTATGATTAAAAATTCTATTTCATTTCATACTAACATGTTTATGTAGGTTAGTTGTGTAAAAAATCTTCCACCTTCACGTGGTTGGTAATCACAATAGATAATTTATTATTTTTAAGCCAAGTGAAGCTAAGAGAAATTAAATATTAGAAAGGATAAATAATAGAAATTCTCATTTCACCACCTATATTGTAAAAATATCTTATTAATATGAACCACCTATATTATTCATGTGATTGGAAATGGACAACCATACACCGACTCGCTCGAGACTAGACTATTCAAGTTGTTTTTTCATACAATAGGACATCGAGAGGAGCGAATGGAGATGGAGAAAATAGAGACGGGCTTTCGTAGAGGGTACCAATGCGGAGGTGTAGAATATGACGAGACAACTCTAAGTGTCATGAAGTCTCATATATTACTCAGAAAAGTTATAGCCTTTTTTGGTCTCAGGTCTCCTAAGGGACTACGCCCATGGATGTTTTCAAAAGCTCCTTCAAAAATATAGGGGTAGTCATCAAGGATAGAGAAGGGTGTGATATGATTTCCAAATAATTTGAAATACATACTGATTTAGAGGTCATCGAGTGTCTAAATTAGAATGTCATTACATCTAGAGAAACATTCTCAAACATTGGAGTAATGCATCTTGGAAAATAAAATTGAACCTCAAAAATCCTCTCAAATTGCTAGTCTAGGTCATGTTCCTAGTCCTATTTCTTGGTTATGGTTCTAGTCATGGTCATCGAATATGGAAGTTTTAAGAAAGGAATCCACACTTGAAGAATTATTCCCTTTTAGATTGTTGGAAATTCCAATGGCTATGGCAGTGCCTGTGGAATTCGGTTGGTGGAAGGTGGGGTTGTTCCCTTATTGGTTTTTTCTCATGGCGTCATAGATTGCCTTTCTGGTATTATCGGAGAGAACTCCCATTCTTGTGTGAAAATTTTAAAATCTCCCTCGGATCCTAGGAACTTGTTTTTATCAGGATGCAATAACAAGGCTAGTTTTAGCGAGAATTAACAAAAAAGATAACAATTTGTCCGGAATTACATACAAAATGAATTCCTTCACTTGAGCAGCAAGAGCATTGAAAGGAGATGGAATAAACCGACATAGGATTTTATAGAGGTTCCCTAGGTAGAGGTGTAGGATCTGATAAGACATCTCTAGGTGCCACAAAGTCTGAGAAATCACTCGTCAAGATAAAATGCTTTTTTGATCTAATGGCTCTTAAGGGACCACACCTTGACGAGATAGCCTGGAATCACATGGAGCATAGGGAACCAAAAAAATCCTCGACTAGCATTCACCAGGACATCTAGACATGTTAGCGTAGATGGTTTGGTCCCATGATCTATTTTTTACATAATATAGTGTCTCACAGCCTTATACTAACTTAAAATACACTATTTCACGTGTTTTCAAACAAGAGGACAATGATAGACCGAAAGGAGATGGAATAAACCAACATAGGATATCGTAGGGTTCCTTAGGTATAGGTGTAGGATTTGATAGGATATCTCTAGCTGCCACAAAATCGATAAATCACCCGTCGAAGTTATACGATTTTTTTGGTCTCGGTGGCTCTTAAGGGACTAAGCACCTGGACAAGATATCCTGGAAGTATAGGGAGCATAGGGAACCAAAATAATCCTACACTAGCATTCACTAGGCCATACAGACGTGTTGGTGTAGACGGTTTGGTCCCACGAGCTATCGTTTACAAAATATAGCATATGACATGCCGTACATTGACTTAAACTACACTATTTTGTGCGTTTGCAAACAATAGGACAACAAGATCACCGAAAGGAGATGGAAACAAATAAGATAGGCTTTTTTGTAGAGGGTCCCTATGTGGAGGTGTAGGATCTAAGGATATATCTCTAAGTACCACATAATCTAAGTAATCACCTATTTAAGTTATACGGTTTTTGGGTCTCAAGGCTCTTAAGGGACTATGCCGGATGAGTTAGGCCGGAAGCATGGGGAGTATATGGAACCAAAAATAAGCCTCCAATAGTGTTCACAAGGATATCCAAACATTTTGGAACATACAGTTTGGTCCTATGAGCTATCGTTTGCAAAATATAGCATCTGATAACCTTACACTGACTCAAACTACACTATTTCACACATTTTCAAACAATAGGAAGACAAAAAAACAAAAGGATATGGAAAAAACTAAGATATAATTTCATATAGTGACCCTACCTAGAGGTGTAGGATCTAACGAGACATCTATAGGTGCCACAGAGTCTCATTAATCATCCGTCAAAGTTATATAGTTTTTTGGTCTTAGGGCTCTTAAGGGACTACACCTAGAAAAGGTAGCCTAGAATCATGGGGAGCATAGGGAACCAAAAATTAACCTCAACTATCAGTCAACAAGCCATACAAATGTGTTAGAAAAGATGGTTTGGTCCCATGAGCTACCGTTTGCAAAATATAGCATCTGACAACCTTACACTAATTCAAACTACATTATTTCACGTGTTTGCAAATAATAGGATAATGAGAACACAAAAAGGATATGGAAAAAAATGAGATAGGTTTTCATAGAGGGTTCCTACATGGAGTTGTAAGATCGATGAAACATCTCTAGGTGCCACGTAGTTTGATTAATCACTCGTTGAAGTTATTAGGTTTTTGGTCTCGGGGCTCTTAAGAGACTATTCCTAGACAAGGTAGCTCAAAAACACGGGGAGCATAGGTAACTCAAAAAATCCTCTAATAGGATTCATAAGGCCATATTAACCTATTATCACAGACAGTTCGATTGCATGAGCTACCATTTGCAAAATATAGTGTCGACAAACCTTATACTCGACTCAAACTACACTATTTCACGTGTTTTCAAACAATAGGACATCAAGATTACCAAAAGGAGATGGAAACAACCAAGATAGGATTTTGAATAGGGTACCTATGTAGAGGTTTAAAATTTAAAGAGAAATCTCTAGGTACTCTGAGTCCGAGTAATCAATCGTCGAAGTTATATAGTTTTTGGTCTCGTGGCTCTTTAGAAACTACGCACGGATGAGGTATCCTAGAAGCATGAGGATCATAGGGAACCAAAAAAATCCTCCACTAGTGTTCATTAGGCCATCTATATGTGTTGGTGAAGACAGTTTGGTATCACAAGCTACCGTTTGTAAAATATAGTGTCCGATAGCCTTACACTCGACTCAAAATACACTATTTCATGCATTTGCAGACAATACGACAATGAGATCACTGAAAGGAGATAGAAAAAACCAAGATAGGATTTCATATAGGGTCCTTACATATATTTTTAGGATCTAATGAAACATCTCTAGGTTCCACTGAGTCTACGTAATCACCTGTCAAATTTATATAATTTTTTGGTCTCGGGGCTCTTAAGAGACTACGCCTGATGAGGTAGCCCGGAAGCACGGGGAGCATAGGGAACCAAAATGAAGCCTCCACTAGCATTCACTAGGCCATCTAGACATGTTGGCATAGATGGTATGGTCTCACACTATTTTCAAAATATAGTGTCGACATGATTTTTACACCGATTCAAACTACACTATTTGGCATGTTTGCAAACAATATGACAACGAGAGCACCAAAAGGAGATGGATTAAACCAAGATATGATTTTGTAGAGGGTCTGCTCATGGAGGTTTAAGATATAATGAGACATATCTAGGTGCTAGAGAGTCTGAGTAATCACACGTCAAAGTTATATGGTTTTTTGGTCTTAGGGCTCTTAAGAGACTACACTCGGACGAGGTAGTCCTAAGCCGGGTGAATAATAATGAGGCATTTACTAGTGTTCACCCAGCCATTAAGATGTGTTGGCATAGATGGTTTGGTCCCACAATCTACCCTTTTCAAAATATAGCGTATGGTAGCCTTACACCGACTAAAAATACACTATTTCACACATTTACAAACAATGGGACAATGCAAGAACCGAAAGGAGATGGATAAAAATGAGATAAAATTTTGTAGAGGGTCCCTATGTAGAGGTTAAGGATCCGACAATACATCTCTAGGTTCCACTGAGTCCGATTAATCACCCATCGAAGTTATATATTTTTTTGGTCTCATGGCTATTTAGAGATTATGCCCGAGTGAGGTAGCCTCAAGCACGAGGAGCATAGAAACTGAAACAAAGCCTCCAATATCATTCACCAAGACATAAATATTTTTTTCATAGACATTTTGGTACCACAAGCTACTCTTTGCAAAATATAGCATCTTACAGTTTACACCGACTTAAACTACACTATTTCGCACATTTGCAAACAATAGGACAACGAGAGCACCGAAAAGAGATGGGAAAAAACCAAGATAGGATTTCGTACGAGGTCCCTATGTAGAGGTGTAAGATCTAACAAGAAATCTCTAGGTGCCACGGAGTTTGAGTAATCACACGTCAAATTTATATGATTTTTGGTCTCGGGGATCTTAAAAGCTCAAGCGTCGGGACGAGGTATCCCAAAATCATGGAGAGCATAGGGGGAAAAAAATCCTCCAATAGCATTCACAGGCCATTAAGACATGTTGGTGTAGATGGTTCTATCCCACAAGCTACCATTTATAAAATATAGCATTTGGAAGCCTTACACTAACTCAAACTACACTATTTCGCGTGTTTACAAACAATATGAAAATGAGAGCACCGAAAGGAGATGGAAAAAATTGAGATAGGATTTTGTAGAGGGTCCATACATGGAGGTGTAGGATTTTACGAGACATCTCTAGTGTGTCTGAGTCCGAGTAATCACCCATCGAAGGTATACAATTTTTTAGTCTCAAGGATCTTAAAGGAGTACGCTTTGGACAAGGTATCCCAAAGCATGGGGAGCATAGGGAACTAAAATGAGGCCTCCAATAACATTCACCAGGTCATCATGACATGTTGGCATAGATGGTTTGGTCCCATGAGATACTATTTGCAAAATATAGAGTCTAAAGCACCTTTACACCGACTCAAACTACATTTTTCATGCATTTTCAAACAATAGGACAATGAGAGAACCAAAAGGAGATTGAATAAACTCGGGATATTATTTTGTATTTTGTCCCTATGAAGAGGTGTAGGATCAAATGTGACATATCTAGGTTCCATGATGACAGAGATATTACCCTTCGAAGTTATAACATTTTTTGGCCTTTGGGTTCTTAAGGGACTACGTCCAGGCGAAGTAGCCCGAAAGCAATGACACCTTCCCACACCAAAATGGAGACTCCAAAAGCATTTAATAGGACACTTGAACATGTTGGAGTATTCTGATAAATTATTTGACAGGGG
The DNA here is from genome assembly GCA_018340775.1 of Taxus wallichiana var. yunnanensis. Lineage (NCBI taxonomy): Eukaryota > Viridiplantae > Streptophyta > Pinopsida > Cupressales > Taxaceae > Taxus > Taxus wallichiana. The sequence continues at coordinate 296,197,332 of CM031243.1, read as the reverse complement.
AGCTATCCTCTTTAATGGTGATACACTCGAATATGAATATGATCCTCTAGAGTGAATCCTCATCCCACCATAATACCATTACGAACTCTATTGTTGGTAATATTCCAAGGCCTCAGGTGACATGGAAATTACAATCATAACAACAGGGGATTGGCTAAGAACACATAGGGGTTATCAATTGCCTAGTAAATCTTTCTTGTTTAGTTCTGAATGGGAGTCATCGGCCTATGACTTAGTGACCTTCCATTCATTGATAATTCAAAGCAGGGGTTTAGTGTAAGTAAGTAAGAGAAAGTTGGAAACATTGTGTTCTTAAGCCCAACAATCAAGATAGTCCAAGAAGCATTAAAGAATGCAATAGGTGCATGATAAGATAGGAACCAGTACAAAGAGACCATGAGCAAGAAGAAGCACATGTAAGGTAAATACACATTGATAAATTGAAAGAATAATTACTTAGATTAGGTAACTCTTTATATGTACATACATTATATATAAATATTGATTTCCAAACTTTGATGTATATTATACATTAAAAACGCTAGTACATGTACATCACCAATAAATGAAAAAATAATCCATAATGTCTTAAATGCACATCATATTAGTTTCATACAAAAATAATTTCAGAAATGTAAGGTCTCATACAAAAATTTTGAGTTCCAAATAGTATTAACGTGCACAATAAATATAAAAATGCCCGAATATGTCATATACTATCAAGTTCAAATGCCATATAGGCGTACATACAATGTCATGCACATAGGCATACAAAACAATCTCGTGTAAGATATATATATATATATATATATATATATATATATATATATATGTATGTATGTATATGTATGTATGTATGTATGTATGTATGTATGTATATGTATATATGTATATATACACCTATACACATACATACATACATACATACATATATATATTTATATATTATATATTCCCTCTCTTGTCCTTGCTAGAAGAAGGCCCTCCTTGGATGAAGATGGAGATCTATGACATGAATTTAGATCATCGTGTCCATGCTACGAGTCCTCTTCTCAAGACTCGCTTGAAAGCTGAACTTGTAAATGTAAAAAAATAAAAACTAAATTTATATATGTTTTCAACATGTATTTAAGACCATGCTAATGAAATTATTTACATAAATACACACACTTACCGCAATCTCTCGGTCGCGTTAAATCTACATCTCACACTCAGATGAGTCATTGGGAGCTCCTAGAACATGAACATGGTATCAAAACAATAAGATTGAAGATTCCGTGCCCTCGAGGTCAAAATGGAGGGGGTTGAAGTTCCCTACATACACATAAGATCACAAAATCAAACATCAGAATTAGCCAAAATAAAACTAAGTACATGTATGTGTAATGAAAATATTTTAACTAATTTTATCAATATAGAACTATTTTTTTACCTCGCCACAACTCGAATAAAATGAATAGGTTCTTTACCTATCATAGGTAACTCTCTGCAGTATACATAATGAAGGACATTATTAACATAATTTAATAATTCTAAAATGAACTCGAGTGAGTTGTTACGCAGATGAAATCATAGCGATAACACCTATCTCTACTTGTAGCATAGATGGCGGGGTGTCTAGTAAAGTCAACATCTTTATCAAACATGTATCACATGAGTTAGATGAACATATAATAACATACAATATATATATATATATATATATTATTTATATATATATATATATATATATATATATATTTGCATACGTGAAAATTTTACACAATTAACATTCTAAATTACCTCTATGAATGTATGTGTATGCATGGTGCTCATTTCGTGGTCGGGATGAAGACACCCCTCACACGTGTTGTAATATCAATGCATACATGTACAAATACAATTATTTCAAAAATTTAACATATATAAGTAAATCAAGTACTCCGATCTTTTTGTAACACACATAATAAAACATAACAAATACCTATGAAGGTGATGCCGATGACTATAATCCAAATGTCTCTCTCAAAAAGGCATCTGACATAGTGGCATTATCATGTGCACCACTAGTGGAAACTCCACCAAAATCAGTATGCATGAAAGTATTGTCCTCCTTGGGCCCAAAACATATGCTACCACATGATGAGAAATTTTGTTTCCTCATGCTAGTACTCCTTGAAGGAATACTTTATGTACCTCTGTGAGCCTCTGGATCAGAAATCTCCCTTGTATTTTGAAAAAGGGTCATAGATATTCCCTGAAGCATGTGGACTATATCAATATCTATTGTCTCATTCACTCCTAGAGGTATAGTCGCAGGGTGAAGGGGCTTCTATGTGGGGACTCTACCCTGCTAAATAGGTGTAAATTGTGTACCGGTTAATCTTGTGTATATCCTTTTCCTCGGCCCAGAAATCTTGGAAAAAAATAATTTGGGATCTCGTTGAGGATAAACTCGCAATAGATTTTCCTTAGAAAGTATAGTGGCACTTCATTGATATTACAAGGTGGATAATCAAACACCATCCACCATCGGTCTAAAAAAATATTTTTAATCAAATCATTATTGCACTAATGGATGGGAAACCATTTGTATGACAAAAAAAAAGCAAATTAGTGCAGGTGTTCGTGAATAAGGAGCATATGAGGTCTTTTGTAAAAATTTCCTTTACATCGACATATGACAATTTTTGGAATAATAAAACCGCAAGCCTCTCTATAAGATGTCCAATAATCAATTCACCTCATTTTCATATCAAATTGATCCACTAATGCCTCCAATGTGTTTTCAAGAGAGGTGCGGTGGGGTTTTGTAGATTGTGAATCCCTCATTATTTTTATTAAAACCTCAACTTCAATTTTGTTTTCAACTATGTCGGTTATAAAATCTTCTTGAATGCCCAGGGATGTTGAGTAACTATGGGAGGGCTGGGAGGGATGACAAGAATAGTAGGGTTTGGTTGTGGTTGATTCCCTTGACCTCAAACTATAATAATAAAAAAATGTATTCAATTCAAATTCTACTCTATAATTACCAAATTTCAATGTAATTTTGAGAAAATAATTGTGCCTACCTCTTCTCTATGGTGCCATCATTGATTTAGATATTCCCAATGATTCAGAGATGATCATTTGAAGTTGAGATCTAGCTAAATGAAAAATGCAAGGGCATGGTTAAGCTCTAAAAATAACATTTGAGGGAGTTAAAATGATAAAGGCTCGGGTTTCTTTTTTTTATTTATAACAGACATAATGCGTACGTGTTATAGCGCTTGGTAATTCCCAAACCTAGAAAAACATAATGTGATCGCATTATAATATAACGCATACGTGTTTTGTCTATTTTTTGGGTTTTTCAACTTTTTGGCCCTAAAATTGGTGTACTTACCCATCTTTGACACGATCACAAGGTAAACTTTGTGGATTTTCTATTTGAATCACTTGATAAGTCCCTTAAAATGGCTAAAGAAGATGAAGGCCCTTTCCATCGTTGTCCACTCAAAATTCCCCTGCTCTTAAGAAAGTGAAAATTTTAAAATTTTGAGTTTAAGTGTCTTCTCTATTGTACTCAATGTTAAAAGTCACAAAATTGAGAAAAACTGCATTTTTGGGTCATTTGGTGTGTTTTTCGGGCCTGTCGGACATTTTTGTCCCGCGTGTCCCAAGATCAAACGGGCCCTCTATTCCCCGATCGGACGGTTTCCCTAAAGTTTGTCTTTTTCAGGCCTGTCGGAATTTCTTGTCCCAAATGTCCCAAGTTCAATTTGACAAGTTGTTCCATTTTCGGCCGAATCGCCCGAACCGCGTACTTCACGCTTTCACGTCCCAAATGTCCCAAGTTCAATTTGGCAAGTTGTTCCATTTTCGGCCGAATCGCCCGAACCGCGTACTTCACACTTTCACATCCCAAATGTCCCAAGTTCGCCCAGACTTGTTGTCACATTTTCGCCCGATCTCGCCGAGTCACGTGTTTCGCGCACTTTTGTCCCGCATGTCCCAAAAGGCATTTTTGCGTCTTTTCCCTGCTTCACCCAAATCGGCCGAGCCACGTGTTTCACGCATTCATGTTCCACATGTCCCAAATGAACCAAATGCCATTCGTGCTTATTTTTCCCGCTCTACCCGAATATCTTGCTTATTCAAATTGGTAGGTATGTATTAAATGCGCATTCATTATCTTTCTCTCTCCTAATCGGCTATATAACGAGCGACCCCCTATGCATTTTTCACACTGCTTCCATGTTATCCCTTGCTTAAACCCTTGCAATCTAAAATCCTACACGTGTATCCCTTCCCTCTGTAATTCCTTCCCGAGTCTAGTTTGTGGCTCTGCCCTCCGATTTACTATCAATATGAAGATCAAAGTCTTGGAGGAGGCTTTGGGAGAGCTGAAGAATAACTGGCAGAAGGGTGAGGCTTTCAAGACACTGGTTGTATCTGCTTTCAAAGACATACACTGTCATCTTCAGGATGAAACTTCTGGTGTGCCTCTTTCCCTGCAAGAAATCAAAGCTCAATTCAGAGCTTTTGTCAAAGATAATCTATTCAAGGAAAGCTCCATTTCAAAAGAGAAAATGAAGGAGATCTGCTCTCTTCAATCTGCCATTGAAGAAGCAAATAAAGACTATCATACTCATGTCGAGTTTGATAAGGAAATGGAGAAGTGCCTCGGATTTTGGGCTCAGTCTACAACCAACACGTCAGTCCCTCGTGGCAGAGACATAGCCGAGGCATTGAAGAGATTCAGGCAGTGAATTTTGAAGTCAGTGGGTCCCTCCCATTCATAACCACCTGTCTTCTTCTCCTTATTCTTCTCTTCTTTTCTAATTCTTTTTCTCGGATTCATTGTAATTAGTTGAGGTATTGCGATTGGCAATCCTTAACTAATCTTTAGTTAAAAGAAGTAGTTACAAAGAGTAACTGATTTGTAAGCTATATAATGGCCTCTTCACGCCATTTTGAGAGGGGGAAGAACTTGGCTTATTTTCTGAAAGTGTAAATAGATCATAAAGAAATCAATACATAAGGGCTTTTCATTCTTTGTCTATCTGATCTCTTTTATCCCCAAGCTTTCATTTAATTTTGTGAAGATCATTTGTCTGTGTTATGTCAAGAAACTTTGTGTTCTAGCAGATGTTATTTACAGAACTTTGTGTCTTTAAATTCCATCTTATTTATATGATACAAATGATCTTGTTTCAATTCACTGTAACTTCACATACATAAAGAATTACTCTGTTATCTATAATTCTGCATGTTGCCTTTCTGCTCATTCTCGTATTCTCATTCCTCAGTCCTTTTGTAATTGATGATCTTTATAGAAAACACTTTCATAATATCCAAGTTCAACCAAGAAAATCATGTTTTGTATATTTGTAAATAGGTTCGTTTCTGAATAAGGGAACCTCTCCCATTAAAGAGGAGGGACTTCTTGTCCCCTGACTGTTGCTCTTCGTAAAGTCCTATTTGACGACCAACAGTTTTTGGCGACTCCACTGGGGAAAATCATATTCCAGTTCTGTAATTTTTGATCATCCTTTGATCTGGCGACTCTCATTTTACTCGAGGGAGAAGGGCCCTTGGTATTGAAGATTCTCAGTTTCAGCTTTTGGAGCAGCAGGGTTTTCCTTTCCCTTCAACAAGAAATAGAAAGACTCGTTCGACAAGCACTCCACCTATTCAAGATAGAATTCCTACGGGTGGTATTCCTTCAGAGCCAGCTAGTCCTAATCTTCGAGCTTTGATTCTTGCTGGTGTTGCAGTTCCTCTCCAAGCCATTTTTCCAAGAATGGCGGTACCATTGCCCTAGGGTCATCGTGTCGGGCCCCTTGCTCTTCCTCAGCCTTTGCATGAGTTACCCAGAGGTAACCGGAAGAACTTCCCTAAATTCAAAGGTGATGGCAAAGTGCATCCTGATGAACACATCGTAGCCTTCATAGTTGCATGTGGAGTTCTGGGAGTTGAACATGAAGACGTCTCCGTGAGACTGTTCGTTGAGACTTTACAAGATAATGTTGTTGATTGGTTCTATCGCCTTCCGGCTGGTGCTATCACTAGCTAGGACACCATGAGAAATAGGTTTGAAAACCGTTTCAAACCAGCAGAAGATGTGCATGCTTTGCTAGCCCAAATCTCTCAGATAAAGAAAGATTCACAAGAGCCCATGAGAGAATTTGTGGCCCGATTCAACAAGTTGATTAATAAAATTCCACCAAATACTGACCTGTTGATCAAATCCAAAAATGTTTCTTCCTAAATGCCCAATCACCTAAAGTTAGTTATGTGCTAAGAAGGGCTAATCTCGCAACATTGGCTGAAGATCAAACTCTTGTTGTTAGTGTCGAGGATGATTTAATCATGTCAGGGAAGTTGAGGAGAGACCCTTCCAAATCTAAGTCTGCTTCTTCCTCCTCTTCCACCCCTGGACCTAATCGATCCATTGGTTCAAAAACTTGCGAATGATCTCATTGCCATAAAGAAACAATTGGCTCAGCATGCTCCCTATGCAGACGTTCCAAGGAGGAATTTTCAGCCCAGAAATCATTTTCCTGCTTCTCAAACAAGATTAGCACTTGAAGGACCTCCTGTTAAAGTTCCTGTCAATGCAACCTGTGAAGTTGAGGAACCAGATGATGATGAGGATAATGAAGCTTGCGAGGAATTTGTGGAAGAAGTTGATGATGAAGCAGATGAACTTGAGGGATCTCGAGTTAATTTCTTCACCACTGAGGGCATTGATGATGGAGATGATTATGATGAAGTAGTAGCGGACATGAATAGCGAATCATTCGCTGTCATGACTCGAGAGTAGACAAATCAGAGGGAGAAAGTGACGCAGCCCCCCAAGAAATCTAAGGAGCAGCCAACAACTATCCCCGTAATTGCAAAAAGAGGATCTCCTATCCCCGTTTCATCTACACCAAAGGTGAGTCCTGTCAATCCTGCTATTAAAGTTACTTCTTTTTCCCCTAAAGTTGATAAACCTAGGATCTCAAGTGATGATGGCCCATCCACTTCTGGGTCTTTTGATATTATTGATCACCTGAAAAAGACTAAGGTTCAAATTTCAGAGGCTGAGTATTATCAAACCCATCCCAAAGCTTTTGCTAAAATGATTCACTTTGTCAATTCCCATTCTAAGACCACCTCTAAAGGCCTTTTACCCACTCCTTCTTCGCACCACAACCTAGTCTGGTAGCCGTTGTCACCTCACCCAATGACAAAATTAAACCATTTTATGTAACACTTCTTATAGCTGGCCATAGGCTCAGTAATTGTGTCATAGACTCAGGAGCCTCAGACAACGTGATGCCTGCTAAAGTAGCTCATGCCTTAGGCTTGACCCTCACACGCACTTATGGATCTTGTTACTCTATGGAGAGTAAGGAAGTGCCCCTGGTCGGAAGAATTAAAGATGCACAAGTGGCTTTTGTTGCTTTGCCTAAGAAGAGAGTTTTGGCTACCATCTTAGTAGCAGATATTCCTCCTTCATATAGGATGTTGCTAAGTAGGAACTTCTGTAAGGATGTGGGTGGAGAAATTCAAATGGATTGGTCACATGCACTCGTACCTATTAATGGACAAATGAAGAAGTTGCTACCTGAGAAGCAATCTGAGTATATTGTACAAAAAATGGATGATCCTAAAGCACAAATACTCTATGAGGATATGGGGCATGGTAACTATATGATTATGTCCCCTGATGAAATCCAACTCCCCAAAGTGTCACCTAAAGATCCTAATGGTGTTTGGATTTTAGAGTTTGATGGAAGTTGTTCCTCAGCTGGTTCTGGAGCTGGTGTCCTACTGGTGTCACCTGAAGGAAGCCTACATCCTTTTTCATTCAAGTTGTAGTTCGAAAATACTAATAATACAGCAGAGTATGAGGCTCTCATTCTTGGACTGCAAGTGGCCAAAGAACAAGGTGTAAAGAATCTTCTGGCTCGTGGTGATGCAGAATTGATTGTAAAGCAAGTTAGAAGCCTTTTCCAAGTAAAAAATGGAAGGTTGAAACATTACCGGAATCAGGTTTGGGATTCCATTGAATTTCTTGATGCTTTCTCCATCGAAGCAATACCTAGGGAGAAGAATAGTAGGGCTGATTCACTAGCAGTCTCAGGGTCACTACTGATTCCTCATCCTGACTTCTCTCAAGACAAGTTCACCATTGAGATGGTCCATCGGCCTAGTGTACCTGATAATACCAATAACTGGAAAGTTTTCAATGATGATCAACACTTGCTTTCTTTCTTAGAACTCAAGGGTAATTTTGAACAACTGTATTTTGAAGGAAGCGACAACCTGCCTCGTGAAAATGTGCCCTTTGACAAAGCAGTCACCCAAGGAGAAGAAACGGATCAAGATGGATGCATCAAACTCAAAGGAAACAAGATTCCTAAAGGATTGGTGAGTTTAGAGGAACTATTTGATAAACATGACAGGTATGTGAAGTCTAGAGCTTCTACTGGACCTCAACAATCAGCTGAGTATGATAAAATTAATATTGGGAGTTCTACTGATCCTAAGCTCGTGAACATTGGAAAATGTTACACAGCAGATGAGAGGAAAAAAGAAATTGATCTTTAAACAGGTATAAGGATGTTCTTGCTTACTCTTATGAAGATTTAAAAGCTTTCAAACCAAAATATATGCAACATTGTATTCCTCTCAAACCTGGAATTAAGCCTTTTAAGCGAAAATGAGGCAATACAACCCCAAAATAGTTGACACCATCTTTCAGGAAATACAGAAGTTGTTGAAGGCCAAAATCATTTTTCCCATTCACCATTCAACATGGATTGCTAATATTGTGCCTGTTAGGAAGAAAAATGGTGAGATCCGCATCTGTGTTGATTTCAGGAATCTGAATCAGGCTTCCTTGAAAGATAATTATCCTTTGCCTATGATGGATCAGGTCTTGCAAGCAGTAACAGGATCTGAAATGTTATCTATGCTTGATGGATTCTCGGGATATAATCAGGTAGAGGTTGATACTGCAGATCAACACAAAACAGCTTTCACTACTCCTTGGGGTACCTTTGCTTACAAGAGAATGCCTTTTGGGCTCATTAATGTTGGTGCCACTTTTCAGAGAGCCATGGATATGGCCTTTGGAAGTTTGAAAGGGAAGTGTATTGTCATATACCTTGACAACTTGACAGTGTTTTCTAAAACAAGGGCGGATCATTTTGACCACCTGGAGACAATTCTGCTAAGATGCAGAGAACATGGGATTTCTTTGAATCCTAAAAAATCTTTCTTTTATGTCACAGAGGGGAAATTATTAGGGCACATCATCTCCAAAGATGGTATTAAGATTGATCCTGAACGAGTACAAGCTATCCAGCGAATTCCTCTCCCAACTAGCAAAAAGGGCGTGCACTCTTTCTTTGGTAAGATCAATTTTTTAAGAAGATTCATCCTTGATTTTGCAGAGTTAACTTTGAGTATTTCCCAAATGATGAAAGACAAACAAACATTTGGTTGGTCTTCTGAAGGAAAGGAATCTTTTGAAGGTATTAAAAGAGCTATTGCTAAAACTCTTGTTCTAGCTCATTCCGATTTCAAAGAAAGATTTTATTATCTATTGCTATGCCACAGATAATACCTTGGCTGCCGTTTTGACTCAAGAAGACTCTAATGAGCATGAACTTCCAATTATGTTCATGAGCTATATTCTGAAAGATCATGAGTTAAAATACCCCATGATGGAAAAACATGCTTTTGCAGTGTTCAAAGTTGTTAAGCAGTTTCATTTTTACATCCTCAACTCTCACTCCATGGTGTTGGTTCCAGATACAACTGTTAAGTCAATTCTCACACAACAGGAATTTGGATCCAAGAGAGGGAACTGGGTTGCTAAGGTCCAAGAATATGATATTGACATCAAACCAACCAAGCTCATCCGTGGAAAAGGTCTTTGTGAGCTCATTGCTGAAGGAGCTAAGCATGAATTACTGGAGAATAAAGTTGGCCTTCCTACCATTCTGTTTCTTAGCTCAGTTGATGAATGGTATGCTGATATCACTCATTTTCTCACCTATGGAGAGTGCCCCTCTCATTTAACTGCCAAAGAAAAGAGGACTGTTAAACTAAGGTCAGTGCAATATGTGTTGTGGGAAAACGCCTTGTTCAAACGTGGGTTAGATGGAAGATTTTTGAAATGTGTGGACAAGGAACAGCAGAAAAAGTTACTCTCAGCTTTTCATGATCAGGCATGTGGAGGGCACTATTCATCAACGGTCACTGCTCATAAGATACTTCGTGGAGGATATTACTAGCCTTCCTTGTTCAGAGATGCATCCAAGTGGGTTGATAAATGTGAGGCTTGTCAGACCTTCGTGGGAAGACCCAAATTGGCCTCTTTGCCTCTTAAGCCAGTTGTAATTGAAGAACCTTTTCAACAGTGGGGTTTGGACTTCATTGGAACACTTAATCCCACTTCTAGTGCTGGTCATACTCATGTATTAACTGCCACGGATTATTTCACCAAATGGGTAGAAGCTATTCCAGTTAAGAGTACTACTTCTGAAGTGGTATGCAGCTTCATCAAAGAGAACATCTTGGTAAGGTATGGTGTACCTAACAAGATTGTAACAGATAATGCTTCGAATTTCTCTTCAACCGAGATAATGGATTTTTGCTATGGGTATGGCATTTCTTTGGCTCACTCCTCAGATTACTACCCTCAGGGAAATGGGCAAGCAGAATCCACTAATAAAAATTTGGTGACTATTATAAGGAAATTAGTCAATGAGTCTCAACGAAACTGGCACAAGAAGCTCTATGATGCTCTTTGGGCAGACAGGATTACACCAAAGAGAGCTATTGGAATGTCTCCTTTTCAAGTGGTATATGGAGTAGAAGCTCAATTGCCAGTAACAGTGGAGCTGCCAGCCTTGCATCTAATGAAGGCCATTGAAGATACTAGTTTCAGTGATGCTTTGGATAAGAGAATTATGTACCTTCACAAACTGAATGAGGACAGATTAGAGGTTGTTGATAGGATATCTGTTCACTAGCAGAAGGTAAAGGTCCTGTTTGATAAGAAAGCCAGGTTCAGAGATTTCCAAGTTGGAGACACTATTTTGTTATGGGATAAAAGGCATGAACCTCGTGGCAGCCATGGCAAGTTTGATTCCCTTTGGCTCGGACCTTTCAAGATCAGACACTTTGCTGGTAAGAATTCCTTTTATCTTGATTACATGGATGGTTCTCCTCTCCCACTTCCTTATAGTGGGCAGTACCTTAAGTTGTTCAAGTCATAGGTGATTAGGGAGTCCTTTGTATATTCTGTACAGCATTTTTGTTTTTCTTTCCTTTTTGTTTTGGTGTGTTGTCCTCTGTATTGGTTTGCTTTTTGACTCCGTGGCCCAATGGATAAGGTACTGGTCTGCTTCCCGAGTTTTCTAAGTTCTTACCTTGTCTCATTCCTTGAATTTATGCTAAGTCATCCCTGAAGGAGCAGGCTGTTGTCCACTCAAAATTCCCCTACTCTTAAGAAAGTGAAAATTTTAAAATTTTGAGTTTAAGTGTCTTCTTTGTTGTACTCAATGTTAAAAGTCACAGAAATTGAGAAAATCTACGTTTTTGGGTCATTTTGTGTGTTTTTCAGGCCTGTCAGACATTTTTGTCCCGCGTGTCCCAAGATCAAACGGGCCCTCTGTTCCCCGATCGTCCGGCTTCCCGAAGTTTGTCTTTTTCGGCCCGTAAGAATTTCTTGTCCCAAGTTCAATTTGACAAGTTGTTCCATTTTTGGCTGAATCACCCGAACCGCGTACTTCGTGCTTTTGCGTCCCAAATGTCCCAAGTTCAATTTGGCAAGTTGTTCCATTTTCAGCTGAATCGCCCGAACCGCGTACTTCGTGCTTTCACGTCCCAAATGTCCCAAGTTCGCCCGGACATGTTGTCACATTTTCACCCGATCCGGCCGAGTCGCGTGTTTCACGCACTTTTGTCCCGCATGTCCCAAAAGGCATTTGTGCATCTTTTCCCCGCTTCGCCCGAATCAACCGAGCCACGTGTTTCACACATTCGCATTCCACATGTCCCAAATGAACCAAATTCCATTCGTTCTACCCGAATATCTTACTTATTCAAATTGGTAGGTATGTATTAAATGCGCATTCATTATCTTTCTCTCTCCTAATCAGCTATATAACGAGTGACCCCCTATGCATTTTTCACACTACTTCCATGTTATCCCTTGCTCGAACCTCGCAACCTAAAATCCTACGTGTGTATCCCTTCCCTCTCGTAATTCCTTCCCGAGTCTAGTTTTCAGCTTTGCCCTCCGAATTACTATCAATATGAAGATTAAAGTCTTGGAGGAGGCTTTGGGAGAGCTGAAGAATAACTGGCAGAAGGGTGAGGCTTTCAAGACACTGGTTGTATCTGCTTTCAAAGACATACACTGTCATCTTCAGGATGAAACTTCTGGTGTGCCTCTTTCCCTGCAAGAAATCAAATCTCAATTCGAGCTTTTGTCAAAGATAATCTATTAAGGAAAGCTCCATTTCCAAAGAGAAAATGAAGGAGATCTGCTCTCTTCAATCTGCCATTGAAGAAGCAAATAAAGACTATCATACTCATGTCGAGTTTGATAAGGAAATGGAGAAGTGCCTCAGATTTTGGGCTCAGTCTACAGCCAACACGTCAGTCCCTCGTGGCAGAGACATAGCCGAGGCATTGAAGAGATTCAGGCAGTGAATTTTGAAGTCAGTGGGTCCCTCCCATTCATAACCACCTGTCTTCTTCTCCTTATTCTTCTCTTCTTTTCTAATTCTTTTTCTCGGATTCATTGTAATTAGTTGAGGTATTGCGATTGGCAATCCTTAACTAATCTTTAGTTAAAAGAAGTAGTTACAAAGAGTAACTGATTTGTAAGCTATATAATGGCCTCTTCACGCCATTTTGAGAGGGAGGAAGAACTTGGCTTATTTTCTGAAAGTGTAAATAGATCATAAAGAAATCAATACATAAGGGCTTTTCATTCTTTGTCTATCTGATCTCTTTTATCCCCAAGCTTTCATTTAATTTTGTGAAGATCATTTGTCTGTGTTATGTCAAGAAACTTTGTGTTCTGGCAGATGTTATTTATAGAACTTTGTGTCTTTAAATTCCATCTTATTTATATGATACAAATGATCTTGTTTCAATTCATCAGTAACCGCATACATAAAGAATTACTCTGTTATCTATAATTCTGCATGTTACCTTTCTGCTCATTCTCGTATTCTCATTCCTCAGTCCTTTTGTAATTGATGATCTTTATAGAAAACACTTTCATAATATCCAAGTTCAACCAGAAAATCATGTTTTGTATATTTGTAAATAGGTTCATTTTTCGAATAAGGGAACCTCTCCCCATTAAAGAGGAGGGACTTCTTGTCCCTGATCGTTGCTCTTCGTAAAGTCCTATTTGACGACCAACACCTACACAAAGGACTTTTGTATTTTCTATTTAAAATGACAACTTCCCATAAATAAATCTCATGCTTACCTGTTAGCCAAGAAAGGAGCATCATGTCCCCTCCTGTTCCATAACCAACTCCCTATTTTTGTTACCGTCACTACCGCCTTTTTCTCTCTATTTTTGTTACCATCACTACTACCTTTTTCTCCCTTTCAACTATGATTCAGACATCATGATCATTAGCCGAGTGGTCGGTGTTCTCCCTCATTCTTTTTCTCTTGGATCTCCCTCATCTTCTTTGTGCAGATCTTAACCCTTTGGACCCCTTGGAGCATTCTCTTAAGGTCTCGAACCACTTTCGGACTCGACATCTACTTCCTCTCAACATCTTGTTTATACTTCTCTAGCTTCTCCTATCATATCCACTAACATTGTAATGGCTACAACCCGACTCAACTCACCGATCACAAAAGTATTTTCGGATTCCCTCCCTCCCTTTTGCATGGAAGTTAGCATGGAATTGGAAATTATAGATGTGTTAGAAGATCTCTCCTCGGCCTTGCCTTGTTTCTTCTCTCACAAAGAAAATAAGCTCCCACTCCAACTTCAGAACATAAGGAGAATTTAGAGAAGATCTCTCTTGATCCACACGAGGCCATTGAAGATTATATTACACTCAATATCTACTATCAAGGAATGGAAAATTCATATGGAAATGACCTTGATGAAAATCAATGAACTATTCTCGGAACACATTAAGTTAGTGGACGTGTTAGTTGAAGGAAGCCCTATTGTTGATGCTAAGGATGAAGAAACTACTCTCATGAATATCCATAAAATGTAAGTTGACTTTTTCTAGTTTGGGATTTTTTGCTTTTTTATTTTTTGCTACATACGAGATTGTTCTCTTCTTGTTTGATGCAGCCCAAAATTTAGTAACAAAAACCCAATGAAACCCTATGCACACTAGCACATCACTCACCTAGAATGAGTGCTCACCGAAGTGCGTAATGGTACCAGTCCTCTTTAGGGTTGTTGTAGTAGGATGTTAGCATGATGCGAGACTTAACATATATAGTTCTATTACTAGCACATCACTCTACAAAGCATACCAAATCTATATCCAAGGAAAAATAGAACTAAGTACTAACCATGATGAGATCAAAATCATACTAGATTCAGATACTCATAGAACTAATACTTAGATTTAGTTAATATCCTCCATTATATTCAATGCATTAAGTTACAGAAGCTTCATTACAATATCAAAAGTATGCACATAGTAGCATAACATTGTATGTCTCGATCTCATCACCTCTCTCTCACGATCTCCTCTATATATTTCTATTTCTATTACACTGCCTACTCCATATATACAAGGGTGGGGAATTTCCCTTCATCACTAATCCTTTCCAAAAATAGGTTGTGTGCTATTCTTAGCCACTTGCCTTTACAAAACTAACAACACATACAAGTTCATTAACAATAGATTACTACTAGATTGATTGACAGATCAGATCTATTTCCATCATGTGTCCATACAAAGTGCTTTGTATCCAATCCTCCAAAAATATCCAATACATGGTGCGCATGTCTCTGCCTCATTTGTGTGCTCTGCACGCCATCTCTAAAAATAGACCTTTATGGGTGAAAATGGCTAAACCCCAAAACTGAACTTATGTTTTGTGCGCGTGTTCTCCCTATCCATTCACACCTTTGTGTATGACTTACTTTCCTATGCAGAATTCTTGTTGAATTTCTCTCGTCAAGTGTTATTTGATCAACATTACCCCACACTAATTTCATTTTCACCCCGACAATGGTCATCTCCAACAACTAAAGTAAAGAATAGAAGAATGGAAAGAATGGAAAGAATGAAAGAATGTATGAAAGAATGTTTTACTCGTAGTCTCTTCTTCACTTGAACAAATAATTCCGATATTAATGTTTTATTTCAGCCTCTAAGGTCTTCCATTCAATGAGTGCTTCGCTGGTTTTTCTAGAATGTCCACCACAATGGACTCCAATTCATCCCTCGCAATCTCCCATTTTTCATTTTACAAGACTAACACAATGCTAGACATTGAGGTCATTCTTCCCTCTAATAAATCTATCTTTTATGCAATGAGCTTCCAAAGTTCTTCCATCTAAGTCTTGTGCGGTTCTTATGCTGTAGCAAGGGCCTTACGTTTTTGCTTAACCATTGATAATATTTTTTCTCAGCCCAATGTCATGTCCTTCATTTCTCTCTAGACCTCATTGTTCTCTTCCAGGGTCTTTACATTGATAAGCACCTCTAGAGATGTGCAGATGTTCAAGGCTTGGTCTGCTTTCTTCAATTCTTCTTGTAGCACTTATAACATTCCTTCATAGGATGAATTCTTCAAAGATCATTGAAGCCTTTTCTTTTCTTCCTCTTTTACTAGATCCTTGGCACTAGCATGCATGAGAGGCTCATCTTCAAGTACTAGGTCCACCAACTTTCCTACATAATGTATTATGAAGGAAATGTCTGTGATACTTTTGGCTCCAAGTGTGTCCTAGTTCTTATGACATTATCTCCAATATCCTTTACGATGCTGATAAATACAACATTCTTCTTCTACCACATTCTTCTTTCCCTTCACTCCTACTCGTAACTACTTTCTTGGGTGCCATTTCTATCTTGTAATCCTTTGTAGATCATGGCCTCTTGAATTCTGAAATGTGCAAAGAAAAACCTAGCTCGATTCAGCATGCCCTAGGTGAAATCACGTGCCCTAGCTCCTCTCTATTACCTTGCTTCATTCAAACCCTTCACCACCGGGAACACAAATTCTTTCTACACATGATCTCTTTTTCTTGATCTGGTTACACACCTCTCGCACCTTTAATACGATCACTCGGCTCTTTGCACTTGTCTCCTTTTTAAATAATCATAATTGCAATAGTAAAAATGAACTCACATCCCATCCTTATATAGATTTTCAAATTTTTGATGCATTCATTGCTCCTTCGCCTACATAATATCCTCTCATGAATTGACCAATTCCATCCTTTCCATGCATTACATCCTCGCACCTCATCTATAACGTTATACCGCTCCTTCCTACCCTCCGGTCATAGGCACATGGTAGCAGATTGGAACAAAAAACGAGCCTACGAGTCCATGATTTATCTTTTTCCCTTTCCTCCGATTCCCCGCTTGGCTTTGACTCGGGCCCGAATGCTGAATTTTTCCTTGGGCGGAGTTGCGGGCCATTTTGTAACTTTTACCCCTTTTGATAACAAGGGGCAAAGAACCAACTTTTTCCCCAATGGTCCACTTTCCCCTGGGACACGCAGCAGTCTGGCGCTCGTTTAGAAACCTTTTCTCTATTTACCCCTTGAATCAGCGCCATACTAACACTTGGCATTCTCTGCTTATACCTTTATACTTAGCCAATTTTGAAGCCTTTTCTATCTGTCTTTTGACTTTGTTTCCTCTTCTACAGGATCGTGGTCGATCCAATATTTGGCACGGGGTGAAATATGGATAATAGCTCCCGTATAACACTAATACTAGTATCGACTAAAGATACAAGTTGTCCAACTTCTAGACTTGAGTTATTGGTAGAAAACATACCGCCATATTATACAACAAAGTGGCTAGAACTTCTCTATTATCATGAACCTAAATGGAGACATCAACCTTTACCTTTATCATCAATATGAATGGAGGCATCATCCTTACCCTTATATCAAAGTTAACTCGAGAGTAGGGGTTGTAGGGAGGAAATACCTAGCCCAAGATCTTTAGTGTCCATATAAGCCTGGATATTCTTAACTTGGGTCTTTACCTCTTGTACCACTGCTCCTCTTCCCATAATTAGTGGTGGTGTTCGATTTGTGCACCACCAAATTGCAATCATGTAACTATATAGTCATAAATTATAAATATATTTTGCATGAGAGAGCTTCCAAGGATGTTGACGAAGATATTTACCGAGATTGGCATTATGGTAATCACAAAAGAGGGGAAACTCATAGTGCATTTCCTTATTTGCTCTTGCATTTTATGACCCAAAAAAAACCAAATACTAATGCAAAAGATGTTACCTCTGTTTTCAGACCAATGATAAAATACTTTCTTAAAATATATGTAGTTGTTAGTAAATGTTATTCATGAGTATCAGTCCCATGAGACTTCCATAAAATAAAGAGGTTACCATGTGGAGAAAGTGAATATCTATGAAGACTCACAATATTTTGATGTTTGATGCTTCCAACTGTTTCCAACTCAGTTTCAAATTCATGCAATATTTGTGGGTAGTGATTGTAATTCTCTTTATAACATATCCAAGAAAACTTCATTGCTCAACTAAACTGATTAATACATCATTCTTTTGTAGTTTAATTAAATTTAGAAGACACATATATTAATGCTTGGATAAAATCATTATATCTTTAGGTATGTACTTGTCATAATATAACAAAATCTTGAAAACTCGTAGCTTTTGGATATCCTACATGAGATAAAATTAATAATCAAATGATGGAGTAAAGTCAAGCATTCAAGTGGTTTTACAATCCATTTTCTATGTTTCTTTGTTCGATCTCTGCACATAATATTACCAAAATTTTAGTTTTAACCATATCAATTCGAAAACCTTTATTTTCACAATCCTAAGTTATGGTCCATTTAGTATAATTAGTTTGAAACATCATTATGATAAAAACCTTAAGCTATTGACAACATTTAAGCACATGTTCCTAATATACATCTATGTCATCTTACTTTTATATTAAAGATATTTGTGAAGGCTTACCTCCATGAATAGTGCTAAAATATAATCATAAAACAAATTTGAAGTGTAACATATTATTTTGGAGCTCAATAAAATTCCCAAAACTAAATTGCTCAAAGTGTTCAATGCAGAGTAAAAATCCTACAAGATGAAAAATGTTACATATATAGCTCAATACTCACAATAAGAATTTGAATACAAAAATTAAAATACACCACAAGATTTCACTGAAAGTTGGTGGAAATCCCCATAACAATCACCACCCCTTGTTTAGTAAAAATAATCTTAGCACTTCGCGTTTTCCACATTTTGTAGAAATGATTTAAGAATTATAAGTTGCTTTGTTTGGAAACTATAAAATTGTTGTCGAAAAACCTTAATTAAGCTTTACTACCTTATAAAATAGTACATTTCATTTAATCACAAGCTTTTTACTAGCAGGTAACTACAAATCATAAATGGAATAGGGAATATTAATGCAAGTGAAAACAACAACAAAGGTAGTTTGGGAGTATAGTTTCCTCCGTGAACTTGTCACCCACAATAATTGTTGCCGGATCAAAGTAATAGACCTATGAAAAGTAAGTTTTTCTTTCCAATTTTTTCTCAGGTTTGTAGGATTTGGCATGACTCTACAAATTTTGATGAAAATGTTGAAGAAGCTGTAGACACCTAAAATTGGTTATCCAATTTGGTGTCCCCCGTGCACGTTTGTCTTCTCGGGTAACCTGGGGCACGTTTACATCACCACTTCTCCCTTAGGGTATTATTTAATATTTGATTTAAACATCTATCCTAAGTTTATGTCACCCCATTATGTTTTACCCATGGATAATTAAATATTAACTATTTAATTATATTTTCTACATATATCCTAACCACTTATCTACCCCATATCAATTCCTAACCTCCCGTATCTATTATATCCATCTATCCCCCTATTTCTTCTCCTCCCAAACTGAGCAACGGGATATTTCCTGTATTTGAGGTGGAAGGATCACTTCATCTTCCCAAAATCATCCCTTTTGGCCATTTTGGGAGTCTATTCCCTGATCGGCACCGACCGATACTCGGTCGACGCCGATTTTTTGGAGTGGCACCGATTTCATCTCGGTCGGCACCGATTACAAATAGAAGGCCAGAATTCAGTTCTGGTTAGACAGTGAGACAGAGAGAGAGACAGAAAGAACGAGAGAGTTTTGAGCATCAAGTCTGAGCATTATCTATCAAGTGAGAGTGAATCCTGTCCAAACCAATCCCTGAGAGGAGTACCATTACTCTGCTCCTACCACATCGACATCGTGAGCCTCCATCGATCTCTTGGTGACTCTGTTCCTACATCCAGCATAGGTGGAGCCTTGTCAGTATCCCTACGGCTCTTGCAGATCCAACGGAGATCGACGATCTAGCTTCCACTGTCTGTTTCTCAATCTTCCTGCAATTTTCCCAAGTCGACACCGATTGTACCCAGTCGACACCGATTCTCTCTAGTCGACGCCGACCTATATCAGTCGACACCAATTCTTATCAGTCGATGTTGATTTTCCTAATCGGCACCGATCTGCCTATGGACAAGTAAAATAATTTAGGGAACACAAATCTAGCATTGTTTTCACACTTTCCCATTTTTTATTGGTTTTTTCTCTTTGTTTACTTTTCTGTCTGTCATTTTTAATCAAAATATAGACATTTACTTACATCTTTTATCATGTATGCTTCTTTCCTTAATTGAAAACGTGGACTGACATCCGCCGAGGGAGCTTATCGCTTCAGGACCCGCTTTTCGGGTAGTCCACCCAAATATCTTTTAACATTGTCTTTTTCTGTCAAGCATCTGTGTCTCGCAGGTTTCTTGGATCTACTTTGTAGGATCACTCGTGTGTGCCCATCTTGTCTACATCAGATTTCTTTTCCATCTACATCTTCAGATCTTGTCTTTCAGGTATCAATTTCATTTGAGTTTTTCAAGGTTTTTGTGTTTAGTTTGGTACATTAACTTGGACAGTAACAAGCGCGAAATTCTTGATCTACATTCTGGCACACTGGTGGGACCCAACCAAAGTCCCTTATTGGTAAGTTCATTTCTTTTCCATTTTTGAGCTTCTTTTTATGTTTCTTCATTGCTTTTCATTAGTTCTTCGTAGCATTTCCTCCCTTCATTTTGGTCTTGCTTCTTTCACTTAATAATTCGCAAAGTTAAAAGTTTATTCTTTCTTGCAAAGATAAATTCTAATTCCTATTCCGAAGATCAATAAATCTTTCATTTGATTTCAAAATTGCATTCTTGATCCGTCTCTTTTTGCAAAATTGTTATTTTATTGAAAGTTTTCTAGTTCTTTAAATAGGAATTTTCATTCTACTATCATCTGGATATATCTTTCTGGATTTGTTGGGTGTTTGCTTAACCTTTTATTGTGGAGCACATTACTTGTTCATGGGATTGTTTGAGGGGAAGAGCTCAACAATGCGCTTTTTGAAGTCCACACACCTTGGAGAGCTAAATCTATAGGTATTCCTCTTTTATGGTGTTTTCTCCTTTTTTAAGAACTTAAAAAGAACTTGTTTGTCTTCTATCACATTCAAACATTTCGATTTTGGTGCTTAAAAATAATTTAATCACATCTGGGAAAGAATTTGTTTGACTTGTCTTCATCAAAATCCAACACTTTGTTCTTAGTGCTTAAAAAGAACTTTTCCTTTGTCATTTCTGTTGTATGCTATTCATCTAGTTTTCTAAATAGGCTGGAAAAATTAATCAAAATTGGTAGTGACACTATTTGATTTTTATTTTTCACCCTTGCACACAAA
Source organism: Taxus wallichiana var. yunnanensis (assembly GCA_018340775.1). Classification (NCBI taxonomy): domain Eukaryota; kingdom Viridiplantae; phylum Streptophyta; class Pinopsida; order Cupressales; family Taxaceae; genus Taxus; species Taxus wallichiana. The sequence continues at coordinate 296,176,365 of CM031243.1, read as the reverse complement.
GCCAAAATCACTAGGTATAAAGCATCGAAACAAAAATCCCTCCCTTAGCCTCACCTACTTGGAAGTGACATCCAAGAGGAAGAGCCTACGCGGTACTCGGGCTGTGCTATAAATTCACGGAAGTTCTAGTATATATTGGCAAAGCACCCGACTCCCTTATCGTAGCGGTGTGTGAAGTGTCAAGGTAGCCCCTATATCAAGCCATGTACTAGTCTTTTTTATGAAGTGCCTTTGGGAATCCTCACCAAAACATTCCCAAACCATCCTTAGTTTGGCTATCTCGAGTAGTTCCTATTCTAAAATCCTTCCCTAATATTTTCTTTCTTAAAATCGGAAAACTTAAAAGAGATAATCACCTACGCTGCTTGAATTATCTGTGCATTAGTTAGGTCAATCTTCTTTTTCTATATTTCTGCTTGTTTATGATAGTCATCACTTAGTTAAAATCTAGAAGAATGGCTCAATCTGGCCCCTTCTTCCTCTCGAAATCACCACTAGTGTGGATGTTTCAAGCACCCTCGGGTATTCCTTGAGACGGATATTAGTTGGTTCCCCATCTTGGTCACATAATCCTTTCTATCATACTAAAGCAATCCCATCACGTCCAGCTTCCCCCAGTCCTTCAGAAATATCATCTGCTTCTGATATAGATTATGTTCCTCACGGGGATCCACGAATTTTAGGCACTCCTTGATCACAATCCGATAGCCCTAATGGACTATCTAGTACACAAGTCCATTCAAATATCGATCAAGGACCACCAATTTAGAAGGTTTATGATTATCCTCATGAACCATCCCAGGATTTTGTAGAATAGTTAGCATCCTTTTTCTCGCCTCGAACCACGGAAGAGGGTGGCGCACCTGTGCCTCATTTTCTCTTCCACCGACCATGTCGACTAGTTCTCAAATAGTCTTTCCTATTCCTAACACCCGCAGCTTACCATGACTATTCCAAAACCTACTTCTGAGAAGTCCTCTTATCTGGCTATAATGGGCGCATTTGTGCACCCACAGATTGTTGTTAATTCTTCTATGCCATCAATTACGTCCTAGGGTCACTACCTCTTTATGAGTCAACCCCTTCAACGAGTCGGCTTTGTCTCGCTTCTCATCCTCTAGGTTGGTCTTTCTTCCAATGTTCCAGCAACAGTGACCTTCACCCATCCTCTAAAGATCGTGCCCTTAATAACCAACTGCAATCAAAAGCCTCATTCAAACCTTATTCCCAACCATGTCCAATCAAATCAATACCCATGTTCCTCAATTGATTCCGATTCGGGATGACAAGTATAGGAGCCCACCAATCATAGGCTCCGCTTTCATTCAACCACCTTTTTCTCAACCGCTTGTCATCTCATAAAGATGTTTATACATAGGCTCCTTCACAAAAATACCTCACCAAGCGTCACCTAGAACACCTGGTTATTCCTCTTATCATCTTGTTAATCAACAGATGAATCCCCCATTGACACCTCAACAAAATCCACCATTCACTTCTTATGTAGGACATACCAGTATGCCTCCTCCTCAATCTGACATGGTCCAAATTATTTTCAAGAAAATCACAAACTTAGAAGCCTCCACCAAAGGGGCTCAGCCTTCATACTCTTTTGAAGAAGTGTGTAATGAACCCATTCATCCATCAGTGGCTTTTAAGCCTTATCCCCACTAATGGGAACTTCCTAAGTTCTCAAAATTTCATAGTCGGGAGGATCCTCAACAACACCTGCAAGCATTCAAACACGCTTGCTACTTGATAGTCAGATCGGGAGCAAATGCTCCATACTTTTCCTATGTCTCTAGTAGGTCCTGCTTTAGATTGGTACAATAACATTCCTTGTTTTCTTTCTCTCAATTGGCCCAGATGTTTGTTGAAAACTTTTCAATAAACATCACACATAATATCTCGATTATAGATCTTTATAACATTCACAATTCGATGATGAGTCTATTGCATACTTTTTCACTCATTGGAGAGGGATAATAAACCAATTGTCTTTCTCCCTTCCTCAATCTCAACAGATCGAGTTGTTTACTCGATCTTGTGCTAATCATATTTCTTCCACTTTAAGGATCCAAAATTTTCATACATTTGAAGAAGCCTTTACGATGGCACGTAAACTTGAGTCCCGTGCCATTGAACAAGGGAAGTTAAAACTTCACTCTAAATCTAAACCAGATTTTTCTCGGTTTACAAAATCAAACCCTTCCACTTCTAAAGACAAAAATCAGGGATCCACTAACGCTATCGTATTAAAAACACCACGTGCCAATAACAGTTCTAATCAAACACCACAGAGAGACTCCTCATCTTCTCGAAAAGGACCCTCATCATCTCGATCTTTTACTTCATTGGGGGAATCATATGCTTCTATCTTAGAAAAAATGTTGGAAGTTCACATGATCGAACTTCCCCCTATTAGAAATTTTGATGAAAACCAAGAACGTCCATTCTGGTATAGGGAAAATGACTTCTGTCATTATCATAGAACCAAAGGCCATGACATTGAGTGATGTCAAACCTTCAAAAATCTTGTCCAGAAATTCATTGATAAAGGTGAGCTCATTCTGGATAACCCAAATGCTCCCCCAAATTAGGCACTTGATGTTTTTAAACAACCTTTTCCTAATCATTCCCGAACCATGATGCTTTAGAGTCTCAAAAACCAAACACTCATACTATCAGCTTCATTTCTACTAAAGAATATTCTTCTAAAACTAAGCCATCTATGAACACATCGATCGAATCGAACCTCCCCGCCGCTCCACTAGTCACCTAAGGATTCCATCATCTTCAGACACCTCATCTTTGAATATTCCCACATTGTTAGATATGGATTCATCTCCCTCTGCATCTTTATCTGATCTCCCATCTATACCCGAGATAGTGTCATCCTCATCTGTCTCATCGTCAGATATTCTTTCGATGCTCGAGGCAATTACATCTCTTTGAGTTTCCACCGCGAATACATCTACTTCTGTTTCTCCCATTTTTTCTATGACTATGCCATTGGTAAACATACCTATAGTTGTACCAACTTCAACAAGCGTCTTTGATTTTGAATCTTCCCATTTCCTTTCCCATAGTAGTTACACCCACAATTACTATACCAGAAGTACCTCCCTCGCAAGGAACTGCTCCTTCATCATCCACTTCTTCCATCACCGATACTATTTTTCCTATTAAGGGAAAATCTAAAGAAATAGCATGGCACCTACACTCTCGGTTCCTAGACTTAAACCAAGACAACTAAATTCTAACATTACATCATCAACACCTCCTCATCTCCTTCCCCTAAAAAGGCTACAATCACCTTATGCGGTTGAAGTTGTCACCATCCCTGAAAAAGGAAAACCCATATTTCGGACTATTAAGACTCTTGGTGCTTTCCCTCAAAAATCTCTTTCTGTGCCTCATAAAAGATTGGATTTATCAACTGGGAAGGCATCTTCTTCTACAATACCATCAGAACCATCATCCTCTTCTTCTACAACACCTTCTTCGTTGGTGCCTTGTAAAGTGAATTCACAGACTAGAGAGGCATCACCTCTTTTATCAGGACCATCATCTTCATCACCAAAAGCCAAGGCACCCTATGTTCCTCTGATCAGACCTATTTTGGGAGCTCCTCCCTCATCTAAATCAGCATTATCTAAATCGTCATCTATTTTGATCAAGCAACCTTCCCTATCTCTGAAGACCACAACACTTGTCACATCTTCATCTTCTTCAAAATCTATCTTAGGAGCTCCTCCTCCACAGAAATCAATCATGCCTCACTTGCTTCCATCTCAAGTGTCCAAGGCTACTTCTTCCGATGTCTCGAAAAAGTAAAATGATCCCTAAAAAGACTGTCAAACTAGATATGTAGGTTCTTTTACCTCGGCAGTCCGTGGAGGTAAGAGAGGCACCTCCGTCATCTCTGTCCTCATCTTTGTCTACCGGGTTCTATACCGAGATTCTTTGCCAACTTATCCAGTCTTCATCCATATCCCTTCCTCCGATCAAACCCTATAATCCTAAAGGAGTAAAACCTTCCTAGTTCAACTCTGATTCGATTTGTGCTTACCATCACACCCCGGGACATGATAGTGAGGGATGTAAATCCCTTCAACCTTTCGTTAACAGTCTTTTGGAATAAAGTGATCTTCATCTGGAAGAAGAGGATGAACAAATATCTCTTATCATCTCAACCACATATGAGCCTCAATGATCCACTCAAGACTCTAGTTCTACTAATTCCACGCCAGAGGGTCTTCCACCTTCCCAAATCGACACGATTCATATCGCCACTAGAACACAACAATATGATAATCCATCATCATTTTGGCCACGGGTTGTCATTTCTACAGCCCCTGAAGGAATTCCTCCTTCCACATCAGCCTCAAGACCTAGGGTCTCTATTCATGTTTCACCTCAGGCTCAAATTCCCGTGTCAGTAGAGGAGAGTGTTATGAAACAACTTACTCATGCTCGGTCAAAATGTCTCTTTTTGACCTCATTCAATCATCTCCACAGCATCACCATGCTTTGATTGATAATCTGTGCCATATCGCAGTGAATTCAGATGAGCCCCAACCTTTCAAGATGATTGTTGGATTGAATAAACCGTCAACTACCATTTCTTTTGAAGATTCAGAAATTCCTTCCCTTTCTTCCGAGGATTTGGAGGCTCCCCTCTTTATCACAGTTCAAATCAACAACACTATGTTAAAACACACTATGATTGATAGTGGTGTTGCACTTAATGTCATTTCCTCGCACACATTCAAGCAACTTAAGTTACCAAAGAACGTAGTGTCACCCCCGCCTTTCACCCTTTGATCATTTAATGATCAGTTGGCAGTTACTTTAGGAACTGTGGTCCTACCCATTCAAGTAGGTAAGAAGCTACTTCACGAACTATTTTACATTGTTGAAGGGAAATTCCACTACAATATGATCCTTGGATGCTCCTAGATTCATGCAATGCATTGTATCCCATCAACCCTCCATCGATGCTTAAAATATCAGTATGAGGGAAAAATCTATACTCATCCAGGAGATCCTTTTCCTTCTGCACAATGCGACATGACCACAGGGTCTGCCCCTCTAAAGGAGAATGCTTATTCTCCTGACGAGGCTTCATCCTCTTCCATACCTGCAACAAAACTACTAGATTTACAAAATCTAGAAGAGACATTACAGCGTTTCTCACTAGGAGAGCTTCCTCTTCTTTCTTTTGATGCCCATCTCAAACCTAATGAGTATGGTAGACCAGAAAAACAACCTGAATATCAGCCAGGTCTTGGTCATGTCATCACCATTGGTCTACCCAATCAACAGACTAACTTCATTTACGGTGGTCTTGACACACCTCACTATCACCCAGATTCTCCTCCTCAGGCCAAACCCTATTCAAAGAAGGTTTGATTGTCTACAAAATCCCACATTTGCAAAAACTTATTTATATCGATGCGCGTGGAAGGGTTTTGGCCTAGGAAAGTATGAATAGGGTGTGCATGACCTCGCGTCCATTCCAACTCTCAAACCACATCAAAAATTTGGTTTAGGATTTAAACCTCTTTCAAAAGCCACCATCACTATTCTCGATGAGCCTCTTCCCATTGAGGAACCATCTTCTCCCGCTAGGTCAGAAGCATCATTTGATGTGGATGACACCATTTCCATCCTATCTAAAAAAATTTTAATCAATACCATTTCCTTAGGGCCATTGACCTATAAAACTAATAGCAAATCCACTTCCCTACCATTAGTCTTCCCTGAAATAGTTGGAGATGACTCTCCTACTATAAAAACTATCCACTATGCGGATGATGATTCTGTCCTCACCTATCCGGGGTAGAGGATTCCTATATTCCTAAAACCATTCCTTCTGACACATCTATGCTTCTTAACGAAGCCCTTTGCTGATCTTAATATAGGGACTTCTAAAGACCCTTGCATCATTAAGGTTGGCCAATCTCTTAATCCACAGGAGTTAGGAGACTTTACCACTTTTCTTTCCAACCATCATCAAGCCTTTGCTTGGTCATATGAGGATATGCCAGGACTCGATCCTGATATCATGGTCCACAATATCGTTACTCTTCCCGACATCAAACCGGTTAAAAAAATTGCATAAAATGCACCCTTGAGTAGCCCTTCTTGTTAAAGAAGAGTTGCAACATTTGCTTTCTGCTAACTTCATCCAACCCATCGATTATCCACAATGGGTTTCAAACGTAGTACCAGTAACCAAAGCTACTGGGAAAATTCAAATTTGTACCGACTTCCAGGGATCTTAATCTTGCTTATCCAAAAGATGATTTTCCTCTACCTAATATCGATCAACTCGTGGATTTAACTATGGGTCACAAGATGCTTTCTCTTATGGATGGTTTCTCTAGATATAATCAAATTCTTATCGCACCAGAGGATCAGCATAAGACTTCCTTCATAACCCCTTGGGGGACTTTTTGTTATCGTGTCATGCCTTTCGGTCTTAAGAACGCGGGAGCAACCTATCAACGAGCCATGACCTACATCTTCCATGATCTTTTACACAAAATGGTGGAGGATTATGTCGATGATCTCCTCAGTAAATCCAAACACCGTCAGGATCATCTTTTCATTCTTGCACCTCTCTTTGAGAGGCTCATTCACTTTTGTCTTTGCCTAAATCCATCTAAATGTGTGTTTGGCGTTCTCACTGGTAAACTCTTAGGCTTTATCATTTCTATTAGGGGTATTGAAGTTGATCCCGCAAAAATAAAAGCTATCCTTGAGATGCCTCCCCCTTCTAACTTAAAGCAACTCCATGGTCTTCAAGGACGCCTTCAATCAGTGCATCGTTTTATCTCGCAATTTTCGGACCGTTGTCAACCTTTTCATCATCTCCTTCATAAGAATGTTCATTTTGAACAGGGATGAGCGCTTACCAAAAGGCCTTTGATGATCTCAAAGCTTATCTTCTTTCCCCACCTATGCTTACACCTCCACGCAAGGGGGAGCCATTCTATCTTTATATTTCTGTGACTAACCATGCTTTAGGAGCCATGATCTCACATCGAGATGCTAACAGTAAAGAACATACTATCTATTACATCAGTCACACTCTCCATGAGTATGAAACACGTTATTCGAAGCTGAAAAGTTATGTTGTGCTCTCTTCTTTGCAACTTCTAAGCTTCGTCACTACCTCCTCAATCACAAAACTTACATTGTCACAAGTGTCAATCCACTCAAGACAATGCATGCGAAGCCTTATCACAATGATCGTATCACTCGTTGGCTCATGCTAATGACAGAATTTGATCTCGAGTTTATTCCGCAAAAATCTATCAAGGGTCAGGTCATTGTAGATCAATTAGTTGATGCTCCTCTTCCAGACACTCAAGTCCCCCTTGCTCAATTCCCTAATGAGTATATCCAACAAATTGATTTCGGTCTTTCTCCATTTAAAGTAAAACTCTTCTTTGATGGATCCAAATGCCAGCAAGGGGGAGGTGCAGGTTTTGTTATGATTCCTCCTTGGGGTGCACCTATCCCAGTCACACACAAACTTAACTTTGAGTGTACCAATAATATGGCTGAATATGAAGCTCTTGTTTTAGGTCTTCAAAATGCCATTAATCTTGGCGCCCGCATATCGACATCTTTGGTGACTCTGAACTCATCGTTAATCAAGTCACGGGTGTCTATCAATGCAAAAATGATATCCTTCAAAAATATCGTGATATCATTCTCTTTCAACTCCAATCTTTTGATAAATTCACTATCCAAGCTATTCCTCACACTGTGAATTGATTCACAGATACAATGGCTTTGTTAGCCTCACTTATTCCACCTTTTACCGAAGACTCGTGACTTTATGTGGCTGTGCAGTGATTAGATCAACCATCTCATCTCCGGCAACTAACTTCAATCAATGCCATCACAACCAATACTCAAGATGAGTGGTATCAATAGATCATTGATTATCTATCTCATTCAGTGCTTCCTCTAGATCTGACTTCCAATGGTAGAAGATATTTTATCCTACGTGCTAATCGCTATACTATTCTAGGCGGAATCCTCTACAAACATGGTTTTGATGGTATTTTTCTTCGGTGCCTCAAAACCCCTGAATCATCTAAAGCCATCCAAGAAGTCCATGATGGTATCTGTGGTGGAAATTTTAGTGGCTTGGCCGTAGCTAAACGCATCTTACGTTTAGGATATTATTGTCCTTCTCTTAATCGAGATTGTTGTGAATACACTAAGAAATGTGTCAAGTGTCAACAACATTCCAATCTTACGCATATCCCTAGTCAGGATTTACAACCTGCAATGATTTGTGGCCTTTTTCACAATGGGGTCTTGATCTCATCGGTCTTATCAATCCCCACTCTTCACAGCGTCATCATTCTATCATTACTGCCACAGAATACTTTACTAAGTGGGTGGAAGCTATTCCTCTTTCATCGACCAAAGCTAAACCGATTGTTGATTTTGTCTATCAACACATCATTTGTCACTTTGGTGTTCCACACAAACTCATCACAGAAAATGGTAAATCTTTCAAAAACATTGATTTGTAGAACCTCTATGACACTTTCAATATCAAACTCAGCTTTTCTTCTCCATACTATCCCCAAGCTAACGGCCAGGCCGAGGCTTCCAATAAAACTTTGCGTAATATCCTCGCAAAGGTAACTAGTCGAGCTGGTAGGGATTGGCATTTACATATCCCTTTTTCTCTCTGGGCTTATCGGACTAGCATTCGTACTCCTACGGGTGCTACTCCCTTCTCTCTAGTCTATGGGTCAGAGGTTGTTCTTCCTTTGGAAGTCCAGATCCCATCTCTTCGTGTTTCTCTCAGAGAATTTGTCTCTGATGAGGACTATCATCAAAATCATCTAGCGCAGCTTGAGTTGCTAGATGAGCGGCATCTCAATGCTCTTGAGCATCATCAAATCTATCTTGAGCGTGTCAAATGTGCTTATAACAAGCACTTGCAACACCGTGACTTCAAAATTGGTGATCTTGTTCTTAAAGAAAACCAAAATGTCACTACACTAGAACAGAGTCAGCGTGGTAAGTTTTCTCCTAACTGGATGGGTCCATATGTAGTCACTCATAAATATGGGTCTGGGGCTTATCGTCTATCCTCCATGGATGGTGTACCTGAAATGGAACCTCTTAATGCCTTGCATCTAAGGCCCTTCTACTATTAAAATCTATCTTACACGATCTTAGTCGCAAAACAGATCTTTCATCATCTACAACCAGTCATATATTTTCATAGTGATTTGGAACTATGTGGTCCTCCGCATTATGTCTTTTCCACCTTAAATATGAGTATCGCGGCTCTACTCATAGCATTTTTCTTATGGATATGTTCCTCCTCCTAGTAGGGACACCTTAATCACTTCTTCATCTGTCCCAAGTATCTATCTTAATCGAATCTACTCGGGGCATGAGTACATGTTTTTTATACGTTTTCTTCCCCTCTATCTGATCTATCTGGTCTACACTCAGCTTCTTTCAAAACAAGCTCCAAAAGCTCAAAAAAAAATCCCAAAAGATAGACTGATCCCTCGAAGGACAACTATCTATGCATTTTCAAAATGAATCAAAAGATATAGACCATACCCTTGAAGGATGGCTACATTTGAAATACAGACCGATCCCTTGAAGGATGGTTGTTTGTTTGCTTCTTAGCATCATTGAAATACTTCGTATCGATCAGTCTTTCTATATCTAGCAAACTTCCCGCATTGATCAGTTTGCTCTTCTGTCAAAACAAAAATCATGAAGCTGATACACAAGACCTTTTGTCAATCATATGGAGATACCTATTTTCCCAATGGGAGCATATATTTTGTCCTTTGTAAATTTTGACAAGATAAATACTTACTTCTCCTTCCATTTACCTTCTAGATCTGGTTTGCAACTAGCTAGTGTCAGGTTTATTTTAACCTCATATATGGCCTTGTATGCATGGTCTTTTGGTTTCCTATCAAAGTCTCTATTTATGGTCGGTTAGGGGCCTAGCTTATCATTCTTTTTCTTATCTAGGTGTATTTCCTTTTAATCAAGGTTATTTCATTACGTCCTTGCCTCTCGCAGAGAGTATTTCCCATTATTATTTGTTATTCATCCAGTTAAATTGACATTTAACATGTTAATTTAATCAAAATCTATCATCTATCTAATTTCATCTTATCTACTTTGTCCAAAACACATATCAAAGCATGTATTGCCAACACATGTGGATCTACCTATCCCATCAAAACGTCTAAAAATGCGTACATCCAAGTTACCCTACATCTATTTTTCATCAAAATTAAATCCACATATCAATCACATCAAATCACATCACGTCTATCTATCCTCTATGTCTATGTCCATCCAATCACATCTATTTATCATCTATCAACATATGTCTATATCCATCACAATTACGCTACATCTATCCATGTATATCGAAATTAAAAAGCATGAGTACAATCATATGACAAAGAAAATGATGAATCTATATATATACATGAGTATCTGTACAACAAAGAATGGATGGCTTTCAATCAAGCCATCTATATCATACATCAAAAATGCCTTCAAATCGAGGCTACATCAATATATCGATATCAAAATACACCAATCTCTATATCGTAAAGTCCGATAAGTGGAAGACACTATCTCCTCCACCCTCCTCTGGACCAGGCTGTCTCTCCTAGCCACCACCTATCAAACTAGAAGCACTGCCACGGGGCCCGCTCCACCTTGCCCTCTCCCGATACTCCCTCCCTCTGACGCACCACTAGCTATGGTTGTCGCTGATCTCCTCCTCACACCGTAACGAGGCACCTCAGGGGCATGTTGTGTTAGGGCGTCCTCATAGTATCTCACCTCAGCAAGGAGAGACTAATACATACTCAGGCTCACCATACCAGGTGCTCATAATGTCACTGTTGGTGCTACTAGTGATGGCCCTCCACGGTCGTACCCGTGTCTCGACTACGACATAGTACTTATATCACCATATTTGGCCCTGAGGACCTCTTTATGCCAATGGTAGCGATCCCTTTGTTGGATCACTGTATCTCACTCCTGGCGAGATGTGTCTCTCTCCAATATCGGGCATCCCTCCTCTCGCTGTCGAGCTTTGATCTCTTCGAGGGCCACCTGGTGTGTTTGCGTCAGGGTAAAATGCTCTCCCTCTAGCTTCTCTAGTGTTGTGGCTATATCCTCCTCATCGATGTCTATAGATGCTGGCATGTGTCATGGTAGCTCTATCGAATACCATGCCACATAGCCGTCATCCACTCTGGCATCATCATCACTGTCTGAAAGGTGGGGCCTCCCTTAATGGATCTGTCGAGATCAAAATGGGTAGATCTGGGCCTTCTCTCTGTTGTCTCACCTGTATGGCCTGTAGGTGGTTGGCACTGTTTGCACTAGGCTGAACTATCTCAATACCCGTATAAACGGGACGCACTCCCACATATCAAGCCTGTAGCCCCTAACCACCCTACTGTCTCAACCCCACCAGGTGAGCCTCCTGACCAGCCCATGTCGAGTAGACCCGATATGGTCTCCAAATGACACCGCTTCCGTGTCGGCTCTGAAGCACTCGGCATACCAATCTACGGATCTCCTGTATCTCTCAGGGTCATGTCGGCCCACCATCACCGAATCCATAATCAATGGCCCCCACTGCTGCTGGCATCCATGGAAGCCTGGATGGCCTGATCACTGCTATGTGCTCATATGCCCAGCAATGGAGCAAAAAACTAACATCGATGCATGTCCGCCTACCGGTCGTGTACATCCATAGCTCATAATATATCTGTGCTATCAAGGCATCGGTAAAAGCGAACACCTATCTGAATTGTAGGATGTCACAAACACAATCTAGTAATAGTAATGGGAATCTCCCACCTCCTGAATCTGGCAGAGAAAAATAGGAGATAGCCATCTGAATCAACACTATCCGTCTGCTCCTGGCATCATCTTGTCTGTACTGAGAGGCTATCCTCACCACCCCGGACACTATCTCTAAATCATCCACCCTATCTCCATATAATCATCCTAGGGCCCTCACGCTACTCTTGTGGAGTAATCTCTATCGGGTCCCCGGTGATCGGTAGCCTCAGGATCCTATATATGTCCTTGTGGGTGATGGTCATCTCACCCGTCCTGAACCAAAAAGTACTGTGTCCGGCTATCCCATCGTCGCACTAGTGCTCACATCAACTCTACATCTCAAGGCACTCGTCGGTAATACCGGAAGCCCCCGATCCCAGCTAGCTCTAAGTGGCACCAATCTGCATCAGTGACATCGGGGAGAATGGTCTCTAGTAGCTTGGGAATGGCATCCCACATGTGTAACGCTCTCGTGCCTGCATCCATAACATCAAGAGCAATGTTAGCTTCCTATTCATCCAAATCAGAACATCCAAAACACATTTTATCATCTTATTAGTTCATTCAATCCAATCAACGTCAATTTATTTCAGTCGGCGTTGATCAATATATAGTCAACGTCGATTGAAGTAAATCGGTGCCAATTTAATCTAATCGGCGTCGATTTTTCCAATCGACGCCGATTGGGAGGCCGTGGGTCAAAAACACTCTGGCCTCCCACCGATACCATTTTTTTCAAAAAAAAAAGAAGAAGAAAAATAATAATAAAATTATTATTCTATATGACAAGTTCGGGTAGAACCACTTACCCCAGGTCATGTCCTCTTCTACTTCTGACTGCTTCCAGAGGCTTCCATGTTGTTCAAAATCAGTTTTTAACTCTCTCTAAATCAATCGTCGCAGGTGTAAATAAATCGTTCACATTTTCCATTCGCATATTTATATGTGTTAGGTACAGTTAGCACCGATTTTTATGGTTGGCACCGATTTGTTTGTTCGATGCCAATTTGGGCCCATTGTTCTCAGATGGGTTGTAGTTTGGCTTCTCCACGTCACTTTCTTCCATCTCCTGATCTTCTTGCCATAGTGTTGATGCTTGGCTTATTTATCTGGTCATTATTGTGCCCTGAGTGTTTCCTTTTGGCACATACTTTCGATATTATCATCCATTTCGAGCCTGTTCCCTGTCCATGGGGCACTCACATTTTTGGCAGCTTAGAGTTAATGCAGTGCAGTCAGGCACTAACGTCATCTCGCTTGCTTTGCGGATCATCCGTCAGTTGTCCCTACCAATGTGTCTCTTTTTAGGTGCTGACTATTTTGCAGCCCTCCTTACACTCATGGGTCTGTAGGTACTAATGTCGTCTCATGCGGAGACCATCTAGTCTTCCCTACCAATGTGAGTTCCTTAGGTTGCTGCCTTAATGTTTATTTTTGTGCGTCATTAATGATCAGATCTACTCTAGGCATCTAGCTGGGGCATCTTGCATTTTCATCTACCTTTTTCAAACTTGGGATCGGTTGCTCTTTTGGGGCCCATCCCATCCCTAGTTTGAGGGGGATCACATCATCACTTTTTCTTCCTTTCTTCCAACTCCTTGTTTTTGTCTCGCAACTTTACTTATCGCAAGTTACTTGACAAAAAGGGGCAAAATGTAGACACCTAAAATTGGTTATCCAATTTGGTGTCCCCCGTGTGCGTTTGTCTTCTCGGGTAACCTGGGGCATGTTTACATCACCACTTCTCCCTTAGGGTATTATTTAATATTTGATTTAAACATCTATCCTAAGTTTATGTCACCCCATTATGTTTTACCCATGGATAATTAAATATTAACTATTTAATTATATTTTCTACATATATCCTAACCACTTATCTACCCCATATCAATTCCTAACCTCCCGTATCTATTCTATCCATCTATCCCCCCTATTTCTTCTCCTCCCAAATTGAGCAGCGGGATATTTCCCGTATTTGAGGTGGAAGGATCACTTCATCTTCCCAAAATCATCCCTTTTGGCCATTTTGGGAGTCTGTTCCCTGATCGGCGCCGACCGATACTGGCCGACGCGATTTTTGGAGTGACATCGATTTCATCTGGTTGGCGCCGATTACAAATAGAAGGCGACATCGATTTCATCTCGAGAGAGTTTTGAGCATCAAGTCTCGAGCATTATCTATTAAGTGAGATGAATCCTATCCAAACCAATCCCCGAGAGGAGTATCATTACTCGCTCCTACCACATCAATCGTGAGCCTCCACCGATCTCTTGGTGACTCTATTCTTACATCCAGACATGTGGAGACAAAAGAACGGAGAGATCTTTGAGCATCAAGATCTAGCTTCCAGCATTATCTTCTATTAAGTGAGAGTGAATCCTATCCAAATCCATTGGATCATTCTTCCGATCGATGTCAATTTTCCTAATACTTTTGACAAGTAAAATAATTTACCCACCCAAATATCTATTTTTTAACGTGTTTCTTTTTTTGTCATTTTTAATCAAAATAGACATTTACTTAAATCTTTTATCATGTATGTTTCTTTCTTAATTGAAAATGTGGATGACTTGTGTTCGCGAGGGAGCTTATCGCCTTTGCACCTACTTTTCAGCACCCATTTCTTTTCACAGTTTCTTGGATCTACTTTCAGGATCACTTGTGTTCGCCGCCTTGTCTTCAGATTTCTTTTCCATCTACATCTTCGGATATTTTCTTTGAGTAACGATTTCATTTGAGTTTTTCAAGGTTTTTGTGTTTAGTTTTGTATATTAACTTGGACAGTAACAAGCACGAAATTCTTGATCTACGTATGATAGAGAAAACCATTTTAAAACTAACACAATTGTGATGAAAATGTTGATGTTTTGTTCTTGTAGATTTGGTTGGATTCCTTTCATAAATTATTTTTACTTCTAAACATTTGGATTTTCCTATTTTTGGTTTGTCCCCTTTAAATGTAATTCACACTCATGTGAATTATGTGTTCAAGATATAGATGATATAGTGAACCACAATGCCCTTCCCCTCCCTCAAACCCCTTTTTAATCACCCCTCATCCTCTCCCTCTTTTTCGCTTCCTCAATTTTCAAATCTTTTTCGCATCCCCTTGGCATTTCCATTGTACACTTCACATACAATGTTATTCATATAATTCTTTTTTAAAAACACTATATAATAATATTTTTAATTCTCAATATACCATTTATTTTTCTATTTTATATTCTCATAAATATTGTTTTCTTGTAATTTAATTTTTCCCATATAGCTTAAACTTGTAATATATTTTTAAAATAATATTTTTATGTATAAATTTTTGGAAACTATATAGATAGTTGATATTATTTTTTATTGAACATGTATTTTTGCACAAGTGAGGTGCACATAATTCTTAGGCCTAGATGTCAAGGAATGAGGGGTTCCATTCTGCCAAACCAAGGCACGATCCCGACCTCATCCCTTAATATTGTATCTCTAAGCCTTTACACTCAGCAATAATTGAACCCTAGTGGGTTCTTTGTGAGCCAATAAAATTCACCAATGGGCCAAAAATCATTCAATAATAGTTGATATTCTTTAATTATATACTATATTTAGAACTTCCAAAATATTATTCTTTAATTGTAAAACCATTTTCCACCATCCTATCAAAGATGTTTTTTTAGCATTAGTTACAAATTCTATTTAAATACTTTCAAATGTGAAACTTTATTTTATAAATAATATTTCCGAACAATGAATAATATTGTATTAAATTCGCGCAAACAATGAATTGGTATCTTCAACAATCTTATCAATCTTTATTTCAATTGCATTCAAATCGATCCATTGGTCAAATTGTTCACTATGACATATTTTCTTATAATGTAAAATGCTTGTATTATAGTGTATTCTAAATCTTGCTTCCTTGCTACTTTGTCATACCAAAACATAACCAAACCATTTGACAAATTCATTATAATTTTATATAACCAATTTTTTTATTGAATTGGAAGTATGTGTGGTTGGCACAAAATTCCTAAGCTCAATTACCAAGGACTAAGTGATTCCATTTGCCAAATTCCTCTAGAGCATGATCTTAACTTCATCTCTTATTAAATTTTTACCTTAATAGATATTGTCAACACATTTTATGCCATCATACACACTCTTGAACTATAACCCATTTGATGAGAAAAAAACTTTTGAATATAATACAAAATTTCTAAATTCCTAATCCCCATGTGCAAAAATGAGATGAGGTTTGTTTGACAATGCAAAATTCCTTTTAAATCATTGAAAACCTTTCTCCATGACATTCATATAGATTTAGATTCTATGTAAAATATTAAAGGTTAAAATGTTTTGAATCCCTCGATGTAGGAAATATACGTTAGAGCTACAACCAAGAAAAGCATCAAAATGTAAAATAAATCCCTAAATTCGACATGTTGTATGGTAATTGGGACTTTTACCCAAATTTCAAATGCATGGAACCACTCAATATTCCTACCCTCCAACATAAGAATCATCTTTTAATAAGGTGACTAAACCGATCTTCCATCATTTGGAGAAGCCATGGAGTAGTGAATATGAATGTGAAGACAAGACATCATGAGGAAGATTAGAGAAATTTACTCAAATGCGAAAGCTTGTGACCAAGTTGATTTAGGAAAAATTTAGTGTTGAATATTCCTTAATTCATGAATATTGATTTTTGAAATTTGGAATTGGTGAATTTTTCAGTACCGTGATAGGACCAGTTTTCCAAAAAAATAGGGTACAATTAAATTTTAGGGGTTAATTTTACCATGGAGTTTACACTAATAAGAGGCTTTTATCATTCAAATCACCCTTAACACGAAATTAAAATATTCCAATTTCACCTCATATATATCTATATATATATATATATATATATATATATATATATATATATACACTATTTAAGTATTTGTATTCATTATTAAAAGTTCCAAACATCTAACTTACCCTTCCGTAAAATTACAATTATCAAATATTCCTCACAAATTCACAATTCCTTTCTACCGATCATCACCAACCCGATGAACGGTCATCAAATATTTTCTTTTCGCTTTAAAGGTGCTTTAATTTTTCTCGTAGCATTTTAAGTGCGTAAAATTTCTACCGATCGATGCATACTTCATGCAGAGACGGTGATAGGATACAAAATCATTTTGAATGGTATTGTATAATATGCAACCTTTCAAAAGCATACAATATGTTACCCATCGGTAGTATATTGTATGTTACTAATAATTTTCATATTGTTTGGTATCTACATGAAATCAAAACGTAGCATATAATATGCTATCGATCAAGAGTATGCAGTATCCTACTGACTGGAAGCATGTAATGCGTGATCGATCGATAGTATGCAGTATGCTACTATCCGGCAGATGCACTATGCTATTGGTCAAGAACATACTACATGTTCCTGGATGGTAGCATACCGCATGTTTCTAGCCGATGGCATACTACTTGATGT
The DNA here is from genome assembly GCA_018340775.1 of Taxus wallichiana var. yunnanensis. Taxonomy (NCBI): domain Eukaryota; kingdom Viridiplantae; phylum Streptophyta; class Pinopsida; order Cupressales; family Taxaceae; genus Taxus; species Taxus wallichiana. The sequence goes on along the minus strand of CM031243.1, from coordinate 296,158,984 downwards.
CGGTTGATAGGATACTGCATGCTACCGATCAATAACATACTGCATGCTTCCATCCATTGGCATACTACATGCACTCATCTCGTAGCATACTACATACTACCGTCTGTAGCATATTGCATGTTGTTAGCTAGAAGCATAGTGCATACTCCCGGCAGCTAGCATGCCGAATGCTTCCTTTTGGTAACATGCATTGTGCTCCCGAATGGTAGCATAATTTTCATTCTAAATTTGGTTTCGTTTACAAATTCTAAAATATAGTTTAAATTTTTATTAAATTTATCTATTTTAAAATTTCTCATGGATAGGTACAATGACTTCTCTGAACAATCAACAAAAAGTAGATAAACTAAAAAGAAAAGGTATGATATTAATTTTTTTCATCCAACCAAAAAAAAATGAAGACCTAACATGCATCCACTGGAAACATTAACACGGGTAGTAGTAAGTTGTAACAAATTATCATAACCTTTTTCATTAGTTCAATTTAATTTTTTTAATATCTTTGTAACAGTCAAAACATTTTTCATTTTTGAATACTGAAACCCCTACTCTTAATTGTATTCAACATGAAACAAGAAGCCATACCTTCAAAAATATTAAAATTGGTCATACATATAGAGGGAAACAAGGTGGCGGACATCTTAGCTAATTATGATACCAATAATAATTTCACCACTTGGGATAGTGAAAAAACACCCCTATGGAAGTACAAAATGGTATTACCAAGGAAAAACATTTTATGTAGAATCTCTAATGAGATTGCGTGGGATTTAATGGATAAGAAATATGGCACATGTGAGAGGAGTAATTATAATTACTACCATAAAATTTCTCATGCTCCTCGGACCTGCAGTTGGATGTTTAAAAATTGGTCTAGACAAAACAAAAACAACTTTTTCACGGGTGGTTTTCAGCAGGGTAATCGTAGAAATAGTGAGGAAAAATATGGGCGAGCTCCATGTTAGTTAGAGCTCACCATTTGTTATCTTGCTTGGAAGGATAACGCTAAGCTATGGAATTATCTTCAAATGGGGGCATCTTTAGCTTTATCAAGAAAATCCAAGGTCATGTTCAGAACATTTCAGTGTTTTTCCATAGATTGGAAGGACATGAAGGTTAAGTATGGAGGGAAAAGAGTGTTGATGAATGAGGAGCTAATTACAAAGGCTACTGGTCTAGCTTTGGATGGCATCTGATTTTTCAGCAAAAGGGTTGACAAAAATACTGAAGCGAAGAAGTTTGCTAAAGTAGGGGAGGAGCTCATATTTTTATGGCTGACATTAAGGTAAGTTCCATACTAGAACCCTTCAATGAAATTACCAAAATGATGGTACGGTTTATCTCCCTTGAAGTTTGATACATTACTATCCCCACCAAACACTTGATATTCCTTAATCACTTTAGGAGAAAAATTTTGTTTACTTCCCGCACTATCTCCTAAATTATTTGGAGTGCTTCATTCTTGAATTTCAAAAGCATACTAGGGACATCCCCTTCCACCAGGGGCTCATCTTTCTCCTTCACAAGCATTGCCTCATCAAATTTCTCACCATTTTTTTCCCCCAGTGCTCAGCCCATTCCCATTCACAATACTCCCACTACCAACCCAACCAACTTTCCTAGTATCAAAAATGTCAAGACTAAGAACCCTTCACCCTCTAAAGAGACCCCACCTCCCTCTGGTCATGTCCTTAGGAGTAACAAGGATATGGAAATGGTTCACAATATTTTACACATCAGTAATGCATGACAGACAATGTTTCTCAATAAAAGAGGGAAAATATTCTCCTCATAATGGAAATGCTGGAAAATGAGGTAGAAAGTATTAAGAAAGAGTTACATCAGTTAAATAAGAAAAGGGGAAAAGAAAGATGAATGAGGTCGGGTTTTAGCACATGAGATCGACTAATGAAATATACAAAAATTGAAGTCCATGGATAATAGATCGGGAGATATAAGGATATACATGATCACAATATGGCCATATTCAAATCTTTAAGCGAGTTTCTTGATCAACAAGTCAAAAGCATCACAATGTTGAGTGGAGTCCCTGAGGATATTTGGGGTATAGAAAAGAAAATAAATCAGTCATCTTGTAGTTGAATGTAAATGATCCAACACATATCACCACTCTGGCACTTTTTACCTCTCTGCAAATGATCAAATCAAGGATTGATAGGGCTTCAAAGAAATAATACCTCCTAGGCAGGTTAGATGAGTTCAAGTTGATGTTTTGTTTTTGAAAGTATGTTGTTTAGTTACGATTATTCCTTGTCTTGTTTTTATTAGTAGATTCTCTTTTGAATATTGTTAGGCTTATTATAATATCTGGATTCAAATCCTTTTTTTTTTTTATTTTTCATGTTAAGCCTTTTTTGTACCGAGGTATGGTCCCTTCAAACTATTTTCCTTTAATAAAAAATGAAACGGTAAACCAAAACATAAACCCTAAAGAAACAATTATTTCATTAGATGAAGATATAATTGACCCAGACATGCCAGAGCTAGAATATTTTCTTGATTGCTAAATGTATTCAATACATGAATGTTCAAAAGAAAAGATTCTAGTAGAAGATGATATTGACAGAAACTTGAGAAAAAACTTTGAGAAAGAAGAAAACATCCTAGACAATTGGAAGGTCTTTTTAGGTAGATTGGGCAACAAAATACCCATTCATTGAACCTGTACAACCAGATAATGGTAGTGATACTCCCAAATAATGTAGATGTACTATTAATATTTGGAAATTGAGTTAAGAAAATAGAATGCAACTTAAATTGGACACAATAGAGAAACATTGTGGCCAAGTATATTTCACAATCATTGAAAATGATGGAAAAATAACAAAGACTCATATATGGAAAATCGTTAAAGATTCCATGCATGTAAAATATAAGGACTATGATGATAAAATGAAACACACTCAAAACTTCAGGTGAAACTAGGTACCATAAATGCAAATTTTGGAAAATCTGCAAATGAAAATCTAAAGGTAAAAACTACTTCAACCATATATTTTATTCTTAAAATGGGAAAAAAATTCATATTTTTTAGAATATGAGAACTTATCTAATTTCAATGGGTTTCCAAACCTTCCACATTCACATTGGTAAGAGAGAAGTGTTTGGGAGATGGTGATATGTCTTGCAATGATTGAACAAGAAGATCTAAAAGAAAACGTCAAGAATGCAAGTTTCATCTCCCTTTCAATTGATGAGGTTATAGTTGTTGAAAACACTTCTTGGGTTTTCATGCATGTATATACTTTCCAAAACCACACAAGGACACCTCATCTGCTATTTGTTCATAAAATGTAAGAAAATTGTAATGTTGAAAATATTTCCAAATTGGTTATATCTAATTTGAAGGACATAGTAGGAATGGATAATTATTCTATAGCTACAAAGCTTATTTGTATTGGTGCTAATGGTGCATCAGTGATGTAGGGTCATAGAAATGGTTTATGTGTGTGTCTCCAAACATTTGTTTCTCATTGTATGATTCTTATTCATTACATGACTCACATGATGAATCTTGCATATAGGATAGTAAGCACATTTGAATGTGTTGAAAAAGTTGAAGAGATTATCTATGAACTACATGCCTATATGTCAAGTAGTCTAAAAATATTTCTATAGTTTCAAAAGTTTTCACTTGGGGTCATAGATGGTAAGAAACTTCTTAAATATGTTGATACTAGATGGATTTCTATGTATGATCCTACACACAGAGTTTTGACGAATATCCATCTTTAACTAGTTTCATGTTTAATAATCATAGGAAAGTTGATATGGAAAAATTTTTTACCACCTAACAAACTTGGAAACATTGTTTACAATTTTCGGGATTCTTCCAATGTTTCATGAAATGAATTGCATAACAAATCTTGCTCAAGAATGATCCATCTATATAGTGGAATTCATTAGGTTCAGGAAAAGGGTGTGTCAGACTCTAGATATGTTATATAACTCTGATGAATGCTTTAAAGGACATGTATTTAGTCACTGGAAAGCTATGATAGATTTAAAGGATTCTAACAACTACTTCAGATTCAATATATGTGATCATCTTTATATCTTTGTTAATGGTAAGGAGATTTAAATACACGCATTTGAAAAATGAATGGATATTACTAGATCATAGCTTGAATAAGTTCCTATTACATGTAACTTATATGATACTATTATATTTGAAACAAGAAAAATATAAAAAATCTCACAATGTTTATCTAGTGAGATCAGAGATCGTTTTTAAAAAGGTGAGATTCTAGAGGCCATGGGAGTGGTTAATCCTAACTTTTAGAATCTTGTAGGAGGCGAAGCTTTAGTTGATTCATTTAAAGACACGTGGGTACTATCATTAAGCATTTTAGACAATTAGTTGAATGTAATAGTTTTCATATTAATGGTGTTATTCAAAATGAATCATGTGCATTGCAATAAGCTGATTTTGATTAGGTAATCAGTAATATCAAACACAATTAAGAATAATAATCACATTAAGAATCAACTTGAATAACTTATGCACCAATATAAAAAGTTTCAATATTTTCATTAATAAGTTATATATTTATACGTTGAATTTGAAATAGTTTTACAAAAAGATTCTAAAAACAAAAATTACAATTTCACAATTTGTTTTTACAGCATCATCCTTGAGAAGATTCTTCTCTGTGTGTTTTAGTTTGTCTCTCGTGCAACAAAAATTTCTTTTACAACACCCGACTAAACAAGATCCTTTGTTGCAGCTTCCATATTCAAAATAATTTCTCATTCTAGATTTGTTGCATCACTAGAGATAATAATGTTGGATCTTGTTCTTTGCTTCTTCAACAGTATCTCTAGATCCATTCCATGTACCTTTATGATCCTTCTCAAGGTATTATTCTGCTTGTTTAATATAACAAGCTTTTTCTTGAATTCAATTGCTACATTTAATTTTTTTGGCACTTTGTTAATGCACATCAAGAATCGTAGCCTCTTCAAATTTTCATACTTTGACTTCATTTCAAAATAGAAAAATAATTAATAAAGTTTCAAAAATTGTAATATTAATAAAGTTTCAAAAATAATTCATAAATTTTCAACAAAGTAATATTTATAATCATATATGATATAATGATTGATGAGCTTGTCGAATTTTTGCTTAAAAACTAAAAGAAAAAAACACAAAAATGAAATTCATACCTAGAGCTAAAGAGTGAGGTACCAAAGATATTTCTACATCATGTTGTGTTTGATCAAATTCAAATATATTTTGTTCTGGGATACCATGAGCCCGATGATATAATCTTGTGCTACTAGAGGTTTTTACAATAAAGGAATATAAGTTACAAGAAATATTGAAACATATACAAGTTATTAATAATTAATTACATTTATTTTCAAACATATTGAAACATATGTCATATATACATCATAAATAAAATACATGCTATTAATGTATGTGTTGTAGTGGATGTGTTAGTTTGAGGGTTGAAGGAAATCCTCATTCGTTTAACATATTGCGGAGTGGTGTCCTCCTTGTGTTGATCATCCAATACAAGAATCGAATCTCCTAAACCCGTGGAAAATGACCTCTCGATAGAATCATCCCTTCGCGATGCATCTATTTTCTATTATAATTCAACAATAAACTATTTATTAATCCCAAATAAAAATATACTAGATATATATTACAAAAAAGAATAATAATTAAAAACCAAATAATCAAAAAATTGGGACTCACCTCCTACTCTTGAAGTGTTAACGACAAAGTCGATAGCTTTGCATGCATTGTTGTCGGAGGAGTGGTGCCACGTAAATTATAGAGAGATTCATAATATAAACCAAGAATAAAAATTTTGCAGTTGATGGTAACATTGTCATTCAAATGAACGTTGGCCAAATCACCTCTTATCCTGGAGGATAAGTAACTGCACCAATCAAATTTCTTCCCACTTAGGGTGTGAATGATATAATCCAAATCCCACCACGAAATATCCATATATCAACCTTATAATATAATTATGGCCTGGAAGAACTACACCATAGCCTGAAGAAATGGGTGACTGAAATCCTTGAGTTGAATTCCTCTTTTTGAAGGGTTTTGGGAAGTTGTAAGTGTAAATACAAGGAGACAAAGTTTGTTAATACTGAAGTGAAATGTAAAATACAAAATAATAAAAATGAAATGTAAAATTGAAAATAAACTTACAAGCAAAAGTAGCAACTACAAAATTGCATCAATAGATAATTGAAAATGAGACTCCAAATACTTACAATCTTCATCTGATAAGACATCCTTGGTCGTGACAAGATCCACATCCTTTTGTGGTAGTCCTATCAGATGTTCAATGTTCTTGGGTGAAGTTCCAAATGACTGCATTACGAGATGGGAGTTGATAATGAAAGGTGAAAGTGGAAGTGTTGTATTTGAGTAGAAGATTGTTAAATGTTTTATGGTCTATCGAAATTAGGGCATATACACTATCTAGGTGAAACTCACCGCTTCGATCCATTGGGAAAACGTATTAGGACCCTCTAGAAATGTGTATAATTGAGGAAAGACCAGGTTCTTAAATGAAAACTTCTTCATATTTTGTGTTGACGCAACTAGAAGTGGGATCTTGGGTTGTGTGGAAATTGTCTTTCATCTTGGCATTTTCAATCTGTTATAAAATTCTTGGCATTTCCTTCCTATTTGTAGCTATCGTTTAGCGTTCTAGTTTCTCCATTTGGATTTTTCATACCACCTTATTTCTTTGAGGGTCTTTTCTCGTATGCTCTATCTTCTCTCGTTTGTGTGGAGTGAAAATGACACTATGACTACCCTTCGTGTATATATAAGACTTTTTAATATAGCTACCTAGCCATTGCATATAGAAAATAACACCTTTTTTTTCCACCTACCAAGAGTAGCATTCCACATGCCAATGGCTAGAAACATTCTCTATGTTACTAATCGAAGCATGCAAAATGATACCAGCTAGTAGCATGAAAAATGCTACCGTCGGTTGGTAGCATGAAAATACTACCATTTGGTAACATGAAGAATGCTACTAGATGGTAGCATGAATAATACTACGGGCCTGTAGTATGCAGAATGCTATTGGTTGGTAGCATGACAAATTATACTAGTCGGTACCACATAGAATGCTACCACCAATAGCATTCCGAATGCACGGTCGGTAGCATTCTTTATACTACCAACCGATAGCATTCTAAATGCTATCGGCTAGTAGTATGAGAATGCTACCACCAATAGTATGCAAAATACTACTAGTCAAGAGCATAGAAAATGTGAATTTTTTTCCTTCTACCACACCTACCTTTCCAAGAATGATGTTAAAAATCACATTCCGTACGAAACAAATTTTCCTAAGATTCACCATACATGCGAATATGGTTTTACCAATATTCGCCAAATATTTTCTAAGGCTTTTTTCAGAGGGACCCTTAAATTTTCCCGAGTTGAGTTTGAATTAGTAGCAGGTAAGATAATTTGGGGAATTCAAAACCAATTCCAAGCCAAGCATATAAAATATGAACCCATGCAAACCATGCCCGATCCAAGTGAGAGAGTCCGTGAAAAAGAGAAGTATTTTCACCTCTGCTAGAGCGCGATTAAAAGTTATCAACGCTATAAGCAATAATTGGAGATTATGTCCTTCTCACAATTTCACTAAATATTTTTCCCATCCGGTAAATATATAAAATATGCCTGCATGTTTGTATTTTAATTTTTTAAAGGTTATAATTAATCACAAATTTAGAGAAACAACTCTAAAAAAGAATTAAAATATGTTATAAAAATATCATTTAAGTATGAGAAATATTTTATGGATGGAGAGAATTAATCCCAAGGAGGTGTTCAAAATGTAACAAATACATATTTATACAATATTTCTTGCAAGTATGATTTACCAATATCAATATGTGATAGGACTCAAACCTAAACAAAGCACCATTTTTGAAAAGAAATTAAATTGCTTATGCAGCTCCCATGGTGTTGTGAAGAGTGGTATTTGGACTAAGCCTACCAATTCATTTATTGAAATAATAGACATTTCCCCATAAATTTAGGAATATAGAAATAAATAATTATTTCCTTTAATTATACTTGCCTCTACGGGCACCAGTTGACATTATCAACAATACATTAACTTTTTTCATAGAAAAAATTACACACCTTCATAATTTTGAGCTACATTGAAGAATGAGTAACAATACCAATAAAATCATACAAGCTCCTAAATATGACATTTGTTTTCACTTGCAAAAATATTATAGTAAATTTTTATGTGTATACATGAAATGTATGTTACTATATAATAATATAAACACATGAATCAATTATTAAATATTCAAATAAATTGTATCAATACTAATTTCTAAAAATAGATGACAATAAGATAATTTTTTAGACTTAGAGGGCCTGATGCTAGCATCCTAGGAAACTTCCTATATTGATTAGGGCTTAATCCCCTCTTTCTCCTCCTCTAAATTTTTTTTTCTTTCCCTCAACACGTGTAGGACACTCACTGTCCTTGCTCTAGTTACATCATCCTTAACCACTTCTTTCACCTTGAACACTTCCATGCCATTAACATGGACACTTGACATCCCAACAAGTCCTTTCTTCCAAATATCGGAAATAAAGTTTCCCCGATGCAGGCATTCAATAGCGAGAAAATGAGAAAATCGGTACTACAAATCATAACCCACAATCTATAAGTAAACCTTATGAAATAGTGAAATAAATACTTGATAAGTCCTTGAAAATATCAAATACGTATTTAAAAAAAAAAAATGTATCATTTTCAATGATGTTAACAAAAAGGGGGTCGATGGTTCAAATCCTTAAGTGTATAGATTGTTAGTGCACCAAGGTTATTGGTTTGAACCCCTACAATATATTATCACTGAAATTATTAAAGTATAAACAAACCAATTGCAATGAAAAATAGTTTTTCACTAGTCTTGCTCTACTTTATTCTCGTTAAAAGGGAAACAATATTCAATTTTTTATCACTTGTTCCTATCCCCGCAACCTATTGAGTTTTTCAATGGAATTTTCATAGGTGGAAGGAAGCTGATGCTTAGAGGTGTTGACTATTTTGGCACTAGGATGCGCCCATAGTGGTATTTGACACCCTATAAAAAATATGGGAAATGGAAGTTAAGAAAGATTTAGGAAAATCTAATCAAGGAGCGGGATTTATGAGTAAATTTGAAATTTGACATGGAAGAACTTGCTCTATGGGTCTAGGAATTTATATTTTGTTTTTCAAGGTGATGTGGTAGCCACCTCAGCACCTAATGTGATCATGACAGGTATGCAAGATTTATGTTTTCTTATTATGTATGATGGTGCACCGTAGCACAATAATAGACACCATCCTAAGTGGTCCCTATTATCGCATGAACTTGCACCCTTGCTGAAATTGTTGATGTGTGTGACATTCCTTGTCATCACTTGGGGTCTTTTCCACATCACATGGTGAGTCATATCACTTAGCAAGATCATAGGTCTTAGGATTTATATGACACATGGTGGATTCCGTCATAGAATCTATCACTGTCATATGTGTCAGTGGTATCATAGGAGTTACATTCCCTATTTGGAATCATAACTCCTCTTTCCCTCATGAAGGGAATGATTTTCCAATATGTGGGAGTTACATAACACTCTCATATGTACCCTCTTATTTCAATTTATGAGAATGAGTAGACATGTTTACCTTATGCATGATTTTCCATTGTTGTTTGATTCTTGTTGATTCCTTTGAGCTATCACGATACCATTGGAGTGCAACCTCTTTCATGTGTATGGCGTTATGTATTGATCCTCACAGAACAAACTCGCATGGTATCATATCTCTTTTTGGTAAATGTGCACTCATATATTTTGGTTTATAATTATTTCCAATTCCATTTTTATCACTTCTCGTACAAGTTTTCATTTGTTTATTTGGAATCTTGCTAACTGGTACTCTGACAACTTATTGTTTGGAGTTTGTGCATTTTCAGTTTTTGTACATGTGTAGTTTTAGGGACTTTCTCAGCCAATTTTAGATAGCTACAATTGTATTTGGTGAGAAATAAAATTTATAGGTTGGTTCTATTTTTGGTCTTCTCGGTAAAATTTAATTAAAAGTGATTTTTTTAGAAATTATGTTTTTAGATCTATTTTGGCATCTTTCCCTACCAGGTTTGAATCCTAGTTACCCTCGTTTACTCCTTCACCATGTCAATTCATCTCGATCTCCCTATAAAAATACTCCCTGGTCAAGTTAGGTCTTGTTGCATTGAGCTTGGGTTTTCTCATTATTATGAGCTCATTCATAGAGTTGTTTAACGGGTTACATGTGAACTTGTGTTTTGCATTCCCTATTAGTGGGTCGAGTTTCCTTTGCTCTCACTTAGTTTTCATTTGGTTATGTCGAGTTACTTTGTGTGTGTTTTGTTTTCCTTGATTTTTCTTGCATTGATCGGGTCATGTTTTAAACATCCTTTCTTGTATCAAGTTAAGATTTCCCTTGAGTCGAGTTTCCTTCAAGTCTGTTGGGCTCAATATTTGGGTTTTTATCTTGGTCTTTCCCCTTCATCCAGCTTAGTCTTACTCTTTGTGAGATCATTTCCTTTTAACCCCACATTAGTGTATTTACATGCCCCTTGCATTGATGTGAGTGCATCCCTACTTTGCATCGATTCACTTCCTTTTATGCATCAGTGAGTTTCCCTAGATTCCATTTACATTTGGGGTCTACTTCCTCCTGCGTATTGTTAGGGCCTTACCACTCTCCACCCTATCATGTTGGGTTTTCTTCTAACTTCCACCGCCTCAAGCCCAAGGATCCTCCTCTCACCGAGATCCAAGGAGCATCTCCCAACCACCTTGTTTTTTGAAGATCGAACCCCCTTAACCTTCATTCAAATCTCTAGCCATTGCTTTATTCAAGCATAATTGTTTTTTAAGTAGGGGTTTAATTTTATAAAAGGGGTCAGTTTTAATATAAGGAGGGTAATATTTATAGTGTGATGGTTTTTATTTAAAAATGGTATGGTGTTTTTTAAATATAAGGTGGTTTTTATTTGTTAGGTCTTAGTATTAATTATTAAGATCTAATTTAACTAAAATTTAAAATTTAACTTAGGGATTTATCAATTAATTAGGCTTCTAATTTTATTTAAGATCTTTAATTTAAAATTGTACAAATATTTGTTTGATTAAACATTTTTAATCACTTTTTAATACCTTTTAATCATTAAAATTAGGTTAATTGGAAAAATTAAAAGTATGATTTTTAGCGTTATTAGACAATTTTTTCTACTAATCCTTAATGAGTGTGTAGCATCATTTCTAGCATTTTTTACCTTTTGGGAGCCCTTGCTACATCCTTGAGGTCTTCTAGAATCGTTTTAATCTCTCTTTTACATTGTATCACCCTTTTTATTGCATTACGACTAGTGAGTGCTTCCACCACAGTCTTATGGCAAGGGGTTTTGCTACAATGTGATACGTTATTTCTCACACAAGATTTTTTTCTCCCATTATCTTATTTTAAGCTAGTTTTTCTCTTTCTTATGATGTTAAACTATCGCAATCAATGAAACTTTATTGTGTTCTTCACTCTTGTGTGTTATTACATTGATTGCAAGGTGAGTGAACAAATGTTTCACGATGCACAATGAGAAATTGATTGTAATCAATGAATTGAACTACAAATTTCCAAATTAAAAGGTGTAATTATATTGTTCTAGGGTGGTTGTGTTTCTTTCTAGTTCCTTCTACATTCCTTATTTATATCTCTTTGTGATGGATGCCTCTTCAAGTACCTTTTCTCACACCATTCAACTTCTTCAAATGGAAATATAAATTTGTTATGGATTTATGCAGTAAAGGGTTGTTCTATATCATCATGGGACTAGAGACTGGACCTAAAGATGAACCCAAAAAATCTAGGTGGTTCAATTGTTTTGATGAAACCTTGGGTTTCTCTATATGTTCATCTCTCTGACTTTCTCTTCCACATCGAAACTTCCTCAACACCCAATGGAGCTTGGAAATTTATTGATAATATGTTTGGATATAAGGATGACATGAGAGCATATGAGTTAGATAATGAACCACAAGGATTAAATCCTAGTGATTTTTTGAAAACCTACAGGCCTTCTTCTAAAAAAACTTTCCACACTAGATTTCTTATAAAGAAATGTAAAGTGGAGAAGAAAGATTTTAGTTAATATTGTCGATTCTTTCTAAGTTAGGTCTCAAATACTTTGTCTTTGTTTCAAATTTCCATGCCATGAAATTCACCTTGGAAAGTAATTGGAAAATTACCTCATTTGGCAAGTTTTTCATCCCAACTAATTCGAGAATAGGAAAAGCTCATTCAAACGGGGACACTAAAATCCAAGTCACATGCCCTTGCAGTAGAAAGTAAGGGTAAGGAAAATAAAAATGAAAAGAATAAAGAGAAAAGGGATAAACCAAAGAAGGAAAAAATACCAAAAAATCCCAAACCAATCATAAGAAAAACATTTCTACTTTTGATCCAAAAATGAAGAATGAAAAGTGTAAGTGTTTCTATTTTAAGAATTTTAACCATGAAGAGAATAAATGTATCGAAAACAACTCGATCACTTAAATCATTTACCTAAGAAAAATAAAATAAGTACTCACAAGTCTATCAAACCAAATGATCTAAAGGAAGAGTCTTCCAAAGCAAAGGAGTATAAATTTAAGAAGAAGAAAGGAAATGCCCTTGTAGCTAGAGAATCTAATTCATCAAGTGGACTATCAATTCATGTGCCTCACACCACATGGCCTCTTCACATGTTGAATTATCTAACAAACAAACAATGTGGCAAGTCCCAAATCACATTGGGTGATCATACTACGAGTGTCAGTTTCTTGTATTGGATCAATAGAGATGGATGGTGGAACATTTAACCAAGTGTTGAGTGTTCCCAATCTATCTACTAATCTCCTATCAGTTTACCAAATCACTCACCTTAGTGAAGGAATGCAATTAGAATATGGTCCTAACTCGGTGCTTATTCATGAGCTTCATTCGACTCCACAATGGATGAGGGAAAGGAATATCACCATTTATGGTTGTATAAAATTTCCTAATTTACTTCTAATTCGACACACACTTCCTTTCTCACTCATGTAGATGAGGTTAGCAAGTAGGCATGAGTGTTTCAAAAATCTCAACTATTGTTACCTTGAATAATTGAGCCAAAACAAAATGGTCAATGGGTTATCCCATGTCATATTTTCTTAGGGTATTTGTGAGGATTGTGCCCTTAGGAAGCACTTGTTCCATGGGTCTAGGCATCTGTATTTTGTTTGTCAAGGAAACGTGGCATCCACCTCAATGCCTCGATGTGATCATGACATGGTATGGAAAATTTATGTTTTCTTATATATATATATATATATATATATATATATATATATATATATATATAATGGTGCACCCTAGCACAAGAATAAATACCATCGTAAGTGGTCCCTATTGTCGCATGAATTTTCACCCTTACTAAAACTAAGCTCAACACCTTATGGAAACATGGAAAGACATCTAAAGTGTAGGATATCCTAGCTCACCGTGACTAACTAACCAACACTACACTACTGCTAACTAATCTTATCTTAATTATTCCAAGGGACTAGGGTTGAAAGAGGGAAATGCTAAAATAAAGAGAGGTGATGCACCAAACTAGAATAGGGTTCGATTATGGCTCCAAGGACACATATATGAAAACATATGCAAATACCCAAGACAATATGAATATAACTTTGGAAGAAATAAACAAAATAAGACTAAAGACCAGCAAGAGGATAAAAATATTCACATTAAACACCAAAGCATTCAAAGGAAAGAAATCACACTTGCATTCAATATCAAGAACTTATCCATTTACAGTCAATAGAGTTGAGGCACATGAAATATTTATAATCGTGTCACGAGAGGTCTATGAGAAAAATATTCGAGATCAAAAGAGTATAGCTCTTGGACTTGGCATAAATGCAAACCCTTAGCATGTGCTTTCACACTTACATTTATAGAAAATTTAGAGAAAGGGAGAAGGGACATATCACATCTAGTGATGAATGGGTTCAATGACCCTTCCTGTACCAACAACCATTCACAATTTTTTTTTGTAGGACAAGTATGGCCACCCCATTTTGCTTTAGTCACACGCCATAATATTACTAGTGCAAGAGAATGATGTTGTTCAAAATTAAATTCCAGTTGTTAGAGTGTTTGGGTGCCTAGATTGAATCAAGTGTGACTTTGTTATTCTTTGCGAGACTTTTGATATTCTTCCACCTTGATCATGTATTCCACAACTTTTTGATTATCTTTGTGAACCTTAGATGATTCATGGATTTTCTATTGACTTATTCCCTAATCCATAAACAACATACTAAATCCATAATTATTTTCACTACATACGACCTTCTCTGCTTGTCCCACGTACTATACTACATTACGTAGGTTTCCTTTAATATGTGGCTTTTCCTTATTACACTTCTTCATTGCATGGATTTATTTATTCCTCATTTCTCTATTTTTCCAACATTCTCGTGCTTCAATGTTTTTTCCCTCATAATTTTGCTTGGTATTTTACCTCTTCTAAGTGGGTTTATTTTAATATGCATTTTTTCTTTGTTGTGCAGATTTCTAAACCTTGCATGGATTACACCTTGTGCTTAACTTTATCACCTCTATTATTTACTGACTCTCTACAATGCCACAAAATCTTTTTCTTTTGTTCTACCGAATATTTCCCTACAACTATGTTCGTTATTATGTGGCTTGATTAACTTCGTGAAACACTAAGTTCTAAAAACCTACAAAACACTAAGTTCTGAAACCCATAGAACATTGAGTAATTAACTTCCGTAGAAAACTAATTTCCTTTATTTTGTGGCTTTTAAAACGAGAAGTGCATAAGTCTTTAACTTGACTTTGATTATGCTAAAATGTAAAATAATAGCCTAATCTAATGTAATTTTGCAGTAAATAAATGAAACAATGAAATATAGAAACTAACCTAAGAAACTAAGAAATAAAGATATGAAACCCTAATTACAAAGAGGGTTAGAAGATCCTTAATTGATTCACAGAGGTTTTGACCGCATCACAATGATGACTAGTTGAACAGAGTGGAAGACCATCGCACAGAATCCTAGAAAAATGTAGATCCATGAGATTTGATTGGACTAGGGTTCTGGAGAGGTATGAAGGCGCCCTGGTCTAGATTCTGGGCACCTTGAGTCCGAGTAGATGCTCAGAAAACCTCCTTTGAGGTGTCACAATAATTTCACACTTGTTCACTTTTTATCGCATGTATGCCTCTGTAAGATCGCAGAGGTCATTGTAAACTGTAATGAAAAATCACCTACAAAACCCTCAAATATAAATCGAATCCTAAAAAATAAAGATGTAAAATGAGGGTTTGGATTGTCCTCAGCTACCACAATGATGTACTTACTACTGAGTGTTGCACTACATCTCATACCCAATGTAATTATGTGTGTGTGTGTGTGTTGAATTATACCCTAGGTTGCTCTTGTGTGTGTTGCACTTTGGGAGTAGCACACAAGTAACTAAATGTAGAATGTAAATAATGTGTGCATGGAAATAATATACTTCCCTCCTATGAATTGTGATGCATATGAGCCAACATTTTCTCTTATGATGGAGCTATGTGGATGAAAATGGAGCTATAGATTCCTTTAATGGATACAACCTTAGGTGGAGATTGTAGATGTTTAGTTCTTGGTCCCTTATTATGATCACATAAATTTATATTTATATTATTCCTTCACTTGAATTTTGTAACTAACCCCGAAAAGGATGACTACCAAAAAGATAATATGCTCAAATGGCTAGAAAGGACCCAAAAAGTGAGAGTAAAGTATAAAGTGGGTAGGAGCATTAAAAGGGGACGAGGATGCCTAACATTGCCATCCTAAATTAGCATTGTTGTCCAAGATGACAAATTTTGAAGACTAAAAAGGAAGACTAAGCAAGTAAGGGTGTAAGACTGAAAGTAGCAATAAAAAGCAAATAAAGGTGGCCAAAGACATGGGTTAATTAGTACCGTTCTTACTTAGGAATCATATGAATAGTAGTATGTAATCAAGACTAGATAATTACCCAAAGTGCACGATTTTTGGTCTATTTTTTCCCCATTTTATTTTGGTGAGCATAAATATGGGTAACATAAAGTCGATAGATAAGCATACCTGATTTCCATGTAGATTGACATAGAAAGCATGTCGAGGGACTAGATAAAGCGTCGATGAAAAAAAAAAAGATGGAGCATGGAGCTAAAGATGAAAAAGTGTAATATGTGATGAAAATGAATGTAGGGTGGAAACGCGCATGTGAATGTGGTTTTTACCTATTTTTGGTGTCGATGTGTGTCATTTCATTGTTGATGTTGACTACTTTCTTCCCATATAGACATAACTTCAAAAGAGAAGACAATCAAGTAGTCAAATACACATGTATATTTATTAAAAAACATGTAAAGAAGTATGTAAAATAAAATGTTGAAAATGGAACATGTGCACTTGATCTGTGATGATAAAAGAGTGTAGAAAGGATCTTGTAGATGTTGTCAATACTCATGATTTTTGGGCAATCTCATGCCAATGTAATGGAAGAAGTGTAGGAAGAATTGTGTGGTGTCATCCACCGACCTTTAATTGTTTCCTGCTATATAAAACACCACTACATATGGTGTGTACTATGTTAAAGACTCTTTTCCTTGTAAAATCTGTTGTGTAAATGCCTTGTGTTAAAGGACTCTCTGCCCTATCAAAAGCCTCTATGACATGTTGAGGAACTATGTAATTGTCCCCTAGTTACTGGCACTCTAGGAAAGACCATTGTATTTCCCCCTGTTACATCGACACTCACGGAAAGCCACCGTGTATTAAGGACCCAAGTTTGATTGTGAGCCCAGTCCAAAATCGAAACTATGTCATACTAGTATTTTGTTGTGTAAAACATTGTATGGGGTAAGGGTTTCACCCAAAAAAATTCCCCCTGTTTGGGATACATGCACGTTATTACAGGAGAATGTGGCTCAAAGGAGGATTGACCACTTAAACCATGCCCTGTAGGGGGAGGGGATGTGCTTGGTAGAAACCAAGGAATATGCAAATAAGTGGCTAGGAGACAAGTGTTAGTACAAGAAAATACATACATGCATGTATAAGACAAAGTGTAAGCTAAAAAAATGTGTAAGCTAAAACATGTAAGAAGACAATGAAGACCGTGAAAAGTAGGTTGTAAACATGGGACATCACTCATGATGTCCCAAGACAATCAAGGACAATGAAACCCAAAATCATACAAGTGTTCACACAAGACAAAGGGAAAATCTCACAAACAATGGCATACAATGACAAATAAGTACAAGCAATATAACAGATAACCATGGTGGAAAATAGTCCTACAAAAAAATGTTGCACATGAAGCACCCATTAGCATGTTTGAAAGATAAAAATTATGGTAAAGTGTGCATCAACAGATAAAGTAGTGTGTTATGAAATAAAATGAAATAATAATACTTGTAGTGTATAAAATTGGATGCCCTCGGGAGACATTGTGGGACCGGGTAAGGTATTTCTCCAAACATTCATGTTGTGTGTAAGGGATTTGTAGCATCTGTGATCAAAAATAGAAAGTAGGTGGATGTGCATGTATGTATGGTAAATATAATGACATACAATATATCTATCTAGCATGTGTAATAAATTAAGCATTTAACAAGTAATTTTAAGAAAGATTAAATGCAATCGAGATATGCATTATGTAGTGGATGAGGCGAACGGAATTCAATGTGAATGATAGGAGAAACTTTCCCCGAGTGGATGGAAATGTATGTAATGAGGTTCATTTATTTATGCCCCCTCAGCATTCAAGAATTAACCATAAACAAGAATTCTTCATCAGGAAATGGTTCAAACAATGTGTTATGTGTGGTGTGATGTGATGAATGTAGCTATGATATGCAACATAGAGATGAGGTGCAAGAATGTGTGATGATTTATCCTAAAATATATATCACTAATGGATGCTAGAAGAAGTGATGATGTATCTTATGGCATATATCACTAACCTAGGAATTTCACATGAGAAAAATATTGAACGGTGAATGTGTGAGTGGGGTGTGGTCCATTTGTGATGTATACCCTCAACAGTCAAGTGTGAACTATAGACAGAGTGCATCATCGAATAATGATGATATTGGAGTTTGTCAAGATGCACATGTCATATGTGAAATTATAGATGTGGAGTGATAAGAAGAGATGAAACTAGTTAATGTTAGGTGGGGAATCTATGATACCTCCAAGTATGTAAGTGATGGACATCTAGTCAAAATACACTAAGTGGATCAATGTAGGGAGTAGTTTCCTTAACAAAAGTGATGGGATGCTGAGGTGGTAAAGATGTGTGACCATCATCAAAATCAGAGTCAACCACATTGTTAGGATTGAAATGAAATGGTTCATTGACATCGTAAGCTTCATCTGGGTCCCAGTCATCGACATAGGCATTTTCTGGAGCACAAGGTAAAATTATAAGTTTAATTATAGGAGGTGGTTGTTGAGCTTGACTTGGAAATGTCATAGATACCTTTAATGGAGGAGGAGTTGGACCAACCTTAAGAGGAGGTTTCTTAGATTGACTTGGTAATATTGTAGATGAATTAGTAGGAGGAGGTGAAGGAGAATGAACCTTGAGAGGTGATTTCTTAGTTTGACTTGGTAATGTCGCAGATAACTTGAGAGGAGGTGGAGTGAGACTAATTTTGAGAGGCGGTTTCTTAGTTTTATTGGATTGAATGGGAAACACTTGATTGATCAAAAAATAAACATCAAAATTGATGAATCAAGCTCAATAGACATAAACGAATTAGATTTAGGAACCCATTGGAATGTAACAAGTGTAGATGGGCATGCAATAGATTTTTGGGAAGTAAATGAGATAAATCCTTGATGCTCAAGATGCTTGATTTTTTGTAAATCATAGCAATCATTGTCATTATGTCCATTGATTTGATGATAATTGCAATATAGGTGACCTTGATATTTTTCAATTTAGTAAGGAGAATAGCCTTGAGTAGATGAAAAAGTGATCAATTGATGACTAAGGAGCTCAGTAAGAATGTCATGTTGCTTAGCATTGTGACCAAACATGAGAGGCTCTGGTAATGGAAATACTTAAGGCTCACTAATATAAGAACATGTAGAAGACATAGAATGCAAATGGGATGTAGAAGAAGAATAAACATGAGCGAGAAACGTCCTTAAGTTTTTGGATTTCAGATTTGAGAGATGTAATCGTTGATTCCATAACATTTTTTATTTAAATAAAGAATGTAAATATTGAATTGATTCCAACATGGATTGATTAGATGGAGGATCAATAAGACTAGGGTCATCAGATATCTAATCTAAAATAGCACTCACTTGATGTAGTGGTGTATCACTAGGGAGATATATGGTGTCTAGGGATTTATTCAGAATAACTTGGAAATTAGGATACATTTGAATTAAATCATACAAAGAAATTTGAGAAACTTTAGGATCCATGATAGAAAATATGATGTGTTAAAGAAGGATCCAAAAGACAAATTACGAGTGGGGTTCACCAAAATGATTATGCTAAAATGTAAAATAATATCCTAGTCTAATGAAAGTTTGCAGTACATAAATGAAACAATGAAATATAAAAATTAACCCAAGTAACTAAGTAATAATGATATAAAACCCTAATTAAAAATAGGGTTAGAATATCCTTAGTTGATTCACGAGATATTTTTGGACTACGTCACGGTGATGACCAGATGAACAAGAGTGGAATATCATTGCACAAAATCATGAAAAAATATGGATCCGACAAATTTGATTGGACTGAGGCACCTAGAGGATGATGGGAGCACCCTGGTCTAGATTCTGGGCACCCTAGTCTATGTAGATTCTCAAAACCTCCTCTAAGGTGTCGCAAGAGGTTCACACTTGTTCACCTTTAATCACATGTATGCATTTGTAAGATCGCAGAGGTCATTGTAAACCTATAATGAAGAAAGAACCTACAAAACCCTTAAATAGAAATCAAATCCTAAAAAGAAAGATGCAAAAGGAGGGGTCAGATTGTCCTCAACTGCCAAAATGATGGACTTGCTACTGATCGTTGCACTACATCTCATACCTAATGTAGGTTGCTCTTGTGCGTGTTGCACTTTGTGAGTAGTGAGCAAGTAACTAGATGTAGAATGTAAATAATGTGTGCATGGAAACAATAGACTCCCTTCCTATGAAGTTTTATGTAGATGAACCATCCTTTGTCCCTTGTGATGGAGCTAGATGGATGCAAATGGAGCTATAGATGTATTTTATGGATGAAACCTTAGGTGGAGATAGTAAATACTTAGCGCTTCGTCCCTTATTATGATTCACATAACTTTATATTTATATGATTCCTTCACTTGAATTTTTTAATTAACCTCGAAAGGCCAACTACCAAAAAATATAAAATGATCAAACAGATAGAAAGGACCCTAAAAGTGAGATTAAATTACAAAGGGGACAAGAGCACCCAGAGGGAATGAGGACGCCTAGATTGGCATCTTGGCTAGGTGTTGGTGTCAAGGATGACAAATGTCGAAGCCATAAAATGCATATTGATTAAGTAAGGTTGTAATACTAGAAGCATCAATAGAAAGAAAAGAAAGGTTTCAAAGACATGGGTTAATTAGTATCATTCTTACTTAGGAATCATATGAATAGTAGTATATAATTAGGACTAGATGATTACCCAAAGCTTGTGATCTTTTGTCTATAAATTGAAGTTGTTAAAATATCATGGGTGTTATTTTGGACAGTATTTTAGAAAATTTCAAGGAACATCTTCTGTTAGATGGTCAATCAAGAGCTCAAAACATCCATTGGGAATGGAGTTAGCATATAACTTGGAAAACTTTTGTGATATCAATCTAATCCTTTATCCACATACTTAAAATTTTACTTGCCACTTCAATTTTGAAACACTTTATTTTCTAACATGGTCTCTCACTTTTCTACACAACCTTCAATATGAAGAATGCAAATAAAACCAACACTTGTGCAATAAAGAACTTTATCAAGAGAACACCAAAAGGATTGAGGGGAAAATAACTCAATCAATGGTCACAACACATAATAGGATGGACCTTCTAACAAAACAAGGAAAGGAAACAAAACAAACCACACATGTGTACATGATGGAACCAAGTAAACTAAGTGAAAAGGTTTAAGATAAATCCCATTGACTGGGATTTGAAGTGTCTCCCATAAAACTTAGATAAATCACAAAAGTTAGCCTCCTTACATGTAGTAATTATATATAGATGACTCTAAAGTGCATCAAATTTAGAGTGTCACCCTGGTTTATCTCTATCTACATCCAATTTCAAGATTATATCTCCTATAAATTTGAAATTATGTTCTTTGGATTTCTTATGAAACCAATGTTTGGTTGACCTTTGATGTTCTTCTAATTTGACTATGGCTGATTTCCTCAATTCATCAAGTCTAATAAGATCCACCATTCTTATTGTTCTTTCATCCTCGCCCTCCAATTCCAACTGATGTGTCAACTCTAAAGAAGGAAACTCTCAATATAATGGAAGCTTGACCTCTCTACCATATACAAGGATGAAAGGAGAGTTTCCAATTGCTCTTTTAGGTGTGATTTTACCGACCCAAAGATCATTTTTTATATTTTTGTACCAGTTCCTTTGATACTTCTCCATTATTATCTTCATTATTCGATAAAGTTATTTTGGTAGACTCAACTAGGCCATTACCTTTAGGGTAATAATTAGAATAATTCTTTAGATATAAACCATGTTTAAGAGCCCAATCATAAATATTGTAGCATAAAAAAGCCATAGCATTATCGGGAATGATAGTTTGGGGAATCCTAAACCTTGTTACAATATCCTCTAAGAAATCAAGGATAGATGATTTAGATGCTTCCTTGAGTGCTACAAGATCTATCCACCGGTGAAGTAATTAGTCACTTTTATGACCTATTTTTGGCCTACACTTGACACCTTTGGATTGTTCATGCTAATAAATTCAATTCCCCATCCATAAAGGGATCATCCATCTGAATTGGATGAAGTGGGAGGGCCACCATATTCTTCTTACCACTAAAAAGAGAACACTCCTTGCATTTTCTAACCCATTGATGAGCATCCATGAACAATGCGAGCCAAAATTATGTTGCTTTAAAAGAATTCACTATTGCGGCCTTTGTTAAGAAATACCCACCAGAGAATCCAGTTTAGTTTTCGCCAAGACCTTGTTTACTTTCTCTCTTTCAATACATCTCAATAAAACTCCATCCATATTCTTTCTAAAACTAAATAAGCCAATTAATGCAAAAGGAATGGATTAAAACCTCAAATTTTTCCTCTTATCCTTTCTCAAATCATAAGGGTCTTGGCTAATAGATTAGAATTTTTACATATTGTTTATCCAACCATTATCATTAAGTGGACCCATGGAGAATTTTTCTTGTTCTTCCTTGAAGAAATATGAGGTTTCCTTTTATCTTCAATGTCTAAAGCCATCTACTCTCATAGTCCTCTGCCTTTAACCAATTTTTGGTAGCCTTGATAGTCACATCATATTCCATGATTTTGTCACTCATCCAGCTCTTTTTCATTTATCTCAGTTCCCATAATGAAGTATCCTACAGTAATATGGGAGATTAATACCTTTATGAAGTTATTTACGAGTATACACTTGATTTTATTGAGATCTCTCATGATGGAAAAACTTTTTTTCCACATGATTGTATTTCAAATCATAATCCTTCAATGTCTGACTAAAGAAATCCACTAGTTGTTCTAAACCTTTATCACTCTATTGTGTTAACACCATGGGAGTACTAGCTTCATCCCCATAGGCATATAGGATGAATTCATTTCAATAATATGGGTTGATGAGAGTGGGCACTTAAGAAACTACCTACTTGATCTTGAAAAAACTTTGCTTCCCTTCATTGGTCCATTTCAAATCCACGTCCTTCTTGAACGTCAAGGTAATGGGCTTGACAAGTCCTTCAAATTTGGGAATGAACCTCCTAATAAAATTAATATTTATAAGGAAATATTTCAGTTCTTTCTTGTGAGCTTACAATGAGAGAGAAGGAATTCCTTAAATCCTTTCTCGGATCAAGATCAATACCTTATTTTTAGACAACATGACCCATGATTTTACCTTGCGAACTGCAAGGATATACTTATTTGGGTTGAGGGATACTCCAAAATATCTATATATCTCAAACACTTTCTCAAGATGTATCATAAGATCTTCCCATGCTCTTGAGAAAACTAAGATATCATCCAAGTAAATGAGGACAAACTTGTTTATATATCCCCTAAATGCAATATCCATGGCTCTTTGGAAAGTAACACCAACATTGGTTAGACAAGTGAAATATTTTCATAGGCATATGATCCCTATTTTATTGTAAAATATATCTTATGTTGATCCTCCTTAACTCTAATTTTGTTGAATCCATAATAACCATCCAAAAGAAAGAACCTTTCAGCTCACACCACTTGTTTCTAGAATTTGGTCCATGGAGGGTAGAAGATAGTGATCCTTGAAGGAGGATTTATTTAAATATCTAAAATCCACACATGTCCCTAATCATTAATTCTTCTTCTTAACAAAAACTAAACTAGCAACCAAAGAGGAATACTTGATGGAGAATATGATTTGGCCTCTATGAGTTTAGATAAATATTTTTTTATGAGGGGGTCTATTTTGGGATTGACATGACTTTGCATTTATCTAATTAGTTTCACATTGGGGTCAAAATATATAACATGTTAAGAAATATTTGTATCAAATTCTTTGATATATCCATAACTTCAAGTGAATACATCATTAAATTTCTGACACAAGGAAATAAAATCCTTTCTTTCATCCTCATTACATACCTTTCCCAATAATAAATCTTTGTATTTAGTTATGGTTACTAGTTGGTAGTCTTATTTAGCTTCTATGTTATTTTTTTCCTTTTGAGGTAATCATTAGGGCTGAAGATGTCTTCAAGTGTAACTAATCCTCTAGGTAACTTATTTGTCTTCAACTATATAATCTCCTCACCATAAATTTCTTGCAATTTAGGTTATAAGTTTTATGGTAACTCTTCCTCATTATGGATGAATTGGATAATTTTATCATCACTCTCAAAAAAGTTCCAGTTGAATTCATTACCTAGAATGGATGGCCTTATTACCATATTTACATGTTTATCATTTCCTTAGATAAGGTCATCAAATGGAGAGAATTGTGATCCAATAGCCACCATATGATTTGTTTCTAGATTTAACTTTATTTGCATTGCTTGTAATTTGATGGCATCAAAGTACTACATGAGATTCCATACTCTATGTCTAAAATATTTAAGAATCTTATTCTTGGTAACACACCTTCTTTTACCTCGATGAATAACAAGTTCAATTTCTCCAAATATTTGCAAGACTTTAATATGAATTTTCTTTTCTAATAACAAGCCATGAATTAAGGATTCATATTCGCTACATTTTTCATGAGCTTGCAAATTGAAAATAATGGAAAAAAGTAACTTATTGACCTCTAAATAAATAATAACCACACTTGTCCCAGGCCCATTTCTAATTCTAGAACCATCAAATAAAATTTTCCATAAACCGAAGCATCAGCTTCTTGTTTATATGACATGTGGGTGGGAATCCTTCTTCATGGATGCATTAATTACCCAAACTAATCTCTATAGTTGTATCATACGAATCAATTTCATAATGATCCTTTGCCCATTCATCTAATAAATATTATGTACTTGATTTAATTTAATTTGAATTAATTATAACTAAGTATTTTAGAGTAGTTATAATGTGTAAATGATAAAATATAGAAATGACATAAAAACTAAGATGTAGAGTATGAAACCCTAAGAAAATAAGAAAGAGAGAGAACTTAGTTGATATCCACACAATCTAGAACTGATATGGGTATGGATAAGTGATGAAAATACGTAAGAAACATCGTTATTGATCTTTGTAAATTCTAAAGTTCATGAGCAAGGTTGGACATGGGTGCCTGATAGGACAAGGGTTCCAGTGGTACTAATGAATAGATCTAGACCACGCAAAAGATTTGGATCTATTTTTTTTGTCACGGGGTCATTCTTATTGTTCTCTATTAATCACCCGACATTCGCACTATGATCACTTTGAAGGTACATGTAACCTACAAATATATGTTCACCTGTACAATCCCATAAACCACATCAAACCTAAAAAGGAAAATGCAGAATGGGGAGTCAAAATGACCCCGATGGTCACCCGAAAGTGAACTTATGACCAAACACTACACTACATCTCATAATCCATGTAGTTCTTATATGTGTGTAGAAATGATTCCCTAGATGCCCTGTGTGCAAGTTGCACTTGATAGCGGGCTATAGCTAGAATGTAATAATGTAGAAGACATATGGATGGAATAGAATATACTTCCCTTTCCTATACAAAGTGTATGCAAAAGTATGCAACCCTTTTCCCTTGAATAGATTCTATAAGGATTCCTTTAGAATGCTTTATTGCCTTTAGAATGAAATCTTAGGTGGTAATAGTATTGTTTAGTGCTTGGTCCTTTATTTTGAACACATAACTATGTATTTATATAATTCTTTTATTTGAATTTCATAATTGACAATTGGAAGGTTGAATCATAAGTGAAAAATATGCCCAAAAGATAAAAGAAACTCAAAAGGAGCGAGTAAAGTAAAAATGGGTCGGGGGCACCCAGAGGGGATAGGAGCGCATGGGCATTGTTGTCTTGGTTGGATGTTGGTGTCTAAAGTCATAAAAGATAAATAAATGAAATTCGAATGAGATGTAGGGTGTGTAATACTAAAGATAAAATAAGAGACAAATAAAAGAGGCCAAAGATATTTGTTAATTACTAGTTTTCTTGCTTAGGAATCATGTAAATGCTAGAATGCTTTTAGGACCTATAAATGTAAGCACGTGTGTGATTTTGTGTCTATATTTTCCCCATTTTATGTTTGTGGAGTGAATAATAGATGACATAAAGTACATAAGATATGTGTACCTTATGCGATCCTACAGAGCATGTGATGAATAGCATGAGGAGTGGACAAGTGAAGTGTGGAATGATGCAAAGTGAAGTATAGAGACTAGGAAAGGAAAGTGACCCTAGGGGTGAAGTGTATGTATTTCATTGTACTTAATTTTGTAGGATGCTTCTTGTTGTATATTAAGGATGGACCTATAAAAGAAGAGTGAAACAATAGTCAAAGTCCTGTATATCAAAAAATTGAGCAAATTATGTAAAGGTGTGCAAAAGTAGTAGTAAAGGAAAGTGTGCACTTGATGTAAAAGAGTGTAAAGGTTAGAAAAGTGTCCTGTAATCTGTGAAGAGTGATTTTTTGGGCTATCTCACACCAAGTGTGAGTTTTTGGGTGATCTCACGCTAAGTGTGAGTTTTTTTGGCGATCTCATGCCAAGTGCAAGTTTTTTTGGGTGATATAACTCCAAAGAGAAAGTGTTGGGGAGAGAGGTCTAGTGTTACTCTCCATCCATGACTCTTCCAAATAAACACCAATATAGATGGTACATCCCTGATTTGTTCATGTTGTCCTAATTATTTTTAATTATTTCGAGTTGTACCGATTGATAGAAATTGCATGCATTCTATAACTGGAGGATTGTTCTTGTAACTATAGAAATAATCTAAAGGCTTCTATGAACTTTGTTGATATGAAAAGATGATTGTGTGTGCCCCAAAGACATTAGCGCATACGGGAGGACACAGTGCCCAAGCGCTATTGTCCGATGTTGGGCATTGGTGTTTGTGTTGTGTTGAGGACGCAAGTCATATTCTAGGTTGTTTTGTGATTGTGTTCCTATGTTGTTTATGTAATGTGCATATTTGTAATATAAATTTGAGCTATTGTAGGGGTGATTTATTCACCCAATGTATGATCCCCCTCATTTGGGCTGAATACGATGACTATAGGAGTATGTGGCCCAACGAAGTGGACATGTTGTTGTGTTACATTGTATCCATGCAGGTGTAGGGGATGTGCATGGTAGAAACCAAGGCACATGCAAAAAAAGTGGCTAGTAACATGTGTTAGTAGAAAAAGTAACAAACATGCAATAGAAGACAATGTAATCAAGCAAGTGTGTAAAAAAGTGTACCACGAAAAGTAGGTTTCATACATGGGACATCACTCACAATGTCACAAGACAATCAGGGCCAAAGTGGCCAAAAGAATACATTGAGCATACAAGACAAAGGTAATATCCTGAAAACAATAGCATAAAATAGAAAATAACGGCAAGTAAAGTGTATTAGATATCCATAGTGGAAAATAGTTGTGTCAAGAAAATGTTACACATGAAGCACTTGTTAGCATGTTAGAAATATAAAAAGTATGTCAAGGCATATATGTATCAATGGAAAGTAATGTGCTAGTAAGAATAGGAAGTATTATATGATGAAATAATAGCACATGTAATGTGTGAGAGTAGGAAAGGTAGATTCCCCCAAGAGCCTCGATGGGACTGGAAAAGGATACAATGTTGAACATCATTGCAGTGTGTGAAAAGTTGTATGAGATATGCATTCACTCAAAAAAATGGAAGTGAACGCACATGTGTGTATATATAAATATAATGACATATTGAGTATTTGACTAGTATAGTTAGCAAAGTGCATCATATAAGTAGTATAAGAAACCAAGATTAAGATCAACCAAGATATACAAATGTAGTGAATGACTGTGATGGAATGTTATGCATTGTGTGAGTGTGATAAGAGAAGCATGCCCCCCAGTAGATGTGGATGAGACAAGGTTCATTTATAAATTCCCCCTCAACAATACAAGAATGAACCATAGAACAAGAGTGTGGCATCGGGAAATGGTTTGAGAATGTGTGCTAGAAAGATATATCATGAAGCATAGAGTGTGAAAAGTGAATGATGTGAGGTTCATTTCAGATTTAGACCCTCAATAGTTGAGTATGAACCATATAAATACATTGATTCATAGGGTAATGATGATAGATTGTGTGTATTAAAGGGGTTGAAAGTGTGTAGAAAGATGAATCATGAAGTGCAGAGTGTTAAGTGTAATAGTAGATGTTAAAGAGAACTTGCAGGAATGGAAGGGGGTCGTAGAAAGTGTGATGCCCCCTAAGTGTGTGAGTGATGGAGATCTATGTGGTGATGTGAGAAGGACTATGCCATGGTGGCAAAGTTTGAAATGTGTCCCGACCATCTAGGTAAGGATTAGATTGTTTGAAAAAGAGAATTGGATGTGGAAGTGGAGTAGGGTGGAGAGGGATCTTGAATGGTGGTAGATTATTTGGGATTGATAAAATTGTAGAATACTTGAGAGGAGGGGATGGACTGATTTTTAGAGGAGGTTTCTTAGTTGGAATTGGTAATGATGTAGAAGGCTTGAGAGGAGGAGGTAATGGACTAATTTTTAGAGGAGGTTTCTTAGTTGGAATGGGTTAGATAGGAAGATCATGACTTGCTAAAGGAGGAACATTACTAACTATGGAATGATTCTCATTAAATGTGAAAAGACTGGATTTAGGAGCCCATTGGGATTTAGTAATTGGAGATGTAGCAGGAGGTTGTGAAGCAAATGAAATAAAACCCTAATGCTCAAGGTGTTTAAATCTTCATCCAAAGAATAATAATCATTGTCGTTATGTCCATTAATTCTATGATAAATGAAAAATGGAAGACATATATACTTGGCAATTCGATAAAGAGGATAGTAATGAGTAGTTTACAAATCAATAAATTGATGAGTGAGGAGTTGAGGAAGAATATCATTTTTTTAGCATTGAAATCAAACTTGAGAGGGCGTTGGTAGTAGAAATACTTGGGGCTCATTGATATGACCACATGTAGAAGTCATAGAATGAGATGTAGAATGGCAAGTATCCTTGAGATGTTGGATTTCATCTTTAAGAGATGTAATCATGGTTTCCATAGCTTGGATTTTGTCTTGAAATAAACAATGAAAATATTTAATTAACTCGTGATATTGGTTGATAGGATGGAGGATTAGGATTGATAGAGGCATCGATAGATGATTGAAAATGGCACTTACTTGAGTGGGTGTTTTACTGTGAGGGAGCTACATAGTGTCAAGGGATTTTTGGAGAACATCTTTGCAAGGTGGTGCATTTGAAGCAAGTCATGAAAGGAGAGGATTTTTAGGATCCATGAGAGAATAAAAATGAGGATCCAAGTGTATGACCATGATTAGGTTTCACCAAATGATTTAATAAAAACTTAATTAAATCTAATTACAGAGTAACGATGTGTAAATGATAAAATACATAAATTAAATAATAAAACTAAGATCTAGAGTATGAAACCCTAAGCAAAGAAGAAGGAGAGAGAAATTAGATAATATTTGTGAAATTTAGAACTGATGTGGGTAGGGATAAGTGATGAAAAGGATGCAATAAGTGTTGTTATTGATCTCTATAAATTCTAAAGTTCACGAAAAAGGTCAGACAGGGCGCCACACGAGTAGGATAGGGACTTAGGATCTAATGACTAGAATCGGGTGCCCATGACCATGCAGAATTTCTAGATCTGATTTCTATTATATCATAGGCTCTTTTTTATTCTTCTTTGTTGATCACCTAATGTTCACAATATGATCACTAAAGGTACTTATAACCTACAAGATATATGTTCACCTGCACAAACCCACAAATCACATCAAACCTAAAAAGGAAAATGTAGAATGGGGATTTAGATCGACCCTCATGGTCACCTCCGCAGAGTTAACTTATGACCAATCACTACAGTACATCTAATACTCAATGTAGTTCTTGTGTGTGTGTAGAAATGATGCCCTTGTGCAAGTTGCACTTGATAGTGGGTTGTAGCTATAATCTAGCAAAGTAGAAGTATGTTTGAATGAAATAGAATAGAATTCCCCTTCCTATGCACTATATGCAGAAGTATGCACCCTTGTCCCTTGAACTCATGCTAGATGTATGCCTTTAGAATGCTTTAGTGCATTTGGAATGAAAACTTAGGTGGTAATAGTAATGTTTAGTACTTGGTACTTTATTTTGAACACATAACTATGTATTTATATGATGTTCTTGTTTGAATTTCGTAAGTAAAAATGGAAAGGAAAACCCATAAGTGAAAAAGATAAAAGAGACCCAAAAGAAGTGAGTAAATTAAAAAGGGTGAGGGGAACTTAGAGGCAACAGGAGTGCCTGGGGCATTGCTATCTTGGTTTGGCACCGTGTCTCAAGTCATGAAAGATAGATAAGGGCTATTCCAACTGGGTTGTAGGGTGTGTAAGATAGAAGAGAAAATAAGAGACAAAGAAAAGAGGCTAAAGATATTCTTTAATTACTATTTTTCTTTCTTAGGAATCATGTAAATGCTAGCATGCTTTTAAGACCTAGAAATGTACCCAAGTCTGTGATTTTGTGTCTACAATACTAAACAAGGAGGATTAGATTGTTGTAGTAGCACCGATTCATTTACTTCCTCTTCTTGGATTATACAATTAGAGTTGAGGGGAGCATGGTCATATGATTCAACATGGTAAGAAGAGATTGGCTCAGTTCTAATAGTAAATATTGTACCATATATGGTTCTTAAGATCATGTGAGACTAGTTAGAATATAAATATCCACCCACTTTGGTTGTGAAATCTCTTGATAAGTATATGGAAAATAAAGGAGGTAAATCAATACCTGAGATATATTAAGTTATGGTTAGGCTCGGACAAGCACGAAGGGTCAACTCATGATCTTTTATCACTCCTAATATTTTGATAGTTGAGCCATCAAGCTACAAGACTCTCTTATAAGTTGGGATGTACTCAGTGCCTAAAATTTCTATTATTTTATCCGGCATTACATAAGTACTATCACGTGAATGTATCATAAAAATATGCAATATGTGTTTTCCCATGATTAGAGAAATGTAGAACGTTGGATGATTATTAACTCGACTTGTTCATCCTTTAGTTGGCACATGTTGACCGTAGAGTTTGGCTTCTACATAACCGAATAATATTTCAGTAGCTTCTTCAAGGCCTCTTGTAGGAGATCCCGCCAAAATGGAATAGATACGACATCCCACATTGTATCATTCAGATTTGTCTTCTTCATTTGGTCGAAAATTTTCAGAGAAATACTCACAGATCTATGCATAAAGGGTATGGCATTCTCTTTTATTTTTTCCTCAATCATCAGAAGTGGTGATTTCATTGGAATAATTTATTTAATCCACGTTTTATCTTTGTACTACATATTTTCTTCTATAAAGATGATTCCCCTAGATGAATAAACTTGTGTGCTTGTGCTTGAGTCCACAAATTACTTTTCTTTGATATGTTGACTTTGCCTTTGAAGGGGGTGGAGAAATCATTTATGTTTGACCTTGTATTATCCATGACATGAAGATGTATTTTTTAAAGTTGTTTGCAACTTAATTAACAACACATAATTCTTTTGGAGTACAAAACATGAAATTAGATTATGTGGCAGCTTCTTGTACCATTTCCACATTGACATTTACTATTTCCATCAATGGTTCATGTTGACTAGAAGAATTTTGTAGCATAAGGACTGAATGAATTACATACCATTTAGACACATTTTATGATTATGTGGTTGATTGCATGGAAAACACCATTCAACTTCTTAAATAACATTGTTTTACATTGGGACAAGAGCTTTACTAGTGTCGTGACAGAAGTGGTTGTGTAGCAACAAATTTTTGAAGAGGTAGATTTGGATTATGGCCCTAAAATATATTTATTTGGTTATTTGGCCATATCTCTTATTTGAATATTGACATATATGTTGTTTATAACCTTGATTAAACATTTGATTAAAAGAATGTCCTTAGTTGAAACTTGGGTAATTCCTAAGTATATGAACTTGTTGCCTCTTTATAGAGATGTGTTCATTAGATATGTTCTATTCCCAGGCTCTACGGTCATCACTATCATCTTTCTTATGAGAGGAATAAGATTTGGAGGCAGATAATAAAGTATTTATCTCAAGAATATGAGAAAGAGAAGGCTAAATATTTTGAGGAAATTTGAGAAATAGATGCATAGGTAATCTAGAGGTTATTTCCCAACTTGAATAAAATAATTTTAAACCCTAGTGGATATTGTATATAAATTGAGTAATGTTGCAAAACCCATAGATTGTATCATTACAACAATACGATTATAGATCTTATAAAGTATAAGAAAACACCTTGAGGGGTTTTTCTCAAAAGAGAAGAAATTATGTACCAGGTTTTCTAGAATATGAATTTGAAATCTTCCATAAGATCATTGGGGTTCCTTTTAATGGTTGTTAGCTATTCTAATAGATATATATTGTCTACCTTTTCATCAAACTACTAGCAAAGTGCTGATCCAATCTCATCCCATGAATGGATTGAAGTAGGTTACAAACTCCTATACCATTGTAATGCTTTTCCTTTGAAATATGAGGCTAAGAGCCTAACTACTACATCATCTTCAGTGACAATATGAACTGAACAAACATTAACAACATCTAAGATGTGCTCTGCATGGGTAGTTGAATTTTCACTAGTAAAGAATGGAATGCTCTTTAGGGAAGATATTGGTATGTCATGTTGGGCATTCAAATCCAAGGGATTGCCACCATTAAAGGTTACAAAGGGTAAATTTCTTTGATGGGCCATGAAGGGAATGGGTCTTAAATTTTTGATGGAGAAAGAGAAGGGTCTACTAGGAGGAGTGGAAATAATTCAGTTTGGGAGGAGAAAATTATCTCTCGAAATGATTTCTTCTTCTAGGTGAGAGTTACAGGTATTCAAAAGATTCACCTCTTGCTATGCTCTATCTTGTTTGTATCCTTCTCATGAAACAAGGTATTTGATTGCTTGAAAATAGTAGATCTAAACTTGGGAGTTGCTAGATGTGTAGAAAGATGCCTCTAGAGGCTAAAATCCACTAAGACACACACCAATCTTAGGGAAAGAAAACCAAAAGTGAGCTATAAGTGACTCAAACCGGTCTCATTGGGCATACCATTTACCAAAATTTGTTATTTCCTAAAGTTGTGCCCTTTCTAAAGCTAGGTTCAACACCTCATGGAAACATGAAAAATACCTATAAAGTGTGGGACAATGGCACCTTTTGAGGTCAATATCTAGAGAAGGCCAAATTCATTCTACTATAGCTCATTACAACTAACTAACCAACACTACACAACTACTAAGTAATCATATCCTTAGTATTCCAAGGACCAAGGTTAAAAGAAGGAAATATTGAAATAAAGAGAGGTGATGCACCAAATTATAATAGGGCTTGATTATCGCTCCAGGGGACATAGATATGAAAACATATACAAAGACCTAAGATAATGTGCATAGAACTTTGGTGAAAATTAATAGAAAAATACTGAAGACCGATAAGAGGATAGAAATATTTTCATTAAACACCAAAGCATTCAAAGGAAAGAAATCAAATTTTCATTCAATATTAATAACTTATCCATTTATAGTCAAGTAGAGGTGAGGTGCACAAAATTTTCACAAGCACATAATAGAGGTATGTGAGCAAGATCTTTAAGATCAAAAGGGTATATCTCTCAGACTTAGTGAAAATGCAATCCCTTAGAATGTGTTATCACACCTAAATTTAGAGAAAAAAATAGAGAAGGGAGAAGGGAACGATCACATCCACTCGTTGAATGGGTTCAACGACCTCGCCTGTACTCAAGTACCATTCACCATTGATTTTTTCAATCTATGTATGGGAACCCCATTTTTATTTAGTCATATGTTGTCATATTGCTAATGCAAGGGAATGAAACTGATCAAAATTAAATTTTGGTTGTTGGAGTGGTTGGGCACTTGGACTAAAAAAGTGTGGATTTGTTTTTACTTACGAGCTTCTGAAATTCCACCACCTTAATTGTGTCCTTTATGGCTTTCTAATTATCTTATAAAACCTTATATGATCCTTGGATTTTCTACTCGAATTCTTCCCTAATCCATAAACATCATACTAACTCCATAATTCTTTTCACCACCAACAACCTTTTTTTCTTGTCCCGCGGACTATATTGCATTCCACAATTTTTCTTTGATATGTAGATTTTATTTGTTATACGAAACTTCTTTATTGCATAAATTTATTTTTTCCTCGCACTCAATTTTTCTAATATTCCTGCACTTCAACGTTCTTTTCCCTCTTAATGTTGCATGGTATTTTGCATTTTCTCCATGGGTTTCCTTTTATATGTGGCCATTTTTGTTGCGTGACATTCCAAACCTTGTGTGACTTGTACATTACACTTAACTTTTATCACCTCCATACTTTATTCACTCTCCATAATGTCACATATCCTTACAACATATTTCCCCATGACTATGTTCCTTTTTTCCGTGGATTGATTAACTCCATAGAACACTAAGTTCTGAAAATACACGAAACATTGAGTTTTCAACTTTTGCATAACACTAAGTTCCTTTGTTATGTAGATTTTCAAACAAGAAGTGCCTAAGTATTTAACTTGAATGAAGTTTTCAAATAGAATGGGTGCTATTTTAGACAAAAATCCCTTAATATCATCATAATTAGATAAAAATAGCAATTGCACGCAAATTGTGTGATGTATACGTCAAAGGGGATGCATTAAAGAAGTCAAATTTGAGGAAGTGAAACATCAAGGAGGAAGATGAGATATGAAGAAGGGGTTTGAGGAAGGGTATGTGTAGGGATGGGGCAAATGATGGGGGAACCAATGTGAAACTCATTTTTCTTACGACTAGGCACATATGGACTATATGTCATTTTTTCAATCATTTGAAGGAGAAAAGGTATACAAGGTGTAGGTCATTGAAAAAAATGCTTTAGAGATATATCTGAAATATTCCAAGGAAAAATGACATATATTTCAATCCCAAAATTTACATATGTTAGATACAAAAATTTGTCTTTAGGGTTTCTTATGCCGCTAATGTCATGAAAATTTATGACCAAGGTTTCTCTTTAGCAATTAAGATAGAGATTACAATTTCCTTCATCAATAATACCGATGATGATGTCTATTAATTGCCATCATAATAAAACCTCAACCTTCCATTTCCCCCATACATGTTAGGAATAACTATCAAGACTTCTATTTGAAATGGTTATTAGCATAATTAATGTTTGAGGCATTAGAAAAAGGGAAAAATATTTTTTGCATGTGCGCTTTCGTTATCCTTTGATCCTCTAGCTCATATAATGTTATAAACTAGGAACATTTCACTTTTGAAGATTATAATTTTGTGGATTAGTTAATATTATAATTCAGTTGATTGGTTTGAATATTATAATTTATTAACGAGCTAAAAATAAAAATTCATGGAATCTATTTAATACTTGGATGTTGTTCAAGGATAGTTGGAAGATATGCCAACCCACATGTTGAGGCATGGGGACATGTTTAAATTGCATTGACTCTATTTTTTTGGAGAGTTGGCCTTAATGAAATGTTTAACTACTGTAAGTGAAGTGAAATAGTGGGGAATCAAGAGAATATGCAAACTCAAACGATCTCGTTAGTAGTGCAAGGAGATTCCAAATGTGAGAAATTTTGAATTATAATACTTAATGCAAGATTCATGATGTAATACAATTTCGATCTCAAAGGACCCTCAATTTAAGGATCAATGCCTGTTGATATTGAAACCAAATGCAAATCAATACAAATTGAACTTGAGGGATCAAGTTAAGCTCAATGAAAGTATTTTCTTCAATGTGAGCTTAAATCTAGGTGAAGTGCAAGGGAGATATGAGGCGTCACTTTACTGTGGGAGTCAAGAGGAGATTGAGTCAAGAAACATAATAAAAGGTGTAATCCAAGGTTAAAGGAGGAACACAAGACACTTCTATGGGACCTCCTATCCTAATTTATAATATCTCTAAAATCTTGTCGAAGAGGACCTAAAAATGACCACTCGGTCCGATGGAAGATAATGACACTTTATAGTTGTGGGAATTTAAACAAGAAAGTATATTCCCATTTCTAACATAGCTTTGGAAAGGCATACACTTTTACGCACTCTCTTATTCCTTTCACATGCCACATATATTTTAAATTTCAAAACTTAATGCCTTTTTAGATGAGTACATTTATCCTCTATCTTGAGTTGGGTGTTTTACAAATAATAAATAGATAACACATGGACTAAAAGGATATAAGTTTTGGAGTGGCAGCCATATCATATGTGATTTGTTTTTCCTTCAAAACATTGGATGCAAGCTTATTGTTGCGATATATGGTCATAAAGCACATGACCTGTGAGAAGAATTGTTGGGGATCATGAGAACTAAATTCATATGGACAACACTAATCATATTGTCGTACAACAATGACTGAAGAATGATTTACTCGCATTGGTCTACTTTGGAAAAATGACTATCAATGTAATTACTTGTTAATATTAGAAATTCAACAATTGGTATCACCTAGTATTAATGTTTTTGGATAGTTTTTTTCTAGTGTGTATTTGTTTATGTATATTTAAGTGATGTTGTATACTTTTACAATATGTGTTTTGTCAATGTAATGGAGTATTTGTGAATTTTGGGTATATTTCTATTATTTTGTGGTGAGTGGAAGGTTTCAAAAGAAAATATTATCACCTAGGGTCTTTCCACCCATAACATTAACAACTACATCTACAAAATATACCTTTTATTAAACTTTGACATTTCATATGCCCCACTCTAAGCTCTCATTTTGGCCTCAATATGAGGATGGTGGCATAGTAGAAAATAGAGTTGTATGGAATCAAATAAAATAAAAACATGAAGAAAATATACTATCTCACAAGACAATTAGAAAACTCAAACAAATGTACATGATTTTGCAAATGTACTTACAAACATTCCCATCATAAAATATAAATATTCACACAATGCACATTCCTAATAGAGGAGGCAACATAATATTAAAATGTCTAACCCAATTCTAAGTCCAATATTTTTGTAGGATATAAAGGGACTATGATGAACCATGTATAAGAGGGAAATGTAGATATAATTTTTATTGTGTGAGGCTCTTTTACCGCCAACTATCTTTTGTCGCTCTGGACCTAGTTCTTTTTGTTTTGTTTGTTTGAGCCCAAATTCAGCTAAGTATGGAGCTAAATGTGGAATATATCCATGTGTCCCTTTAGCGCACTTGGGGAATAATGCGGAGAAAGGAATGTTCTCAAACTTGCATCATACCACCCACGTGTCTCAAGCATGATAAAGTTACCTAGGCGGATTAAAAATTCAAAGATACAAGTAAAAATGCATAGGGTCTCCATGTGTCACCCAAGCGTAATTTCAAATAAAGAGAGAAAAGGAACATTCTCAAACAAGTGTGTGACCTCCACGTGGTAGGGAAGAATCATCACCAACCAAAGGAGTGAAAGGCTTGGGAGTTGGATGAATTAAAGGTGATCATAAATATCACAAACAGGTAGTTGAGATCTTTCCCAAAAAAATGAAAGATATGATTCCGGATATTGAAGCGAGAGCCAAGGGGGTCTATAAAGGAATGTTCTAATCTAGGAAAAAAAGGGGGAGGGGAAGAAAAAGAGAAATATATCATAACTATAAAAGGGGATTTTAGGCTTAGTTATTGTGTTTGCTAGCCTTAGTAAGGCTTTATTGTAGAAGAAAGTTATAATCTGTGTTGTATCGGCCTTATGTATTATTTTCTCTATGAATAAAGGGATCTTGTTCTGTGCATTTTAGCTCTCAATAGTTTGCGTCCTTCATCCATTATTGCTGGTAATTTTTAGATAAATGTTGAATATCTATCGTGTTATATGCCCTTGGGTTTTCTATATGCATCTATCATCTACATATAATTATGTTTTACACCTTTTCAGACTTTGATAATCTAAGATACTTCTAAAAATAGTAGACCATGCTAAATGCTTTTCGACTATTCTCAAAGTTTCTCACGTAATTTTTGGCACATCGCCTTAGTTTTACACTTTGTTTTATTTTTCCTCTAACCCTTACCTCACACCAACTTAGAAGAGACAACTTCTATAAAACTTGGAGGTTATCTTAGGGGCACGTCCCACATCCCTAAGGTATCCCATGACTTTGATGGTTCATCCACAAAGATAATCATCAATAGTTTTCTTGGTGTGCACTGGTGGGACCAATAGCTACACATCTGAAGACTCCATCATCAAAAATCTACTGATTTTAGTAGTACTAAGTTTGGTCCTCTCTAGTTTACGAGACAGATGTAAACAAGATCGAGAACAAGAGAAGAAGGTGCATTTGAATATCTACAGTTATCTCCACCAAGGAACAAAAGAGGTAGACAGATTCAAATGTCTTCATCTCCTCCGAACCGAGACTCTCTCAACACCTCCACTAGGTAGGCCCTTCTTACAATCAACTAGAATCCTCATACCTATCTTAATGGCCCACCTCCAAACTCAACCTCCATGACAGTTTGTTTCATGGAATCAAGGAGTCTCTGGTCATCTTACTAACACCCCCAACGGTGTGGGAATCCTATTCTAGAAAACACATTAAAGGTGCTACATAAATTCAATGGAGAAGACTTCCAAACTCCAAAGGAATACCTCCAAGACGTCACGGAGATATGCACGGTACATTATATCAAGGAACAATATGTCACTCATGGTTACTAGTTGTTTCCTTAAGGGGAAGGCTCTGGATTGGTACCGGTCCCTAACCCCTAATTCTATCGGCACTTGGGACCAATTGGGAAATGTCTTGGTAAGAAGATTCAGTGAGAAAGGAGATAGATCTTCGCTCCTACAACAGCTCATCAACATCAAGAAGGGTTTGCAAGAACTTATGACCAATTTTAACACTAGATTTCACAAAATGTGGCAAAGGATTCTTGTTCTAGCAAGGCCGCCTACAGGTATGGCTATTTTTTTACTTAAAGGCTCTGAATTTGGATATTTTTTGATGATTCAATTGTTAGGAGGGGAATCTTTACCACAAGCATATGATATTGTGATCTAAGTCGAGAACAATCTAATAGATGTTGGTAAGCTTCCCTCAAGAGCCCTTTTGCCAATATACCCGAAATAACTCCCCTTCCACAAGCACAAGCCCTAAGCTCTACCCAAGCCCCTACATCTATATATAATTACCCATCCTCTCATCCAAAGGCCTATCCCCACTACAGTGTCATCATCTTCTTCTCCCGAGATGGAGGAAGTCAAAAATATCCTCGAAACTTCTCTAACGAGATAGTAAATCTTAAAAGGAATTAGAGCACTTACCCAAGACAAAATTATCAAAGCTATCAAGGTGGTAGGCCTACCTATTCCCCACAACATTAGAATACCCAGAGGTTGCTATCTGCACAGTCATCTAACCAACTCATCCCGGTGCCAACACCACTTCAGACCATCCCACCCAATAGCGGAAGGGAAATGGTACTTGGGCAAAACAATTTGGTAGAAGACCCCAACGCATGGTGCTTCCCTTGTAATATTCCTCACATGTCAAGAGATTATCCCCAAGGAAATTTACAACAAAAGGTATCCAAAAAAGAGAAAGGGAAGGCTACGATGTTAACACATCAGGACCTTACCAGTCCTGGGAGAGTCCAAAATGCAGCCCTTATTGCAGATTCAAGGGATGTCCCTAGAGCAAGAAGAAGAGATTTCACAAGAACACATGTTTTTCTCATGGGTAGTTAGAGAAGAATTCATATTTATAAATGAGGTATCTACTTCCAACCCAGATTCAATCTAATTACAACACTCACTTCAAAAAAGGATGATAGAGATGACTGCTCCTATCCCAACTACGACTAGCGAGATGCAAAAGAGCCTCCAACCATTACAGTCTCACCACCGATGGTTGTAAAAGAAACCCTGAGAACTATCCAGAATCAGGGTGCCCTCCATCCCATAGTTGAAGGAATGAAACACCAGTCACCATCTAAGACATCATCACTCGGACCAATAAACGTGGTCCAATAACTCAAGAAAGTGCCACTAACACATCCTTGTGGGATCTTCTAGGCATTCAGAGAAAAAGGAGTTGCTCCAAGAAGCATTGAGATCAAATGATGACCCAACCTCCACAAAAGAGAAGGAACATGTAAAATGATTCAGCCCCAATAGAGGCAGTGTTGTTAAATCGAAAGGAGAAGTAAGTAAACCAAGGCCCAACCCCTTTTTATGACTCTTATAATAGGTAGGAAATTATTGCATAACTCCATGATAGACTCTGGTGCAAGCACTACAGTCATGCCCAAAGAAATTACAAACACCTTGGGAATTGAATATGATCCCTTAAAAGGATTCATACAACTAGATGGAAAATCAGTCCAAACCATAGGAGCTATCAAGGGACTCCTGTTGCAACTTTATTCTTTTTCAAACATAATCATTCCACAAGATATAGTGGTAATTGACATTCTTCCAGTCTTCGGACTATGTCTCTCCCATGATTTCATGGATAAGATAGGATGTTACATGTCTCTTGATTGTTCCCATCTGATTATGTGACCAAATATGGATCTAAGATGAAGGTATTATTAGAACCCCTCGCCAAGGAACATATAATGAGACAAGCGGTCTCAGGATTTGAGGCTTCCCATGCCATGATCACCTAAGAAGAGGAATCATATATAAAGGATGGTAACCTTCAAATTAGTAGTTATTTAACCAAGCCTACCCCCTGACGATCCCTTTGGGAACTTCGATTCAATTGGTTTGGGAACTTACGTCATCTTCAACGAAGACTCCATGATTCCAAAGGTGGTAAAAGAAGAGGATAGAAGAGAAGGGAGTCCCATCAGGGATTCCTAGATATGGACCTTGCATTTCAATGGAGCTAAAAGAAAAAATGGCTCAAGAGCTGGGATATGCTTATCATCCCCAAGCAGAAAGAAGATACTTCAGGCATTTTACTTCTAGTTCACTTGCACCAATAATGAGATAGAGTATGAAGCCTTAGTACATGGCTTGGCCATGGCACGAAAGGAGGGAATCAAACATTTGAGAGTCTTTGGTGACTCGGAGTTAGTGGTGACACAAGTAAGGAACACCGTCGCCACAAAGAATCCAAGAATGAGGTCCTATCGACACAGGGTGTGGGATCTCATCAAAGATTTTGAAGCCTTTAATATCAAGGTTATTCCTCGAGACCAAAATATGGAGGCTGATAGGATGGATTTAATCGGGTCACAATTCAACCCGATCTAGGACTTGATAACGAATGAAAGTATAATAAAATTGATCATCCACCCGTCTATACCTAATAACATTGATCATTGGCAGGTTTTTAACAATGACCAAGATTGTACACTTCCTCTAACAATCCGACCAGTTTGTGAACCAACTCCAACCCAAAATTGAAGAAGCTTATGGAGATCAGATT
Source organism: Taxus wallichiana var. yunnanensis (assembly GCA_018340775.1). Taxonomy (NCBI): domain Eukaryota; kingdom Viridiplantae; phylum Streptophyta; class Pinopsida; order Cupressales; family Taxaceae; genus Taxus; species Taxus wallichiana. Next base: position 296,117,456 of record CM031243.1, on the reverse strand, counting down.
ATTCAGTTGAAGACGAACAAACTTCCAAAAGGGTTAATAACACTAGAAATCCTTTTTTATTCTAACGATGCTAATTCAAATCGAAGGAGGTTCTTGAAGATTGAGAAACAAGGAAGCCCGATTAGTTTTATTAATCTCAATCAACCAAAGATTACAATGAATGGGCTGCAATATTTATAGATATTGCATAGCCAAATACAAACAAGAAACTAAGTTGCACATGTGCAACCAAATTCCAAAATACACAAGCATCCAATAACATCCGAGAAGCAACAATTAAATAAAAACAAATATACTGTTAAAACAATATAACAACTCCCGTAATATTCAAATACAACAAAAGGATGGTTATAATTAAATATAACCATAAAAAATAATTAATAAATTTATTAATTATGGAATGCATAATTAATTAGGATAATAATATTTTATCCTAACAATTGTGAAGTAGTGATTAAGAAGGATTATGTTGAGCTAGAAGTGACTAATGGGAGGAAGCTAAAAATCGAGAGATTAGTCACCCAAAGGGAAAGGGAAATACTTGTGGCTCTATGCCATAAGTATGAAAAAGTGATGGCTTGGACGTATGATGACCTACATGGTTACAACAAGGATATCATCCAACACACCATTGACCTCGAAGAAGGAACTAAGCCCGTACGCCAAAAGCAATGGCCCGTGAACCCAAAGATAGAATCCCTCATGGCTGAGGAACTTAGAAAGCTCCTAGAGGCCAAAATAATCTTCCCTATCAAGCACACAACATGGGTTTCTAACCTAGTTCTGGTAAGGAAGAAAAATGGTGAAATTCAGCTCTATGTAGATTTCAGAGACCTAAATAGAGTGTCCCTTAAGGATCACTATCCCTTACCCTCCATGGAGCAGATATTACAAATAGTTACAGGCTCAGAGAGATATTCTCTCTGCTGGATGGTTTTTCAGGCTATAACCAGATATGGCTCACGAAAGGAGACCAACATAAGACCACTTTCATGACAAAGTGGGGAACCTTCGCATACAAAAATGCCATTTGGAATCATAAACACTGGAGATACCTTTCAAAGATCCATGGATGTTGTGTTTGGAGCGTTGATCAATAAGGTAATTCTTATATACCTAGATGATCTCATGGTATTTACCAAGATGGTGAAGAATCATTTTGACGCCTTGGAAGCCGTATTTGAGAAGTGCCAAGAATTTGGGATCTCCCTAAACCCAAGGAAATGTGTTTTCGGAGTACCCCAGGGAAAACTCCTGGGACACATTATTTCAAAGGAAGAAATTTCTATTGATTTAGAAATATTTGAAGCCATTCTGGGAATACCCTTACCCAATAAGAAAGTGGTCCAATCTTTCTTAGGAAAGATCAATTTTGTTAGCAAGTTCATTTTGGACTTTTTCAGACAATCCACCCGATCACGCTAATGCTCAAGAAGGACCTTAACTTCAAATGGACCATTGAAGGTCATCAGGCCTTTAAGGTAATTAAAGGGGCTATCGCATCCGCCTCAGTACTACGCAACCCCGACTTCTCAAAGGATTTCATCATGTATGTATATGGGAGTGAGCATAGCGTAGCATCCATGTTAACACAGAAAGGAGAGGAACATTTGGTCACCTTCTTTTCAAAAATCTCCATGACTATGAAACCAAGTATAACTTTGTAGAAATACAAGCTTACGCTATAGTCAAGGGTCTGAAGAAATTCAGGCACCTTGTCACCCATAGTAGAATCAAGGTTATGGTGGCACACTCTAGCGTCAAGGAATATATAACAGAGGGTGAGATAACAAATAAAAGAGCTAACTGGATCACTAAGATATTTGAATATGACATTGAGATAAATCCTACAAAGCTAGTACGGAAGGGGCCTATGCCAATATCTTACACAAGACCCCATGCCCCCAACTAATGATGAGCCCGAGAAGATACTCTATATCTAAGAAAGTGACTCTAATAGTTGGGTCTTGGATAGGATCTGCTTCATGCAGATAGGGAAATACCCAAGCCATATCCCTCTCAAAAAGAGAAGGTACTATAGGCAACAGGGATCCAAGTTCACCATGATTGACGATTTCCTTTTCAAAAGAAACTTTAATGGGATCTTGCTCAGGTGCCTAGAGAATGAAGAAGCTGAAAGGATCTTATGTGAGTTGCACCATGGGAGATCGGGAGGCCATTTTTCTACCTAAACCATAGCTATAAAAATCCTGCAAGTAGGGTACTTTTGTCAGGCTTGTTCATTAATCATTAGCGTAAACAAACATATGCAGGATTTGTCAAGTTTATACGAGCTTAGAAGGAATGTGGCATTACCTCTTAACCCCATCCTAATTGAGGAACCATTTGCACAATGGGGTCTAGACTTCATCGGTATGGTCAACCCAGACTTCAAGTGCAAATGGATCCTCACCGCAACCGATTACTTCACCCGATGGGCGGAGGCAGTTCCACTAAAAGAGGCCACCGAGAACGTGATCCTGGACCTCCTACAGGATATCACTACCCGCTTTGACCCCACCCCCACGCACTATTATATCAGATAATGCTAAGGCCTTTTTGGGGGCCAAAGTATCTGACTTCATTGTAAGGCATGGGATCTATCTAAAAACATCCTCCAATTATTACCCATAAGGAAACGGTCTAGTAGAATCCACTAACAAAAATCTGATTAGGCTCGTAAAAAGGATGGGAAATGAGCATAAGAGGTTGTGGCATGAACATGTCAAAACAACCTTATGGGCTGATCAAATCACACCTAAACAGATCCTGAAAGCCTTACCATATGAGATAGTTTATGGGAAAAGTGTTATGATGTTGATTACCCTAGAAATCCCTGCATTACAACTATTAAAACAAATTGAGATAGAGGAAAATGGGGCAATGCAAGTAAGACTCACCAAGCTAGTAGAGCTCCAAGAGAAGTGGGAGGCCGCTCATGAAGCCATGATCAGCCGCCAATAGGTGGTGAAAACTTGGTTTGATAAAAAGTGTCTAGAATCAAAATTTTGAGTTAGTATTATGGTTTTGAAATGGGATGCAAGGGTTGCCAAGCCTGGAAATCACAGAAATTTTGACCCCTTATGGACATGACCCTTCAAAATTAGCGCATGCAAAAAGCATAATGCTTTCGAACTTGAGACCATGGAAGGTGACCCCTTGGCAATTCCAGTAAATGGGATTCACTTAAAGCCTTTCCATTGAGTCTCTTCATTTGAAGTATTGTATCATATGTATAGTTTTTGCTTTTCCTCGTCTTTTTGCCTTGTTTTTTTCCTTTCAATAAATGTCTCAGACACGTGTCCCTCGGGACACCCTTGCCTCTTTTTGAAGTTTTGGAGGAAGTGCATCTTCCTAATTTTCCCTAAAGTTAATGATCCAACGTATTTCTAAGATATTTGGGGAAAATATTGAAGAATTGATGCAAAATCTCTTAGAAAACGTAAAGTTTGGCGCTTAGGGTCATTAAATAAAAAGGGTTATTATATGATGTGACTCTATATATGCGTGATCCATTACTCTGCATAGGTTAAGGTAGTTATTTAAGAAAAGTTGGGGGCATCCAACAAATTCATTTCAAATGCTAAGATTTTTTCCACCCCTCCGAGTTTTGAGTAGACAAAAATTAGAGCCTTCTCCTAGTCTGAAATTTTCCATGGCGACTTCTAACTCTACACCACAAGCAAATTCTTATGTAAGGAAACATGCGCCCCCACACCCTCTTCACCCAAGGTTGAGGTTCCCTGATGGGGGATCACGGTTCAGTGACCCTTCCGTAGTTTCAGACTTTGTTGACGATGTCTTTGACCTTATTCTCAACAAAAAGCCCAAAGCTCTGAGGGAGGTAGCCCACGCTAGGTTTCTTAACACGGGATTTCGAGTCTTTTTCCTCAAGAATCTAGAGCACAACACTCACTCAATATATGGTGCCTCTCATGCACCCATACCCAGAGCTCATACAAATGTGCACGAGTTGTTTCAATACTAACACCAATGTCATCCAAGGCAAAAGCATAAAGGTGGTAATCACACCTCAAGCTATTAGAGACATGTTGGCCCTATTCTACGACCTAGCGGCTAGTTTTTATAACATGGCCAAGCTCCAAAACATTTGGGCTCAATGCCAAAAAAATCTTCATTCCTTGATAGGGAGTTAAGACATTCAGATTCAAGAGGTTCAGAACCACATGATTCCCCATTCCCCTAAAGTCACTAATGGTGGATTCTCAAGACACCTGCTCCATGTTAACATTCATTTTCGGCCAAGATTCAAACAAAAATTTCCATGATTGGCAAATAATGGCCCTGTTTAGAATGAGGTCCGTGAAGAAAGAACAGACGTATCGTTTTGACTTCACTGAAGTCATTTTGGAGTCTATTTACAAGCAATTATCCATGTTCCTAGTAAACTCTACCTTTAGGTATTCCTCATATTTGTTCCACCTTATTTTATATTAGAATTCCTAGTACCTCAGCCAATACATGGCTCTAATGCTATGGGATGTGGAGGTAGACCCCCAAAATATCATTCCAGTGTCCACTTAGACTCATGTGTTATCCCGCTTGTCGGATGTATATGATTTTTTTAACTCTTTTGTGGAGCCCCTCCTACATGAATTTGACCGGAAGGGGTCAACAACAAAATGAATAGCTTTGTTCAGTCCATCCTCGCAGATCCCCTACACCCTTACGATTATTTTTTGGGCAGGACATTCTATGATTTGGCTACATGGTTTCGAGATGAATCCTTTATGCTCCCGAGGGTCCTCACAACATGGGTGGTGGGTCTAGAGATAGCCAGTAGTTGGTACTCCTAGATGTTGAATTCAGCTTTGGTTAAAAAAGAAGGAACTTTTTACCTCCCCTTGAGTAAGGGAGGAATTACTATGATTAAACGCAAGGCAGAGCATATGCTCACACAAAATTTGGCTTCCTATGGCTTCGCCCTAATTTAAGACTCGTGGAGGTATGACCTGGATGGGACGATGGCCTCCATTTTAGTTTGGAACAAAGTTTCAGACTCTTGCCAACACGAGTCCAAGAATTTTTTTGAAGACAGGCGGTCCCCTCGGGCAGAGTCACCCAACATGTTCATTGAGCTCAGTGACATTCCAATTCCAAAATGGGATTCATTCCACCCAATCCGTCATAGGTATGACCCCACCCTCACAATGACACAAGGACTCAAAGCAGCCCTACATAACAAGGACTGGAGCACATAAAAAATTGAAGCCTATTGGAAGTATAGGCAGGAGATTAAAAACCACCCTTAATTTTGAGGGTGTATCCAGTGACGAACAATGGGAGGAGTTTTGGGATGTGGATCATAGGTCGACATGGAGAGTGAGGAGACAGTGACAATCACCAAGGTGCATCCCGCGAGAACTACCGCAGAATCCTCCGAGGCCCTCTCAACCGTAATTTCCAAAACATCCCACACCCTCCACTTCTTAGCAAGATCCTTTGGTTCAGACACCCACGCCGCAGCTCACATTAGTTCCCAGGGTGGGAAGTCAATGTTGAGCCCCCACACAAAAATTTAAATTCAATCAAGACCCAAGCATCCCCTCCCCTCTCCCTCCTCCCGGGCTCCCTTTCAATCTCCTCCTCCACCACTATTTTCCCCTTCAGGGGGTATCCCCTTATCGGTCACCCCATCTCAGACACTCTCTCTTCCCGAAGCCTCTCTTTTGGCTCAACCTCCCTCCAACATCCCAAATTTCTCCCCTTGTGTGGTGAAAGGCCCTTCTTGCCTCACGGTAACCTCATAGCCTCAACCACATTCTATAATCCCATATGGTCTCGCCACACCGGGTTCCCATTCGCAAAGTGGGGTTGTCCCTTCTCCCTCAAAATTTTAAGTCAAGTCAAGTAGCCAAAGCAGACTGAGATAGTAGAAGGACGAAGTAAGAGAATAAAGAAATGTCATTATGAGTAACAAAGTAGATGTGGTCATTACATGAGCATCGCCAAAGTTCCTTGACCATCGCACGGTTAGTCCCCTAGGTGTCCAAACCCACAAAGCAGATGCAACCAAAGACTATTCTATCAACATTATCGTGCTCGACCTTGCAGAGTTTCGCCTTAGGATAAGGTTGAGCTAATGAATGAAACTACTATCTGTAGTCATGAAAGACTACCTCAAGCTCAACAACCAGCTCAAAAAGGCACAATCTAGCCTCTCTGCAGGTAGAATGCACCATGGCCAACCAACAAGCCAAGATTAAAGGCAAAGGCAAGGAGATCGAACAACTCTGCAAGGATTTAAAGGAAGCTCCATCATGAGAATTCCTTGCCTTCTCAAGCGGAGGCTAAGAATCTAGAAGCTAAACTCACCACATTTGAAGCCTCAACCAATTCACTCTCACAAGAGAAAGGAGCCCTCCAATAGGAGGTTGATTCAAGAAAGACGGAGGTGGCTATGATTCAGGAAATGTTGTGCGTTGTCAAACAGAGAAGGGAAGCCTCCAAACAAGGTTGAAATCATCCGAGGATGCGGTCAAGGACTTGACCCATAAATTGGGACAACAACCCCAAAAGGGGGAATTGTAACATTGGTGCAGGAGCTATATGCCTCTTATTATGACCAAATTTCCACCACGGAAATGAATCTAGCCCCCACACTCAGATTTAGATCTAATGCATGGGGTTGTGCTAAAATGTGAAGACCATGCCTCCAACATCAAGCAACATCGTATTCATCAAGGTCCCTGAATCACTACTGTTGATTCAGAAACTTTATGATTCTCTCGAATGCCCTAGAAAGGGATGGAATCATAGACAGTGGATGATTGCTACGAAGATCAATGAGATCTTGAGCTGTAACAAAGCATCCATAAAATTCCAAACTCTCGACCCAAATCTAACAGGGATCAAAGAGCGGAAGCAAAGTATCAACGAATTGGTTCAATTAGGCTTCCCCTCCCCTTCCCCAATGACTCCACAGTCCTATCAAAGGACCAAATTCAGCAGCTCTTGATCGCAAATGACAAGATAAGACTATCTTTTAGTCTTTAAAAGAGAGCTCCAAAGTGTCACCGAGGTGGAAGCCATCTTGAACCCAATCGTAAATGCATTAGGATTTTTGTTTTGCACGCGAGAGTGTAGATTCTCTAAACCTTTTCTCACAAGGAGATAATCAACTGGATCAAGCTTTCCAGGCCTTGCAGTGAAGAACCTACCCTACAGAGGTGGAATGGCTTAGATATCAGATTGCTTTGCAACATCTCTAAGTGGCATTTCATAAGCCACATTTTGAATTTTGAGGCAAAGAGGATTGTCGGATCCTTCCATGACTGGCACGGAGTCCCTTGGTGAGTTGTCAATAACTGTAGAGTTTTTTTGTGTGTGAGGCTTGTTTACCGACTAATGTCTTTTGTTGCACCAGCCCTAGCTCTTTTTTTTTTTGTTTGTTTGAGCCCAAATTTGGCTAAGTATGGAGCTGAATGTGGAAGATATCCACATGTCCCTTTGGCACACTTGAGGCATAATGTGGAGAAAGGAATGTTCTCAAACTTGCGTTGCACCGCCCACGTGTCTCAGGCATGATAAAGTTACCTAGGCGGATTAAAAAGTCAAAGATATAATAAAAATGCACATGGTCTCCATGTGTCACCCGAGCGCAATTTCAAATAAAGAGAGAAAAGGAACGTTCTCAAACAAGCGCGTGCCCTCCACGCATCACCTAGGTGCAGGTTTGAAGACAAATCCCCAGGAAAGGCCCTTAGACTAAGTGCACGACCTCCACGTGGTAGGGAAGAATCATCACCAACCAAAGGAGCACAAGGCTTGGGAGTTGGACGAATTAAAGGCGATCATAAATATCACAAACAAGCAAGTTGAGATCTTGCCCAAAAAAATGAAAGATTTTGTAAGAAAATTGAATGTCGGCGGAAGATCTGATTTCGACATTGAAGCGAGAGCCAAGGGGATCTATAAAGGAATGTTCTGATCCAGGAAAAAAAGGGAGGGGAAGAAAAAGAGAAAGAGATCATAACTATGAAAGAGGATTTTAGGCTTAGTTATTGTGTTTGCTAGCCTTAACAAGGCTCTATTGTAGAAGAAAGTTGTAATTTATGTCGTATCGGCCTTATGTATTATTTTCTCTATGAATAAAGGGCTCTTGTTATGTGCATTTTAGCTCTCAATAGTCTGTGTCCTTCATCCATTATTGTTGGTAGTTTTTAGATAAATGTTGAATATCTATCGTGTTATATGCCCTTGGGTTTTCTATATGCATCTATCATCTACATATTATTATGTTTTACACCTTCTCGGCCTTTGATAATTCAAGATACTTCTAAAAATAGTAGACCATGCTAAACGCTCTTCGACTATTCTAAGGTTTTCTAGAATCTATCTTTGTGTCTTTTAAAATAAGTTTTGGCGTATCACCTTAGTTAGTTTTGCACTTTGTTTTATTTTTCCTCTAACCCTTACCTCACACCAACTTAGAAGAGCCAACTTCTATAAAATCGGAGGTTATCTTAGGGGGCACGTCCCACATCCCTAAGGTATCCCATGACTTTGATGGTTCATCCGTAAAGATAATCGTTAATGGGAAAGTCTCATGCCATGAACCTAACATCTACATTCTTTGTGGCCTTAGAGGATTTGCAATTTCTACTTCACCATCACTTCCAAAAAGAAAGCTTGCATATATTTGAGTTTAATATTCTTCTTCCCTTATCTAGTGTGCCCTCCAACTCATCCTCATTTTCCATCATATTCTCTCCATTAATAGACAACATAGCATCGAAAAAACCAATCAACATTGTCAATGGAGTTGTGGATGTCCAGTCTTTGAGTGGTGCTTTTGCACAAAGTATATACCATGTGTTCGCTTGTGTTTACCAATTTTTTGTTTTCCTTCCATGCTTACATTATTAAAACACATAACAATGTGATTTTCATAATCCCTAAAAGTTACAAATCTAATAAATATAGGGCTTTCAAGTTGATGACATTAAGATAAAGTTAATGTTCAACAAGCATTTCTTTAAATAGACAATGGTAAGAAAAAGTGACATGTGGTTTGTATGTGACTTGTCAAAAGAAAATACAAGATCTCCTATGTTCCCTCTAATAGATTCCCTAACCCAAAAATTCTCCTCCCTCAATTCCCTTCTTCGAGATGACTCTTCTCATGTCATTGTTTCACCATAAATCCATCAACTTAAACTTTTAAATGTCTCCCTATCGGTGGCTCCATTGCACCACTCAGTGTAGTTCTAGTTACAACAAATAATTAGACTTACCTTTTCCATCATTGTACATTGGAGTGGAACATGTTTACTTGGCGGGATTCCTTTGGTGAGTAAGCTCATGACATCATAAACCATCATTTATTAATTCAAAAAGAATATATAAAAGCAAGGAATTTTTATTTTTATTTTTTTCAAAGGCTTTTGGGTTTGTAGGTCAACATCAATGATAATACAATATAAATTCATTGCAATATTTTGGGGATGAGATATGATGTTTGAACTTGCACAACATGGAATTGGCATTATTTTATAAAGTTAATAATTAAGTGGTTCATGAGATATCCACGTAGCACCAAATAAGAAACAATATATACATGTTAGAAATATAAGATGACAAAGATTAAAAAAATTAAATGTGGGAAATGTAAATTGCCGTGTGCATTGCCTTTTTCATGGTAGCCATTCTTTTTCAAAAGGAGGAAAGACAGATAAGGTGGCCTTTCACTAGTTTATATAGGGTTAGTTATTTCCACTGCAAGTAGAACCGTGACACTTTTTAATATACTAACTTTGATAGGTTGGTCTAGTTTTATCATTTTTTAATGTTTTAAAAGTGACAAATCCGGAAAGATATTTTGACATATATCTAGAAGGTATGAAAAAAATATTTTTCACATCAATGAGAAGACAAGGAGAGAATCTTTGGGGGGTGTGCAGTGATATTGTTGAGTAACATGAGTCCACTTAATCAAAATTAGTGTCGAGCTTAAGAATAATGTTGTACTACATATTTTTTAGCCATATGGAAGGATTGCTCAATCAACGTTGTTAACTCATTTGTTAGTTTTAGGGCGTCGACATCTAGCCCTTACACAATTGAAAGAAACAATTATTTTTGAGAAAATATGGAAAAATAGGCCTTTTGTAAATTTAATTATCTATAGTGTCAAAAATTTTAATTGGACAAGGTTTAATTTGTTAAATAAGATGAAGACATGAATGGAAAGTTGGAAAGAAAAATGCAAGGCTTAAATGTGGGAATTAAATACATGCATGTCCCACACCTATTCCATGGATCAAATTCTTCCTACCCAAATAATACATACTATTTGGGCTCCATATTGCATAATTTATGTAAGTGCAATTTGCACTCAAAGGGGCCAAAAAAATGGAAAATCCAATATGTTATAGGTTTGAAACCCAACCATAGTGTTGAGTTCTTGTACCTCTTTGTAGCCCCCATTTAGTTTTAAGCTCGACTAATTGGAGGGAAACAGAGAGTGCATAAACATTTAGCGATAATTGAGCCCGTCTGACAGTTTGACATATGAACGCTAATTATTGCATATAAATTAATTGAAAGGAACCGTTGAGTGTGTATAGAAGGATATGCCAGTGCCACAAGCATACAACTAGCTCATATTTATAGCATTGTCACTTTTGAGAAAAAGAATTGAGTGCAGGTGGGGGTAGGCAGGCAACTACTTTTATTGTATTTGTTTGTTGCATAATTATTGTCTGCAGGGCATGCTCATGTGAACGCACAAGTGGAAGTAGAGAAAAGTGTAGACTGTCAAGTTACTCGGCTCTAGAAATACCATGACTGTCACACATCGATCGAGTGTTGCCACCACACACGCAGTATCATTGTTCTCTTGCCAAAATATGGGACCAAGGATGGGGTGGGCCATAATGAGTTTCATTCCAATGACAATCCTTGGGTTGCTATGTCCACTGGATGGTGCAGTCGTAAGAGCAATTATTTTTGCAAGGTGAAAATCAGCGATCGAGTGAAAAGTTTGTTGTCCGTACGATTTATTACGTTGTTGACTGCAAATTTCTCTCTAGAGGGAGAGGGTGTGGAGATTATGAGGAGGATTTTCCTTAAATTGTGCAATGAAAACGAAGAGTAACTCCCTCCCTCTATGCTAAAAACAATCCCGAATTCAAGAGGAAGTAGAAACAATCATGTCTAGAGCAGTAAATGAAGTATTTCATAACATCCATTTGAATGACGAAGATAAAAGATATCGTTGTTATCACCTCCTACATCGAAGACTGATACCTGCATACAGATTGAAGATGCAATGTTTGTATAGAAGGAATCACAATTCAAAACATGACAAGTGGATGATTTTGGTAAGGTTGGACATTAATGACTAAAGGAATCCTCACCGTCTATGTTTCGAAAACTGTCAGATTTCAACTAGTTCAATCCAATTTGGTATATGCCTTCGACGTAATTAGCCATTGTGTGAAGTGGTTCTGTCACGAAAATCATAATTAGGTAAAAACTTTATGAAAAATATTTTCCATACCTTGAGATGTTTCCACAAAACAAAACACATGAAAATAATGTATTGTATTGTAAAGTACTTTATAAAATAAAATTCCATTTCCATTTGAGAGATTTGGGTGGCCATCAAATTCTAGGCCATCAAGATCTCTCCTCAAACTTTTGAAATTGAAGAAGACTTCACAATAAAAAACAAAAAGAAAAGGTGATTAAGGGAAGAGAGCAAATAATTAAATGAATACCAATATTTGTCATGCATCTCATCTTAAATGATTTTGTATTCTTCAATATTTATCATAATATTATGTATTATTGTCAAATTTTACCTCACAATAACTAATCATATTATGACATGTCAACAATTTATCAATTAATGCACCAATGTACAATGCATACCATATTCAATTATTGAGCAACAAATAATTTACATACATTTCAAATAACTTATTGTATATCAATTTAAATTGTGACTTTCCTTCCATTTCAACATTTCAAACAAAAAAACATTAAACTTTAGATTCTAAATTAATATTTAGATAATTAGCATACATAAGGTAACAAGTACATGTACCTCTCCCTTATCACCTACCAATTTTAAGGTCATCTTTGATGAAATTCAATAAAATCGAATGGCGAGGAGCGCTTTCTGGGTATATATCCGTGGTTTCTATGCTATCTTGAATTCTGTGGGTCGCCATTGTCTCCTCTAGCTCCTCCTCCTCCTCCTCTACGGAAAACATTTGTTCTTCTGTATTATCCAACCAGGCATGTGCGCCTGATCCCCGCCTCATCCACAGCAGCTCCTGAACCACCTCCTTCATTGTAGGCCTCTTCTCCCCTTCCACGCTCAAACATTCTTTTGCCAAGTTCGCCACTCTTTCCATCGACTGCATATTCCCGAGCCTTTTCGAATTGAGCCGAGAATCCAGAATTTTCGACAGACCGTCCATCTTCATCGCAGAAAGGAAATACATGGCCAAGTTGCCCTGCGTCTTAATCCTCTCATATGAAACAGGGTTCAGCCCTGTCAGAAGCTCAACCAGGACAACCCCAAAGCTGTAAACATCACTTTTTTCTGTAAGCTGAACTGTCTGGAAATATTCAGGATCCAAATAACCGAGCGTGCCCTGCACAACTGTAGTATGTGTGTCTGGTCCATTGGCACTAGGCGGGACACTCCAAAGTCTGCAACTTTTGGGATATAATCCTGATCGAGTAGAATGTTGGAAGATTTGACATCTCTGTGAAGAATGGGTATCGACGCAGCAGAATGCAAATATGACAGTGCTTCTGCAATTTCAATCGCTATGCGCAGACGCTCTTCCCATTGAAGGCGGCGGTGCTGATTATACTCTTCTTCGTATAGATGTTGGAATAAAGTACCATTGGCGATGTATTCATAGACTAATAAGGGAACGGGAGTTTCCAGGCAGCAACCGATCATCTTCACCACATTTCTGTGATTTATCTGGCTCAAAATAATAAATTCATTGATGAACTGATCGATATCGTTTGGATCCACTTCCTTGGACTTGGACTTCTTGATGGCAACCACGTTCAAGTTTGAGAGAGTGGCTTTATAAACCGTGCCATAGCCACCGGATCCTAGTATTAAACTGGGCGAAAATTTATCCGTTGCTTTCTCGATCTCATCCAAGGTAAATATTCTCGTTGCTCTTCTTTGTGTTGACATTAATCTCTGCAAATGAGCCCCTCCGTTTCTACGAAAATTGTTTTTCTTCGCAGCCCACGATTTTCTGCGCTTCAAAATCCAGAACAGAGCACCACCTCCGACCAGCACAGCAACTAACGTCATACCTGCTCCTGCAATAATACACATATACAAGAAAATTATCATAATCTAAACCGGAGAAAACATACGAATCGACACGAAGAAAACCTTTTTCTTCTACCTATAGTTGCAGGTAAAGCTTGAAAGCTTGTAGAAGTGCAACGGGTGCCATTCCTGGTGCCATCTCCGCGGCCTTTAGCGCAGGAACACTTGTAAGAGCCCTTTGTGTTTACACATCTGCCGCCTCCTGATGATAGATAACAGTTATTCAACCCAGGATCTGAGCATTCATCAATATCTGCAAGTATCCATACTAAAATTAGGAAGCATTACTGCCAAACGCTGAAATTGTAGTTCTATTGGGGAGGAGGATGGTATGGCACAATTTTTACACCATTCAATTAAAAAAACCAGCTGAGCCTATCCATCACGCAATCGAACCAGAGACCTCTGCTGCTCTAAACTTAACTCCCACCACTAAGCCGCATCAAATTTTAGTTACAAAAGTGAAAACATTTAATTTATATTGACTGCAAACTCACGTGATCTTTAGGGTCATAAAAAAAAACTAGGCTGTGTTTTAGTTTTCCCTGAATTTAATTGAATGTATGCCCGTCAATTTTTACCACTAAATCAAACAGTCTTATTGTAATCTAATTGACATATTCAATATTTAATACGATAACAAAAATCAATTATTTTTTACTAGAGATTTAAAAGAAAACCAAAGTAAAAATAAATAAGGAATAGCAATTCTACCATTAAAACCTATAGATCTTAAAACCAATAAAATATACAATTGTTTTATAGATTTAGACTATGTTATTTGGGCATATGGTTTCTCGAAATTCATAAAATTTATCTATTTAGAATTAAGAATTGATATTCTTAGAATAATTTCTTTTTAAAAACTTCAATTGAAGTGTTCCTAAAATAAATGGTTCTTTGTTCGTTAAAAATTATCTTTACATAAAGAATGAGGAATTAGTGACTCTTTAATATCAAAGGGGATTAAGCCCGAGGCGTAGAAGGTTGCCTAAATTTAAATATTTTCATTATTTTTGGCTATTATTATAACTTAACATTACTATTTTTACCTAAAGTCAATATTAATTGACCATTTTATTGATATTATTATAAAGTAATATAAATTTCACACATACACAAAAAAGTACTACAATATTTTTGCAATGAATAATAAATATACATATTTTTATGCTATTATGATATTTTTGGTATTTTTACAAATTCTCTTAATGTAACTCTAAATAATTCAAGGGTGTAATTTTTCTCATGAAAGATTCACGTTGTGTTTATAATATCGCTGGTGTAGCTAGTAGAAGCAAGTATAATTGAAGAAAAAAATTATTAATTCTATATTTCCTAATGTTCGGGGTAATATCTATTATTATTAATTCTATATTTCCTAATGTTTTGGGGGTAATTCTAATCGAATCCTTTCTCCTGCAAACCGATTTGGATCAGATTATCCCACCTTCCTCTGCAATTTTGGGATCAAAAATGTCTGATAAACATAGGAAATACCTTGGGCAATATCATTAACATTGACTCTCAAACCACTGATTTCACACATACAACCTACGCAAGGATCCTTGTGGAGATTGATACTTCAAAGGATCTTCCAGCTCAAATTGAGCTAAAGGTACAAAACTCACGGGGATTCACTTAGTAAAAGTATGGTATAGCACCTGCGTTCGAAGGGTATTAAAGAATACCCTTAATTCTAGTTTCTACCTCTAATTATTCAATTGATAATACCCCCTCCTGTTATATTATTAGAATGAAAATACCCCCTATTTTTTCCATGTACCTTACTTACCCATTTTTCAATTACAATTTTATTTACCCCTTTTTATTTCTACCCCAATATATTAGACAAAAATATATTATATTTCTCACTCAATTTTTTTTAATATGCATTTCCTTTCGAAAGATAGTTTGAAGCCATTGAATACATATTACAAGTCACCTTATATATGTTAAGCTTTATGCATTTATCAATAGTTCTTCGAATAATTAAGATGGTGAAATAATATCACTTGTGTTGAAAAGCATACTCAATTCTAGTTTTCTACCATCTTATTATTTCTTGGTTAAGAATCTAGATTTATTTATTAAAAAGAGATTATAATTTAATTTATGACCACACTCCTTTTGCAATTTTAAGGTATTTACGTTTAAAAACTAGGGTTCAAACATTTTAGTTTTGTATTAAAAGTAAACCTCTATTTCCTTTGGCCCATCTCTCTAACCTACCCCCAATACCTGATTCAAAACATTAATAAATTAAACCCTTTCACCCCCTCATGTCTACCGGTATATTGAGTTTAATTTTATTAATTTTAATTACCTCAATATGAACCCACGTGCTAGGATATTGCCTATCTAATGAACCCCCGTGACAAAACCGAACTTGGATTCAGCCTATGGATTATGAGGGTCTGCCTTTTAGATGCAAGAGATGTTTCTCTTTGGGACATTCTACTATTAATTGCGAGATAGTAAAACATAAAAATGAGAAAGCTAACTGGTGGAAAAATGCCCTCCTAGAACATCTGGTATTTGAACCTAAGGATATCCTGTTTCTGATGCTGAGGAGGAAGACATGACTGAAATGGTCCCCAAAACCCCTTTGAGCGAGATCACATATCATACAAAAAAGGAGTCATCCGGGGTGAAGCTCAGAGAACCGAAAACATTAAACCAAAAGCTTCTATAGTGGCTAAGGAGAATGTTGCTCCTCCATTTTGTTCAAACAATACATATCAGCCGATCACAGATCTTGAAGTTTTTATTCCTTTACAGAAAGCCTCTGATGATTGGATTATAGTTCGTAGCAAGAAGAAAATTGTCCGCACAGAAACCAGTTGCTAAGTTACTTTTTTTTGTTGTTTGTTTGTTGTTTTGTTGTTGTTTGTAGGTGAAGTTGGTGCTTTTCTTGGCAGATTGTTTTTCTGCTTTTGGGCCATATTTTAAATTTGTGATTTTGGTCACTTCTTTGTTTTGGAACTAGTGTAACATCTGGCTTTTGAGCCTTCCTGTACAAGGGTATAGTCCCTTTCAAAAACTATTTATCCTTAATAAAAAAATATCTGTTATTATGGAGGAATTAGTAGGCTTGATCTAGATACCACTCTTCACAAAAGTATAGAAGCTACCTAAGTTTTTTTATTGATTTACAAAAAAATGGTGCTTTGTTAAGTTTTGAGTCCCATTACTTTTTTGATATTGGTAAATGAGATGAGGTACCAACTTTGTATAGAAAATTATATTTGTTGCATTCTGAGTACCTCCTATTATTAATTATCTCCATCCACGGATTATTACTTGTCCTCATTTCGAAAATTTTATAGGATATTTGTATTCCTTTTGTATATCAATTTATCTAAATTATTGATTTATTATGATCCTAATAAAAAAATTAAAATATGATAATGTATATAGGTTTTATTATTTATTTGATGAGAAAAAATATTAATTAATTTTTTAAGATGGACGTACACTTCATTTATCGTCTCGACTCTACGTTTTACCCGATAGAGCTATCTCTTTGCCATTAAAGTGTTGTGTGCACCCAAATCTTTCATTGGAAAAATAAAAATGTAACACCCACATTTTATACACACATAATAAGAGGATTTTTTTTTTTTTATTTACATTACTTGATACATAACACCACATCGGATCACTGTGGTCGAATTAAGGGTTACTAGTGCCCTAGGCAACACCTTTGAAGCTAACGCTTTCTATACATAAATAAAATCTATAATATAAAAAATAATTAATCGTGACCAAATATCATATTACTTGATATGTTATGTCTCTACCATCCATAAATAATGACCTATAATTTTTTTGTAGCTACTACTGCTTAAAATCCCTAATTAATTCTCTAACATATAGTATATTATAATCCTCTTTTTCTCATATATTTCCCAACTATTTTTCTCACGTTCTTTACATATTCACCTTTTTTGATCTCTCCAAAAAAACTTCCAAGACTTCAAAACAATACAAAGTATGAAAAATACATGAGTATGAATTAAATTTAAGAATCCTACAATAAAGGCACTTGTATAAATATTTGAGGCCTCCTAAATATTATATTCTTAATACAATTACATAATTTAAATTTTATTTTTAATGAAGTGAAACGAAAAGGTATGTAAGGTTGAACACTAACTTCTACTAGCATATATGGAACTAATAAATTAATCTACTCTTCATAAAAATCATAGTAAAATAAAATAAATTAGTACCCCTAAATGTTAGCACCCTAGGCAGTTCCCTGTGCCTTAATCCTCCTCTGGGGATCACTTAAGATAATATATAACACATAAGACGTTAATGGCCTGGTTTTAGCACTGCATATGATTATGGTCACTACAAAGTCGAAGGTCAAACACAACACTAATGGTGCTAAAACCAGGGCGTTACAGAAAACAAGTAAACACCATGAAAGCATAAGAATACCTGTGCATCCTGTACCGTTGGAGTATCCATTCCCCTCGTAACCGCTCCTACACTTGCATGTATAACCCCACTCTCGGTCTTCGCACTGTGCATTAGGGTCACACTTGTATGAATTCTTTTTAGCCTGAGCTGAGGCGCATGAATCATTTGGAATAGCCCAGTCCAGACGCATATAAGCATCAGATGCGAAGTTTGTGGTGCCCGATTTCGAAACCAAGTGCCAGCTGCTTTCGTCAAGTATAGCAGCATAGCTACAGGACATGTTGTAGTGGGGAATCTCAATCAACGTGAAATTTGATGCGGCGACGAGAAACTGCGAGTAATTGGAAGGCACGGGGGTGCTGCAACAACCATCCCGTTGCATTGGGAGAGTATGGGATTATGAGAACACACGGAGAGGCATCCACCCCAAAGAGTTTCATCGTTTCCCGAGCCATTTCGAACAAACCCATTGCTTTACACCCAACTGCGACAAACTTGTTGTATCCAGAAATTCTGAAAGGGCCTTCGCTGGACATTGTAAATCCCGTGGCATTCCGCATGTTTTCGCAGTTGGAGGCATAGAATTGGGTCGCGTTCACGAGAAGATAGTCGGCAGAGACATTTAAGATTTGTATTTCTCCAGAAGGGATTGGAAGAAATGGAATGGTTCCATTGCAGTTGATTTCAAAGCCAGGAGGCCGCAATTGTTTCCTTTTCCTCCTATTCCAAATGGGTAAGGAATGGCCAAATCCCCGCATGTTTCATGGCATTCATCTGCTTTGAGCAATAAAATATAAGAAATAAAACAGAGGGATAGAATCAGGAGTGAAGAGGTCGACATGGGGATTTTGGTCGCAGGTCGAGGGGGTTCGTGTTTCACTAGTTGAAGGCATCGTGTATTTGTCTGTGTAATTTTGTCATTATCACGTAACTAAGGAATATGCAGAGTCGGCGTACCGAGTGACGCTCTGCCGGCCTGCGGGAATTTCAACAAACTCGGTGGACGGAGTTAATTATGAGATAAACTTTCGCTGACGGGGTTAATTATGATGCTTTAATTTTATTGATATTGCCGGTAGGCAACAACACACTTGACTAGTCGATCATCATTGTTTGTTGAGTATTTATTTGTTTTGGTGTTTAAATATTTAAGTGGGGTCTAATAAGTTGAACTGATTTGATTTATTCATAAAAATAGTGAGATAACAAATATAATACATTCAAAAGTGATACATTGGGAACATAAAAAAATGATTTTTTTTTTTTTAAATTCTTTTTTGTGTATGTGTGTATGAACATTTATTTGATGAGGTAAGTTACAAAACATAAATGTCAATATCGATTGATAAAGGACTATTATGTACATACAAACATGTTACAATGTTTATTTATAGAAGAGTCGTGCTCACATTCACAATGTTGATCTCCCAAAATATAAGTACAATTTGTCCAACTTTATTGATATACATGCACATCTATAGATGATTTGTAACCCAGATGGATATTCCTTCCAACTCAACGAATAATAAATAATAACTCAAATTTGCATACAACAAGAGCTATACATGTTGGTTCAATGAATGTACAACTTATAAAACACATACAAAAGATATAAGAACAATTACAAGCACACAAGAACATAATATTTACTTTTGAGAAACCTAATGAGGAAAAAAATTCCAACGTATGAGGAAATAACACTCCCCACCACTATGTAATTCACAGTTTCTACATCAAACTATCATATTCATGGCCTTCATGGAAAGAACTCTCTTCAAAGCTTGTAGAATACTTAGCTAGCACTTTACAAACATTCTCTCTCTTGCTACAACACTAGAACACATCACTGTTGGCTAACAAAAACTTTCCAGCCTCCTTTAATGGATGAAAGATTCTCATTTTTTAACTCCTCTGCCCATTCTTAATGATATTAACTTACACCCAATAGATTTACAAATATGCCCCCTGTCATAAGAAATTACCAAGAATCGTTTTGGAATTGAAACATTCTCATTTGTTCCACTCTAGACATTTTCCTTTTCGTGTGACAAAACCACCACATTGTGCGAGACCTATGGTTACAAGAATGTTATGGCAGTTGTGAAACCGCCACGGTGATTGTGCACCACCACTCTTGTATACAAAAATTTCCTCAATCTTCCGGAGGCTATGTGTTTGCATACAAACTCGAAATTAGGTCTTGTTTCATTTGAAAGTGTGTATTTTTTCAATAGGAATTCAAAAATTCCATCAAACATATTGGTTATATTGCACAATTTTATAATAAATATCCTTTTACAAGTGTTTTCAATGTGAAATACATGAATTGGGCATATATTAGATCTAATTTTGGATCAATAGAAGATGTGGTGTTCATTCAAAACATATTAATATAAAAAGGAATATATTGATCCCAAATTTTGAGTCCAACTATTCCATATTTATGGACATACATGTACAATATTTTGAACCTTCATGTCATTTAAAGTTGGTACTTGTAACAAAAAGTTTGTTAGCGGCACCATTTCTCTACAAAATGCACATTTAATGCTCCAAATTAATGCACAATTTTAAAAATCCCTACAAATTTTGAATTTAAATGGGATTGACTATTATAAATTTGATGCATAAGGATATATAGGCATTTCATTTACAAATTGGTAAAGATAATATTTGGATATCCAGGAAAACCCCATATTTACGAGGTAGATATCAGGTTGTCATCTAAATATGTAAAGATTGTTTGAACATATAAAAATGTTTGAATATATGAATTTACATTATCAATTAACATAACAAATAACACATATTTGAATATACATAAGTGTCGTGTTTTCTTTAGGAAGTTATTATTTGAATATCTTAATATATATATATATATATATATCTATATATATATATATATATATATATAATCATCATGTTTTCTTTAGACATTTAATATTTAAATATTCATGATTAATATTGTACTAATTGGTTGAATATGCAAATGTAATGTTGCCATTATTTACTCTACTTTCAAACTTTAAATATGCTTTGAAATTATGAATATACATTTTGTCATCACAAGATCATTAAAAACTTCAAAATTTTAGTCATGGGAAAAATCTTCATGTCTTGGCACTCTTTCCCCTCTTGTCAAGCCTCCATTGTCAAAACAATTAGTCATTAAATATTGAAAATCTAGGCAAAATCGATTAATTGAGGAACATGTGGAATTGTTCCCGTTTTTACCGCATTGACCAATTTTCACTATGGAGTTGGTTATATCGGCATTCATTAGCACTTTGGGAATGTTATCATGTTCTTGATGTTCCTGAAACTCGCCATCACTTTGCTTTAATCAAAGACATCGACACAGTCGGACCTCATGGGAACTAAAGGAACGTTCTCAAGTTCTTTTTTGTTCATCACATTTTCCAAAGACTTGAACAAAGTAAAGGGGGAGGTTGGATCGAGTAATGTTGGATCCTATGGGCTCATGGAATAGTACCATCGTTCCAAAGGTGCTCGCTTCCCTACACAAGATGATAAGTGGGTAGAAATAAATTTGCATCGGTTAAGTCACTCCTCTGTGGAATCTTAGGAATAGTTCACAAGTTCCAACGGTGTTTTGCTTCCCTACATACCTTGACAAATCGACAAAGGGAGGAACTATAAGGGTCGTTTAAGTAATCCCGGGAGGGAACATGTTAGGAAATAATTGTTCATAGTGTGAACATATGGTTTGAATATTAGTATTATTTAATATTTAAATAATACATGAGTGTGCAAATAGTTGTAATGCACAACTCATAGATAGGGGTGTGAGAGATTCTCTAGGAGAGAATAATTCTTGAGAGATAGTAGGGATTGGATGAGCCATGACTCCTTGATTTAAGGATCTCATTGAGCTATTTATATGTAAATCATTCTCATGTATTATTATCCCATATGAATCAAATTGAATAAAAAATTGTATGGTGTTAATTGTGTGTAGTTTGTTTCAATAAGCTTATAATAAAATTTCATTGAGCAATTTGCACCAATATCTATCATTGGTATCAGAGCATGGCAGATCCGTATGGAAGCAGTGAGTTATCATGTGAGCAAATGAATTTGGAAATTTTTGGTTACTCAAATTGTTAGAGGACGTGTTTTTTTATTGTTGAGTTGTTGATCAACGTGGCAGATTTAATATCATGTTATTATATCCACGTATAGCGCACCTTGAGCATTCCGTTATACTACTGCATAGATCATTGAAAAGCCATCTCTTTCTGTTGTGGAGTAACATACAGTCCCAAATGCATTTGACACTACATCACGTTTAGAAGTTTGACATGCATTAAGTGTTTCGACTGGTATTGGATCCATGTCTACATGAAAGGGCGTCACCTCTCTCGGTGAATCCACAATCGTCTGTTGCCTTCAAAAGCGCATTACAACAAAGGTAACCCTTATTTGTCTATTTTTGCCATTTTTGGACATATAAGTACAGAAAAATAAATTTCCATTTTTGGAAAGGGTCCAGAAAGATGTTGGAGTTAGAACTTGTAAGTGCCATAACTTTCAGCTGGTAATGTGTGTTTTTTGAGCTGTATGCATTGATCCTATGCTTTCTACTACCAGACCAATTTTTTATTTTTTTCATTTTTGCAAATATTTCAAAAAATTTTACTTTTAGCTTTTAAATAAAGATTATTGTAAGGGTGCATTTTTCGACTGAGTTCGACACCCATAATGGAAATCCCATTAGATAAATTCAACGGTTTAAATTTTCACACATGGAAGGTGAAAATACAAATGTAACTAATGAACAAAAATCTTTGGGGAATTGTAAATGGAAAAGAATTTGAACCAATGGATGCAACAAAATTACTGGAGTGGCAAACCAGGGATGATAAATAAAAACCATTATTGGGCTTTCTTTATCGACACCTCGAGTTGCATTATGTATGTACGTGAAAAAATTCAAGACATATGGAATTTTCTTAGTCGGACATTTGGTGGAAAGACCATGAATGTTAAATTTACACTGAAGTTGCAGTTATTCAAGTTGAAAATGAATGAGGGTGCAACTATGTCAAGTCATATTAATGATCTTAGATCTCTTCCAAGACAACTGACAGAAACAAGTGCTTGGGTAGATGATGAAGATGAAAAATCTATTTTGTTAAATAACTTACCTCTAAAATAAAGTAATGTAGTTTTTACTCTTGGTCAAATGCCTTCTCATTCACTTGAAGGTATGATTTCTACATTACTAGCTGAAGAGAAAAGAACACAATAATATATTGAGGAAGAAATTGCCCTCTATACAAAGAAAAAGTATCCTAGTTCTTCAAGAAACAAAAAGAATTAGAATGCTTTTATTGCAAGAAAAAGGGACACAAGTCTTCTTTTTATACTATTCGTGCCAAAGATATTTTATCAGGTAAGCTCAAGATGGACAAGGCCTATGTAGTTGATGAAGAAAGCACTGAAGAAGAAGAAGAACCTGAACATAAGGAGGATGAAGATGACTACTTATACTAAGTAGCATCACTCATGGAGGCTGGAGGCAACGGAGGAAGGAGGCGTTTTAGCGACCTCTTGTCAGGCACCATCGATGAGGCCGCAATATTTCTTTGGTGGCCATGTTTTTTCAGTTTTGTTCAATGTGTTTAATTTCAGCATGTGTGGTAGTAAATAAATAACAAATGGATAATTCTTGTTCATAGTTAGGAACATATTTTCCTATATTTTGTTCTCTTTTGTAAATTTTGGATGGGGAAACATGTACGCTGCTATGAAAGTGGTTGGTGGTCCACTAGAAAACCAATTTGAGAGTTTGTGAATCTCTTAGAAAATCACATACAAAGTGGTTAATGGTTCCACTAGAAAACATGTTGGAGTTGATGGTACTCTTTGAAAACCATTGGATTATAGAACATGAGCAGGTACTAGACAAAACTCACCCATGTTCACACTAAGGGGGTGAATGTTAGGAAATAAGTGTTCATAGTGTGAACATATGGTTTGAATATTAGTATTATTTAATATTTAAATAATACATGAGTGTGCAAATAGTTGTAATGCACAACTCATAGATAGGGGTGTGAGAGATTCTCTAGGAGAGAATAATGCTTGAGAGATAGTAGGGATTGGGTGAGCCATGACTCCTTGATTTAAGGAGCTCATTGAGCTATTTATATGTAAATCATTCTCATGTATTATTATCCTGTATGAATCAAATTGAATAAAAAATTGTATACGGTGTTAATTGTGTGTAGTTTGTTTCAATAAGCTTATAATAAAATTTCATTGAGCAATCTACACCAATATCTATCGAGAATATAGGAGCTCGCTCCTCGTTCCCTTTGTTTTCCAATTCACATCCCTAACCGCCAACAACAAAGAAATTTGGCCAAGTCGGTAGATGAAGACACCGAAGGAGTGTTCCTCAATTCCACTTTTCTTCGAATTACCACATGGACCGCCTTTTACCAGATTTTCTCGAGATAACTCCCAATTTTTTCCAATAAAGGGTGGTTATGAAGGTTTTGAACTTGAGTATTTGTAATGTAATGTTGGGTAAGTCCATTGAAATGGGGGCCATAAGGGGGTCTTAAGTGAGCACTTTTTTTTCTGAAAAATAAAAATCTTCAACTTGTACGAGTTATTTGAAATAATTATAGTCAAAATTGGAAGATGTTATAAGAACATGAATTATAGCATGTTGAGTCTAGTTTCCAAACTACTATTTTTTTTAAATGGTTAAGTACAAGTGGGTTAAGGATTTAAAATGCCAATAGTTTCTCCCATTTTTGTTTTAAAACATAGTAAACAGTTAGTCATGCCCCCATTTTTTTAGCACTATTTAGTATTTTTAAAAACCCTTTGGTAGAAAGATAGATAGGAGCATCTAGTTTGTGATAGATATTTTTTAGATTTTTTTAGTGAGTATTTATTTTTATGATTTTTCAAGTAAAAATATTTTAAATTTTAAAAATAATGGATAGCCATTTGTGCCCCCAACTACCTCAAAAATATCAAAAATTAGATTTTTTAAAAAATATGTATAGAATTAGTCCTAGTTTGTGACTGTATAATTTTTATTCAATTTGGATGAGTGAAACAAAAGATACACGATGAAAGATAGATGTGTATAAATTCAAAAAAGAGCTATAAAAATACAATTAGAAAATAATAAATGTGGAAACCTTATACTAGTCAGAAAAATTGAAAAATCATATATTTAGAAATAACAAAGTTTATTTGACCTCGTAGTCAATTTTTAATAAATTTGTTGATCATTTTTAGGGATTTATTATGGAGGAAGACACATTTTAATTTTTTCTATTAAAAACATATGGTTTGTTGTGTTTTAACAGGTCCATGCCTCAAGTTTGGGGATCCAAACCAAATCCAAGCCAAGAACTTTGCCTTAGAAAATGGAAAAATGAAATGCGTACGCATTTCCCTTTTTAATGTATCCCTTTCCCTCAAATTTCCTTTTGTCATGGGATTCATGTCCCCACTGTCTAATATGCAAATTCCTATACATTCATGCGTAAATATTTTGTAGTTGAGGTTGTCCGCACCCCACTATCTATATTTTACTAATCACGGGGGATAAAAGCCGACCAAAGGACATGAAGAAGGTTACAAAACTAGAGCAATTAGAAGAGATTAGAATAAATAAAGTGAAGTGGATGTGAAAACTTTGTGGAGGGCAAGGTACATCTACTATGTCAAATGTACCTGATGTTTTAGAAAATGATGATGAAATACATAATGAAAATGAGGAGAATAATTATTTTGTAATGAGTATTGATAATGAATTGAATGATAATGTTGTTATGGATAAAGAATTTGGTATGAATGATAATATTGAACCTTTACCTAAGATTCCAAATGTTAATCCTAAAATTTACATGGAAACACTGAATGAAGAAAGTAACCTTGCTAATGAATATTTACCTCTAAGAACACCTCCTTCCATTTTGCATAGAAAACCCATTCACTTAATTGAAATTGATGAAAACATTATAAAACCAATTCCTAAAAAAATGTTTGAAAGAAATGTGAGAAGAAAAGCTATGGGAATTTGAGATAATTACTTTGAGAAATTAAATGATACAAAAAGATGTCAATTATTTGTTACATTGATGAAATTAATTAAGATGAGACCTACAATGAAGACCCTAGGGCTAAGAACATCTAATATTGATGATCAAAATGCGGAAATTGTTGAAAATATACATAAAGCATACCATATTGTAGGTGTCAACAAATGCACCAAAGATAGTAATGTTACACAATGTGCACTTACTAATTGTATAGTTAGTGATAAAACAATTAATAAACACTTGATTAGAAAAATAAGTAGAGCTTTAAAGGTAAACAGAAAAACACTAATGAAAGCAATAGGGAGACGTAAAATTCTTGAGTCATCCAATAAAAATGACTATTGGGAATTATCTAGTAGACTCCCATGGAAAGACAATGATACATATGATATTCTAAAATAATTACTTGTAAAGTTTTGGAATGAGAACACAAGGGTGTCACCGAATATAAGAGATATAGTAAAAATAAGAATAGGTTCTCGTAATCGTGAAGTGTGTGTAAAATATTTCTTTGATATGACTTAAACACAATTGTTTTATAAGTTTAAGAATGAAAATCTAGACATTAACATTAGCCAAGGATTTTTTTAAATGAACAAACCCTTTTATGTGAAAATCAATCACTCACATAACACTTGTTGTAGGTATCATGTTGAATTTTCAATGCATTATGATGTTTTTTGTCAAGTACGTTGTGTTTTTTGTGTATCAAGAGTGTGGATTAAATGTCCCAATAAAATATGCAAGGGAATTTATTCCTACCATATTTTGTGAAATATCAATTGGACAATTTTTATAACAAAGCATGATTAGATGGAACGTGCAACATATGTGGTGGCTTGTCGAAATTAAAAATTTGTATTCATGAGGATTGTACACATGCAATAGGAAAAGAATTAGTTAGTTTCAAAAATATAAATATGTGGCATATCAATTAAAAGATGGAAAATAATCTAAGAGGCATGAGCTTGTTACAAAACAATTACCTGTATCAAAATATATGGTCAAATTTAGAGAGAAAATTATTTATGAGTATACAAGGCACACACATAGAGATCAATGGTTGGATGAACAATTAAAGTTAAGAAAGGACACATTCCCACTTGGTACTATTGTTTTAGTAGTTGAATTTGTAGAGAATTACTCATTACAACCACAAATGGAGGTTTAGTCACAATACTATAACTTAGTGCAAGTTTTTATTTTCATGCATATAACATTCATGCACTCTCTAGAAATATCTTAGAAAGATCGAAAAATATTAAGAGAGTATCAATTCTACATCAGTGATGATCGGACACATTCTAAAAAATATGTGCAAGGGTGTTTCTAGTTATTTTATGTGAAGTTGGCTGAGAGGAACATTATTTTCAATCAACATTACATTTGGTCAAACAACTACACATCAAAATTCCAGAATTCATAAATGTTTTATTCAAGCGGGATGCAAATAATAACAAGCATACAACATATCTAGAGTTTTACTAAGGTAGGACATGGGAAAGGAGAGCATGATGGTGCAGGATCATGTGTGAAAATATCCCTTACAAGAGAATAATTAAAGTTCAAATATGGTGTTAAATTTATAGGTGCAGAAAGCATTATTGATTGGTGTATCAAGAACATGGGCCATGAATCTCAAGAGAGTTCAACAGTTCATAGATATTTTTGGTTGATAGAGGAACAACATTTGACAAGCTATGAAGATTATATGATAGTTACATGATCAAGTGATATGCACTCATTTTGTAGTTCAAATGCAAGTTCTTGCACTATTCATACTAGGTGCATGACATGTTTTTGTATATCATGCATTGATTTTGTGTGGAATGAATGTGAGTCATAACATTGGGTGGATGAATGTACTTATAGAAATCTAATTCCACTCAACACATATCAATTTCCATGAGCATTACAACTTACAAGTGTCTTTAGATCATATGACAACATCACCTGACTTTGACCAAGTCTCTAATTTAGTGCAACAAGGTACATACATGTCATGTTATAAATTTATAAATTATTAAATGATAATCTCTTAATGTATTTTAAATTTGACTTGAGTTTTACTTTGTGATACATGGCATGTTTTTGCATTTATTGCGATAGAATTTAATGAAGAGGGAACAAACTACTTCTTGTCTCGTTGTGTAGAGGGAAAACAAAAATTGACTTCCACAGTCATTGATGGTGAAAACCTTGAGTATCCCACTGGGTCAGTGGTAGTCACTGGAACTTGGCTTCGATGATATCCTATTAAAAAAATACTTTTTGTTTGAAGAGTACAAAATACATAGAAAGATACTTCATGTAGACACTAAATCACACAAATTAGGTATCTATCTAGTCCTTATCACATATTACTATTCATATGATTCCTAAGTAAAAAAATTACTAATCAACCCGTGTCTTTGGCCATATTTTCTTACTTTCTGTTTCCTCTGTTGATCTTACACTCCATCTATCCCAATATGTCTTTTCACACTTTGGCATTTCTCACTCTAGACAATAGCACCCAATTATGATGTCGCACCAGTGCCCCCATCCCTTTGGGAACCCCGACCTCTTTGTACTTTGTTAACATATTTTGGGTCATTTCTAGCTATTTGGGCATCTTATCTTTTTGGTAGTCGGCCTTTTCGGGGTTAATTACAAAATTCAAGCAAGGAATCATATAAATATAAAGTTATGTGGAAATAATAAAGGACCAAGCACTAAACATTAGCTATCACCACTTAAGGTTGCATCCAAAGGCATTATCAAGAGCATTCAAGCATCCATTTAGCATCCACACAAGGGAAAGGGACTGCATTATTATATATAAACTCCATAGGAGGAGAAGTTCATTATTTCATGCAAACATCTATTTACATCTAGCTACTTACTCGCTATCAAGTGCGACATGCACAAGATCCACCTAGGTAATAATCTCTTCACACACACACATAGAACTACATTGGGTCTAAGATGTAGTACAAAACTCAGTCGTAAGTTCACCTATTTGAAAGCTGAGGAAAGTATGACCCATCATTTACATTATTTAATTTTTGGGATTTGATGCATTTTGGAGGGTTTTGTAGGTCATTTAATCATTACAAAGTTACTGGTGAAATATGAGAACTTGATGCGACATACCGGCAACAGAAGTGAAGGGAAACAAATACCTCATAACCCTATAGAGTTGGTTTCTTGGGGTTCAAGAGTCATAGGTGCCCATAGTAGGTGTAATGCCCACAGCACTCGACCCATTCCAGGAGATGGCCTAGTCAGAAAAATCTTGCAATCGCATAATTTTACGGGTTTCAATGTGACAGATTTCTCCTTTGTGTTCCAAAGTTAGTTTTCTAAGGTTACGAACACTTATAGATGCCTAGAGTAAGTCGTAGCACCCGCGGAACCCCGACCCATTCTAGGTGCCCCAATATAGGTAGATCTTGCATTCACACAATGTTTTGAGCTTCTATGTGACACTTCTCCCTCTCTATTCATCATTTGGCACAACCCAAGATTATCTCGTGAATCATCTAAGTTCTCCTATATCCTCTTTATAACTAGGGTTGTATACTTGTTAGATTATTTTGCTTGGGTCAATGTATATATTTCATTACATATATTTAGCGTTTTTACATAATTAGTATTAGGAATATATTTATTTAATATTTTCTTAATCATTTGGTGAACCCGACGCGATATTCTTCTGTAGCTCATAGCTCATCAATTAATCAGCTTGTCATCTGCTCATTGATATCCTCCTTATCAGCTTGCACAATATTAAGGTCATCCATATTACAATTATCATCGACTCAATAGACATAATAATAATGATTGCTATGCCTTACAACGAAGAATCAAGCACCTTGAGCGTCAAGGTTTTATCTCATTCACTGTACAATGTTCTGTTACATGGTCCTCTCCACTTGTTACATCTCAATGGGTTCCTAATTTT
Organism: Taxus wallichiana var. yunnanensis; assembly: GCA_018340775.1. Taxonomy (NCBI): domain Eukaryota; kingdom Viridiplantae; phylum Streptophyta; class Pinopsida; order Cupressales; family Taxaceae; genus Taxus; species Taxus wallichiana. The sequence continues at coordinate 296,087,647 of CM031243.1, read as the reverse complement.
TATTCTTCCATGTCTAATGAGTGTCATGCCATCACTTTTAATGCTTCTTCTTCTTTCACTTGAGCACTACCTATGCAATCCACTCAAACTAAACAACCATCTCTCAAAATTAGTCTCACTTCGCCTCCTCTCAATTTTTCTACAACACTATCAATTTAACCTAGACAACCTCCTCTTAAAATCATTTTAACACCTCCTCCTACCGAGTCTGCTACAACATTACCCAATAGTTCATCATGCAGTAGCTAACCATTTTTAAAATAAATTATTCCTTATTTTGATCCTCCAAACACATTTCAAACTTCACCACCATCGCATGGTCCTACCATTGCTTATGCCTATAATTGTGCATGCTCGATCTATTATCATGACACAAATAAAAATATACCATAATGTCATGGTACCTCTCATGTCTTCTACATGTTTCTTTATCTTTTTGCATTAACACTTGTATCCTTGCCATTTTTTTAATGTGTTCCTTGGTTTCTACCAAGCACACTCCCTCCCTCGCAGGCATTAGTTTTAGCACAATTGTCGGTTTTCCTTTGGGATGAAGACTCCTTAGATACGTCACATGCACCCTAAGGTGAATCATTCACCCCATACAATGTTTTATAGTCACATTTTAGCACAGTTCAAGATCTGCAATCGGTACAACACAGTCATCAGTCATAACAATGACCCAGGAACTAAACTTGGGTTCCTAGCACAACATAGACACTAGCACCCGGATTTGGAAAGTAGCACATGGGTGCCCCTAACCCTTCCTAGATGCCTATGACTAGGGGGTAGTTACACAACATTTTTAGTTCGGCACATTTCTCAGCACTTCACATAACAACTTTTACATGGCACACAATCCTTTAGAAATTGACATGCATACGCACTACACCTTTTCTACTTTTGCATAGGATCATAATTGTTTGAAATGGATCATATTTTTACACACCATATGTAGTGGTTTTTACATTGTGGGAAGAAGTTAGAGGTTGGAGGATGACACCAAAATGTTTTCCCTACACTTCTTCCATGTCTTGGTGTGTGATAGCCCAAAAAACTCGTAGTTAGTTCAACTAGCGTGAGATCACCCAAAAAAATTCCTTCTACATCATCTTCAGGATCCTTTATACACTCTTTACACATCACGTAGATCAAGTACAAATGTTCCTTTTTCATTTTCTTGCATACTTTTACATACTTTTTTACATGTTTTGATCACATATACACGTGTTTGACTACTTATTCGCTTTTTCTCTATTGCAGGTTTTCCTTATGGGAGGTAATAGTCACATCATTACATAGCATCAAACATCATCAAAACAGTAAGAGACATCAAAAACATCTACAATCATGACATCTACACATACGCTCTCACCCTAGGGTCATCATCACTTATTTTTCACTTCCTCTTCTCTAGTTTCCATGCTTCACATTTTTATCACTCCACACTTTTTCTTGTCTCTCGGCATGCTTTTTGCCATTGATCTACATGGTTATTAGGTATGCATCTCTTATCTACTTTATGTTATCGAGCATTCATCTGAAAAACATAAAGTGGGGGAAAATATAGACACTAAATCATGCACTTTTGGTATCTATCTAGTCATGATCACATACTATTACTCATACAATTCCTACGTAAAAATTACTAATTGACCCATGTCTTTGGCCATCTTTACTTTCTTTATGTTTCCTCTTTTTATCTTACACTCCTTCTAACCTTGCCTATCTTTTAACACTTCGAAATTTCTCACTCTAGACACCAGTTCCCAGCCAAGAAACTAGGCGCCCTTATCCCCTCTGGGTGCCCCTAACCTCTTTGTACTTTTATCATATCTTTTGGGTCATTTCTAGCCGTTTGGGCATCTTATATTTTTAGTACTTGTCCTTTTCTGTGGTTAATTATGAAATTCAAGCAAGGGAATCACACAAATATAAAGTTATGTGGCAGTAATAAAGGACCGTGCACTAAGCATTAGCTATCACCACCTAAGGTTTCATCCAAAGGCATTATCAAGAGCATTCATGATCCATAGGGAGCCAAAATGACTCTACTTTATCAAATCAACCAACACGAAGAAGAAAAAATATACATGGAGCTTCGTCTATTTAGTGACAAGACCGTCATATTATGCGGGTGGTGCGATTACAAAACCACCACCCCACCGGTGGTGGTGGTCCTGGGACCATCGATCCGCATTGGGCGGCGGTCTTGGCTCTTGCGATACAAAAAATAAAATATGATGAACAGACTAGAATTCCAAATGGTGTCCATGTCTCTTCTTCGCATGAATTTTCTCATTCTCCAAAGTGCATGGAGAACATGAGAAAGACTATAAATACATGTTATGGAAGAGAACAAAGGCATCAAAGCATGAAGCAAGTGAGTAAGAAGCTCTTAGTGTTGGAATTGTGATTTTTAGAAGCAAGGAGTAATTGAGTCAGAGTAAACAAGTAACTGGGAGGAAGTGTGAGATATTATCTACTTCTCTTTCATACTTATTGTAATTTATGTACTTATTATTGAATTGGCCAATAAAAGTGGGAAGAAAGATCAATTTCCCTTCCTAATGGTTTTTCCTCCTTTGGAGGTTTTCCAGGATAAAATTGTTGGTGTATGAGTCTATATTCTTTCCCTTTCTGCAAATTGTTGATTCTAAGCACAAGTATAATTCATTCACTAGCTATCTTTGTTATTTTCTAATAGAAAGTAGAACAACAACAATTAATTGTGATTTTGTGGATAATTCCAAAGTTGAAGAGTTTATAGATCATTTTGGTATCAGAGCTAACAATTATCTAGGATTGTGGTATTCGTTCTTGGATTTGTATGACAATGATGAGATCTAAAGGCGAAGAGGATTTACCTTGCGATCTAGAAATTTCTACAAAGAAGTGGAAACAAAGAATTTGGGGACAAATGGAGGAAGAGAACTTGGTCCATAGAATCAAGATGTTGGAGACCATGATGGATAGGATGTTTAGAAGGAAAGAAGAGCTTTTTGATTTACAGAAGACAACTTCTGTCAAACAAGACTCCATGGACTCAGTGGTTCGGGGCTTAGCTGAAAATTTTGGCATAGGAAGGAGCCACCATGAGGAAATTTATGGGGAAGAACATGAAGAAGAGACTTCTAACACAAGAGAAAAGGTAAAATCTGATCATACTCCTTTTAAAGTTGAAACGAAAGTTGAGATTAAAATATTTGAAGGAAAATTATATGCAAAGTTGCTTGATAAATAGTTAAAATAGTTAGAAGTATACTTTAGCATCCATAATGTCACTGAGGCATAGAGGATCACCTTTGCATGTATCAAGATGAAGGGACATGCTCTGGTTTGGTGGGAAACCCATCTAGCCACTTGTGAAAATAAAAAGTGTCCTATTGTGAAATCTTGGCAAGAATTTAAAGAAATACTTAGAGATAACTTCTATCCTATTGGCCATAAGACTAACCAAATGATTAAATGTCATTATTTTAGACAAGGTAGTGGTCAAAGTGTGCAGGACTATACTATGGAGTTTGGAGGCAAGCCATGTTGCTTAACATGGACTTGGAGGATGAGGATATTCTGACCAAGTACTTGGGAGGACTTCACACTCACCTTCGAAGAAAAGTCATCTCCACAAAACCCAAAGATCTCAATGAAGCATGCGTATATGCATACTACATAGATGATGAAAAGAAGCAAGGAGAAGCAGAGCCAAGGGTAAAGTAGTCAACAAATCAGCAGAAGAAAGAGTTTGGGCAAACAAGTAACAAGGGTAAGTGGAAAGGGAAAGGTAAACAAGCTGCCACTACTTTGAATACTTGTAAAGATCCCAAGATTTTTTCAAAAGCGTGATATCAATGGTCATACTTGACGTTACATGTTGGAAGTTGCATCAAGAGTCGCATCCGAAGAACCAAACCAAGGACTCGAATAAGTCCATGACAACCGTGGAAAACAAGGGGAGGTGGAAATTGAAGATGAATATGATGTAGAGGAGATACTTGGATGCACGACCACTAACATGGACATCCAGGAAGAGGAGATGAGTAGACTATTCTAGATCAAAATCTAGATCAAGATAACTAAGGTAAACACTTTGGTTGATACCGGTTCTTAGTCTAACTTGATTTCTAAAGCAGTTGTAAAGAAGCTTGGTATTGAGACTTATGAGCATCCACACCCTTATCCTTTGGGTTGGGTGAAGAAGGGTGTTGAAATTTAGGTAACAAGAAGATGTAAGGTCAAGTTTGGGATAAATTCCTAATATATTGATGTTTTTGAAGCTAACGTTATTCCACTTGATGCTTTTGATGTTGTATTCGGGAGTCCTTACTTGTATGTTAGGGATGTTATATTTATGAGGAGGGAAAATTAGTACAGATGGGTCAAGGATGGGATCAACTACAACATCCGGGCACACCAACGTAAGACACATGTTACTATGGTAAGTGCTAACCAAGCAAAATGACTTATTCAAGAAAATCATAATCAGTTTTGTTTACTTTTATTGAAGGATAAACAAGATGGGGTAGAAGTTGTAGAGATTTCTAACCAGGGAAAGCATGATTTGGATAGTATTATTCAGTATTTTCAAGAATTATTTTAGGATCCTAGAAAGTTACCACAAAAATGGGAAGTAGAGCATGAGATTTAGCTATTTCGAATCCCCTCTATCAAACACCGAGTTGTATAGCAATCCTTTCTCGAGAGATTATCTGAAGTACAAAAAAAACTCCATGAACTACTAGACCAAGGGTGATACATCCGAACACCTCACCATGTGGTTTTCCTATTGTGATGGTTCCAAAGAAGGATGGTTCTTGGAGAATGTGCATCAACTACTGTTCTTTGAACAAGATCACCATAAAGAACATATATCCACTTCCCCGCATAGATGATCTCTTGGACCAAATTCAGCATGCCAAATTTTTCACAAAGTTTTTTCTCAAGTCGGGTTATCACCAAGTCAGAATGAAGGAGGAGGATATATGAAATATCGCCTTCAAGACAAAACAAGGTTTTTATGAATGGTTAGTACTTCCTTTTGGGTTATGCAATGCACTGATACATTTATGAGATTGATGAATGATGTATTGCAAGATTTCATAGATTCATGTGTCATTGTATATCTAGACGATATCTTGATTTTTAATGCCACATGGGAAGAACATCTAACTCATTTGTAGCAAGTATTGCAAGTTCTCAGGGAGAAACAAATGCTTTGTAATATGAAGAAATGTGAATTTTCCAAATAGTCACTTGTCTATCTTGGGCATGTGGTTAGAGGAGGAGAGCTACGAGTGGATCCAAAGAAGGTGGAAGCCATCACTAATTGGCCAACACCAACATGAGCCATAGAAACTAGGAGTTTTGTGGGAGCATTACAATACATGCGGAAGTTCATTTCAGGCTTCTCCACGATCACAACACCTCTACACATAGTGGCCACAAAGAGTAAGAGTTTTGACTTGGGTAAGGAATAAGACAAATCCTTTGAGTTATTGAAATACAAGATTAGTCATGCTCCAATACTTCCTCTTCCTAATTTGCAACAAACTTTTCAAGTAGAGGAAAATGCCAGTGATTACACCATGGGCATAGTGTTGCTTCAAGTAGGTAAACTCATATGTTATCATTCTAAAACTTTCACTTCAAAGTAGTTAAAGGATATTTAGTATATGATAAGGAAATGTATGCACTAGTTCAAGAAATTAAAAATGGAAGCATTATTTGTTGGGTAAAGAAACTATTGTGCACACTAACCACAAACCTCTCTAGTATTTGCAAGCACATTCTAAATTACAGTAGGAAAGGCACTATAAATGGATGGGGTTCCTTCAGAGTTCCTATTGATGCAGAATCACAACACCCCTGGACGCTGATCAGGCTTCTAGGTTGATCTCTCAGGCATCCAGTGTGATTGCACAACATGGAAACCTCTCTCCAAGCGTGGGACTTGTGAAACTGAGAGAGGAATCTCCAGAGAAGGCTGGTTCCTACTCCTAAACTACCTGCCACAAGCTATTCCAGTGCAGGCAAGCTAATCTAATCCTAATCTAACAATGCCAAGGAGACAGAGAGAGAGAGAGAGAGAGAGAGAGAGAGAGAAAGGAAAAGAACAAAAGCCTACACTAAAACGGTGATACACCAGAGAAGGAGAATGTTGGACATCTATCAAAACTGCCATGGGACAAAGAGAGGTGAGCAATGGGAAGGATGGACAGATGCATCACAGGCCCAAGGATAGATTTCACATAGAAAATGTCCCAAAACTCCATGAACACAGCTCCAGATCTGCAATGAACGTTCAAACATGCACAAATACCTGCAATGAAGAGAGGTAAGAAGAAAACAAGCAAAAATGAGAAAGGATGGACAGATGCATCACAAAACACATTTTTGTTGCTTCATAAGTTTACACAGAACATCATTTCATTAGTAAAAGGCAAAAACGCCATTACAGAGCAGGGAGGAGGTTCGAGCTCCATTTTCAACCCTAGAGAAGAAAAGAAGGGAGGGCAGAGCAGAAAAGATGAACAACTTTTTTTTAAATGAGCCAAATCTGGCTTTTTACATTGCATGGGTCGAGCCCAGGGGACAGAAACGTGGGAAAACGTGTAAGCCTATTCCTCATTGACTGCAGATGCATTAAAACGGCATGGGATACCTTACCAACCCATACCCTGCCATCTCTGACCGATTTGGAGGAGAATGCGACCCATTCTGCATTAATTTGGTCGCTGAAATGTCACTTCTGGCCGTGCTGAAGAAGAATGCGACCCATGTGCATTAAACTGGTTGTTGAAACGTCGCTTCTGGCCATGATCACGCGTCAGAGCCATTTCTCAATTTTCTCTCTCTAGACTACACCAAAATTCGAGATTGATCCCTAGAATCATGTAGATAATTTCATAAGCTTTCCGTTGATATAAAGAACGTGCAAATCCGAGTTCTGGATCGAAAGATATGATGATCTGAAGATTTAGGGCACGGAACAGACCAAAACGGATTTTGAAATCTTTCCCGTGCTCTGCCACCTGGATGACACGTGTCAAGTGCTGATTGGTCGAGAAGTTCTCTCTCCTTCACCTTTCAGCGGGCTTTCTTTTGAAATTTCCTTGTGGGCCCCTTAAACTTGGACACGTGTCCTCTTCTGATTGGCTCGGGCTGACCCTTCAAAACTCGCCCTTTGACTTTTGGACTTTTTCCCCTGTGACACGTGTCGTGATCTGGTTGGTTCTCGGCCCTTTCGGCTCCTTCGCACCCTTCACGTCTTTATGTCCCGGATGTCCCAAACTGCTTGGGCCAAAAACTTCCGATCCGCCCGAAATGGGCTTCCTCGTCCCTCATTTGGCCGATGACACGTGGCGTTGTTTGATTGGCTTTCGGCTCCTTCGGCAATCCATGTCTCGCGCCCCTTCGTCCCAGATGTCCCAAAGCACGAACTTTTCTGTTTCGGGAAAACCGGCCGGTTCACGTCATTCGCGTCCATTTGTCCCAGATGTCCTTTTCACGCTTGGGACAAATTCTTCCTGGTCGCCCGCACCGGCCGATTCAAGCGTCTTTTTGTCCGGATGTCCCAAACTGTTTGGTGCGGAAGTTCTTCTTTTCAGCAGAACCGGCCGGTTCGCGTACTCAAGGCCCAAATGTCTCAAAGCTGTCTAGCTTTGGCAGCTTAGCCAATTTTTCTTCCTCTTTCGGCCGGATCGGCTTCTCGCGCCCGCCGCGTACTTCTGTCCCAGATGTCCCTTTGCTTCACGGGCCGCCTGGAGGCTTTTCGGCCGATCCGCGCCTAGATGTCCCAAATGTCCCAACTACCCCTAGGACTAGGACTTAGTCATTTTTTATGATTTTTCCTGGATCAATCTACATGCTTGGAACTGCAAAACTCTGATGCATGTTATCGAAATTTACCCGGGGGGAAATTTTGACAACAGTTTGGTGACTCAGTGGGGTCATCTGCCTGCTAGATGAATGATCAGTAGCCTGAAGCAATCCATTGGGCATGGAGTCATAAGCAAGCCTGAAAACTGATCTGAACTTTGAAAACTTCCCTCTGAGCCACTTGAAACCCACCGGACATGGAGTTGTTCTTACCAAAATGCCACTGAAATGAACTGTGCAAGAGAAAAACCAGCACAACAAAAACTATGTACAGTAACTGAAAATAATACATGCTCCAAAATGAAACATGCAGAGTGTGCACAAGCACTTCTTCTACTGAAAGCAAATCTACCTACTCTACTCTAACTGGAAGCAAAGGCAAGCTAAACAAACCCTGCAATTGGTTGTGAGAAATAGCTTCCCTTTCTCAAAAGTGGCAGCCATGCAATTGATTTGGAGCTGATCATGGCTGTTAGGATGAGTGGAAAATCAACAAGAAGTGGTATTCCACCCAAATCATCAAGGTATCAAGCGAAGGAAAATTCAATACCTCTTTTAGTTGCTCGCATTTGGATTGAAGAGGTATGACAGCTGATCCTTGGTACTTTGTAGCTCACCCTCATGCTCGAAGCAAGCATGGTTGTGACTTCTCCTTTGGCTCCAATGAAGCCAAATACCGATTGGGCAAGGTCGATCCTTTGAGTATGCCCATTTCCCGATTTTCAACTCCAAGAATGGAGTCTTCTTGCGGACCTTCTTGAATGGATGATGTGGAAGAAATGGTGAAATTCCTCTGTCCTTTCTCTTCCTCCAATGAAGAACATGAAAGATTAAAATATTCCAATCTTGATTCCGAAGAGCTGTTATAAGTTGCAGGCTGCGCAAATGAATTTTCTCCTTCATGACAGCAGACTCAAGTGTTTGGAATGTGGATGATGAAAGAGAGAATGGTGGAAACTCAACCGGCTCTTCTCCATCAAAATAGTCTTCCAAATCGGCTGATAAACCGCCTCATGGCTGTCCTGCTGCAAATGTTCAACTTCCTCCATGGTGTCCTCTTGATCTGTAACTTGACCACCATGGTTTCTTTCATCCTCCAACATTGAGTTTGAGAGATCAAACTCCTCTTCGACATTGGAGCTAGAGAGAGATGAAGTAGAAAGAAGAACTGAAGGTTCTCCTGTAGCCTACTTTGTGCTCAAAGCCCTTGGATCCACAATTTTCTCTTCCACAGCTAGATTGTACTCCTCTTCTTTTGGATTTGGAGCAGCTTCTCCTTCCTCCATTACTCGAAGGAAATCTTGCTCTTGATATAACTCTTCCTCCAAAGATGAAGTTTTTTAAGTCAAACTCTTCAATCTGCTCGCTTCTAGAGGACAAGTTGGGGCTACAAGATCTTCTTCAGAGTTTTCTTCCTTTTGCTCTTCTTCTCCTGCCACAAACTCAGTTTTAACCACCGTTTGTTCAACCTTAGCCCCTTCTGTAGGCTTTACCAACAAAGGGATATTTTCAATTCCAAATTTAAGAGCCAAACTTACTAAGCTCTTAATCATTTTTTCTTTTCCTGGCTCTTCCTCTTGCTGTCCTTGCCGACTGATTTTTTCAATTTCTTCTTCCCCACATGGAATTGGGAATGCAAGAGGAGGGATGGGTTGAAACTCAACTGATTTTACAATTTTTTGTGGTGGTGGAGGAGGTGAAACCTCTTGTTTCTTTGGAGGAGGGGGTATTTCATTTAGCTCTTGTGGAGGGGGTTTGGATTTGGAAGAGAAGAGGGCGGAAAAACTGAGATGGGATGGAAGACTGAGAGATGGAGACATGGGATCAACATTTGGGACAGCAGATGGAGAGTTTAAAGCTTGACACTGCTGAGATGAAACAGATTGGGAAAGAGGAAAAGAAAAGGCATGAGAAGGTGTGCTTACTCGTTGGCAAGGTTGTTGAATACTCCTCTCATAAACCTCTATTTCTTCAATCCACTTTGCAAGCAATGGCAGTGTTGCAATCATGAAGTCCAGCTTCTCTTGAGGGCTGAAGTGTCTTGGAAAAGGGCCTCCCCATGGACAAGGAGTCCTGCAACCAATCTCCAAAGCTCTCATCCGAGCCATTTGCCTCTGGACTGCACCATCTTTGCCTCCATCTTTTGGATTTTCTCCAACAGACCAGCATCTTGGATCTGATGGTCTTCATTGTATGCATACTCTTGCTCTTGGAAGGCTCCATAGCCAAACTGACTTTGGCACTGCTGCTCATATGGGTATGCATACTGATCTTGAATCTGCTCAAAATGTTGATTTGGAGGATTTGTAAAACATGTTGGAGGTATGATATACTGCTGTTGTTGATGTGAATTCCATGATGGAAATGAAGTCATGATTGCACAACTTCATAGAATGAAAGAAGATGGAAGAGATGGAAGGAAGAATGGATGGAAAAGAATGAAAATGAATGGAAAGGAAGGTCTGCAACTTCAGAGATGGGTTGTTGACCAGATGGAGTCGCCAGATGTGTTTGCAAGTGCCTCCAAAGGCTGAAATCTTCACAGGAACACATCAACCTACAAAAGATGAAGTGGAAGACCTCTAAGGTCCCACCGGTGTGCCAAAACTGTTGATGGTCACACGGTGGCTTAAGATTTTCTATTTGATAATGAGACACCTCTGAAAGATGAAACTCTAACTTCTGTGATGTCCCACCGGGCGTGCCAAAACTGTTAGTGGTCACACGGTGGCTTAAGATTTTCTATTTGATAATGAGACACCTCTGAAAGATGAAACTCTAACTTCTGTGATGTCCCACCGGGCGTGCCAAAACTGTTGATGTAAAATCACAGCACCCCTAGATGCAGATCAGGCTTCTAGGTTGATCTCTCAGGCATCCAATGTGATTGCACAACATGGAAACCTCTCTCCAAGTGTGGGTCTTGTGAAACTGAGAGAGGAATCTCCAGAGAAGGTTGGTTCCTACTCCTAAACTACCTGCCACAAGCTATTCCAGTGCAGGCAAGCTAATCTAATCCTAATCTAACAATGCCAAGGAGAGAGAGAGAGAGAGAGAGAGAGAGAGAGAGAGAGAAGAGAGAGAGAGAGAAAGAAAAGAACAAAAGCCTACACTAAAACGGTGATACACCAGAGAAGGAGAATGTTGGACATCTATCAAAACTACCATGGGACAAAGAGAGGTGAGCAATGGGAAGGATGGACAGATGCATCACAGGCCCAAGGATAGATTTCACACAGAAAATGTCCCAAAACTCCATGAACACAGCTCCAGATCTGCAATGAACGTTCAAACATGCACAAATACCTGCAATGAAGAGAGGCAAGAAGAAAACAAGCAAAAACGAGAAAGGATGGACAGATGCATCACAAAACACATTTTTGTTGCTTCAGAAGTTTGCACAGAACATCATTTCATTAGTAAAAGGCAAAAACACCATTACAGAGTAGGAAGGAGGTTCGAGCTCCATTTTCAACCCTAGAGAAGAAAAGAAGGGAGGGCGAGTAGAAAAAATGAACAACTTTTTTTTAAAATGAGCCAAATCTGGCTTTTTACATTGCATGGGTCGAGCCCAGGGGATAAAAACGTGGGAAAACGTGTAAGCCTATTCCTCATTGACTGCAGATGCATTAAAACGGCATGGGATACCTTACCAACCCATACCCTACCATCTCTAATTGATTTGAAGGAGAATGACCCAATCTACATTAATTTGGTCACTAAAGTGTCACTCGCCGTCTTTGAAGAAGAATGCGACCCATGTGCATTAAACTGGTTGTTGAAACGTCGCTTCTGGCCATGATCACGTGTCAGAGCCGTTTCTCAATTTTCTCTCTCTAAACTACACCAAAATTTGAGATTGATCCCAGAATCATGTAGAGAATTTCATAAGCTTTCCGTTGATATAAAGAACGTGCAAATCCGAGTTCTGGATCGAAAGATATGATGATCTGAAGATTTAGGGCACGGAACTGACCAAAACGGATTTTGAAATCTTTCCCACGCTCTGCCACCTGGATGACACGTGTCAAGTGCTGATTGGTCGAGCAGTTCTCTCTCCTTCACCTTTCGGTGGGCTTTCTTTTGAAATTTCCTTGTGGGCCCCTTAAACTTGGACACGTGTCCTCTTCTGATTGGCTCGGGCTGACCCTTCAAAACTCGCCCTTTGACTTTTGGACTCTTTCCCCTGCGACACGTGTCGTGATCTGGTTGGTTCTCGGCCCTTTCGGCTCCTTCGCGCCCTTCACATCTTTATGTCCCGGATGTCCCAAACTGCTTGGGCCAAAAACTTCCGATCCGCCCGAAATGGGCTTCCTCGTCCCTCATTTGGCCGATGACACGTGGCGTTGTTTGATTGGCTTCGGCTCCTTGGCGATCCGCATCCTCAAGCGCCCCTTCGTCCGGATGTCCCAAAGACGAACTTTTCTGCTTTTGGGTGAACCGGCCGGTTCGCGTCTTTCGCGTCCATTTGTCCCAGATGTCCCTTTGCTGCTTGGGACAAATTCTTCCGGTTCGCCCGACCCGGCCGATTCGCGTCTTTTTGTCCCGGATGTCCCAAACTGTTTAGTGCGGAAGTTCTTCTTTTCGGCCGAACCGGCCGGTTCGCGTACTCAAGGCCCAAATGTCCCGAACTGTTTAGCTCAGCAGTTAGCCAATTTTTCTTCCTCTTTCGGCCGGATCGACTTCTCGCGCCCGCCGCGTACTTCTGTCCCAGATGTCCCTTTGCTTCACGGGCCGCCTGGAGGCTTTTCGGCCGATCCGCGCCTAGATGTCCCAAATGTCCCGACTGCCCCTAGGACTAGGACTTAGTCATTTTTTATGATTTTTCCTGGATCAATCTACATGCTTGGAACTGTAAAACTCTAATGCATGTTATCGAAATTTACCCCTGGGGGAATTTTGACAATAGTTCCATCTGGTGATTAAATACAAGAAGGGTAGTACAAACTTGGTGGCATACATGTTGTCTAGGCCACCCACATAGGAGAAGTTTTCTTGTTTGGCCACTGTCTCTCAAATCAAGCCCTTCAAAAAGGAAGCTTACAAAGAGGCATATTCCCAAGAAAAATACTTTGGGGTGACATTTCAGCAGTTGTAGTCCCAAGGGGCTGAAAGGATAGGGATTGAAGATTTTTATCTCAAAGACGGGCTGCTCTACCAATGGAGGAAGCTTTTCGTGCCAAAAGAAGAGTGAATTCTATTGATGAGGGAAGCATATACCTCGAAATTAGTGGGACATTTTAGTGGTGGTAAGACCCTACCCCACTTGCAAAGGTGTGTGTATTAGCCCAATATTCAAGAAGAAGTATCAAAATTTATACGGGATGTAAACTTTGTTGTACTAAGCAAGCCTAAGACTAGGAAGGAAGGTTTGTAGATGCCTTCACAAGTACCTACTCATCCATGGGAGGACATTTCTATGGATTTTCTAGGAGGATTACCTATGTCTAAACATGGCCATGACTATCTCTATGTTGTTTTCGATAGATTTAGTAAGATATGTATTATTATGGCATGTAAAAAGACAGTAAAATAACATGAGGTGGTAGATATTTTTTTGCTAATGTATGGGTGCATTTTGGTTTGCCAAATTCTATTGTTTCTAACAAGGATTCTAGGTTCTTGGGGAAATTTTGGACTACTTTGTGGGACAAGATGGATACCAGGTTACAGAGGAGCACAACTTTCCATCCACAGACAGATGGACAAACAAAGGTGGTAAACAGGACTTTGGTACAGTTGATCAAAGGGTATAACAACAAATACCCAAGGACTTGGGATGAGTCCTTAGCCTACATTCAACATTCCTATAACCGGGTAGTACACACATCCACTATGAAGTCACCATTTGAAGCATGCTTGGGATATCTACCTATAAATCCACTTTGGACATAGTAGTGGACAACAGGATGAGAAGGATACATGAGACATAGAGGTGACTAGAGCAAACAAATTCATTGAGAGGATCCGTAAAATCCATCTCAAAGTCAAGGAACAACTAGAGAAATCTCAGGCCAAGTACAAAGCTAGGCACGATTAGAATAAAAGGAACATAAGCTTCATGTTGGAGATAGAGTTTGGCTTTACTTGAGAAAGGAGAGACTACAAGGTCAAGCACGGAAGCTCAAGCCATTACGATATGGACCCTTCACCATATTGGAGCAGGTTGGAGAAAATTCCTTTTGACTTGATTTTTGTCATTCATGAGGATGTACTCTATAGTAAACTGTGAGAACTTACACCTATATGAGCCATCCATGCTAGATGAAGATGAAGAACTATAGTTGCTACCTTCCATTGAGGATTGTGTCTTGGACTCACAAGGTGAATTGGAGGAGGATGTAGTACTACAGCAAAAGGTCAGAGAGACTAGGATAGGTCCGTAGGAGTCTTGGAAGATTGGATTGAAAGGAAAGACACCAAGGTAGGCCCGGTGGTACCCGAAGGAGCAAGTGAGGTAATTATTTCCTCATCTACTCCCCCACTAAGATTTTGTGGGACCAAAAGCCTCCTAAGCAGAGGAGGTGTGATCCATAGGGATCCAAAATGACTCTACTTTATCAAATCAGCCAACATGAAGAAGAAGAAAAATATACACGGAGGTTCTCGTTTTTTCGTTATAGGACTCGTTGCCACTGTGTAGGGCAATGATACCTGGGACTCTCCAGTCTGCATTGGGCGGAGGTCCTGGCTCTTGTGGACAAAAAATAAAATATGATGTGAACAGTCCTAGAATTCCAAAGGGTGTCCATGTCTCTTCTTCTGCATGACTTTTCCCATTCTCCAGTGTACGGGAGAACATGAGAAAGACTATAAATGCATGTTATGGAAGAGAACAAAGGAATCAAAGCATGAAGAAAGTGATTAAGAAGCTCTTAGTATTGGAATTGTGATTTGTATAAGCAAGGAGTAATTGAGTCAGAGTAAGCAAGTAACTGGGAGAAAGTGTGAGATATTATCTACTTCTCTTTCATACTTATTGTAATTTTTGTACTTATTATTGAATTGGCCAATAAAAGTGGGAAGAAAGAGAAATTTCCCTTTTCGACTGGTTTTTCCTCCTCTTGAGGTTTTCCAGGATAAAATTGTTGGTGTATGAGTCTATATTCTTTCCCTTTCTGCAAATTTTTGATTCTAAGCACAAGTATAATTCATTCACTAGCTATCTCTATTATTTTCTAATAGAAAGTAGAACAGCAACGATTAATTGTGATTCTGTGGATAATTCCAAAGTTGAAGAGTTTACAAATCAATTCAAGAATCCATTTAGCATCCACACAAGGGAAAGGGACTGCATTATTCTGCATACACTTCATAGGAGGGGAAGTTCATTCTTTCATGCACACATCTATTTACATATTTTACATCTAGCTACTTGCTCGCTATCAAGTGTGATATACACAAAAGCCACCTAGAGAAAAATATCTTCACACACATATAACTACATTGGGTCAAAGATGTAGTGCAACACTCAGTCGGAAGTTCACTTGTTTGACAACCGAGGACAATGTGACCCTTCATCTGCATTATTTTATTTTTTGGGATTTAATGCACTTTCGAGGGTTTTGGAGGTCATTTCTTTAGTGTAGGTTACAGGCAACATCGGTGAACTTGATGCGACACACTTTGGTGATAAGAAGTGAAGGAAAAATAATACCTCGTAACCCTCAGTGTCTTTTATGAGATTTTGAACAGTCACAGTGCCCAGGATAAGGTCCGTAGTACCCTGCAAGCACCCCCGACTCATTCTAGGAACCCTAGTCCAGAAGATCTTGTAGTCGCATAATTTTCTAAGTTTTAGTGTAATAATTTCCCCTCTTTATTCATAAGTTTTTCACTTTAGAAAATTTCAGATTTATTTGCAAATCGGATAAGTTCTCCTATCTCCTCTTTATAACTAGGGTTTTATAATTTCTAGCTTAATTTGTTTGGGTCAATTTTTGTATTTCATTGCATATATTCAACGTTGTTACATAATTAGTATTAGGCATCTATTTATTTTAATATTTTCTTAATCACTTCACTATTCATATTTGTTTCTTGCAACAAATATTTAGGTGATCAAATATCAAGGTATGCCATCAGACAAGAATTTGTGGAAGGTTCGTGAATCAAATCATGAAGTAATTCTCGCTATTGTCAAGAGTAGAGTTGATCCTTGCAGTTCATTAGATTGAATTTCCAAAGGTATGTTCACTTAAGATTAGATATACATCTACATGAATTTAATTTGAATATTTACTTTAATGATTTTGTTTAAATTTTGTAGGTTTTAAAATTCTATTTAATTGCTTACTAACATGTTTACATAGGTTAGTGGTGCCAAAAAAGCTTCCACCTTCACGTGGTTGGCATTGTTAGTAGAGAATTCCTTATTCTCAAAGCTAAGGGAAATTAAATATTGGAAATGAAAACAAGAAAAAATTCTCATTTCACCACCTATATTATATGAAAAATCTCTTCTTACAATTCTCATTTCACCACCTATATTGTATGAACAATCTCTTCTTAACATGTTTCCTAGTACTTGTTCTAGATGCTCAAAATAATGTCTTGGAATTTTATAGGGTTATTAACACCAAAATTCCTTATAATAATGTATTACCATGTAATTTAACCATTTAGTATGTTTCACATTGAAGGATTTTGGTCAAACTCAGTTCTTCTTTCACACCTATATCTTTCCTCTACTAGCCTTACACACAATTATTATTATTGGGTAAGCACTTGCATTGTTGGGAATTGAAACGAATCCTCAACCAATGTTTACCAAGCCACCCCAATGCATGGGTGTAGTTTGTTTGGTGTCATAAGCTTTCATTTGAAAAATATTGCATTGGACATTCTTACACTTGAGTATTTGTCACCATTGCAAACAATAGGACAACGAAAAGACCAAATTAGGATGGGGGAAACTGATATAGGCATTTATAGAGGGTCCCAACTCAGAGGTGTAGGAATAGAAAATATCTTTCAAGGTGTCAAAGATATTGAGAAACCACCGTTGAACTTATAGCCTCATTTGCTCTCAGGGCTCTTAAGGGACTATACCTGACCGATGTAGCTAGGAAGCACTAGAATTGTTGAGCACCACAATTAATCCTTTCCCATCATTTATCGGGCTACCTTGATGTGTGGGTGCAGTATATTTGATGCCATGAGCATTTTTTTACAAAATATTGCATTGGACAACCTTACACTGACTCATACTAGAGTATTCAACACCATTGAAAATAGTCTAAAAATGAGAGGACTAAATTAATTTGAGGAAAACCGAGACACAATTTCATAGAGGGTCCCAATATGGAGGTGTAGGACTAGACGAGACCTTTCAAGGTGCCACGGAAAATGAGAAGTTTCCTATCAAACTTATATCCTTTTTTTTCTCTTAGGGATCTTAAGGGACTACGCCGGACCGATGTAGCCAAGAAGCACCAACATTTTGGGCACCGAGAAAGAAGCCTTGCCTAGTGTTTACTAGGCCACCCAAACATGTGGGCATAGTGCATTCAAGTGCCATGAGATTTTGTTTGTAAAATATTGCATTGGACAGCCTTACACTGACTCACTCACCTGGAGTATTCAATGTCGTTGTAAACAATAAGACAACGAGAGGAACAAATTGATGTGGGGAAACCAAGATAGGTTTTTGTAGAGGGTCCTAATTTGGAGGTGTAAGATCAGACGAGACATTTCAAGGTGTCATGAAGACCGATAAATCACTCGGTGAACTTATATCCTTTTTTCTCTTAGGGATCTTAAGGGACTACGCCTCACCGATGTAACCTAGAAGCACTGGGATTTTTGGGCACCACAATGAAGCCTCTCCAAGTTTTTACTAGGAAAATGGATGTGTGTATTCACTATTTTCAGTACCATGAGCTTCCATTTGCAAAATATTGCATTGGAAAACCTTACACTGACTCACAATGGAATAGTCGACACCATTGCAAATAAGGACAACGAAAGGAACTAATTGATTTGGGGAAAATTGAGACAATATTTCATGAGGGTCCCGACATAGAGGTGTAGGATCGACAAGACATTTCAAGGTGCCAAGAAGACTGAAATCACCCGACGAAATTATAACCTTTTTACTCTTAGGGATATTAAAGGACTACGCCTAATCCGACATAGCCCGAAATCAACAAGTTCATTGGGCATCAAAACGAAGCCTCTGAAGCATTTACCAAGCCACCCCAATGCATTTTTGTAGTCAATTTTGTGCCACAAGGTTCCGTTTGCAAAATATTACATTATACAACCTTACACCGATTTAGATTGGAGTATTCAACACTTTGTTGCAAATAATAAGAAAACAAAAGGAAGAAATTGATATGGAAAAATTTGAGACAAGATTTCGTAGAGTATCCTAACGTGGATGTGTAAGATCATAATATACCTTTCAAGGTGCCAAAAAGACCAAGAAATCACCCAAAAAACTTATAGCCTTTTTTTTTCTCTCTCGGGGATTTTAAGAGACTACACCCGACTCGAAAATCTGGAAGCATCATGATCATTACACATCGAAATAAAACCTCCCTAATCACTTACTAGGCCACCCCGATGTGTGTGTGTAGTACGTTTAGTGCCATGAGATTTTGTTTATAAAATATTTCATTAGAAAACCTTACACTGACTCAAACTGGAGTATTCGGCACCATTGCAAACAATAAGACAACAAGAATACATAATTGGGATGGGAAAATCGAGACATGCATTTGTAGAGGGGAATTCATAGGACCTTTCCCTCTACATATAGATATAGATATAAATATATATATAAATATAAAAAGAGATATAATGGATGCATCATGTCGAACATTAGGTGGAGGAGTTGGGGATCGAACACCTTCTCCTAATGTAGATATTGCAATAAAGAACAAGAGAAGAGCGTAAGTATCATACATTGTTATTAGTTTACTTGTTAATTAGTTTAATGCATATGATTATGTGTAGTTGATAATATTTTATGTGTGTCATGTGGCTGGAGGTGATGCTTATTGGACATTGATCATGGATACCTCCATACACATGTTGAATCGGAACATTCACCCGAGATGTGCTTGTGGATGGAGGGATACTAGAGCAAGTGGATGTAATTGCAAGCAAGTATGTTCATTTGTTTGAGCCCATGGTGATAACAAGGACACATGTATAATGTTGTTGAGTGCGTGTGACGAGGATTGTGCGCAAAGATAGAGTGGGAAAGATAGGATGTGGGAGGGGGTGGCCTATCCCAAGATGTGTTTGCATGATATGTGGAGCTCCAAGGTTGATATGTAGATTAGGTGGAAAATAATGTTGTATTACAGATCCAGATGAAGAGATATAGAGCTCCGATATTGACGATGTCGAGTTAGTGGCAAATCTTCAAGTTCTAGAGCTCTCGTAGGTGTAGATAGTGATAATGAGGAGGATATATGATGTATTGTATATGATGTATTTGAGGTGTGGGGAATTGCCCCCGGTGATTGTATTATATAAATTTGATTTTTATTATGTGTGTGTGTGTGTTATTGATGGCTTATTTGGTGTTGATGTCTATTGTGTACTATGTGATGATTGTTTGTTGCATTAGCAGTGATTGTATATTTTGTTGGTTCTATATGCATTGTTGGTATTGTTGATTTGATAGATAATGTTGATTGTTGAAATTTTTGATGATGCATAGAGAATTGTTTAAATGATGAATTGAATAAGAATTACATTTGGATAACAATGAATATTATAACATATGGTAAATAGAGATATATATGTGATGAAAAGTTGAAGTGAGTATCAAATAGATAGAATTGGTTAGGTTATGGGATGATTATATTGGATTTAAGATGATAAAAGTGCAATGATAGTTGTATGATAATGATATTGTGTGACATCAATAAATAATCAAATGTGATGAGGATAGAGGGGGAAAAGGATGATTTCCCCTAGTGTGAGAGTAAGGTTCATTTAATGCCCTCAACAATCATGTATGAACCTATAGAACATGAGTGTGTCATCGAGAAAGATATGGGAGTGAGGATCATCCACCATAGGTTAAGAGGTCGTAAATGCTTATTATGATCATGTGGAACAATGAAATCATCTTAATAGGTATCAAATATTATGTCGGAGGAAACCATGCCAACAATGGGAGGTGTGATGGTGGGAGATGTAGAAGTGGGTTGCTTAGGAATCCATTGTGGTGTAATAACAATAGGGGTAGGTTGAGAGGATGTGGAGAGAGGTGGGAATACCAAAGAAGGTAGATGAATGATGACCTTAGGAGGTGGACACATAATATTTGTAGAAGTTGGTGAATGAGGGAAGCTAACATTTGCGTAGGATCCCTTACGTGGAATAGAGAGAGAGAGAGAGAGAGAGAGAGAGAGAGAGAGAGAGAGAGAGAGAGAGAGAGAGAATGATTAGAAGAGCAGGTGCAAAAGGAAATGCCACCCAAGTATTCTAAATATTGGAGTCTATCATGAAGGGCATACAAATCATTTTCACGGTGGCCATTAATGTGGTGAAAATTACAAAAATGGAAGCCTCGATGATGGTACAACCAAGTGAGGGGGAGGTGCTAGTTGGAAGGTAAATGAATCAAATTCCCATTAAGTAAGTTATAGAATATATCATATTGTTGACTAAGTTCCCTTGTTCATGTTAAGATTAGAGAACTATTACTAAAGAAAATAAGTAACTCCAAATATGCGAGGGTTTAAGGTACCTTGTTATGTGATGACAATGTATATAGGTGCAAAATGTTAGATCCTTCTCTCGCAATGAGCTAGATGACTTGCAAATCAAGTGAACTCAACATACAAATATTGGATTAGTAAATAGAATGGGTGGGTTTCTGACAAAGTCAAACCCGAGAAGTGAAAAATTCATAGGATGGATGTTAACCCACATTTTTATAAAGATGAATAAAATTATATATTGATAAATTAGATGTAGTAGAATCTAAGCCAAAAACAAAACTAAGATATTAAATGTAAGATAAAAATGCATATATGATCTAAATGGACATAAAGTAAATCAAACTTGGGTGGTTTGATGATGACCCAAGATCAGCAGAGGGCACTAGTTGACAAATGACTAGGGTAGATCAACTAGAAAAATGATATAAAATGTAAATCCAAAGGCCTTGGAGGTGGATCTCGAAGCTAATGATGCATTGAGATGATAAAAAGGAACCTGCAATGGATCTTAAATGAGATCGACAAAAAGGATGTAAGAAAATTAGGAAAACTAATGGTGAATGCAATAAAGACATATCCGGTTGATGATGATCGGGATGAGTCGACAGCGATTAGGGGCTGGTAAAATAGATCCGAGGTGACAGGAAGGAAAAATAACAAGATCTCGAAAGTTGAGTGCCTATAGGAACAAAAAGATTATGACTATGGATCTCGAATGGAAAAAGGACAACAAGACATGGATGGGTTGATGACGACACCGAGACAGGGGTTAATAGAAACCTGGGACATATCTAGGATGAGGTGTATGGAAAATGAAGGATGAGAAGAATAGAATGAAGGTTGAGGATATGATAGAGCTTCAAGGTGGCTGATAAAGACCGGAAGAAGACTAGAAAGTTGTAAAGCTGATGCAAAATGATAGAAAGATGACAAGATGGATTCAAAAAGTATAAAGTGTCTAAGATCTCTATAATGATGAAAGAGGTATTAAAAATGTCTCCAAGATGAGAGCAACTTCTATTGAGAAGAGGAGAAACTTGTAAAAACAAGCCAAATCTAAAAGAGACCCAAACATCCTTTCCTTTACAAGGAAGAGGTGATGGTGGGTTTATAGGGTCAACGATGACCCACATAGATCGTTGGCGATTGTGGAGAGTTGTCCATTTGGGTTGTGGAATGATGCCCAACTTGAGGAAAAATGATCCCAAAGAGGTCTAATTAGGGTTTCGGGTGATAAGGACAAGCTAAGGTGTCTAGGGAAGATAAATAAGGTAGGTGAGAGGTGAAAAGCATTAAATAAAGGTAAGGAGATGATGAATTATAAAATTCCATCCTAGAAAGGATAAAATAGAAGGTATAAGAAGAGGGAATAAATTAAATGGATGCTTAGAATTAACTAAACATAATTAGGGATGAATAATAGATGATTATGGATAATTAAAATACACAAAATAATGGGGTGGTTAAGATGGGATTAAATGTGGGAAAATGGAATAAATGGGATTTTAGAGGGAAAGGGAAAATTTGGATGGGGATCATGATGAAAAAGAGTGAACGTGGGGTGAGGGGTATCTATACCAAAAATTGGTATCTATATTTTCCCTTTTTTTCGAGTGGTTTGCGTTGGGCAAGATATGAGTAAAAATAAGAAGAAATGAAAATATGATTGATGAGGTCCTCCCCCTCAAACTAGGGATTGACAACATGAAGGGAAGTCAACCATGAACTTGAAAGGGATGGAAGAAGGAGGAAAGAGTGGAAAAGATGAGAAAAGAAGAGGAAGGATGCTCCAAGCATAGGGGAAGGATCATTGATAAGATAAAAATATGGCAATGATCCTAAAAAACATTGATAGGGACATAGCGTGACTTGCAATGGAGGCGACATTGATGGCATACAAACCCTATGAGTCGGTAAAGATCACTATAAAATGGAGGGAATCCAATGGGAATCCACTTGAATGGATGGAAAAATTGTGGGACCAACAAGTCGAATGTAGTTATAAAAATGCACAAATAAATGCAAGGATGGTCAAAACAATGGTCTTGACAAAGTCTAGGGAAAAGAGAATGCACTATCTTGCAAATATGAGGAAGCAAAAATATGCATCCGGGTGAGACGAGGATAAAATATAACCATAATGGTAGACTTAAGATGAAAATATGGTACCATGCAAGAGGGAACAAAAATATGATATATTAGATAAGATTGGATGAGATGAGATGATAGATTAAATAGGATAATAATATGATGGATGTTAGATCATAAAGGGATGGTGTAAAAGAAACTTTGATTTGAGAGGATGAGTGTGACATGATAGAAAGTGATCAAAAGATAATAATGACATTCTATCATAGAGATGAGTGCACATAGGATCGATACTTTGAACCTGGATTGGAGGTAAACAAGAAAGGAAACAAACAAGGAAATGCACTTACAACCAAAATAAGGTGTTAACACATAACCAATGATAGTTAGTTTTTTTTTTTTTATGAGATTTCCATGAGTTAAAAATTGTGCCAAAATGTATTTGGAATATACTGTGTAGAAGTTTGTTACAAAGTCCAACATTTTGGGTCACACTTCCGGACCCATCCTTAGGGACAAATTAGAAATATAATGTGAAGAATTGCTGATAGATTAAAGTATAAATATAATTTTAAAAACAAATTTACAAAAGGGGGAAGGAAGGGTCGCCAAGAAATTAAAATACTATTTATAAAAATGAGGTTTGAAAGGATACATCTAAATTAAGGTAAAAAATATTAAGTAAAGTAAAAATGACACATCTAAATTAAGGTAAAAATATGAAATTTTCATTACAAATTAACAATTTTATTAATCAATTTGTTGAATTTTACACTTAGGGAGATTGAGAACCACAAGCTTCCAAGTGTTACTAATAAACCAACCGAATCCTGGTTAATGTTCTTGGAATGATGCATAATCTCAATCGCTTCACGGAGATGACGTTTCACATAATGATCCTCAGAAGCCAGGACCGAGGCAGAATCAATGCAAATGGAATGCTTAGTGTTAAGAGAGTGCTCTACCAAGGCCGATCGTTCAACCCTATCATGTTCGATGTCTCTGATATGTTCAGAAATACGTGTTTTGATCGAACGCCCAGTTTCTCCAATGTAGGGTTTACCACAGGAACAATTTATCATGTAGACACCACTACAAAGTGGGGGTCAAGATTGTATTTGATTGTTCACAAATATTTTCTTAATGTATTGATCGGGAGAAAATATGGAAGGTGGACTTATGAACCTAATGTCAACATGACAAAGGGGTTTAAATGCAACTCATACACAAGAATATATGTTCTCCATAGGTGGTATTCCTAGGCCTATAACCCGATTTGAGAAAAATGGTGTAATTGATCAATGCGAGAAGTTTTCTCATGGATGAGAAAGATGATCGATGCGGGGATATTTCTTAGGATGCTTTCTTTTGAATTTTATGTTTTTTATTTTGAGACTTTTGAAAAGGTGATCAATGCAAAAAGCCTTCATGCCATGATATACGAGAGTAGTCATCCTTCAAGGGAGTGGTGTGCATTTGCTTTATGCTTTTAGATTTTGGATTTTACTTTAATGGCAGGATAAGATATGCATGATATTTTTCCTTCGAGGGATTAGTCTATACTTTTGGATTATTTTATTTTATTAAAATATGTCCTTCGAGGGGAGCAGTTTGTTTTTTTCAATATGATATATTTTTAGATGAGAGTATGTGATTTTTAAATTTTTATGGAAGAGTTGGGGGTAGATAGGTAGACCACTTAGGAGGGGATAGAGAATGTACAAGTGACACCTGTGGACCCTTAATGTGGTTCCAATAGGTAGATAAGGGGGAGATGGATGTAATGATCATGGAGTTCTCACCAAGAAGGAAGAACCTATCCATAAGGAACATGCTATGAGTAGAGCCATGGTGCTCATAATCAAGTTCATAACTAGGAAAGTGATAGTAGACCACATAATTCCAAATCATCGCGATGAAAGACGTAAGAGGCTAATGATGGGTGTATGACCACCAGATGACCAATTTTATGATGATAGGTATGTTAATAGTAGAATGGTGCAAGTGAAACATGGTAAGAGGTTCCATTTCTAGTTTACCATCAAGGTACGATAGGTTCGAGATCTCTACTTATGCTTGATAATATAAAGTCCAATGCAATTAGGAGAAAACTTTCCATGTTGAATTTTTCGAGAGTAATGATGTTCTTATGTTAAATACAAGTTCCTTTAGATTTAGGAGTGGATGGGATAAGATGATAACTTTCAAAGGATTAAAATAGGTGAGATAAACGAGAGGATAGAAAAGATTATGTGTTATCTTTCGATATCGGGAAATATGCATCCTGGTGGGACGAAGATGGCCACAAAAATTGGTCTCGGATAATATATGGTAATAGGTAAGTAGATTGGATAGATGAGATAAAAAAATAGATGAAGGGTAAATATATTTAGATGGGATTTGGTGAGATTAGATAAGAAAAATGGGGATTAAGAGGAAGATAACTAGCCTAAAATTAGACCGATCCTAAAGTGATTATGGAGATTTAAAAGAATCTAGTGGGAGGCATGTAATTTTCTCCATGTCAATGGGGTGGTTGGATGAAGAAGGAGATGGATCAATGTGCATGGGAGATGTATATGAAGGAGGAAATGTAAAATGATTAAGAGTGAGGGTGGATACTCCCAAAGGAGAGATGTTGAATAGCTTTAGACAACATGGATGCAAATATGGATGAGCTAGTAGATACTGAGGGAGATGGGGTAGTATTATGAAAAGGAACACTTGTGATGACTCGGGTTTTGATCGATATATGATTGAGGATCATGAGGATGAGAATGATTGGTAATGTGAACAAAATTGATAGAAAAAGGAGGATTGTCCTTAGGAGAAGTAACATTTAGAGGAGGAATAACAACGAAGGTCCGAGACAAATGAGGAGACTTATATATTTTGGTATAAGAGGATTGGGATGTGGAACTAGGAGTGGTTAAGGATGACTTGATAGATGGAGGAGGTTGACCCCCTTCGATGAGATTATGGATGAGATCTTGGAGTGCCTTACCATGTTCCATATCATTTCTTGGGGTACGATGATAAGAAAAAATGGTGTTAGAATCAAACCACGTGGGTTTTTATCCATGTGGGTAAAAATAATTAATGGGAGGAAGGATGATTGCAGAGGCTTGGAGAAAGTGTTGAAAGATTTTAGTGTAGGACTCGATGGGGTTTTTCAAGAGGATGTTGTGGATGAAGTGGATTTGCAAATAGTGGAAGAATGTAAAAATATGGTTTACTTCGATGAGGTTTGATAGGAGATTTTGATTATGTTTAGAGTTATAATAATAAGGTGATCATAACTTGGTATCAATTTTGATGATTGGTGCTTTGGATGGTTTAGATTCTAATTTAAAATATGTGGATGGTTTTGAAGGGGATCAAATTTGGAAGGAGGATTAGATTTCTCTTATTTGTATTGGTTGATGATATGGATCTTAGATGAAGGGCTTGGCCCTAAGATGGATGGAGATGCTCCTAAGAGTGAGGATGTGACATTGGTTTTCTTAAGAGGGTTATACTTAGGAGCAGGAGCTCCAAATTTTTTTGTTGATGTGTGACAGATGTTGTTTGAATGGGTATGCCAAGGTTATTAGTCTTTGGTTGTGAGGATTTTCCTTTGGCAGGAATGATGAGGATTTCAACTTGGGGGTCTCAGTAGGAGTAGAACCATCGATGTGGATTGTGTTGTGGATGCAGATATGAAAGATGGGAGGGGTTTTGGGTGATGCAATGGATAAAATCAAAATGGATAAAGGGGTTTTGGGTTTTATGGGTCTATAATTTTGTGTTTTAGAAATGATTGAACTTGTGGATGGAGAAAGGATATCATTTGTGGTTGTCTTAAGTGGGGGTGTTTGTGTAATATATGTTTCAAGGGATGTGGATGTAGATATAGATTCAGATGTTGATGTGGGTATAGTCATGACAAAGTAGATGTGGTTGATATGGAAGTAAATATGTAGGTGCACATGGTAAATATTTCAAGGTAGATGTTGGGGTAGTTGTAGGTGAAGGAATAAATGTGATAGGTTGGGATTTATTATCTATGGATGGAGTAATAAGTAGAGTTAAAGTTTATGTGGGTGTCATCATCAGTAGATATAATTGGTGTAGATGTGATAGGTGTAGAAATAGGTGTGGATATTAATGAGGTCATGGATGAAGGGGTAGGAATTAAAGTGGAGATAGATTTAGATGTTGATGGAATGATGGGCATAGGAAAAAGGTCTGAAATAGACATGGGTGCAATGGATGAAGAGGTGATGGGTGTGAGTGATGGTGTTGGATCTTGATGTATGGTATTGATTGTGTGAGCATTAGATGCATAAGATGTGGGGTGGAATTTGATTTGATGGTGGATGATTGGGAAAAGGTTGTTTAAAGATGTCAAGGGGTTGATTAGGTGGTGTATTAGGATTGTCCACTTGAAGATCACCTTGATTTATAAATCATTGGACAAGATCTTTGAAAGGAATGAAACTTCTCAATTTCATGACCTTGGGATTGATGATACTTAAAGTAATTTCCTTGGGATACCATATGGGTTTTGGTCATGAGTCATCAATGGGTCGTATGGGAAGAGGTTGAATAATATGGACCACCATTAACTTGTCAAATACTAAATGAGGGTTATAGTTAGGAGATGGTATGGGAGCACTTTTTGGAGGATTCATGTGAGAAGTGGATGTGGAGAAAGATTTAACCACAATGAAATTTGTAGAGTTCTTATATTTTTCACCATACGTGGAGGATTTAGTGAACTCAAAGTGTTAGGCTTATTTGATTTAAGTTTAAGATGGCCTTGCTCAAGGGCACGGAGTTCAAGTTTGTGATCCATGGTAAAATATTCTTCAAAGGTTTGAAATGATTGGATTTGAAGAGTAGAGGATATATGATTCACACAAGAGCATGAGAAGATTTCAATAAGATCAGTTTGTGGAAGGGAGAATGATAGTTGGTTGATGATGCCATGCCATTATGCGATGAATTCTGTAATAGATTTGTCATCATATTGTCTAATGGCATAAATTTCGGTGATCATGATCTTACACACAATATTTATTGAGAAGTGTTCTAGGAACAATTGTGTAAATTTGGTGAATGATAATAATGAGTGTCGTGGGATTCCATTATACTAGTCTAAACTGGAGCCAACTAACGACATGGGAAATGTAAAGCATAAGGTCTTGATCATGGAAAATAAGGTAACATGAATGTCTAAATGTGTGAATGTGTTGTTAGGATTCTCCTTGGTATTGAATTTAGAGATTTTGGTAATTCCCAATTAGGAGAATAAGGCTTGATATGAACTAATGGATCGATAAGTTTGTTGCAAATTTGATAATATGATAATATGGTCTTGGATCACAAGGTAATGGATTCAAGATTATCCATTCTACTTAATAATGCTTGTAAGGGATCGTTAGATGGATGGGATTGAGAATTTTAAGGATGATATTGTGATGTATATTAGGTAGATGGGTTATGTTGTTGATAAGTTTGATATGTTTGAGGATGTGTTGGTGTTGGAGGAAGTGGTTGATAAAGATGAATGTAATAAAGGGGTGGGGATTAAATGGGTAGAGATAAAGGTTGTTATTAGGAAATGATAATGTGATAAGATTGGTGAGATTGATTTGGTTTTTGAGAAATGGGGACATTAAATTGATGTGGTATGTGATAAGTTGGAACATAGGTGACGGGGTTGAGATGCTTGAATAGATTAGTTAAGAATTACATAGCTAAAGGTACCTCAAGGAGGAGGTAGATGGGTTTGAGTTAATTCAGATGGATGAGGTTGTGAAATGATAACATTGGTATGGATATGGGAAGTGGAAATAAGAGGTAAAGTATGATTATGTTTTTTAGATATGGAAGGAAGCAAGTGAAATTATTGAGATGATTGGATAGGGGCACAAGTGACTATAGTAGATGAGGAGGTGATGGGGATAGAAGAGGTGATACAAGTGTTAATGTGAGGCAAGTTGGTGGAATAGGCTCCATCAATTGAGTAGTTTGATGATCATAGGGGTTTTGGTAGATTTACAAACTAGATATTCATAAAGGGAAATGGGATTAGTGTCAAAGAGTTCTTGAAACTTTGATCATCTAAGAGGGATGGTAGGAGTTCCAAGGATCTCAAAAGGAGCAATGATGAGGCATAGCGAGTATAGAAGAATGAGACTGATGAGAGCTAAAAGGATTGATTTCAACATGAGGATTAATTTTGATGTCATGGGTCTTGTGAAGAGATACCATAGAAATAAGGGGTTGGGAGACCAAAGGCATGGTAACCATAGGTGTAAAAAAGTAATGATAGGTGTAGAAATTTATTGGGAAAGATTTTCTCGAATTAGGGATGTTGTTGTATGAAGTAGATTATCACATTTTCTTAGCCTGAGAATGGGTGATAATAGGCATGAAATAGAAATACAAAAACTTATATAGTTTATTAATAAACAAATCAAGAAATAAATTTTTAATCATCTTGATTATTTAGAAAATGTGAAAAAGAAGAAAAATGGGCTCAAAGGGAACCTAGAAAATGAAAATATATGGATGGTTCTAGAATGTTTTGGATGGAGTCCTTAATATACCCAAAGGTATGTGAGGCACGAATTTGTGATAATTTTTTATGTGGACAAAATAACATGAAGGATTTCCTATTGGGTGATGAAATCCCAATAGTTCAACCTAGGAGGAAATATTTGAGATGTGTAAATTGATGTGTGTATTTTGGGATGTGTGTGATGAAAGTTTATGCAATGAGTTAAACCCCTAGTTAGACTATATTTATAAACAAGTATGAAGGGTTATTTTTGTAGATCCAAAGCAAAATGTGTAGATTTAATGAGAGCAGATGACAAGTGATGCAATGTGATAAAAGAAAGAGACGGGGAATAAAAACAAGGAATACATGCATAAAGGTTTTCCTTTTTATTTGAACTTTTAATTTTAAGTAAGAAATCAAAAGCTAATACAAGAAAAATTATCCAAAGTAAGCATGAAAAATAACTCTCCTACCTGCAAGGTTAGTACAAGATAGATAGAGAAAATGGAAATTAAGGATGAAAATAAAAGACTCACGAAAGAAGGGTGTGTCCCACCGAGTGTGCCATAATGTTGACCGAATTCCCTTGTTCTTGTTTAGATTAGTGAACTAATACTAAAGAAAATAAGTAACTCCAAATATGTGAGGGTTTAAGGTACCTTTATATGTGATGCCGATGTATATAGGCACAAAATAATAGAACCTTCTCCACAAAGTGAGATAGATGACCTGTAAATCAAATGAACTCAACAAAAAAATATTAGATCAAGTAGATAGGATGGAAGGGTTGCATGATGAAGTCAGTCACGAGAAGTGAAAACTTCCTAAGATGGATGTCAACCCACATTTTGATAAATATAAATAAAATTAGATATTGATAAATTGGATGTGGCAAAATCTAAGATGAAACAAAAACCGAGATGATAGATGTAAGATACAAATGCAAATATGATCTAAATGGACACAAAGTAAATCAAAATTGGGTGGGGTCGACAGTGATGCAAGACTACATAGGGTCAATTGATGGAGACTATGGTAGATCAACTGGAACATCGATGTAAAATGAAGATCCAAATACCTTGGAGGTGGATCTACATCGATGATGCACTAATATGGTAGACATGAACCTACAAGGGATCTAGAATAAGACCCGACAAAAAGGATGCAAGAAAATTATGAAAACTAATGATGAATTCAATAAAGATAGATCTAGTTGATAACGAAAGCAAGGCTAAGTCAACAATGAATAGGGGATGGAAAAACATATATGATGTGAAAGAAAGGAAAAATAACATGATCTAAAAGTTGAGTGGTTGTGGAAGAAAATGATGATGACTAGGATCCGAATGGAAGAAGGAAAACAAGATGGGGGTTGGGTTAATGATGACCAGGACATATCTAGGATGAGGTGTATGGAAAACTACAGATGAGAAGAACAAAATGAAGGTTGGGGCTATAATAGAGCTGCAAGGTGGCTAATAAAGAACTACAAGAAGAGTGGAAAGCTGCAAAGGTAATGCAAAATGATGACAAGATGAAAAGAGACCTTCAAATAAACACAAAGTGTCCAAGATCTCCACAATGATGAAAGAGGTCTTCAAAAAGGTCTCCAAGATGAGAGCAATTACTGCTGAGAAGAGGAGAAACCTACAAAAACAAGCCAAATCTAAAAGAGACCCAAAAACTATCCCTTTGCAAGGAGGATGTGACAATGATTTGATAGGGTCGACAATGACCCGCATAGGTCACCGATGACTACGGAGAGCCATCCATTTGGGCAAAGTGGAATGATATCCAACTTGAGGTAAAATGATCCCAAAGAGGTTTGATTATGGTTTTGAGTGATAAGGAAGAGCAAGGGTGTATAGGGAAGCTAAACAGAGGGTAGGTGAGAGGTGAAAACCATTAAATAAAGGAAAGGAGATTATAAATTTATAAAATGTGAGCCTATTAAGGATAAAATAGAAGATTTAAGAAGAGGGAATAAATTAAATGGATGCTTAGAATTAACTAAACATGATTAGGGATGAATATTATATTATTAAGGATAATTAAAATAGATAAAATAATGGGGTGGTTAAGATGGGATTAAAGGTGGGAAAATGGAATAAATGGGATTTTAGAGGGAAAGGGAATATTTGAATAGGGTATCATGATGAAAGAGAGTGAATGCGGGGTGAGGGGAAATAATACAATAATTGGTATCTACACAAGTCGTCTATAATTATGTGCAAAGTATAATGGTTCATGGGTGGGAGATGAGGAAGATATAGTTGGAAGTTGATGTGGTGGAGGAGGGGATGGTGATCGAGAAGGGGGCTCAATAGCTAGTGGAGGAGAGGATTTTGTAGGTGGGGAAGGGGTAGAAGAGGTAGAAGAAAGTATCACAACAAAATCCAATAGTAGGTCCTTTCTAAGTAAATAAATTTATAACAAAGAGTAGTAAATGAATCACATGTATCATATAACAAATTTTCTTTTAAAGGAGGAATTAAGCCACAACAAAATATATATTGAATTTCTAGATCAATATGCTGAAAAAGTAAATGATGCATGCAAGAATTAAAGTGTAAAATGTAATCTAAAATTGGTTTTGTCTTTCCTTGATGCAAATAAGATAAACGTTCATATGTAACTTTAGGCCCATTATTAGAAATGAAACATCTAAGGAATGCATCCTCCATATCATAATAAGTGCTAATAGATCCACTAGGTAAATGAGTATACCATCTTGAAGATCAATATCTACAATACTATGGGGAAAGCTTTAATTAACAATACATCATTGGAATATGAATCTATAGCTAACCGAAAAGCTTTAATATTTAATTAAGGATTGCATGTGCCATCGAAACATGAGAAAGTAGGCATAGTGAAACCCTTAGGAAAAATAGAATTGTGAATTTTCTTAGGGATGGGATTTCCATGAATGGTATTATTATCAATAGTATAATAATAGTATTTTATCTCTAAGGTAAGGGTATGTAATTTTCTTTGCAAATCACCAACAACATGCATGAGAAAGAATGCCTTCCAAAGGAATGGTTGGGGGAGTGAGAGGCACATTGAGGGGTTATATCTTTCCATTATGAGTGATAATATATAATTGAGGAAGGGAATGGGATGTGGCATAAGGGGATGAATTTAGGGGTTTTAGAGGTGTAGTATGTGAGGAATCAATAGGTGTATGTTCATCATGAATAATAGGATATGCACTAGGAGTAGCATTGGTTTCAACATGAAAATCATTGGAAACAATTTCAACAATAAAATAAATAGGATGTATGGATTCACATTCGACAATCTTAGTGTAAGAAATTGTTGTATATATCTTCCCCCCGGGTAGATATAGACAAGCGGAAGAATATGGAAACCAAAGAAATTCAAACCTCAGCCCATGGTGCACAAAAGGGGCGCACGACAATGAGTGTCGACAGCAAAATGGATGCGCCCATGGCGCACAAAAGGGGCGCACGACAATGAGTGTCGACAGCAAAATGGATGCGCCCATGGCGCACAAAAGGGGTGCACGAAAATGAGTGTCGACAGCAAAATGGATGCGCCCATGGCGCACAGAAGAGGCGCACAGAAATGAGTGTCGACATAAGAAAGAATGCGCCCATGGCGCACAGAAGTGGCGCATGACAATGAGTGTCAATGGGGAAAAAGTTGCTCCTTGGTGCACGTAAGAAGATGTCGACACACACACGGATGCGCCTATGGCGCACCTTCAGGAGGCGCAACATTCTCGAGGCCGACAGAAGCAGCACTCGATCCGATATTCGAGATGGCCATAACTTTTGACTGGGAGCTCCGATTCACACAAGGTTGGACTTTTCGGAAAGCCTACGGCGTCCTCTACCTAACTATGACTGGATATCTTTAATTGGGTGGGAACAAGTTCTTAAAAATGCAAAATACAGTTTTCCACTTTTGGGGTTTGATATGGTCCTCACCTACCACCATAATGAGATGAATTAAATACAACCTGAGGTGGTTGGGGTAGATTTGGACTTTCTCTCTCTTCTCTCTCTCATTCTTCCTATAAATTGTAAGGAGGGGCTTCTTTCTAAAGGTTGGACATTCTTGTTTTGCCCCTCCCTTCTTCTCTTTGGCAGGTGAATCTGTGGAGTTCAAACCTCCTATCTAAAACTGTAATGCAACCTTGTCTCTTGGCATTTTGCAGTGTGTTGTATCAATCTTTGGAGCAAATTAATGCATGTCTGTGGATGATTATCAACCCTCTCAGTGTTTATTTGCATTTTCTTGATCTTTCACTGTAAATCTGGTTATCTGTGCATGATCTTGCATTACATTTTTATGGTCTGTGTTTATTGGCAAGACAGGTGTTCTTCATTCCTCGGTGCATCACCTCCTTAGCTTAGGTTTATTTTTATGCATTTTTCTCTCCCTGTCTCCTTGGAAAATTAGATTAGGTTTTGAGTAGACCCTCTGCATTTTTACGTGTGCATCTGAACAGAGGAATAGGAACCGGCCTTCATCCGGAGAGCTTTTCGATTTCGCAAGGTCCCACACTTGGGAAAAGCTCCATGTTATGCAATCACACTGAGAATCTGCAACCCATCGAGTTACAGAGTCCCAGGGGTGCTGTGATTCGCCATCAATAGAAACATCATCATTAACATGCACATTATCGTATCCTAATCATAGTCACTATCATCGTATTTACACAAGAAAAAAGTTCATCCTTGAAAGAATCTAAATTAGTATTATCAATTAGCATAATACAAAGGGGAGAAGATGTGGTAACATTCATACCTATTGTAGGGGGAGGAGAAAATACGTCAAGTGTTTGAATGAGGGAGACATAATAAGATTCAGGACTTGGGAGGTCATTAGGGTCATAGGATTGGAAGGTAAGGAGTTCTTGGATGACATGGGGTTTATACTCAGGATTTTTCATGAGAGAGAAAAAATTCAGATTATTTAAGGGTATTGGAAAAAATTGGTTGCATGCTCATAAATTTCATAGGGTGATATGAGGAAAGGTACCATTTTGTAGCCATAAGGGATGTGGATCCTAGGGTAATGAGTTCAATTAAGGATTCGACTTCACCAAATGATTTAATTTGTGTAGATTTAAACCTTTATTTCAAAGCAACTTATGACTACTAATAATATGTAGATAATCAAATACAATAATGTACAAGAAATAAGAACTCAACAATGTGTAACCCTAAGTAAACAAGGGAGGAAGATGACTTAGAATATTTTAACCGATCCGGAGATGATTAGGATTGTTTGAATGCTATATCTCACTAGAAACAATTTCGAAATGGCTTGTAGAGGTTTCTGGGAGTCATAATCGTATTTAGACAAGAACACCCAAAGGATGAAAGGAGCACCCTGGTGCTAGTGAATGGTCTAGGCACTAGTGCCTATGGGAATTTTCAAGATCGATG
The DNA here is from genome assembly GCA_018340775.1 of Taxus wallichiana var. yunnanensis. Lineage (NCBI taxonomy): Eukaryota > Viridiplantae > Streptophyta > Pinopsida > Cupressales > Taxaceae > Taxus > Taxus wallichiana. The sequence goes on along the minus strand of CM031243.1, from coordinate 296,053,022 downwards.
TTTTGAGGGTCAAAAGGTATTCATTGTTATTTGTTCTTTGTCACTATGATTTCTTTGTTAGGGTTCGATCATACCTATAACTGCAAAAATCCTATCTATCTTGAAGCTCACAAACACATTAGATTTGAATAAAATATGCAATATGTGAAGTTGGGTGACCTTGACGATCACCACGATGAGTGAACGTATTGTCCGAGTGATGTGCTACATTTTAGACTCCATGTAGTTTTGTGTGCTTGTGTGTACTAGGTTTTATCTTGCGCTAATGACACCAATATAGTGGGCTATAGTTAATTTTGATCCAAATGTGTGATATGGAATTCATCACTTCCCCTTCCTATGCAGTGTGTATGCAACACATAATGAAATCCCTTTTAATAGTACTAATAGTATGTAGATGTGATAGTCCCTCTTGATTTTCTAGGAATAATAATGGTTAACATGTGTTGTGTGTGTGTGTGTGTGTGTATGTATATATATATATATATATATATATATATATATATATATACACACACACACACACACACACACATTCCGACATTAGTGACACAAAATTCGACTAAGAATGTGGGATAAGGATAAGAAAAGAAATAAGGATGACCAAAAATGATAAAATGTGCCAAAATAATAAGGAGGTTAGGATCACGGAAGGGACACATGTGCTTGGGTGCTAGTGTCTAGAATGGGTGTTAGTGTCCCGAGACCAAAAATAACTTATTTGATAAAAACAGATAGACATGAATCCATGTGACTTGACCAAATGTGAATGTAGAACTGATAAGTGTAGAAAATAATCACAATAGAAATCAATCAAAGAACATAAAGGGACAAGGGAAATTGTTACCGATGTGTACTTTTATTGCTTAGGATTCATGCATATATTAACATATCGATGACATAGTAAAGTGGTGATACGTGCATATTTTTTTCTACAATTAACTAAGAGACCATTAGAAATAGATAATCATCAATAAATAAACCCCGCACCATGAATTGGTCCCCTCAAGTCCCCAAAAAGGTATATCATTTCATTTATTTTCATTTATCAATTGAATTTCATATATGCTATTATTCTAAACCTTAAAAAGGGACATGAATCGACTCAGAAGGTCCCCTAGCCTCCAAAACCAACTAACATTTTTCTAAGTGTCTTTTATTACATATTTACATTTAGGAATAAGAGATTTCAACACACTTTATTTAACGAAAGATTCTTTCAACGTCCCTTAATTATTACATGACAACAACATAAGACCATTTTATTTTATTTTATTTATTAAAGACAAATAGTTTTGAAGCGACTATACCCTATTACAAAAAGGCTCTATAGCGGATCAACATGAAAAACTAGGAAAAAGGATTTGAATCTTGATATTATAATAAGCCCAACAATAGTCAAAAGAGAAGCTACTAATAAAAAGAAAGATAGTGAACTAAATGAAACTAAACAACATAACACCATTTTATTATTTAGTAGCATGGATTTGAGATTTGATAATATGTCATCTAGCACATCTTGTAGGGTGATCCAAATCTAGGCATACATTTTTGTGACAACAATGGGACCATCACCCCACCCTTTTTTGACTTGTCTCAATGTCTAGTTGGTTTATCTCCCCAAATCCACATTGTGTGTTCTTTTCCACATGATCACACTCTCTTTAGTCCACCCACACACTATCCACTCACCCCTTATTTTTAATCAATCCTAATGGATTCTATTCACCTCCATCCCAACCTACTTCATTAACACCACATTGAATGCATCCCTAAGATTGAATCCCATATTTTGGGGGAAATTTCACCTATGATAACATATCACATAATTTACAATGATATTTTTCACCCCGTAGAACCACATAGCCCATATCTACCACATTTCAAACTACCCACATTCAACAAATTCAATGGCATCATTGACCTAATAAAATAATTGCTTCTATTTCACTCTACATACCACCTCATTCAACAACACAATGCACTCCTCTTACGAAAATTCCCACTTTCACTTGTTTTCCAAGCACTTGAATAACTATAATCACGCCTCACACAACATAGTATTAACACCTTTGTGCAAATTGATCGCATATTTAAATCTCACTTCTCTATCCACATTGATCATAAAGACACATTGGCCAACTTTCTACACTTTGATCGGATCATAATGAGTCGCTTCTTTTTTTGTGTGTTGGTGTGCCCTTGTCCACCACCTATTCTTTCTACTTTCACCATCTCATTTCATTTGCCTATTTTCTAAAATTTATGTCCCCCACATCTCACGCTACTTGTTAATCCATACATTACACACATTTGACAATGTTGTAGAAATGACACAACACCTCGAAGATGTCTATATTTGGTTTCTTATTGTCTTTCTCGTATGTTTTGGTTCCCCCACCTACTCCACCTTTGCACTTATGTGCTCACAATTTGATCCAACTAGAACCAATTAATCCACAAACGCTTCTAATTTTTTTTTATAAAACTCAATCATCATCTATCTTAGTCAATTAACTAAATATTCTTTTCCTTGCAATTTGAACATATCGATTCCTTCACATAATCCTTATGAAGTGGCCCCTCGATTTTATTTATAAGTTCTTTTCTATCCAATCAACCATCTAAGCTTGTGTGAATATGAACCATTGTCACGGGATTGGATGATCCCATCCCATCTTTAGATTTTGTTTTACATCCTTCCTACCGCACTATGTAAATCAAATGGGGTAAAATGTAGAAAACAAAATATGTGTAGTGCCCACATTTTTATAGCTCAGTTTCTTGTTTCTCATTACTCATAGACATGTTTTGATAGAGATTTGTTATATTTTAGACATTACATTAGGAGATTTGATCTGATTAGGCATGTATGGACATTTAGGCGTATAGTGCCAATTTAGCTTGATTACTATGTTGTTGCATTATCTTATGATGTCATGGATACTAATTGATATGATGTTGTTTTGGAACGTAGTTATATTGATGGATACTCAGTTTGTTGCATGTTGGGATTCTATGGATACATGTCATTTTATCATTGTGACTAACTTATGGTGAATTATGTATGGTTGTGCACATTGTCACACTTTCGATTCCAGAAAGATGAAATGTTAGTCTAGAATTCATTGATATCTTATTTAGTAGTTGATTTATATTTTATCGGATATGTGTGTTTAATGTGTGCAATGAGTGTGCAGGTGACAGGTCACAGGAGAACGTGGGACTCAAGCCAGCTACACAACTTTACACAAGTAGCCCACGGGCTAAGCCCTAGCCATGTTTATTGCTTGAGGCCTTAGCATTAGAATTATTGTTTTGGGCACTATGGGTGACCCTCATTTGTAATGTAATATGTCTTGTAATTATTAATTTTCCTTAGGGTGTGTAGTTGTGTTGTAAGCTTGTTTTGGGGAATTAATGACCCCACATGCATTAAGTTTTGAATTAGATTAATGATGTAATTAATCTAGATGGTTTAAGGTCATATGTGAACCCTTGGGTGGTCCCCCATACCCTCTAACCTTGTGCCAAATTTTTCCAAACCCGAAATTGGGTTATTTTGGGCATTTTTAGGGACCCTTTTTAGTGTGGGAGTTCTCTTAACATAAAAATGAGCCCTTGGACCCTACCTAATAGGTAGGGGGCTTATTTCCAAGGCTAGAGGGAGTTTTCCCTCCCTTTTTACCTCTTGTTTGGTCACATCCATGTAAGGGGTATGGTTTAGTGTGCTTGTTAAAAGTTGCACAAGATTTGTTTTGTTATCAATTTAGGTAATTTGGGAGAAGAGGGCTAAAAGGCATTTTACCCTTTCTCTCTTTTGTTTTGGCATCTTTGACCTTGAAGGAAGAGAGGGGTGACACATGTCACCCCCTCATTTGTGAGGATTTTTCTTGCTCCTCTTCAAATTTCCTCTCATGGGAAAAGAAGAGAACCTTTTTTTGGAGATTTTCTTGGATGCTTGTGGATTGGGAGCTAGAGTGTGCTTGAGTCAAGAAGTGGAAAATATTGAAGTTGGAAATATTTTTGGAGAGCTTTCTTTGAGGTAGGTCTCATAAGCCTTATTGTATGTGTTGTATTCATGCTAGTTGTTAGATTTGTTTACTTGGAAATGTGGTGGTTGCATGTGGATTTTTATTTATTGTTACTTGTTTTTTCTCCTTCCATCATATGGCATGATGGAGTTTTAGAGAGTGTGGGGAGAGAGAGAAAATTTTCCTTTTCAATCCTCATAGGCTTGATGGGCAAGCCTTGTAGGATTTAGTTTTTTTCCCCTCAAGTGATTGAGGTGGGGAAGTTGGTTCATTTGGCTTGAACCTCCTTCATCATTCTTGGAAAGGAACCCCTTTGGGTTTGAAAATCCTTCCAAGAAGGATTTGGTGAAAGGGAGGAGAAATAATGAGGGCTTGAATGAATTAGGAGAAATAAGGAGGGCATGTAGATATTGTTTTAATACGACTATTGTTGGTTACAATTTTGGAGAACTCTCCTCTCTTCCCCATTTATTTTAGAGGTAGAATTTGGGTTCTCCTCTTTTTCATCTTGTAAAATTTAAAGTCTTGTTTATACTTGTCTTGTGCTTCATGTGGATGTTTCATTGTTTGTTCACCCTAATTCTTGTGCAAGTTGTGGTTAGTTGTCCTCTTTCCCATGGTCTTGGGGAGGCTGCATGCATCCCAACCTTGGGAAAGACATGTAATGATGCCTATGGTTAGGTGGCAAAACAAGCTTTTTCTCCTTGTTTGGACTCCTTGAAGGCTTTTGAAGTTGAAATTTTGGTGGTAGTTGGAGTTTGTGACTTCTTGATATCCCTTGTAACTCTAAGGATATGGCCTTGTGGAAACTAGTAGTTCTTGTAAACCTCTTATTTTGTAAATTGCATTCTTGTAAACTTGAGTCATTATTGATTTGGCAATCTCCTTATCATCTTGAAAGAGGCTTGTAACTCATTTAATGAGTAGCTAGGTATTTTTGAAAAACATATTGAACATTGAATTTGAGTCCATTGTAAATAAAATTTGGGATAACTCTTCCTTTTGAAATGAGAAGTTGATTTTTGAAAGCATGTTCCTTCAAAAGAAAATATCATAATTTTTGGATATCTTGCTTATGTGTGCAAATCTGAAAACTTTTAATTAGTATGGCTTTTGATAAGAAAATAAATCTAATATGGAGCTTTTGGATTTATTGTATGGAAATGCTATTCTCATTTTGCAATATGTCTTATTCTTGTAAATTTATTAGGAGCATTACGGAATATAATGTTCTTAGTTTTACTTCCTTTCTTTGTGTGAACTTAAGAATTTCATTTTATTGGGAAATCCCAATGTTTAACTTACTTCTTCTTCACAAATACTTGAAATGGGTTTCCAAGTTTCTCTTCTCATTGGTAATCCTATGTTCATTTCTCATTACCTTATAAAAAAAAGAAGAGAAATTTTAGTAATCTTTTTTTTTTTGTACACAATAAATATTGACAATTTCCTTGATTTTACAATCCTCAAAATAACAGAATAAAATATGTTATTGTCAAACAAATTGATGCTACCTAGAAAATACAAAAATATAAAATATATTATTATATATATATATATATATATATATATATATATATATATATATATATAAATATATATATATATATATATATATATATATATATATATATATATATATATATTAATATACATATAATAAATATAAACCAAAAATAATAATACATACAAACAAAACAAAAAAAAACAAACAAACATTGTTTTTATTAAAGTTTAAAAGAAACAAAAAAAAAATATAAAATAAAATTGATTGGGTGGGGGGGGGAAGGTTGAACCCTCCCCCTCTCATCTATTACCCCCTGCACATCCGTCAGCCGCCATGCCGCTACACCCACCCCATCGTTGTGCTTCCCTGTGTAGTAGCCGCCTGCACTCGCCCCCAGCCTGTACGTTGCCCCTCGGTCTGCCCCCATGCCCCCTCTCCACACTGTTCCCCTATCCACCATCCCCTCACACTCGCATTCTGCCACAATCCACACCCCCATTGTTTATCCCTCCCCGCGGCCATCCTTTCACCTCTTCCCTGCGCGTCCCTCGGCTCCCACAGCCTCTTCCATAAATCCGCTCCCTTCAAGCATGGAATATATATATATATATATATATATATATATATATATATATATATATGTATATATATATATATATATATATATGTATGTAATACATAAAACACACACACACACACACACACACATTTAACGTGATATTCTTCCTTAAGACTGCAAAGAAAAAAAATATAGAGGGAGGGGGGGGATCCATGAATCTATCATTTCCTTAAGCTACTCCATACCTGTGCATGCAAGAAAACAAGCCAAAACAAGAATGAGATTCAATTGAAAAGAAGGGAAAAGAAAACCTAAAGAAAGTTAGGGCATCATTAGGGTAAACTCAAATCAAGGGCCAGGATCAGATTAGATCCAAGGGCCCATGTTTGCTCCTCCACATTTTAAGTTATGAGCATTTTATGGGAGTGAGAAAACAAAATTTAAAGGGTATGTGGACAATTAAACATAAAGAGGGGAAAACTAAATAAATAACAAAAAGGGAAGATTAAATTTATTTGAAAGGTTGTGTAAACTTAATTAAATAGGTGATTTCAATTTATACTTAGTAGAATGAAATGAGCAAGTTGTGATGGGATAGCGTTTAGACAACTTCGGGAATTAATAATTAATAGGAATTAAATATTAACGAAAAGGGTTAAGTAGAACATTAGGTTCACCTTCAAAAAAAAATAAAAATTACCGGCTTATTAGTCTAATTTTCCGGTGTCCGAGGCGGGGCATTACATTTGGTATCAGAGCAGAGGTTCACACACGTGGACACTCTGGGTAATCAATCAACCAGTTAACAACATTGGTGATAACATTAAAAATAAATAAATAAATAAAATAATTAAACATTTTCCACAACCATTTAATAACCTCTTCGCCCCTCGTGTACAGGATGGCACCCAAGAGGGGACAATTAGCTAGAGGCTTGGGGTGTAGTGCACCTACGTGGGAGCCACCGACACCCAAATTTGGGCCTCAGATATTAGAGGTCCTATAGCAGCTGATAGGCATTGTGGAGCAGCATCTTCCACCACCGCAGGAGGCGAGAGAGGAGATTCCATTGGGAGACAAGGAGCCGATAGGTGAGGACGCACATTTAGAGCCGCTAGAGCATGATACACCGAGGTAGGAGAGGTCACGTAGCCCTTCCGTTCATCATGAGAGGGTAGCCTCGTACCATCATAGCCACTCACACAAGTCTTGATTGACCATTTGAGTATAGGTGACCCCTTTCACCTGTTGGACTACATCGCGGGATCGAGATACGGGAGTGTGATCAGAGATCTTCTTTTGCTGGAATCCTCCCACCTACACTGGCTCACAGATGGCTTTGGGGCTGAGTCATGGCTCCTTAGCTTGGATAGTTGCTTTGGCTTGCACTCTTACGAGAGCAACGTCAAGGAAATGTTCTTCATACACCTTCTCTAAGACACAATGCAGACATTTGGTGGAGGAATGAGGAGTGGAAGCTCCATCCGACTCGAGAGATAAGAACACGGGAGTTGTTTAAGGAGTGATTTAGGGCTCGTTATATGTCAGAGAATTTCATGTAGAAGAGGATTGATGAGTTTCATGACTTACGACGAGGATTTGGCAGTAGAAAGCGTATGAGTATGAGAGCAAGTTCTGGATCTTTTGCAAAGTATGTGGACTACCCAAGATGAGAAATTGCAGTTAACGTGGTTATTCAAGGCCTTAATGAAGATATATAGCAAGAGTAATTAAAATGTTATCTCCTCCCACACTTGAGAAGGCCGTTGAGAAGGCCTACTTAGCTGAGGAGAACAAGACCAAGGCACATGAGCATCGAGATAGAAACAAGAGAAAGTTTTAGGAGAGGATACAGGGATTTCAAAGTCAAAGGTCATGGGTAAAGCACCACCTCCTAGAGGAGGATTCTGGCCTCCGCCAACAGCCATGAGGGCTCCACCACACCCGCAACGATAGACACAGCAGTAGGGCCATCCGTAGTAAGGGGCTAGACAGACACAAGGTTTTTAGAGAGGTGGTTCTAGAGGTAGTTTTGGTGGAGCCAGGGATATGAGTCAGGGTACTCAACAAGTACAACCATCTCACATGTAGCAGTCTGCTAGGGTTGGACCGGCAGGATCAGTACACTAGAGTACAGGAGGGACCCCATCTCATAGGGGTATAAGAGGATGTTTCATTTGTGGATCTCCTTATCACTATGTGCGTATGTTCCCGCTGCACAAACCCAATACCATGGATGCAGAGAGCCACTAGATCCAAGTAGATAGTGGGTGACGTGGGACGTGCCCATCGTGTATAGCTTTGGTTGACAACCACAGCCGAGCATCGAGTCACAATAGTATTGAGAGACGACAGGTAATATTAGGGGTATTTCTATCTCAGTACTTTTTGATTCAGGTGCTTCAGATTCTTTTATATCACCTTCTATAGTGGACCAAGTGTGGGCTAGTGGTGGCTAGGTAACCAAATAGTTGGTAGGTTGAGTTGGCCTCTGGGGCCAAACTCACCGTGGACTCATATGTGGAGAGTTGTGTACTTGATTTAGGAGTCTTCTCCACTACACTTGACCTCGAGTTATCCCTTTAGGATCATATCAGGTAGTTTTGGGTATGGATTGGCTCGAGGCTCATCGAGCTAAGGTGGATTACAGAAATAAGGTCATTGAGTGTTAGGATGATCTTGGTAGTTCAGTTGTGATTTCAAGGATGAAGAGGCCTATCTCTTTGCGCATGGTCTCGGCTAAGCAACTCAAGTGAAGCATGCGTAAGGGTTGTCAGTTATTTGCTATCACCATCGAGAGCACTCCAGACCACTCACCCTTAGATGATCATGTAGTTTTGAGGGAGTATGTAGATGTGTTTCTAGGTGAGCTTCTAGGGTTACCACCCCACAGAGAGGTGGATTTCACCATTGATCTAGTACCTAGATCTGCACCAGTTTCTAGGGCACCCTATCGGATGACGACTCCAGAGCTTCATGAGCTCAAGATTCAATTAGAGGAGTTGTTAGATAAGGGTCTCATTCACCCTAGTGTATCTCCTTAGGGAGCGCCAGTCATATTTTTGAAGAAGAAGGATGGTTCTCTCAGGCTTTGTGTTGACTTCAGACAGCTTAACAAAGTCACAATAAAGAACCGTTATCCGCTCCCTAGGATTGATGAATTGTTTGATCAGATGTGGGGAGTGAGAGTATTCTCCAAAATCAATCTCAAGTCAGGGTACCATCAGTTGCGCATATTAGATGCAGACATTCATAAGACAACATTTTGCACATGTTATGGGCATTATGAGTTCACAGTTGTTCCATTTGGATTGACCAATTGCCCTAGCTATCTACATGAGCCTCATCAATGGATTATTCAGACATTTATGGATCACTTTGTTTTAGTGTTCCTTGATGACATATTATTTTTTCTCGTTACGAGACATGAGGATCATTTGAGACAGGTACTTCTAGTTTGAGAGAGCGAAGTTGTATGGGAACTTGGAAAAATGTAGCTTCTTTCATACAGAGATTGATAATTGGGTCATATCATATCGGGTGAGGGTATCTTAGTAGATCCCTCTAAGATACTGAGCTATCATGGATCGCAGAACCCACATCGATTCTTCGAGGTGAGGAGTTTTATGGGTTTAGTAGGGTATTACCACATATTTGTATAAGACTTTTCTAGGATTGCTCATCCTATCACTTCTCTTCAGAGAAAAAGGAAGAAGTTTGAGTGGTCAGAAAAGTGTGAGCAGGCCTTTCAGTTGCTTAAGGAAAGGTTAACCACGGTGCCCATATTAGTAGTTCCGGACCCTACAGAGGATTTTTTTGTTTGTACTGATGCATCACTAGAGGGTTTGGGAGCAGTTCTTATGCAGGAGCATCAGGTTATTGCATTTGAGTCTCATAAGCTCAATGACTACAAGCTTAATTACCCTACTCATGACTTGGAGCTTGCAGCAATTGTTCATGCACTTGTGCATTGGCGACACTTCCTTCTGGGTAGACATTTCATTTTGAGGACAGATCATCGTAGCTTACAACACATCTTCTCATAGCCAAACCTCAATGCTCGTCAACGGCGTTAGATGGAGTTCCTATGTGAGTATGACATGGAGGTGCGGTATGATGTTAGGAAAGGAAAATATTGTTGCAGATGCACTTAGTAGATGATGACATGTCTTTGCTTCTTTGACACTTTAGTCAAATTTGAGAGGCAAGATTATTGAGCACCTTCCAGAGGACAGATTTTATGAGGGAGCTAGACATATGTTGGATTCACAGGATCATTAGAGGGTAGGTATTTTGGTTGTGTTTTAGAGATAGATGGTTTACTTTGGTTTCATAGGCGCATCTACGTGCCTAAGGCCGGTGAACTACATAGCTTCATCCTTACAGAGGCTCATTGAGCCCCATATGCAGCACATCCAGGAGTGAAGAAAATGCACGCTGATCTAAGGGAGTTATATTATTGGCTAGGTATTCGACGGGACATAGCAGATTTTGTTGCACGTTGCCTTGAGTGTCAGAGGGTCAAGGTAGAGCATTCTCATCCCATAGGACTCTTACATCCTCATGATATTCCCGAGTGGAAATGGGATGTGATCTCCATGGATTTCATAGTCAGACTTCCTATGTCTTCTTATCATCATGATGCCATTATGGTCACCATGGATAAGTTGACCAAGGTTGTACACTTTTCACCAACCAAGGTCACCTATAATGCACAAGCCATCACCAAAGTATTTATGGAGGACATTGTTAGGTTGCATGGGATTCCAAAGACCATCATCAATGATAGGGATACCATCTACACTTCAGTTTTTGGACTTCCTTTCAGACCGCTTTGGGTACTCAGATTAATTTCAGTTCAACTTATCATCTAGAGACAGATGGACAGAGACAGAGAGAGTTAATCAGGTATTGGAGGACATGTTGAGGATGTATGTGATGGACCAATAGAAGAAGTGGGAAGATTATTTGCATTTAGTTGAGTTTGCTTAAAACAACAACTATCATAGTTCTATTGGTATGGCTCCCTACCAGGCTTTGTATGGACAACATTGTAGGACACCTTTGAGTTGGGACAAGCTAGATGACAGAGTTATTTTGGGACCAGCTTATCTACAGGATTTAGAGCGAGAGTTGTTTTGATTAGACATCGTCTTGAGCAAGCTAGAGCATGCGGAAGGAGTATCTGAGACACCAAGAGGATTGATCATCACTTCTCAGTGGGTGACAAGGTCTTCTTGAGAGGGTTGTCCAAATAAGAGCCCAATCCGCTATAGAAATGGTTCTAAGCTTTTTCCTTGTTTTGTGGGTCATTTTGATATTTTAGAGGTCATTGGTCCAGTTGCCTACTGCCTAGCTTTGCCACCACACCTTGCATGGGCCCATGATGTATTTCATGTTTTTGTACTACGTAGATATGTACTAGATGTTTCTCATGTTTTGGATTGGTCGGCATTATAGGTAGAGGATAGAGGACAGTGGAGACTAGGAGCCCGTACGCATACTGGAGCATAGGAGGTTAGCCCTTCGGGGTCGAGACTTGGACCATGTTAGAGTTCAGTGGGACCGATACGATGAGACAATAGCTACCTGTGAGGATGTGACACCTTTGAGGGCTAGATATCTCTATCTCTTTCAGTGACTTCCAGGAGGAAGTCTAATTTTAGTAGAGGGGGATGTAGTATCCACATTTTTATAGCTCAATTACTTGTTGTTCATTACTCATAGACATGTTTTGACAGAGATTTGTTATATTTTGGACATTACATTAGGAGATTTGATCTAATTAGGCATGTATGCACATTTAGGCGAATTATAGCGTCGATTTAGCTTGATTACTATGTTATTGCATTATCTTATGATGTCATGGATACTAATTGATATGATGTTGTTTTGGAACGTAGATATATTGATGGATACTCATTTTGTTGCATGTTGGGATTCTATGGATACATGTCATTTTATCATTGTGACTAACTTATGGTGAATTATGTATGGTGGTGCACGTTGTCGCACTTTCGATTCCAGAAAGATAAAATGTTAGTCTAGAATTCATTGATATCTTATTTAGTAGTTGATTTATATTTTATCAAACATGTGGATTTAATGTGTGCAATGAGTGTGCAGGTGACTAGTCACAGGAGAACATGGGACTCAGGCTAGCTACGTAACTTTGCACATCCTGGCAAATCAAAGCTAAGTCCTAGCCATGTTTATTGCTTGAGGCCTTAGCATTAGAATTATTGTTTTGGGCACCATGGGTGACCCTCATTTGTAATGTAATATGTCTTGTAATTATTAATTTTGCTTAGGGTGTCTAGTTGTGTTGTAAACTTGTTTTGGGGAATTAATGACCCCACTTGCATTAATTTTTGAATTAGATTAATGATGTAATTAATCTAGAGGGTTTATGGTCACATGTGAACCCTTGGGTGGTCCCCACACCCTCTAACCTTGTGCCAAATTTTTCCAAACTCGAAATTGGGTTATTTTGGGCAATTTTAGGGACCCCTTTTTAGTGTGGGAGTTCCCTTAACATAAAAATGAGCCCTTGGACCCTACCTAATAGGTAGGGGGCTTATTTCTAAGGCTAGAGCCCTTTTTACCTCTCGTTTGGTCACATCCATGTAAGGGGTATGGTTTAGTGTGTTTGTTAAAATTTGCACAAGATTTGTTTTGTTATCAATTTAGGTAATTTGGGAGAAGAGGGAAAAAGACATTTTACCCTTTCTCTCTTTTGTTTTGGCATCCTTGACTTGAAGGAAGAGAGGGTGACACATGTCACCCCCTCATTTGTGAGGATTTTTGCTTGGTCCTCTTCAAATTCCCTCTTATGGGAAAAGAAGAGAACCTTTTTTTGGAGATTTTGCTTGGATGCTTGTGGATTGGGAGCTAGAGTGTGCTTGAGTCAAGAAGTGGAAAAGAATGAATTTGGAAAGCTTTTTGGAGAGCTTTCTTTGAGGTAGGTGTCATCATCCTTATTGTATGTGTTGTATTCAAGCTTAGTTTTAGATTTGTTTACTTGGAAATGTGGTGGTTGCATGTGGATTTTTATTTATTGTTACTTTTTTGCTCCCTCCATCATATGGCATGATGGAGTTTTTGTGGGGGAAGAGAGAGTAAATTTTCCCTCTCAATCCTCATAGGTTTGATGGGAAAGCCTTGTAGGATTTAGTATTTTTCCCCTCAAATGGTTGAGGTGGGGAAGTTGGTTCATTTGGCTTGAACCTCCTTCCCCATTCTTGGAAAGAAAATCCTTTGGGGTTTGAAAATCCTTCCAAGAAGGATTTGAAAGGGTGTGAAATAAGGAGGAGAAATAAGGAGGGCATGGAGATCTTGTTTTAATACAACTATTGTTGGTTACAATTTTGGAGAACTTCTCTCCTCTCTTCCCCATTTGTTTTAGAGGTAGAATTTGGGTTCTCCTCTTTTTCATCTTATAAAATTTAAAGTCTTGTTTATACTTGTCTTGTGCTTCATGTGGATGTTTCATTGTTTGTTCACCATCATTCTTGTGCAAGTTGTGGTTAGTTGTCCTCTTTCCCATGGGCTTGGGGGAGGCTAGCATGCATCCCAACCTTGGGAAAGGCATGTAATGATGCCTATGGTTGGGTGGCAAAACAAGCTTCTTCTCCTTGTTTGGACTCCTTGAAGGCATTTGAAGTTGGAAGTTTGGTGGTAGTTGGAGTTTGTGACTTCTTGATCTCCCTTGTAACTCTAAGGATATGGCCTTGTGGAAACTAGTATTTCTTGTAAACCTCTTATTTTGTAAATTGCATTCTTGTAAACTTGAGTCATTATTGATTTGGCAATCTCCTTATCATCTTGAAAGAGGCTTGTAACTCATTTAATGAGTAGTTATGTATTTTGTGAAAAACATATTGAACATTGAATTTGATTCCATTGTAAATAAAATTTGGGATAACTCTTCCTTTTGAAATGAGAAGTTGATTTTTGAAAGCATGTTCCTTCAAAAGAAAATATCATAATTTTTGGATATCTTGCTTATGTGTGCAAATCTGAAAACTTTTAATTAGTATGGCTTTTGATAAGAAAATAAATCTAATATGGAGCTTTTGGATTTATTGTATGGAAATGTTATTCTTCTTGCAATATGTCTTATCCTTGTAAATTTATTAGGAGCATTATGGAATATAATGGACTTAGTTTTACTTCCTTTCTTTGTGTGAACTTAAGAATTTCATTGTATTGGGAAATCCCAATTTTTTTTTAACTTACTTCTTCTTCTCAAATACTTGAAATGGGTTTCCAAGTTTCTCTTCTCATTGGTAATCCTATGTTCATTTCTCATTACCTTATAAAAAAACAAAGAAATTTTAGTAATCTCTTTTTTTTTTTTTTGTACACAATAAATATTGACAATTTCCTTGATTTTACAATCCTCATAAATAACAAAATAAAATGTTATTGTTAAACAAATTGATGCTACCTAGAAATAAAAAATAAATAAAAAAAAAATTTTATATATATATATATATATATATATATATATATATATATATAATATATGTATATATTATATATATGTATATATTATATATAAATTATATATATATATATATATATATTAATAAATATGAACAAAAAAAAATACATATAAACAAACAAACATTGTTTTTATTAAATTTTAAAAGAAACAAAAAAAAAATATAAAATAAAATTTATTGGGGAAGGCCAAACCCTCCCCCATCCGTCTCTTTACTCCTGCGTATCACCCGGTGCCATTGCACCCACCCCATCACCTGCTGCCTACTGCAGCGCGACCTGCCGCCTCTCCACCGGTACATTGCCCCTCGGTTTGCCCACGCCCCCTCTCCACACTGTTCCCCTATCCGCCATCCCCTCACACCCGCGCCTACCACAATCCACACCCCCACTATTTATCCCTCCCCCGTGGCCATCCTTTCACCTCCGCTGCGCATCCCTTGGCTCCCACAGGCCTCTTCCATAAATCTGCTCCTTCAAGAACCTATCAAGAATATATATATATATATATATATATATATATATATATATATATATACACACACACACACACACACACACACACACACACACACACACACACACACACACACACACACACACATAGAACGTGATATTCTTCCTTAAGACTCGCAAAAAAAAAAAAATATAGAGGGATGGGGGATCCATGAATCTATCATTTCCTTAAGCTACTCCATACCTATGCATCTACAAAAAAAACAATCCAAAACAAGAATGAGATTCAATTGAAAAGAAGGGAAAAGAAAACCTAAAGAAAGTTAGGGCATCCTTAGGGTAAACTCCAAATCAAGGGCTAGGATTAGATTAGATCCAAGGGCCCATGTTTGCTCCTCCACATTTTAAGTTATGAGCATTTTATGGGAGTGAGAAAACAAATTTAAAGGGGTATGTGGACAATTAAACATAAAGAGGGGAAAACTAAATAAATAACAAAAAGGGAAGATTAAATTTATTTGAAAGGTTGTGTAAACTTAATAAAATAGGTGATTTCAATTAATACTTAGTAGAATGAAATGAGCAAGTTGTGATGGGCTAGCGTTTAGACAACTTCGGGAATTAATAATTAATAGGAATTAAATATTAACGAAAAGGGTTAAGTAGAACATTAGGTTCACCTTCAAAAAAAAAAATTACTGGCTTGTTGGTCTAATTTTCCGGTGTCCCGAGGCGGGGCATTACAATATGCATGCATAAGGTCCACTAAGATAGATATACGAAAAACATAATAACTCCTAAATATTACATATTCCCAAAAACATCTAAAAAGTATAAAATAAGGTTATTTGAAGAAATTTCACTTAGCTTCTCATCCTCATCTACTCATAGTCAATTCCATCACAACACTCCATGCACACACCATAAGCATTTGACTACCCAACCTACCCATTTGCATTTCTATGCATAATGGACTCTTATCATCTCACATCTCTATGCATATTGTACCCATATTTTTCATAATATTATATGCACCTAAAAACTATAAAATAACACTCACCTCTTCCCTTCATCCTCCTTAGTTTTTATTACAACTTTGGCTATTTCTTGTTCATGCATTGTTTTGCGAGGTTTTGTTGATGGAAAGAGAAATACATCTTGGATACTCAAAACTAACTACACTATCGATTTCATATTTCTTAACACTTACATGTGTGGCTATCTTGTAACCTCGTATAATTTTCATAAAATCCCAACAATGACTAGCTTTCAATTGATGACAACTTCCAATAAACCAAGAAACCATCGACAATCACAAATCATATAAAAATAAACCTTGTACCATAGCTTGGTTCCCTCGGTCCTCATTAAAGCTAAATCATTTAATTTATTTTCATTTATCATTCAAATGTGTTACATGTTCATATTACCAACCTTGAAAAGGGTTATGGATCTTACCGAGGTAGGTCTCATAGCCACTAGAAAAAACTAACATTTTTCTAATAATCTTTTAGTGTAGATTTAGATTTAGATTTAGGAATAAGATATTTCAACCAGGGAAATTTTTAGTGGTGAATTTTCGTAATCTCACAAAAATCAAGGATTATGGAAATTTAAATTGGTGAATATTTTTTGATTCGTAGCCAACTTATTTGCCAAAAAATTTGACTAACATGTCCCTTATACTATTCATTTCACCTAGATTTTACACATATATAAGATCTTATGAATGTAATTCGCCACCATTTCGAATCATTTCATGCACATATTCTCGAAGTAAACATAAGCAACCTCTCAGCCATCCAACTCAGAGCCGTCCAACCCTAAGCCATCCAACACCTGAGCCGTCCAACCCTCAACCATCTAACCCTTACTGCCTAACCCTTAGCCATCCAACCTCGGTAGTCCAACCTTGAGCCATCCAACCCTGAGTCGTCCAACCCTAAACCATCCAACCCCTCATCCGTCCAACCCCTCATCTGTCTAACCCCTTATCCATCAAAAATATCATCCTTCTAACCCCTTATCTATCTAACCCCTCATCCATCCAACACCTCATCCGTCCAACACCTCATCCATCCAACTCCTCATCCATCCAACCCCTCATCCTTCTAACCCCTCGGTGAGAGCATTCGACCACTTAGTCATCCAAACCTTTTCCGTCCAACCACAGAGTCATCCAAGCCTTTTTTCTGTCAACCCTTTACCATCTAACCACTACCATCTAACCCTAAACTATCCAATCTCATAGCCTTCGAACATAAGAGTTGTCCCTAAGCAGTCATGGATACTAGAAATCAGGGTAAGAAGGTAACTAATTTAGCCATGGATACAAGAAATAATTTTCTTGGTTATTTTGGAAAATCACAAAAAATGAAGGGGGTTTCTACATCAACTGAAAATATTGGTATGTGGCATGTGCTATTTATAGGTTATTTAATCTTATAGTATTTAATAATTATGTTTTTCATATTGCTCTTGGAACTCTTTGTCCGTATAAAAATTTAACTATAGATAAAATTAATACTATATTTGTAACAATTTTATAGAATTATATGTAGACATTTCATAAATTCCTTCACAAAATAATCAATTTAAAGATATCGATGATCCATTATATGTTGAGGAAAATATTATGTCCCTTGATGACATAGAAGAACAAGAAAATTCATCGAATTCTCATGATACACCAACAGAGGAAGCTTCTACTCCAAGGTATATTTTGAGAAAAAGGAGACATGAGAATCAAGATATTCCTGCTGAGAGCCTAGATGCAGAAGTTAAACCCCAAAAAAGAAAATATGTCAAAAGAAAGAGGGAAAACTGGAAAATAGGAAGGAAATCCTAGTTCGAATAGGCTGTAAAATATTTGTTTATTGAACACGTACAAAGTGAAAAAGGTAATGATGTTCGACACAATGTCGATGCAAAATTTGTGGTTGGAAATAGGGAAAGATCACATGATGTAGCTTAAACTGGACACAATTGAAAAACATTGTGGGAAAATATACATTTCCCAAAAGAAAAAGGATGACATCATAGTCAGAAAATATAAATGGAAAGATGCAAAAGACTATTTGCATGTCAAATACGTAGAAGAATATGAAAAGGAAAAAAATGTATGAAATATGTGAATGAAAAAGGTGGGACCATAGTAGCATGAATTGAGCAAAGATATGGAGGCAGAAATGCATTTAAAAAGTATTTAGTTTGCTACCGTATTCCATATATTGAAAAGGGGAAGACCAATGTCAGATTTCAGAGAAAATAAAATTATGTATCAAGTTATTGGTCTACAGAACGTTCCTCAATCTCATTGGTCAGATACAAGTGGCTAGGAAATTGAAAAATTTCTATCTCTAGTTGAAAAGGAGGATCTAAAACTGTGTGTTCAAAAGGCTAAATATATTTCCCTTTCAATAGATGAGGTTTCTGTAATTGATAATACTTCATGGATATGTATTCATGTTTATACATTTGCTAATGAAATAAGAACTCCGCACCTCTTAGAAATTCATAAAATGACTGAGAATTTCAATTATGAAAATATTTATAAATTGGTGGTCTCAAATCTGAAGGATGTTTGCTGGAATGGATGACTTTGCCATTGCAACAAAATTAGTTTGTGTCAGAACCGATGGTGTAACTGTAATGCAAGGAGCCATAAATGGTCTCTGCGTTAGACTTCAAAAAACTATTGCCTTGAATATGGTTGTTATCCATTGTATGGCCCATAGATATAATCTGGCTTAAAAAATTGTGAGCACATTTGAAAATGTAGCTAGAGTGGAGGAATTGATACGTGAGTTGCATGCTTATTATTCTAGCAGTCCAAAGAGATTTTTGGAATTTCAAAAATTTGCAATTGGACTGACAGAGGGAAAAAAATTCTCAAAGATGTAGATACCAGATGGATATCTATATATGAACATGCTTGTAAAATATTTGATGAATATCCTTAATTGAGAGGGTTTATGTATAAATACTGCAGGATGTAGATAAAGATAAAGATCTATTGTGTCATCTAACAGACATAGAAACTTTAATCACACTCTACGGTATTTTTCCCATGTTGAGGGAGCTTAATATCTTAACAAAGCATGCACAAGATCATTCTTTCTACATAACAGACTTCATAAGACTTAGAAGATGTGTGTGCTGGAGTCTCGAAATTTTATATATTTCTGATGGGAGTTTTCAGGGTGCTACTTTTGAAAACTGGAATGCATTGACATATTTGAAAAATCCCAGTGCTTTTTAAAATACAATATACATGATCATCTATGTATTACAACACATGGAAAGGAGATTCCACTTCATACATTCTGAAAAAGAGTTGATATGGATGTCTTGGAAATGTTGGTTATGGAGCCGATTATGATAGAGCTTGCAAGGCGTTATTAGGTCACGAGATCCAACAAGTGGTTTTCTATGTTTCCTGAAATGATAAAACCCTAATATCTTTAAAGGGTCATTATGTATGAGGCTCATTGTATTAGTGGTGGCACTGTGAGAGAGAGTTTTGTTGGACTGAATAAAAGGATTGGCTATTTCTGGTGGATGTAGCCCATTTTGGGTGAACCACGTTAAATTTGTGTCTCTGTTTTATTGCATTCTTTTCTATTTTACGTTTTCTACATTATTCATTGCATGCTTATTTATCTATACAACTGGTATAATCCTAAAAGGAAATAGAAGAGGTAAAAGTGACACAGAATTTATATGATGCAGTATTAATGGAAACCAAGAATAAGTTGAGAAAGATCTCGAATCGTTAGCTAAAGAGATCTGGGAAAGATTCAAAAATGATAAAATTCTTGAAGCAATGGGAGTTGTAAATCCACAGTTTTGGAATTTTTCTGGGGGAAAACCTTATACATCAATCAATCCTTTATTTTTCAAAAACATGGGTGTTCTAACTGACCATTTCTCTAAGACTGAAGAGATAAATGGAGTTTCTATTGAAGGTATTTTACAAAGAAAAATACTTAGTTCCCAGTCAATGGATTTTTCTAATACTATGATAAGACAAGTTCAACTTCTACAAAACCCACATGATTATGGTGTCATCAAAAGGATTTGGAAGGATATTTGTTCCAATAGTATTATAAGTGAATATTTGAGCGAGTATATTAAGTTGTATGTACTCTGTCAAACTATGATTCTAGGTTCTGTGGAAGATGAGAGGGTTTTCAATGCACTATCCTTTTTAAAATCAAAAGTTCGAAATAGATTGGATAGGAATATAGAAAGTTGTCTGAGGTTGCATGTATCGCGTTACTCAGTGGAGTCTTTCCCTTATGATAGAGCACTCACGTTATGGAATTCACTATCAGAAAGAAGAGGAGTTAATAACATTCTTCCTGACCCAGGGGATGGAGACACATCCAAAGATCATGCTACAGTTGATTTCTAAGACACGAATGAAATTGTTGATCCAGGAATGTTTCAATTCACATAGTTTTCATTACAATTATTTAATGTAATGAATTATAACTATTGATGTATTTCAAAACAGATTGTAACTTTCAATAAATGTAATATTAAATATTTGTTTTTTATATTTGGTTTTCAACTGAAATAAGAAAATATCCATCTTTTATATCTGTTAATTGATTTATTTTACATCTGCAAGAAATCAAAAACATAAATTAATTAAAAAAATCAAGTAAATTTAAGCAAAATTTACATAAACAAAGGACAAAAACATCATTTGTATTATGTACTATTAAAACATCATAGTTATAATTCTAATTCCCAAAGTACTATTGAAATGGTTCTCTCAGGTGGTGGATTACTTTATGAAGAAAAGTACAAATTCATAAAGCATTGTCGGCCAATACAATTACAAAAAGGGGGTTGTGAATACATTTTAAAGCTTCCAGACAAGTTCTATCATATAATGACACATTACAAGGTCATCCTCTTTTCTTCCTATGATTCTGAATCATAATTGTCCTTACGTATGCCTCATGGAATAAAAACAAAAAAATTGGCTAGCCACTATCTTTTAATTCCTACGCCAGTGTCGGAATTGTGACAACACACATGTCACATGGTGAACATCACTAACATATTGTCAAAGCTTCCAAACAAGTTATGTCATATAAGGACACATTACGAGGTCATCCTCTTTTCTGCCTATGATTTTGAATCATAATTGTCCTTACATCTACCTCACGGAATAAAAACAAAAAAATGGCTGGCCACTATCTTTTAATTCCTATGCCAGTGTTGGAATTGTGACAACACACTTGTCACATGGTGAACTTCACTAACATATTGAATTTCTTATGTAGTAGGAGAAGCTTGATCTTTTTCTTGCATTAGAGGTGGAGGAATCTTTTGTGTCTGTAAAGAGCTATCTTTTATAACTCCTGATGCCTATAAATCTCATGCAGTGGTATTGATATTTTTAAGAATATTCAGTTCCTCCCTCGCTACGTCTCCTGCTGTCAAAAGTGTTGCATCTGCGTCTGTCTTTTCCTTCAGTAAGATTTTGGATCCATCTTATGCTCCTTGATTATTCTTCTCAATGTATTATTATTTTTATTTATTACTATTAGTTTTTCCTTTAACTGTACAAACAAATTCAGGATTTTGTGGGCATTCTTTAAATGTGCTTCAAAAATAGTTGCTTCTTTCTTTAAATTTTCATATTTTTCTGCAAAACAGAAATAACAAATTTTAGTTTATTAGATAAGTTAAACAAATATATTACAATGCTTATAATATTAGGATTTTGCATGTAAAACATAAAGCCCACTCACCACAACTTTTTCTTTTTCAGCATTTGCTATTAAAACATTTGTCTTATCTTTTGCCCATTTGTTGTAGTAAGCCTGTACTTCAGCATTCAGATTCTCCAACTTGTTTAACATTATGTCTATAATTTCATCATTGTAATTATTAGCATAAGAAATTGTCCCTGATTGAGCTTTATTTAGCAAAACATCCTGCCTTGTTGGTTGGCTCTCTACGGCAGTGAACAATGAATGCCTTTGAGTGTGATTATGGTATCTTGTATTTATTTCTTTTATCAAAATTTTTGCTCTCCTCTCCTAAGGCCGCACCAAATACACATCATACATGACAACCTCTTGAATTGTTTCCCCCATACTATCTGAAATCATATTTTCTAGTATAAAATGTGTCTTTTCATCAGGCCATGGAGTATGTAGTTGCAAGATCCACGTGGAAGGCCCGCACATCCTTATGACTCTTATTTTCTTTAGGGTTCCTGGGAAAGTCGTTGGGTGGACACTTGGCACCATCCACGGGCTTGTTTTCCTACTCCTTTGTTGACTCCACATGTCATCCCTATGGGAGTTTGAGACTTCTTTGCCTCCTTTGACTTCTGAAGTTGTGCCTACTTGACACTTGGCAAAGCATCTACGGCTTCTCGTTTCTCTTTGTGTTTTGATTAAGTCCTTTCTTCTCGGTGAAGATTCAGCTTTGAATAGGCTTTGAAAACGTAGAAATATTCTATTTGTGGATTTTAAAATAACAATACCATTGAACTTTGGTGGACTTATCCTCTTTATGTAATTTATGATTTCAATTGCTAATCTTACCTTTTTATTTTCAAGCAGATTGGGTACATTTGCATTTGCATTCGCAACATTGCTATTTTCTACATTATTATTATCAACGCCCAAATTTCCAGCATTAGTGTTGTCACCATAAGGTGGTTGATTGTTATTACCAAAATCATCTTCATCTGCATTACCCATAACTTGGTGTTAAAGTACAGCTAAATGATCTCTTGTGTCTAGCACATCAACATGAATCTCATCAAGTTTTTGTGTGGTAGCTGCCTCTCTACCTGGAGGTGGATTATTTTTAGCACCTCCCCTAGTTCTAACCATTTTTTGTTGACAAGAAAATTATTTTTTTATCAGATATGGACTCAATAGGTCCAAGATTTTTAACCCTCATCTGTGATACCAAGATGTAACATCCACTTTTTAAGAACTTAGAAATAAGGGAAATTTTTTTATTTTACATAATGTTCTCTATTCTAAATTAATATAATTCAGAACACACATTCCATTGCCAATCCATCTCATAACAGAAAACCATATGCAGTTGTAATGATTCGGTGAAACACCGATCTCTCATTCCATGACTTGGTATTAAACCGATCTCTCATGTTAACTTAATAATGTGTATACTATGTATACTTAGTTCCTTTACCCTTTTATGGGTACCCAAGTGTTATGTCTAAAAATCCTATCTGAATACCTATTACCAATATTAGTCTGAAATCATGCATCTTCAACTAGGTGACATAGGACAACGTAACCAAAAACTTGTGATACTTTGGCCAAAGTTTTTAAACATGTCTACCATGTTTACATTCCAAGACAACATACTCGCTGAAATAAATGTCCTTCACCACACTTATTATGTTATATAGAATGGTCTTTCTTGACTTCTGTTAACCCAATCTGAGTCAAAGTTACACACTAAATAAGGTATTAACATGTACTAGTGTGGAGGGATATTCATGATGACTAAGGATATATGGACATACTCAATCGACTTACATCGATTAGGTGTGTCTAGTCACCCTAAGTCAACACTAGTTGACCACAACACTAGCTCATGTTTCTATCTTCGTTTAGGATGGTTCAATGATCAAGACTTCCACTTATGCCAATTAAGTTAATCAAACTAAGTGGGGTGTTGAGGCATAGAAATTTGCATCATAATATCCTTGTAATGACTCATGTCATTATGAAGGTACTCTGCTGTAGTTATTGTGTTACAACATCCAACTAAGTTTCCTTAACTAGACTAACATACTTAAGAATATTAGTTTATCAACCCAATCAATTATTATCTTAAGATTAACAATAACAACACTTTTAAGGGTTTACTAAGAATCATTTTACCTAAGAAGGTTATGAGGTGTATTTTACATGAAAGGAAGGTATGCATATAAAATCTACCTTCCTAAACACCCTGAATTCATGCTTAGGTTCATCTTAATCTTATTTGTTTATTTCATATGTCGTCATGACTGAACTTAATGTTATGAAAGTGTGATCAATAGATCTTTTTACTTCATTTTTAGCTTGTAATAAGCTTATTGAAACTTTTCTTTAGAATTCATAATACTTGAAAGTCTAAATCCTTTTATTATCCTTTTTAAACATTCTTGTTTCCATTACATAAATATGCTCAAGGAGACATAGCCAATCATCCTAGTAATTTAATCATAACACCTTAACGAGATCTCAAATTAAGCTATTTGTTTAATTACACGTAGTATATCCTTTTTCCTTATCAAGGACTAATGTCCTATTTGTGAAAATAGAACTCATATACTTTAGCATAAAAAGATTTCATACACATTTATATAATTTAATCATGTTCCCTTTTTACTATTTAAGGATCTACCCAAGAGTATCAACTTAGTTGTGCTCTTTCACGTGAAAATAAATAAACTATTAATGTAGATCCTCAATCCAAGAATCTTATATATTATAAGATTTAATAAGTTGGTAATCCCATATCACATGCACATCTAATTTGCCCCCTTAATGAATGATATTACATAGTAATATTTCACAACTTATGTCAATGAAAGTCTCATAAGTAAATCAACAATCAACAATCATCAAAGCAATTCATTTATCAAAAAGGAGTGATCCACTCACTAAACTTAGGAATATTTCAAGGATTAAAAAATTTCATTGCATCAATATAAAACTAGTTTTAATACATCTTCTTTTCTGACAAAAGTACATTTCAAGTAATGTTGCTACATAGTCATCATAACAAAGAGATAATTTATTTAGTAAAATAGATGTAACTTTCTATATGTCTTTCTCCTTTCATCTTTTACGAAATCCATCTGCAAAATTGTTAGCATGAGTCAGTTCATATGAACTGAGCATGATAAATGCTATAACATTAAAACAATGTGCTTTTATCTAACTATTTCATAAAAGGAACCCTGTTGTTAATGAAATGGTTCCAAAATCACAAATTAAGATTAACAAAAAGACTTTCCCAAAATATTACAAAACCAAGAAGGAGAGAGAAGATCATAGAACCTACAATAAATAATGTTTAAGTAAGAACTAATTAAATCAACATAATTAATTCTATCTCAAACACAAATATGAACTCATTACAACCTGCTAGTCATCTAAACAACAATATTTAAGAAAGAAGTAGTTCATATTTCTAACTTAATCTTAACTTCTCAATCAAGCTTCCAACTTAAGTTCAACAACTCAATCTATTTGCTTATTCAAGAATAAGTACAATGATATAAACTACTTCCTTTCTATAATAGGTATGTTGTTTCATATATTCAAAATGATAACTTCTTGTATTATGATTTGTGTGATCAAACAACAATATTCAATCTAATATCATACATTGCAAAAATTTCCCTAACCTAGGCTCGGTTAGAATCTAAGAAATAGTTTGATCAATAAAAATTCTACACATTATAGATTAGAAAAATTTAACCACACAATAGATGTAGTGGAAGCCTAACAAAACAACATAGCTCACGGTAATGGTTCCACGTGGGTTTGAAATCATTTTAGATTTAATATCTGAAAATATCAAACCATAACTAAGATTCCAAACTTCCAAAAATAACCACGTCAGTATCAAGTGGTTTCCCATAAGCTACCCAAAAATAATTGAGAAATTGTTTTTAAAAAAACACAAGTTCAAACTAATCAATTTCCAAATCAAAGAAAGGAACAAGAGAACTATAAATTCATAAATAACTCAAGACCTATATCATTTCTAGGGGACATTCTTCCACTCGGACCCATCTGCACCAAGATCAACGAAAAACCATGATCAAACACAAAATTCTAGAGCAATAAGATCTGCAACCCAAAAAAAGAACCACACTATTTTTCCAAATAATCCAAGTTCCACAAAATCAAGAGTTGGAACCTATTCGAAGAGAGAATAAAATTAAATAAGATAGCAGAGTTAAACTAGATTCCCATCCTATGAAAAAACATTTAGACGTATTATCACAACTTAGAACAAGTCAACTAACGTTACCCATTTTCATAGGATAACCTAGATGGGTTCTCGTTCCTAGAAACTCAGCAACAAAAAGGTAGGAGTAAAATATCATTCTCATCAACCAAACTGGTTCACTCAAAAAATAGTTACCACCACTCCAAACAACAAAGGGAAAAAATATATCAAAACAATCTCCCTCAAGAGAAACACACTTTTAGTGCTAGGTAGACTTCAAATGATCACTTTGAACATTAACAAAAACTTAGATACAAGTGACAATCATAGCCCAAAATGGGTAATAAGAGAGATGAAAAAATGAATAGGAATTGAAATTAAAACTTCAATAGGCATTCCTATATAACCATATTCCAATGAAGGTTGCCTCTCGAATAAGGATTAATCAAATAAAACAAAATGTTCCTTTTAGTTCTAATCTAGTTAAGAAAATATACATAACCCACATTCAATATAATTTGGGTATTCCATGAAAACAAAGTCACGTAATAAGTCGACCAAAAATAGTTGGTCTTCAATGCTATCAACAATAGACGATACAAAGAACATAAGAACTTTTCCCTATCGCAAACGTATGTCCCAAACAATATCTGTAGAGAGCTTCGTGATTAAAAAGTAGTATAGTCACAATGTAAGCTCATGTGAACCAAAAGTAAAGTCAACATCTACACTAGCCAAAACAAAATCCCCCAATAAGATTGGTTTCCAAATTGATAATAACAAGGAGAAACGTTTCAAGAGAAATCCATATAATTTCATCAAAAACTTGGCATCCTTTTCACGTTTTCAAGTTACCTAAACAAGGTAACAATCTGACAATGAAACTAACACAAACTTAACATAATATCCAAGGAAGTTCTTATCTAGATAATCCAAACACAACTTAAAATCAAACAACCCAGATTCCCAATAATACAACACATGCAACATTCTAATGCATATGAAGAAACCAAGTCAAAAACTCCATTGAAGCAAGGAGAAGAAACACAAAAACTAGAACCAGAGAGTTTCCAATCAAGAGAAGAGTTATTTTAATGAAGACACTTAAATAAAAGTAGAATATTTAAAGAGATAGGGCCTATCATGCTTGATAGAGATCTTATCTTCTATTCCTTGTTGTAAATCTTCAAGCGAGAACCTCAATAGCTAATTTTCCATGAAAATATGAAAACTGAGCTCTTAAACCTTTTGTTTCTTCCTCTTATAACTTCCTAGCTTGATTTTTGTTATCATCAATGCCATGCAAGGTGAAAATAGGCATGCATGATTCAAACTGGAGGTTCAAAAATGAAAAACCACATGTAAAGCTACAAATCTCACCAAAAATAAAGTGAAACAATGAAAAGCTGAAAAACAAATTTTCTCAACTTCTCCTATTTCTGGGTTGTTTTCATGCAATGGAAGAGATCAATTAATACTAGGACTAAAAATTCCTTCCTTATCTCCTACCTTCATCAACTCTTTGTTGGCTATAACCAATTTTAAAACTCCATAAAAACAAACTTTAGAGAGGTGAAAACTCGGCCTCCTCTAAAATTTCATGTACTCATAAAAATTGTCGAGTAACAGGGTGTTTAAAGCCCCATTAAAACCTCTTAAATACTTAGAGATTGGTGCCACTGACACCTCTTCATATGTCATCCATGTCATCCCCTTTAGGCTATTCCATGCCCATAGGTTAGGTTCATAAACATTAGATTAGAAATCAACGTAGGTCCCTAGGTTAGTTTATTAGTTTAGTCTTAGGATATCCTAGTTATATGTCTTAGGATTCCATTCATCTAATAAATAGCCACATTAATAAAAAAATTATCTAGCTTAAAATTAAGATAGGATAACAACTTAGGAATTTAGATAACATTAGGTCCCCCTAATAATTATTAAAATACCAATTCAACATTACCGAATGAAGAATTCAAATGTCGTTATTAAATCACTTAAGAAGGACATGAGTAGAAAAATTCACCCCTAATCTCGTGGTAGCTTGGGTTCGAAATCTAACATTCTTCCCAACTTAGTCAAGATGGTCTAAATTTAGAAGAATTATCAAGGCTTGTATCTCTACCTTTATCCCCTTTTCTGTGGTGGTCAATGGTGAGCCGATGGGATTCTTTACCGGTAGGGGATCCTTTATCCCCTTTTCTCTTCATTATTATGGTAGAAAACCTCAAAGCATAACAATTGACAAAGTAGTTAAAGATGGTCTTCTTAAAGGCACTAAGCCTACTTCTACAAATCAAACAGCTTCTCATCGCAATTTGCGGATGATACAATCTTGCTTTTAATGGTGTCTATCCTTGAAGCTAAGGTGATCAAGTCCATTCTAAAATTTTATGAGTATGATTAGGCAAGAGATCAACTTTGATAAAAGCTCAATTTTAGTTTTCAAAACTCCTATGGAAAGACATCATAAAATTGCTAAAATAATGGGGTCTAAAATCAATTCACCACCCACTACTTATTTTGTTCTCCCCCTTGGTATTAAAAAAGTCTAAATGAAAGTCTAGAATGATCTATTGGAAAGATTCCAAAAGAAAATGGCTGGTTGGAAAGGGGCCATTCTTTCTAGTGCTGGTAAATGTCTGCTTATCAAAATTACTCTTCAAAATCTACCTATCTACATTATGTCTCTTTATAATATTCCTTCTACCTTCATAGAAAAAATTGAAAGGATTGAAGCACATTTTACCGCAAGGGTGGAGGAAAAATTCAAATATCACCTGGTAGCTTGGGATCAAGTGTGCACTCCTAGAAGAATTGGGGGACTGGGCATAAAAGATATCAAAAAAATGAATGTGGTCTTAATTGCAAAAATGGGTTGGAGAATGCTCTTGGAGGAACAACCCTGGATTGATCTAATTAAGGACAAGTATCTTGATCAATAAACAACTATCTCTTTCCTTCATGATGAATAGCTTCCCCAAGGTTCCATTTTCTAGAATAACTTGATCCAAGTCAGGAATTTCATCAAGCAAGGATGTAGATGGAAAGTGGGAAATGGCAGAGACATCAATTGTTGGGGGGATAATTAGTCTAATTTCAGCCTCAATGACAGATTTGGTGCAGTCAAAGATAGCCTTGAACATAAGTATAGTACTAAGGTCATTGATTACATTGAAATTGATGGTAAAAAGAAGAGATAGAAACAAATCTCGATGGATAGGAATGAACTAAACTCCATGATGTCCTCTTTACAGGAACAATTGGACCTCATTCCCTTGAATCAATTGGAAGTTAAGGATGAAATTCTCTAGCACAATTCTAGAGATGGAGATTACATGGTCAAATCTAGTTATAACTCTTACTTTGAAAATATCCAGAGTGAGTTTGATTGGAGCAAGATTTGGATGACTAAACTAACCCCTAAAGTTGATTTTTTCTTTTGGATTGTTCTCTGAGGTAGAATTCTTACTAATGAAAACCTGATGAAGAAAGGATTCATAATCCCAAATAGATGTCACCTTTTCCAAAAAGAGTTTGAGGATATTAAGCATCTTTTTGTCCACTGAGAGTATGCTTCGATGATATGGAGTTATGTATTTTCTAATTTCAATGTTTTCTGGACTCTGGCAAAGGATTTCATCCAGTTTTGGACCTAATGGAATCCTCCTTTTAAGCACTATGTTGTGAGAAGACTTTGGAAACTAGTCATGCCCCATATTATCTGGAGGATCTGGAAAGATAGAAATGACATCATTTTTAGAAACAATAAACAACATTGCAAGATTAGCTTTGTTAAGATTGCTCATGCTATTAAAGAAAATATTGAGAGATTCAAACCTCCCAAGAATAAGAAATATCCTGAGAATGAAGAATATATTCTTTCCAACTAGAAGATTGGAGTTGCAAATCTGAAAAATAGGAATACTTCAAACATTGATAGGTCTTTAATTCATTGGAACCATCCCGATATTAACTTCGACAAATTAGACTTTGATGGTGCCTCCAAGGGGTTAATCCAGGATTGTTGCGGGGAGGTGTAATTCACGATCATAAAGGCTGCTTAGTTGCTACCTATGTTAGAAAAATGGGGATTCAGACAAACCATTATATAGAAGCCCTAGCTACTCTATGGGGGCTAAGGGTTGCTAAGGATTATAACATACAAAACATCATTCTGGAAGGATATTCACTAAACATTATCAATCACCTTAATCAGCTTTCTCCTCCTAGCTAGACTATTAAGGAATTCATTATGGAATCCATAAATATTTGTCAAAATTTCAAGAATATCAACATTAGGCATACTTATAGGGAGGGGAATAAGGTAGCGGATACCTTGGCCAATTTTGGCATCAATAATAATCTAACCATTTGGGATAATGAAAATTGCATCCCTAAGGAGGTACATAATAGCATTAATGCGGATAAATATGGGCAATCATGCATGGAGTAGGAATTATAATGAGATGGCATGGGCTTTAGCGGGTGTGAAAGATCACACATGTGAGAAATATCATCCTAACTATGGCCATAATAACTCCCATGATTCTCGAAGTGTGGTTGTGTTCTTAAAAATTGGGACAGACATAAGGAAAGTAACGATTCAAATGAGGGTTTCAAGAAGAAAATTACAGGAGTAGCAGGGAGAAGGAGATGGGAGGTGCCCATGCCAACTAGAGCCTTGTAGTGATCTGGCTTGGAAGAACAATGAGGAGCTATGGAACCTCCTTCAAAAGGGAGGCATTTCTAACTTCATAGAGTGCATTCAGGGGCATGACCAAAATATTTTGGTTCATTTCACAATGGACTGGAAGGACAGAAAGGTGGAGTATGGTGGTCACCGAGTAATTATAAATGAAGAATTGATAGCTGAGGCAACAGGCCTCGAGTTAGAGGGATATCATTTTTTCAACAAAAGGATCGATAGGATCGCGAGGCAAAGAAATTCTCTGACGACGGTGAGGAGCTCAAATTTGTAATCTGTAGGTGTTAGGGTAAGCTCTATCCCCAAGCCTTTTGATGAGGTTACAAAAATGATGGTTAGGTACATTTCTTTAGAAGGGCGCTACAAAACAGTCCTGTCAAGCACCTGGTCTTTCTTAACCACTTTAGAAGACAATTTGCGGTCTGCTTCCCGCATTACTTGCTAAATTCCCTTCAACGCTCCATTTTAGAATTCCATAAGCACTCTCGTGCCATTTTTCTTCACCAAGGACTATTTTTCTGCTTCATAAGCTCTGTGTCTCTAAGTTACCTAGCTTCTCAACCTCTCCTAGTGATCCGCACATTCCTACCATCACTACTCCCACTTCCATCCTGAACACCTCTTCCAAACCAAAAACTAAGAACCCAAAACTTCCTAAAATTGACATCCCTCACTCTACCTAGGTTCTTAGAAGCATTAAAGAGCTAGAAGTTGTGCATAATATTGCATATTAGTAATGTTGGCCAAGATACGGCCTTGCAATAGGAGGGGAATAATATTCCTCATAGGTTGGATTCTTTGGAAAATGAGATGATGAAGTTAAAGAAGGACCTACAACACATTTCCAAATAGAAGGGAAAAAGAAAGGCTAATGATGAAATTGATAATGGGAATGATCAGATTGTAGACATCTACAAGAAATTGAACTCTTTGGACAATATATTGGGGAGAGCCAAAGACAAGCATGACCATAACATGAATTTCTTCAATGCCATTAGTGACTTTTTGGAACAACATGTTCACAGCATTTCCATGATTGGCGGGGTCCCTGAAACTATCTAGGGGACTGAAAAGGAGAGATGTCAGACCATATCGAAATTGAATGCAAGTGACCCCACGCACATCACTACTTTTTCATTGTTCACTTCGCTACAAACAATCAAATCCAGGATCGAAAGAGCTTCCAAGAAATAATCTCCCTCGATCTGGAGGGCTTCGTTCTAGATGCTGCTATATTTCGGTCTTTTTCATTGTTTTTCTATTGTTGTTTTGTTATCTTGTTGCAGTTTCTGTTTTGTTTCACTTTCTACTAGTAACTATCTTTTTAGTTCTATTGGGCATAATACTTTATCTAGATTTTGATCCTCTTTTGATTGTCCCTCTATAGCTCTATTTGGTTGTTGAGCCCTTATTGTAACAGGGTATAGTCCCTTCAAAACTATTTACCAATAATAATAAAAATATGACCTTGACGTCATAAAATTGAAATCATGCCTTGGATCATTTAAATTGATTTAAGGTATAGTTATCCTACATCGAAACCATAAAGACCGAAGCACAAGTTCAAATACAATAAATACTTATGAAGGAGTTTAGGATGAATCAATTTGATCTATCCATATGCAAAGTGAACATTCATCATAAAAGGGAATGAAATACTTCATTTTAAATAAAGAATTGACATGACAAGATTGTATCTATTTCTAGAACATAACATATTATCCGAACAAACATGATTACTTAGTTCATAAGAGTACATCGTCTTCAAACAAGAATCACATATCAACGTTTGTAAATTTGAGTACAAAATTCATCATAGATATCAACCATGTTAGATGCATTACATACCTCCACCCTAAAAAGCATCATCATCCCGATGGTTAACTTAGTCCATATTTTAAACAAGAAAAATAATCATAATTATAGTTTTTTATCCAAAAGTTCCTAGACATAAAATAGATTTATTACAAAGCATTAAATAGTTGTTCAAAGTACTAATAAAATATAGTACGACCTAAAATGGTAGAAATTAAATATAGCTTTAAAACAAAGTCTCTAATTATTCCCAACATTAGAACTATTTTTATTCAAACAAATTAGGAAAAACAATTTTCATGTCATCAAGGTTTTCCCATGTTGTACTTTCCTAATTAAACTGGTCCCACTGAACCTTGCACTAACTAATTTCATGATCTCATAAGTGCAACTGGAAAGTTTCCAGCACTATTATGGGTTCAACCACGATTATTACTAGGTCTTGGACCTGTAAGGAATCCTAATTTAACACATGTGATAAATCTGAAATGTATTTCTTAAGCAAAGAAATATGGGAAACTTCATGCATTCATGACAAAGTGGGAGGTAATTCTAAGCAATAATCTATAGGGATAATTACTTTAACAATTTTGAAAGGTCCCACAAAACAAGGTGATAATTTGGTCTCCTTACCAAAGGTTATAGAGCTCTTTTTAGGATTAACACGTAAAAAGACTTTTTTCATCGAGTTCAAATTTATTGTCTATCCTTTTTAGATCTCGTATAAATTTTTGCCTATATATAGCTTCTTTTAATTTTTCACAAATCATTTTAAATTTTTGTTCCATTTTAATAAGAATTTCAGGTCTAATTACCTCTCTATCTTCAATGTTATCCCAACTAACTGGAGTTCTGCATTTCCTTCCATATAATGCTTCGTAAGGTGCCATTTTTAAAGAGGTGTGATACGTATTTTTGTAAGCAAATTCAACTAGAGAAAGATATTCTTCTCATTTCTACTACTAATCCATATAGTACATTCATAACATATCTTCTAGAACCTAATTTACTCTCTCATTTTGACTATCTCATTCTGGATGGTATATGGAACTAAAATGTATTTTTATTCCTAAGGATGCATTTAGTGTTTACCAAAAATGAGATGTCATTCTAGGGTCCTTATCAGATATAATCAATTTAGGTACTCCATGTAATCTAAAAATTTCATGCACAAATATTTTCGCTAAAACAAGTGAATCATATTTAAGATTACCAACAATAAAATGTGCTACTTTTTTCAATTTATTAACCACAACTAAAATAACATCATGTTTATTTATAGACATAGGCATCCCCTAAAAAAATCCATGCTAATTACTTGCCACTTATATTGTGGTATGTTATGAGGATATAATAAACCATTTGGTGCATATGCTCAACCTTAACATGTTGACATTCCAAGTAGTGTGAAACAAAATCAGTTATGTCTTTCTTCATCCCTTTCCAAAAATATTGTTATTTTACATCAGCAAGCATTTTTGTAATACCGAGATGTCCTGAGTAAGGTGAATTATGAAATTACATCATTAAATTTTTCCTTAACTCATTCCCCTGAAGGTACATATACCCACTTTTCATATATTAAAATTCCTTCGTTATCAAATTTAAAACATTTTTATCTTGCATCATTCAAATCTACAACAACTATTATTTTTACCTGCTAAAAGTTCAAATCAGATTCCATGATACTTCTCACCTCATCCTTAAACTAAGTTCTCAAAGTTATAAGTGCAGAAATATGTTTCCTATGACTTAGTGCATCTACCACTCTATTTTCTTTGCCTTTAATGTAACTTCTATCAAAATCATATTGTGAAAAAAACTCTAATCATCTTCGTTGTCTTGCATTTAGATTTGATTGAGTGAAAATATACTTCAGCCCAAGATGATCAATTTTTAATTCAAAAGGTATTCCCAAAAGGTAATGCCTCCACACTTTAAGTGCATGAACTATGGGAACAAGCTCTAGGTCATGGGGAGAAAAATTCAACTCATGTAACTTGAGTTTTCTACTTTCATATGCTATAACATGATCATTTTACAAAGTAATACCTCCGAGTCCTTCTAGGATGCATCTCGTAACTACTCTGTAAAGTTTCCATTTAGATTTGGTACATACAAAGTAGGTGTGGATGTTAATTGATCTTTAAGATTTTTAAATTCCATTTCACATTTATCACTCCACACAAAATTTTTATCTTTCTTTTGTAATGAAGTTATCGGGCAGCGACTTTTGAAAAGTCCTTAACAAACTTTCTATAGTAACTAGAAGCCATATGAAGCTTCGAATTCATGTACATTCTTAGGTGCGCAGGACATTCGATTATGGCAACAATTTTATGGATCAACTACTATTACATTTTTCTTATGACATGTCCTAAATAATGCATCTGTTTCAAAAAAACATTTGGACAACTTACCATACAATCTTCTCTTTCTTAAGATTTCAAGTACTATTTTCAAATGCTCATCAATGCTTTTAGAATAGATAAGAATATCATCCAAGAATACAAGTACAAACTTGTTCAAGTATTCTTGAAAGATATTATTCATTAAATTTATAAAAAAATCAGTGCATTTTTCAAATCGAAAGGTAATAGTGTGAATTCACAATGTCCATTCCTCATTCTAAAGGTTGTCTTATGAATATCTTTGTCTTTAATTCTTAACTGGTGATAGCCAGAATGAAGATCTATTTTAAATATCTTGATGCACCACGCATCCGATTAAACAAATGATCAATTCTAGGAAGTGGATATCTTTTTTTATTATTGCTTTGTTTACCATCCTGTAATTAATACAAAGTATAAGTGTTCCATATTTATTTTTTACAAATATTACCGGTGCTCTCAGAGGTGAGACACTCGGTCTTATTAACCCTTAGAAAACAAATTTTGTAATTTTGCCTTAAGATCTACTAGTTTAATGGTATTCATTCGATAAGGTGCCTTGGAAATAGGCTCGGTTCCTAGTTTGATTTAAATTGTGAAGTCAAATTCTCGTTTGGGTAGAGGACTGAGTAGTTCTTCAGGAAACACATTGCTAAATTCTCTTAACAATAGAAAATTTCCAAGAAATCACTATCCCTTTCAGAAATTTTTACTACATTTAAAGTGCAACCTTTATTTTTTTCCTTTTTAAGTTGCATGGATGGCAATTTTCTAACTGAAATTTCTCGTTTTACCATTTTGAAAGTTGTTATTTTCTGCTGATCATCAAGACAATTAATGTGTTTTTCAAAATAATCAGCTTTTGCTTTATGATCAGCAAGCTATTTAACACCTATTATGACATTATATGACCCTAAAGGAGCAACATAAAGATCTACTGTGGAAAACTTAGGTAATTCTAGGACTTCTCCAAAAAGACATTTACTAACAGTATAGACAACATTATTTCCATAATAAATAGTCCAATATTTTTCCATTATTCCAACTTTTCTTTTTAGTTTTGCAACTAATTTACTAGAAATAAAACATTTTTAGCTCCAATATCAAAAATTATAGTAATAGGCATACCAAATAATTTACCTGGCACTTCTATGGGTGTAACTTGCTTTTCAACTTGTTTATCAGCTATTGCAACATGTATCTTATGCTACTGATTACTGTCATCTTTCTTTAGAGGGCACTGATTTTCATAGTGATCCTTACCACAATTAAAACAGCCCCTATAGGTCCTCTTTTTGGTTCAAATTTATTTCCATCCTTGAAATTATTGTTTTTTCCTCCAAAGGAATTCTGTCCATTGTTATTATTCTTCACAAAGTTGTTTTGAATGTTTGTAGCAGGTTTATTTTTCGTTGTTTTCTGATTATTATCAATTAAAAACTTATTTTTGGCACCAAAATTTTTCCATGCCACTTTTTTGGGTTCAAGAGATGAAGAAGAAGTAGGAATTTTCTTGCTATTCTCTTCCTTATGGGAAAAAATTGCTTTTAATTTCTATTCATGTCGAATGGATATTTCTACAACCCCTTCCATGGTGGTTGGGATGTGAACATCTAATTCACCCCTATGATAGGGTTCAATCCCATAATAAACTTGTGTATCCTAAACTTCTCGTCAATTTGATATTGAGGCACGTACTTAAGAAGTTTAGTAAACCTCTCCCAGTACTCTGTTACTAGTTAATTTTCCTTGAATTAAATTCTGAAATTCTATCATTTTCTGATCATAATAGAGTTTGTGGTAGCCAGTGTTGCCTTAAGTATCTCTTAAACTAATCCCAAGTGATGTTTGATTCATCAATGTTTAATTCATCTTTATGGTTGTCCCACCAAGAAGACGCCTCATGGGAAAGATGATAAACTCCTCATATTGCTTTTGTTTCCTTTGAGAAGTTCCTTATTGCAAATTAATTCTCCATTTCATTGATCCAATTCTCAGATCCATCCCCCAGTGTAGTACCATCGAAATTTGGTGGTCTTATCCTCTTTATGTAATTTACGAGTTCATTTGCTAATCTTTTCTTTTTATTTTTAGGCATATTAGGTACATTTGCATTTGCATTTGGAACATTGTTATTTACTGCATTATTATTATCAACGCCCAAATTTCTAGCATTGGCGTTGTCCCCTAGAGGTGGTTGATTTTTATTACTAGCATCAT
Organism: Taxus wallichiana var. yunnanensis; assembly: GCA_018340775.1. Taxonomy (NCBI): domain Eukaryota; kingdom Viridiplantae; phylum Streptophyta; class Pinopsida; order Cupressales; family Taxaceae; genus Taxus; species Taxus wallichiana. Next base: position 296,015,863 of record CM031243.1, on the reverse strand, counting down.
CTTCCTCCTCATTACCCATAACTTGTTGTTCAAGTATAGCTAGATAATCTCTTGTGTCTAACAGGCAGCAAGAATCTTGTCAAGTTTTTGTGCGGTAGTTGCCTCTCCACTTGGAGGTGGATTATTTGCAGCACCTCCCCTTATTCTAACCATTTTTGTTAACAAGAAAATTAATTTTTATCAAATATGGACTCAATAGGTCTAAGAGCTGCAACCTTCAGCTTTGATACCAAGATGTAACATCCACTTTTTAAGACCTTAGAAACAAGGGATTTTTTTACATAATGTTCTCTGTTCTAAATTAATATAATTCAAAACACACATTCCATTTTCAATCCATCTCATAACATAAAACCATATGCATCTGTAATGACTCATGTGAAACATGAATCTCTCATTTCATGACTTAGTATTAAACCAATCTCTCATGTTAACTTAATAATGTGTATACTATGTATACTTAGTTCCTTTACCCTTTTAGGGGTACCCAAGTGTTCTGTCTAAGAAGCCTATCTGAATACCTATTACCAATATTCATCTGAAATCCTACATCTTAGACTAGGTGACATAGGAAAATGCAACTAGCAGCTTGCAATACTTTGGCCAAAGTTTTTAAACATGTCTACCATGTTTACATTCCAAGATGGCATACTCGTTGAAAGGAATATGTCCTTCACCACACTTGTTCTATTATCTAGAATGGTCTTTCTTGACTTCTGTCAACCCAATCTGAGTCAAAGTTACACACTAAATAAGGATGTAACATGCACTAGTGTGGAGGAATACTCATGGTGACTAAGGATACATAGACATACTCAATCAACTTACGTCGATTGGGTGTGTCTAGTCACCCTAAGTCAACATGAGTTGACCACAACACTAGCTCATGTTTCTATCTACGTTCAGGATGGAACCATGATCCAGACTTCCACTTATGTCAATTGAATTAATCAAACTAAGTGGGGTGTTGAGGAATAGCAAGTTGCATCATAATATCCTCGTAATGACTCATGTCATTATGAAGGTACTCTAGTGTAGTTGTTGTGCTACAACATCTAACTGAGTTTCCTTAACTATATTAACATACTTAAGAATATTAGTTTATCAACCCAATCAATTATTATCTTAATATTAATGATAACAATGCTTTTAAGGGTTTACTAAGCATCATTTTACCTAAGAAGGTTACGAGGTGTATTTTACATGAAAGGAAGGTATGTAGATAAAATTTTCCTTCCTAAACACCTTGAATTCATGCTTAGGTTCATCTTAATCTTATCTGTTTATTTCATATGTCATCATGACTAAACTTAATGTTATGAAAGTGTGATAAATAGATCTTTTTACTTTAGTTTTAGCTTGTAACAAGCTTATTGAAATTTTTACTTTAGACTTCATAATATTGAAAGTCTAAATCCTTTTATTATCCTTTTTAAACATTATTGTTTCCATTATAGAAATATGTTTAAGGAGACATAGCCAATCATCTTAGTAATTTAATCATAACACCTAACGAGACCTCAAATTAAGCTCTTTGTTTAATTAAAAGTAGTATCTTTTTTTCTTATCAAGGACTAAATTCCTATTTATGAAAACATAACTCATATGCTTTAGCATAACAAAGATTTTGTACTCATTTAAATAATTTAATCATGTTTCCTTTTACTATTTTAAGGATCTACCCAAGATTATCAACTTAGTTGTGCTCTTTCACATGAAATGAAATCAACTATTATTGTAGATCCTTAATCCAAGAAGCTTATATATTATAAGATCTAATAAGTTGGTATTCCCATATCACATGTACATACAATTTTCCCCCTTAATGAATAATATTACATAGTAATAATTCATAACTTATGTCAATGAAAGTCTCATAAGTAAATCAGCAATCAAAAATCATTAAAGTAATTCATTTATCAAAAGGGAGTGATCCACTCACTGAACTTAGGAATATTTCAAGTATTACGAAGTGTCATTGCATAAATATAAAAATAGATTTAATACATCTTCTTTTCCTAAGAAAAGTATATTTCAAGTAACGTCGATAAATAGTCATCATAATAAAGAGATAATTTCATTAGTAAAACATATGTAACTTTCTATATGTCTTTCTCCTTTCATCTTTTACGAAATCCATTTACAAAAGCTGTTAACATGAGTCAGTCATATGAACTAAGCATGATAAACTCTATAACATTAAAACAAGGTGGATTTATCTAATTGTTTCATAAAAGGAACCCCTGTTGTTAATGAATTGGTTGTTTTAGGTTGTGATCACCTATCGGCTTGTTGGCACCAATAGCACCTTCAAAAGATCTTGAACCTATATGCAAGCCCTTGTATGGTAAAGGAGATTGAGATATCCTTATATTTTACACATTGTGTGGAGATGGCCTTGGGAAAACATGATCAATTATCCATTATTCAAACTCAAAGGAGTTTCACTACTAAATGATGGAAATGCTTTCAAGACAAGGCTAAGGCTGCTAGAGACATAATAAAATCTTGATATGCTTTGTGCATTTTTGTGAATGGGTTGTATTCTTTTTGTTAACACACAATGCAATGTAGGGTAGTATGGGTAGGATGAGTTAGTTTGAATGAAATTTTGTGGGGAGATGTTTAGACAAGACTAGCTGGGAATTACCAACTTCTTTGAGAACCTTTGCAAGAAATTTGTAACACCTACACAACAAGAATACTTCAGAGGTTTTAAATGCTCCTTCAACCAGGATATGTGCACAAATGGAGGCCCAAATCTGCACTCTTCCACACAACCTTTGATAACCTGCCACAAAATCTTGAAGAAAAATACCAAAAAGTATCTAGGAATCCCTATTTAATCATGACCTAAGGTGCACCCAAAGGTTTACAAACAATCTCAATATTCAAGGATAGTAAAATGATTTTAAATCTGTTTATCTTCTATCAGATGAAGGCTCTTTTGAATATAAGATTGCAAATGCCATTAAACCATCAACAAGAAATGAGACCCTGTATGATCAAAGAGATCCTAAACACAAGATTGCAACATGAGCAAGAAACACAAATTGAAAATATTTTGAGACATAAGCATATGCAAATTTTGCCAAGAGATAACACCACATAATCCAAAATTTGATCAAATACATCAGTAGGGGAATGCTATAAGAACAATCTCAGAGCTTGTTGATGGCTTTACAACTGAAACCAACTCAACATGATGAAATATGATACAAAATGGAATTGAAAATGGCTCTCAGGTGGTTTTCTCCAGAGAAATGGATTTCTTCCAGCTTTTTGCTTGAAAAATTCTAAGTTCTTTTCTCTCTTCTATCTCCCCCTTTACAAATGCTTCAAAAATACATTTTATATCTCATGCCAGCTTGGAACCTTGCTTCCCAAGCAAAGAATATGCTTAAGGGATCAAATTTGTTACAAAACCCTTCATCATTTCATGAAAATGACATCAAACTACAAAACAACTCGCATATTGCCAGGGATGCACAAAAATTTTAAAATATTACATGAGTTCAGATCCTTATCCATCCCAGGGTCACATTTTTTGCATTCAGGCATGCCAAGCATGCTTTAGCAATCATTTTCACCTTTTACCCTTTCAATTTTTACCTCTGCAACTTTTGATTTTCACCTTTCACATTTTTTACATCGGGCCAAAGCAAAAATGCATCAAAAACATCACAGATCATCAAATTAGCTCATGAAAATGGTGTCATTGTTCTCAAAAGGCCAAGGGGACTCAAAATCATATAAGGTCTGATGAATTTTGATGAAGAAATGTGATTTCCAAGCTCCTTGGAGCTCCCATGGTGCCCAAAAATGAAAATACACATAGTATCCATTGATTTTGATCAACTTTTAATATCAACCTTACACGTGGATAATGCCATTTAAAGAATAAGCTCAAAACTACCTTTTTGACCTTTAGATGGGGTGGGACACGTGTCACAACGTGATTGGATCGACCTCCCATGCTTTAGAAATGCATTTGTGACCCTTTTTACCTTTGGAAAATTTTATAAAAAATCTCGCTTCTCCCCTGGACCGCCACGTGTCCACATGTGGGCCCCAAAAACCAGTGGGCTCATTTTATGAATTTTGGCACTTTTTGAAAAAAGGAAATTTTCTTAAAAATTCCATGGCCTAAACACCCACTCTCTCCTCGCCATGTGGCGTTCTCCCATTCTTTGCGGGTCCAAGCCTCCCATTGCCACTTGCTCAGATTCGACCTCCCCCCCAAAAATTCAAAAGTTTTAAAGTTTCTCCCAGCCCTAAACCTCCGCCCCTCCAAAAATTTCCTTCATTGAAATGTGCCATGTGAAATTTCACATTTGAGATTTTTGCCTTAAAAAGAAAACATCTCAAACTCTCCCAAGGCCCCGCATCTCTATTTTGCATTTTTGAAACAGGTGTCCTCTTCTTCAATGGTAACTTGAAGTTTGAGGACCCTCAGGTCAGAAAGTGACTTTTGTACCATTTGAAGTTAAAAACTTCAAAACCATCGCAAAACCCGCCGACCTATTCTTTCCCTTTTGGACACGTGTCGCTTCATGACTCGTTGCAGAGCTTTAGCTCAAATCTAAACTTTAGAAATTTAAATTAAAAACTTCAAATGCATCAAAACCTCCGCCCCCTCATATAATTTCTCCTGGACACGTGTCCACCTACTATTGGATACGGGCCTTTGGGTCAAAATTTCCCCTTGACACCTTGAGTCAAAAACGTCAAAATTTCACCAACCTCTTCGCCATCCGCATTCCCACTTTTCCACGTGTCCTCTTTTCTATTCGTTGGATCGTGGGCCTTCGGGAAAAAAATTGACTTTGAGAATTTTTGCAAAATGAAAGCCAAAATTTTTAAGGTAAATCCGCCACTCCTCGACCAATCAACATGTGCCACGTAGGCACTTTTTTATAAAAGGTAGATCCATGGACCAAATTTTTTCCTTTAATTCAAAATTTTAAAAACAACAAGTTAGAAAAATTCCCATATACCATGGCCAATAGGAGCCCACCATGTTGCAATAATATTATGATGATGAATTTGATCGGGTAGAATATGCTTGTATGACCATCAAAAATGTCAAAAATACAGAGGATGCCCTAGAAACTGAAATTTTTGACAAGGGAGGTAGATTTCTTGATCTTAAACCAATTGAAACATGATTTAACATTGTTTTCGACTTGGGATTGGGATTTCACTTGCAAAAATTTGGGATTTGATCAATTTCAAGTTTTTCATGATTTTGACAAAGGAGAAATGACACAACCCATAAAAATGAAGAAATTAGGGCACAAATGGGGGAAAATTTGGAAAATCATTTCAGAACAGGGAAAAATAACAACATTATGAGCATTTGAAAGTTTTCAACTGGAGAAATCGAGTTTGCAGACCATCCAATCGACCAATGAAATGTTTCAGAGTAGAATTTGACATGAAAATTTTAAGGCACATTATGAAAACTCAATAATGGGACCAACATTGGCTCTTGCTTGGGGATGGGCACTCCCGGTGAGTGCCACAAGATCAAAATGTAGACCAAGTGCCAAAACCATTGGGAAAAGGAGTCAAAACACAAGGCAGCCCAAAAAACTAGAATTACCACCAAAAAGGACCGAGAAAATGAGCCAAAAATGGTTGCCAAGGACAAAAGGGCAAACCACACACCAACCAACAACAAAAACAAAGCAAGAACAAAGACTATACAAATATACAACTTGTGCATACCTCACTAGGGGATTTAATCCAAGAAATGTTTTAAATGTCTGCCATTAACAGGAAGTTCTAGCAATTCCCCATCTAGATCTTTGAGAAAAAAGGTGTGCTCACCAATTTTGATGTCAATGGCATAAGGGCCCATCCATAATGCATCAAACTTTCCATGCTTTGCCCTTGTCTTCATGCCTACTATCCCATAGCAAAACCAGATCTCCAACATTGAAGGCTCTAGGAGTGACCTTCTTATCAAACAACCTCTTCAATTTCTCTCTAAATCTGACATGTCTTTGATGGGAAACTCTTCTCTCTTCATCTAACTCAATGATCTGATTGATTCTTGATTCATATGGGCCATGTTCTTGATCTTCCAACTGTTGGGAAAACTGAAAAGTGGATAATTGCAGGTGTAAGGGCAGAAAAGCCTGAGTTCCATACACCAATTCAAATGGGCTCTTACCAGTTGCTCTTTTAGGAGTTATTCTATCAGCCCAAACTACAAATTTCAATTTCTCTCCCCACTTCTTCTTGTTGATTTCCAAGGTCCTTCTAATGATCTTGAGCAAGTTCTTGTTACTTGGACTCAACTTGTCCATTGCCTTGTGGATTGTAGTTTGAAGAATAAGTCAGATTTATCCCATATTCATTGCACATTGCCATCAAAGGTTTGGCTCTAAAACACATGGCATTATCAGATACAATCTTAACTGGAACTCCAAATCTGCATATGATATGATTCAATAAGAAATCCATTACCACTTGGTGTGTTGCCTTTCTAGATGGAATTGCCTCAACCCATTTTGTAAAATAATCAGTTGCTACAAGGATCCATTTATGACCAGCACTGGAAGGATCTGAAATCTCACCAATGAAATCCATTCCCCATTGTTTGAAAGGAGCTTCAATTGATACAGGCTGCAAAGGAAGGGAGCCTGAAGCTTTCAGTCTTCCAGAGAAACGTTGGCAACTATCACACTTTCTAACCAGTTGGGTTGCATCTTTAAAAAGAGTAGGCCACCAATAACCAGCTCTTAAAATCTTATGTGTTGTCACTCTCCCAGCAAAATGTCCTCCACAAACTCCCCCATGGAAATCAGCAATCAACTTGGGAGCTTCATCTTTAGTTATGCATTTCAAGAGGACACCTTCAGGGTTCTTCCAAGCCAGCCCAAGGTCTGTTATGATATATTTTGAGAAGCCAGCTTGAGGGCTCTTTTCTAATTTTTATTTAAATGACTAGGACAACATAGGTGTCTGAGGTAGAAAATCACATCTTTGTACCACTCAGACCTCATCAATTTTCAAGAAGATCTGCCCTTTCTTCCTCTAGCTGATTCACTTCTACATTTTGCAAATTGCTCTCAGCCATGAGCTTGGCAAGACCCAAACCTCTTACTAGCTTTGTTGTTTGGATATCCATATCATATTCTTGTAATTTTTGACCCATCTACATCTCTTGCTTGATATCTCCATGTCTGATAAGATGTCTTTAACCATGGTGTGGGGAACATAAGCAACAACTTTTGAACTCAATATATAGGCCTGAAAATCTTTGTTGCTTTTACCAAGGCAAACACTTGTTTTTCCATGATTGTATACTTCAACTCAAGCTACTTGTAAAGCCTTGCTAAAGAAGGAAATAGGCCTCTCAGCTCCATTCTCATCCTTTTGTAACAAAACTGAAGCAATAGTGAATTCAGAGGCAAAAGAAAAGATTTGGAAAGGCCTCTTATAGTTTGGGCTGCCAAAATAGGTGCATGCTTAAGTGCATCCTTTATTCCTTCAAAAGCTTGAATGGAAGCCTCCTCCCACCTGATAACTTGATCCTTTTTAACATGCTTGTGATTGGAAGAGTTAGCTCAGCAAAATTGGAAACAAACCTTCTAATAAAATTGATTTGGCCAAAGAAAGATTGGATACCTTTCTTGGTTCTTGGGATAGGTACTTTGTTGATTGCCTCCACTCTCTCAGGGTCTATCATGACACCATCCTTAGACACAATATGTCCCAGAAACTTGGCCTTTTGCATGCCAAAATGACACTTCTTTGGATTAAGAGAAATGCCATACTCCTACATCTGATCAACATCTTCTCTAGGTGTTGCAAATGGTCTCCTCGCTGCCTTGAAAAAACAGTCACATCATCTTGGTAAACTACAATAAACTCATTGATGTAACCAGAGCAAAGGCAACATCCATTGCTCTTTGAAAAGTGGCACCAACATTCATCAATCCAAAGGGCATCCTTACAAAAACATAAGTTCCCCAAGGCGTAGTGAAGGTTGTCTTAAGTCTTTTTGATTCTTTAACAACCACTTGATTGTATCGGAGAAACCATCCAAAGTAGAAAGCATTTCTGACCCTGTCACAAGCTGCAACATATTTTCCATATTTGGCAAGGGATAGTTGTCCTTCATGGATGCTTTATTTAAATTTCTAAAATCCACACAAAGTCTGATATCTCCATTCTTCTTTCTAACTAGCACAAGGTTTGCAACCCAAGATGAATACCTAGTGGGTTGAATAATACCTCCATCTCTCAACTTCTTTAACTCTTCTTGCATTTTCATGGAGAGAAGTGGATTAATAGGCCTTTGTCTCTATCTGAATGGCTTAGTCTTGGCCTCAAGAGGAATCTCATGTTGGAACAAATCTTCTCTATATGCCTTTAGCTCTGAATAAGACCAAGCAAGGCAGTCTTGATATTTCTTTAAAAGTTGGGCATAGGACTGCTTTTCCTCCTTGCTGAGATTTCTGCCCAACCAAATCTTCCTTGGTTTATCCTGGTTCCCAAGTTGTGCTCTTCCACATCCCTTGAAGCAAACATGTTCCTATTAATGATGCAATCAACATTGTTAAAATTTGATTCAAGTGCAACAAGACCTTTAGGAATGGTATTTGTTTTTAATTGTATAATATCCTTGTCAAAAAAGTTTCTCTCCCTTCATTCATGCATACCATTGGCTCCCAATCAATGTTCTGACTAGAAAACTCACCTTGGCATTGTAAGAACCTTAACACTTGTGCATCATCATCAAAAATCTGCCAATGTTTCACATTATCCGGGATAGTTGGCCTTGTTAGCACTTCAATGTTATATTCACAAAAAGGTGAAATGGTACAATTGTCAAATCTAGAGCCAAGTACAAGCCAACTTATCAGCAGCAGCATTAAGACTTCTATCATGGTAAACAATGTTAAAGGAATCAAACATTTCAATCAAGTCCCAAACAACATGCTTATATTGTTTCATACGCTGATTTTTTGTGGCATATAAGTTTTCTTATTTGTTTGACAACCAGCTCTGAATCTCCTTGGCAACAATATCCTTCACTCCATATTTCCATGCAATCCTTAATCCCAACAACAATGCCTCATACTCAGCAATATTGTTAGTGCATTCAAAATTAAGTTTGAAGGAAAAAGGAAACTCTTCCAAACTAGGAGAAAGCAAAACTATACCAGCACCATTTCCAAATTTGGAGCAAGCTCCATCAAACAGCAAAGTCCAAGGAGAACCTATCATATCAAGGCATTCTGATTTATCCATCTTGTTCTCTTTTCCATCAGCAAAACCAATGAAGTTGTCAACATCTACATCAGCAAACAACACTTCATAAGAAGCATTGTTGGGATCTTCAATCAAGTGCAACATCTTCTTTTCACCATAGAGTTTGACAAGGCTGCCCTCAATGGGAATGGTGGAAAAGGACATGTCCATTTGAACACTACCACCAACACTTGCAGCCCATTTTCTTGACAAAAGCATACCCCATTTGGTAGGGCAATCAACAATTACAACATCAAGTTTTAAATTCTTACCCGGATAGGCTGCAAGTTGCACTACTAAACCCTTCACACAACCAACAACCAACACTTCCCTTGAATCCATGGCTGTACATTTCCCATATGTTGTCACTTTGATATCCAACTCATTCATGACTTCTAGAGGCATGACATTACATGATGCACCGGAATCAAACATGCAATTGTGAAGCAACCTATCTTTTATGAGAAAAGTTGTGAAAAATGGATCAACATTCAATTGGGAATCAACCAAGGATGTCCCCAAATATACTTCAGGTGCCTCTCCAAGATCTTCCATCGGTGGTGGTGTTTCAAGGCCAACAATGATTTGAAGAGGAGTCTCAACAACATTTACATTTCTGCTTGGGGTAATCTTCTCTTCTTTCAATCCCAAGTACTCAAATGCTCTCTTCTTATGCTCAAGAATTCTAAGCAACTCAATGATGGGAACACTCACTTTAATTTGACTCAATACTTGGGCAATATCATATGGAACACTCTTTGGTAAGACAACATTGGAAGGGAAACAAGAAGGTTCATCAGATGGAGAAGTATTCTTGGCAGCCTGGGCATGAAGAGGACTGATATTTTTGCATGGGACAACAGGGTTCTTGGCAATTGTTTCTTTTCTAGGATTGTCTTTGGAATGCTTGTGAGCAAGGGTGTCTTTGGCTTGGCTTGAGGACCAGCTCCTCTAACAACTTTACTTCTAGTATTATACTCTTTCTCTTGACCAACCACAACATTCATTAACAATTGTCTATCTTCCTCTCGAAGGAATACCACCATCATACTTCTTGATCATTAAAGCCCTTAGATATTCAAAGTCATTATTAGGAATTTCAAAGCTTGAACAACATCTACCTCATGAGTTTGAGGAAGAGAAAGAAATGGTACCCTCTTTATGCAATCCCAAAAGGTTGCAAGCAGTCCTTGCACTTATCACATCTGTTGATGTTGTTGCTTGTTGTGAGCTTGAAGAGCTGCCCATCATACAAATGTCATCATCCATTTCATCTTCATTATCATCTTCAATAACTTGCTGGTCCATTTCACATGGAGGATGAGGAAGAAAACATCTATCACACCAATCCATATCAGCAATTTCTTGAACAACAACTCTTGCAGTTAGAGGGTCAGGCACCACTCTATTTTCACGTGCTTGGGGTTGTCTATTTCCTCCACCAACAAGCCCTTTACCTCTATCATCTTGTCTTTGATCACCCCTAGGATGATTTCCAAATCTATCATGGTTTTGAGTTCTTTGTTGTCCTTGTGAACTTTTCCCAATTCCTTTCTCATCCCGGGCTAATTTGTAAGAAATTTCTTTGACAGCCCCTACCAAAGTCTTGACAACATCTTCTAAATCAGCACCCTTGCTAGCTTGAGGCTTCTGGGGTTTATCAGCTTCACACCATCCCTCTTAAGTGGTTTACCAATAGCTTTAATATTATTTTCAATTTGAAGTGCCATGGTGAAAGCTTGCCTCAAGTTTGTAGGATTTTTGTCTCTCAAGTAATAGGCTACCTTTTTATCAAATGCATCTGCATATTTAATCAAACAAGATTCATCACAAGGCCTCAAGATGATAGGAAACCTTCTCAATGTTTTGTTAAATCTTGTATTGAAGTCATGGACTATCTCATTCGGGTTCTTCTTGATATTTTCAAATTCAGACAAAAGAAATCTAGGATCAGTCTTGTCACCATATTGCAACCTAAATGCATTTTTCATCTCAATCCATGAATCAATAGAGTTATCAGGTAGAGCCTTGTACCAATCCCTAGCATCTTCTTCAAGTGTATGGATAAACAACTTGATATATACATCCTCAAATTCTATCTCAAAATCTTCCATCATATTATCAAACAGTTTGAGATGTTGATCACCAGTAATGGCATTGTTACCTTGGAATTTTGGCAACCTATTTTTGACATCTTGTGGGACAACATTTGGGTAACCATCCATTCCTCCAAAATTTATAGGACCAAAAGTGTTAACAACAAATGGAGGTCTAGGCTGAGCCATATTGTTTGGTGGGGGTGATCTTGGAGGTGAAACAAATTGGTGAGGAGTACAATATCCTTGGGGCTCAAGAATGTGATTCACAAGATTGGTATCTTCTAAGTGTTGATTTCCTTGGGAAGTTTTATTTGAATTAAAACACAGAGGTGTAGATTGGAGAAGGAACTTACTAGGTACAAGTAGAAGGACCTTCACCAGCTGAGGCAAACAAGTTTATGAGAGGATTTCCTAAATCAGAATCACTTGAAGAAGAGTGATAGTCTTCTACCAAAGGTTGATCTCTCTCACCAATGATTGTATCTTTGTCTGATGTCTGACCTTTAACCACTTTCCAAACTCTTCTCCCTTCCAACTCTGAGTTTCTTAAGTCTGAGAACAATTTTTTAGCAGAGTCTTTAAGGAAGAGAGATCTTCTTCCCTCCAGTTTTGTAGAGATCAATAACACAAAAATAAATGATGAAAGCTCAAGACACTGGTATTTCTAAATTCAAATCAGCATGGAGTCACCACTAAGGAATTTCACCTCAGTTGTGCAAGAATGCACTAAAATAATTTGTCAAATGCTTGCTAATACTGATAACTTTGCAAGGCTCTACAAATCAGATCTTCCTCTTCTTAAATCAATCAAAAGACAAAGCAACCAGGCTATATAAACTGCTGGTAAATGCAAAAGAGTAGGCTGAGCTTGAAATTTTTTCCTAAAACTTGTAGATCTGAAGTACAAAACAATATTCAAGAATGCAACAGCTCAGATACTTGAATATGCAAATGCTCAAACCCTCAAACACTCCAAAAACACCAAGAAATTGCAAGAACTCCCAGCAATGGTGCCACTCGGGTGTTGGTATCCAGATTTAATCTCCTTCACAACTTGAACAACATCATGCATTTACACAAGACACTCAAGGGTAGATAGATGATTTGTATGTCATTTGTAGCCAGAGGAGCACATCTATCTAGCTTGTTGGCACTCAAGATTTGAGGGAGTGGATAGCACCTTCAAAAGGATCTTGATCTGATCCTCACTGTTTTAGGTTGTGCCTATCAACCAAGGCAAGAGAACCTATATTGCAGCCCTTGTATGGTAAAGGAGATTGAGATATCCTTGTATTTTGCACATTGTGTGGAGATGGCCTTGGGAAAACATGATCAATTATCCATTATTCAAACTCAAAGGAGTTGTCACTACTAAATGATGGAAATGCTTTCAAGACAAGGCTAAGGCTGCTAGAGACATAATAAAATCCTGATATGCTTTGTGCATTTTTGTGAATGGGTTGTATTCTTTTGTTAACACACAATGCAATGCAGGGGTAGTATGGGTAGGATGAGTTAGTTTGAATGAAATTTTGTTGGGAGATGTTTAGACAAGACTAGCTAGGAATTACCAACTTCTTTGAGAACCTTTGCAAGAAATTTGTAACACCTACACAACAAGAATACTTCCAGAGGTTTTAAATGCTCCTTCAACAGGATATGTGCACAAATGGAGGCCCAAATCTGCACTCTTCCACACAACCTTTGATAACCTACCACAAAATCTTGAAGCAAAATACCAACAAAGTATCCAGAATCCCTATTTAATCATGACCTAAGGTGCACCCAAAGGTTTACAAACAATCTCAATATTCAAGGACAGTAAAATGATTTTAAATTTGTTTATCTTCTATTAGATGAAGGCTCTTCTGAATATAAGATTGCAAATGCCATTAAACCATCAACAAGAAATGAGACCCTGTATGATCAAAGAGATCCTAAACACAAGATTGCAACATGAGCAAGAAACACAAATTGAAAACATTCTGAGACATAAGCATATGCAAATTTTGCCAAGAGATAACACCACATAATCCAAAATTTGATCAAATACATCAATAAGGGAATGCTATAAGAACAATCTCAGAGCCTGTTGATGGCTTTACAACTGAAACCAACTCAACATGATGAAATATGATACAAAATGGAATTGAAAATGGCTCTCAGGTGGTTTTCTCAGAGAAATGGATTTCTTTCCAACCTTTTTGCTTGAAAATTCTAAGTTTTTTTCTCTCTGTCTCCCCTTTACAAATGCTTCAAAAATACATTTTATATCTCATGCCAGCTTGGAACCTTGCTTCCCAAGCAAAGAATATGCTTAAGGGATCAAATTTGTTACAAAACCCTTCATCATTTCATGAAAATGACATCAAACTGTAAAATAGCTCGCATATTGCAAGGATGCACAAAAATTTTAAAATATTGCATGAGTTTGGATCCTTATCCATCCCAGGGTCACATTTTTGGCATTTAGGCATGCCAACATGCTTTAGCAATCATTTTCACCTTTTACCCTTTCAATTTTTACCTCTGCAACTTTTGATTTTCACCTTTCACATTTTTTACATCGGGCCAAAGAAAAAATGCATCAAAAACATCACAGATCATCAAATTAGCTCATGAAAATGGTGCCATTGTTCTCAAAAGGCCGAGGGGACTCAAAATCATATAAGGTCGATGAATTTTGATGAAGAAATGTGATTTCCAAGCTCCTTGGAGCTCCCATGGCCCAAAAATGAAATACACAAGTATCATTGATTTTGATCAACTTTTAATATCAACCTTACACGTGGATAATGCCATTTAAGGAATAAGCTCAAAACTACCTTTTTGACCTTTGGATGGGGTGGGACACGTGTCACAATGTGATTGGATCGACCTCCCATGCTTTAGAAATGCATTTGTGACCCTTTTTTACCTTTGGAAAATTTTTACAAAAAATCTCGCTTCTCCCTGGACCCGCCACGTGTCCACATGTGGGCCCCAAAAAATGCGGGCTCATTTTATGAATTTTGGCACTTTTTGAAAAAGGAAAATTTTCTTAAAAATTTCCGTGGGCCCGAACACCCGTTCTCTCCTCACCACGTGGTTCTCCCATTCGCCGCGGGTCCAAGCCTCCCACCTTGCCATCGAACCTCCCTGCCAAATTTGTAAAGTTTTAAAAAGTTTCTCCCCAGTCTAAACCTCCACCCCTCCAAAAATGTTCCTTCATTCAAATTTGATTGCACCAAGTAGACAAAATTTCACAAAATTTGATTTTGATTTTTTCCTTAAAAGCAAACATCTGTAAAATTTTCAAACTCTCCCAAGGCCCCGCATCTCTATTTTGCATTTTCGGACACGTGTCCTCTTCTTACTGGTTGAGGACCCTCGGGTCAGAAAGTGACTTTTGTACCATTTGAAGTTAAAAACTTCAAAACCATCACAAAACCCACCGACCTGTTCTTTCCCTTTTGGACACGTGTCGCTTCATGACTCATTGCGGAGCTTTAGCTCAAATCTAAACTTTAGAAATTTAAAGAAAAAACTTCAAATGCATCAAAACCTCTCCCCCTCATATAATTTCTCCTGGACACGTGTCCATCTACTATTGGATATGGGCCTTTGGGTCAAAATTTCCCCTTGACATCTTGAGTCAAAAACATCAAAATTTCACCAACCTCTTCCCCATCCGCATTCCCAGACACGTGTCCTCCTCCATTGGATGAGGCCTTGAGAAAAAAACTTGACTTTGAGAATTTTGCAAAAATGAAAGCCAAAATTTTAAGGTAAATCTGCCACTCCTCGACCAATCAACATGTGCCACGTAGGCACTCTTTATAAAAGGTGGATCCATGGACCAAATTTTCTCCCTTAAGCCAAAATTTTAAAAAAAACAAGTTAGAAAAAATTTCTAACCACCCCTGGCCAATAGGAACCCGCCATGTTGCAATAATGTTATGATGATGAATTTGATGGGAGTAGAATACGCCGTATGATGACCAAAATGTCAAAAATATCAGAGGATGCCCTAGAAATCAAATTTTTGACAAGGAGGTAGATTTCTTGATTTTAAACCAATTGAAACATGATTTAACATTGTTTTGACCTGGGATTGGGAAAACACTTGCAAAAACTTGGGATTTGATCAATTTTGAGTTTTTTCATGATTTGACAAAGGAGAAATGACACAACCCGTAAAAATGAAGAAATTAGGGCACAAATGGGGGGAAAATTTGGAAAATTATTTCAGAATAGGGAAAAATAACAACATTATGAGCATTTTGAAAGTTTTCTAGAGAAATTTGGAGAAATCGAGCTTGCAGACCATCCAATCGACCAATGAAATGTTTTGAGTAGAATTTGACATGAAAATTTTAAGGCACATTATGAAAACTCAATAATCACCACTCCAAAAATGAAGGGAATAAATATATCAAAATATTCTCCCTCGAAGGAAACACACTTTCGAGTGCTAAGCAAACTTTGAATGGCCACTAAATATCAATAAAAACTTAGATACGGTGACAATCATATCCCGTAATGGGTAATAAGAGAAACGAACAAACGAATGGGAAATGAAATGAAAACCTCAACAAACATTCCTATCTAACCATATTCCAATGAAGGTTACTTGCCTCCCAAACAGGATTAATCAAATAAAAACAAAATATGTGTTTGGGTTCTAATCTAGTAAACAAAATATGCATAACCCTTGATTATTCAATACAAGTTGGGTATTCAATGAAAATATAGTTACTCAATAAGTCGACCAAAAAGAGTTGGTCTTCACTACTATCAACAAGTAAACGGGATGATAAAAAGAACATAAGAATTTTCCCCTATCACGGACATATGTCCAAAACAATATCTCGCAAAGAGCTTCATGAATGTAAAGGAGTATAGTCACATGATGTAAGCCCCTATGAACCACAAGTAAATTCGACATCTATTAGCAAAATGAAATCCCCTAATAATATTGGTTTCAATCGATAATAACAAGGAGAAATAATTCAAGCGAAATCCATATGATTTCATAAAAAACTTGGCATCCTTCTCACGTTTTCAAGTTACCAAAACAAGGTAACAATCCGACAATGAAATTAACACAAACTTAGCATAATATCCAAGGAAGTTCTTATCCAGATAAGCCAAACACAACTGAAAATCAAAAACCTAGATTCACAATAATACAACACACACAACATCCTAATGCATCTGAAGAAACCAAGTCAAAAATTCCATTGAAGCAAGGAGAAGAAACACAAAACCAGAACCAAAAAGTTTTAATCAAGAGTAGAGTTCTTTTAATGAAGACACTTAAATAAAAGAAGAAGATTTAATGAGATAGGGCCTATCATGCCTGATAGAGCTCCTGTCTTCTATTCCTTATTATAAATATTCAAGCAGAACCTTGATAGCAAATTTTCCATGAAAACACCAAAACTAGGCTCTTAAACCTTTTGTCTCTTCCTCTTATAACTTTCTAGCTTGATTTTGTTTTCATCACCGCCCGCAAGTTGAAAATAGGCATGCATGATTCAACCTGGAAATTTGAAAATGAAAAACCACATGCAGAGCTACAAATCTCACCAAAAACCAAGTGAAACAATGAAAACCTGAAAACCACATTTTTCTCCAACTTCTCCTATTTTCCAGGTTGTTTTCGCAATGGTCAAGATCAATTAATGCAACCAGGACTGAAAGATTCCTTCCTTATCTCTCACCTTTGCCAACTCTTTATTGGCTATAACCAAGTTTAAAACTCCATGCAACCAAACTTTAGCAGAGGTGACAACTCAGCCTCCTCTAAACTTTCATGCACTCGCCAAAATTGGCGGTAACAGGGTGTTTAAAGCCCCATTAAAACCTCTTAAATACTTAGAGATTGGTGCCACTACACCTCTTTATATGTCATCCATGCCATCCCCTTTAGGTTATTCCATACCCTTAGGTTACGTTCATAAACATTAGATTGGAAACCAACTTAGGTGCTAGGTTAGTTTATTAGTTTAGTCTTAAGATATCCTAGTTACATGTCTCAGGATTCCCTTCATCTAATAAACAACCACATTAATAAAATCATCTAGCTTAAACTTAGGATAGGATAACAACTTAGGAATTTAGATAACATTAGGTCCCCTAATAATTATTAAAATACCAATTCAACATTACCGAATGAAGAATCCAAATGATGTTATTGGATCACTTAAGAAGGATGTGAGCAGAAAAAGTCACCCGTGATCCCGTGGCATCCTCGATTCGAAAAACTAATGTTTTGCCCAGCTCGGTCAAGATGACCTTGACATCATAAAATCAAAAGCATGCCTTAGATCACTGAAATTGATCCAAGGTATAGCTATCCTACATCAGAAACCATAAATACTGAAGCACAAGTTTAAATTCAATAAAGACTTATGAATGAGTTTAGGCTAAATCAATTTCCTCTATCCACATGTAGTGAACATTCAACATAAGAAGGAATGAAATACTTCATTTTAAATTTAGAATTGACATGGTAGGATTGTATCTATTTTTAGAAGATAAAATATTATCTACAACAAACATGATTACTTAGTTCATAAGAGTACACCATCTTCAAACAAGAATCACATATCAATGTTTGCAACTTCGAGTACAGAAGTCATCATAGATATCAACCATGTTAGAGGCATTACATACCTCCCCCATAAAAAGCATCATCATCCCAATGGTTTATTTAGTCCATATTTTAAACAAGAAAAAATAACATAATTATAGTTCTTTTATCCACAAGTTCCTAGACATAAACATGATTTGAGGAATTTAAGTTTTCATAATTCATCACAACATTAAATAGTTGTTCCAAAGACTAATAAAATATAGTACATGCCTAAAACTAGATGAAATGAAAGATAGCTTTAAAACAAAGTCTCTAATTGTTTCCAACATCAGAACTAATTATGTTCAAAGAAATGAGGAAAAATAGTTTTCATGTCATCAAGGTTTTCCCATGTTGCACTTTACTCATTAAATCTGGTCCCACTAAACCTGCGTTGACTAATTTCATGATTTTACAAGTGAAACCGGTGAGTTACCAGCGCTCTTATGGGTTCAACCAATATTATTCCTAGGTCTTGGACTTACACGAGAATCCCAATTTAACACGTGATAAATCTAAAACATATTTCTTAAGAAAATAAATATGGAAAACATCATGCATTCGTGATAAATTGGGAGGTAATGCTAAGAGATAAGCTACAGGGATAATCACTTAAACAATTTTGAAAGGTCCCACAAAACAAGGTGATAATTTGGCATCCTTGTCAAAGGTTATAGAGCTCTTTTTAGGCTTAACACGTAAAAATTCTTTTTAACCGAGTTCAAATTTATTGTCGACCCTTTTCAGATCTACATAAATTTTCTACCTATCTCGTAACTTCTTTTAATCGTTCACGAATCATTTTAACTTGTTGTTCCATTTCAGTAAGAATTTTAGGTCTAATTACCTCTCTATCTTCAATGCTATCCCAACTAACTAGAGTTTTGCATTTCCTTCCATACAATGCTTCAAAAGGTGCCATTTTTAAAGAGGCATGATACGTATTATTGTAATCAAATTCAACTAGAGGAAGATATTCTTCCCATTTGTATTGCTGATCCATGTAGTACATTCGTAACATATCTTCCAAAACCTGATTTACTCTCTCAATTTGACCATCTGTTTCGAATGGTATGCAGAACTAAAATTTAGTTTTGTTCCTAAGGATACATTTAGTGTTTGCCAAAAATGAGATGTCATTCTAGGGTCCCTATCAGATATAATCAATTCAGGTACTCCATGTAATCTGAAAATTTCATGCACAAATATTTTCACTAAAACAGGTGAATCATCTTTAAGATTACCAACAATAAAATGTGCTACTTTTTTCAATTTATCAACCACAACTAAAATAACATCATGTTTATTTCTAGACATAGGTAGCCCCTAAAAAAATCCATACTAATTACTTTCCACTTATATTACAGTATTCTATGAGGATATAATAAACCAAATAGGTGCATATGCTCAACCTTAACATGTTGACATTCCAAGTAGTGTGAAATAAAATCAGTTATGTCTTTCTTCATCCCTTTCCAAAAATATTGTTGTTTTACATCAGCAAGCATTTTTGTAATACCAGGATGTCTGAGTAAGGTGAATAATGAAATTCCATCATTAACTTTTTCCTTAACTCATTCCATGAAGGTTCATATACCCTCTTTTCATATCTTAAAATGCCTTTTTTATCAAAGTTAAAACCTTTGTATCTTCCATCATTTGGATCTGTATAAAGTGTTGTTTTTACCTGCTAAAAGTATAAATCAAATTCCATGATACTTTTCAACTCGTCCTTACACCGAGTTCTCAAAGTTCAAGTGCGAAATATGTTTCCTATGGCTTAGTGCATCTTCCACTCTATTTTCTTTTCCTTTAATGTAACTTATGTCAAAATCATATTGTGACAAAAAATCTAACCATCTTCTTTGTCTTGCATTCAAATTTGGCTGAGTGAATATATACTTCAGCCCAAGATGATTAGTTTTTAATTCAAAAGGTCTTCCTAAAAGGTAATTCCTCCACACTTGAACTATGCGAACTATGGCGTAAAGCTTTAGGTCGTGGGGGCATAATTCAACTCATGTAACTTTAGTTTTCTTCTTTCATATGTTATAACATGATCATTTTGCAATATAATACATCCAGTCCTTCACCGGATACATCTATAACTAAATCAAGTTTCCATTTGGATCTAGTACAGCCAAAGTAGGTACATATGTTAACTAATCTTTAAGAGTTTTAAATGTTGATTCACATTTATCACTCCACACAAACTTTTGATCTTTCTTTTGTAATGAAGTTTCCAGGGAAACAACTTTTGAAAAGTCCTTAACAAACCTTCGATAGTAACCAACAAGCCCCATTAAGCTTCTGACTTCATGCACATTCTTAGGTGTGGGCAATTCAGTTATGGAAACAATCTTTGATGGATCAATTGCTATTCCATCTTTGCTTATAACATGTCCTAAATAGTGAACTTTTGTTTCATAAAAAGAACATTTGGAAAACTTACCATACAATCTTCTCTTTCTTAAAATTTCAAGTACTATTTTCAAATGCTCATCAATGCTTTTAGAATAGATAAGAATATCGTCCAAGAATAAAAGTACAAACTTGTCTAGGTATTCTTGAAAGATATTATTCATTAAATTCATAAAATTGGTGCATTTGTCAAACCAAAAGGTAAAACCGTGAATTTGTAATGTCCATACCTCATTCTAAAGGTTGTTTTATGAATATCTTCATCTTTGATTCTTAACTGGTGATACCCAAAACAAAGATATATCTTAGAATATATTGATGCAGCTCGCATATGATCAAACAAATGATCAATTCTAGGAAGTGGATATCTGTTTTTATTGTTGTTTTGTTTAACATCACATAATCAATACAAAATCTAAGTGTTCCATATTTATTTTTCAAAAATATTCTTGGTTCTCCCCAAGATGAGACACGTGGTCTTATAAACCCTTAGACAACATGTCTTATAATTGTTCCTTAAGCCTACCGGTTCAATGGTAGTCGGTCGATAAGGTGCCTTGGAAATAGGCTCAGTTTTTGGTTTTATTTCAATTGTGAATTCAAATTGTTGTTTTGGCACAAGACCGGGTAGTTCTTCCAGAAACACATCTCTAAAATCTCTTAACAATGAAAACATTTCCAAGAAATCACTATCCCCTTCAGTTGTTTTAGAAATTTTTATTGCATACAAAGTGTAGTCTTTATTTTTGCCTTTTTAAGTTACATAGTTGACAATTTTCTAATTGAAATTTCTCATTTTACACCTTGGATGTCTGTTGTTTTCTATAGATCATCAAGATAACTAATGTTTTTTTCAAAACAATTAACTTTTGCTTTATGATCGGTAAGCGGTTAAAATATATTATGACATCATATGACCCCAAAGGAGCAACAAAAAGATCTACTTTTGTGGAAAATTTAGGTAATTCTAGGAATCTGCTCCAAAAAGACATTTACTAATAGTATGGACAACATTATTTCTATAATGTACGGTCAAGATTTTTCCATTATTTCAGCTTTTTATTTTAGTTTTGTAGCTAATTTACCAAAAATAAAACATATTGTAGCTCAAATATAAAAAACTATAGTAATAGGCATACCAAATAATTTATGTAGCACTTTTATAGGCCTAACTTGATTTTGGCTTGTTTATCACTCTTTTGCATGTATGTATCTTATGTTGTTGATTGCTATCATCTTTCTTTAGAGGGCACTAATTTGCATAGTGATCCTTACCATAGTTGAAACAACCCCCTACAGGTCCTCTTTTTGGTTCAAATTTATTTCCATCCCTAAAATTACTATTTTCCCTCGAACGACTTGTCCATTGTTATTATTCTTCACAAAGTTGTTTGAATGTTTGTAGTAGGTTTATTTGTTGTTTTTTCTTATTATTATCAATTACAAACTTATTTTTGGCACCAAACTTTTTCCATGCCACCTTTTTGGGTGCAAGAGATGAAGAAGAATTAGGAATTTTCTTATGATTCTCTTCCTTATGGGTAGAAATTACTTTTAATTTTTATTCCTACCAATTTTTTTTTTTTCTACAACCCCTTTTATGGTAGTTGGGTTGTGAACATCTACTTCACCCCTATGATAGGGTTTAATCCCATACTAAACTTTTGTATCTTGAACTTCTCGTCATTTTTATCATTGAGGCACATACTTAAGAAGTTTAGTAAACCTCTCCCTATACTCTTATTCATGTTAATTTTCCTTGCATTAAATTCTGAAATTCTATCATTTTATGATCATAATAGAATTGTGGCAGCCGAGCGTTGCCTAAAGTAGCTCTTAAACCGATCCCAAGTGATGCTTGATTCACTAATGTTTAATTCAGCTTTATGGTTGTCCCACCATGAGGATTACGATGCAGCCTAGAATTGCCGGATAATACCCTAGTCGCGTTGGCACATCACTCGGCCTTGGATCGAGTGCTCACCCAAAGTGCACAAAGGTACCAGGTCCCTCTTTAAGGTTGTTGTAGCAGGATGTTAGCACGATGAAGGAGGAAACATATATATTCATAACTAATCCATGCTTCTATAATACATGCTACCCTCGGATCTATGAAAGAACAAGCTTAAAAAAGTAATCATGATTAAATCAATAACATTCACTACTCAATTACACAAGAATTACACTTTGATTCAGCCAATATCTTCCATCTTTAGTAAATACAAAATCTCCTTATAGTATTATCAATCTATACCAATACGCGTATGGATCTGATACAGATAATTTAGACATATGTGTATATTCTCTGTTACACACACACACACACACACACACACACACACACACACACACACACACACACACACACACACACACACACACACACACACACACACACACACACACACACACACACACCTCTTTTCTACTATGTACCTAACATCATATATATAGGGTGGGGACTTTCCCTTCATCGCTTATCTATTCCAAAAATAGACAGCATGCTATTAATAGCCATACGTGGTTTACAAGCATAGCCACACATGCAAGTGTGCTATCTATAGTCCTCTTGTAGTTAACTAAAGTGTCAATTCTATTCTCAGCTTGTCTCCATGTAAAATGCTTGATCGATCCTCCAAAGATAGACAATGCATGGTGTGCACGTCTCTACATCATTGGTGTGTTCCACACACCATCTTCTAAAAATAGGTCTTCATGCTCAAAATCAGCTAAGTCCAGATTTGAACTTTCCTTCGCACGTGGGCCCTTCCTTTCCTTCCGCACCTTTGATCCTAGCCTTCTATCCTGCATGGAATCCTTGTGTGATCTTTGACAAGTATTCTTTGATCAACATTACCCCACACTAATCTCATTGTCATCCCGATAATGGATATTTCTAAAAATTGAAGTAAAGAATAGAAGAATGGAAAGAATAAGAATGAAATAATGTAGATAAATAAATAATTTCTATGAAGTTATGAGGCAAAGCATCCTCTCGTATCAGTTTGAAGTATTAGCTCTAGATACTCCTCTTTTATTTAAGCGTCAAAACACTCGTCATTCGGTGAGTGCTTTCTCTACCTTTTTGGGATGTCCACAACAATGGATTCCAACTCATCCCTCGCAATCTCTCCTTTCTCATTCGATGAAATAACACAACGTTGGACATTGATCTCATTCTTCCTTCTAAAAGGTCCATCTTCTGCGCAATTAGCTTTCCAAGCTCTTCTAGTCGAGTCTTTTGTGGCTCTTGTACTACTTCTAGGGCCTCACACTTTTGTTTAACCATTGAAAATATTTCTGCATGGCCCAATTTCTCATCCTTCATCACTTTCTGGACCTCATTATTCTCTTCTAGGGTCTTTATGTTGATAAGCACTTCAGAGATGTGCATATGTTTAAATCTGGTATGCTTTCTTCAATACTTCTGTAATGCCCGTAATGACCCTTCATAAGATGTAATATTTCACATCACCGATGCTTTCTCGAGTTTGTCATATTGCTCTAATATTTTTGTCGCTTGCATGTGCAGAGGTTTGTCTTCAAGTATCAAGTCCACCAACTTTCCCACATAGTGTATCACTGAAGGAAATGTCTGTGGTACCTTGGCCTCCAAGTTTGGCATTACTCTAATGACATTATCCCCAATCTCATCTACGATGTTGATAAACACCTCATTCTTCTTCTACATGAAGTCCCTTTCCTATGTTATGTGTGTTATCTTTACATCCTTTGTCTTCACTCCTCACGCAATGCTTTGATTGTGGCAGTTTTGTCCATGTTTCTTCTACCCACCTCAGCATAATCTTTCACCAATGCATTTCTAACCTACTTATTTGACATGACAGTAGGCTTTATTGTCATGTGTCTAGCTTGAGGTGCCTTCTTCAGTCATCTTGAAACACATGACTCTTCACACACATCAAAGTCAGGCTCATCCATGTGGGTGTGCATTGACCATGATAGTTGCTTTCGAGTGTGCATAGTCACCATATCCTCATCCATTAACTCCTAGCCGAATAAATCTTTATGTGCTATCATGATCTCGGAAGCGAGGTGATAATTTTTCTTGGATCCTCTACATACCCCAAGGTTGGTGGAATGTGCTCTCCACTTGTTCTTCTAGACCATTCTTTGCTTAGGAACTTTAGCTTCCAAATTTGGAACTTGTGTCTCCATTTCTGAATATTCTCTGAGTTGTCTCCTCTATTCTTTCTCATCCTCTTCTTTTTCCTTTGATTCCTCACCCTATTCTTCTATGTTCTCTAGAAGTGTAGGAGAATTAGGTGTGCTCTCCTCTGACTCTTCCACCTCCTCATTTAACTTTAGTTTCCTCCTTCTCTACATGGTCACCTCCTTTTATGGAGAGAGTCTGGGTGATTTGCACATAGTGGTTGGAGTAGCACCTTGGGTCCTTGTTCTCCTAAATACCCTCTTAAACATGTGCTCCCCTTAGACTACATTCAAGTCCTCATCATCCCCCTCTTGTGGTTGAGGTGGTGTAATGGCGCGCTTAGCTTCACCCTTATTTATAGGATGTCTCCTACCTCTATGCTCTAAACCACCACTATCTTCGTGCTCCTCCTCCTCATCCTCCACTTTAATTGGCTTTGTGGGCTTAGGCGTTGGGATGTTCTCCATTATATGCTTTCCCTTTGGTGGTGTTGGAAGTGTGAACTCACCTTCCACATATTTTTTATTCTCCATCTTTGGCTTCAGCTAGAGATACACCAATGCTACCCCCACATCTGCTACAACCAGACTTATTGGCTTAATATTCAAAGCACCTCCAAAATGATCCTCTCTATATAAGAACTACCCAGGATACACATACTTCTTCCTCAACGTATGGTAGTTACAGTCTACCTTATCTGCATTGAAGACTAGTCGATGTGTGTCTATAAATCTATGAATAGATGCTTGAAAATACCTTGCAGTGAATGTGTAAGGCACTATAAATCTATGAACAGATGCTTGAAAATACCTTGCAGTGAATGTGTAAGGCAATTTACACCAAGGGCTCCAGACTCCATATTTTATTGGGAAGCGTGTGATGTAGAAATACCGATATACGAGAAAACTAAATGTGTTTCCCTACCCTGCTTTGGTAGGTCCTTTGGGATGCACCACTCTTCCCCAAATGTTGCACGGAGCCTTTCATACCACTTCTACACCATTTACTTTACATCATCTTTCATGGCCCCCTTGCATAGGTACTTGTTGAATCTTTTAGCTGGGGACTTGTTCTCCATTGGATATTCCCATACTTTTTCCTTCGGTCCGTCTGGTACTCCAATCTCCATGAAAACTAGTGATAGTAGAATAGACTCAAAGATGATCTTCCCCCTTATAAGTGCTTCTTTGAATATTTACTCTATAATATAGCCTGTAATGTTGTAGATTGTCCCTTCTGACATCTTACGCACCACATGTAAACACATAGTATTTACCTGTGACCACCACTCTTGATCATTCAACTTGGTAACAAGGTGTGCTACAACTTGAAAAAATAGATAGTTCTTCAATTTATCTGTCCATTCCTTTGAGACCCTTCAGTGCCTAATTCTTGTTTGGTCTTTAAAATCACCACTTTATCTATGAGATCATCTTTTATGTCCTCTCCTATGGCCTTTAGACTTGTAATTGATGAGAAAAGCGTAGATGAGATTCTAACTATGTGTCCTGTAAAGTAGAAGTCTTCGTGCACCCTTCTCATGAGCCACTGATACAAGGGCTCATACTTCCCAAAATATGGAAGCTCATACAACTAGTAGACCCCAATTCTCTTCAAAATATTCTCACCCGCATCATCATAAACTAACATGTCATCCGTCATGCGCTTGTTCATCCTAGCAGTGAGTAAGGAATTGAGCTCCTTCTTGTTCTCTAGAGTCTGTGATTATATTCACTTACTTTTCTCTTTCTAATGGGTGAATCCCATTCTGGCCGATGATGAATCCTTCTAGATATTACATCTTTGAAAAATGGCTTTTAGGTGCCATCTCTTCCTCCTCGATGACCACCTTCTTCTTTCCTTTTACTACTACTGCAGATGCCTTCTTTGGTGCCATTTTTACCTTGCAAATGTCTCCTCTTCAACTCTACAACTTTGTGAATCAAACCCTAGCTCGATCCAATTGTGCCCTAGGTGGAAACTTCATAACCTAACTCTTTTTTTTCTCCCTACTTTACTCAAACCCTTCACCACTAGGGATGCAAGCTTCTTGTCACACAGATCTGGTTGTCACGCTTGGTTTCACACCCTTCACACCTTAACTTGATCACTCAACTCTTTACACTTGGCTCTTTCTTCAAATACTCTTAGTTGCAATGGTAAAAATGAATCCACATCCCTTCCTTATATAAATTTTTCAAATTTTTATGCATTTATTACTCCTCACCTACCAAATATCCCCTCATTCATTGACCAAATTTGTTCATTCTATGTGGTACATCTTTGTACCTAGCTATAACCTTCTAGCACACCTTCTTACCCTCTGGTCATAGACTTCTCTTCAGTGTGTGCTCCTGCACCCGAGTACCTCATCATTGTACCTTCTCTGGTAGCTATCATGGCCTCCGCTTACCTCGTGTTATATTGTTCTTTCATTCATCTCCATCCTTGGTCACTTTTGAGAAGCAATCTTCTTTTGACTTAAAGCACACTGTAGTAGCTTATTCCTTTCACCTTCCAATTCCCATAGTCTTTTACTTGGATAACGACAACCACCCCACACTAAAGGTATGTGTAGTCCTCTGCACATAGACATTCTTCACATAATAATTAGCTTCATATGTGCAAGTGTGCTTATTACACAAAAACAACAACTAAATTGACAAAGCATAACAACAATGAAGGAAATACATTAAGGAAATTCAGAATTGAAAACCTAAGCTAAATGGCAATACTACCTTATTACAAACACCAAGAAGACTTATTTATAGTAGGGCTTAACCTACTCCCGTTAAGTGACCAGTAGCCGTGTTCCATCAAGTGCTTCTAGCTGAAAAGCACTGATGAAAGTATAGAAGTGATAACATATATGGCCCCACCTAATGTACTTTGATCTTTCCTATATGGAGCAAGAACTTTGAGTCATAAAGAAGTACCATTTGTCAATCTCAAACTTCTTATCCCTTATTTTTTTTGTCATGTCATGCCTTCTTCTGGCCTTTTCCTACTTTTGACTCCATCATGTTATGTCTCATCACTCATCCAATTGAATCATCTTTTCGATGTGCTCTTCTAAAGCATGTTCATCAGCTAGACCTCTAGTGCACGCAATGCGCAAATAAGGTAACATAAATTCTATAGGGAGAACAACTTCCTTGCCAAACACCAACTGAAATGGTGTGGCTTTGTTTAATCTCTTGTAAGTTGTTCTAAATGCCAGAGCATAGCTAACACTTTGTCATCCCAATCCTTTCTTCCAATATCACAAATTTTTGTCAAAGTCTGGCTCAAAATCTTGTTGAAGGCCTCAGCAGCTCCATTTTCCTGAGGATGGTAGGGTGTAGTTTTGTGGTGTGCAACCATAAACTCATCTAATAGGATTTTGATTTCTCATTCAAAAAGTGTGTACCTCTATCACTTGTCAAACTTAAAGGACATATATATCATGTAAGAACATTCTCCCACAAAAACCTAGCTATTGTAGCTATTGTATAGTCCTTCGTAGGTGTTGCTTCTGCCCACTGTGTGAGATAATCTATGCAAGTAATGATATAGCATGATCCGAGTCTATGCGTGCCTAGCAAAATAGGTCCTATAAATTCAATGGCCCATTTCTCAAATGGCTTAGCACTAGTAATTGGTCTCAAAGTCATCTCATCTCTTTTCCCTGGTTTTCCTAGGTGTTGACAATGATCACATGCCTTGCAATTTTCTTTACAGTCTTTATACAATGTCTTCCACCATAATCCAACAATTAAGATCTTCCGAGCAACGTGCATCACCGAATAATGTCCTCTTGTAATACCACCATGAGATTCTTCCATGATATCCCTATGCTCATGCTCTAATGCACAATGGTGTAATACTTCATCTCTACCTAGCTTGTAGAGGTCACCAATGATTAAGATAAGCGATTGTCGCACATATATCAAGTTACTTCTTCTCTAATTCTTTCATTCCTTATGGTGCCATACTGTTCGTAGAAAGAAAATAATGTCTTCTAATTCCATGGGTGCATGTTGTAACCTATATAACTATGCATCCGGCATTGTTTCTTTAATTGTCTGTGCATCCTCTCTTGAATTGATTCTAGATAAATGGTGCGGACCAGAATTTCTTTTCCTAGCTTCACCACAACCGTGTGAAGTCAAACTCTTGAAATAGGATCACTCATCTACATATGCACCCCTATAAGATGGGCTTGTTTACTAAGTACTTCAATGCCATGTGATCTATATAAAAAACTAACGGTGTTGCTAACAAGTATTGTCGAAACTTATGCAATGCATAGATCATTGAAAAAGTTTCAAACTCTGTAGTTGTATAATTTTGTTTAGTAGGATTCAGCTTTCTATACTAGCAAAACAGATTGGATGATCTACAATACCTTCACTAGGTTGAGCTAACACGGCACCAATGGCCATGCCAAAAGCA
This sequence comes from Taxus wallichiana var. yunnanensis, assembly GCA_018340775.1. Taxonomy (NCBI): domain Eukaryota; kingdom Viridiplantae; phylum Streptophyta; class Pinopsida; order Cupressales; family Taxaceae; genus Taxus; species Taxus wallichiana. The sequence continues at coordinate 295,986,849 of CM031243.1, read as the reverse complement.
TCCATATGCACGTGAAATGGTTTATCCCATGAGGAAAGTGTAGAATGGGCACGGTAGTAAGTTTATCTTTTAATATCTCGGGCCTTACGCTGTCATGTTCTCCCCAATAAAATGTACATTTCCCCTTTAGTAACTCTTCCAAGGTACAAGCGATTAAGCACACCCTTTGATGAATTTTCTATAATATCTGTATGACCTAAAAATCTGCACACCCCACTTTGGTGGTAGGAACTTCTAGGCCTAAAATGACTGCAACCTTGGTGGATCAACTAGCAAACCTTCCTTGAAGATTATATGTCCTAACAATATCCCAAATGGTGTAGCAAATATGCACTTCTTGATGTTCAAAGAGATACTCAATTGTCTACATCATTCAAACATTAAGCGCATATTATCACAATGATCTTTCATAAGCCCATATATTGTCCAATCATCTAGGTATACTGCGTAAGAAGTTTTGAATAAAATATTTGAATTGCTTAACAACTATGCGCGAGAATACATGCACATTTTTCAATCAAAAGGTATCACAAGTATAGGAAGAACTACCCCACTTAGTAGCAAATGTTGTCTTCTCTTGATTCACCCGAGAAATCCTACCTTGATGATACCCAGAAAACCCATCTATGAAGGAATATATTTTGCACCCTATAACTCCTAGTATTTCCTTAGTGAATAGCAGTGTAGAGAATGGATCTGTGATGCATGTAGCATTTAGCTCCCTATAGTCCACACATATTCTAATCCATCTATCCTTCTTGATACTGATCACCATTGGGCTAACCCATTCTAACTCATCAAGGGGCTTGATAATGTCATATTTCAACATTTTATCAATCTCTTCCTTTACCTATTCACGCAAATTAGGATTCATTCTGTAAGGTCTCTTTCTAGCGGGTATGCACCGTCCTTAAGTTTTATCTTCATTGCCCAAGTGATTCGTGTAAGCCTTTAAGTTCATGATATCCTCGAGGGAATAAGTCCCGATAATCCTAAGTAACTTTATGATCTTTGTTACCTCCGAATTTAACCTTGAAGTAGTCTCCAATTATGGCCTCATTAGGTTCAACCTCCGAACCTATATTCACTTTCTTTGTCTTCATGGGTTTTTGATAGGAACATGTATCCTTATCTACACCTTGACTGCCCAAGACCTTGAGCACCCCTTGTGAATGTTCAATATCTAGGTTCTCAACTTCCTCGTCATCCACAATGTAGACCATCTTTCCTTTCTATTTCTCAAGGTAAGCGCGTTCAAGTAGTATGGAGTCCATTTCTTCTTCCTTTTCAAAACAAGCTCCGAAACTCTGCCTCACTAAATAATTCTTGAATATGCTCTTCTTCTTTTTCACTATCTCTCATAGTTAAGTGCTTGACAAATTTTAATGCCTCTTCTATAGGAGGTTTAGTCAAGAAGTAGACAAAGGTCTAGATCATTCTTGCAATCAAACCTTGCCAGTTTCTAGTCCTTCTATGTAGTTATACATATACATACCAAGCACGTGTGCATCCTTGTAGCATAGAATATAGTCGATGTACCCAGAGTGAAGGTGGTAATGCTTCCTATCCTATTGTCCAGAGTCTCTCACACTGTTGAATGTGATGTTGAACAGGTTGATCACCATGATAAGTGCAAATTTTTGTGGGTGAATTGTTCCTTACAAACCTAGTAGACAAAGTAACTCCAATCTCTTCCCATTTTATAAGATTATCTCTGTGGACTACCCACCAATGCGTTGTTGTCCCACGTAGTGTATATACTAACATATCTCTTCTCTTAATTTGATCTGTCCATTGTGTTTCCATGGCCTTCAAAAATGCAGGGAGATCTTTTGTCCCTGTATACAAGGGTATTGGGCTACATATCCATTGAATCGAAGCGAAGTCCATTCTTGTGCTTGCAACCACACTTTTCACCTCACGTCCTAATAATTCATACGTACCATGGGCCCAATTTTTGCAAGAAATGCTCGTAGTATCACTAATAGAATGAGAATCCTCCCACTATAGGATGCCATCTTTTGATGGCTCATTGACCTCTGGGTCCTAGATAGCATGTACATAGAATCTTTTAAGTCATCCTCACTTAGAGGCTCAACATAGGGTGTAGACTTCCCATCTATCAAAGGTATCACAACCCTTTCCTCCTTGTTTTCAAAGCTGATATACCCCTTATTGAATCTCAAGTTAGCATTATTTGCATAACACCAAGGGCATCCAAGAGAGGCCAAAAATTATCTTCTTCTACAAGTGCTAATACCTCAAAATCCCCAGTGAACTTGGCCCCTTGTATAGTTATAGATGTGTCTTTCAAAACTCCTATGGGAGTGGCCTTAGTCCAGGTTTTCCATAAACAACACATTAGATGATGGCTGCAATGAAGGCCTCCCCATTTGTACCCATGCATCTAATGTAAGCACATTTACTTCCACACATGTATCAATCAATATGTTGCTCAATAACCACCCATCCACAACAGAGTTCAAAGTAATTTCTTTATCATAGTCAATGCTTTATCGGGGAAGATTTGCATGTACAATATATCGTCTAGTCTTAAGACTTGTGCGCAGAGTGTTCCCTTTTAACCAACTTCCTAATAGTGGAATAATGTTCTCGTGGCGCAACATTTTGCACACCTCCTGTGAGATCATCGATATCATTTTGGACTATCTCGGTGATTTCTTCTACTCCTTTAGGTATTGTATCTCACCACGAAGATTTGTTAGCACTTCCATGGTATCTAGTAAACTTCATTTTAATGAGCAAGATCTTGGTACCTTGCATGCAAAAAATCCTCCTTGGTGATAGTAGGCTTCGGTGTAATGCCTCTCTCATGCGTCACGCTTGAGCACTTGTAGTAATCTTCACTAGAAATGCCTCAGTCTTTTCTGCAATCTTGGTCATCCAATGATCTTCTACCGCGCACTGGATTCTAACCATCCCAACACCTTTGTTTTCTTACTTATGTTGCTTACTCAGATGCTCATATAAATCCAGGCACTCTTCATAGCTATGGTTCTTTCCACAGAAAGAACATGTAATATTTTGAGGACATTCGTGCCTATAGTGGTCAAGATATTCGCATGTATAACATGTTCCACGAGGGAACTCACCTCTTCCTCCACCATAGCCTCATCCTTCATATCCACCATGATATCCACGTCCCCTTCCATGACCTCCTTCAAAATGCCCCTCATTCTTATCATAGCATGTTTGATTATGATCCCAATCCTGGTGCTCATTCCTACCCTTAGAATTATCTTTTATACTTGTCTGTTGTACTCCAATGTCTATAGCATCCTAGATCTGACCAATCAACTGACAATCCTCAATATCATGGGTCGTGGACCTACAAATCTTGCAAAATAAAGATACATTCTTCCTTATCGCATGCTGTAACAAAGGACAATGACTAGCATCATGATTCAAATGGAAAATCTCACAGTCCAATAGTAATGAGCATACAGATCTGCGAGGGCAACTATCCTTAGTGTGACCTTCCACTTCACAATCTATACACCAAATTCCTGAGCACGTTTCATGGGCTGAATTTTCTGATAGCTTCTCTAACTGCTTTGCCATAGTTGTAATCTGTGCCTCTAGGAATAGACTAATGCCAATGTTAATGCTCCCAACTTCCTTTGCATGTAAAGCTTCCTCCAATTCTTCACATGGATTAGTGTATGTATTATGTGATGTGCCCTTCTAAAAGGTGTAATCAATCCTCCAATAAACCATTGTGCATGTTGGCTAGCGTGAATATCATAAGATAGCTTAGATAGAAGTGTCTTAAAATGAGCATCATACTCACATACACTCTCAGTAGTGCCTTGCTTGATATCCTTGAGTGCACTTATACTCTTCTGCTTGAACTCAGGGATATGGAACTCTTTCAAGAAATCATCCCTCAATGCTACATAATCCACGTAAGTTTGATTAGGGTCAAACTTCCTATACTAGTTGTGCATGCACCCTATAATGTAGTGGTGAATTAACTTTCCTTTCGCTCAGCAGTCATGATCCCTTTAGCGCACCACAAGATTTCACACATATGCACATGTTTGGCAACATCCTCTATACCTCTATATTTTGGGAGATGAAGAGACATCTCCATATAGATATTATGTGGTTGCTGCGGACCTTGACCACTTGATCTAGAACCTCATGTGTTCCCTCTGCCTCCAGAACCACTAGATCCACCAGAACTAGAACCACATATACCTCTTGATCCTCCACCTGTAGCTAGAGTAGGACTTGTAGATGTACTCCCTATGCTTCGACAATAGTACTATACTAAACCCCTACAATCGATAGATGAAGTTATCGTAGAGTTCATGGGCATAAGGGATACAATTCCCATTAGAGATCACAAGAAAGGTTTCTTTATTGACTTAGATACATGTGCCTACTTTGGTGAGGAGGCTGAACTTCATGGTCAACAAAACTTAAAGAAAAGTGAGGTTAAAAGTTCCAATCAAGGTCCAAGTCACACAGTGAAAACCTCTTTGAGGCATTGGCTGACAAACAAATAAAAAATCAAAGGACAAACAAAGTGACCATGCCAAGGATGAAAATCTCATGGAGACATCCTTGGATGAAGATCTCAACCTACCTCCTGATCCTATGCGTATGGAAGACTTATCAAAATTACTAGTCGAAGAAACCATTGATGTGAATATTGGTATAGAAGAAGATCCCAAGATAGTAAAATTGGGAGCATCACTCTTGGCTAGAGAACAAAATACATTCACTATGTTGTTGCGAGAGTTTATAGATGTGTTCACATGGTCTTACAAAGACATGTTTGGCTTAGATCTGACTTTGTTCATGCACAACCTCATTGTGCACGTAGACGCTAAGCCGATCAAACAAAAACTCTGAAAGATGCACCCAAGAGTGGCCTTATTGGTTAAAGAAGAGTTGGAAATATTGTTGGTGGCAGGATTCATTAGGCCTAGTGATTATTCTCGATTGTTGACTCAACAACGGGGTATGAGATGATATCACTCATGGATAGTTTTTCAGGATACAACCAAATCAAGATAGCTAAAGAAGACTAGCACAAAACATCTTTTACGACTCCTTGGGGCACCTTCTATTATCAAGTGATGTCGTTTGGTCTCAAAAATGCAGGAGCTACTTATCAGTGGGCCATGACAGTAATTTTTCATGATATGATTCATGATATCATGGAGGACTACGTAGATGACATCCTGGGAAAGTCCAAAACAAGGGAGGATCACCCTGTCATTTTATGGCATATCTTTAAACGCCTGCATTAATACAAAGTCGGAGTTAAATCCAAAGAAGTGTGTCTTCGGTGTGCTATCAAGAAAACTATTAGGCTTCATTGTATCAAGACGAGGTATTGAGGTAGACCCTACTAAAGTGTTTGTTATTACTGAAATGCCTCCACCTAAGAATATCAAGCAACTGCGCAGCTTACAAGGGAAAATTCAAGCCATTCGCGCTTCATCTCCCAAACTTGTGGATAAGTGTCACTCATTCACCCACTTGCTTAAAAAGGATGTCACTTTCATCGGGGACTGAGAGCAACAAGTAAGCCTTTTCTCTGCTTAAACAATACTTGGCTAATCCGCCTGTCCTCATGCCACCAACTCTTAGAGAACTGTTCTTGCTCTATATTTCTACTACACAATTTGCTATTGGAGCGTTGCTCGCCCAATATGACCTTGGCCATAAGGAGAAAGTGGTGTATTATCTGAGTCACACCCTCATCACCTATGAGCTCAATTACCCTCAAATTGAGAAAGCTTGCTTGGCTGTTGTTTTTACTTTTCCAAAACCTTACCATTATCTATTGAATACTAAAACCAAGCTAATATCCAAGGTTGACCCACTCAAGTATTTCTTTGTCTAAACCCGCCCTCACGGGTAGAATGTATAATTGGATCATTCTACTTAGTGAGTTTGACATAGAATTTGTACATCATAAATTAGTTAAAGGGAATGTACTTGCGACGAGCTAGAGAAGCACCTTTGCAAGGTGCGGAACCTTTGAATCTAGATTTTCTAGATGCCTCCTTGCTCTACATTGAAGAATTTGTCGTATGGTAGATACATTTTGATGGATCCTTTATGTTTCATGGTTCAGGTGTAGGAGTAGTCCTTATTAATCCTTCTGGTGATCCTATACCACAAGATTTTCACCTGAGCTTCCCTTGCACGAACAACATTGCAGAGTATGAGGCACTTATTGCAGGAATGAAGCTAGCTATCAAGTGGAATATTCATCATGTCAAGGTTGTGGGTGATTCGCAGTTAATTATCAAATAGGTTAATGATGAATATAAGGTTAAGGATGACAAGCTCATACCTTACAAAAAGCTAGTGGAAACTCTAAAAGAATACTTTGTGTGCATTACATTTGAACAAATCCCTAGAGCGCAGAACAGATCGGTAGATGCCATGGTGACAGTGGGTTCTATGCTTCGTATTCCACCAGGGAATAATGACATGCCATTCTTTGTAGAAAATCTACGCCAACCCACGTATGACATGCCAAAATCTTACCTGGCTTGTGATGTTGTTGGTCCTAATTCCCCGTGGTATGAACCCATCTTTACCTATCTTAAGGACAACACATTCCCTCCCGATATCTCCCGTTCTAAAAAGCAAAGCCTGATTCACCAAATAGCCCATTACACCCTTTTAGGAGGTACACTTTATCATCGTGGCTACGATGGGAATCTGTTACATTGTCTAGATGTGACGGAGTCAATCCAAGCAATCAAAGAAGTACATGAGGGGGTGTGTGGAGCACATACAAACGCAGAATGGTCTTAGCTAAGAAATTGTTAAGAGTAGGCTACTATTGGCCTACCATGGAAACTGATTGTTGTAATTATGTCAGGAAATGTGTACTTTTCCAAAAGTATGGAAACTTCATTCATGCTCCATTGCAACCATTGCAACCTATCACTACCCCATGGCCATTCTCCAAGTGGGGACTTGACTTGATAGGAAAACTTACTCCTACTTCATCATATGGTCATACACACATCATCATGGCCACAGAATACTTTACAAAATGGGTGGAAGCTATCCCTTTAACCTATGTAACCGGAACCTAGATTTCTAAATTTATCATGAATCACATCATTTGTCGATATGGTATTCCCGCAACCATCGTTATAGATAATGGGAAGTCATTTAAGAACAAAAATGTAAAATGTCTTTGTCAACGGTTCCAAATCAGGTTAAAATGGTCCATGCCATATTACCCTCAAGGTAATGGAAAAGATAAGGCCACAAACAAGACTTTGGTAAGGATAATGGAAAAGATGGTCAGCAAAATAGGTCACAACTGGCACTTACAAATCCACCCAGCCCTTTGGGCTTACAAAACATCCATTCACACTCCTACGGGTGCAACACCATATTCCCTAGTGTTTGGGACAAAATCTATCATCCCTTTAGAGATCAAACTTCTATCCTTGAGAATTTCTCTTCGGGACTATCTAGATAAGGATGAGGATTATCGAGTGGCAAGACTAGCTAAATTAGAGCTCCTAGATGAGAGGTGCATTCGTGCTCTTAATCACTTGAAAGTGTATCAACACAGAGTCTCTAGAAACTACAACAAGAGAATCATCCCTTGTCAATTTGAGGTTGATGATTTATTAATGAAGGAGAACACATTCAACACCAAAGTGGAATGAGAAAAGAAAGGAAGTTTGAACCACATTGGTTGGAACCCTATGTTATAGTCACCAAGTATGGCATATGAGCATACTAAATGGCTCACCCCAATGGTGATGACCTCTGGGAGCCCATGAACGACATGCATCTTAAGCGGTTCTATGCTTAAACATGGCACGGAAAAATTTAAAAAATCAAAAAATGGTAAAATGATCAAAGATACAAAAAAAAGTGAAAAAGAAAAAGAGAAAATAGGTCATCCACTAGTGAAAACCACGTAATTGTCGTACTTTGGACAAGTCCTTGGGTGAAAACCGGTTTCTAGCACCTTGGGAGGATTCGTTGCTCACAAGCATCTTGCGTCTAGAGGGTGGTTTTCCTTGGCCTAGCCCTAGTTGCCTTTCGAGATTCCCTGTGAACCCCATCCTATCTAGCCTTGATCTAGCATTGCCTTCTTTTATTCATCTGTGAGGAGAATGGTCTTTCGCTATTTCCCATCTTACGTTGGGGCAATTCAGCAACTTCACCTTCTTGTTCATAAGCGCGTGGCTTCTACCCTTGTATATTCCCCATCTAACACTGGGGGCATCCATGCTTTCTTGGTTACATGTACATAACTCTGAAAATTGTTTCAAAAAAACCAAAAACAATAGAAAATTGTTTCAAAAAACCAAAAACAATAGAAAATTGTTTCAAAAAAACCCAAACAATAGAAAATTGTTTGAAAACAACCCAAAACAATAGAAACTTGTTGCATGAAAACAAATCTTACAAAAACATTTACTTGCATTTTCTTGTTTCTTGCTTTGCTTATGGCTTGTCTAGTTGTCTTATGTTTTTTCTTTTTAGGTTGTTTGTTGCTTGGGCGTACTTTGTTAGGATTCATCTTTTCTTGCTTAGATTAGATTTATTCTTGCTTGTTTATATTGAGGTGTGTTTTTACATGCTAGTGAATCTGGTGCATTATTATGTTACTTCATTGTGTTCTTTGTTAGCATTGGATTGTGTTTATTACATGTGCACTGTTTTGTTATCACAACATCACATTACCATCATTATCATCACATCTAACATCATCTATACATCATATATAAACAAAATGCTAAGTTTTACATCATGCATGTATGCTAAGCTAATCATCACATATCGTATCATCAATGGGGGCAAGAGGGGTTGTGCATGATCAAAAATCTATCCCCCGCACCAATATCATCGTATCATCCCGTCCATATACATCTACAATAACACATGAGAAATGCATTTGATATCATCTAAGGATCTATCATCTAACATCCATAGCACATGTATACATCAAACATCAAGATAACATACATGCAAGTACAAAATCTAACAACATCATAACACATCCATAAGTGCTGAATCAAAACACACGCAATATGCAAGGGGATTCAACATAGAGTAATTTCTGATAAAGGGTATTTTACATCATAGAATTATGCCCACTTGTGTCACATGCATCAAGACACAAAACATTAAAGTGCATCATCTCATAAACATATGTATCTGAGCCCAAAAAGTAATCCTCTATATACATGTGTGTCATATACATCTATATCAACAAAAATGGATATACATCAGTACTCTATATCAAAAATGCCTTCAGCTGAGGCGTACAAAGATGGTACATCAAAAATGTCCACATATCTACACAAGTATAAACTGTCTAGATCAGTACTCAAAGTGATACATCATACATACAAAGTGCCATCAAAAAGGGGCATGTATCAGAAAGAATCAAGCCTTCATCACGAGGCATCATCGAAATACAAGTATACAAGGCTATACATCAAAATCAGCCTTCATAAGAGGCATGAATACAAATAATGCATAGACAACAAAATGTGGAGCTCAACCACAACTGACTCTCGCCCTCATTTGGGCTCCCAGGTCTTTCACTGGCTGATGGAACACTAGAGGCTGAGATGGCCTTTGTCCAACCTTGGATGCTTTGGTATGGGTTGTCTCACTGATCTCATGGATTGGCACGATCTCCATGACCAGAGAGAGCACTGCTCGCACTCGACCTCGACGTCATGCGCGGTACCACTTGTTGATCTGGAGGAACTACCCTATAATAGGCAGTCCTATAAAATAAGGCCTCACCACCAAGCCTGGTGGCATCATGTATCAAGTCAACATCTTTGGAGGTGAGCACTGCACGAAGGGCAACCTCACGCTTTCTGTCACTCTACCAAAGTCATCCTCGACTATGCAGAGGAAGAAGCCTCTCAGTCTCTCTTTGTAGTAGCATTCTGCATCTCGGCACAGGCCTAATCCCTCTGTGCAAGAAGGGCCTGTGACCATGTATATACATGATCTCTCTGCGTGACAACCATCCACACATGTGACTAGGACTAATGAAGAACGCTCAATATCTTAGCCCCCATGCCGTTGTCTCTGAATCTAGCTCACGCCATGCCACTTTGTCATCTCACGGGCCCAAGCTTTGATCTTGCTCACGAAAGTAAAGTCACAATGTGAGCTTGGGCCTCATCACACTTTGTTGTGGCAGTCACACACCAACCTCGAGCATCATCTCTCTCCACTCGGCCATCTCTCTGGCTATGGCCTATTGTTGTAGTTCTTCTTTTGTGGGATGGCTTCGATGCCACTATTTATGCCTTAGGGACTAGTCACGAGGTGCTCTGGATGATTTGTCCCTACTCTAGGACAATGCCTCTAGGCAACTACTTTGATGCCTATGTGGGGCCTTGGCCTGGGTCCTTGTGCATGTGTGGCACCTGCCCATCATGTGGAATGCCATCAAAAGGATCCTCTGGGTCCGGCCCCTATGCCACTGCCCTCGCCCTACGCTCTGAACCATGCCATATCTCTATCGGTGGGTGAGTGCCTATTGCCCAGGCCTCCTCTAGAATGGTGAGATGCGGGGTAACACTGTAGCATACCAAGCTACGTAATTGGCTGTGGTCCCTAGATCTCACACTTGTCGTACTAGGTCCCATACCTATGGGACCACCTATGTGAAAATCACCGAGCTTGGGCCCTTTGGTATGTGAGGCCCCATGGTGCGCCTCTCTGCATCTCTGCGTACATGCCGGATATCTAAGCGGGGACCCCTTGTACCCTGCCAAGATGCCATTGGCATCTGTCTTACTCGATCTGACTCAACAATGTAAGCTGTTGTTGCTAAATGATAAAGTGCTCTACTAAGCACACGTTAAGCTTTGTGGCATCCTCTGGCCACTAGAAATGCCTATATGGCCGCCAGATAACATCTATCTCAGGTAGCTCATCGAACTCTTGCCTATATCTGAATAGGCTACCAAGATGGCCGCGTACATCCCCACCATCTACTACCCATGCCATGTAGGATGGCTCCTTAGGATCTCAGACACACAAAGTGTCCCATGGGGCATCGATCACAATATGGTCCCATGACCATATCTGTAACAAAGAGGCTAGACCCATGGTCTTCTGACCATGGTATGTGATCAAATGTAAATCCCAGTATAGGTGGGCTAGTATGCACTACCCCCATAGTATCTCTCGCCGCTAAAGATGCCATGAACCAAGGGCAATAGTCCTCTCGGGAATGAGGTCCCTGTCTTATCAGTGAGTAAGAACCCACTGATAAGAGACATGATGTAGAGAGGCCCCCGATGCAATGTGGGGTTAGAGATACACTAAAGCTATGGTCATCTCGTCATGCGGTATGTCATCAACATCAAAAAGGGCACTGCAAGCTACTCTAATCAACCCTACATCTGCGTTGTACTCGATCAAGGTGCCTATAATCAACACACGAAGAATGCACCATACATCCTCGATGGTCACAGTCATCTCTCCTATAGGTAGTCTGAAGCACTGACTCTCGCTATGCCATCGCTTGGCTAGCGCAAAGTCAGTAGGCCATGATCTAGTGTGATAGAAGGCATCCGAGACATGGGGCCTAGCCCCACTACCTTGAGAAGTATCACCATGGCTCACTTTGGTTGCATCGGCCCATACTCCCCTTTGGCTTTGCTATCTGGGTGTGGTGCTCCCACGTCTGTAACACTGGTAATCATCTCTACAAAATAACAGAGTCGCATTAGTCGAGTTCTTAACGTTTCTTCAAAAAATATATCTACCCTTTTCGGGTTAACCCAAAAATCCTAAAAATTATTCTAAGTGTCATGATTTTGACACTTTCCTATCTTTTCTCCACCTATCTAAGGCACTGTGCCTCCTTTTGGGCATGTGTGCCTCATTTTTGGTGCTTGTGCTTGCGCGCGTTGGTCTTTGGGTGCTTACGCCACCATTTGGTGCTTGCGCTTGTGCACGTATGCTCTTGGGTGCGTGCACTCACCTTTTCATGTCTGCGCCACCACGTTTTTCACGTGTGCGCCCCATTTCTAGTGTGTGCATGTGCACGCACATGTGTTTGTGTGTGCACGTGCACATAGGTGTGTGCATTTCATGCCTACACGTACATGCATGTGTGCTTTAGCACATGCACCCCCTATCCAACACTTGCACTGCGTGGAGGCGCGCCGATGTGACTTCACTAGGGATAAATGCCTAATTTAATGCATTAATGACCAAAATTAATGAGCTAGGGTTCGATAGTCACAAAAGGGTCATCGTCTGCGTGCCGCTGGTACCCACATACTACATCTGCGTGCCTCAATTAGTCTCGTGCGATCACCATGGTTCTTGTCACATCAGAGCCTCATGGTAAAAATTCTAAACAGCTCGGTTAAAATGAATTGGTCGCGATGTTTTTACCCCCTGTGGGGTATATTAACTCATTTTTCACCAAATCTGGAGGGCTTGGAGGTCTGTTTCAATCACCGTTTTCTCCTCTATTCATCGTGGAATAATTATTTTTATTAAATAATTATTTTTCTCTTATTTTTCACCGTATTGGGGCATTTTTTTTGTCGATACTCCTTTCTTCTCCCTCAAACAATTTTATTGCTCCCTAGTGATTTTTATTCTTCTCCACACTCTTGTAAATAATTATTTTTCAAATAATTATTTTTTATTAATTTTTCCACTAAAAAAGGACATTATTTGTCAATTGTTTCTTCTTTCTTCCACCTAGGGCACTTTCTGTTGCCCCTAGGCCCTTTGTTTTCTTCTTCTATTTTCTTCTACTATTCACCACAATTTGGAAAGCAAAGACACTAAAAGCAATATATATGTAAAAAAAATAGGGCAAAATTTTTCAAAAAAAAACCTAAAAAGTAAAAAAACCTACAAAAATGGTAACTTGCTTATTACAGCTGAAACTTGTGTCTTACGCATGGTATTTTCTCCATATCCTGTTGGTTTTATCACATCTTCCCAATTAATACGACTCATGGATCACCAGATTCACAACCATTCACAAAGCTAGCTGCTTGCTTTATCTGTACTCTGGGGCACGTTTGTTGCTGGTGCTATTTCATTACGCACAAATGCTTTTCTTGGACTCCAAGTCCATTATCCTTTCCCCTTTCATATATCATTGCTCGAGGCACCATTTTTAACCCTTTTTTCAATCACAAACTTGTGGATCTCTTCAACACTGATAACAAAACATTTGTACAAATGTCTTGACCATTGTTAGGTTGGGTATGTGCATTCGTACTTGTTTTCCTGTTAGATTAGCTTGTTTCCTTCTCGTATTGCATTGCATTATTGTATATTGCGTGGAGTTGGTATTTTCAACAATGGGCAATTGTTTGTAGTATGGCTTTTCATGTCATTCTACCTTTATCGTATGATTATATTTTTCATAAGGACCGATAGCGTAGCTCTATGGTAATATGATGACAAAGCACAAAGGGTTCCAATACACGACGGACGAAAGCCAAGCTCTTCTCTCCCCTCCTCCATATTTCTTCTGCATCATCTTTTTCTCACCCCTAGTATTCTTCTCATCGGGGTATCCCTGCCCTTCCCCATTCTTCTGCCTATCTCTCATCTTTTTTGATCGTCGATCGACTTCTTTCATCACCCCATCAACACTCGAGGGGGAATCTCTCCCTCCTACTAATCTTTCTTCTATTCCTTCAAAATTTTATTTTTTCTACTATCTTTGAAGTGGCGTCACTTACACCACCCCAAAGAGGGGCAAATGTAGACACCTATAATTCATGCCCAAGTAATTTAAATACTTAAATTGCGCTAATTATCCCCTTTCTAGAAATTCGACGAAATATCATCAAAAGCGCTCATATTTCTTCTTATTGTCATTAATTAATTACAATACGCTAATTGATTAAGTCGCCTATCCAACTAATGACCTTATTAATTATTTACCCCTTCTATCCAAACTAATTAATTATTATTAATTGATTAGCCTTTCCTTCATTTAACTAATAAATCAATATTTAATTGATTTAATCCCCTTCTAATAACTGAATCGTACTAATATTTCTCCAATTAGCTTATATAAGCTTACATCTACCTATTAGTTAATCACCTTTGATTAATTAAAACACCCCTAACTCCCATGACTTGCTAAGCATAAATTAAACCCTTCTAACGTAAGGTTAGCTTTAATAAAGCAACCTTATCCATTCTTAATCATGTTTTACCTTTATCCCACATGCAAAGGGGTGAAGTGTTTCCTTTATCCATTGGGCTATATAAGGATCCCTCCTTCTACCTTTATACACACACCTAATTCCCTTGAGAAAGCAAAAGAAAGCACATAGTCTTGCACTAAAAGCCTTTTGCCATTCTCAAGCCCTCCACCATCCATCTTGAAGAGCTAAGCCTCACACCCAAGCATCCTTGAAGGATCAAAGCAAGCAATATTGTTGATTTCCATTGGACTACATAGGTCCATTTGATTTAATTAGGCAATTTAGAAGAATAGAGTTCTTAATTTGCATTATGTTTGATTTCACTATTTCAAAGTTATAATGCTAGTGTAGGCCTTGTTCATTTCTTCATCTTGATGGTACTCTTTCTTGTTTCTAGCTAGGTTAGGGAACTATTTTAGGTGGTAGTTCTTGCTTTCAATCTAACTTAGGAAAAACAATACATGTACACATTTGGTACGCCCGGTGGGACACTTAGTCCCATGGCATTTTTGTTTAAGTTTCATTGTTTTGGCTAATGTTTGATATACACATGTAGTAATTAATGTCTATTTTCTTAGAATTTTTGCTAATTTGATATGTGTAACTTCATGTTCATAGCCATCCTTTTAATGGGTTATTGTCATTCTTAAGCTAACTTGTCAAAAATTGAGATATTGTGAGTTTTCTTGTGGTTGTTGCCATATTTTGGTTACAGTGCAGCACGAGCACATTTTTAGGAGCGCAGGTGTTGTTTTTGTGGCACACATGCCTCTCTCTGGTTCTGTGCAAGCACACTATCAAAAACTGTTACTCTATTTACATACCCCTGGTGCATGCACACTAACCCCAGCACACACACCCTAACCATGCGGATGCACTAACACAGGTGTAGAAGTCATTTAAATCTGTTGTACCTTCTTTGTATTATGAAACACAGCGTCAGATTGGCACACACACCCTAACTAGAGCGCACATGTTGTTTTAGTGGCACAGACACATTTTTGGTGACGTGGACATTCTATCGAAATTTGGAGTTGTTTTAAAAAGTGTTGGCGCATACGTGTTTCCGTAGCGCAAACACTTTTTCGATGGTGCACACGTTTTCGGTGACACGAGTTGTTCTTTCTATCTTCTGTCTATTTTTCTCGGGAGTGGCACATATGTTATTTTTGTGGCGCACACGCCTCTCTAGTGGCACATGCACGTGGTAAGTAAAAATCTACAGAGTGGCGCATACGTTGTTTTGTGGTGCACACACCTCTCGGGTGGCGTAGGTGCACTGTAATCCAAAACAATGTAGAGTGGCGTATACGCCCTAAACCGCGCACAGGCACTAAAAAATGGGTGCATGTGTCCTTTTGTATTTTTGAAATTAGTGTGTTGAGGTTCTAACATTCTTGCAAGTTTATCTAATCATATATTTGTCTTTGCAAGCTATTTTTACATGTTTGTACTTGATTAGATAATATTTTGCATTGTTTACTTATAGGAATAAGATCGCATATGCTCTTCCCTCACGTCCCTTGGGGTGATCTTGGGAATCAGAAATGATTCTAAAGTCCTTTTGATGCTTTGAGGTTGTTAGGAATATTTGAGTGGGAATTGATTAACTTGGCGTAGTTGAATTAAAGTGTTTTTCCATTTCTATCTTTTTAGATTTTGAAGATATCATGTATGCTCTTCTCTTGCGTCCTTGGACAATCTGGAGAATCAGAAATGGTGTTTTCTCTTTTGATGGAAAACTACTAAAAATCATCATACAGGACCAAAACGCCATCACTTGTCAAAGAACGGAGGAATCAAAACAAAATTCAAAAAAACTACTAATACGATTATTTTAATGGTTGCAAATGGTGTTCAACCAAACCACATCTAATTAAAAAGATAAAATGAAAAACATATTCAAAACAACTTTGTATTGCAGGTTTTGGAAAAGGGTACGTCCCTCTCGCTCAACTAGAACTTAACCTCTTTGGCATAACGCCTTAAGCTACAACAATGAGGGTGGTTCGGGAACCCCAAAGTAGTCCATGCAAGAGGGAACCTTGTGGATGAAAGCGGGAAGTGCTCCGCACTACCTATACGACTAGTAATTCCTTTGTGAAATAAAGTTACAAGTTTTCCCTATCTGACCCTTTTAAGTACACGATGGATGCATTTAATGCCCACCTTGTGCTTGAGGGGGAGAATGTCGAGATACTCCCAAGATAGTCGATACTATTTGTGTAAATCTTCCCACTTATGGATAATATTTGTAACACCTATGGCCAGAGAACCACCTAAGAAGATATACTTTCGATAGGAGCCCACTATTGACTATTGTAAAACAGTGTTGAGTTGTGAACCATATTTTCATTGCGAAACATGTGATGCATTACTTTCACTTAGTTTTTACTTGCCTTAGGGTGAGGTGAAACTCTGCTGAAGTGAAGCCAGCATTTTTCATCCCATTTTTGATTTGCTTCCTTCACATTATTTTGACACTTTGTTGATCAGAAGAAGGGTGACTACCTTTGTGTTACTGATCAACTGTTTCTGTCACTTTTATGTTTGTTTACACCCATCCATGTTTGTGGCTGGGTAAGTTAAACATCTAAAGTGTGTGGAGGCGTGCTCACGTCATTGGTAGCCATTGTGATCTTGATATCCATGTCAAGATCGTCATTGTAGTTAGGCATGGTTCATCATCTTGGACTTCCTTAGAAGAGTTAGCTTGTTTGTATTGTATCACTACAATTTCGATATTTACGTCTTGTTTCTTGTAAACTCGACATAAATATTTATATTGTAAGGTTACGTTGCACACATTTTTAACTATTCCTAGCTATACTTTGAGCTTTTTAGTTTGGTTATATTATTACCTTGATTTTGAAGAGTGTTGGGTGTTACCATTTGTGTGTGTTATATCAATAGCACCTTGATATCAATACCTTACTTTCCCACAAAGTTGGTTAACATATCTTGGTGATATTGTTGTGTCACTCGCGAATTGTAATTGGCACTTTTTGAGATATAGGTCTTAATCGAGTTTGAGCTCACTCTTAGTATATCTTGTTAGGAAGTCACATTGACTTCTTGTATTTACTTACGTTTTTTTCATTCCCTTGAACTTGGCATAAGTGAAAACATCTTGTTAATCATCTTGTGGCATGAAACTACTTTTTGAAGTGTAGTCTAGGAGGTACTTCATTTAACAAGTTTAGATACCAAACACTTGTGTCACTGGTGATTTATCACTCTATCACATTGGTATTCTCACATTGTTGATTCACTCATATTCTTAAATGGTACATCTTGCATTTCACTTAGGGGTGGTCACAAAGTTTTGAACACATTTACAACTTACCCTAGTGAAACTATCACAAAAACATGGCTCCTAAAACACGATTAGGACTCAAGAAATAGACATATGAGGAATAATAAGTGCAAGCTTGGGAAGCCTCTAACAGAGACAAGTATCAAACCCCTTCATTAGACATGATCTAGGACCTTTGTTTTCTATGGAAAAAGAGATAGAAGATATGGTGCAGTCGATCATAGTGGAAATGAATTAGAATCCCCACGTGAAGAATTCAATTTTGACCCTAATTTATTGGGTGAGTTTCTTTTTAGAAACAAATATAGATTGTTAGCAAGGGTTGTAGAATTGGGGGCCAAATTGCCCACTGAAATGGAAACAATCCACCTACAAATAACACTACTGAGGAAGAACACCCCCTTATCAATATGGAGGATATTATGACACATGGACATGCTTCTACCTCTAATGTAGGGAATGATAAAGTGGTGGGGCATAGAATACCCTTTATAAAAGTGCCACGTAGAAACAAGATAGAACATGGGATGGGTGACGAACCTCCACAATATAAGGAGGAAGAACCTTTAGAAGAAGAGACTACAGTTCAACAATAGATTAGTAACCTAAGCCAACAACTAGCTTTGCTTACTTCCCATGTATAGAAGGAAGCAAACAAAAACATTCAAAAGTCGAAGCCTAAGGTTAAGATCAATGAACTCCATAGAGAAAAACAAGGATAAGATTACACAGGGTATCATCGCGTATACATCACCGCTTCTCCCACTAGAGAACAATTGCTTGCACAAGAGTACGAGTCTATGAAATCAACACTCGCATGAAGCTCTGAGAGTAATATAGGGAGCATTAGGAAATATCAATACGAAGAATTATAACCCTATCCTTTTGACAAGGAAATGACCCTTAAACAATAATCATGATTGAATCGATAACATGCACTACTCAATTACACACAGAATTACACTCAGATTCAGTCAATATCTTCCATCTTTATTAAATATAGAAGCTCCTTACAATATTATCAATCTATACCAATGAGCATATGGATCTGATACTGATAATTCAGTCATATGCATATATTCTTTGTTACACACACACACACATACCCCTCTTTTATACTATGTACCTAACATCATATATATAGGGTGGGGACTTTCCCTTCACCGCTTATCTATTCCAAAAATAGGCCGCATGCTATTGATAGCCACACTGCTTGTTTACAAGCATAGCCACACATGCAAGTGTGCTATCTATAGTCCTCTTGTAGTTAACTAAAGTGTCAATTCTATTCTCATCTCGTCTCCATGCAAAACACTTTGATCCAATCCTCCAAAGATATAGACAATACATGGCACACACGTCTCTGCATCATTGGTGTGTTCGCATGCCATCTTCTAAAAATAGGTCTTCATGGTCAAAATCAGCTAAGTCCTAAAGCTGAACTTGCCTTACGCACGTGGTTCCTTCCTATCCTTTTGCGCCTTTGATCATGTCCTTCTATCCCGCATGAACTCCTTATGTGATCTTTGATCAATAGATGCCTCATGGGAAAGTTGATAAGCTCCCCATACTACTTTTGTTTCCTCTAAGAAGTTCCTTATTGCAAATTACTTCTCCATTTCATTGAGCCAATTCTTAGCTTCATCCCCATTTTATTACCATCAAACTTTGGTGGACTTATCCTATTTGTGTCATTTACGAGTTTAGTTGTTAATCTTGCCTTATTATTTTCGATCGAATTGTGCACATTTGCATTTGCATTCGCAACATTGTTATTTTTTGCATTATTATTATCAACGCCCAAATTTCCATCATTTGCATTGTCTCTCGAAGGTTGTTGATTGTTATTACCAACATCATCTTCCTCCTCATTGCCCATAACTTGTTGCTCAAGTATAGCTAAATGATCTCTTGTGTCCAGCAGGGAAAGAATAATCTCGTCAAGTTTTTGTGTGGTATTTGCCTCTCCACCTAGAGGTGGATTATTTGCAGCACCTCCCCTTGTTCTAACCATTTTTTGTTAACAAAAAAATTAAGTTTTTATCAGATATGGACTCAATAGGTCCAAGAGTTGCAACCTTCAGCTCTGATACCAAGATGTAACATCCACTTTTTAAGACCTTAGAAACAAGGGATTTTTTTACATAATGTTCTCTATTCTAAATTAATATAATTTAGAACACACATTCCATTTCCAATCCATATCATAACAGAAAACCATATGCAGCTATAATGACTTGATGAAACATCGATCTCTCATTCCATGACTCGGTATTAAATCGATCTCTCATGTTAACTTAATAATGTGTATACTATGTATACTTGGTTCCTTTACCATTTTAGGGGTACCCAAGTGTTCTATCTAAGAATCCTATCTGAATACCTATTACGATATTCATCTTGAAATCTTGCATCTTAGACTAGGTGACATAGGACAACATAACCAACAACTTGCAATACTTTGGCCAAAGTTTTTAAACATGTCTACCATGTTTACATTCCAAGATGACATACTCGTTGAAAGGAATATGTCCTTCACCACACTTGTTATGTTATCTAGAATGGTCTTTCTTGACTTTTGTCAACCCAATTTGAGTCAAAGTTACACACTAAACAAGGTAGTAACATGCACTAGTGTGGAGGACTACTCGTGGTGACTAAGCATACATAGACATACACAATAGACTTATGTCGATTGAGTGTGTCTAGTCACCCTGTAAACATGAGTTGACTACTGACACTAGCTCATGTTTATATCTCGAGTTTAGGATGGAGTCATGATCTAGACTTCCACTTATGTCGATTGATGTAGCCTAGAATTCACCGGTAAAATCTCGGGCACACTTTGGCACATCACTCAGCCTAGAGTGAGTGCTCACCTAAAGCATGCAAAGGTACCAGGACCCTCTTTAGGGTTGTTATTGTAGGATTTTACATGATAAAGACTTAAAACATTCAAACCTATGACTAATATATCATTCTACAATGCATGTTCAGATGTAGATCTAGAGAATTACTGACTTAAAAGATAACCATGATGAAATCAAGCATGCAATACTGAACTATAACCATAATAACACCTTAATTCATTCTATAATATCTATTATATTAAATTCAATAATACACAAAATCTTCCTTACAATAACAGTAGTATATGCTCATGCGCATATCAAATTTGGCAACATAATCTCACTATAACATAGTTCTCACACTCTCCCTATTCTTACACAGTTCAATACATATTTATAAGGGTTGGTAATTTTCCTTCACCACTTATCCAATCCCAAAATAGGTCACATGCTATTGTTAGCCATGCACCATTATAAAATTAGCCACACATGCAAATGCTAACAATAGACTACTTTTAGTTAACTAACAGTAGTAGATCTATTCTCACCTATATCCATGTAAAGTGCTTCATATCTGATCCTCCAAAAATATCCAATGCGTGTCATGTAAGTCTTTGACCGGTTTGTGTGCTCCGCATGCTATCTCCAAAAATAGATCCTCATAATGAAAATGGCTAAGTCCCGAATCTATCTCTCTTCTTAGCGCGCGATTCCTTCCTGATACTTCCGTGATTTTGAATATTCTTTGATCTTCTGAGTGAACCTTCTGTATGTCCTTCACTAAGTTCTAGATAAACATTACCCCACACTAGTTGCATTTTCACGCCGACAATGGTTGTCTCAAAAATGAATCAAAGAATGTGAATAGAGAATAGAAATAATTTTGATGAATAAAAGAATGTTTTACCCTGCAGTATATTTTTCATCAACTGAAGAATCAATTCTAGATATTCTTCTTTTATTTCCACCTCTAAAGTATGTAAATCATTGAGCGTGGCCACTACCTTCTCTAGAATATCCACTACAATTGATTCTAACTCATCCTTTGCAATCTCTCCTTTCTCATTTTGCAAGACCAACACAATGTTGGACATGGCAGTCATTCTCCCTTCTAATAAGTCCATATTTTTCGCGATGAGTTTCCCAAGCTCATCCAACCTTTCCTTATGTGGTTCTTGAGCTATTGTAAGGGCGTGGTGCTTTTTCTTGACAAGTGATAATCATTCTACGTGGCCTAATGTTTCATCTTTCATGGCCTTCAGTACTTCATTGTCTTCTAAAATGGTCCTAGTTCTTATAATGGCTTATGGCGTTGTACAGATATTCAATGCTTGATCTTCCTTCTTTAATTCCTCTAAAGCAACCCCTAATATGATGTAATATTTTTGTATTACTAAAGCCTTTTCTTGATCTTCTTCCTACATGTGCTAGATCCTTTGGCGATGGCATGCATAAAGGTTCATCTTGAAGCACTAATTCCACCAATGTACTTACATAATGTATTTTTAAAGGAAACATCTTTGGGTACCTTTGGCTCTAAGTGTGGCTTTAGCCTTCATGACATTCTCCCCAATCTCCTCTGCCATCTTTGATAAAAACAATGTTCTTCTTTATGTCCAAGTATTTTTCTTTCTTTAGGCATTATTTCCTATATCCTTAGTCTTGATCTCCTCTCGTAGCACCCTAATTGTTTACATCTTTATCCATATTCCATCGTGCCACATCTTTCGAGACTTTCCAAATCATTGCTCACTTGTTCATCTAACATAATAGTAGGCTTAATATTTATGTTTCTAGCACGAGGTGTCTTCTTCAACCTCCTTAAAACACACGAATCTTCACATACATCAAAATTTGTTTCATCCATGTGTGTGCATGACCATGACAATTGCTTCCTTGTGTGCACGGTTGTCATATCTTCATCCATCAACTCCGAGCCATATAACTTCTTTTTGTGTCATTATTTTTTGGAAACAAGCGCATATAATTTTACCTGTGTCCTCGGCGTAGCCCATGACTAGTGGAATATATTCCCCACTTGTTCTTTTAATCTTGGCCCTTAAGGAACTTGGGCTTCAAGATTTGGAATCTTGTGTTCTATGATACCCCGAGTAGTCTCACTCATTGCTATCTCATCTGCCTCCTTTCCTCCTTCCTCTCCATCCTTCATATCTTCATCTTTTGTTCATCCTTGCTCTCTAGAGGTGTAGGGGAATTGGGCGTGCTTTCCTCAGACTCTTCTGCTTCCTCATTTAACTTCAATTTCCTTCTTCTTTTCTCATTTGTCTCCTTCTGTGGAGAGATTCAAGGTGATCTACGCACTAATTGTGGAGTAGCACCTTGGGTCCTTGTTCTCCTAGAATACCCTTTTGAAATGGCGCTCTCCTTGGACTGCATCCAAGTCCTCATCATCTCCCTCTTGTGGCTGAGGTGGAGTAGTCGTGTACTCAGCTTCTTCCTTATTTGGAGGTTGTCTTCTACCTTTGTGCTCCAAACCACCACTATCTTCATGCTCTTCTTCTTCATCATCTACTTGAATTGTTTCTATGGATTAGTGCTAGAACATTCTCCATTGTATGCTTACCTTTTGGTGGCCTTGGGAGCGCGAACTCATTCTCCACATACTTAGTGTTCTCCATCTTGGGTTTGAGTTAAGGTACACAAGCACTACTCCGGTGTCCCCAACTACCAAGATTACAAGTTTCGTTTTTATAATATCTAAGATGAGCCTCTCAATGTAGGCATTCCACCCTGGATATACATATTTCTTTCTTAGAGTGTGGTAGTTGCAATCTACCTTGTCTGTATTGAAGGTTAGAAAGAGCGCATCTAAAAACCTATGAACCGATGTAAATATCATGTTGTGAAGGAATATGGAATTTTAACCATGGCTCCAAGCTCCTTCCTTCATCGTAAATGTGCGATGCCAAAATGATATTAGATTACAAACTGAACTAGGTTACCCACCACTAAAGGCAACTCCTTGGGTATGTGCCATTCTTCTTCAAATGCCCGAATGGAGTCTATCATACCACATCTCTGCCCTCTACTTAAATGGTCCACCCATTGATCCTTGTATAAGTATTTTTGAAATCTTTCCGCATGTGACTTGTGTTCGTGGAATACTCCCTAATCTTCTCCTTTGGCCCATCGGGCACCAATCTCCATAAACACTAAAGACAATAAAATAGCACCAAAACTTATTCTATCACTATTCGCGCTTATTCAATGATTGTTCTGTTATGTGATCTAATATTATAGACCACTCCTTGAGACATCTTTTTGCGACATGCAACCACATTTTTTTACCTACAACAACCTTCCTAGTCATTCAACTCTATCACAAGAGTGTGCATCTTCTTGAACTATTAGGTACTTCTTCAATTTTCAATTTCCATGCCACGGACCTTTGGTATATTCCATCTCCTTCTTATCTCTAGGAATTGCACCTTGTCGGTTAAATCACTCTCTAGATATGCTCCTGAAGCCCTTAGCCCCGTTAGTATTGAAATCAAAGCAGTTGTGATTCTTACCCTCCATTCTGTGAAGTAGAAGAAGTCCTTATGGACTATGCTCATAAGTCATGGATACAATGGTTCATACTTTCCAAAGTATGCCAAGCTCATCTAACTAGTAAATCAAATTTTCTTTAATAACTTTTCACCAATGTCATCGTACACCGGCATATCTTTTATTGTGCGCTTATTCATTTGTGTAATCAATGAACGCATCGAGATCCTTCTTATTATCGATGTACGATGATGATTGTAAACATTGATTTTACATTGAAGGATGTGGGAATCCCATTCTTGCCCCACAATCATGCCCTCTGGATCTACATTTCGATAAATTACTCTCGGGAGTAGTTTCTTCTTCCACTTCAACCTTTTTCTTCCCTTTTACTCATTGCGGGTGCTTTTTTCGGTGATATCTAAATATCTCTTTTCTTCCCTTTGTAATCAAGCAAGTCAAAACCCTAGTCTAAATCCTCATCCCTAGTGAAATCATGTGCCCTAGCTCATTTGTAACGTGTCTTCTTCTTTTCTCAAACCCTTCACTATGGGAATGCAAAACTTGATCTTCTCTTGTGCACAAACCTCTCTCCATGTTTGTTTCACACTCTTCTCACCTCAACATGATTTTGTCTCTTTTCCACTTAACCCTTTCAAAGTATCTTAATTGCAATGGTATAAAAATGAACTCACATCCCATCCTTATATAGAATTTCAAAAAGTTAGTGCATTTATTGCTCCTTCACCTACCAACAATCCTCTCATTAATTGACCATTTTCATTCTTTCTACACGGTACATCTTGCACCAAGCTATAACCTTCTAGCATGCCCTCCTACGGTTTGGCCACAAGACTTCTATTCAACATTCCTCCATGTGCCCAAGTACCTTCCACTATGCACCTTCCATTGGTATTTCCCATGGCCTCTGCTTACCTCGTGTTATAATTTATTTCTTCATTCATCTTCTCTCTATGGTCCTTCATTTTAGAAGCAATTTTTTTAATTATCTAACTTGAATAGCACACTCGTAGTTAGTTCCTTTCATGTGTACTTATTTTCATTAGTCATTTACATGGATATCAATAACCTACCCCACACTAAGGGTATGTGTGTAGTCCTCACACATAAAAATTATTCAAAAGAATTAGATTAAGCACATAAATGCTCTTTATTACTAAATTGAAAACATACTAGACAAAGAAGGAAATACATTAAAGAAATTCATAATCAATAACCTAATCAAATGGAAACACATTAAAGACCAAGAAGAAATTTATAAACTTGAAACCTAATCTAAATGGTAACCCTATTCCATCAAGTGCCTCTAAGCGAAAGGGACTTGTTTTAAGTATGTGAGTGATAACATAGATGACAATGTATTTGAGTTTAGATGGCGAAAAATCCTAGAATCATAAAGGAGATTTTAGAATTTGAGGATTCTAATAAATAAGATTTAATCAACTTACATATTACATAATGTTACGATAAATATTTAAATAAAGATTACATCATAACATAAGTAAATAAAGAAATACTTACATGAAATAAATAACATGTGACATAATATTTATAGTGGAAAACCCCAATAGGGTAAAACCACTTTGAAAATAACCTTTTACTTTAGAGAACTTATTTTACATTAAGTAAGATCACCTCCTCCTTTGAAACCCTATTTATCAAGGGTAAAACCAAATCACTTGATTTTCACACCTTTGATATATTTTTTGAATATATCAAAATGAGACCTAAAGTCTTTTTATATAAGGTGATCGGGTATGTCTCTTGACCCACCTTTTCAACCTAAAATGGTTGACACATACACCTAGGTTTATAATATTTAATATTAGAAATATAATCATTTCATGATATTAAATATTTAACCTAAAGTATATACCTAGGTTAGCATATTTAATAATAGAAATATAAATATTTCATATTATTAAATATTAACCTATATATTAGTGATGGACCCATATACATTAAGGGTTGGCTAGACCACTTAATCATTATGTTCCAACACTCCCCCTTAATGTTAAGTGGGATAACATAACATATGCCAATAGATTACTTGCTCATGGTACACTACAGGATTTATAATCCTTAAACCATAAAGGTTTTAGGCTAGCATATCGGTTGAAGGAATTATAACACCTTCATCATACTCAATTTACCTTTTGGTACAAAAGGATTTGGAATCCCAAAGATCATCCCATGATTAGTGGTTAAGTATGATTTGTGATTTTTACATGTTCTCATAGGTTCTCATAAAAGGTTATTGAACCCAAGCATATATGATCCTTTTACAACCAAGGACCTCCTTAACAATATGCTTGTACTGGATGTTTACCAGTAAACTCAATAGCACTAAAGAGTTTATTGAAGACCGCCTTTAAGATCTTTCTACACTTCTTTCTAAAAAAGAAGCCGAGGAGGTATACATGCCCGAAGGTCTTTTTACACTTTCCGAAGGTATTTTTTTACAATTTGCCCAAAGGTCTTTTATAAAAATAAGTTCCATTAGGAGGTGATATTGTCATGCACACTCCCCTAATGGAAACTTGACAATCCAAGATTTTCACAAAAGTGAAAAACTTTTAAAGACTAGAGACTTTGTGAAGATGTCAATAACTTTGTTCTTGATTCAACATGAACTTGAGATTTATCTCATCACTTTGCACCTTCTCATGGGTGAAGCATATATGTATCTCAATGTTCTTCATCCTCTGATGTTGAAATGGATTCTTAATCAAGAGTAATAAACTCTAACCAC
This sequence comes from Taxus wallichiana var. yunnanensis, assembly GCA_018340775.1. NCBI lineage: Eukaryota > Viridiplantae > Streptophyta > Pinopsida > Cupressales > Taxaceae > Taxus > Taxus wallichiana. The sequence continues at coordinate 295,960,200 of CM031243.1, read as the reverse complement.
CACATAGAATATAAATACTTCATTTAGCTTCTATGTGTATCTCTACCAACAATCATTGCAGACCACATGGCTTATTTACTTCTTCCATTGTACTTCTCTATCTCAATAGAAGAAATGGAGACTATTGATTGTATTTTTTTTCAAGTAATGGTTCCTACACCAAAAACTTGAACACATATCCATTATATTTTATAACACAACATCAAGTATGGTTAGAATCACAAAATCTATATAAGATAGCATTTTCATTCTTATTATAATGCAACCCATAATTGATTATTCCTTTCAAATATCTAAAAATTATTTTTGTAAGATTCCAATGATCTCTAAAAAAATGCTCTGCATAAACCTTGAAGTAATTCCTACTGTATAGGAAATATCGATCTAGTTATAGTTAGATAAATCAAACTATCAACTAATGTATATAAAATAGGATAAACCTTTTCATATGCAAATTTAGGATCAATATTTATTCCAACTTCCATTGAAAAGAAAATGGTTTATAATCAATCATAAAAAACTTTTTCAATACAATGGTTGCATATTGTGTTTTGAAAAATAACAATAGAATGAAATATAGTCATAAAATAACATGATGTGAGAGACCTAACTCATTCATTTCAAAGTACTTCTTCAATTTTCTTTAATCCTATGAATTAAATCATAATTATCACCAAACATAAGAAATTCATCAACAAGAATATATCATATATATATATATATATATAATGATAATATGTGAGCCTTATTACTTAATGAATATATCATTATTAGAAGAACAATTTAAAAACCTAACAATTTAAAGAAGGAAACTATTTTTTGCATACCAAGCTCTAAGAGCTTGTTTTAAACCATACAAGGATTTCTCAACTTACAAACATAGTTTTCTTTACCATTTTCTTCAAATCCTTTAGGTTGAAACATGTAAAGTTCTTCTTTTAAATCAAAATTCAAAAATATTTTTCTTATCCATTTGTGGATTTTCCACCTAAATTGAGTGGCAATTACAAATAAGGCCCTAACAATACTCATTTTAGCTACAAAAATGTCTCAACATAATCAATACCAGGTTTCTGAGTGAAACCTCTAGCAACAAGTCTAGCTTTATGTTTGTTAATACTACCATCAACATTATATTTTACTTTGTATATCCACCTAGACCCTATAATACTTCATGACTCAAGTTCATACAAGGTAATTAATGCATGGTACATATGATGACTTCTAGTCATTTTCCTAAGGTTAATAGGATTTGAACTTTCTAACATAGATTGAGCCTAATTTAATTTCTTATCTAGGAAGATAAGAGTTTTAGAAACATCTATAGCATCAAAACATCATCATGACCATTTACTAAATCAAAATCAAAACCATCATTTAGAAGCATTTAATGAAGTAACTTCAAGAGAAGAAGACAACACATGTAAACCTTTCACTAGATTATATCTATACATTTCATATAAGCTTCGATAATTAACATGTCCTAACCTTTCATGCCATAGTTTTGAATTATTCAAAATTTGAGATATAAAACAAGATACAGAAGAGAAATCATCAAAATATATAACCATTTATTTGAATTCCTTCAACTATTTTACTCTTATTACTATCCTTGATATACCAAGTATCCTTCATGCATGGATTCTAGTTGTGTCCATACCTCTTTTGGATGTTCGATATTACCAATGTGTAGAAGGTACTCATTGTTCACATTGTGTAAAATCATAGAAAGAGCCTCTTGCATTTGTTGCAAGAATGTATTCATGTTATCTATAGTTGCTTGACAACCGGTGGGAGCAACCTCAAATCCAGAAACAATCGTCTAGAGTTTTTGCCATAAATTTTGTTTTGACCCAAATGTTGTAGTTGGTTTCATTTAGGATTTGGGTTTTGTCAAGATAGAAATAGCTATGACACCATTATTTTCTAAACTTATAAAACACACCCCATTATAATATACAATGTACTATAGAGTTAGATACATATTTATTGATAATAAAACAACACTTTTAATAGAATCAGATCTAAATTTTATAGATCTAAAGAAACTATTTGATCATAACTAATTTTGTCATTATAATACATATTAATTAACCTCCCATGATCAAAATAATAACCGTAATATAAAGGTCTCTGCATTATACCTAGATCTATATAAAAAATATTTCCAACCATATAGAAGTGAAGAAGAGACCCCTAAGAATGCATAATAACTTCAAATTTCTGAAAAAATAATATAGAAAAATTGCCAACTTAAATTTGACGTCTAAATGACCATCATAATGGCTTATTTTTTGGTCTATCGTGATGGTCATTTGACCATCAATTTTAACACAATGAAAATTTTCTAGAACATACGAGCTTAAATTTGATGTCTAAATGACCATCATATTGTCTTATGTTTGGTCTACCGTGATGGTCATTTGATCGTCAAATTTAATGAAGACAAAACTTGTTGTGTATTTCCAGAATGTGAAATTCTAATTTCTTCTTATATAATATTAGGGAGGTTATATTTTAATACATTATAATAACCTATTATAATTTATAATGTAAAATATATACACTTTTTAAAAAAAAAGGTATATAGTTTATAGAATGTAAATAAAAAATAACATATAGTTCATAAAAATTATAAACTATAATATATTTTTTTATAAAAAAACACATAACCCTTATTAAAGGGGTTTAAAAGACATAGACTAGGTTAAAAGAATTTTACCAAGTGCAAGTAGATTTATGAGAGTATAGATTATAGCATATTTTTATGGAGGGGACAAGTAATTTCACCTAACCAATGAAATAAATTCAAATCCCTATTTTCATGAACCTTGTCTCCTCCGTTCATTTACTCTTAATTTTACCCTACACACATTTAAAATTATGAAAAGATTGTAAAATATTTTATATAATTCCTAAAAAAACTTTAAAACTTTTTGTGGCTATAACTACTAATATTTTAATAAATATTTACCACACTTCATGTGGGCCACTAATAAACTAGCCTTTTTAATTCTCCATTTATATGAGAGTTCCACATTTATACCTCCAAGATATTATCTCATTTTATTCTCCACTCCCACTCTTATATAAAAAAAAATCTGTAAATAGGTTTATTTATATAGTTTTTATAAACTATAAGATATAAATGAATGGGGTCACCCCTTACATGGATAATATAAATGGTTAGGGACACATGTTAGGTTTTATTTAATAAGTATTAAGATTTTAAAAGTAATCCCTTCATGGCTAAGTAATAAACACGGCCCTTACTAAAAAAAGTAAGCACTTAGATTTTTTTTTAAACATATATAAACCAAATCTAATAAAATTTATATTTTAAGTAGTTTAAACTAACCATATATATAAAATATGATTCAAACTTAGGTTTGTTTTTCTTTTTAAAACTATATATGTCTAGATTTATAAGTTAAGTTTAAATATGATTTAAACTTAGGCTTAGAATATGGTTTGTTGACTCTTCCTCAATCCCATGTAATTTTAATATGGTTTAAGACTTTTAATATATAGTTTTTTTTTCAAAACTATATAAATTTTAATATGATGTTTATATAAATTATTATATAAACCTTATTCTATATTATATATATTTTTATTTAAAAATAATAATATAGTTTTCAAATTATATAGGATATAGTTATAGATTAACTATAAACTATAGTTTTTCAAATCGAATCCTTTTAGAGGGGACCAAAGAATATGGGTATGAATTTACCTTCCAAAATATTTAACCTGCAAACATTTGAAATTATAGAAAACATGAAAATTATTTCATATAGTAATAAATCCTTTCTTTTCTATATGTGATTTTCATGCAGGTAAATATTTGAAAGTCTCTTTCACCTGTGCACACATCAATCTCTAAACAAACATTAATTCCATATAATTTACAAAATGTAAATGAAAGTAAGAATCATATCATATTACATCTCCCCCAAAAAAATTAGGGATTTAAAATTAAAAAAACCTAAAAATTTTACCGAGAGTTTAATTGCACAAATGTAATGCCAAAATAAATTGGGAAAAAAAAAGAAGGGGACTGATACTTTTAAATACCCTTTTGGGTTGGTTAATTGAAAAAACTTGTACAAATTAAATAAATAAAATACAAAACATTTGATCTTAATTTATTTAATTTACCTCGCTCTGTTACCATGTTAGAATTTGAGGATTCTAATAAATATGGATTTAATCAACTTACATATTACATAATGTTACAATAAATATTTAAATAAAGATTACATCATAACATAAGTAAATAAAGAAAGTAAATAAATAACACATGTGACATAGTATTTATAGTGGAAAACCCAATAGAGTAAAAACCACTTTGAAAATAACATTTTACTTAGAGAACTTATTTTACATCTAGTAAGATCACCTCCTCCTTTGAAACCCTATTTACTAAGGGTAAAACCAAATCACTTGATTTACACACCTTTGATATATTTCTCGAATATATCAAATGAGGACTAAAGTCCTTTTTATATAAGGTGATCGGAGTATGTCTCCCGACCCACCTTTCAACCTAAAATGGTTGACACACATACACCTAGGTTTATAATATTTAATATTAGAAATATAATCATTTCATAATATTAAATATTTAACCTAAAGTATATACCTAGGTTAACATATTTAATAATAGAAATATAAATATTTCATATTATTAAATATTAACTATATATTAGTGATGGACCCTATATACATTAAGGGTTTCCAAACCACTTAATCATTATATTCCAATAGGAGTAACCATCTATTCCATCTCAAGCCTCTTTAAGCGCCGATTCGAGTGTGTAGTGATAACATATGGCCATGCTTTTTTCCTAGATGACGCAAAAATTTAGAATAAAAAAGGAGCACCATATGTCCTATTCAAGCTTTTTATCCCTAATGTGTATGTCATGTTTTTATGGACTTCTCTTGTTTTTACTCCACGTCTATGGCTCATCGCTCATTAAGTTTTCAATCTATTCTTCTAATACTTTCTCATTAGCTAGACCTCCAAAGCATGTGCAATACACAAAGAAGGTAACATAAATTCCATAGAAAGAACTACTTTTGTGCCAAAACACTAATTAAAAATGGTGTGGCTTTGTTTAACTTTTATATGTTGTTCGATATACCCAAAGTACTACAAATACTTTATCATCCAATCCTTCCTTCCAACATCACAATTTTTTTCAATGTCTCGGTTCAAAATTTTATTGAAAGCCTCAACAGCTCCATTTGCGATGAGGATATAGGGTGTAGTCTTATGGATGTGCAATCATGAATTCATCAATAAAATTTTGATTGTATCATTAAGAAAATGTGTGCTTCTATCACTAGTCAAACTTAAAGGACATCCACATACATTGTAATAATATTTTCCCATATAAACATAGCTATTGTAGCTTACTTTATACAATCCTTTGTAGGAGTTGCTTCTTCCCATATTTTAGAATAGTGTGCAAATGATGATGATATTACGATCCGATTCCCATGTGGTTGGTGAAATAGGACCCACAAAATCTATAGCTCATTTATTAAATGGTTTCCACTAGTAATAGGTCTTAAAGGCATTTCATCTCGTTGACCTAGTTTACCAATATGTTGAAAATAATCACATGCCTTAAAAATTCCTACATTCTTTATACATGGTCTCCTACCATAATCGAGTGATTAGAATCTTGCACGCTTGATGGCATTACCTACATAGTGCAATACCACCATGAGCTTATTCCATTATATTTGTGTGTTCATTCCAAAGACACAATGACATAATACTTAATCCCTACCTAATTTATTGGTCACCACTAATCAACATATAGGGGTGCGTATAGAAATTTCTTCTCAATGATTTCATTGCTTTAGTGTCGTACTGTTCGTAAAGAAAAAAAGTCCTCTAATTTCGATGGTGCTTTGTGTAACCTATATATAATTATGCATTTGACATGGTATCTTCAATTGCTTGTGCTTCTTCTCCGATCGTATTTTGGATAAATGGTCTAGTCAAAATTACTTTTCCCCTATTTTACCACAATTTTGAAATCAAATTTTTGAAATAAGAGTACCCATCAGCATATTTTCCTTACTAAAATAGGTTTGTTAACCAAATACTTCAATACCATGTGATCTATATATAAAGATGAATGTTGTACCTAGTAGGTACTATCAAAATTTATGCAGCACTTTGATCATTGACAAATCTTCACGCACTATAGTTGTGTAATTCTATTTTTTTAGAGTCATCTTTCTACTATTAAAACAAATAGGATGATCTATAAATCCTTCTCCAGGCTGATCTAACACTACGCGCAATGGACGTGCCAGAGGTGTCCACATGTACATGGAATGGATGGTTCCACAAAGGAAAAATGAAGAATATGCGTGGTAGTAAGTTTCTCTATTAATGTCTCGAATGCGCACTACTAGAACATACATTTGGTTATAACTCCCAATAAACAGCATATCCTTTAATAAACTTCCTTTAATATCATGTATGGCCCTATAACTTTGGTAATCTTTTAGGCCTATAACCTTAGTTGGATCAACCAATAAACCTTCCTTGCATATTATGTGTCCTAATAGTATTCCAATTGTGTACAAATATACACTTCTTTATATTAAAGAGATACTCAATCTATCTACATCTTTCAAACATTAAACACAGATTGTCACAATTATCCCTAACTAATCCATACACCATCCAATCATCAAATAAACATGTAATAAGTTGTGAATAAATTCCTTGAATGCTTGAAAAACTATGCATGAAAATACAACAGTGCATTTTTCGGATCAAAAGGCATTCACAAGTATAGAAAAAATACCCCATTCAATAGTAAAAGTAGTCTTTTCCTAATCCTCTTCGGAAATCCTAACATGATGATACCCAGAGAATCCATCTATAAATGAATACATTTTGAGCCATGCAACACCTTCTAGTATTTCATCATTGAATGGCATAGAAATGGATCAGTCACACATGTGACATTCACTCCATGTAGTCCATGAAGATCCTAATTCATCCATCTTCTTGATACGATTACCATTAGGACTAACCCATTTCGACTATCAAGGGGATTTATAATCCCAGGACTTCAACATTTTGTCTATATCTTCTTTGACATTTTCACGCAAGTTGGGTTCATCTATAGGTTCTATTTCTAATTGGACGTGCTCCTCTTTAAGATTTTATCTTCATCTCTCTAATGATTCATGCATGCCTTTAAGTTCATGGTGACTCTAGGGAATAAGTCTAGATAATCTCTCAGTAACTCTATGATTTTTGCCATTTCAGAGTTTGACCAATAGTCTCTAATTATGGCTTTCTTAGGCTCAACATCTGACCCAATATTCACCTTCTTTGTCTTCATAGGTTCATGATAGGTGCACGTGGTCTTATCTGCACTTTCCAACACCTCACACCTACCTATTGAATGGTTTACATCCATATTTTTTACTTCTTCATCATCCACTAAGTAGACCATTTTTCCCTTTTCTTTCTCAAAGCAAAGCACGTTGAAGTAGTGTGGTATCAACCTCTGTCTCTTCAACAAGATGCGCTCCTAAGTTTCTTCATCCAATAACTCCTAAAGGAGTTCTTCAGCCTTAGCACTATCTCCCATAGTTAAGCACTTTATGACTCTTAATGCTTCTTTCACTAGAGGTTTAGTAGAGAAGAAGTCAAAATGTCTGGGCCATTCTTGTAATTAAATCCTACCAATTTCCAGTCTCTCTATGGAGTTTTACATATACATACCAAGCACGTGCGCGTAACCTTGTAAAGTGGAATAAAACTTGTGCACCCATAGTGAAGGTGGTAAAGCTTCCTGCCCCTCTATCTACAGTCTCTCACACTTCTAAACGTTGTTTTGAACAAGTTGATTACCATGATAAGTGTAGATTTGAGTAGGTGCATTGCTCTGAAGAACCTAGTAGTAAGAGCAATCCTAATTTCATTCCATCCTACAATATTTTCCTTGTCCACCAACGCGTGCGGATGTCCAATGTAGTGTATATGCTAGCATATTTCTTCTTTCTAGCGAGTCTATCCACTGTTCCTCCAGGGTGCGCAAGAATACCATAGGATCTCCTTCTCCAGTGTAAAATGTACTGAGTTGTTACCTATCCTCTTGACATAACGTGGTTTTCTTCCTTTAGGAAATATGCTCTTTACTTCGCATCCTACCAACTCATAAGTGTTATGAGCTCAATTATCACAAACAACAATTGTAGTATCGCTAATAAATTGTGTATCCTCCCACTACAGGATTCCTTTACATGGCTCAAGCACTTCTAGATTCCGGATGGCGCATACATAAATGCTAATCAGATCTTCTTCACTTAAGGTCTCAATATGGGCACATATTTTCCACATGTTAAAGGGATAATAACTCTTTCCGCTTGTTTTTAAAGATGATATAACCCTTGTTGAAATGAAGTTCAACATTATTTACATACCACCAAGGAAACCCCAATAGAGCTGGGAAGTTATCTGACTCTATCAGTGCTAAAACCTCAAAATCTCCAGTGAACTTGGCTCCTTGTATGGTAATGGATGCATATTTCAAACTCCAATAAGAGTGGCCTTAGTTTGATTAGCCATGAATAATACATTAGAGGATGGCTGTAATGGGGTCTTCCCATTTTACCCATGCTTCTAAAGTAATAACATTGACTTCCGTGCTTGTATCAATCAATATATTACTCAATAGCCACCCATCCACATTTAGAGTGATTTCCTTATCATAATCTAGGCTATGAGGGGGAAGATTCACATGTAGGATCTATCATCCGGTCTCAACACTTATGTGTGGAGTGTTTCCTTTTAACCAATTCCCCAACAATGGAATGATATTCTCCCAACGCAATAATTTACACACTTCTCTCAAGTCATCTATATCAATTTGAACCATCTCGATGCTTTTTTTCTCCATATTCGTGATTTATCCTTTAAATATTGTATTTCACCTTGAAGATTCTTGAGTACCTCCATGGTTTCTTGATAAACCTCCTTCGATGGGAAGGGTTGAGGTATCATTAGAATAACTTCCTCCTTAGTGATGGTAGACTTCTAATGAATATTCTCTGCATGTGTGCCGCCTCGGTTTGGGTTGTGATCTTTACTTGCAATGCCTTGGACTCTAGTTCTAACTTAGGCATCCATTGATTTTCCACAACGTGCTATATCCTAACCATCCTTGTGTCTTTATTTTCTTGTTTATGCTACTTACTAAGATGTTCATACAAGTTTGGGCACTCATCATAGCTATGACTCTTTCCACAGAAAGAACATGTAATATTCTAGGGACATTCGCACTGTAGTGGTAAGGAGATCCGCAAGTATAACATGTTCCATGAGGGAACTCACTTCTTCCACCACCATGGCCTCATCCTCCAAATCCACCATGGTATCCTCGACCTCTGCCATGACCACCTTTAAAACTCCCTTCATTTCGATCATAGTGCACTTGATTGTGATCATGGTCCTGATGCTCATTCTTACCTTTAGAGTTATCGAGACTCTGTTTGGCATACACCAATATTTATAGCATCATGGATCTGACCAATCAATTGGTAGTCTTCCGTGTCATGAGTCGTGGACCTGCAGATTTTACAATAGCTTGAAAAGTTCTTCCTTATCACGCGTTGTAGTAAGGGGTAACAACTAACATCATGGTTTAAATGGCATACCTCACAATCCTAAAGATAATGAGCGCAATGATTATGGGGACAACTATCCTTTGTGTGACCTTCTACTACACAATTTGTACACCAAATCCTGTGTGCGTCTCATGTGTTCAATTTGCTTATAGTTTTTCAATTCATTTGCCATAGTTGTAATCTGTGCTTCTAAAAATGGGCTCACCCCAGTGTCTATTCTTCCAAGTACCTCAGTGCATAAGGCTGCTTCAAGTTCTTTGCACAGATCAGTGTGTGTCTTATGTGATAATGCCCTCCTAAATGGGGTAATCAAGCCCCCAATGAACCATGTGTATGCTAGCTTGTGTGTATGTCATAAGAAAACTTAGATAGCAGTGTTTTAAAATGGGTATCATACTCTCTGACACTTTTAGTAGTTCCTTGCTTAATATCCTTGAGTGCACTTATACTCTTATGCTCAAAATCAAGGATGTGAAACTCTTTAAGGAATGCATCTTTTAAAGTTGTATAGTCTACGCAAGTCTGATCAAGGTTAAATTTTTATACTAGTTGTGTGTGCACCCTTGTAACATAGTAGCAAATTGGCTTGCCCTACGCTTAGAAGCCATGATTCCTTTTACGCACCACAATATTTCACACATATGCACATGTTCAGTAACATCTTCTATGCCCCTATACTCTGGAAGATGAAGAGACATCTCCATGTAAATATTCTAGGGTTGGTGTGGACCTTGCCCACCCTGATCCAGAACCTCTTGTGTTTCATCGCATCAAAACCACCATATCCACTTGGAACTAGAGCCACCTATGCCTCCCGATCCCGAACCCCTAGAGTTGGACCAAAAGATGTACTTCCTGCGTGCCAATAGTAGTACCGAACTATAGCCCGACAATAGATGTGAAGAGTTACTTCTTCCAGAAGATAGTCCAGAAATATGCGACCTAAATTCTGCACTAATGACACACCCAAAAAGGTACTCCCATATAACAATGAAGTCATTTACACTGCCATTTTTCTTTGCCTCTTATAAGACTCGCTCCTACTCTCCCACTGCTTGAATTAGCTTGTTGAATGTTTTTTGTACTAGATGTTGGAAAACCAAGCACAAGGGCAAGGTTGTCAAGTGGATTTAGATGTGCGCCCGTAGCCTAGGTCATCTCTGTTGGATTGGCATGCTTCTGCGTGAGGCCGAGGAGGGTTCCTCTGTCATGTTTTCCCAAATGGGGGAGTTCCTGAGGCTCGAGTTCCACGTCTTCTGCGTGAACTTCCACTCCTTCCCAAACTATCTTTCTCCACAACGCCATTTTCTTTGTAACCTCCTCTGCTTCTCTACCTCCCTCTCATGTGCCTCATTATACTTAAGCTGCCTTTCCTCTCTTTTTCTTTCCACCGCTAGGTCTGTCATCTTTCACCAAACTTTCTCCTACCCCCATGTGTGGTGGGGTTTAGTTATCCATGAGTTTACTCTCCAAATTCAAAGTTACCAACAAGATCTTAATCACTAGTGAAATGCCTTTGAGGTAAGTTCACCTGGATATCATAAAAACTTGAATTTATCTACCTCTAGGCACAAATAATTGGAAATTAAGTACTCAAGATATAATTTTTCAAAACACCATGGAACCACGTATCCACAATAGCGTGAGTCCAAATCGATCAAAGCATCATATAGGGCCTGAAATGCTTCCTGCATCTAGATAATTGTGCGATACCTCCAATTCCGCTTAGAAGCATAAGAAATCACCACTGTACAATTCTACCGGAAAGATAAAAAAATCTCTCATACAAACTGTCATATAGATTCTGTTTCACCCACACGTGTGCATTAAAATAAGATCCAGTGTTGAACCACCATGTGTATTCCTCTTCCAGATCATGTATCCACTCCTCAACACTTGCTAAGGTCAACTGGTATGTCTTCATTGCAAACCATCGAAAACAACTAAAAAAGAGGTCCCGATAATGGAACCAATGATGCAGCCTAGAATTCACCAATAAAATCCTAGGTGTGCTGGCACATCACTCAGCCTAGACTGAGTGCTCACTCGAAGCGCACAAAGGTACCAGGCCACTCTTTAGGATTGTTGTTGCAGGATGTTAGCATGATGAATACTTAAACCATTCAAACCTATGACTAATATATCATTCTACAGTGCATGTTCAGATATATATCTAGAGAATAACTGACTAAAAATATAACCATGATGAAATCAAGCATGCAATACTGAACTATAACCATAATAACACCTTAATTTAGTTCATAATCTCCATTATATTAAATTCAGTAATACACAAAAGCTTCCTTACAATAATAGTAGTATACGCTCATGCGCGTATCATATTTGGCAACATAATCTCACTATAACATAATTCTCACACTTTCCCTATGCTTACACAGTTCAATACATATTTATAAGGGTGGGGACTTTCCCTTCACCGCTTATCTAATCCCAAAATAGATTGCATGCTATTATTAGCCACGTCATTATTACAAAAATAGCCACACATGTAAGTGTGCTAATAATAGACTGCTTTTAGTTAACTAAAAGAGTAGATCCATTCTCATCTTGTATCCATGCAAAGTGCTTCATATTTGATCCTCCAAAAATATCCAATGCGTTTTGCGCAAGTCTTTGGCCGTTTTTGTGCTCCACACGCTATCTCCAAAAATAGATCCTCATCGTGAAAACAACTAAGTCCTGAATCTGTCTCTCTCTTCTTCGCACGTGATTCCTTCCCGATACTTCCACACTTTTATATGCTCTGCTCTTTCTACGCGAACCTTTTGTATGTCCTTCACTAAGTTCCAGATTTTAACGGACCAACATCAATTGAGTTAATCAAACTAAGTGGGGTGTTGAGGCATAACAGGTTGCATCATAGTATCCTCGTAATGAATCATGTCATTACGAAGGTACTCTGTTGTAGTTGTGCTACAACATCTAACTGAGTTTCCTCAACTAGATTAACATACTTAAGAATATTATTTTATCAACCCAATCAATTATTATCTTAAGATTAATAATAACAACCCTTTTAAGGTTTTACTAAGCATCATTTTACCTAAGAAGGTTACGAGGTTTATTTTACACGAAAGGAAGCTATGCGAGATAAATATGCCTTCCTAAACACCCTGCTTTCATGTTTAGGTTCATCTTACTCTTATCTTTTTATTTCATATGTCATCATGACTGAACTTAATGTTATGAAAGTGTGATCAATAGATATTTTTACTTCAGTTTTATCTTGTAATAAGCTTATTGAAACTTTTACTTTAGACTTCATAATACTGAAAGTCTAAATCCTTTTATTATCCTTTTTAAACATTCATGTTTCCATTACAAAAATCTTCTTAAGGAAACACAACCAATCATCCTAGTAATTTAATCATAACACCTAATAAGACCTCAAATTAAGCTCTTTGTTTAATTACAAGTAATATATCATTTTTCCTTATCAAGGACTAATGTCCTATTTGTGAAAATAGAACTCATATGCTTTAGCATAACAAAGATTTCATACTCATTTATATAATTTAATCATGTTCCCTTTTACTATTTAAGGATCTACCAAAGAGTATCAACTTAGTTGTGCTCTTTCACGTGGAAATAAATCAACTATTATTGTAGATCCTTAATCCAAGAAGCTTATATATTATAAGATCTAATAAGTTGGTAATCCCATATCACATGTACATCCAATTTCCCCCTTAATGAATGATATTACTTAGTAATATTTCACAACTTATGTCAATGAAAGTCTCATAAGTAGCAATCAACAATCATTAAAGCAATTCATTTATCAAAAAGGGAGTGATCCACTCACTGAACTTAGGAATATTTCAAGGATTACAAAATGTCATTGCATCAATATAAAAATATTTTTAATACATCTTTTTTTCTTGACAAAAATACATTTCAAGTAATGTCGCTACATAGTCATCATAAAAAAGAGATAATTTCTTTAGTAAAATAGATGTAACTTTCTATGTCTTTCTCCTTTCATCTTTTACGAAATCCATCTGTAAAATTGTTAGCACGAGTCAGTTCATATGAACTAAGCATGATAAACATTATAACGTTAAAATAATGTGCTTTTATCTAATCTGTTTCATAAAAGGAACCTGTTGTTAATGAAACGGTTCCAAAATCACAAATTAAGATTAATAGAAAGACTTTCCCAAAATATTACAAAACCAAGAAGGAGAGAGAAGATCATAGAATCTACAAGTAATGTTTAAGTAAGAACTAATTAAATCAACATAATTAATTATATCTCAAACACAAATATGAACTCATTACAACCTGTTAGTCATCCAAACAACAATATTTAAGAAAGAAGTAGTTCATATTTCTAACTTAATCTTAACTTCTCAATCAAGCTTCCAACTTAAGTTCAACAACTCAATCTATTTTATTATTTAAGAAGAAGTACAATGATATAAACTACTTTCCTTTCTATAATAAGTATGTTGTTTCATATATTCACAATGATAACTTCCTGTATTATGATTGTGTGATCAAACAACAAGATTCAACCTAATATCATCCATTCCAACAACCTTCCCTAACCCAGGCTTAGTTCAGAATCTAAGAATTAGTTTGATCAAGAACAAGTCTAGACATTATAGATAAGAAAATTTTAACCACACAATAGATTTAGTGCAAGCCTAACAAAACAACATAGCTCACGGTAATGGATCCGTGTGGGTCTGCATTCATTTCAGATTTAGGATCCTAAAAGATCAAAACATAACTAAAATTCAAAACATCCCAAAAATAACCACGTCAGTATCAAGTGGTTTCCCATAAGCTACCAAAAAGAATTGAGAAATTGTTTTAAACAACACACAAGTTCAAACTAATCAATTTCCAAATCAAAGAAAAGAACTTGTAAGAGAAATATAATTTAAGAAATAACTCAAGACCTATATCATTCCCAAGGGATAATCTTACACTCAGACCCATATGCACCAAGGTCGAGGAAACACCATGATCAAACACAAAATTCAAGTGCAATAAGATCTGCAACCCAGAAAAAGAATGACACTATTTTTCCAAGTAATCCAAGTTCCACAAACTCAAGAGTTGAAACCTACTCGAAGAGAGAATACAATTAAAGAAGATAGAAGAGTTAAACCAGATTCCCATCACGTGCAAAACCATTTAGACATTATATCACAAATTAGAAAAATCCAACTAACATTACCCATTTTCACAGGCTAACCCAGATGGGTTCTCGTTCTAGAAACTCAACAACAAAAAGGTAGGAGTAAAATATCAGTCTCATTCACCAAAACTCGTTCGCTCGAAAAGAGTTACCACCACTCCAAACAACGAAGGGAAAAAATATATCAAAATAGTCTCCCTCAAGAGAAACACCCTTTCAGTGCTAGGAAGACTTTGAATGGCCACTAAAGATCAACAAAAACTTAGATACAATGACAATCATACCCCAGAATGGGTAATAAGAGAAATGAACAAATGAATGGGAATTGAAATTAAAACCTCAACATGCATTCCTATCTAACCATCTTCTAACAAATTTTACTACCTCCGAACATGGATTAATCAAATAAAAATAAAAGATTCATTTCAATTCTAATATGGTAAACAAAATATGCATAACCCAATTCGATACAAGCTGGGTATTCCATGAAAATACAGTCACGTAATAAGTCGACCAAAAATAGTTGGTCTTCACTGCTATCAACAAGTAAATAGACCAATACAAAGAACATAAGAACTTTCTCCTATCACAGATGTATGTCCCAAACAATATCTGCAGAGAGCTTCATGAACGAAAATGAGTATAGTCACAATGTAAGCCCCTGTGAACCACAAGTAAAGTCAACATCTACAATATCCAAAATGAAATCCCCCAATAAGATTGGTTTCCAACTAATAATAACAAGGAGAAATAGTTTAAGCAAAAATCCATATGATTTCATCAAAAACTTGGCATCCTTTTCACGTTTTCAAGTTACCTAAACAAGGTAATAATTTGAAAATGAAACTAACACAAACTTAGCATAATATCCAAGGAAGTTCTTATCCAGATAAGCCAAACACAACTTAAAATCAAACAACCTAGATTCACAATAATACAACACAGACATCATCCTATGCATCTGAAAAAACCAAGTCGAAAAATCCATTTAAGTACGGAGAAGAAACACAAAAACCAGAACCAAAGAGTTTCCAATCAAGAGCAAAGTTATTTTAATGAAGACACTTAAATAAAATTAGAATATTTAAAGAGATAGGGCCTATCATGCATGATAGAGCTCTGTCTTTTATTCCTTGTTGCAAATCTTCAAGCAGAACATTGATAGCTAATTTTCCATGAAAACGCCAAAACCAAGCTCTGAAACCTTTCATTTCTTCCTCTCATAACTTCATAGCTTGATTTCCATTATCATCACCGCCATGTAAGGTGAAAATAGGCATGCACAAATTCGAATTGAGGTTCGAAAAATGAAAAACCACATGCAGAGCTACAAAGCTCACTAAAAACCAAATGAAACAATGAAAACTAAAAACCACCTTTTTCTCCAACTTCTCCTATTTCCCAGGCTATTTTGCAATGGCCAAGATCAATTAATGCAACAGAACTAAAGATTCCTTCCTTATCTCCCGCCTTCACCAACTCTTTGTTGGTTATAACCAAGTTTAAAACTCCATGTAACCAAACTTTAGCAGAGGTGACAACTCAGCCTCCTCTAAACTTTCATGCACTTGCCAAAATTGGCGATAACATGGTGTTTAAAGCCCCATTAAAACCTCTTAAATACTTAGAGATTGGTGCCACCGACACCTCTTCGTATGTCATCCATGCCATCCCCTTTAGGCTAGTCCATGCCCTTAGGTTAGGTTCATAAAAATTAGATTAGAAACCAACTTAGGTCCTTAGGTTAGTTTATTAGTTTAGTCTTAGGATATCCTAGTTACATGTCTTAGGATTCCCTTTATCTAATAAACAACCACATTAATAAAAAAATCATCTAGCTTAAAATTAAGATAGGATATCAACTTAGGAATTTAGATAACATTAGGTCCCCCTAATAATTATTAAAATACCAATTCAACATTACCGAATGAAGAATCCAAATGACATTATTGGATCACTTAAGAAGGATGTGAGCAGAAAAAGTCATCAATGATCCCGTGGTAGCTTGGGTTCATAAATCTAATATTTTGTCCTCGGCTCGGTCGATGACCTTGACGTCATAAAATTGAAAGTATGCCTTGAATCACTAAAATTGATCCAAGGTATAGCTATCCTGCATCAGAAACCATAAAGACTGAAGCACAAGTTCAAATGCAATAAAGACTTATGAATGAGTTTAGGTTGAATCAATTTCCTCTATCCACATGCAGTGAACATTCAACATAAAAAAGAATGAAATGCTTCATTTTAAATTCAAAATTTACATGGCATGATTGTATCTATTTCCATAAGATAATATATTATCTACAACAAACATGATTACTTAGTTCACAAGAGTACACTGTCTTTAAACAAGAATCACATATCAATGTTTGCAACTTTGAGTATAGAAGTCATCTTAAATATCAACCATGTTAGAGGCATTGCATTTGGATCTCTTGGAATTTTTAAACGTCATTGGATAAAGGAATTGTTTGGGTTTCTTGTAAGTTGATACATGACTTGTCTGATCCCGAGAAGTGAGAGAAGAAAGTGGATGAATAGAGTTAGTGGGAGAAATGATGGTGGGTTTTCCGCGATCATTTATACAAGAACAATATGATGGAAGCGAAGGATACAATCCAATAATTGAAGAGGATGGGCTACCATGAGGTGTCCCATAGACTAAAGATAAAGGACTAGTAGGATGTTTCCCTAAGAGAGAAGATGAAGAGCTACTAGAACATGGCCCAAGAATAGAAGAATATGGGCTACCAAGAGATGAGCCACATATAGATGATGAGGGACTACTTGGAGGTGGACCACATATAGAAGAAGATGATGAAATACCAAGTGGTGACCCAAGGTGAGTTTGTGATTGAGTGATGAAAAGATGGGATCTTCCTCAACGGTTTAAGGATCTTCCTCTATTTTTCGAAAAAAAGGAATCAATTTATTCTTCTCAATATGCAAGCGTATCAAATTCAAGATTAAATCCTTGATTTTAATCCTCTAGGGAATGCCATGGTGTGACCACAAGAATCTCGTGATCGTCTCCTCATCCCGAGATGAATCGATCAAGTAGGGGTATTTCCAATAATCTCTACTAGGGCTATGGATGCTCTTGATGATAGTAGAATAATGTTGCGATTAGAATCAAATGTATTTTCATCTAGGCTATGGATGTATGGTTGGAAGTGGAGTAATGTACAACTCTCCTTCCACAATCCATTAAAAAAATTCAACTCTAAAATATAAACCATTCCTACACATTGGCTAGGGTGTCTTCACTTGTTGTCTATCAAATCTTCCCTCTAAGAGATAATCAAATCTGTTATAATTAGTGATTTTCGCTAATTAAATAGTGTTTCTTGCTACTTTGGTCAATTAACAAGTGCTTTGTTGATCACCAAATCTTTTTGCATTTAGGATGCCACTTTACGACGAATTAAGCCAAAATCCTCTTCAAAACAAACAATTAGTGTTTATTAGCTAATTAAGCCTATTTTGCCCTTGTTTTGGTCAATATACCCTACTATTGGCTCAAACCCCTCTTCCAACCACTCAAAATCACCCCACTTTCCTCCACAACGTCTCAACAAGCTTCAAAAGCTTATCATAGCCTCCTAGTTGACCCTAAGCGGTTGATTAAGGCTCCACACATCTTAATCACTTGTTAATTCACTAATTGTGATTAGCAAAGCTTAATCATGATTAACAATTCTAATCTAATTTGGGCTTTTAGTCCCACATGCACCAAAATACAAGTTTTCCCTAAAAGGAAAACTATAAAAAGAGTTCACCTCATACCTTAATATTTTACACCATGCTTTGATTTACATCTCATATAATAAATATGATTTATAGCCAAGCTCAATCCTTGCCTAAAGTCTTCAATGAGGTTAGTAAATGGATATCCAAAATGACCATGTAGTCATTTGAAGAGTCCATTTCACCTTGTTTGGAGTAGCAACCATACCCATTTTATTGCCCTCTTAGGTCTATTTAGGCCCATGTTAGGTAATTGAACATATTAATAGGCATGATTAATTAGATTCTGAATTATATTCATGTGAGTTAAACATTCCATTAATCTATTATCTTTAATGTTACACTACCTTGACTAGAGATGGAAATGATGTTAGCCTTACTTAGTCATGTACTTATGGGTGCTTTCAACCATAATTGGCTAATGGAAAAGTTATAAAAAGATACCAAAATCTCTTCTTGGAAAGGCTTGACATCAATTATTCCTTCAATAGGAAACGTTGCCGGCATAATTAATATAAAACTGATCATTTTCCTTTAAAATATTTTCCTTCTTACATTACAATACCTTGAAATTTTTACATTGGTTTATAAGTGAGAATGGAGCTCCACTTTCTGACATGTTACAGATGATCAAATGGTCTGAAGTTGCGCGCAGGCGACGTTGAAACACAGTAGTTTTGAGACCATCCACATGTATGGGCACATCTACCGATAGCGCTTCAAACCCTAAATCCGTCCAAACTCTAATCGTTATGCATCATTTGGTTTTGTATTTGGTGAGTTCGCTGCTTTGGTGAATGCGATTGTTGGCCATCCTGGTTCTGCTCCTGCTGTGGCGGATCTCGCAACAATGGACGGATTTTGTTCTCGACAGAGAAAGGACAGTCGCAACAGGACCCCTTTGATGTGGTCATGGTTTCTTCAACCTTTCTCCTTTTGTAAACTTTGTGTTGGCTCCTTCTACTGTTCATTTCCCCTGCTTTTTCTATTTTTTTTATGTTTTTTATTTTTAGTATTGAAAAAACTGAAGATGTGATGAAGGGAGCTGAGTTGCTTTTTCTTGGTCACGGTATGTTCCATTTCCTGCTAAATATAAATCTATTTTATCTCATGGAAGAGGATATTGGGTTTATAATAATGGGAATCAATGAAGGGGATGGTAAGGATGAGGGGTCCCTTTTTTCTCAGTTATGCCATTTTTGCCTTTGCATATGATAATGCAGATTCCAATTATATGATGATGAATCCTATAATCATCAAAGGTATCCTTCACTGATAATTTTCTGTGATGATTCCTGAAACTTCTGTTGTCTAAAATGTTCTCAATCAATGCAGGCCCTTAAATCACAGGGGTTTTTTTTTTCAGTATTGGGTCTTTATTTATCTGTTTTTTCGATTCAAAACCTTTTGTGGGTGTTTACATGAAGCTCATTTTGTGTACACGTTGGAAAAGAATGGTGTGAAGGGATCGAGCCTGAAGATTGTACAATCTGGTATGTCGTAGTGGAAGCATTGATGCATTGGAATAGGTCTGTACTAATCTGATAGTGCTAGCATTCTTGTGTTTAGCATTTTGCAAAGGCGTCGTCATTAGGTTTTCATATTTTAATTCCTTTTCCCTTGTTTTTTATAGCATTGGGGGCTATGTTGGTCTATGATATAACTAGGCGCCAGAATTTACAAAACATTGGCCGCTGGTTAGAAGAGCTCCACTTCTAACATTATTTTTTTGTTTTTTTGTATCTAAGTTTTTCTCTTCCTCGTTGTAAATTATGTTGGGATTTCAGTATCTTTCCCTCAAGCTTAATTTCACTATTTCTCAGACTAAAAATGTTACCCTTATTTTTGTTTCCCGTGTGTGCATTGCTAAATGTTGTGCATTCTAGTAGTAAAATCTCTGATTTTGAAAATGTTTGCATTATCCCCTTGCATAAAATTCGCATTTTTCCTTCAAGATTTGCAGGTATTAGGGGATTTTAGAGTTTTCTAATTTTTCAAGCATTGTCTTTACTCGGTCTTCCCCTGAAGGATCTAAAACGTTAGGCTTAAAATCTCTCACTAGTTTTGAGATTTTTGTACCGACATAACATGTCACTGTCGAGTTCTTCTCTTTGACTGTAAATCATTTTTATTATTGTTGGATTTTGGCTCATTTTTAGCATTGTGTTGGGCTAAAATGTTGTTTTGTATTTTTGAATTTTGAGATTGTGTTGGCTTCAGAATTTAGTATCTCAGAATTTTTTAGCTCTCTTTTTACAGTTTTAGATGATGCGTTCCCGTCCAATATTGAGGACCACATTCACAATACTTCAAGACTATTTTCATGATGGCTGTAAATTATTATTCACATTGTAGATTGTTTTAGTATGTTTTGGCTCAAATGTGCTTCCCTAGTTGCTCTATCTAAATTAATGACGATATTTGAGATTGGAATATTTATATTCAAACTACTGTAATATTTCCTTTATTTTCTTCAAGGCTTTTTCTTTGCCTCAAGAATTTTTTTTTCTAAGATTTCAGATCTGTTAAGCTCAAACTTAACTTTTTTTCGAGTAAAATTGTTGGCAGTATTTGAGCATCGGCTCATCCAAGGTAGAGATTTTGAAGAGTTTAATAGAAAAATATTCTCTCTTTTACTTTAGTGCCTTGCTTAAAAATAATTACATTTTTTCTTCTTGTACTAAATGTAGTACAAAATTTATGTTTCTCTTGAGCACTTTCTTTCAAATAACACTTTTTTCATTGTTCCTCCTAAAATGTATGGATATTTGAGTTTTCAGGTTTAAATTATTATTTTTATAATAATAATAATAGGTTTTTATAGTCCACGATGTCGGGCAGCCTGTTTTTGGGTCTGCAAGAGGCTTGTAGCAAATGGGACTACCTTATACTCACATGCGGGAGGCAACTAACTTTGCTACAAACGAGGCGTACATACCCTACCCCCTTCAGGATTTGAACTTGTGACCTCTATTTCAAGAGCACATGTTCTTCACCATTAGGCCAACTCAGGTGTACACTGCGTTTTAGTGCAAAAACTTTTAAAGCTCTGTTCTTGAGACAGTTGGGGTTTTTTTCTATTTAGTGCAAATCTTGCATTTCTCTTCCAAATCTATTTTATTCTAACCAGGAGCAACAATCCAAAACTTATCGAAAACAAACAACCAAAATGTTATAAATATTTGAGTTCACCTTATCTAAGCCAATGTTTGTACATATTCTCATAGCGTAACTTATATTCACCAATCTCTCGAACTCGTAAATCTTTAATTTTCTTCAATATTTTGTCCCTCTTAAAAGTAGGAGAAATTTTACAAAATTTAACATTTTAATAGGAAAATTGTTCAAGTATTTGAGATTTTTATCGACTTAATTTCTCACTTCTATCTTTGCAAAGTGCACTTTGACACAAACATTGTTTTGATGCTTGTTGAAACAAATGTGACCTTAAAAACTAAAACTCAAGGAGGTTTGCACTCTGAATGCTATTTTTCATGGTAACATTTGCATTCGACTACACAAATGTATCAACATCACGCTTGATTTCATTGTTTCTCGACTAGAATTCTTTCCATATTTGTGTCGTCCATTTGTGCATTGCTAATTGTTGTGCATTATAGCGGTAAAATTTTTGATTTTTGAAAATTTTTACAATATACGCTTGCATAAAATTCACATTTTTTCTTCGAGATTTGTAAATTTTGTGGGATTTCAGTTTTTTCTATTTTTTCAAGCCTAAAATTTGTCTCTTTCAATATTACAAACCTTCATTCAATTTCTTGTGGAAAGTGGTTGATTTCCAACACCGTCATGCAAGTAAGAAACACTTCTACAATGGAATGGATGTAAGGCATATGAATGGAGAGAGCCAACTGCAAGTTTTTGCAAGTGTTAGGTTACCTCACATGCAAGTAGAAGCACTTCTACCACAAACACGGCGAGAAGAGCGAAAGTGCAAAACGCCCTTTAAACACTACACCATCTGGTTCAGCTAGAAGGGCCAGTCCAAAATCATTGCTTTCCTTTTTTGGATGTGTAGGAGGGATGGGGTTTTATTGTACTATGTTTTATTTAATGTGATGGCCGGGAAAATCATCTACTTTTTTGGGATCTCGAAATCAAATATGTACTTTTTTTTCTTGGCGGGTGTTTAAACAATGGATTGGTAAGTGTTAAAACAATCGATGCCCGTGTTAGGGATGAATCATTAAACATCGCCAATAACAACTACTCTAATGAGATGTATAATGATTTATGTGTGGATAATCTTATTTTAATTTTAAGATTATGTAGACCTAACTTAGCTGAGTCAATTTATTCAAAACACATTTGTTTGACAAGAACTCGGAGTTGATAGTTTTTAATGTGAAATGATAATTAATACGACTTTGTAATAAGAAGATAAATTCTTGGCATTTGTTATATTATACTAAATTACTACAAAATATATGGGTTGACATCCAAAGCATGTAATTATCATGAATACGGAGACATAATTTGAATGATTGACTCGTCTAATCACTATAATGGAAGAGGCCGCTAGAATGTTATATGTAAAATAGTAGCTTGCTACGGATTATAAAGAGTTATTTTGTCAATATATGTATACAAGACACTAACAATGGCCACCAGTTCACATGAATACGTAAACATGAATTCCACTATTGGATTATCTATTCATCTCAAAGGTATAAACTTAAGGCTCTGCAACTTATTTTACACATATACAATCTATAATATAGATTATTAAGCAAGTCACTTTCTTGTAAAATCTATATATACACATGCTTCTCTACATATTTTCCATGCATAAGTAATGGTTTTGCTGCATTGAAAGGGATCATTTGTCAACAATTTTTTATAGGCTCATCAACAACACAAACATGATAATCCAATAAAGAATTCCCTTTAAAAAGTTCAACAATATGAATTGACTTTAATCTAAATATTAATGAGAGGTCAAGAATGGTCAAATGAGATAGAAATTAATTATAATGGAAATGTTAAGAGAAATAAAAATATTAGGTGTTGGGGTTTTACAACCCATACAAAATCATCCAAATGGTCTTGCAATATATGGGTTATGCGTGATTTTAGCTATTGGGGGCTTTCATATAGGTTATGCATCTCCCATGGTTCTCTTATTGAGATCATCTTTGAATTCATTTGGGTTGTGCATGTCATGTGTGAGAAACATGTTTACAAATTTAATCGAAGGTGTAAATTTTTAGACATTCTTTTCATGAATTTGTCGTCGTCATGCCTTGGTAAGGTGTTGTTTCTTTCTTTGTTGGAGTTAGGTGAATTTATGTTTGAATACATTGTGCACTTGGTGCGCTACCAACATGGATGCCTTAGTTCCCATCCACGGTTATTTAACGATTCACCCATTTCATTTGCAAAAAAATGACCATGTTGACCATCACAACCTCTACATGTTGAAAACATTGAACCTTCCACTCGCCCATTCCATTGCACAAATTACCTAGTGTACTAATCTATGGAAGCCATGGATGATCGATTGTAACAGAAAGTTCTTTAAAAAAATCAAAAAAGTAATGCTGACAACTAATTTGTGGGTTGAGACAGGAATTGTAAATGGTGCAATAACAACCGTCAACATTGTTTATGGCATTTCCATAGAGCCACTTGATCTACCACTTTTCCTGTCACCAATGTCGAAAAATATAACGGGCCATGTTGGAATTCCAAAACATGTCGCTGCATATTCCAAAACCACCAATTTCCAAAGGGAGTCACAAAAAAATGCATATTAAATTGGCTTCGGCTTTAGCTATCCTCAAGTCTTGAGGTCCTCACTTCGTAGAAGGCCACTATTAAAATTATAAACACCTAGAAACATGGTCTTCTATTTACATTTATCTATTTAGTCACCTCACCTATGATCTTTACCTTTCACCTCTTTCTTGTTTTGGGTAGTACTCAATAATGGCTCACGCCCCTCTACTTCTAGCCTAAATAAATGAAGAAGCACACCAAAGTTCTCTCCACCGGTTCCCCTATTATTAAAAAAATTGTCCCCTTTGACATGTTGTATATTAATACATTTTACATGTAACTCTATATAAAAAATGATGGCCATATTTTAAATATTTAAGTTGTATGAGAGAGCCAAATCAAATATTTGTAACTATTTTATGGCTAAAATCATACAAAACATCTAACTCGATGTCAAATTCAAACCATGAGTACAACTATAAACAATGTGCCTTCATTTCTAAAATATAATATGCATTTTTGCACTGTGAAACTTTCTCTCTCTTCTCTCTTGTTCCACAAAATCGTCTTTTGATTCCTTGACCTTCATCTATGGGTTATTCAGGGTACGTTCGTCTGCATGCTCCAATGCGTACATTCATAACTCATGTTTGTTATGGGAGTTCATTTCTCTGTGGATATAAATTCTTGCAAAGTTTCCTCCAACGAGCCAATGGCAAAATACAAACGATCTCTTCACTTTTGAAATCAATTTTTCCTCCATTTTTCTCCACATCGGTCGCTACATTTTCCAAATTGTCTGATCACTTACATGCACTCAAATTTCTGATGCCCCTTCCAACAATTTTTTTATAATAATGCATTTCTAAGCTTATTTCACATTAGCAACAACTCTTGCACCTTCGACTAGACTACTCCACTTCTTTCTTTACTACTCTACTCCACTTTTGGTTCTCCCAATTCTTCCATTTCGACGTTCACATTGCACTACTCGCGTGTGATTGCTAATATTTATCAATTTTCCCACCCATTATATGGTAGTTTGTGTACGAAAAGAGTCTACCTTGAGTTGGATAAAACTATAAAATAAAAAAGTATACTTACTCTACTTTCCCTTTTGGAATTGATATTGATCCAACGATTATGGCATGAAATTTGCTACATTATAGGCTTCAAATCATTAGGCTTATTGCACACGATTGCTACGAATAAAATGTCTCGGATTTCGTTAATGTCTCGGAGTAAGACATGAAACGACAAGTGTTGAACCACATGACATTCTTTGTTTTAAAGAAATGATAGTGACATAAAACATTCTCTGAACTCCTCTTCTCAACCCAAGCGCCATCACATTGGTTTCCTCGAATAACTAGCAGTGAGTTTGAGATTTTGGACTTTTCATGGGTTTCCATGATTTTGTATCTTCTAGAGCAAGGCAACTTGCCAAAGTGATTTTTTTTTGAAATGGCATCCGATCTTATATATTGAGTTCATTTTCCTTTTGAATTTCATATCAAATTGTTTTATGAGCGGAGCCCGTTAAATATGAAACTCGTCCATGCATTTTGTCATGTCTTATATAATAATAAGCATCATGAATAATATGCCTTTATTTATGATCTATTTTTACCTTCGAAGTGTATAAAGCATTTTATGATGAAGAATAACTTATAATTTTTACAAAAAAATATTTTTCCCTGAAGTGTATAAAGCATTTCATGATGAAGATTTCTATATTTCTAAATAAATTTTTCTATATTTATAAATAAATTATCTATGGTCTTCATAATTTATTTCAAAAAAGGCAAACTCATTATAATCGGGGGAGGATTAGCCCCATCTCGTATATTTTGTTTTATGTACCAGACTAATTAGTAGTCATGCATTTTTGTTATTAAATAGGTACATGTATATCCTTTATATTCAGTGGAGAGGTTTGTGGATCTTTCCCAAATTAATGTCTATAACACATTTTGTCTTCCCAAGTCTCATTTATAGATTTCTTACATCATTCTCCTTGGATTAGAAAAATTGAACCTCTTTCTCTAAAGTTGGTCTTACTTTCCTTTCTCCTTTTCTTCCATCTATCAAACCATGCCTATTTTCGCATACAAGTTCATAGATACTTGTAAGGATAATTTATGCCTTGCTTTCTACCTCACTCTAATTGGCCAAATAAAAACGATAGGATCATGTTTATTGTAAATCCATTCAAGTACACACTATATCTTTTCTATTTTACATTTGTAATGGTTGTATCAAATCTCTCTCCCTCTCTCTCTCTCTCATGTCTTTGCATTCCTCGCAATCACCTTGAAAGCACAACCGCATTCCTCTCTACACACCTTTGGACTACAACATGTTCATTCTTCTTTTCTACAAGTGCACATGTACGAACTTGTTTCTTCACCTCTACATCCATGTATTTTCAAGACATCCTTGGGTCACTTCCCAAAGGAAACCTCTTTTTCTCATGTCTAAACCTACATTCACGTTAACAAAAGTAACAAAATAAGGGGATCGATAAAACCCCACTCTTCTCTCTAGAGTATCACTTTGTTACTTATTCCTCTCACTTCATTAATTATCTCATGTCCTTTTTCATCTCCACTTTTGTCTTTTGACATCCGAATCATCATATCCTTATCCTTCGAATTTCGACTCCAATATGAGTTATACTCATATTCTTAAGAACAACTTGAGTATTCATAAATGACCGAAGTGGAATCAACTCCATGTTTTTCTTCCTTCTTTACCTTTAGAAAATTACCGCACATTCTTCATCATCCTTAACAATTTTAAAAAATTGATCTTCTACATACATATCATGCACCAATTTTTCATCTAAGAATTTCACTATACCTTTCATAGTGTGAATGTTTACAGCCTCACTCTTTGTTCTTATTGTTTTCGCTACAACAACAAACTTGCATTTCCTCTACCATATTTTATGTACGAGCCTCCTTAGAAGACTCTTCACCTTGTGCATTTCAATTCACTCTCTCCTCCCGTTATCTCATTTTAGTGATTCTAGCTAAAATTAAGATAACCATAGAATTTTTGGAAAAATCTCCTAAAATGCCCTTTTGAGGAGATTTTCAGGTTTTCGGGTTTCAACAACATGAAAACATATTTTTACATGCTACATGCAAATTGTTTCCCGAAACCGAAACCCAAAACCCAAAACAAGTCAGTCTGTCGGGTTTTGGAACTCACGAACATCGGAACATGATTTGCAAAAAGCATGCTACATGTCGCTTGACTTCTAAAACCTGAAACCCGATATGTTCCTTTGTGTTGGGTTTTGGGACCTTGGAACATCCAAACATCTCATGCCTCATGTCACTGTTTCAAACCGAAACCCGAATTGATAGCTAATCCTTTGTATCGGGTTTTGGGCACTCCAAGCATGATGACACGACATTAATGCTGAGTTGTCGAGTAGTTGACACATGTGTCGGTGAAGTGTAATAAATGCTAGGGTTTTATAAATAGCCCAATTTTACACGTCATTTTTACTGTTGTACTTTTTTTGTGTGGATTTTTCGTACTTGTGCTTGCGACCTCCAAACCCGATCAAGCTTCTTGATCGATTTCATGTTCTGTTTTCGATTATTTTTCAAGATTACTGAAGGTATTTTGCTTTTCTTGCCGATTTGAGGTCTTTTGCATTTGTTTTTGAGATATTCTTTTGGTGTTCTCCTTCCTTTCCTATTTTTCCCCTAGGTTTAGGGTTTTAGATTGTTTTCTTCATTTTATGTTGTATTCCAATGAAAGTTCTTGTTTGGAATTCACCCCTAGGGTGTTTCTTTGTTTTATCCCATGGAATATACCCTTTTAATAATTGAAAAAATCTAAAAATCCTAACTGGTGAAATGGCGGAATTTTGCATGTCCTGACACCTCAAAAACCCGATTCCTTTATTTTTGGGTTTTGCAGGGTGTTCAACATCTTCTTGCTTCCGCCATTTGTCGGGCTTCATCGAGTGCTCAACAATCTCCAAGTTCCGCCTTCTATCGGGTTGTTCCAAGTGTTGAACATCTATCAACCTCTGACATACACTTTGCAGTGTATCGGTTTTTTCGAGTGCTCAACAATCTCCAAGTTCTACCCTTCTATCGGGTTGTTCCAAGTGCCGGACATCTATCAACCTCGACATACACTTTGTAGTGTATCAGGTTTTTCGAGTGTTCGACATCCTCCGATCTCCGCTTTGTGTCGAGTCTTGCGGGGTGTTCAACATCTTCCGACTTCCGCCAGTGTATCGGGTTTTACAAAGTGTCTGACATCTACTAAGTTCGACACTCTCTGCAGTCTGTCGGGTTTTGTGAAGTGTCCGACAAGACCTTATTTCCAACATACCTTCTAGTGTGTTGGGTTTCATCAGGTGCTTTGCAAGTTCTAAAGTCCGATAGTGTGGTGGGTTCTCTGGGGTTGCTCTACAAGCTTCCAAGTCCAATTGTTCAAATAGGAGTTGTCTAGGCATTCTTTCTTCAGGATTTCTCATGTCGAGCCTGGATCATCTAAGGATAAGTCAGATAGGTCAGGAAAGATGAAATACAAGTACCGGAAAATGGAATCCCCCTCCTACATAGATTGTAATTATGACATCCGAGATACAGAGCTTGGTAACATTGACATGGAAGACTTTTGGAACAAAACCAAGGATTCTTCTCAGAGTCCCTGGATGAAGTCAATAACCAACAGTGGCCTCCCTCTTGCAATAGGATTCCCAATGTCTACTCAATGCCCCGAGTTCATTTTGGCCTATGCTTCCAATTATGACTCAGACTCTCACTTAGTGAAAAATCAGCAGAGGAGAAGTCATAGTGAAGTTGGACGGGGGTTACTTTGATGACCTCTTAAGATTACCCAACTTTCAGGAATATGTTGATGTAGATCTTAAGTCAGCATAGAAAGCCTGGGACAAAGATCAAGAAGACTGCATCAGGCATGTGAATAAAAATTTCTTGATCAAGGCCAAGCCAGTTGTCTCAAGGTTTCCCAAGTTTGTCCCTAGGAGTGATTTCATCCTTGAAATCAGTGACATCATCACCTTCTTTGAGTTGAGTATTTGGACTCCCTGAGTCAAGAGACTTCCAAGGATGGATGTATCAATTCATGGTCATTATGAAGAAGAACGAACAAGGGATCGATTGGAGTAGTCTTATAAGTGATGAGATTGATTCCCAGATGAAGACAGTCTTGACTACTGACAAATTCTATATGTCATCATATGTCACCTATGCAAGCCGACATGAGAAATTATCCAGGGTTGGATGCAAAAGGAGATAGGGTAACAAAACACATATATCGGTACTTCCCTCAGCTGATAATGAAGGGTTCGAGGATCAATTCAGAAGAGTGAACGATGCTTTCTTTTATGAAAATATCTGCAGGATGAACCCTGATCTAAGGAAAAGAAGAGTCTCTAACGAGGCATGGGCCGAAGTATCAAAATGGGGTTGTATCTTCTTGCAGTTCAAGAAGTTCACATACCTTCGGGTGGTCATGTACCAGGTTGATCCTTTCCGATTTCCCAGATTCCCAGGTGATAAGCTGATCCTAATGGAGTTGGTAAGACAATTGTTGGATTTCCACAAATTCCAATAGAGTAAACACAAGGCTGTCATATCCTTCCCTATTTCCATCGGAAGGTACACGTGCTCGACAATGGTTAAAGCTAAGAATGTGGTGCACGAGCTTCAGGACAAGTTGAAGAAGCACATGAAGCACAGAGATGGATTTGATTTCCGAGGAGTCCTTAAATGACTTTATATCTACATGTTCCCAACATAGAAGATATTTGGGTTGATCTTCGGGATGAGGTTGTCATCCGAAGAAAGGACAATAACAGGTTGACAATTGAAGAAATCCAGATGTTGGATTTATCTGACATCCCAAAAGGCACTAAGGACAATGAGAGTGTCCTTGATACCTCATATGATGGGTTGAATGAAGATCAATATGTATTCCTAGCCATTGATTGGTCCATTGCTGAGAAAGCTTCTATCATGGGAAGAGCTACTCAAATTCTTTCCCGTACTAAGGTGTGGCTCATTTCTTGGGGAATGAGTTATAAAGAAGGGAGTTTTGCAAAGCTAGATACTTTGGAAGTGGGACCCTCCAAGGGAAAAAAGGAAAAGGATAAGAACCCTTCCAAAAGGCCAATGAAGGTTAAGTTTGTAAGAAAGGGAGAAGATCAAGTAACTACACCAGTGGCCACTCTCCCACAAACAATTGAGGTTCCTGATTCACCTCCACAACTAGAACAAGGGAATCTTCCTTCAAGAGAAGAGATTATTCAACCTTCCATTCCTCTTTTGGTTGACAGTTCATCAGAGGTAAGTCTTCCTCTTACCTCTCAAGCTCTAATTTCAGAATCCTTGCCTCCTCCCATTCAAGCCTTCCTTGCCTCAGATTTCTTTACCAAGTTCCTCAGCCATGGCTAGTATCTTCTCTGGCCTCTCACCTCTCCCCCCTGGACCCCGGTTAACCATGGACATGTCTCCTCCTTCGCACCTTCATTTCCTCGAATCCATTACCACGGACGCTACACTTCAAAGTGGTCACCACTCCACAAGCTAACCTTCCTCTACCCGAGGATGTGACAAGATAACTCCTACAATGGGAGAAACTTCTTCCAATATGCCTCAATGGTTAGTAGATCAGACTCTGAGGAAGAGGAAGGTGGTTGTTCCATTACCAGCCTTTGATTTCAGTTCCCTTAAGGTCACTCCTACCAAGTTGGCCAAGAAACCCAAAATAGTCTCAAGGATTTCAGTGGATGCCTCAGGGCATAAATTTGCAGAAATTGCTACTCTGTGGCTGATAAAACTAAGGATGATATAATGGTCATAGATTATCAAATCACAAGGGTGGCTCTAGGGAAAGTAACAACGGAGGGAGCACAACAGGACACACAAGATGCCATGAATGTGTTGTGCCAGAAGCTAAAGGAAACTAAGGAAAACAAAGATGAGTTAAAAGAGAAAGTACAACAACTGACAAAAGTGCTACTCAAGCTCTCAAAGCCTCCTGAGTCAACACCATCATCCTCTACTCCTATCGGGTTCAATTTCTCATCGGTACCCATGATCAAGAGGATTAATGAGAAGGGGAGAACGGTTGATGAATGGATCCAAAGGCTGCTCCTACAAGGAAAATAAGTCATTGAGGACACCGTGGAAGTCTACAAATCCTTAGAGGATATAAAGAAGGATGGAGAGAAAATGGATGATGAATTTTCAGCAGAGATCGGGAACCTAGAGTTAACTTTTGAAGCTCTCCAAATGCTGAAATAGGTTCCATCCCACATCTTGGTCGAAGAAGGCATCATTCCACATGGGGACAAACATTTTCAACTAACCAAAGCCATTAGATTTAGAATAAATATTCTCAATGAATCTTGTAGAAAATTGAGGAATCAAGAGATCAATTGGTCGATGACACGAATGACATAGAAGAAGAGCTAGTCAAGATCTGTGCTAAGGTGTTGAGTGAAAGTTCGGGTATCCTGCCTGTTGATGATCTTTACAAACAGATCCAAGAATCAATTCAACATGAACCAACTTATGGATTCGGCCTGGAAATCATTGACATGTTTGTGAAAATTGAACATTCTTTGGAAACCCTGAGGAAACTCAACAAGAGACTGAAAAAGCTTCTGGCAACGCTAGTGATACTTAGGAAACATGTGAAGTTCTGAGTGATCATTCCACCGCGCCTAATGAAAATGAGATGCAGGGTATAATCTGAAAGTTCCAAGAATTTTGGGACAAGCAAGATTTGTTGGAGGAAGACAAAGATGATGAAACATAATAGGCATAATGTTACATGTCATTTCAATCCTGAAATCGACATGTCTTTTTCATTTTGTTTCGTCACATAAGAAGCAAATTTTGACTTGGTCTCTTACGCAAGAGTCAAGAAAAGTAGGACTCTCATTAAAAAGACTATTTTCTAGGATTTATCCTATTTTCTCTCAACTCCTTTTATTATAAATAAGGGATGCTTATGCATTCCAAAGGGTTGAGATTTTTGGAATATTGAGAACTATTGTGAAGAAGAAAAACTTTGTGTTTTCTTTTAATCATTTGAGGAATAGAAACCGATGCTATTTTTGCAAACTTTGTGTTGTGAGATTCATCTCTCTTAAGATATTGTTCTTATGTTTAGGATCTTAAGCTATTCTTTGTTTAACATTCTCGATTATTTTAATTGTTTCAAACATTACATTACATTTGTTATCTAAAGCTCGTATGATTATTTCGTGCTCTGTGTTTACTCAAAAGAAAATACGTTCCTCCCATTTCCTTTCCATTGTGTTTCTTTCATAATAATAATCAAAGTTCCAAGAATTTTGGGACAAACAAGATTTATTTGAGGAAGACAAAGATGATGAAACATAATAGGCATAATGTTACATGTCATTTCAATCTGAAATCGACATGTCTTTTTCATTTTTGTTTCGTCACATAAGAAGCAAATTTTGACTTGGTCTCTGCGAGAGTCAAGAAAAGTAGGACTCTCATTAAAAAGGCTATTTTCTAGGATTTATCCTATTTTCTCTAAACTCCTTTTATTATAAATAAGGGATGCTTATGCATTCCAAAGGGTTGAGATTTTTGGGATATTGAGAACTATTGTGAAGAAGAAAAACTTTTTGTTTTCTTTTAATCATTTGAGGAATAGAAACCAATGCTATTTTTGCAAACTTTGTGTTGTGAGATTCATCTCTCTTAAGATATTGTTCTTATGTTTAGGATCTTAAGCTATTCTTTGTTTAGCATTCTCGATTATTTTAATTGTTTCAAACATTACATTACATTTGTTATCTAAAGCTCGTATGATTATTTCGTGCTCTGTGTTTACTCAAAAGAAAATACGTTCCTCTCATTTCCTTTCCATTGTGTTTCTTCCATAATAATAATTTCCTTTCGACCCATTCCATTTATAAAAACAACATCTTCACCTAGTGTGGATATGGATTTCGGGATTCTATCCCAACCCCAATGGTTAGATTAGTGTGAATACTGTATATATTATTTCTACTGTGTTTTAGATTAGTAATAAATAGGCAACCTCACCTGTCTTTGAGGAGGGATTTAATCCCATGTATTGTGGTTGAACCTCATATTTTGGCTTGAAAAATATCCAACCAACTGTTTTTGGTGACTCTGCTGGGGATTACGGATTAATAAGACTAATCTTATCCTTTTGGTGTCTAGCGACTTCGTATTTGCCTTATTTTCAAGAAGATCCATTTTCCAGTTCAAGTGGCGGGAAGATCTTCACTCGGTTAAGACGAGCCGGGGTGAAACCGATCCATTCTTTGATCCGCCTTCAACAACATAATTTCGGAGCTTTCACCTAACAATGTTGCATCTAGTTAGGCAAGAAGTTCTTCGCCCATCCGAAGATCTCGATTTCTCAAGAACCAGAAGTTTCGCAACTTGCCATGCATTATTCTTGTCGGATATTGATTCCTATACTCACTTCATTTAGAAGAATGACAACACAACTTGTGCCTTGGGGCACAGCTATTGGTCCTCTTTCCCTTACTCCACCATTACATGACCTACCTCATGGATCATGGAAGAATATTCCTAAGTTCAACGGTGATGGAAAATGACATCCCTGATGAACACATTGCCTCATTCTTTTTGCATGCAAAGTGTTCTTGGGGTTGCTCACGAAGATGTCTCTGTTCGACTCTTTGGCGAAACATTACATAGTGTAGCAGCGAAATGGTTTTACCATCTCCCAAATGCATGCATTACCAATCGGGGCTACCATGAGATCTGTATTTGAAGCAAGGTTCAAACCGGCTGAAGATTCTCATGCATTGTTAGCACAACTTACACATATGAAGGAGTCTTACGAACCCATGCGGGACTTCATAACCAAATTAAATAAGTTGATCCACAAGATTCTAGACCTCATTGTTCCTACTCTTGAAAATCAGAAGTGTTTCTTCATCAACGCTCAACCTCCTAATGTGAGCTTCTTGTTGAGAAGATCTGTTATCCCCGATTTGGCCACCGCTCAAGCTATAGCCACCGAAATAGAAGACGATCTTATTATGGCCGGAAAAATTAGAAAAGAATCATCCAAGCCTAAAAATCGAGTTCTTCTCAAAGTACTACTGATCCCATGATTCAGAAGATGGCTAACGACTTGATCACTTTGAAAAATCAAATGTCTCAATAGGTGAGCAATGTTCCATATTGGGATATTCCTAGACGGAATTTCAATAATACCAATGGCACTCCCACAAGAGATAGACCGCGGTTGATTCTTTGCTCAACCAAGGTTGGCTATTGAAGCTCCTCCTGTTAATGCTACAATAGAGATAGTCGAAGAAGATGAAGAACCTAGAAGAACAAGATTCTCATGAAGCTTTTGAAGCTTTGGGATATGCTAATGAGTCCTATGATGATTCAAATTGGCGACTCCAGCATTGGGTATTTGGAATACGAGGAAGACGGATGTGAACATGATGGTCAATCATTTGTAGTCTTCACTCGATCCCAATCTCATAATCCTAGAAAACCGGTTGAAGGCTCTAAGGAGAAGAATAAAGAAGCTCCCATGGTCATGGCCAAGAGAGGCTCTCCTATTTCGACACAAAATGAGAAGGAGACAACTAAAAAGGTAACAACTTCTTCTTATTCTCCTTCTCCTGCTCCCAAGACCAGTACCTCAACTCAAACCAATATAACTAGAATTGAGCCTACCATCATTCCTTCATATACTACTTTTGACATTATTGACCATGCAAAAAAAACTAAGATCCAAATGTCAGAAGCAAAATATCTTCAGTCAAATCCTGAGCAATTTGAAAAGCTTGCCAAATTCATTAGAAGCAAGGTTTTGTCCCTTCATCTTCAAAAGGCATTTTGTCAAGTCCTACTCAACCTTTGCCTCAGACCAATATGACCTCTGTTTCTTCTTCAGGAAAGATCGAACCATTTTATTTGTCTTTACTCATAAACGGGTTCAAACTCAACAATTGCATAATTGACTCAGGAGCTTCCAATAACGTGATGCCTGCAAAAGTAGCTCATGCCCTTGGACTTACTTTGACTAAATCATATGGATGGTGTTACTCCATGGAAACCAAGCAAGTTCCCTTGATTGGTCAAATCAAAGATGCACAATTTGCATTTGTCGCCTTCCCGGAGAAGAGAGTAAAAATGACCATTCTGGTTGCTGATATCCCAATTGCTTATGGTATTCTCTTAGGAAGAGGTTTTTGTAAAGATGTTGGAGGAGAGATCAATATGGACTAGACCAAGGCTAAAATTCTAGTTAATGGAGTTCCTCGTATTCTCCATCCTGAACCTCAAGCGAAGTATTTAGTCACTAAATCGGATGACCCCAAGGCTCAAATTATTTTCGAAGATGCTGGCTTGGGGAATTATTTCATGACATCAGAGGTACTAGCTATAAATGTTAAGGAAGAGGATCCTAATGGTATTTGGACCCTCGAGTTCGACGGGAGCTGTTCAACTACTGGATCAGGTGCTGGCGTAGTTCTTATATCTCTGGATTTCGAGATCTTTCCCTTTGCTTTCAAGTTGCAGTTTGATAATACTAATAACACAGCTGAATATGAAGCTTTGTTATTAGGATTAGAAATGGCAAGACAAAAAGGAATCCAAAACCTCAAAGTGCAGGGAGATGCGGAGCTCATTGTAAATCAAGTGAAAGGGGTTTATCAAGTGAAAAATGATCGCCTAAAGCATTACAAGAACAAGGTATGGGACAACGTAGAATGCTTCGATGCTTTTTCTATCAAGGCAATTTTGAGGGATTACAATGACAAAGCTAATTCATTGGCCGTGTCTGCATCTCTTCTCCTTCCTCATCCATAGTTCAAACAAGACATGTACACCATTGAGATTGTGTACCATCCCAGTGTTCCAGATAATTTAGCACATTGGCAAGTATTCAATGATGATCAACATGTATTGTCTTTCCTTGAAAAATCGATTATTTTAGTGAACTATATTTTGAAGGATCAGAATCAACTTTTGCGAACATTTTGAGTTCATATCAAGAGATTGATGGTGAGTTCATTCAGCTAAAAGGCAACAAGATTCCCAAGGGATTGGTTTCTCTGGAAGGTTTGTTTGACAAGCATGACCAATTCATTCAAGGGTAAAAGGCAAGCTGAAGGTGCTTCCTCGTTAGAGGTAGATCAAGTTAACCTGGGTTCCGTTGATCAACCGCAGATGGTAAACATCGGTAAATGCTATTCACCGGAGGAAAAAGAAAGATTCTCTTCACTCTTAAAGAGATATATGGACATCCTAGCATGGTCATATGCGGATCTAAAGTCTTTCAAGCCCAAGGATGTGCAACATAACATTCCTTTGAAGCCTGAAGTTAAACCCCACAGGTAGAAGCAAAGACATTATAACCCAAAGATCTCAGGGACTAGTCTTTCGAGAAATTCGGAAAATGTATGTTGGAGGTTAATAGATGTCTGACACTTGGAACAACCCGATAGAAGGGTGGAACTTGGGGTTGTTCAAACAAGCTTCCAAGTCGACTATTCAAACAGAGTTGTGTGGACATTCTTTCTTCAGGATTTCTCATGTTGGAGCCGGATCATGTAAGGATAAGTCGATAGGTCGAGAAAGATGAAATACAAGTATCGGAAGATGGAATCCCCTCCTACATAGATTGCAATTACAACATCCGAGATACAAAGCTTGGTAACATTGACATGGAAGACTTTTGGAACATAACCAAGGATTCTTCTTAGAGTCCCTGGATGAAGTCAATAACCAACAATGGCCTCCCTCTTGCAATAGGATTCCCAATGTCTGCTCAATGCCCTGAGTTCATTTTGGCCTATGCTTCCAATTATGACTCAGACTCTTGCTCAGTGAAAAATCAAGCAGGAGAAGTCATAGTGAAGTTGGACGGGGGTTACTTTGATGACCTCTTAAGATTACCCAACTTTCAAGAATATGTTGACGTAGATCTTAAGTCAGCACAGAAATCCTGGGACAAAGATCAAGAAGACTACATCAGGCATGTGAATAAAAATTTCTTGATCAAGGCCAAGCCAATTGTCTCAAGGTTTCCCAAGTTTGTCCCCAGGAGTGATTTCATCCTTGAAATCAGTGACATCATCACCTTCTTTGAGTCGAGTATTTGGACTCCCTGAGTCAAGAGACTTCCAAGGATGGATGTATTAATTCATGGTCATTATGAAGAAGAACGAACAAGGGATCGATTGGAGTAGTCTTATAAGTGATGAGATTGATTCCCAGATGAAGACAGTCTTGACTACTGGCAAATTCTATATGTCATCATATGTCACCTATGCAGCAGCCGACATGAGAAATTATCCAGGGTTGGATGCAAAAGGAGATAGGGTAACAGAACACATATATCGGTACTTCCCTTAGCTGATAATGAAGGGTTCCGAGGATCAATTCAGAAGAGTGAACGATGCTTTCTTTTATGAAAATATCTGCAGGATGAACCCTGATCTAAGGAAAAGAAGAGTCTCTAATGAGGCATGGGTGAAGCAAAATGGGATTGTATCTTCTTGCAGTTCAAGAAGTTCACCTAACTTTGGGTGGTCATGTACCTAGGTGATCCTTTCCGATTGCCCAGATTCCCAGGTGATAAGCTGATCTTAATGGAGTTGGTAAGACAATTGTTGGATTTCCACAAATTCCAACAGAGTAAACACAAGGCTACCGTATCCTTCCCTATTTCCATCGGAAGGTACATGTGCTCGATAGTGGTTAAAGCTAAGAATGTGGTGCACGAGCTTTAGGACAAGTTGAAGAAGCACATGAAGCACAGAGATGGATTCAATTTCCTAGGAGTCCTCAAATCATACGGAACCTTATATCTACATGTTCCCAACATAGAAGATATTTGGGTTGATCTTTGGGATGAGGTTGCCATCTGAAGAAAGGACAATAGTAGGTTGACAATTGAAGAAATCTAGATGTTGGATTTATTTGACATCCCAAAAGGCACTAAGGACAACGAGAGTTTCCTTGACGCCTCATACGATGGGTTGAATGAAGATCAATATGTATTCCTGGCCATTGATTGGTCCATTTCGAGAAAGCTTCTATCATGGGAAGAGCTACTCAAATTCTTTCCTGTACTAAGGCGTGGCTCATTTCTTGGGGAATGAGTTATAAAGAAGGGAGTTTTGCAAAGCTAGATACTTTGGAAGTGGGACCCTCCAAGGGGAAAAAGGAAAAGGATAAGAACCCTTCCAAAAGGCCAATGAAGGTTAAGTTTGTAAGAAAGGGAGAAGATCAAGTAACTACACCAGTGGCCACTCTCCCACAAACAGTTGAGGTTCCTGATTCACCTCCACAACCAGAACAAGGGAATATTCCTTCAAGAGAAGAGATTATTCAACCTTCCATTCCTCTTTTGGGTGACAGTTCATCAGAGGTAAGTCTTCCTCTTACCTCTCAAGCTCTAATTTCAGAATCCTTGCCTCCTCCCATTCAACCTTCCTTGCCTCAGATTTCTTCACCAAGTTCCTCAGCCATGGCTAGTATCTTCTCTGGCCTCTCACCTCTCCCCACTAGACCCTCAGTTAACCATGGACATGCCTCCTCCTTCTACACCTTCATTCCCTGAATCCATTACCACGGACGCTACACTTGCAATGGTCACCACTCCACAAGCTAACCTTCCTCCACTTGAGGATGTGACCATAACACCTACAATGGGAGAAACTTATTCCAATATGCCTCAATGGTTAGTAGATCAGACTCCGAGGAAGAGGAAGGTGGTTGTTCCATTACTAGCTTTTGATTTCAGGGTTCCTTAAGGTCACTCCTACCAAGTCGGCTAACAAACCCAAAAACAGTCTCAAGGATTTCGGTGGATGCCTCAGGGCATAAATTTACAGAAATTGCTACTCCCACGACTTATAAAACTAAGGATGATATAATGGTCATAGATTATAAAATCACAGGGGTGGCTCTAGTGAAAGTAAGAATGGAGGGAGCACAACAGGACACACAAGATGCCATGAATATGCTATGCTAGAAGCTAAAGGAAACTAAGGAAAACAGAGATGAGTTAAAAGAGAAAGTACAACAACTAAAGAAGTGCTACTCAAGCTCTCAAAGCCTCCTGAGTCAACACCATCATCCTCTACTCCTATCAGGTTCAATTTCTCATCAGTACCCATGATCGAGAGGATTAATGAGAAGGGGAGAATGGTCGATGAATGGATCTAAAGGCTTCTCCTGCAAGGAAAAGAAGTCATCGAGGACACCGTGGAAGTCTACAAATCCTTAGAGGATATAAAGAAGGATGGAGAGAAAATGGATGATGAATTTTCAGCAGAGATCGGGAACCTAGAGTTAACTTTTGAAGCTCTCCAAATGCTAAAACAGGTTCCATCCCACATCTTGGTCAAAGAAGGCATCATTCCACATGGGGACAAACATTTTCAACTAACCAAAGCCATTAGATTTAGAATAAAGATTCTCAATGAAGCTTGCAGCAAATTGAGGGAATCAAGAGATCAATTGGTCAATGGCATGA
The DNA here is from genome assembly GCA_018340775.1 of Taxus wallichiana var. yunnanensis. Taxonomy (NCBI): domain Eukaryota; kingdom Viridiplantae; phylum Streptophyta; class Pinopsida; order Cupressales; family Taxaceae; genus Taxus; species Taxus wallichiana. The sequence goes on along the minus strand of CM031243.1, from coordinate 295,920,311 downwards.
ATGACATAGAAGAAGAGCTAGTCAAGATATGTGCTAAGGTGTTGAGTGAAAGTTCAGGTATCCTACCTATTGATGATCTTTACAAACAGATCCAAGAATCAATTCAACATGAACCAACTTATGGATTCGGCCTGGAAATCATTGACAGGTTTGTGAAAATTGAACATTCTTTGGAAACCCTGAGGAAACTCAACAAGAGACTGAAAAAGCTTCCTGGCAATGCTAGTGATACTCAGGAAACATGTGAAGTTCTGAGTGATCATTCCACCGTGCCTAATGAAAATGAGATGCAGGGTATAATCTGAAAGTTCCAAGAATTTCGGGACAAACAAGATTTGTTGGAGGAAGACAAATATGATGAAACATAATAGGCACAATGTTACATGTCATTTCAATCCTGAAATCAACATGTCTTTTTCATTTTTGTTTCGTCACATAAGAAGCAAATTTTGACTTGGTCTCGCGCGAGAGTCAAGCAAAGTAGGACTCTCATTAAAAAGACTATTTTCTAGGATTTATCCTATTTTCTCTAAACTCCCTTTATTATAAATAAGGGATGCTTATGCATTCCAAAGGGTTGAGATTTTTGGAATATTGAGAACTATTGTGAAGAAGAAAAAACTTTGTGTTTTCTTTTAATCATTTCAGAATATAAAGCGATGCTATTTTTTCAAACTTTGTGTTGAGAGATTCATCTCTCTTAAGATATTATTCTTATGTTCAGGATCTTAAGATATTATTTGTTTAGCATTCTCGATTATTTTAATTGTTTCAAACATTACATTACATTTGTTTTCTAAAGCTCGTATGATTATTTCGTGCTCTGTGTTTACTCGAAGGAAAATACGTTCCTCCCATTTCCTTTCCATTGTGTTTCTTCCATAATAATAATTTCCTTTCGAACCATTCCATTTATACAAACAACATCTTCAGCTAGTGTGGATATGGATTTTGGATTCTATCCCAACCCCAATGGTTAGATTAGTGTGACTATTGTATATATTATTTCGCCGTGTTTTAGATTAGCAATAAACATGCAGCCTCACTGTCTTTGAGGAGGGATTTAATCCCATGTAATCGTGGTTGAACCTCATATTTTGGCTTGGCAAAATATCTAACCAACACCTTCATCTTCTTTACTCCAATGGCATATAATGGACACTTTTCCATTGCAACATTCATTATGATCATTTCATCAAGAAACTTCATTAATGTTGTAGTCTTTTTACGTTCATGTTTTGGAACACATGCTCAAATTGAAGAAATCCTTCAATAGTTTTCTCATTATATTCCTTGTAGTCACCTTTTCCTACTCCCTTTAAACCCCAAGCACACCAGCACATCACCCATCCTTGACTGGGTGCTCACCCGAGGCACGCGCAGGCGCCGAGCCCCTCTTTATGTGAGCTTTGTAAGAATGTTCGCCATTAATGGAGGAATACATGCAGACACAAAAATACATGCATTCATTCTAGCACAAAAGTAAAGACACTAGATCTAAGCATAGATGCACCATGAAAAGAATATAAGCATTATAACAACACAAAGGAATTAGATCTGAACCATGAGCTATATGAAGAACACAAGGGTTTGGACCATAACTAGAGATATACATAACAATCCATCATATTCATTGATTCACAACTATTTACAATAGCTAGATTACATCAAAAGGGTCATAGCAGATTGAATACATCATAAAATAACATCCCAACCCTACAAAATGACTCTACTAAAAGGTTTCTATCCATGTCTCTCCTATGAACCCAGAATACCTCATGCCTCGCATCACAAATCCTCTTCACCTCTACTACCCTTTCACACCTTGTTTTGGACCCAAGGACATTCTTTAATAGAGTGGGATCTCTCCTCCACTACCTCATCTTCACTCATGAGAAGCCTGCATGCCAGATGGAATCGTGATCCTCCATAATCGAGTGCCTATGCCAACTTGTCAAAACCCTGATTAGCCTCCACTAACCATAATGATTACATCCTGGAATATTCCTTTCCTAGAATATTCTTTCCTTGAGCTACAAGACTCCAAGTTCTAACCTTATCCACTCATCATGCTTACTCACATCTCCACGTGTTGTCCATGTAATACCATATCCCAAAATGCGACCAAGTCTCAAACCCTTTTCTGATTCTGTGCGCAAACCTATGGGAACTCTAGTTCAAACTCAAACCCTTCATTCCAAAATTGGTACAAATGTACAAACTGTACAATGCGGCTTAGTACCTGCGAGCTTTTCTTCAAGCACCTTCTTCCTGTACTACCTTATGCTCGTGTTGATCCTTTGCTCTGGGACTTAGCCAGTTTTTTGGGCTTAACATTACCCCACACTAAACGTGTTATTTGTCCTCGGAAACACTCTTCTCATTCAACACAGAATAAAGAATAGGAGAATGAACAAAATAATTTTGCTACTATTGTACGAGGATCGGGAAGTCTTTATTCAAGGATGCTTCAATCTTATTCCAAGCATCCACCTCCTTCTGTGCCTATGTAAACAAATCCTCTATCAGCACGTTGAATTCATCAAATGTCAACTCTTTGACCTTATCCTTTAATGTATCCACAATATCATCCATTTATTTGCTAAGGTCACTCGGGCGTCATCCTTCGTGTAACTTAGGGATATAGTTCTTTTACCTTATTTTTAATCGAGGCCCTTAAACCTTCAATTTCCTCGATTTATTTTCAACCTCTGCCAGGATCTTGTCATATTCCACCCAGATTGCCTTTATTCTTGGCATGGAATTCCTTGAGATCCGCTTCATGCGTAGCAACCAACACACTTTCCACTCTGTCTCTGTCTTCACAATTGTCGTAGATAACCTCGACCATGTTCACTATGATATTTACTTAAAGCAAGGAGTTCGATTAATAAGTTATGGTTTTATCAATATTTTATTTCTCATGTTCCTTTTCGTCGCATGCCATAACTTCCTCCACTAACTCCAGTGCAAGTGGTTTCCTCTCCATTGTGATTAAGCGCATTAAATCCTTCGTGCAATGGAAGGCTAACTCATACTTCTTTTTAGGGTGGCTAAATCCAAATGCTTCAAAATAATGGAGTTTGAAATAACCTTCACTTTCTTATAAGCTTTGCACCTCCCCCTTTTATTCTCTCAACTCGGCCTTGGTGGACAATTATCAACTCCTTGCCCTTTATCTCTTTGTCTCTCTCTATAATATCCCTTTTCTTTTCATCCAATTATTTTTCTAATACCTAGTCTTGTTATTCATCTTGAATAACCTTTTTGACTCTGCACCACTACCTTGTTTAGCACATTACACGCCTTCTTATCGTTAATTGTTACAAATCCACAATAGGATTTATCTCATTGGGGTTCTATGTGGTTACTAATGCTCTGCATTGACCTTGAATTTTGGTTCATCAACATGGGACTCAAAATTCCATGACAACATATTCCTTGTGTGTGTGTGTGTGTACGCACTATCTTTATCAAATAATGACCAGCTAATGAGTTGGTCTCAGTAGGCACTATGCCCTAGAAACGCATGTGAAGGACCTTGTTTGGATCATTAACATAAGTCATTGAGGGTCCTTGTGTTGTTTGTCATGTCTATCCACCATGTGTGCTCCCATTGGGAAACTCGAATGCTAAAATGGGATCTCCACCCATGCTTCCACTCTCTTTCCCTACTTCTTCCATGCTGCGCTCCACCTCGTGCCCTACCAAGTCCTTGATGATACCTGCCACTTCCTTCTCCACCATGTCATCCAATTGTTCACCAGATAGGTGTGGGGTCCCATGCACATTCATCCCCACTTCCTCTTCACTTGCTTCTTTCTCTCGAGCACCCTCCGAAAATCATCCCGCTCTTTATCGATTCATCTATATCGGACACGGGGTCATTTTATTTCTCGTGTTCCTCACCCTCTCCTCTAGTCTCATCACCTCTTTGCTCTCCATTTTCTTAGAGTCGAACTTTGCACTACCTTTCACTTCTTCTTCATTGGAGACTCTCTCTACCTGGGGACTTCTTCCTATGAGAATAATTACTCGTGCCCACACCCGAATCTTGTGCCCCTATGGTTTGAACTACCTGCTTACTTGGCTCCCCTAATTTCCGAGTTTCCTCTCTCTCTCTCTCTCTCTTCTTCAACACTACCTTATTCCTTCTGGATGGGTCTTCATCGATGGAGACATCATCCTTGATGTACACGCCCTTTTCAAACTTAGGCCTTAGGTGTATGTATACCTGTTCACCATATTTCCTACAATTGGTAATGTTACGGGCCTTAGCATATGTATGTCATGAGAGACATACTTCTCCACATATGTGTGATTCTTAGGATACACCAATGTTTGACGTAGTGCGCGATGCTCATGATCTACTTCACTTAGATAAAACCTCATCTTCTTAGCCTCCTTGAATCTATTAACCATGCTTTGAAAATACTGCATTGTGAAGGAAAAGGTAGTTTACACCATGGGATTTTAGTGCCATCAGTTAATGTGAACTCGCTAATGCGAAGTTATGGTATACTATAAATTTAGTGTCAACCCCTACCAAGGCTAGCATTTATTTAGGAATTATCCATTCTACTCCAAATGCATCGTGCATCCACTTATACCACTTATCCAAGTGCACCTTGTATGCAGATGTTATTGTCTCACAAGTATACGCCTCAAACATCTTGGTTGGGGAGGTGTTTCCTCCGGGTACTCCCAAATGTTGTTATTTGGCCCATCGGGCACCCCAATCTCAAGAAAACACAATGGTAAGGAGAATATTACCATACATAATTTTATCTCCATCATGTGCAACATCAATGATATCCTCCGTAATGAAGGCCGAGAGGTTATAGATTGTCCCTTCTGAAACCTTCTTGCAAATGTTCAACCATCTCTTGTTCACTTGCGTCCATCGTTCTTGTCCATTCAAATTGGTGAGCAGGAACGTGACCATATTCATGATCGAGTTAGTAATATTGACAATATTGAAATAGCACCTACCCTTCTTGTATTCATACACCTTAGTTGTTTTTTGATGACAACCTCCTTATCGCCCAAGTCATCGTCCACCGACTCTCCTATGCAGATAAGTCGAATGTATACGGAGATCAACAACAAATTCATGCACATCCTTCTCCCTGTGAAGTAGAAATAATCTTCATGTACATGTGATATGAGCCATTAGTATGATCTCTTAGATTTTCCAAAAATGGAAACTCAAAAAGTTACAAAAGCCCAACCTTCTCCAATTTCATCTTCACAACATCATCATACATTGGTTTTTCATCCTGTGTTCTTTCTCCTGTAGGGAAAACGAGCTCCAACTCCATCTCCTTCTCAGTGGTATCTATCCTATGGTTATAATCACTTATAACCATCTTTCACACGTGAGATACCCAATCCATCCCCAATAATACCCCATCTGGGTATTGTATCTCCACATACCATTCTTCGTTAAAGCTTATCGATGCAACTGGTTTTCCTTTTCCCTTTCCCTTCTTCTTCGGTGAAACATTATATCCCTTCTTTGGTGCCATCTTCTCTGTCGGGTCCTTTGTACTCCTTGCTTGTATTTTGTTTTCTTACTTCTCAAACCTTCTACTTTAATCCTTTTGCGTGATTTCTTCAAACCCATGCCCTAGTTTCGTAAACCCTAACCTAGAAATCCTTCCTTCCACAAGACATCATCAAAACTCTCAGAAATCCTTCCAAACATTCACTTGTGCACGCTCATGTTCTCTGTTCCACTTTTCACAAATTTCTCGCAAGGATGCCCTAGTTCACAAGATCTCTTCTCCAAGTAAACGCAAGGTGAAAAATAATTTACCCCGACTCCTATTTATAGTTTTTCACTTTTTACCTCCTTAACTCACATGCCACCTACCACCGTACAACCACATTAATTTCAGATTTTTCCAATGCTTTCATCCCACGCATCCTCGTCTAGAGATTTTTCTTCCATGCGTAGACTTGTGCATAACCTCCTTAACCTTCTTGTGTGCCCAACTATATTGACCACATATCCTTACACACGCTCATAGTGCCAAATTCCATCTTCCTCTATGTCTTAAACCTAGTTTTCCCTATTACTGCCTACCTCAATTTTCTCTACATGTTTGTCACTGTACATGGTTTTTATAAAGCTTTCTTGACACCATTTCATCTCTAACCCTTATCACCCTTGTTATGCGCGTTCCTTCTCATATATCCCACGCTTATGTTTTTCTCTCCCGGGTCACTATTCAACATTGTTCCAACTGTGTACCCTTCTACATTCTCTATACTCTCCTCCCCCACACTAAAAGTAGGCATGGTCCTTTACGCATGAAAACTTTTTAGATAGTAATTGGCTACAGGCATGCAAATGCACTTATTACACAACACACCAAACTAAAATACAAAACATATCGACGATGAAAGGAAACACATATAAATGAAAATGCATTAAGGGAAACCTAAGCTACATGGCAACACTACCTTATTTACAAACACCAAGAAGGCTTATTTATAGTAGGGCTTCAGCCTACTCCCATTGAAGTAGCCGGGAAACCATGTTCCATCCAGCGCTTATAATTGATAAGATCTGAATCAAGTATATGTGTTATAACATATGGTCCCAACCAATGCACTTTGAGTTTCCCAAGATGGCACAAAAACTTTGAATTGTACAAAAGAACCATCTGCCCAACCTCAAACTTTTTGTTTTTAATATGTCGATCATGTCATGCCTTCTGCCTAGCTTTCTCTATCTTCTGACTCCACCTATCAATGGATCACCTTTCATCCAACTTCATAAGTTTTTCTATGCTCTCTTCAAGTGCTTGCTCATCAGCCAACCCACATGCACACGTAATATGCAGGGATGGTAACATAAGTTCAACGGGTAGAACAACTTCCGAGATGAACACCAACTGAAAAGGTATGGCCTTATTCGATCTTTATAAGTCATTTAATATGCCCCTAATATTGTAGAAAATTTATAATCCAAGTCTCTCCTTCTGACATCACAAATATTATTCAATGTGTGGCTCAATATCTTTTTAAAGACCTCAAGTGAGTCCCATTAGCCTGAGGGTGATAGGGTGTAATTTTATGATGGGCCACCATAAACTCTACCAATAATATTCTAACAGTTTCATTCAAGAAATGAGTACCCCTATCACTTGTTAAACTCAATGGACATCTATACCTACTGATTATATTCTCCCATAAGAACCTAGTTTGTATCCATTGTGCAATCATTTGTAGGTGCCGCTTCTGCCCACCTTGTAAGATAGTATGTATAAGTGATAATATAGTGCGAACTCCGTCTCTGCCGCACGTGGCTGGGGAAATAGGGCCTACAAATTCAATTTCCCATTTTTCAAACACCTCTGCACTATCAATAGGCCTTAAAAAAATTTCATCTCTTTGCCCTGACTTTCTAAGGCACTGGTAATGGTCACAGGCCTTGCAATATTCTACACAATTCTTATAAACTGTTTCTAACCAAATCCCTGCCAATAGGATCTTGCGTGCGGTTACATTTCCTACATACTAACCTCCTACAATTCCACCATGAGCTTCTTCCATGATTGTAGTTCATTCATGTTCCAGCACACACCGACACATAACCTCATCTCGGCCTAGTTTGTATAGGTCATCACTGACCAACATATATGGTGCAATGCGTATAGCTAACTGCTTCTTATCTAAAGCCTTCATTCCTTCAGGCGCCACACCTGTTCGTATGAAAACATCAATACATTTCAAATCAAAGGGTAGGAATTATAATCTAAATAATTGTGTATCCAGAATTGTGTCCTTAATGCTCAATGCGTCCTCACCTGAATTAATTCTAAAAAGATGGTTAGGTTGTGAGTTGCATTTCTCTAGTTTGACTACCACCAAAAATTTGAATTCCTGAAATAACAAGATCCACCGCATATGCGCCATTGCAAAACAAGATTGTTCACCAAATACTTAAGTGCCACATGATTTGTGTAAAATATAAATGGAGTAGCCAACAAGTATTACCTAAATTTATGTAGTGCATAAATCATAGACAATGCTTCGCACTCCATTGTTGTGTAATTCTACTTAGTTGGGGTTAAATTTTCTTGCAAAACACAAAATGTGATCAAAAATCCCTTCTCCAATATGTGCTAACGCTGCTCCTAATGTCATCCCTGATGCATCAACATACACATGAAAGGGATTGTCCCATGAGGGAAAGCACAAAATGGGCGCAATAGTAAGTTTCTCCTTCAATGTGTCAAAAGCCACTGCTGCACCTCACCCCAATAGAATTTACTCTTATGTTTCAAAAACTCTTCTAATGGCATGAAGATCCTAACATAGCCTTTGATAAATTTTCTGTAGTAACTTGTATGCCCTAAGAATCCACACACCACACTTTGATTGGTAGGCTCCTCCAATCCCAAGATAACAAAAACTTTGGTAGGATCTACCAATAAGCCTTCCTTGAAAATAATGTGACCTAGCAATGTGCCAAAAGGAGTAGTAAAGACACATTTCTTAATGTTTAGAGAGATACTTAACTGTATGCACCTCTCAAACATCAATCTTAAATTGTCACAATGATCTCTTACTAACCCATACATCATCCAATCATCCAGGTAAACTTGCAGAAATTTATGGATGAAGTCTTGAAATTCTTGCACCACAATGCATGAAAATACAACAGGTTATTCTTAATCCCAAAGGTAATAACCATATAAGAAAAACTTCCCCATTCAGTGGTGAAATTAGTCTTCTCCTGGTCTTCCTTCGCGATCCTTACTTGGTGATAGTCTAAGAATAGATCTCCCACCCTGCTACACCTTCCAATATCTCTTCAGTAAATGGGGTTAGAAAAGGATCTATGACACATGCAACATTCAAATCTATGTAGTCTACACATATCCTTATCCTCCCATCCTTCTTGATACTAATCACCATTGGATTCACCCATTAAGATTCCTCAATTGCTTCAATGATGCCAGATTCTATCATCTTATCAATCTCCTCTTTGACTTTTACGTGTAAATTTGGATTAACCCTATAAGGCCTCTTCCTAATCGGGTGTGCACCTTCCTTCAACTTAATCCACATTTCTCCTAATGAGTGATGAAATCCTTTTAACTCATGGTATCCGCATGGGAACAAATCCTGGAAGTCGTGTAGTAGCTCAATTATCTTTGAAACTTCCTAGTCCATCTAGTAATCTCCAATAACAACTTCTTTTGGCTCTTCTTCTATACCAATGTTGACCTTATTCATTTTCAAGGGCTCATGGTAAGCTCGCATGATTCTAATATGCACTTTCCAATACTTCTTGCCTACCTTATGTATAATTAACATCCAATTTTCTACTTCCTCGTCATTGATCGTGTACACCAAATTGCCCTTTTCCTTTCTAAGAAGGCGTGCTCAAACCGTATCTCCTCTATTTCTTCTTATTTCTTGAAGTGTTCCTCTAAGCCAGGTTCCCCTAGAAAATCTAGGATTCAGTCTTCAACCATAGCAAAATCTCTCGAGTAAGGTGCTTGACTTCCTACAATTCCTCATTCATCGATGACTTAGGACTTAGATACTCTAAGGTTTGAATAATATCGGTTGTCAACTCTTGCCAATTTCCCTTCTCGACAACATAACCTGAATGGATATACCATGCATGCGAGATAACCTTGTCAGGTGGAATAGAATGTATGCACCCATAGTAAGGGAGGTAAGGCTTCTAGGCCTACCATACAGCCTCTCTCACATTCCTAGATGTGAAATGAGGAAGAATCCTTCCTATCAAAGTCATGTATCTTAGAGGGTACATTTATCTGGAGAAACCTAATAGAGAACGTAATTCTCACTTCACGTCATTCTAGAAGATTATCTCGATGATTCACCCACCAACATGTTGTTGTTGTGCACAAGGTATAAGTTAGCATATTCCTCCTCTTTATGTAACATGTCCATTGGATCTCCATCACATGTGGAAATACATCAGGGTTACCTTCCCTAATATAACTTGGTAATTATCTTCCTCCCAAGCACCTAATTGAGCACGCTCTTGAAACTCACGTTACAATTCCCTTCATTTGTCTTCCAACAAGCTCATAGGTCCCATGCACCCAATTGTCACATGTAATGCTAGTCATATCACTTATAGACTGAGCATCTTCCCACTGAATGAATCTTCTCTTGATGGGTGAATAGCCTCGGGGTCTCTAATGGTGTGCACATAGATTCTATCTAGGTCCTCTTCTCCTAAAGGCTCTACATAAGGCACAAACCTCCCATCTGTTAGTGGAATAATGACACGCTCCTCTTTATTCTCAAAACTGATGTATCCCTTATTAAAGTGTAAGTCAACATTATTCGCATAACACCAGGGGCATCCAAGTAATGCTGGGAAGTTATCTTCCTCAGCAAGCGCTAAGACTTCAAAATCTCCTAGTAAACTTAGCCCCTTGAATGGTTATGGAAGCATCCTTCAAGACTCGATGGGAATAGCCTTTGTCCTATTTTCCATATACAACACATTTAAAGAGGGCTGTAATGGAGGCCTCCCCATCTGATTCCATGCATCCAAAGTAAGGAAATTGACCTCTGCACCCATGTCAATTAGTATGTTTCTTAGGAGTCATCCATCAACAACCACATTCAATGTAATTTCCTTGTCATAATCAAGACTGTGAGGGGGAAGATTAGCATGTAATACCTGCCTCTCGTGCTCATCTCCCACGTGTGGTACCTTTTCTCTTAACCACTCTCCTAACAGAGGAATAATGTTCTCGACACAACATCTTACACACTTCTCTAACCTCATCCATGTCTTTTTGAGGGACCTCAACATTCTTCACCTGTTCTAACTTCCGCGATTGCTCCTTCAAACATTGAATCTCTCCTTGCAGGCTCCTAATCACTTCCATGGTTTCTTGGTAAACCTCTTTTTGATGGGTCGATCAGGATATTTCCCATGTAATACTTCTTCTCTTATAATTAGCGGCTTCTACTTTGGTAATTCTCCGATGCGTGCAGCCTCGGTTCAGTATAGTTACTAAAACAAGTTCTAACTCGGGGTTAAGCACTACCCTAGGCATCCATAGTGGGTCAGTTCTCTTCACACTAACCATCCCCATGCCTTTTTCCTTCTTCTAGTTCTAGCTCATGTGGTCATAAAATTTAGGGCACTCCTCATACTTGTGTTTCTTTCCACACCATGAGCACTATAGAAAATACAGACATTCATGCTTGTAGTGTTTAGTAGATCCACAATTGTAACAAGTCCCATGGGGAAGTCACCCCTTCCTCCATGACCGCTACAACCTCTGAATCCTCTATGAAAACCTCTTCCTCGACCCCCGCCATCTGCACACCATTCATAGTGACAACCTTCACCCTTAGAATTTCTCCCAATGTCGGTCTGACGCACACCAATATCAATGGCATCATGAATTTGGTCTATCAATTGGCATTCCTTCGTATCGTGAGTAGTGGATGTGTAAATATTACAATAAGAAGACACATTCTTACGCATTACGTGCTGTAACAAAGGGCATCTACTTAGATCATGATCCCCGTGACATATTTCATAATCTAATGACATGGCGCATACTGACCTTCGAGGGAAAATATCCTTTGTGTTTCCTTCCACTTCACAATTTGTGCACCAAATTCCACTGTGTGTTTCATGAGCTGAATTTGTAGACAATTTTTCAAGTTATTTTTCCATGGCAACAATCTATGCTTCTAAAAATTGGCTTACCCTAGTGTCAATGCTTTCGATGGCCTCGGCGCATAGAGAAGCCTCTTAGGCCTTTCACGGATATGTGAAATTCTTATGGGAGAGTGCTGGTCTAAATGGTGTTATCAATCCTTCAACAAACCACTAAACATGATGTGAAGGATGGATACCATAAGATAGCTTTGAAAAAGAGTCTCAAAGTTTGCATCATATTCTCGCACACTCTATGACATACCTTGTTGAATCTCCTTGAGCATGCTGATGCTCTTCTACTCAAATTCAGGAATGTGTAATTTCACCAAAAAGACATCACATAGCGTGGTATAATCCACCACCGTCTAATGTGGGTCATAATTTTGGTATCATCTATACACGTGCCATTGTAACATTGTTGCAAACTAACTTCCCTTATGCTCCGGGGTAGTGGTACCCTTAGTGCACCATAACACCTTGCACTCGTGTACATGTTATGCAACATCCTTAACACCTTTGTAATAAGGTAAATGCAAATACATCTCGTAAAATACCTACCGAGGTGGTTGAGATCCTTGTCCACCGGGTCCATTACCTTGGTTCTCGTTATCCAAAATTCACCCCTGTGGTAAATTTTGATAACATGCATTAGATTCTCAAGTCCCAGGAAAATTGATTGATCCAGGGAAAAAATCATGTTTCTAGGGTCCCTTCAGAAATTTTTCTAACTTCCCTGTCCAGGTCGAAAAGAACGAGCTCTGAGAAAATGCGGAAAAAGTTGCGGGAAGGCAAGTAGATTGATCCGAGAAAAATTGTGAAAATTGGCTAAGTCCCGCTCAAGGTCGCCTTAGGGACATATGGGATGAAGGTACGCGAAGGACCCAACCGGTTAGTTCGGCCGAAGCAGGGTGAAGCCTTTGGAACAGCCGGACCGAGAAGGACGCTGGGGGACGCGAAACTGATCCGGCCGAAGGAGGAAGCAAAATTGGCTAACTGCTGAGCTAGACAGTTCGGGACATTTGGGCCAAGAGTACGCGAAGTACGTGAACCGGCCGGATCGACCGAAATGAGAACAAACAGTCTGGAAGCAATTGGGACATTTGGGCCGTGATGACGCGAACCGGCCGGTTCGCCCGAAACAGAGAAAGTTCGTACTGGGACATCCGGGACGAAGGGACGTGTGGGATGCGGATCACCAAAGGAGCCGAAAGCCAATCAAACAATGCCACGTCATCGGCCAAATGAGGACGAGGAAGCCCATTTCGGGCGGATCGGAAGTTTTTGGCCCAAGCAGTTTGGGACATCCGGGACATAAAGACGCGAAGGGCGCGAAGGGGCCGAAAGGGCCGAGAACCAACCAAATCATGACACGTGTCACAAGGAGAAAAGTCCAAAATTCGAAGGGCGAGGTCTCAAGCACTGACCCGAACCAATGGGATAGTGCCACGTGTCCAAGCTAGGGCCCACAAGGAAAAAATCATGCCGGAAGGGTTGGAAAACCCGACCAAGGAAGAAATGTGTCGGAGGGGTTGGAAAGCCCGACACAAAGGAAATCGGGTCTTGGAGTCGGGGAAACAAGTCGGAAAAGCATGGGAGGAAAACATGTCGAGCCACCTCCCAAACCCGATGCAAATGCAAGTCACACTTCCGAACCCGAAACAAAGGAAAACTTGGCAATACCGGCGGAAGCGGGTGTCGGGAAAACACAAGCATCAAGCACATGTCGAGGCATTCCCCAAACCCAATGCAAATGCAGAGGAGAGAGAATTACGTATCCAATCAGAGCCTGCCACGTGTCGTCCAGGTGGCGAAGCGCGGGAAAAGATTTCAAAATCCGTTTTGGTCTATTCTGTGCCCTAAATCTTCAGATCAACATATCTTTTGATCCAGAGCTCGGATTTGCACGTTCTTTATATCAACAGAAAGCTGTTGAAATTCTCTACATGATTCTGGGATCAATCTCGAATTTTGGTGCAGTCTGGAGGGAGAAAATTGAGAAACGGCTCTGACGCGTGATAATGGCCAGAAGCGATGTTTCAACAACCAGTTTTAATGATAATGGCCAGAAGCATGGCCAGAAGTGATGTCTCAACCACCAATTTTAATGAAGAATGCATTTTGGTCAATGGTTGGGCTGCTTACATGTTTTCCTATGTTTTTTGTCTCCTGGGCTCGACCCATGCATTGTATAAAGCCAGATTTGGCTCATTTTATATGGGGATAACAAGTTGTTCATCTTTTCTGCTCTGCCCTCCCTTCTTTTCTTCTCTAGGGTTGAAAATGGAGTTCAAACCTCCTCCTTTGCTCTGTAATGGTGTTTTTGCCTTTTATTATTGAAATGATGTTCTGTGCAAACTTCTGGAGCAACAAAACGTGTTTTGTGATGCATCTGTCCATCCTTGCTCGTTTTTGCTTGTTCTCTTCTTGCCTCTCTTCATTGCAGGTATTTGTGCATGTTTGAATGTTCATTGCAGGTTTGGAGCTGTGTTCATGGAGTTTTGGGACATTTTCTGTGTGAAATCTATCCTTGGGCCTGTGATGCATCTGTCCATCCTTCCCATTGCTCACCTCTCTTTGTCCCATGGCAGTTTTGATAGATGTCCAACATTCTCCTTCTCTGGTGTATCACCGTTTTAGTGTAGGCTTTTGTTCTTTTCCTTTCTCTCTCTCTCTCTGTCTCCTTGGCATGGTTAGATTAGGATTAGATTAGCTTGCCTGCACTGGAATAGCTTGTGGCAGGTAGTTTAGGAGCAGGAACCAGCCTTCTCTGGAGATTCCTCTCTCAGTTTCACAAGTCCCACGCTTGGAGAGAGGTTTCCATGTTGTGCAATCACACTGGATGCCTAAGTGATCAACCTAGAAGCCTGATCTGCATCCAGGGGTGCTGTGATTTTGCACTAACAGTTTTGGCACGCCCGGTGGGACTCTAGAGGTCTTCCACTTCATCTTTTGCAGGTTGATGTGTTCCTGTGAAGATTTCAGCCTTTGGAGGCACTTGTAAACACATCTGGCAACTCCATCTGGTCAACAACCCATCTCTGAAGTTGCAGACCTTCCTTTCCATTCATTTTCATTCATTTTCCATCCATTCTTCCTTCCATCTCTTCCATAATTCTTTCATTCTATGAAGTTGTGCAATCATGACTTCATTTCCATTATGGAATTCACATCAACAACAACAGTATATTCCACCTCCAACATGTTTTACAAATCCTCCAAATCAACATTTTGAGTAGATTCAAAATCAGCATGCATACCCATATGAGCAGGAATGCCAAACTCAGTTTGGCTATGGAGCTTTCCAAGAGCAAGGGTGTGCATACAGTGAAGGCCATCGAGATCCAAGATCTTTGGTCATTGGAGAAGATCCAAAAGATGGAGGTAAAGATGGTGCAGTCCAGAGCAACAGCTCAAATGAGAGCTTTCAGAATCGGTTACAGGACTCCTTGTCCATGGGGAGGCCCTTTTCCAAGACACTTCAGCCCTCAAGAGAAGTTGGACTTCATGATAAAGATGCTGCCCCAACTTGCACAATGGACAAGCAGAAATAGAGGCCTATACATTCGGTGTTGAACAACCTTGTCAATGGGTAAGTTCTACACCATCATCTGGTTTTTCTCTTCCCATTACTCAAGCAGCATCATCTCATTTGGACTTGTAAATTTTAAACTCTCCATCTGTTGTCCCAAATGTTGATCCCATGTCTCCACCTCTCAGTCTTCCACCACACCTCAATTCTTCTTTCCTTTTTCCTTCCAAACAGTCATCCTCTCCACAAGAGCTAAATGAAATACCTCCCAATCCAAAGAAACAAGAGGTTTCACCTCCTCCGCCACCACAAAAAAATGTCAAATCAATTGAGTTACAACCCATCCCTCCTCTTGCATTCCCAAATCCATGTTGGGAGGATGAAAATCAGAATGCCGATTCAAGGAAAACAACAGCAAAAAGAGAAGCCAAACAAAGATGAAGAAATTCAAAGTCTGAAGAGTTGGGCTCTTAGATTTGGGATGACAAAGATCCCTTGATGGTTAAACCTACAGAAGAGGCTAAGGTTGAACAAATGGTGGCCAGGGCTGATTTTGTTGCAGCAGAAGAAGAAGATCTTGCAGTCCCAACTTGTCCTCTAGAGCAGCAGATTGAAGAGTTTGACTTGACAAACTTCATGCTGGAGGAAGAGTTCAATCAAGAGCAAGATTGTCTTCAAACATTGGAGGAAGGAGAAGCTGCTCCAAATCCAAAAGAAGAGGAGCACATTCCAGCTGTGGGGGAGAAAATTGCAGATCCAAGAGCTCTGAGCACAAAGCAGGCTACAGGAGAACCTTCAGTTCTTCTTTCTACTTCACCTCTCTCAAGTTCCAGTGCTGAAGAGGAGTTTGACCTCTCAAACTCAATGTTGAAGGGAGAAAGAAACCATGGTGGTCAAGTTACAGATCAAGAAGACACCATGGAGGAAGTTGAATATTTGCAGCAGGACAGCAATAAGGCAGTTTATCTGTCAGATTTGGAGAACTGTTTTGATGGAGAAGAGCCGGTTGAGTTTTCACCATTCTCTCTTTCATCATCCACATTCCAAACACAAGAGTCTGTTGTCCTGGAGGAGAACATTCATTTGCAGAAGCCTGCATCTTATAGCAGCTCTTTGGAATCAAGATTGGAAGATTTTAATCTTTCATGTTCTTCATTGGAGGAAGAGAAGGGACAAAGGAACTTCACCATTTCTTCCACATCATCCATTCAAGAAGATCTACAAGAAGACTCCATTTTTGGAGTTGAAAATCAGAGCTATGGGCATATCAAACGGATCAGACCTTGCCCAATCAGGTATTTGGCTTCATTGGAGCCAAAGGGGAAGCCACAACCAGTCATGCTCACTTCTGAGCATGAGGGTGAGCTACAGAGTACCAAGGATCAGCTGCCATACCTCTCCAATCCAAATGCAGAGCGACTAAAAGAGGTATTGGATTTTTCAGTTGACACCTTGATGATTTGGATAGAAGACCAGCTTCTTGTTGATTTTCCATCCATCCAAACAGCCATGATCAGTGCCAAATCAATTGCATGGCTGCCAATTTTGAAGAAAGGAAGCTATTTTGCACAACCAGTTGCAGGGTTTGTTTAGCTTACCTTTGCTTCCAGTTAGAATAGAGTAGGTAGGTTTGCTTTCAGCAGAAGAAGTGCTTGTGCACACTCTGCATGTTCCATTTGGAGCATGTATGATTTTCAGTTCTGTACATATAGTTTTTTTGTGCTGGTTTTGCTCTTTTTGATTCGTTTCAAATGGCCTTTTGGTGAGAACAACTCCATGTCCAGTAGGTTTCAAGTGGCTCAGAGGGAGGTTTTCAAAGTTCAGATCAGTTGCAGGCTTGCTTATGACTCCATGCCCAATGGATTGCTTCAGGCTACTGATCATTCTACCTAGCAGGCAGGTAACCCCGCTGAGTCGCCAAATTGTTATCCAAAATTCACCCCCAGGGTAAATTTTGATAACATGCATTAGATTCTCAAGTCCCAGGAAAATTGATTGATCCAGGGCAAAAATCATGTTTCTAGGGTCCCTTCAGAAATTTTTCTAACTTCCCTATCCAGGTCGAAAAGAACGAGCTCTGAGAAAATGCGGAAAAAGTTGCAGAAGGCAAGTAGATTGATCCAGAAAAAATCGTGAAAATCGGCTAAGTCCTGCTCAAGGTCGCCTTAGGGACATATGGGACGAAGGTACGCGAAGGACCCGAACCGGCCGGTTCGGCCGAACAGGAATCAGAAGACCGAAGTCGGACCGGAAGGATGTGCGGGACGCGGGAAACTGATCCGGCCAAGGAGGAAGCAAAATTGGCTAACTGCTGAGCTAGACAGTTCGGGACATTTGGGCCAAGAGTACGTGAAGTACGTGAACCGGCCGGATCGACCGAAATGAGAACAAACAGTCCGGAAGCAATTGGGACATTTGGGCCGTGATGACGCGAACGGCGGTAAGTTCACCGAAATAGAGAAAGTTCATACTGGGACATCCGGGACGAAGGGACGCGCGGGACGCGGATCGCCGAAGGAGCCGAAAGCCAATCAAACAACGCCACGTCATCGGCCAAATGAGGACGAGGAAGCCCATTTCGGGCGGATCGGAAGTTTTTGGCCCAAGCAGTTTGGGACATCCGAGACATAAAGACGTGAAGGGCGCGAAGGGGTGAGAACCAACCAAATCATGACACGTGTCACAAGGAGAAAAGTCCAAAATTCAAAGGGCGAGGTCTCAAGCACTGACCCGAACCAATGGGATAGTGCCACGTGTCCAAGCTAGGGCCCACAAGGAAAAAATCATGCCGGAAGGGTTGGAAAACCCGACCAAGGAAGAAATGTGTCGGAGGGGTTGGAAAGCCCGACACAAAGGAAATCGGGTCTTGGAGTCGGGGAAACAAGTCGGAAAAGCATGGGAGGAAAACATGTCGAGCCACCTCCCAAACCCGATGCAAATGCAAGTCACACTTCCGAACCCGAAACAAAGGAAAACTTGGCAATACCGGCGGAAGCGGGTGTCGGGAAAACACAAGCATCAAGCACATGTCGAGGCATTCCCAAAACCCGATGAAAATGCAGAGGAGAGAGAATTACGTATCCAATCAGAGCCTGCCACGTGTCGTCTAGGTGGCGAAGCGCGGGAAAAGATTTCAAAATCCGTTTTGGTCTATTCTGTGCCCTAAATCTTCAGATCAACATATCTTTTGATCCAGAGCTCGGATTTGCACGTTCTTTATTTCAATGGAAAGCTGTTGAAATTCTCTACATGATTTTGGGATCAATCTTGAATTTTGGTGCAGTCTGGAGGGAGAAAATTGAGAAACGGCTCTGACGCGTGATAATGGCCAGAAGCGATGTTTCAACAACTAGTTTTAATGATAATGGCCAGAAGCATGGCCAGAAGTGATGTCTCAACCGCTGATTTTAATGAAGAATGTGTTTTGGTCAATGTTTGGGCTGCTTACACGTTTTCCTATGTTTTTTGTCTCCTAGGCTCGACCCATGCATTGTATAAAGCCAGATTTGGCTCATTTTATATGGGAATAACAAGTTGTTCATCTTTTCTTCTCTGCCCTCCCTTCTTTTCTTCTCTAGGGTTGAAAATGGAGTTCGAACCTCCTCCTTTGCTCTGTAATGGTGTTTTTTGCCTTTTATTATTGAAATGATGTTCATGCAAACTTGCACGGAGCAAAAACGTGTTTTTGATGCATCTGTCCATCCTTGCTCATTTTTGCTTGTTCTCTTCTTGCCTCTCTTCATTACAGGTATTTGTGCATGTTTGAATGTTCATTGCAGGTTTGGAGCTGTGTTCATGGAGTTTTGGGACATTTTCTGTGTGAAATCTATCCTTGGGCCTGTGATGCATCTGTCCATCCTTCCCATTGCTCACCTCTCTTTGTCCCATGGCAGTTTTGATAGATGTCCAACATTCTCCTTCTCTGGTGTATCACCGTTTTAGTGTAGGATTTTGTTCTTTTCCTTTCTCTCTCTCTCTCTCTGTCTCCTTGGCATGGTTAGATTAGGATTAGATTAGCTTTCCTGCACTGGAATAGCTTGTGGCAGGTAGTTTAGGAACATGAACCACCTTCTCGGAGATTCCTCTCTCAGTTTCACAAGTCCCACACTTGGAGAGAGGTTTCCATGTTGTGCAATCACACTGGATGCCTGAGTGATCAACCTAGAAGCCTGATCTGCATCCAGGGGTGCTGTGATTTTGCACTAACAGTTTCCTCATGTGTTTCCTCCACCACTAGTGCCACTAGATCCACTAGCTCCTATCCCTTCAAATCCACTTGATCCTCCTCCTATAGCATGTAAAGGGCCCGAGAGAAATTCCAATCTGCATCCCCACCATTATGTTGAATTACGCACCAATAGTCTCTAACATTAAACTAATTTTTGACGTGATACCCAAACTCGTGTATCCACTTGTTATCTAAATAATGTGCGAGATAGGATTCCACCAAACACTAGAAATTTTTGTGTGGCCTTAGATGGATGTAATGTAAAATGATATCTACTCAATGCTACTTGCTTACCAATGCTAACTGATTTAGAAGTACTTTTCTCGAGAAATTGGGAGACTAAACATAAGGGTTTAGTCACATGGTGGGTTTAGATGCGCGCCTATGATTATTATCCTTTATTCATACAATGAGATCTCATTAGAATCTGAGGGGGTTCTTATCCCGTGCTTTCCAAGATGGGGTAGCACAGAATACTCATGTTCCACCTCCTCTGCGTGAACCTCAAATCCTTCCCGCAATGTCTGCCTCCATAATTCCATCGATCCTTCACTTTGTGTTATATTTCTAATTCCCTTTCTCGTGCTTTATTATACTTGAGTCGTCTCTCCTCTCTCTCTACTTATGTCGTAGGATCCACCATCTCTCACCACACTAGCTTCTCGTGCCCCGCCTAGTGGAAATTTAGCTAGCCATAGAAAATTATTCCAAAATAAAAGTGATAGTAAAATCTTGAAGGCTAATGGTATAACGTGCAAGAAATATCCTACTAGTTTTCTCAAGAACTCAAACTCGAAACCTCCGGGCAAGAGTACATAGAAACTTTGTACTCAAATGTATAGCTAGTCAAAATGCCACTCCACTAATGATCAACAACACGAGTCCAAGTTAAATCAACATCATGAAGCCACTGATAATATTCTTGGGTTCAAACATGAGGTCAATAATACCAACTCTTCCTCGATGCATATGCCTCCAACCATTCATACAGCTTCTATTAGAAAGAAACAAATTTTTTTATCATAAATCTCATGATATAGATGCTCCTCTACCCATTTACGTGCATCAAACTCAGGTCCAGTGTTGAATCACTGTGAAAACTCATCCTCTCGTGTTCTTAAGCCAAGTCTCGATGATGTTCAAGGTCAAATGTTCTGTCATTACAAACCATTCTTATAACATCTTTAAAAGAGGTCCCGGTAATGGAACCAAAATGTAATCACCTTTCCCTACTCTCTTTAAAGACAAAGCATCTCGGCACATCACCCACCTTGACAGGTGCTCACCCAAGGAACGCTCAATTGTCAAGCCCTCTTTTATGTGAGCCCTGTAAGAATTTTCACCATTAATGGAGGAATACGTGCAAACACGTAAATGCATACATTCATTCTAGCAGAGAAGTAAAGACACTAGATCTAAGCATGATGCACCGTGGAAAGAGTATAAGCATTAAAACAATGCAAAGGAACCAGATCTCGAACCATGATCCATATGAATAACAATAGGGTTTGGACCCATAATAAGATATATCCATAACAATCCATCATATTCATTCATTCATAACTATTTACAATAGCCAAATTGCATCAAAAGGGTCATAGCAGATTGAATACATCATGAAATAACATCCTAGCCCTACAAAATGACTTTTCTCAAAGGGTTCTATCCATGCTCTCTCCTATACACCCAAAATACCACATGCCTCGCATCACAGATCCTCTTCGTCTCGCATCATCTCTCATTTCCTTACAGCCCTGCACATCCCCATACACACCTTCACCTCTACTACCCTTACACACCTTGTTTTAGACCCAGTCACATTCTTAAATAGAGTGGGATTTGTCCTCCACCACCTCAGCTTCACTCATGAGTAGGCCGCATACCGATGGAATCATGCTCCTCCATAATTGAGTGTCTATGCTAGTTCATCAAAACCCTGATTAGCCTCCACTAATCGTAATGATTACATCCTGGAATATTCTTTCCTTGAGTTGCAAGACTCCAAGTTCTAACCTTATCCACTCATCACACCTACTCGCATCTCCACGTGTTGTCCACGTAATACCATATCCCAAAATGTGGCCAAGTCTCAAACCCTTTTCTACTTCGTGCACAAACCTCCATGCACTCCGGGCCCAACTCAAACCCTTCATTCCAAAATCGGTAACTCCTCCAACCGTTTGTGCACATCTTGTTACCATGCACACTTTTCTTCAAGCACCTTATTCTTGTACTACCTTCCGTGCGTGCTTATCTTCTGCTTTAGGACTTAGCCATTTTTCTAGGCTCAACATGTGTAGATTTAAATCATGCTAGAATATTTCTTAAATGATATAATATCAAATCTGAAATCAATGATACTAAATAGGTAAATGGTCTTATGTTGTTTCTATGTAAATTATATTAAGGAACATTGTGAGGTTTTTTCATTGAATAAAGTGGGTTGAAATCACAAGGTGCTCATTAGATAGGCAATATCCTAGCACGTTCATTCATATTGAGGTAATTAAAATTGATAAAATAAAATTCAATATATCGGTAGACATTAGGGGTGAAAGGGTTTAATTTAATAATATTTTGAATTAGGTATTGGGGGTATGTTAGAGAGATGGGCAAAAGGAGAGGTGGGGTTAGTTTTAACATTAAACTAAAATATTTTTACCCTAGTTTTAAAAACTAAATAACTTAAAATTATAAAAGGATTGTTGGCATTAAGTTAAATTATAACCTCTTTTGAACAAGGAAATTTTAATTAGGATATTCTTAACTAGGAAATAATAATTGTAGAAAACTAGGATTGAGTATACTTTTCAACACAAATGATATTATTTCACCATCTTAATTATTTGAAGAACTATTGATAAATGAATAAAGTTTAACATTAATGTAATTGATAATATGTCTTGAATGGCTTCAAAATATATTTATAGAGAAAAGGCATATTATGAAAATAATAATTGAGTGGAAAACATGATATATTTTCTATTTGATATATTAAGGTAGAAATAAAAAGGGGTAAATAAAATTGTAATGGAAAAATAGGTAAGTAAGGTACATGGAAAAATAGGGGGTATTTTCATTCTAATAATATAACAAGAGGGGGTATTATCAATTGAATAATTGGAGGTAAAAATTAACATTAAGGGTATTCTTTAATACCCTTCAAACGAATGTGCTATTTCATACTTTTACTAAGTGAACCTCACATGGTTGAAATCAGTGGTTCATTTTAAGAAGGTCCTCTGAAAAATTAGTTTAGAAATTTTGGCGAATCTCAAAAATCAACTTTCGAATTGTTGGTGAATTTCTGAAAATATGTTTCATGGCAAATGCAATTTCACAGAGAGAATTTTTCCTAGTTTCAAAAATTATGTTGGGAAGTTTAGCAATTAGCATGTAGGCTAGGCGGGAAGGTTGGTTGGGTGGGTTGGATGGGAGGTTAGGTGGTTGGAAATTGAGGGGTTGGACAATCAAGGGTTGGAAGGCTAAGGGTTGGGTGGGTGGATTGGATGGTAAAGGGTTGGACAGGAAGGTTGGATGATTAATGTTTGGCGAAAGGGTAGGACGGGGGTTGGACGGGTTGGTTGTATGATTAAGGGTTAGATGGGTTGATTGATAGCGAAGGGTTGGATGGGTAAGGGGTTGGATGAGTGGGTTGGACGAGCAGGTTGGACGCCAAGGGTTGGATGGGTAAGGGGTTGGATGAGTGGGTTGGATGGGTAGGTTGGATGGCTAAGGGTTGGTCGGTAAAGGGTTGGATGGGTATGGGTTCAGACGGGTGGGTTGGACGGGTGGCTTTGGCGGGCATGGGGTTGGATGGGATGGTTGGTCGGTTTGGGGTTGGATGACTAAGAGTTGGATGGCTTAGGGTTGGATGCGTGGGATGGACGTTTAATAGTGTTGGACGATAGAGATGTTGGATGGCTATGGGTTGGGCTGGTGGGTTGGACAGTTGATGGGTTAGACGGCAAAAGGTTGGATGGTAGGTTGGTCAGTTGAATGGTAAGATGGCTAATGGTTGGAAAACTAAGTATTGGATGGGTTCATTAATTATGGGTTACGCGGATGTATTGGCTAGCCAATACGTTTCTGCCATGTGTCTTTGACCCATTCAATCTTCTATAAATACCCCTACAAGGTTCATTTCTTCACTTTTCTACAAAAATTTCCAGTGCTTTGAGCTCTCCAATTTTGAAAGTTCTTCCAAATTTCAACAATGGCAAGCACCACCTCTACTCCTACACCAAAATTCCAATACAAAAACCTCATGTGCCCATAGATTATAGCCCTTCAAAGCAAAAGATGCACAAAAGGATTGGCTCAAAAAATCAGAATTTATCGGGCTTGTGGAGATGCCCCAATTCGATACTGATACTTCAGTGCTTGATTACCTTCTTACCTCTTACAATGATAATGATGGAAAATTTTCCGTTCTCTTAATGCATCCGAAACGTTGTCAAATTTCATTCACAATTGAACCGTAGACTTACATCGGTTAACTAGTTGACCATTCAAAAATAAGCTACATGTCACCACAAAGGATGTCCTCACAGATGAAGACAAAAAAATTTGGAGTCTCATTATAGTGTGCAGGTTGATGGTAAGTTTATTATTTTCAAATTATTTTTCTCTTAACATTTTTCCACCACCCAATCCTCTAACATTTTTTTTGTTATTGCAGCTCCTCTTAATCGTTCATCACAAGGCCTACTTCTTCAAGGTATTACAAACCAATTCTTTCTTGCAGTTGCATCACTTTTTCAGGCCAAGATTGTATTACAGGGAAGATCGTAGACATTCCATATTGGGTAGTTCAATATTTATTGTGGACACTAGCAAGTCAACAATTTGATTGGTGCACATATTTGTCCAATCGAATAAAAACAGATGTCTCTTGTGCCTGCAATGCCAATCAATCTAATAAATCCAAGACTGTATTCTCTTGTTGTAATTTTATTATTGCTTTCTATCAGGAAGCATTCTACGACTTAATTTTAAAAAGTTAAATTCCAACTACAATTAATGATAAAATGATTGGTCTAACTCTTGAAGAATAACAGTAATTGTTACTTTTACAGTTTTCTTGTTATAACGATTTCATATTCAATTTTTTCAATAAAATAATAATTGTAAGATTTTATTTTGCAGAGGAATTATTGTTGCAACAACTCATAAGGAGGAAATTGCTTGAGGAAAATCCCTTGCAAAGGTCTTTGTTGATTCTGACATGGATTCAGTAGAATCAACACCAGTAAGACCACCTCGTCAAAAGTGACCTAGGGGGTCACTATGTCCATCACGTCTACCATCACATTTAACTACATGTATGAAGTTTTCTATTGATATAATTAACTAATTCAAACAACTAATATAGATTATGTAATTAGTATTGTATTTTAATATTTCTACTGTTCTTTTTTACATTTATTGTATTCAGAAACTACTGAAATGTTTGATGATGATCAAACTCATTTTGACGCACAAGATCGAAATGTTATGCTTGCGTCTCCAAATGTGCAAGGTAAATTGTAATATTTAATTTTTCATGTTTTATTACGTTACTACTTTTTAGAATTTACAAGGCCTAACCGTATAATGGCTTCTAACAATTTGTTGTTTGCATCTTGCAGGTAATATATCTTCTGAGAACATTCCACTTGCAAGGAGGCCACCAATACCGCCAACACGTTTAGTGTAAACAAAAAGAAGAACTGCAGGAAAGAATATAAGGTTTCTGTAGAATCAACTAGAATAGTTCATCCTGCAACAACAGAATTTCTTGGACTCTCGCTAGGAGGTGTTTTAAGTGTAATGACCTCACAACTTTTCAACAACATCACCCTTGACGAGGAGTATTTGGGGTTCGATACTGGTGATGCTGATAAGGGAAACTATTTTGACACTCATGATATGATTCAATCTACTCCGCCTCAACCACAACAACAACAAAATGTGCATGATGTACTGGATAATGACTCTCCTCCTCCATCAAACGCTCCACAAACAGATGATGAAAAGACACATTTTATACTAGAAAATCTGATTTCAGATAGTATGGGGAAAAACTTCAATAGGTTGTCATGTCTGATGTGGATTTGGTGCGGTCTTGGGAGAGGAGAGAAATTTTTTTGATAAAAGAAATAAATACAAGATACCATAATCACGCTCAAAGGCATTCATTGTTCACTGCCGTAGAGAGCCAACCAAAGAAGGCATGACATTTTGCTAAATAAAGCTCAGTCAGGGACAATTTCCTATGCTAATAATTACAATGATGAAATTATAGACATAATGTTAAATAGGTTCAAGAATCTGAATGTTGAAGCATAGGCTTTATATAAAAAATGGGCAAAAGATAAGACACATGTTTTAATAGCAAATGTTGAAAAAGAAAAATTTGTGGTGAGTGGGATTTATGTCTTACATGCAAAATCCTAATATGATAAGCATTGTAATATATTTGATTAACATATTAAATAAACTAAAATTTGTTATTTCTATTTTGTAGGTAAAATATGAAAATTTAAAGAAAGAAGTAAATTTTTGAAGCACATTTAAAGAATGCCCGCAAAAGCCTGAATTCGTTTGTACAGTTAAAAGAAAAAATAATAGTAATAAATAAAAATAATAATATATTGAGAAGAAAAATCAAGGAGCATAAGATGGATCTATAAATATTACTGAAGGAAAATATAGACATAGATGCAACACTTTTGACAATAGGAGATGTAGCGAGGGAGGAACTGAATATTCTTGAAAATATCAATACCGCTGCATGAGATTTGTAGGCATCAGGAGTTATAGCAGATAGCTCTTTATAGACACAACAAATTCCTCCACCTCTAATGCAAGAAAAAGATCAAGCTTCTCTGCTACATAATAAATTTAATATGTTAGTGAATTTCACCATGTGACAGGTGTGTTGTCACAATTCTCGACATTGGCGTAGGAATTAAAAGATAGTGGGAAACTAGTTTTTTTGTTTTTATTCCATGAAGCAAACGTAAGGAAAACTATGATTCAAAATAATAGGCAAAAAAGAGGATGACCTCGTAATATGTCCTTATATGACATAACTTGTCTAGAAGATTTGACAATATATTAGTGATGTTCACCATGTGACAGGTGTGTTCTCATAATTCCGACACTGGCGTAGGAATTAAAAGATAGTGGCCAGCCATTTTTTTAAAATTCCGTGAGGCAGACGTAAGGACAACTATGATTCAAAATCATAGGAAGAAAAGAGGATGACCTCGTAATGTGTCCTTATATGATAGAACTTGTCTGGAAGCTTTGAAAATGTATTGACAACCCCCTTTTTGTAATTGTATTGGCCAACAATGCTTTATGAATTTGTACTTTTCTTCATAAAGTAATCCGCCACCGAGAGAACCATTTCAACAGTACTTTGGGAATTGGAATTGTAACTATGATGTTTCAATAGTACATAATACAAATGATGTTTCGTCCCTTTGTTTATGTAAATGTTGCTTAAATTTACTTGATTTTGTTTGTTTAAATAATTTATATTTTTGATTTCTTGCAAATGTAAAATAAATCAATTAATCAGATATAAAAGATAGATATTTTCTTATTTCAGTTTAAAAATCAAATATAAAAATAAAATATTTAATATTGCATTTATTGAAAGTTACAATCTTTGTATGAAATACATCAATAGTTATAATTCATTACATTAAATAATTGTAATGAAATCTATGTGAATTGAAACAGTCCTGGATCAACACTTTCATTTGTGTCTTGGAAATCAACTGTAGCATGATCTTTGGATGTGTCTCCATCCCCTAGGTTAGGTAGAATGTTACTAACTCCTCTTCTTTCTGCTAGTGAATTCCATAATGCGAGTGCTCTATCATAAGGGAAAGACTCCACTGAGTAATGTGATACATACAACCTCAGACAACTTTCTAGATTCATGTCCAATCTATTTCAAACTTTTGATTTTAAAAAGGATAGTGCACTGAAAACCCTCTCATCTTCCATAGAACCCAAAATCATAGTTTGACAGAGTTCATACAACTTAATATACTCACTCAAATCTTCACTTAGAATACTACTGGAACAAATATCCTTCCAAATCCTTTTGATGACACCATAATCCTGTGGGTTTTGTAGAAGCTAAACTTGTCTTATCATAGTATTAGCAAAATCCATTGACTGGGAACTAAGTAGTTTTCTTTGTAAAATAACTTCAATGAAACTTTTTTATCTCTCTAGTCTTAGAGAAATGGCTAGTTATAACACCCATGTTTTTGACAAATAAAGGACTGATTGATGTATAAGGTTTGCCCCAAACAAATTCCAAAACTGTGGGTTTACAACTCCCATTGCTTCAAGAATTATATCATTTTTGAATCTTTCCGGATCTCTTTAGCTAACGATTCAGAGATCTTTCTCAACTTATTCCTGGTTTCCATTAATACTGCATCATATAAATTCCATGTCACTTTTACTTCTTCTATTTCTGAGACAGCCATATCAACTCTTTTTTGGAATGTATGAAGTGGAATCTCCTTTCCATGTGCTATAATACACAGATGATCATGTATATTGTATTTTAAAAAGCACCTGAGATTTTTCAAATCTATTAATGCATTCTAGTTTTCAAAATCAACACCCTAAAAACTCCCATAAGAAATATATAAACTTTCAAGACTTCTAACACACGTCTTCTAAGTCTTATGAAGTTTTTATGTAGAAAGAATGATCTTGTGCATGCTTCGTTAAGATATTAAGATCCCTCAACATGGGAAAAATACCACAGAGTGTGATTAAAGTTTCTATGTTTGTTAGACGACACAATAGATCTTTAGCTTTATCTACATCCCTGCGGTATTTATACATAAACCTTGTCAATGAAGGATATTCAACAAATATTATACAGGCAGGTTCATATATAGATATCCATCTGGTATCTACATCTTTGAGAATATTTTTTCCCTCTGTCAGTCCACTTGCAAATTTTGAAATTCTAAAAATATCTTTGGATTGCTAGAATAATAAACATGCAACTGACATATCAATTCCTCCACTCTAGCTACATTTTCAAATGTGCTCACAATTTTGTAATCCAAATTCATTATGTGGGCCATACAATGGACAACAACCATATACGGGGAAATAATTGTTTGAATTCTAACGCAAAGACCATTTATGGCTCCCTGCATTACAGCTGCACCATTGGTTCCAACACAAACTAATTTTGTTGCAATGGCAAAGTCATCCATTCCAGCAACATCCTTCAGATTTGAGACCACCAATTTATAAATATTTTCAGAATTGTAATTCTCAGTCATTTTATGAATTGCTAAGAGGTGTGGAGTTCTTATTTCATTAGCAAATGTATAAACATGAATACAAATCCATGAAGTATTATCAACTGTAGTAACCTCATCTATTGAAAGGGAAATATACTTAGCCTTTTGAACACACAGTTTTAGATCCTCCTTTTCTACTAGAGATAGACATTTTGTAATTTCCCAACCGCTTGTATCTAACCAATGAGATTGAGGAACATTTTGTAGACCAATAACCTGATACAAAATTTTATTTTCTCTCGAAATCGACATCGGTCTTCCCCTTTTCAATATATGGAATACGGTAGCAAACTGAATAATTTTTGCATGCATTTATACCTCCATAGCTTTGCTCAATCTTGCTACTATGGTCCCACCTTTTTCATTCACATATTTCATACATTTTGTTCCTTTTCATATTCTTTTGCGTATTTGACATGTAAACAATATTTTGTGTCTTTCCAATTATATTTTTTGATCATGATCCCATCCTTTTGCTTCTAGGAAATGTATATTTTCCCACAATTCTTTTCAATTGTGTCCAATTTGAGTTGCATCATGTGATCCTTCCCTGTTTCCAACCACATATTTTGCATCGACATTGTGTTGGAACATCATTACCATTTTCAATGTACACGGGTTCAATAAACGGATATTTTAAAGCCCATTCGAACTGGAATTTCCTTCATATTGTCTAGTTTTCCCTCTTTCTTTTGACATATTTTGTTTTTTTTTTTCTCGGGGTTCAAATTCTCTATCTGGGCTCTCAGTAGGAATATCTTAATTCTCATGTCCCCTTTCTCTCAAAATAGACCTTGGAGTAGAATCTTACTCTACTGGTGTATCATGAGAATTCGATGAATTTTCTTGTACTTTTATGTCATCAAGGGACATAATATTTTCCTCAACATATAATGGATCATCGATATCTTTAAATTGATTATTTTGTGAAGGAATTTATGAAATATCTACATATAATTCTATAAAATTATTACAAATATAGTATTAATTTTATCTATAGTTAAATTTTTACACAGTACAAAGAGTTCCAAGAGTAGTATGAAAAACATAATTATTAAATATTGTAAGATTAAATAACCTATAAATAGCACATGCCACATACCAATATTTTTAGCTAATGCAGAAACCCCCTTTATTTTTGTGATTTTCCAAAATAACCAAGAAAAGTATTTCTTGTATCCATGGTTGAATTAGTTACCTTCTTACCTTGATTTCTAGTATCCATGACTACTTAGGGATGGCTCTTATGTTCGAAGGCTCTGAGATTGGATGGTTTAGGGTTAGATGGTAGTGGTTGGATGATAAAGGGTTGGACGAGAAAAGGCTTGGATGACTATGTGGGTGGTGACTAAGCGGTTGGAATGATCTCAGATGAGGGGTTGCATGGATGATGAGTTGGACGGATGAGGTGTTGGATGAATGAGGGGTTGGATGGATGAGGGGTTGGACAGATGAGAGGTTAGATAGATAATGGTTTGGATGGATGAGGGGTTGGACAAATCATGGTTAGGCAGATTAGGTTGGAATGGCTTAGGGTTAGACGGCTCAGGGTTGGACGGCTAAGGGTTGGATGGCTGAGGGTTGGACGGTGAGGGTTTGGATGAGTTAGGCCCTAGGGGTTGGATGGTCAAGGGTAGGGACGACTCAAGATTGGATGGTATAGGTGTTGGATGGCTTAGGGTTAGACGACTTTGAGTTAGATGGCTGAGAGGTTTCTTATGTTTACTTTAGCAAATATGCACACGAAATGATTCAAAATGGTGGCAAATTACATTCATAAGATCTTATATATGTGTAAAATCTAGGTGAAATGAAGAGTATAAGGGACATGTTGGTTGAATTTTTTGGTGAATAAGTCGGCTGCGAATCATAGAATATTTGCCAATTCAAATTTCCTAAATCTAAATCAAAACTAAAAGATTATTAGAAAAATGTTAGTTGTTTCTAGTGGCTATGAGACCTACCTCAAGAAGATCCATAACCCTTTTCAAGGTTGGTAATATGAACATGTAACACATGTGAATGATAAATGAAAATAAATTAAATGATTTACCTTTTATGAGGGCTCGAGGGAACCAAGCTATGGTACAAGGTTTAATTTTATATGATTTATGATTGTTGATGGTTTTTAGCTGATTGGAAGTTGTCATCAATCGAAAGCTAGTTGTTGTTGGGATTTTAGGAAAATCATACGGAGGTTATAAGATAGTCACACATGTAAGTGTTAAGAAATATGATATATGATAGTGTAGTTAGCTTCGAGTATCCAAGATGTATTTCTCTTTCCATCAACAAAACCTACAAACAATGCATGAACAAGAAATAGCCAAAATTGTAAAAAAACCAAGGAGGTGAAGGGAAGAGGTGAGTGTTATTTTATAGTTTTGGGGTCCATAGAATGTTATTACAAATATGGGTACAATATGCATAAAGATGTGAGATGATAAGAGTCCATTATGCATATAAATTCAAATGGGTAGGTGGGGTAATCAAGTGCTTGTGGTGTGTGCATGGAGTGTTGTGATGGAATTGAGTGTGAGTAGATGAGGATGATAAGCTAAGTGAAATTTCTTAAAATAACCTTATTTTATACTTTTTTAGATGTTTTGTGGGAATATGTAATATTTAGGATTTATTATGTTTTTTTAATATCTAGCTTAGTGGACCTTATGCACACATATTTTGTTTTCTACATTTTACCCCATTTGATTTGCATGGTGTAGTAGGAAGGATGAACCACAAAAACTAAAGATGGGATGGGATCATCTAACCCCATGACAATGGTTCCTGTGCACACAAGCTTAGATGGTTGATTGGATAGAAAATAACTTAGAAATACAATCGATTGGCCACTTTATAAGGAGTATGTGAAGGAATCAATATGTTAAAATTGCAAGGAAAAGACTATTTAGTTAATTGACTAAGGTAGATGATGATTGGGTTTTATAAAATTATTTAGAATCATTTGTGGAGTAATTGGCTCTAGTTGGATCAAATTGTGAACACATAAGTGCAGTGGTGGAGTAGGTGGGGGAACCAAAACATACATAAAGACAATAATAAACCAAATATAGACATCATCGAGGTGTTGTGTCATGTCTACAACATTGTCAAATGTGTGTAATGGATGGATTAACAAGTAGCGTGAGATGTGGGGGACATAAATTTTGGAAAATAGCTAAATTAAATGAGATGGTGAAAGTAGAAAAAATAGGTGGTGGACAAGGGAATACCAACACATAAAAATTCAAGAAGGGACTCATTATGATCCAATCAAAGTGTAGAAAGTTGGCCAATGTGTCTTTAGGCTCAATGTGGATAGAGAAGTGAGCTATAAACATGTCAACAAGTTGCAAAAAGGTGTGAATATTATGTTGTGTGAGGCATGATTATAGTTATTAAAGTGCTTGGAAAATAAGTGAAAGTGGGAATTTGAATAAGAGGAGTGCATTGTGTTGTTGAATGAGGTGGTATGCAAACTGAAATAGAAACAATTGTTTTATTGGGTCAATGATGCCATTGATTTTTTTGAATGTGGGTAGTTTGAAATGTGGTAGATATGGGCTATGTGGTGCCATGGGGTGAATGAGATCATTGTAAATTATGTGATATGTTATCGTAGGTGAAATTTCCCCAAATTTTGGGATTCAATCTTAGGGATGCATTCAATGTGGTGTTAATCAAGTAGGTTGGGATGGAGGTGAATAGAATCCATTGGGATTGATTAAAAAGAAGGGGTGAGTGGATAGTGTGCAGGTGGACTAAAGAGAGTGTGAGCATGTGGAAAAGAGCACACAATGTGGATTTGGGGAGATAAACCAACTAGACATTGAGACAAGTCAAAAAAGGGTGGGGTGATGGTCCCATTGTTGTCACAAAAATGTATGCCTAGATTTGGATCACCCTACAAGATGTGCTAGATGACATATTATCAAATCTCAAATCCATGCTACTAAATAATAAAATGGTGTTATGTTGTTTAGTTAGTTAGTTTCCTATCTTTCTTTTTATTAGTAGCTTTTCGTTTGACTATTGTTGGGCTTATTATAATATCCGGATTTAAATCCTTTTTTCTACTTTTTCATGTTGACATAAAATTATGCACGTATCACCACTTTACTATGTCATCGATATGTTGTTATATGCATGAATCCTAAGTAATAAAAGTACACATTGGTGACACTTTCCCTTATCCCTTTACATTATTTGATTGATTTCTATTGTGACTCTCTTCTACACTTCTCAATTCTACATTCACTTTTGGTCAGGTCATAGGGATCCAT
Organism: Taxus wallichiana var. yunnanensis; assembly: GCA_018340775.1. NCBI lineage: Eukaryota > Viridiplantae > Streptophyta > Pinopsida > Cupressales > Taxaceae > Taxus > Taxus wallichiana. The sequence goes on along the minus strand of CM031243.1, from coordinate 295,887,247 downwards.
GTTTATCTTTTTATCACATCAGTCATTTTTGGTCTTAGGACACTAACACCCATTCTAGACACTAGCGCCCAAGCACGTGTGTACCTTCTAGCGCTCCTATCCTCCTTATTATTTTGGCACATTTTATCATTTTTGGTTGGCCTTGTTTCTTTTCTTATCCTTATCCCGCATTCTTAGTCGAATTTTGTGTCACTAATGTCAAAATTCAAGCAAGGGACTCATATATATATACACAACATACTAACCATTATTCTGGCTAGAAAATCAAGAGGGACTATCACATCTACATACTACTACTATTATTCAAAGGGACTGCATTTTGGGTTGCATACACTACATAGGAAGGGGAAGTGTTGAATTCCATATCACACATTTGCATCAAATCTAAATATAGCCCAATATATTGGTGTCATTGGCACAAGATAAAACTTAGGGACATCATTTCACACACAAGCACACAAAAATACACGGAGTCTAAAATGTAGCGCAACACTCGATAATAATTTCACTCATCAGGTGATCATCAAGCTCAGTTTAACTTCACATATTGCATATTTTATTCAAATATAATGTGTTTGTGAGCTTCGAGGATAGCTAGGGTTTTTAACGAGTTATAGGTATGATCGTAACCCTAATAGAGAAATCATAGAGACAAAGAACAAATAACAATGAATACCTTTCGACCCGAAAACATCAAATATTGAAAATTCCCATAGGCATTAGTGCCTAGACCATTCACTAGCACATGAGGTACTCTGTCCTCCTTTGGGTGTTACTATCCAAGACAGATTATGACTCCTAGAAACCTCTGCGATCCCTTTCGACATTGTTTATAGTCGATCTAGCATTCAAACAATCCCAATCATCTCCAGATCGGTTGAAATATGCTAAGTCATCTTCCTCCCTTTTTTACTTAGGGTTACACATTTTTAAGTTCTTATTTCTTGTACATTCATTGTATTTTAGTATCTACATATTATTAGTAATAGTTACTCTAAAATAAAGGTTTAAATCTATATAGATTAAATCATTTGATGAATCCGACTCCTTAATTGAACTCATTACCCCAAGATCCACATCCATTATGGCTTCAAAATGGTACCTTTCCTAAGATTACCCTATGACCTTTATGAGCATGCAACCAATTTTTTCCAATACCCTTGAATAATCTGAATTTTTGCTCTCATGCAAAATCCTGAGTATCAACCCTATGTCATCCAAGAACTCCTTGCCTTCCAATCCTATGACCCTAATGACCTCCCAAGTCCTGACTCTTGTTGTGTCTCCCTTATTCAAACATTTGACGTAATTTTTCCTCCCCTTGCGGTAGATATGAATTTTACCCCATTTTCTCCCCTTTGTATTATGTTAATTGATAATACTAATTTAGATTCTTTGAATGATGAAATTTTTGCTTGTGAAAATATAGATGATAGTGACTATGATTATGATACTAATAATACGCATGTTAATGATGATGTTTCTTACATTAAGATTGTTGAATGTGAATCTATACCTTATATTTATTTTATTGTTGAAATTGTTTCCAATGATTTTCATGTTGAAACCTGTAATGCCCATTAAAACAACCCACTTGAGAACTAAGAAACAACCTAGGGTTAGTCGGAAAATTATGAAATATTTTTTTTATTAGAAGTGTCCACAACCAGGTTACAAGACAATAGTTGACACTATCAAGTTTTGGAACACGCCTAAAATTACTAGAACATACTTTTCATTTAATAACAATTTCCAAGGGTCACATGGTCCAAATTTTAGCGTTAGGAGTTTGGTTAGGTTTAGGGCAGAATATCACCATACCCATTCTCTAACAGGCTTAGAGTTTCAACTTTTTTTTCTCACACTTAAAATATTCAAAATTTCCCTAAATCATTCCCATTGGATAGTAAATTTTCTCACCTTTCCAACGATATAAAGAAGTCCTCCTAACTCCTTGTAAAACTCCAACTATGGATAGGCAGACCTTAGGGGTTGAATTTTCCCCTAAGGGGACATGTGTCAAGAGGGGAAGAAAACCCTTTATCAGGTTGGTGAGTCACGGGGCATTGTTGGAGTTTTGTTCTAGTGTGGGAGAAAGAACCAAATTTGCGTCACGCGCATGTGAGTCTGTCGGGGGACACATGACGCCCAATAACCACGACAAGGAAGGAAGGGAGAGGGAAAGGCACAATAGTGAGAGCAATTGGGAAATTTTGCAAAGGGGAAGAAAAGCCAATTGGCATCCATGCACCCGCGGGTCTGCCAGGGACACGTGGCGCTCCATAATTCACCGCGAGGAGAAGGGAGAGGGAGATAAGCGGAGTGGCGGGGAGATTTGGTGAATTTCACCAAAGGGAGGGAGCAGGGAGAAGTTTGACACATGGGTCCATGCCCTCCACTTTCACCCCCATGCTGCCATGTGGCAGCTGTGATTGGCCGCGGGCCACGGGGGAATAAGATAAACTTTTTCTTAATTTTTTTAAAGACCTAAGGGCTAAAAGATGCCACACCTCCGCCGCTGCCCCGTGAGGACACGTGGCAACCTCTAATTGGCTACGGGCGGTGGAGAAAAGTTCAAAAATTTTCCCAAGCAAATTTTTCAAAAAATTTCTAAGGGTAATTTCAACGGAAATTTTGGGCCGTAGGCCTGCCAGAAATTTTTCCCAAATTTTCCTGCCAAGGCAGGAAAACTTCAAAGGGTCATAACTTGAGCTAGAAAGCTCGGTTTTGGGAAAACAAGGAATTTTGGAAAGATATCGATGCCCTCTTTGCACAAGAATCATAAATTTTACTTTTTGGTAAATTTTACAAAATAAATCTGTAGGCTTTTAAATAGCAAACTAGTAATTTCCAACTTATAAATTTGATTCAATTTGATCTCCTTCTTCACTCAACATGCCAAAAAAATGGAGGATTACTCTAGGAAGGATTTAAAGTGTTTTAGGAAGGTATATTTGCTTGTTTGATTTTCAATTCACGTTTTTTCGACAATTGACAGAAAACGACTGTGAAAGGGATTGGGTTCGATTTTGCAATGTTTAAATTGTTTTCTTAAGTTTTCTTTGTCAATTTGAGTTCATTGATGTCTTAACATGCTAAATTATATCATTTTCAAGTTGATTATTATGTGCAGGTCCAAACTGTACAATTTGATTGAATTTATTTGCCAGTATTAATTTTTATAACAGAGATCCATTTCTTTTAAATATGTATATCAATTTTATCATTCAAGTGTGGCATTTCATTTCTAAACTAATCCATTACATTTAAATGACTTAAATCAAACTATTCTAAACCCAAAATGCAACTCTGATTTCAATTTTGTATATTTCCAAAGAGGTAATTTACTGTATTTTCCTTACATACGTTTCTTTCTTTCAATCAGAGATTTAATTAACTCTTTTTCCATACAATGAAACATTGAATTCAATCCAACAATGCATATGAGAAAATATCCTTCAACTCTTTATTGAATTCAATTATAAAACTTTACATCTTTCCATGTTGAATGCAATAACAGAATTCTATTTATTTCTTTCCAATAACAGAACAAAATATAACCATCCTTCACAATTTGAATATATATACTTCCATAATCAATTACAACATCTTTTCTTCACAAGAATACATTACAATTTTCATCCACATCATAGTGGGAAAGGATTACAAATAAATTTGTTTCACAAGGGACTATCAAAACTACATTTTCCTTTGCTCCAGAACAACAACATGCAAGCTTCCATTTTCTTCCAATTTGATCACAACAAAAGAGGGGGAAAGGCAATGCTCTCCACCCAACCAAGACATCCAATGAAAGGAGAAGCCTTCCTTCATCATTGGCCCCCAAGCCCCAACCAAAATACAATAAGAGGTGTAATTCAACCCATGGAAACAACTGGCTTCCACAACACACAACATTCTTTCAACATGCATAATTCATATAAAATATAGTCCACACAAAAACAATAGTTTACAACTGCATTTGAAAACAATCAAAACAAAACTCAGGCTTGATCATGCAAGCCAAAGGAGCAAGGTCTATGGGGAAGCTTCTTATGCCTCCCAAATAGGAATTAGGTATCCACCAAGAAAAAAACTCGCCAATAAAAGTTCACATCACATATGCTTATGCCCCCCACAATCCCTTCTTATGCCCCCACATATTTCTTTATGCCCCCATAAAGTAAGAAATGCAAGCTATTTCTTTTCCATGGTGGATCCCAAACCCAAACTCCCTCCACAAAATTCTAATGCCAATGGAATTCCCTTATGCCCCCCACAATAGTTCCCATAGCCTTCTCCTACACCATTCCTATGGCAGTCTACCCAACCAGCCAACAAATAAATCAAAACATGCACCATTCACACAACACAACAAGAAAATAACAACATAAAAGAAGGATTAAACTCCTACCTCTCCATAGTAACTTTTGTTTCCAACAGCAAGCTTTCAATGCCAAAAATACAATCCCAAAACAACAATCTCCAAGCATGCAAAGTTTCTCCAAACTCCTTCCAAAATCAAGAGCTCCAAACACAAGAAAAATGTGCCCCCAATGAAGTTTGAAAATGTTTCAACAACCCAAAACAAGCAAAGAGTTTGAATTATATAGAAGAGGGAAGAGAAGAGGATGATGTGGATCCATGTAGGATGCCACATCACACATCCTCAACTCCAACACAAAAGACAAATTTTCATTCTCCAAAGCACAATAAAGAGGTGGGTGAAAATATGAAAAATTACTTGCACACTCCAAAAAGCCCACACCCCAAAGGACTGCAAAATAAATAAAATATAAGAGAGTGCAATCAAAACTTGCAACATGATTAATAAAATGCATTATAAAAATATAAAATCAATTCTCCAACCATAAGTATGGTTGGTAAATTAAATAGAGAGGCATGGGACAAGTTTTACTTGTCCCACAAGCCTCCAAAAACAGCCCCCAAGGACAAATTCAAATTTCCAAGGAGGTGGACTGTTTCATACTTCAAAATCTGACTTACACAACTCTTACACAACTTATACATCACTTACATATTTAATACAAGGAACTAAAAAATTACATTATTATTTTCCCATATCCCAATTTAATTTATTTAAATTTTAACCATATGATTTCTCACATTAATCTATCACAATTTTAATTAAATAAAAGAAAGGAACACTTCACTAATAAAATACATACAAACAATAAATTAAATTTAACCACATTAATAAAATACACAAAACCCATGGTCACATATAAAGGTAATCCCCCCATGGGAATCCCTAACAAAATACAACACACACACACACAAAACAAGTTGCCATGGTGACCTTGTCAAATTCACCTAGAATTCCATTGTGGTTGGTCTCTAATCCCTTGATGTTTGTTGTGATTTTTAACTTGCAAAACACAAATACCTCCTTCAACCTCGTGGTCATATCAGAACATCCAACATGATATAAATGCAATCACAAAACCATCTAAATATGTGATTCACAACAACATCAAGGTAATATAACATTATCACATACAATCTATATCAACAACAATATCATCATCATATAATATCCATTTTCTAGATCTACTCATAATATCCAAAATCACATGTCTGAACAACATCCATAAAACATCCATTTCAAATAGTATATCATCATCCACATATGAGTGTCTCTAATAATCATCATGCATCATAACCAAATCAAGATCAGCAATAATCCGTGATCAAATGTCTAACAACATACTAAATCAAAACATAGTAATGTCCATAATGTGATCAATTGTATCAAAATAAGTATCAAAAGGTGTCAAAGGGAAGTGGGCACTACAAAACCAATGCTACTCCTAGTGCATATCCTATTATTCATGATGAACATACACCTATTGATTCCTCACATACTACACCTCTAAACCCCTAAATCCATCCCCTTATTCCATATCGCATTCCATTCGTAGAGTCCATATGATCACTCATAATGGAAAGAGCTAACCCCTCAATGTGCCTCTCACTACCCCAACCATTCCTCCTGGAAGACATTCTTTCTTTAATGCATGTTGTTGGTGATTTGCAAAGCAAGTTCCTAACCTTACCTTAGAGATAAAATCCTATTATTATACTATTGATAATAATACCATTCATGGAAATCCCATTTCTAAGAAAAATTCACAATTATATTATTCCTAAGGGTTTCACAATGCCTACTTTCTCATGTTTCGATGGCACATGCAATCCTTATATATTAAAGATTTTCAGTTAGCCATAGATTCATATTCCAAAGATTGTTAGTTAAATCTTTCCCCATAGTCTTTTAGATATTGCTCTTCAGTGGTATACTCATCTACAAGTGGATATATTAGCACTTATTACAATATGGAGGATACATTCCTTCGACGTTTTATTTCTAATAATGGGCCTAAAGTTACATATGAATGTTTATATTATTTGTATCAAGGAAAGACAAAATCAATTTTAGATTACATATTACACTTTAATCCTTCCATGCATCATTTACTTTTTCAGCCTTTTGATCTAAAAATTTAATATATCTTTTTTTGTGGCTTAATTCCTCCTTTAAAAGAAATTTTGTTATATGATACATGTGATTCATTTACAACTCTTTGTTATAAATTTATTGACTTAGAAAAGGACCTACTCTTTGGATTTTGTTGTGATACTTGCTTCTACCTCTTCTACCCCTTCCCCACCTACAAAATCCTCTCCTCTACCAACTATTGAGCCCCCTTCTCAGTCACCATCCCCTCCTCCATATAAGCATTCATCCCCTCCTCCACCACGTCGGCCTCCACCTAGATCTTCCTTACCTCCCACCCGTGGACCATTATACTTTGCACATAATTATAGATGACATGTGTAGATACCAATTTGTGTATTATTTCCCCTCACCCCGCATTCATTCTCTTTCATCATGATACCCTATTCAAATATTCCCTTTCCTCCAAAATCCCATTTATTCCATTTTCCCACCTTTAATCCCATCTTAACCACCCCATTATTTTATCTATTTTAATTATCCTTAATAATATATTATTCATCCCTAATCATGTTTAGTTAATTCTAAGCATCCATTTAATGTATTCCCTCTTCTTAAATCATCTATTTTATCCTTAATAGGCTCACATTTTATAAATTTATCATCCCTTTTCCTTTATTTAATGATTTTCACGTCTCACCTACCATGTTTATCTTCCCTATACACCCTATCTCATCCTTATCACTCAAACCCTAATCAAACCTCTTTGGGCTCATTTTACCTCAAGTTGGGCATCATTCCACTACCCAAATGGATGGCTCTCCATAGTCACCAAAGTGACCTACACGGGTCACTTTGTCGACCTTATAAATCCACCATCACATCCTCCTTGTAAAGGGATGGAATTTTGGGTCTCTTTCAGATTTGGCTTGTTTTTTCAGGTTTCTCCTCTTCTTAGCAGAGTTGCTCTCATCTTGGAGACCTTTTGAAGACCTCTTTCATCATTGTGGAGATCTTAGACACTTTGTGTTTGTTTGAAGCCCTCTTGTCATCTTACCATCATTTTGCATCAGCTTTGTAGCTTTCCACTCCTCTTGTAGGTCTTTATCAACCACCTTGGAGCTCTGTCATAGCCTCAACCTTCATTTTGTCCTTCTCATCCTTCATTTTCCATACACCTCATCCTAGATCTTTCCTGGTCATTGTTGATCTTGTCTCGGTTGTCATCGACCAAACCCCCATCTTGTTTTCCTTCTTCCATTCAGATCCCTAGTCATCATCGTTTTCTCCCACAACCACTAAACTTTTATATCCTATTATTATCTCCTTTCTTTCACCTTGAATATGTTTTTCCATCCCCTAGTCACCATCGACTCAGCCCACTCGTTGCCGACCAGATCTGTCTTTGTTGAATTCATCATTAGTTTTCATAATTTTCTTGCATCCTTTCTATCGGGTCTCATTCTATATCCTTGTAGGTTCTTATCTTCCATCTTAATGCATCATTAGATTTAGATCCGCCTCCAAGGTCTCATGGATCTACATTTTACATTGATGTTCCGGTTGATCTACCTTAGTCTGCGTCAATCGACCCTATGTAGCCTTGGGTCACCATCGACCCACGCAGGTTTGATTTACTTTTTATCCATTTAGATCATATTTTCATTTGTATCTTACATCTACCATCTCGTTTCTATTTTGGCTTAGATTTTGCTACATCCAATTTATCAATATCTAATTTTATTATATTTATCAAAATGTGGGTTGACATCCATCTTAGGAAGTTTTCACTTCTCGGGACTGACTTTGTCATGCAACCCACCATCCTATCTACTGATCTAATATTTTTCTATTGATTTCATTTGACTTACAGGCATCTATCTCGCTGCGAAGAAGGATCTATCATTTTTCACCCATATACATCGTTATCACATATAGAGGTACCTTAAACCCTCGCATATTTGGAGTTACTTATTTTATTTAGTACTAGTTCACTAATCTAAATAGGAATGAGGGAATTTGGTCAACATTCTGGCACACTCGATGGGACACACCCTTCTTTGGTGAGTCTTTTATTTTTGTCTTTCATTTCCATTTTCTCTATCTATATTCTACTAACCTCGTAGGTAGGAGAGTTATTTTTCTTGCTTACGTTGGATCATGTTGTTTGGATTGGATTTTTCTTTCTTTCTTAAAATTAAAAATTCAAATAAAAAAGAAAAGCTTTATCCAAGTATTCCTTGTTTTTATTCCCCATCTCTTTCTTTTATCACATTGCATCACTTGTTTGTTGCTCTCATCGAATCTACACATTTTGTTTTGGATCTACAAAAATAACCCTTCATAATTTCTTAGAAATATAGTTTAACTAGGGGGTTTAACTCATTACATACACTTTCATCACACACATCCCAAAACACACACATAAATTTACACATATCAAACATTTCCTCCTAGGTGGAACTATTGGGATTTCATCACCCAATAGGAAATCCTTCATGGTATTCTCGTCACATTACAAATTTATCACAGATTCGTGCCTCGATATCTTCGGATATATTGAGGACTCCATCCAAAACATCCTGAAACCATCCATAGATTTTCATTTTCTAGGTTCCCTTTGAGCCCATTTTTCTTCTTTTTCACATTTTCTAAATAATCAAGATGATCAAAAATTTGTTTCTTGACTTGTTTATTAATAAACTATATAAGTTTTTGTTTTTCTATTTCATGCCTATTATCACCCATTCTCGAGTCAATAAAATGAGACAATCTTTCCCAATAAAATTCTACACCTATCACTACTTTTTGTAAACCTATGGTTATAATGCCTTTAGTCTCCCAAACCCTTATTTCTATGGCCTCTATGGTCGTGCATAATTTATTTAAAAAAAGGCACACTCATTATAATCGGGGGAGGATTAACCCCATCCGGTATTTTTTGTTTTATGTACAGACTAATTAGTAGTCACACATTTTTGTTATTAAATAGATACATGTATATCCTTTATATTTAGGTGGAGAGGTTTGTGGATATTTCCCATATTAATTTCTATCATGCATTTCGTCTTCCCAAGTCTCATTTATAGATTTCTTACATCATTCTCCTTGGATTAGAAAAAATTGAACCTCTTTCTCTAAAGTTTGTCTTACTTTCCTTTCTCCTTTTCTTCCATCTATCAAACCATGCCTATTTTCATACAATTTCATATCTGCTTGTAAGGATAATTTATGCCTTGCTTTCTACCTCACTCTAATTGGACAAATAAAAAACAATCGGACCATGTTTATTGTAAATCCATTGAAGTAAACACTATATATATTTTATTTTACATTTGTAATGGTTGTATCAAATCTCTCTCTCTTAGATGTCTTTGCATTCCTTGGTAATCACCTTGAAAACACAACTGCATTCTTCTCTACACACTGGAATACAATATGTTCATTCTTCTTTTCTACAAGTGCACATGTAAGAACTTATTTCTTACCCTCTACATCCATGTATTTTCAAGACATCTTTGGGTCAATTCCCAAAGGAAACCTCTTTCTCTCATGTCTAAACATGCATTCACGTTAACAAAAGTAACAAAATAAGGGGATCGATAAGACCCCACTCTTCTCTCTATAGTATCACTTTGTTACTTATTCCTCTCACTTCATTGATTATCTCATGTCCTTTTTCATCTCCACTCTTTCTTTTGACATCCGAATCATCATATCCTAATCCTTCGAATTCGACTCAATGTGAGTTATACTAAAATTCTTAGCAACAACTTGAGTATTCACAAATGACCTAAGTGGAATCAACTCAATGTTTTTATTCCTTCTTCACCTTTATAAAATTACCGCAAATTCTTCATTATCCTTAATAGTTTTAAGAAATTGATCTTCTACATACATATCATGCACCAATTTTTCATCGAAAGAATTTCACTATACTTTTATAGTGTGAATGTTTACTGATCTCACTCTTTATTGCTATTGTTTCTACTACAACAACATAATCACATTTCCTCTACCATATTTTATGTATGAGCCTCATTAGAAGAATCTTCACCTTGTGCATTTCAGTTCACTCTCTCCTCCATCTTCTTTACTCCAATGTCCTATAAATGTACACTCTTCCATTGCAACATTCATTGTGATCATTTCATAAAAAAACTTCATTAATGTCGTAGTCTTCTTATGTTCATGTTTTGGAACACATGCTCAAATCGAAGAACTCATTCAATAGTTTTCTCATTATATGCCTTGTAGTAACCTTTCCCTACTCCCTTTAAACCCCAAATGCACTGACACATCACCCAACATTGAATGGGTGCTCTTCGAGGCACACATGTGCACCGAGCCCCTCTTTTATGTGATCCTTGTAAGAATGCTTTCCATTAATGGAGGAATAATTGTAGACACATAAATACAGGGCATTCTTTCTAGCATAGAAGTAAAGATACTAGATCTAAGCATAGATGCACCGTGGAAAGAATATAAGCACTATACTAACATGAACAAATCATATCTCGAACCATGAGCCATATGAAGCAAACTAGGGTTTGGACCCATAACCAGAGATATTCATAAAAATCCATCATCTTCATTGATTCACAACTATTTACAATAGCCATATTACATCAAAAGGGTCATAATAGACCGAATACATCATGAAATAACATCCTAGCCCTACAAAATGACTCTGCTCAAAGGGTTATATCCATGCTCTCTCCTATGCACCCAAAATACCTCATGCCTCACATCACAGATCCTCTTCCTCTTGCATCATCTCTCATTTCCTTGCATCCCTTCACATCCCCATACACACCTTCACCTCTACTACCCGTACACACCTTGTTTTAGACCCAATCACATTCTTAAATAGATTGGGATCTCTCCTCCACTACCTCATCTTCACTCATGAGCAGGCCACATGCCAGATGGAATCATGTTCCTCCATAATCGAGTGCCTATGCTTGCTCGTCAAAACCCTAATTCACCTTCACTAATTGTAATGATTACATCCTCGGAATATTCTTTCCTTCATTTGTAGGAATCTAAGTTATAATCTTATCCACTCATCATACTTACTTGCATCTCCATGTGTTTTCCACGTAATACCATATCCCAAAATGTGACCAAGTATCAAACCCTTTTCTACTTCTATGCACAAACCTCTGCGTGCTCTAGTTCCAACTCAAACCCTTCATTCCAAAATTGGTAATCTGACAAATGTTTTACGCATGGCTTAGTACCATGCAAGATTTTCTTCAAGTCCCTTAATCTTGTACTACCTTCCGCTTGCGTTGATCCTTTGATCCTCCGATTCCTCTTCTTGCTAAGGTCGCTCAATTGCATCCATCCTTCGTGTAACCTAGGGATATAATTATTTTACCTTATTTTTAATTGAGGCCCTTAAACCTTTAATTTCCTCAAATTTATTTTCAACCTCTGTCAAGATCTTGTCATGTTCCACCCAATCACCTTTATTCTTGGCTTATAATTCCTTCATATCCACTTCATGTATAGTAACCAGCACACTTACCACTATGTCTCTATCTTCACATTTGTCGTAGAAAACCTCAGCCATGTGCACTATGGTCTTTACTGAAGTAAGGAGTTTAGAGTAATGAGTTATGGTTTCCTCAATATTTGATTTCTCATGTTCCTTCTGTTGTGCCATAACTTCCTCCACTAACTCCAGTGTAAGTGGTTTCCTCTCCATCATGATTAAGCATGTTAAATCCTCCAGGAAGTGGAAGGATGACTCATACTACATTCGGGGGAGGGGCTAAATCTAGGCACTTCAAAATAATAGACTTTGAAATAACCTATGTGTTCTTATAAGCTTCGCGCACCTTCCCTTTTATTCTCTCAACTCATCCTTCAGCTGCACAATTATCGACTCTTTCCCCTTTATCTCCTTGTCTCTCTCTATAATCTCCCTATTATTTTCATCTAATTATTTTTCTAATGCCCTAATCTTGTTATTCCTCCCGAATAACCTTACTTTGACCTTCACCACTACCTTGTTTAACACATTACACACCTTCTCATCAATTAGCTACTGTGAATCCACAATAGGATTTATCTCATTAGGGTTCTATGTGTTTACCAATGCTCCTACATCGACCTTGAATTTTGGTTCATCAACATGGGACTCAAAAGTCCACAACAACATCTTCCTTGTGCGTGTGTATGCACTATATTTATCAAATGATGACCAGGTGATGAGTTGGTGCCAGTAGGCACTATGCCTAGGAAAACGTGTCCAAGACCTTGTTTGGATCATTGACATAAGTCATTGAGGGCCCTTGTGTTGCTGCCATGCCTATCCACCTATGTGCACTCCCATTGGGAAACCGATCGCTAAATTGGGATCTCTACCAATGCTTCCATACTCTTTCCCTACTTCTTCCACCATTGTGCTCCACCTCGTGCCCTACTAAGTTCTTGATGATACATTCCATTTCCTTCTCCACCTTGTTGTCCAACTATTCACCAGACAGGCGCAGGGTCCCATGCACACTCATCCCCACTTCCTCTTCACTTGATTCTTTCTCTCAATCCTACTCTTTATCAGATTCATGTATATCAAACACAAGGGTTCATTTTATTTCTCTTGTTCCTCACCCTCTCCTCTAGTCTCATCACCTTCTTCACTCTCCATTTTCTTAGAGTCCGAACTCGCACTAAATTTTGCTTCTTCTTCACTCTGGAGACTCTACTAGTGGGGAATTCTTCCTATGAGCATAAGTACTCATGCCCACATGCGACTCTTGTGCCCTTATTGTCCGAACTACCCACTCACTTGGCTCCCCTTGCCACAGAGTTTCCTCTCTCTCTCTCTCTCTTCTTCGGTAATACCTTCTTCCTTCTCGGATGGGTCTTTAGGGATGGAGACATCATCCTCAACATACATGCCCTTTTCAAACATAGGCCTTAGGTTTATGTACAAAATTAGCTCCAAATCAATCTCCTTATCAATGGTATATATCTTATGGTTATAATCACTTATAACCATCTTTTGCATGTGACATACCTAATCCATCCCCAATAATACCCCATCGTGGTATTGCATCTCCACATACCATTCTTTGTTAAAGCTTATCAATATGGCTGGTTTTCCTTTCCCTTTCCCTTCTTCCTTGGTGAAATGTTCAAGCCCTTCTTTGGTGTCATTTTCTCTATCAGTCCGTGTAACTCCTTGCTTGTATTTTGTTTTTCTATCGCTCAAACCTTGATTTAATCCTTTTGCATGATTTCTTCAAACCCGTGCCCTAGTTTCACAAAACCTACCCTAGAAATCCTTCCTTCCATAAGAAAATGTCAAAACTCATATAAATCCTTCCAAACATTCACTTCTACGCACGCTCGTGTACTTTGTTCCACTTTTCACAAATTTCTTGCAAGGATGCCCTAGTTCGTAAGATCTCTTCTCTAGGTAAACACAAGGTGAAAAATAATTTACCCTAACTCCTGTTTATATTTTTTTCACTTTTTACCGCCTTAACTCACATGCCACCTACCATCGTACAACCACATTAATTTGAGATTTTTCCAATGGTTTCATCCCATGCATTACGTCTAGCAATTTTTCTTAAGGCGTAGACTTACGTGTAACCTCCTACACCTTCTCACGTGCCCAACTATATTGACCACATATCCTTACATGTGCTCGTAGTGCCAAAGTCCATCTTTCTCTATGTCTTAAACCTATTTTTCCCTTCTCACGCTGCTCTACCTCAATTTTCTTTGCGTGTTCATCAATGTACATGGTTTTTATAAAGATTTATTGACACCATTTCATCTCTAACCCTTATCACCCTTGTTACACGCGTTCCTTCTTAGATATCCCATGCTTATGTTTTTCTCTCCTGGGCCACCAATCAACATTTCTCCAACTGTGCCACTTCTACATTCTTTGCACTCTCCTACCCCACACTAAAATTATGTGTGGTCCTCTATGCATGAAAACCTCTTTAGATAGTAATTGGATATAGGCGTGCAAACACACTTATTACACAACACACTAAACTAAAATACAAAGCATATCGATGATGAAGGGAAACACATATAAATGAAAATGCATTAAAGGAAAACTAAACTACATGACAACACCGCCTTATTTACAAACACCAAGAAGTGTTATTTATAGTAGGGCTTCATCCTACTCCCATTGAAATAGCCAGTAACCATGTTCCATCTAGCTCTCAGAATCGACAAGTGCCTAAATCAAGTATATGTGTTATAACATACAGTCCCAACCAATGCACTTTGAGTTTCCCAAGATGGATTTTTTTTTGAATTGTACAAAAGAACCATCTACCCAACATCAAACTTCTTTTTTTTAATATGTCGATCATGCCATGCCTTCTACCTAGCTTTTTCCATCTTCTAACTCCACCTAGTAATGGATCACCTTTCATCTAACTTCATAAGTTTGTCTATGCATTATTCAAGTGCTTTATCATCACCAATCCTCCCGCACATGCAATACATAGGTATGGTAACACAAGTTCAATGGGCGAACAACTCTCGAAATGAACACCAACTAAAAAGGTGTGGCCTTGTTTGATATTTTATAAGTCATTCAATATGCCCCTAATACTTTAGAGACTTTATCATCCCAATCTATCCTTTCGACATCGAAATCTTATTCAATGTGTGGTTCAACATCTTGTTAAATACCTCCGCGGTCCCATTAGCTGAGGGTGATAGGACATAATTTTGTGATGGGCCACCATAAACTATGCTAATAAAATTCTATTAATTTCATTCAAGAAATGACTACCCCTATCACTTGTTAAACTCAATGGGCATCCATACCGCTGATTATATTCCCCCACAAGAACCTAGCTATTGTAGCCATCATGCAATTATTTGTAGGTACCTCTTCGCCCACCTCATAAGATAGTCTGTACAAGTGATAATATAGTGAAAACATGTCTTCACGCGTGGGTGGGAAATAGGGCCTACAAATTAAATTTCCCACTTCTCAAATGGCTCAGTAATATCAATAGGCCTTAACAACATTTCATCTCTTTTCCTTGACTTTCTAAAGAACTCGGAAATGGTCAAAGGCCTTGCAATATTCTACACGATCCTTATAAATTGTCTCCCACCAAAGGCTTGCCAATAGGATCTTGCATGCAGTTGTATTTCCTTCATACTAACCTCCTACAATGCCACCATGAAATTCTTCCATGATTGCAGTTTGTTCATGTTCTAGCACACACCGGCACATAACCTCATCTTGGCCTAATTTGTATAGTTTTTTACCGACCTAACATATATGGTGCGATGCATATAGCCAACCATTTCTTCTATAAAGAGTTCATTCCTTCAGGTGCCACACTCGTTCGTATGAAAACATAAATATCTTTCAAATCGGTGGGCACACATTGTAATCGAATAACTTGTGTATCCAAAATTTTGTCCTTAATGCTCTACGAATCCTCACCTGAATTAATTTTAGAAATATGGTCAAGTCCTGAATTGCATTTCTCTAGTTTTACTACCACCGAAAAATTGAATTCCTGAAATAACAAGATCCACCGGCATATGCACCCTTGTAAAACATGATTTTTCACCAAATACTTAAGTGCCATGTGATTTTTGTAAAATTTAAATGGAGTATCCAATAAGTACTACCTAAATTTATGCAGTGCATAAATCATAGACAATGATTCATGCTTCATTGTTGTGTAATTCTACTCAGTTGGGGTTAACTTTCTGCTTGCAAAACACAAAGGGTGATCAATAACCCCTTCTCCAGGATGTGCTAACATTGCTCCTATTTTCATCCCTAATGTATTAACATGCACATGAAAGGGATTTTCCCATGAGGGAAAGCAAAAAATGGGTGCAGTAGTAAGTTTCTCCTTCAATGTGTCAAAATCCACCTGTTGCACCTCACCCCAATAGAATTTACTCTTATGTTTCAAAAATCTTCTAATGGCGTGAAGATCCTGACATAACCTTTGATGAATTTTTTGTAGTAACTGTATGCCCTAAGAATCCATGCACCGCGCTTTGACTGGTGGGCTCCTCCAATCCCAAGATAACAACAACTTTGGTAGGATCTACCAATAAGCCTTCCTTATAAATAATGTGACCTAGCAATGTGCCAAAAGGAGTAGCAAAGACACATTTCTTAATGTTTAGAGAGATACTTAACTACCTGCACCTCTCAAACATCAATCTTAAATTATCACAATGATCTCTTACTAACCCATACATTGTCCAATCATCCAGGTAAAATTGCAGAAATTTATGGATGAAGTCTTGAAATGCTTGCACCAAAATGCATGAAAATACAACAGGTGCATTCTTAAGCCCAAAGGGAATAACCATATAAGAAAACCTTCCACATTCAGTGGTAAAATTAGTCTTCTCTTGGTCTTCCTTTGTGATCCTTACCTGGTGATAGCCTAAGAATCCATCTATAAAAGAATAGATCTCCGCCTTGCTACACCTTCTAAGATCTCTTTAGTAAATGGGGTTGGAAAAGGATCTATGACACATGCAACACTCAAATCCATGTAATCTCTGAGATATCCTTATCCTCCCATCCTTCTTGATACTAATCACCATTTGCCTCACCCATTAAGATTCCTCAATTGCTTCAATGATGTTAGATTCTATCATCTTATCAATATCCTCTTTAAATTTGATGCAAAAATTCAGATTCATCCTATAAGGCCTCTTCGTAATTGGGTGTACACCTTGCTTCAAATTTATCCACATTTCTCATAATGAGTGATGCACCCTTTTATCTCATGGTATTTTCATGGGAACAAATCCTCGTAAGTCACGTAGTGGCTCAATTATCTTTCAAACTTCCTAGTCCATCTAGTAATCTCCAATAACAACTTATTTTTGCTCGCTTCTATACCAATGTTGACCTTATTCATTTTCAAGGGCTTATGGTAAGTGCACACTTGCTAATCTACACTTTCTAATACTTCTCACATACCTTCCGTATGATTAACATCCATTTTTTCTACTTCCTTGTCCTCGATCGGCACACTAAATTTCCCTATTCCTTTTCTAGGAAGGTGCATTCAAATCGTATCTCCTTTGTTTCACCTTCTTCCTCAAAGCGCGCCTCTAAGCCAGTTCCCTAGAAAATATAGGATTCGGTCTTCAACCATAACACAATCTCTCGAGTAAGGTACTTGACTACCTACAATGCCTCATTCACCGATGGCTTAGGACTTAGATACTCAAAATTTTGAATAATATCCGTTATCAACTCTTGCCAATTTCTCGTCTGACAACATAACTCTAAATGGATATACCATGCATGCACATAACCTTGTAAGGTGGAATAGAACTTATGCACCCATAGTGAGGGAGGTAAGGCTTCTAGGCCTACCATCCAGGATCTCTCACATTCCTAGATGTGAAATGAGGTAGATTCCTTCCCATCATAGTCATGTATTTTAGAGGGTGCATTGCTCGGAGAAACCTAATAGAGAACATGATTCTCACTTCACGTCATTCTAGAATATTGTCTCAATGAGTTTCCCACCAACATGTTGTTGTTGCACACAAGGTATAAATTAGCATATTCCTCCTCTCTACTTGACATGTCCACTAGATCTCCATCGCACGTAGAAATACATCAGGGTTACCTTCCCCAGTATAACTTGGTAACTATCTTCCTCCCAAGCACCTAATTGAGCATGCTCTAAAAAATCATGTTACAGTTCTCTTTAATTGTCTTCCAACTAACTCATAGGTCCCATGCACCCAATTATTGCATGCAATGCTAGTTGTATCACTTATAGACTGAGCATCTTCCCACTAAATGACTCCTTCTCTTAATGGGTGAATAGCCTCGGGGTCTCTAATGGTGCACACATAGATTCTATCTAGGTCCTCTTCTCCTAAAGGCTCTACATAAGGTGCATACCTCCCATCTGTTAGTGGAATAATGACACGCTCCTCTTTGTTCTCAAAACTGATGTATCCCTTGTTAAAGCGTAAGTCAACATTATTTGCATAACACCAGGGGTGTCCAAGTAATTCTAAGAAGTTATCTTCCTCGATAAGTGCTAGGACTTCAAAATCCTTAGTAAAATTAGCCCCTTGAATGGTTATGGAAGCATCCTTCAAGACTCCGATGGGCATATCCTTTGTCCTATTTGCCATATATAACACATTTGAAGAGGGCTGTAATGGAGGCTTCCCCATCTAATTCCATGCATCCAAAGTAAGGACATTAACCTTTGCACCCATGTCAATTAGTATGTTGCTCAAGAGCCATCCATCAACAATCGCATTCAATTTAATTTCCTTGTCATAATCAAGACTTTGAAGGGGAAGATTAGCATGTACGGCCTACCTCTCGTGCTCATCTCCCACACATGGTACCTTTTCTCTTAACCACTCTCCTAACAGAGGAATAATTTTCTCCTGACACAACATCTTACACATTTATCTAACCTCATCCCTTAATTTTTAGGAACCTCAACATTCTTTGCTTATTCTAACTTTCGTGATTGCTCCTTAAAACATTGAATCTCTCATTGCAGGCTCCTAATCACTTCCATGGTTTCTTGGTAAACCTCTTTCTGATGGGTCAGATCAAGATATTTCCCATGTAATACTTCTTCTCTTGTAATGAGTGGACTCTAATTTGGTACTTTTCTTATGCATGCAGCGTTAGTTCATATAGTTACTAAAACAAGTTCTAACTCGGGGTTAAGCGCTACCCTAGGCATCCATAGCAGGTCAGTTCTCTTCACACTAACCATCCCTATGCCTTTTTCCTTCTAGTTCTATCTCATGTGCTCATAGAATTCAGGGCACTCCTCATACTTGTGTTTCTTTCTGCACCATGAGAACTGTAGAAAATCTAAACATTCATGCTTATAGTGTTAAGTAGATCCACAATTGTAACAAGTACCATGAGGGAAATCACCCCTTTCCTCCGTGATCGATACAACCTATTTATCCCCGATGAAAACCTCTTCCATGACTCCCGCCATCTGCACACCCTTCATAGTGATGACCTTCACCTGGAACTTCTCCCAATGTCGGTCGACACACACCAATATCAATGGCATCATGAATTTGGTCTATCGATTGGAAGTATTTCAGTATTATGAGTAGTGGATGTGTAAATATTACAATAAGAAGACACATTCTTATGGAGTATGCAGCTGTAACAAAGGGAATATACTTGGATCATGATCCCCGTGACATATTTCACAATCTAATGACATGGCGCATACTAACCTTTGAGGGAAACTATCCTTTGTGTGTCCTTCCACTTCACAATTTGTGCACCAAAGTCCACTGTGTGATTTATGAGATCAATTTGCAGACAATTTTTCAATTTATTTTTCCATGGCAACAATATATGCTTCTAAAAATGGACTTACCCTAGTGTCAATTCTTCTGATGGCCTCAACACACAGAGTAGCATCCAAGGCCTCGTATAGATACATGAAAGTCTTATGGGAGAGCACTTATCTAAAAGGTGTTATCAATCCTCCAACAAACCACTAAGCATGCTGTGAGGGATGGATATCATAAGATAGATTTGACAAAAGAGTCTTAAAGCATGCATCATACTCCCGCACACTCTCTGCCATACCTTGTTGAATCTCCTTGAGCATGTTGATGCTCTTCTGCTCAAATTCAGGAATGTGGAATTCCACCAAAAAGGCATCACATAGCGCGGTATAATCCACCACCATCTAATGTGGGTCATACTTTTGGTATCAGCTATGTGCATGCCCTTGTAACATTTTTGCAAACTCACTTCCATTCTACTCTGGGGCAGTGGTACCCTTAGCACACCATAACATCTCACACTTGTGTACATGCTATGCAACATCCTTAACACCTTTGTAATTAGGTAAATGCAAAGACATCTTGTAAAAGACCTATTGAGGTGGTTGAGATCCTTGTCCACCAGGTCCAGAACCTTGGTTCCCTCATGTGTTTCCTCCACCACTAGCTCCTATCCCTTCAAATCCACTTGATCCTCCTCCTATAGCAGGTAAAGGGCACGAAGAAATTCCAATATGCATCCCCACCATTGTCTGAATTGGATACATTGAACCACTTCCTGACATGATACCCAAACTCTATGTACCCACACCTTATCCAAATAATGTGCAAGATAGGATTCCACCAAACACCGGAAATGTCTACGTGGCTATAGATGGATGTAATGTAAAATGATATCTACTCGATGCTACTTTCTTACCAATGCTAATCGATTTAGAAGTACTTGTCTCGTAAATTGGAAGACTAAATGCAAGGGTTTGGTCACATGGTGGGTTTAGATGCACACCTATGATTCTTCTCCTTTCTTCATATGATGAGATCTCATTAGAATCTAAGGGGGTTCTTCTCCCGTGCTTTCCAAGATGGGGTAGCATAGATTGCTCAGGTTCCACGTCCTTCGCGTGAACCTAAAATCCTTCCCGCAATGTCTGCCTCCATAATTCCATCAATCCTACAACTTTGTGTTGTATTTCTAATTCTCTCTCTCATGCTTTATTATACTTGAACATTCTCTCTCTCTCTCTCTACTTATGTTGTAGGATCCACCATCTCTCACCACACCAACTTCGTGCCCCGCGCCTAGTGGGAATTTAGCTAGCCATAGGAAATACTTCCAAAATCGAGTGATAATAAAATATTGATGGCTAATGGTATAACGTGCAAGAAATATCCTCCTACCTCTTGTAAGAACTCGAACTTAGAAACCTCTAGGCAAGAGTACGTAGAAACTTTGTACTCAAACATATAACTAGTCAACACACCACTCCACCAACGATCAACAACACGAGTTTAGGTCAAATCAACATCATGAAGCCATTGATAATATTCTTGGGTCCAAACACGAGGTTGATAATACCAAGTCTTCCTCAATGCATATGCCTCCAACCATTCATATAGTTCTATTAGAAAGTAACAAAAGAACTTATCATAAATCTCATGATACAGATGCTCCTCTACCCATTTCCGTGCATCAAACTTAGGTTCCAGTGTTGAATCATTGTGAAAAATCATCCTTTGTGTTCTTAAGCCAAGTCTGAACAATGTCTAAGTTCAAAAATTCTATCATCACACACCATTCTTACAACAGCTTCAAAAGAGGTCCCGACAATGGAACCAAAATGTAGTCACCTTTCCCTACTCCCTTTAAAGATCAAGTGTCTCAAAGACATCACCCACCTTCACTAGGTGCTTACCTAAGGAACACGTAGGTGTTAAGCCCCTATTTTATGTGAGCCCTATAAGAATGTTTTCCATTAATGGAGGAATACATGTAGACACATAAATACATGCATTCATTCTAGCAGAGAAGTAAAGACACTAAACCTAAGTATAAATGCACCGTGGAAAGATTATAAGCATTAAAAAACATGAAGGAATCAGATCTCGAACCATGATCCATATGAATAACAATAGGTTTTGGACCCATAAGCAGATATATACATAACAATCCATCATATTCATTGATTCACAACTATTTACAATAGCCAAATTACATCAAAAGGGTCATAACAGACCAAATACATCATGAAATAACATCCTAGCCCTACAAAATGACTCTGCTCAAAGGGTTCTATCCATGCTCTCTCCTATGCACCCAAAATACCTCATGCCTTGCATCATAGATCCTCTTCCTCTCACATCATCTCTCATTTCCTCGCATCCCTTCACATCCCCATACACACCTTCACCTCTACTTACCCTTACACACCTTGTTTTGGACCCAAGCACATTCTTAAATAGAGTGGGATATCTCCTCCACCACCTTAGCTTCACTCATGAGTAGTCTACATGATAGATTTAATCATGTTCCTCCATGATTGAGTGCCTAGCTAGCTCATCAAAACCCCGATTTACCTCCACTAACCGTAATTATTACATCTTGAAATATTCTTTCCTTGAGCCGATTGGACTCCAAGTTCTAACCTTATCCACTCATCATGCCTACTCACATATCCACGTGTTGTCCATGTAATACCATATCCCAAAATGCGGCCAAGTCTCAAACCCTTTTTCGCTTCGTGTGCAAACCTCCATGTGCTCTAGTTCCAACTCAAACCCTTCATCCCAAAATCAAGAACTCATCAAATCTGTTTGTGCACACTTTGTTACCCCGCACACTTTTCTTCAAGTACCTTACATTCGCACTTATCCTCTCGCTCAGGACTTAGCCATTTTTCTAGGCTCAACATGCGTATATTTGGATCATGCTAGAATATTTCTTAAATGATATAATATCAAATCTGAAATCAATGTTACTAAATAGGTAAATGGTCTTATGTTGTTTCTATGTAAATTATATTAAGGAACATCGTGAGGTTTTTTCATTGAATAAAGTGGATTGAAATCATGGGGTGCTCATTAGATAGGCAATATCTAAGACGTTCATTCATATTGAGGTAATTAAAATTGATAAAATAAAATTCAATATATCGGTAGACATTAGGGGTGAATGGGTTTAATTTAATAATATTTTGAATTAGGTATTGGGGGTAGGTTAGAGAGATGGGCCAAAGGAGAGGTGGGGTTAGTTTTAACATTAAACTAAAATATTTTTACCCTAGTTTTAAAAACTAAATAACTTAAAATTATAAAAGGATTGTTGGCATTAAGTTAAATTATAACCTCTTTTTGAATAAGGAAATTTTAATTAGGATATTCTTAACCAAGAAATAATAATATTGTAGAAAAATAGGATTCAGTATTCTTTTCAACACAAATGATATTATTTCACCATCATAATTATTTGAAAAACTATTGATAAATGAATAAAATTTAACATTAATGTAATTGATAATGTCTTGAATGACTTAAAATATATTTCTAGAGCAAAGGCATATTATGAAAATAATAATTGAGTGGAAAACATGATATATTTTCTATTTGATATATTAAGGTAAAATAAAAAGGGGTAAATAAAATTGTAATGGAAAATAGGTAAGTAAGGTACATGGAAAAATATGGGTATTTTCATTCTAATAATATAACAAGAGGGGGTATTATCAATTGAATAATTAGAGGTAAAAACTAACATTTTTGAATGAGTGGCAAATAATTTTGAATGGACTATACCTGTTACAAAATAGGCTCAACAACCAAATAAACATGGAAAAGTAGCAAAAAGGATTTGAATCCAGATATTACAATAATTCCAACAGTAGTCAAAAGAGAAAATACTAAGAAAAAGAAAGACAAGGATAAAACTTTAACTAAACAACGTGAAAACAACATATTATCAAAGAACAAAACAAAAACTTGATCGATCCAAATTCTTCCCATAAGAAGGTGTTATTTATTTGAAGCCCTATCTATTCTTGATTTGATCATTTGTAGAGAGGTAAACATTCTAGAGTGGTGACATGAATGGGGTCATTTACATTCGGTTGTGAGATGACCTATTTTTTTTTTCCTTTTTTGTACCTTAAATGTCCTCAGGGACTCCACTCAGCATAATGATGCTTCGACATGTTGATCAAGAAAATCGCATATAGCTTTGAAGATGACCATATTGTGATCATTTCTATCTTTATATTTCCCAAGTCTATCATCCAGGAGTTCAATTTCTTGTATATTTCATCGGCCTGATCCGTCCCAATACCAACATCCTCATTCATCTTTCTTTCCCTGATTTATTATTTAACCGAGGCAAATATTTTTTGATACTTTTTACCTCATTTTCCAGCATTTCCATTATGTGGAGAATATTTTCCTTCTCTTACTGAGTAACATGTCCCTGCCCTACATTACTAATGTGTAATATATTGTGTTCTATTTTAATATCCTTGTTGCTCCTAAGGACACGAATAGAGGGAGATGGGGTCACTTTAGAGAATGAAGGGTTTTTAGTCTTGACATTTCTATGACTGGGAATGGTGGTCAGGTTAACAGTGGGAATATTGTGAATGGGAATGGGCGGGGTGCCGGGGGTAGTGGGAATGGCAGGAAAATTGATGAGGCAATGTCTGTGAAGGAGAAAGATGAGCCCCTAGTGGAGGGGAATGGCCCTAGTACACTTTTGAAAGTCAAGAATGGAACACTCCATTGAATTTAGGAGATAGTGTGGGAAGCATACAAAAATTTTCTCCTAAAATGATTAAGAAATATCAAGTGTTTTGTGGGGACAATGATGTACCAAACTTCAATGGAAATAAAGCGAACCATCAAACATTAAAGGTATTCTTTAATACTCTGTAAAATGAATGTGATATATCATAATTTTACTAAGTGAACCCCACATGGTTGAAATCAGGGTTCATTTTAAGAAGGTCCCTCTGAAAAATTAGTTTAGAAATTTTGGTGAATCTCAAAAATCAACTTTGAATCGTTGGCGAATTTATGAAAATATGTTTCGTGGCAAAGGTGATTTCATAGAGAGAAATTTTCCTTGGTTTTGAAAAGTATGCTAGGAAGTTTAGCAAT
Organism: Taxus wallichiana var. yunnanensis; assembly: GCA_018340775.1. Classification (NCBI taxonomy): domain Eukaryota; kingdom Viridiplantae; phylum Streptophyta; class Pinopsida; order Cupressales; family Taxaceae; genus Taxus; species Taxus wallichiana. Next base: position 295,862,337 of record CM031243.1, on the reverse strand, counting down.
TAGCATGCAGGATGGGTAGGAAGGTTGGTTGGGTGGGTTAGGCGGGAGGTTGGGTGGTTGGAAATTGAGGGGTTGGGTGATCAAGGGTTAGATGACTAAGGGTTGGGCGGGTGGGTTAGACGACAAAGGGTTAGATGGGAAGGTTGGATGACTAATGTTTGGAAAATGGGTAGGAAAGGGGTTGGACAGGTTAAAGGTTGGATGGTTGGGTAGGACAAGCTGATTTTACAATGAAGGGTTGGATGGGTAAGGGGGTTGGATGAGTAAGGGGTTGTACGAGTGGATTAGACAGGGAAGGTTGGATGGCCAAGGGTTAGATGGGTAAGGGGTTGGATTAGTGGGTTGGATGGGCAAGTTAAATGGTTAAGGGTTGGTTGGAAAAGGGTTGGACAGGTTTGGATTATACGGGTGGGTTGGATGGGTAAGCGTTGGACGCGTGGCTTTGGCGGGCATGGGGTTGGACGGGATGGTTACTCGGTTGGGTGTTGGATGACTAAGAGTTAGATAGCTTACGGTTGGATGCGTGGGATGGATGGTTAATGGTATTTGATGACAAAGATGTTGGATGGCTATGGGTTAGGCTGGTGGGTTAGACGGTTGATGGGTTGGATGGTTAAGGAGTTGGACGGCAAAGGGTTGGATGGTAGGTTGGTCGGTTGAATGGTAAGATAGATAATGGTTGGACAACTAAGTATTAGATGGGTTCATTAATTATGGGTTAGGTGGCCACATTGGCTAGCCAATAATTTTTAGCCACATGTCCTTTGACCCATTCAAAACCCTATAAATACCCCTACAAGGTTCATTTCTTCACTTTTCTACAAAAATTTCCAGTGCTCTAAGCTCTCCAATTTTCAAAGTTCTTCCAAATTTAAACAATGTCATTCACCACCTCTACTCCTACACTAAAATTGCAATACAAAAACCTCATGTAACCATAGATTGTAGCCCTTCGAAATCAAAAGAGGCACAATAGGATTGACTTGAAAAATTAGAATTTCTTGGGCTTGTGGAGATGCCCCAATTCGATCTTGATACATCGATTGCTTAATTACCTTATTTCCTCTTACAACGAGAATGATGAAATTTTTTCGTTCTCTTCAAAAGTGCGTCGAAACATCATCAAATTTCATTCAAAATTTAACCCGTAGATGTACATCGGTTAACTGGTTTACCATTCAAAAATAAGCCGCATGTTACTACAAAGGTTGTCCTCACAGATGAAGACAAAAAGTTTTGGAGTCTCATTATAGTGTGCAAGTTGATGGTAAGTTTATTATTTTCAAATTCTTTTTCTCTTAACATTTTTCCACCACCCAATCCTCTAACATTTTTTTTGTTATTGCAGCTCCTCTTAATCGTTCATCACGAGGCCTACTTCTTCAAGGTATTACAAACCAATTCTTTCTTGTAGTTGCATCAATTTTTCAGGCCAAGATTGTATTACAGGGAAGATCTACAGACATTCGTTATTGGATAACTCAATATTTATTGTAGACACTAGTAGGTCAACAATTTTATTTGGTGCACATATTTGTCCAATCGAATAAAAACATATGTCTCCCATGCCCACAATGCCAATCAATCTGATAAATCTAAGACTATATTCTCTTGTTGCAATTTTATTATTGCTTTCTATTAGGAAGTGTTCTATGAATTTTAGAAAGCTAAAATTCCAACTACAATCAATGATAAAATGATTGGTCTAACTCTTGAACAACAGGTAATTGTTACTTTTACAGTTTTCTTGTTATAATGATTTCATATTCAATTTTTTTCAATAAAATAATAATTGTAAGATTTTTTTTTGCAGAGAATAATTATTGCTACAACAACTCATAAGGAGGCAATTTCTCAAGGAAAAACCCCTGCAGAGGTCTCTGCTAATTCTGATATGGATGTAGTAGAATTAACACTAGTAAGACCAACTCGTCAAAAGCAACCTAGGGGGTCACTATGTCCATCATGTCTACCATCACATTTAACTACATGTATGAAGTTTCCTATTGATATAATTAACTAATTCAAACAACTAATATATATAATGTAATTAGTACTGTATTTTAATATTTCTATTGTTCTTTTTTACATTTATTGTATTTAGAAAATACTGAAATGTTTGATGATGATCAAACTCATTATGATGCACAAGATCAAAATGTTACGCTTGCATCTCCAAACATGCAAGGTAAATTGTAATATTTAATTTTGCGTGTTTTATTACATTACTACTTTTTAGAATTTACAAGGCCTACTTGTATAATGGCTTCTAACAATTTGTTGTTTACATCTTGTAGGTAATATATATTTTGAGAACATTCCACCTGTAAGGAGGCCACCAATACCGCCAACATGTTCAATGCAAACAAAAAGAATAACTTCATGTAATAATATAAGGTTTCTGTAGAATCACTGGAAGCAGTCATCCCGTAACAAATTTCCCGGACTCTCGCTAGGAGGTGTTTTAAGTGTGACATCGATGACTTTTCAACAACATCACCCTTGATGAGGAGTATTTTAGGTTCGATACAGGTGATGCCTTGTGACAAGGGAAACTATTTTTACACTCATGATATGATTCAATCTACTCTGCCTCAACCACAACAACAACAAAATGTGCATGATGTACTAGATAGTGACTCTCCTCCTCCATCAAATTCTCCACAAACATAAAAGATGACAAGCCATCCACCACGTATAAGTGATTTAGGTCTTATCTGTAAGATTTAATTCTTGAAATTTTTCAAAAGATGGGAGGCGAAGGGTCATTTCATTACAAAAATATGCATCATTTAAATCAAGAGGCCAGGAACCAATGCATAAAGGGTCGAAATATCTAGTTATGTAATAAATAGCTGAAGGAGTTTCTTCTCAAAAGGCGAGTCCATCTCAAGGGAGTTGGTTGTAGGATAATTAAGATGCATTAAATAGGCATGGCTCTCACTTTTCCAAAGGGGCCAAATTGTGAGAAAGATTTGAAGAAATTTGTTTCTATCACTTCATATCATTTATCATAATTAAGGGGAGTTGGGAAGGAGTTTGAAATTTCTCTCTTACCTCCTCCTCCCCTATAAATTGTAATCGAAGTTCGATGAAAAAAGGAGGATATTTTTAGTTAGGTACTAGGAGAGTTAATCTTTTCTTCTCTATCGCAAGTCTCTCTTTTGTAAAAGGAAGAGATCTTGGAACTCTAGCCTTCTGCCTGGGTTTTGTAATAGCAATCTTGCCTCTTTTCTAAATGTAATACTATGCACAACTATTGGAGTGATATATATGCCTTGTGGTGTTTTTTTTTCATCATTCACATAGCTTTATTGTCTCTGATCACCTTTATTTTCACATAGAAACTATGCATCTCTCAATGTTGTTACTATCCTTGAAGTTGTGCTTAAGTAGTTTGAGGTAGTGTTCTGTGTGAAATTTTCTGACCTGTGGTGCATTTCATCCACCCTTCTTCAGTTATTCACCATTTCCCTTCTCAGGAAGTTGCGGTCTCGATTAAATCTCCTAGCAGAGCTTGTTCGGTGCATCACCTTAGCTTGTTTTACGTTTTTCTCACCCCTATCTCCCCTACAGAGAAGAGCCAACTTCTTTAAAATTTAGAGGTCTCCTTAGGGTGCATGTACCACTAACCTAAGGATTCCCACAACTTTGGTGGATCTATCTGCCAAGGATGGTCATCAACAGTTTTCTGGCACACCTGTGGGACAACTCGGCCGATTCTTGATAGAAATCAAGCTTCAATGAAGATAGTTGCAGAGCACATCGAGAAACTCCATAGGGTCCAACCAAATCATTACAAAGGCTCATAGAGCTCCCTCTCATCCATTTTCATTCATCTTTCTTTCCACGCCTCCCATTTCTCTTCATCCTATGAATTCGTGTAACCATGAATTCATTACCACCAAGGGATCGTCCCCTTTTCCATCTCCAAGCCACCCATTCCACCCTTTCCCTTTCTTTGACCAATTATACCACTCACACCAGTAAGCAATGGCTCTAAATCCAAAAGAAGAGGAGCATATGGTGAGAAGTGATATGAGCTTAGGAAGTTCATGTCACCAAACTGAGTAGAAAAAGGTTGCAGAAGTTGCCTCTGTTTGTCCTCCCCAAAAGTAGCTCCCCTAAAAAAATACTTATCAACATGAGCTTCATTCTACAAAATGAAGCCACACATGATGGAGAATTTTTAGATTCAAAAACCATCATATCAAAGCATAAATCTTTGATAGAGGAGGAAGAGGATAAGCTCGAGTGCTTATCAGATTTGGGGAATGGCTCGATGAAGAAGGACTTGTGGAAATAACAATATTCACCGCTTCATCGACTATGCAACAAAGGCAACCTTCCACACATGACAACTCCCCTTGGACTAATCCTAGGACTCTAGAAGAAAGTATTATTGAGAGATTTTTGCTTTCAATCAAAGATCTTGGATTCACCGGAAAAGATGCTAAAAAAAAGGAGAAGATAGGGATGACACTCATCAAAGAAGCCTGTAAGAAATCCCCGTTCTAAAAAAAAATATGATCCAGACCATGGGAAGGAATAAAGGATCGACCACCCCTTATCGGAGAATGGTCCTCCTCAAGACCAAGGAAAAATTTCGTACCTTTCATGCTCACTACAGGGCATGAGGATGATTTTCACGATGCCGAAGGTTAGCTACAACACCTCCAACCAAAATATGAACAAGAAGAGGTATGCATAATATTCGTTGATACCACAAGTGGAAAAGTGAAGGTTAATTTTTCACTCTTACTACAGGCCATGTCACTAGCCAAATTGATTTCATGGCCGCGTTTTATAAGAAAAGGAAGCTATTTTTCCTTTCCTGTTTCAGGTTTCGTTTAGTATGTATCAAGCCAATTAGATTAGGAGTAGGAGTAGATTTTATTTCAAGTAGAATAAGTGCTTACACACACTCTACATGACTCATTTGAGACATGTATGTTTTGTCTTTTGTATAGGCCCACGCTTATATTACTCTATTAGGAAGGCACCAGATCTTATGAAGCATCCTATCCCTGCAAGGGATGATCTCTTGAGTCGAATTAAAGGTTCTAAAGTATATAGCAAATTTGACCTCAAGAGTGGTTTCTGGCAAATATTTCTAAAGCCAGAAGATATGTATAAGACTGCTTTTATTGTCCCAGGTGGGCAATACGAATGGAAAGTTCTACCCTTCGGTCTCAAAACAGCACCTTCCATATTTCAGAAAATTATGGATAGGATTTTTGGGGAGCTTTCTGAATTCCTGATAGTATACATAGATGACATATTGATCTTCTCAAAGTCTCCAAAGGAGCATATCAGTCATCTAGAACAGTTTTATAAAGTAGTCTTTGATAATGGTTTATGTCTGTCTTTGACAAAAATTGAAGTATTTAAAGAGGACATAAATTTTCTTGGTATAAGGATAAGCTCTGGCAATATTGAAATGCAGCAGCACATTGTCAGCAAGATACAGAGTTTTCCTGATGAACTTCATGAAAAGCAGCAGCTCCAGAGGTTTCTGGGATGTGTTAACTATGTTGCTGGGTTCTACCAGAACATAGCTGCTGATCGAGTCTTACTCAATAAAAGACTCAAGAAGGATGCACCAGTATGGAACAAAGAAATGACTGATGCAGTTCGAAGAATCAAGAAACAGGTAACAGAACTGCCTCCTATGTCTTTGCCTGGTGCTGGTTTAAAAATAATTGAGTGTGATGCAAGTGAGCAGTACTGGGGAGCAGTACTCAAAGAAAAATCTGAAAACGGGAAAGAAAAAGTTTGTAGATATAGTTCTGGTGCTTTTCAAGGTTCAGAACTTAATTATCATTCTTCCCACAAGGAGCTACTTGCAGCAAAAAAGGCCATCAAGGCTTTTTTGTTTTTTGTTGAATGAAGTCTTTGTACTCAGGTCAGATCTGAAAGACTTCAAGAAGCGACTCAATGGCGGAGATCCTGCAAACAAGGCTGCCTGGAACAGACTGCAGCGTTGGGGATTATGGTTCGACAATTTTGAGTTTACAGTCGAACACATTGCAGGAAAGCAGAATGCACTAGCAGATTTTGCTAGTAGAGAAATGAATAGTTCAAAGAGTATAAGTGTAACTCAAGTCATGCATGAACCTCATGGTTCGATCTGGGATCATAGAAATGCCCAAGATCAGATTAATGCACTTATACCAAATGATAATAGAATGTCTATGGAAGCACAAGATTTATTGGTTAGCAGAGGAATAATTTCAGTTGTCCCATTCCAGATGTCTGAAACAGAATGCAGGTTTTTTGATCCTGATATCCCTGGAAGGCAGTTCCATACTCTGCAAGATCCTATGGTCAAATGCTGCCTGAATTGGCAATGGAGATCCCTCTATACTACAGAGCATCATGATCCGCTTCCAGTCGAAGGATTAAGGCTACGCCAGCTCATACCGAGGCACAATACAATATGGCGCTTTGAGTATTCAAGAATGTGGACAGAGGAGAACCCGCTCCAATATGATCTGTGGAACCTCGAACCATCACCAGGAAACAGGAAGTATATAGGGAAGCACTTTAAATATTTTTGTTGAAATATTTACCAACTAGGATATCTGATTCACCTTTATTAAATGTTGATCCTAGTTTAGCAAGAAATATACTAATCCAATGTAAGATTCCCTGGTTCGTAAAGGTCCACTATTATGTAAAGGTAATTCCTGGCAGAAATCCTGATCAAAGACCTAATGCTACTTTGTGGAGAAGAATCCTCCTGCACCACACAATGGTGGTCCATCCTCCTGCTCCTGGACAGGACTTAAAGTTGCTAGATCATTATCTTTATCCGACAAGGCCTCATCTTCAGCCAGATCGTGATGGATCAGCCTCCACTTCAAGGGTCTACATCGAACAGCTAGAAAGAAATCTAGAACCTGATCCAATACGGGAAGACAGCTCATCATCCACTAGCTCTGATGATGACTTGGGACCTGCTGTCACTTTTGATTCGCCTTAGTGCGGATCTCTTTAATAAAGGCTATCATGGTAGGCCTGTTACCATGACTTTTGCTTTTGCGATAAGATTCCTTCTTATCGGGTTTGGTCTTGTGTCGGTCAGTGCGTGGTGGGCCCATGGCACTTTCAATAAAGCTCTCATGAGTGGGCTGTACTCATGTCCATGTCCGTCAGTCGTGTCTGTCCTTGTCTTGTCCATTTTGGAATCTTACCTGTTAAGGGTGTAACCGGTTTTCCTCTTACCGGCTACCTCGGTCTCTAGGTGAAAAGCTTTGACGAAGATCTATAAATAGAACTTCGCTCAATTCACTCACTACACTTGGAGATAGAGGAAAAGCATACACTCCTGAAGACAAGAAGGATAGAAGATTTAGAAGATTTCAAGTCTTGTTTGAAGAGTCGTCTGCATAATATGTTTGTAAGTAATGTCTACTACTGAAGTTTGTGTAATACTTTCAGTTGATAATCAGGCAACTGTTTTATGTCTGAAAGAGTTTAGAGAGTTTGAAGAATTGTATGAAACAGATGACGTTTTCGATATCGTCATTAATGTAATTTCGGACATCTTCAGAAACAGTGATATAACTATTTTCCAGATCTTTAAGTTATCAGATTAATATGCTTATTCGAGTTTCGGTTTTAGAATCGAACTTTCAAGATATCGAGCTTGTATCGAGTTTGTTGTTTTGCAGAGAGCTTGTTGTTTGTTGTTTGCAGAGAGCTTGTTGTTTGTTGGTTGCAGAGAGCTTGTTGTTTGTAAAAGTGGTAGAATTTGAGGCAGTTGCAAGCTTCACTTCGAGAAAATACAGAGCAACTAAAATCAGCCAAAGGTTTCCATTGGCCATATTTTTCAATTTTCTACTCTCAAAAAAAAATAAAACTTACTGAGTTTCATTATGAGAGTAGGAAGGAACAAGAGTCAAGCGGAAATTATGAATGCTCCATAGAAAGCTGAAAGGGCCACAGGCTCTGATTTGGAGTAGCTTCAAAATGTAGTACTAGACCAAATTGATAGTGGGAGATCATGGGTTCTTTTCATTTAGTAGGCTAATGGTCCCAATGAGTCACCAAAATGTTATTTTAAAATCCACAAAGAAGATTTCTATTTTTTCAAAGCCTATTCAAAGCTGAATCTTCACCTAGTAGAAAGGACTTAATCAAAACATAAAGAGAAATGAGAAGCCACGGACGTTGCCAAGTGTCAAGTAGGTGCAACTTCAGAAGTCAAAGGAGGTGATGAAGTCTCAAACTCCCATAGGGATGACACGTGGAGTCAATAAAGGAGTGGGACAACAATCCGTGGACGGTGCCAGCTGTCCACCCAATGCTTTCCTAGGAACCCTAAAGAAAAGCATAATCATAAGGATGTGTGGGCCTTCCATGTGGATCTTGCAACAATGGAATCCATTTTCAAAGTAGGCCATAAAAGATGATAAGCCATCCACCATGTATAAGTGATTTAGGGTCTTATCTATAAGATTTAATTCTCAAAACTTTTTAAAAGATCAGAGGTGAAGGGTCATTTCATTACAAAAATACGCGCTGTTTAAATTAAGAGGATGGGAAACAATGCATAAAGGGTCAAAATATTTGGTTATGTAATAAATAGTCAAAGGAGTTTCTTCTAAAAATGTGAGTCCATCTCAAGGGAGTCGGTTGTAGGATAATTAAGATGCATTAAATAGGCATGACTCTCACTTTTCCAAAGGGGCCAAATTGTGAGAAAGATTTGAAGAAATCTGTTTCTGTCACTTCATATCATTTATCATAATTGAGGGGCAGTTGGGAAGGATTTTGAAAGTTATCTCTTACCTCCTCCTCCCCTATAAATTGTAATCGAAAATCGATGGAAAAGGAGGAGAATTTTATTTAGGTATTAGGAGAGTTAATCTTTTCTTCTCTGTCGTAAGTCTCTCTTTTGTAAAAGGTAGAGATCTTGGAACTCTAGCCTTCTGCCTGGGTTTTGTAATAGCAATATTGCCTCTTTTCTAAATGTAATACTGTGCACAACTATTGGAGTGATATATATGCCTTGTGGTGTTTTCTGTTCATCATTCACATAGCTTTATTGTCTCTGATCGCCTTTATTTTCACGTAGAAATTGTGCATCTCTCAATGTCTGTTATTATCCTGAAGCCGTGCTTAAGTGGTTTGAGGTAATGTTTTGTGTGACATTTTCTACGAACTCGTGGTGCATTTAATTCACCCTTCTTCAGTTATTCACCATTTCTCTTCTCAGGAAGTTGCGGTCTTGATGAAATCTCCTAGCAGGTTTGTTCAGCGCATCGCCTTAGCTTGTTTTACATTTTTCTCACCCCTATCTCCCTCTGTAGAGAAGAGCCAACTTCTTTAAAATCTGGAGGTCTCATAAGGGCACACGTCCCACTAACCTAAGGATTCCTATGACTTTAATGGCTCTATCTACCAAGGATGGTCATCAACAAGTACTACATTGGGGGATGGATATGAGAAGTACTTTACAATAAGGAACTGCTCAAAGGAAACAAAAGTAGTATGGGGAGCTTATCAGCTTTTCCATGAGGCATCCTCTTGATGGGATAACCATAAAGATGAATTAAAAATTGATGAATTGAACATCACTTGGGATCAGTTTAAGAGTTACTTAAGGCAACGATGGCTACCACGACTCTATTATGATCGAGAAAATGATAGAATTTATTGATGCAAGGAAAATTAAGCGTAATAGAATACTGGGAGAGGTTTACTAAACTTCTTAAGTATGTGCCTCAATATTAAACTGAAAAGAAGTTTAGGATACGTAAGTTTATTATGGGATTGAACCCTATCAGAGAGGGTGAAGTATATGTTCACAGCCCAACCACCATAGAAGGGGTTGTAGAAAAATCCATTCAACAGAACATAAATTAAAAGTAATTTCTTCCCATAAGGAAGAGAATTGTAAGAAAATTCCTAATTCTTATTCATCTCTTGCACCCAAAAAGGTGGCATGGAAAAAGTTTGGTTCCAAAAATAAGTTTGTAACCGATAATAAAAAAGAAGAAAATAAATCTACTACAAATGTTTGAAACAACTTTGTGAAGAATAATAACAATGGACAGAAGTCCTTTGGAGGAAAAAACAATAATTTCAGGGCTGGAAATAAATTTGAACCAAAAAGAGGACCTATAGGGGGTTGTTTCAACTGTGGTAAGGATCACTATGCAAATCAGTTCCCTCTAAAGAAAGATGACAACAATCAGTAACATAAGATACATGTTGCAGTAGCTGATAAACAAGCTAAAAAGCAAGTTACACCCATAAAAGTGCCATGTAAATTATTTGGTATGCCTATTACTATAATTTTTGATACTAGAGCTACAAAATGTTTTATTTCTAGTAAATTAGTTGTAAAACTAAAAATAAAAGTGTAAGAATGGAAAAATATTAGACTGTACATTATGGAAATAATGTTGTCTATACTATTAGTAAATGTATTTTTGGAGCAGTCCTAGAATTACCTAATTTTTCCATAGAAGTAGATCTTTATTTTGCTCCTTTGGGGTCATATGATGTCATAATAGGTGTTAATTGGATTATGATCATAAAGAAAAAGTTGATTTTTTTGAAAAACACATTAGTTGTCTTGATGATCTGCAGAAAACAACAGACATCCAAGGGGTAAAATGAGAAATTTCAGTTAGAAAATTGTCAACTATGCAACTTAAAAAGGCAAAAAAATAAAGGCTGCACTTTGTATGTAGTAAAAATTTCTGAAATAGTTGAAGGGGATAATGATTTCTTGGAAACATTTTTGTTGTTAAGATATTTCAGCTATGTGTTTCTGGAAGAACTACCCAGTCTTCTGCCTAAACAAGAATTTGAATTCACAATTGAAATCAAACTAGGAACTGAGCCTATTTCCAAGGCACCTTATTGACTGACTACCATTGAATTAGTAGATCTTAAGGAACAATTACATGACATGTTGTCTAAGGGTTGATAAGACCGAGTGTCTCACCTTGGGGAGCACCTGGTAATCTTTGTGAAAAAGAAATATGGAACACTTAGACTTTGTATTGATTACATGATGTTAAACAAAACAACAATCAAAAATAGATATCCACTTCCTAGAATTGATGATTTGTTTGATCAGATGCATGGTGCATCAGTATATTCTAAGATAGATCTTTGTTTTGGGTATCACCAGTTAAGAATCAAAGATGAATATATTCATAAGACAACCTTTAGAATGAGATATGAACATTACAAATTCACGCTATTACCTTTCGGTTTGATAAATGCACTGAAATTTTTTATGAATTTAATGAATAATATCTTTTAAGAATACCTAGACAAGTTTTTACTTTTATTCTTGGATGATATTCTTAACAATTCTAAAATCAAAGATGCACATTTGAAAATAGTACTTGAAATTTTAAGAAAGAGAAGATTGTATGGTAAGTTGTCCAAATGTTCTTTTATGAAACAAAAGTGCACTATTTAGGACATGCCATAAGGAAAGATGGAATAGTAGTTTATCCATCAAAGATTGTTTCCATAACCAAATGGCTAGCACCTAATAATGTACATGAATTTAGAAGCTTCATGGGGCTTGTTGGTTACTATAGAAAGTGTGTTTAGGAATTTTCAAAATTTGCTACCCCGATAACTTCATTACAAAAGAAAGATAAGAAGTTTGTGTGGAGTGATAAATGTGAATCAACATTTAAAAATTTTAAAGATCAATTAACATCTGCACCTATTTTGGTTGTACCATATCCAAATGGAAATTTTAATTCCTAAAATCTGGTTTATGTCGGGAACTTGTGGATTAAATAACTATACTTATGATTATTTTTCTTATTTAAAATATGGGATAAGTTAAGCATTTGGATGATGATGCTTTTTAGGGTAGAGGTATGTAATGCCTCTAACATGGTTGATATATATGATGACTTCTATACTCGAAGTTGCAAATGTTGATATGTGATCCTTGTTTGAAGATGATCTCTTGTGAACTAAGTAATCATGTTTGTTATAGATAATATGTTATCTTCTGGGAACTAGATACAATCCTGTGATGTCAATTTCGAATGTTACTACATGTGGATAGAGGAAATTTATTTAGCCTAAAATCATTCATAAGTCTTTATTGCATTTGAACTTGTGCTTCAGTCTATATGATTTCTGATGTAGGATAGATATACCTTGGATCAATTTCATTGATCCAAGGCATGCTTTTTATTTTATGACATCAAGGTCATCTTGACCGAGCTGGGAAGAATGTTATATTTCTTAACCCAGGCTACCACAGGATCATGGGTGAATTTTTCTGCTCATGTCCTTCTTAAGTGATCTAATAAAGTCATTTGGATTCTTCATTTGGTAATCTTGAATTGGTAATTTAATAATTATTAGGGGAACCTAATGTTATCTAAATTCATAAGTTGATATCCTATCTTAAGTTTAAGCTAGATGATTTTTTTATTAATGTGGTTGTTTATTAAATGAAGGGAATCCTAAGACATGTAACTAGGATATCCAAAGACTAAACTAATAAACTAACCTAAGGCCCTAAGTTGGTTTCTTATCTAATGTTTATGAACATAACCTAAGGGCATGGACTAGACTAAATGGTATAGCATGGATGACATACGAAGAGGTGTCAGTGACACCAATATCTAAGTATTTAAGAGGTTTTAATGCGGCTTTAAATACCTTGTTACTTTTAATTTTGGCGAGTGCATGAAATTTTAGAGGAGGTGAGTTGTCACCTCTGCTAAATTTTGGTTGCATGAATTTTTAAACTTGGTTATAGCTAACAAAGAGTTAGTGAAGGTAGGAGATAAAGAAGGACTGTGTCATTCCTAGTTACATTAGTTGATCTTGGCCATTTCAAAAATAGCCTGTGAAATAGGAGAAGTTGGAGAAAAAGGTGATTTTTGGTTTTCATTGTTTCACTTGGTTTTTGGTGAGATTTGTAGCTCTGTATGTGGTTTTCCATTTTTGAACCTCCAGTTCGAATCTGTGCATGCCTATTTTCACCTTGCATGGCGGTGATGATATAGTATAAATCAAGCTAGGAAGTTATAAGAGGAAGAAACGAAAGGTTTCAGAGCCTGGTTTTTGGCGTTTTTGTGGAAAATTTGCTATCGAGGTTCTTCTTGAAGATTTGTAACAAGGAATAGAAGATAGGAGCTCTATCAGGCATGATAGGCCCTATCTCTTTAAATCTTCTAATTTTATTTAAATGTCTTCATTAAAATAACTCTTCTCTTGATTGGAAACTCTCTGGTTCTGGTTTTTGTGTTTCTTCTCCTTGCTTTAATGGCAATTTTGACTTGGTTTCTTCAGATGCATTAGGATGGTGTGTGTGTTATATTATGTGAATTTGGGTTATTCTATTTTTAGTTTTGTTTGGCTTATCTAGATAAGAACTTCCTTATATATTATGCTAAGTTTGTGTTAGTTTCTTTGTTGGATTGTTACCTTGTTTAGGTAACTTGAAAACGTGAAAAGGATGCCAAGTTTTTAATGAAATCATATGGCTTTTGCTTCAACTATTTCTCCTTGTTATTATCAGTTGGAAACCAATCTTATTGTGGGATTTCATTTTGGTTAGTGTAGATGTAGACTTTACTTGTGGTTCATAGGGGCTTACATTGTGACTATACTCTTTTTCGTTCATGAAGCTCTATACAAATTTTGTTTGGATATATATTTGTGATAGGGAGAAAGTTCTTATGTTCTTCAGATCGATCTATTTACTTATTGATAACATGGTGAAGACCAACTATGTTTGGTTGACTTATTGCGTGACTATATTTTCATGGAATACACATCTTATATCGAACTGGGTTATGCATAGTTTGTTTACTAGATTAGAAATAAAACAAATATTTTGTTTTATTTGATTAATCCATGTTTGGGAGGCAGTAACCTTCATTGGAAGATGGTTAGATAGGAATGCCTGTTGAGGTTTTAATTTCAGTTCCCATTCATTTTTTTTTTTCTCTTATTACCCATTCTAGGGTATGATTTTCAATGTATCTAAGTTTTTTTATCTTCATTGGCCATTCGAAGTTTTCCTAGCATTGAAAGTGCATTTCTCTTGAGGGAGACTGTTTTGATATATATTTTTTCCCTTCTTTGTTTGGAGTGGTAGTAACTCTTTTTCGAGTGAACCAGTTTGGTTGATGAGACTGATATTTTACTCCTACCTTTTTGTTTTTGAGTTTCTAGGAACGAGAACCCATCTAGGTTAGCCTGTGAAAATGGGTAACATTAGTTGGCTTGTTCTAAGTTGTGATATAATGTCTAAATGGTTTTGCATAGGATGGGAATCTGGTTTAAATTTGCTATCTTCTTTAATTGTATTCTCTCTTCGAGTAGGTTCCAACTCTTGAGTTTGTGGAACTTGGATTACTTGGAAAAATAGTGTTGTTCTTTTTCTAGGTTGCAGATCTTATTGCTCTTGAATTTTTGTGTTTGATCATGGTTTTTCTTGACCTTGGTGCGGATGGGTCTGAGTGGAATACTATCCCTTGGGAATGATATATGTCCTGAGCTGTTTCTAAACTTATATTTTTCCTGTTCCTTTCTTTGATTTGGAAATTGATTAGTTTGAGATTGTGTGTTGTTTAAAATAATTGGTCAATTCATTTTGGGTAGCTTATGGGAAACCACTTAATACTGACGTGGTTTTTTTTGGGAAGTTTGTAATGTTAGTTATGTTTTTATATTTTAGAATCCTATATCTAAGATGAATGCGGACCCATGTAGATCCATTACCGTGAGCTATGTTGTTTTGTTAGGCTTGCACTAAATCTATTGTGTGGTTAAGATTTTCTAATCTATAATGTCTAGACTTATTCTTGATCAAACTAATTCTTAGATTCTAAACTGAGCCTAGGTTAGGGAAGGTTGTTGGAATGGATGATATTTTGTTGAATCTTGTTGTTTGATCACACAGTCATAATACAGGAAGTTATCATTGTGAATATATGAAATGACATGCTTCTTATAGAAAGGAAGTAGTTTATATCATTGTACTTCTTCTTGAATAAGAAAATAGATTGAGTTGTTGAACTTAAGTTGAAAGCTTGATTAAGAAGTTAATAGTAAGTTAGGAATATGAACTAAATTTGTCTTAAATATTGTTGTTTGGATGAATAGTAGGTTGTAATGAGTTCATATTTGTGTTTGAGATAGAATTAATTATGTTGATTTAATTAGTTATTACTTAAACATTACTTTTTGTAGGTTATATGATCTTCTCTCTCCTTATTGGTTTTGTAATCTTTTGTGAAAGTTTTTGTTAATCTTAATTTGTGATTTTGGAACCATTTCATTAATAGTAAGGTTGTTTTTATGATACAGTTAGATAAAAGCACTTTGTTTTAACGTTATAGCGTTTATCATGCTCAGTTCATATGAACTGACTCGTGCTAACAATTTTGTAGATGGATTTCATAAAATATGAAAGGAGAAAGACATATAGAAAGTTACATCTATTTTACTAAAGAAATTATCTCTTTGTTATGATGACTATGTAGTGACATTACTTGAAATGTACTTTTGTCAGGAAAAGAAGATGTATTAAACAAACACACATTACAATCGGGTGTGCATACACATGGATGTTCTTCCTTCCCTTTCTTGATCTTCTTCTGCAATTATTCCTACCATTTTCATCCCTTTAGTAATATTTTGGTTAGCATATTCACATGCATTTGACATCATCTATCTCTATGGTATCCATTTGGCCTTGGTCTTTTATCACCTTGGAAAATAAAAGAATGACTAACCTCATAGAGATCCTATCACAATCAACATCTAAAAACTTGTTAAGAAGAAATTTTGGACATATTTGTTGACACTATCCAATGTCATCATTACAAGAACTTATGTCTCCTTCCATCAAGCCATTAGTGGTTCTTAACCCCTTGTCAAACAAGAGATCTGAAATAATTTTTCAGAAAACAAAACAAAATCAATCAAATCAAAAATCCAAAGCTAAAAGTAAAAGCATATTTATAGATAATTATCTCTTAGATTATTTCCAATAATCTCTACCGAGGCTATAGACACTGATGGTCATAGAGAAATGTTGAGATTAGAGAATCAAATGCATCTCCATTGGGTATATGAAGGCTTGGATGGTAGCAAAGAAATATACGGCTCTCCTTCCATAATCCATTAAAAAAATCAAATTTGAAATATAAATCATTCCTACACATTGGCTAGGGTGTCTTCACTTGTCGTCTATCAAATCTTCCCTCCAAGAGGTAATAAATTTCCATGTGCACACACTAGATATCAATGAAAAACATGATTAGTATATTACTCAAGTGTTGTTTTTAGACCTTATTCGACTCTTACTCTAGTCTATATCTTGTCTCACGATTTGTGCATTGGGCTAATCACTTCTTCATCACGAGGATTCTAAGATACATACATTCACATCGTTATTCTACTTCATTCAGAACATTCATGTGTATAATATTACCTTTTTTCCATGTTTGTGGGAACCTTTGTTCCCTTGAAAAAACCATCTTCCACTTTGTTCTATCACGTGCTTCTTGGCCAACTTACGCTGGGGGCATCCTTGCTCCTTCCTAGCACTTCATTAGTTTTAAGTTCATCATCAGGTTGAACCTATCTATATTGGCCTTGATCCAACTTATGTATGTGAACAATTTGCATTTTTACATTCCCATCCGACACCGGGGCAACTTTGCATCTTTACTTTCTTGTGCATACGTGTGGCATTCTTCCCTTGTACATCTCATCTGTCACTGAGGCATCCATGTTTCTTCATTTCCTATACATAGCTTCAGAAAACTTCTAAAAAATTAAAAACATTCAAATATGTTAGTTGGAAAATCGAAACATCCAAATAAACATCAAAACCCAAAAAATTGGTAAAATCATTAAAAATCCCAAAACTTCTAAAATTCAAAAAAATCAAAAATTGGTAAGTGGCATCCATGTAGCTGAAGTCTTTATCAAATGAATTATCATCAAACATCAAAATTTGTCCTACAAAAACATATTTCTTAGGTTCTTGCTTATTCGTTCTCAAATGACTTACGGATCATCGTGATCTACCTATATAAAAAAGATATCTTGCTTACTATGTTGGTACTCCTTGCAATAGTGAGTTTCAGAGACTATGTCATAATACACAAATGATTTCCATGGGAATACTTGTGTCCTCTGTTATTCCCCTCACATGTATCCTTGTTTAGGGAACCATTTTTAACCCTTTTCGTTACAACACAAACATCTGAACTATGCAACTTGATAACAAAAACATAAGTGCAACTATCTTGAACGTTGTTTTGTTTAAGTATGTGTGATTATACTAGTTTCTATGTTAGGTTAGCTAGTTTACTTTCTCGTATTACATTGCATTAAGGTAATTATCATTTTATTTTCTCGTATTTCATTCCATTATGTATGTTGCATGGAGTTGCGTAGCAATGAACAAATGTAAGTAATTTAGCTTTTCATGTTATTTTACACTTTTTTATTTCAATAAAGGTCGATGATGTAGATCTAGGGGAAAATGACAATGAAGTTGCTTATTGAAAGAATGGATGAAAATATTGGGCTTGTCTTATATTCTCCATTAATCATTTCTTCTCCATTATCATTTATTACCACTACTAATTTTTCTTCCAAATCACCTAGGGCAATAAACAACCATGTTTATCCCTATCCATATTCCTTCTAAATAACCAAAGGTTTCGCGCCTGCGTTCTATCCTATTTTATTCTATCCATTTCAATCATATTTTCTATTTTCGATTGACTTCTTCTATCACCTCATCGACACTTGAGGGGGAATTCTTCATCCTACTATTTTTTCTTCAAAAATTTACCTTTTAATGCTTGTCTACTATATTTGAAGAGAAGTCACTTACTTCACCTCAAACAGGGGAAAATGTAGACACCTAAATTCTTCTTTTGTAATCTTATTACAAAAATGCACGTAAATCATTATCATTCTTATAAATTCCATTATAATTAGTGATTTTTGCTAATTAAGTAAAGTTTCTTGCCACTTAGGTCAATTAACAAGCGCTTTGTTGATCATCAAATCCATTTCGCATTCAGGATGCCACTTTACGATGAATCGTAAGCCAAAATCCTCTTCAAAATAGACAATTAACGTTTATTATCTAATTAAGCCTATTTTTCCCTTGTTTTAGTCAATATACCCTATTATTGGCTCAAACCCCTCTTCCAACCACTCAAAATCACCCCACTTTCCTCCACAATGTCTCAACAAGCTTCAAAATCTTATCCTAGCCTCCTAGTTGACCCTAAGTGGTTGATTAAGGCTCCACACATCTTCATCACTTGGTAATTCACTAATTTTGATCACCAAAGCTTAATCATGATTATAAATTCTAATATAATTTGGGCTTTTAGTCCCACATGCACCAAAATACAAGTTTTCCCCAAAAGGAAAACTATAAAAAGAGTTCACCTCATACCTTAATACTTTACACCATGCTTTGATTTTCATCTCATATAATAAATATGATTTATAGCCAAGCTCAATCCTTGCCTAAAGTCTTCAATGGGGTTAGTAGATGGATATCCAAAATGACCATGTAGTCATTTGGAGAGGCCATTTCACCTTTTTTGGAGTAGTAACCATACCCATTTGATTTCCCTCTTAGGTCTATTTAGGCCCATGTTAGGTAATTGAACATATTAGTAGGCATGATTAGTTAGATTTTGAATTATATTCATGTTAGTTAAGAATTCCATTAAGCTCTTATCTTTAGTGTTACACTCCTAGACTTAGAGCCTTGACTAGAGGTGGCAATGGTGTTAGCCTTCCTTAGTCATGCAATTTTCTTTGTAAAGTTTAGGGTGATTTCACTTGCACTCTTGCTTTCCTTAAAATAGTGAAACCTTGTCATTCCATAGATCCTCAAGATAAATATCAGCATCCACAACATCAAAAATCTCTCCAAGAATTCTTCACATATCAATTTTTGTAGCTTGGTCCTCAACACACTTCATAGGATAGCAACAACCAATTATATAGAACTCAAATCAAAATTTGCAAGAATTTTGTGCCCCATCATTATTTTAAGGTACTTACATTTACTTTATCATTGTCTCTTACAACATTAAAACTTTGCCAAATCAATCATTTTGATATCTTTATTTATCAAACTATTGTTTTTAAAGAATCAACTATTTTGAAGAATCGCCAAAGAATTCCTTGAAGCAGTCACAATTTTTTTAAATATCCCAATGATTTTTGAATCATATGTGATTCCCTTTAATCATCTGTGATTCCTATTTCTCAAGATATCTTTTCATTAATCAAAGCATTTATTATAAATTTTTAATAATATCCCTACATTTAACATGTGTTCTGCAAGTATGTTTTTGCTTTAGATGATTTTTCTAGGCTAATCACACCCTATTACAAGAATTTATGATCTTCTAGTTGTCCAAGAGCCCTTATTTTGGGAATAATATGACATCATCCATGAACTCACATCATGTGCCATCCAATTTGCAACTAACATCAAAGAAAATCTTGAGTTCCTCCACGACATCCAACAAGAAACAACAAACTATTGGTATGATTATTTTGAAGTCGTCTAGATAGCCTCCACATTAGCCTGGGCCACATTCAAGTTGAGAAAGAAATTTCCTTTTATCTTGAGTTCTAGGCTCTTGTCTATCATCATATATATATTTAATAATACTTGTCATTTTATCGTTATCGTCAATTAACTTAATTGTTTAAAAATGAGCTAACATCCTCCAAGGAAGTCCCTTTGGATTCCTAGGACCAGCCTTTTACCGAGCATCTCATCTACCCATCTTATCTAATATATTTTGTTTATCTATATTTGATTGCAAGTATCTTCAATTGGTGAAAACAATGTTTCATCCATCAAATTTCAACATCAATCATTACGGGTATCGATAAAACCCTGATGTCTTTTAAGGTCATTTTGTTTTGTTATTCCATTTTATTAATTTAAAATAGGAAATAAAAAAATCTCTGGTACATTATAGCATGCACGGTGGGACTCTTATCCCTTTAATTTTCATTAAAATTTAATTTATATCATTTTGAAGGTCTCTACTATATAATTGTTGGCAATTCTATAGAGTCCCCACAATTTTGGTGAATCATGTACGATTCTTGCTAATCACCTGTGAATCCTCTAAATTGTTGACGATCCCCTGTGGACTTCTTTCAATTAATCAGCCAAGATACCTTTAGGGTTTTGTTTTCTTTTGTTTTCCTATTTTTAGATAACACTTGCAGATTTCTCTCTTCTGGAGATTTTGCTTGCATTAAAAATCAACAAAAAGTAAAAAGAAAAACTAAAAAAATTAAATACAAAACTATAGGTACATTCTTTTTGTAAATTTATTTTCCCATGGTGCATTTTTGTTTGTTGTCTTTGTCAAACTCACATTTCCTTTCAAGATTTAAAATCAACCTCTTATATTTTCTTGATAATTTATTCTAATTAGGAAGTTAAAGAAATGCATTCACTTACTTTCCCCCACACACGATCGAATCAAATTAAACATAAATTACATCAAAACTCTTCTACCTAAGTAGACTCACTTAAATTTCATAATCGGGGATAAGATGACTTAGTGTTCTAGCCGAGTATAAATAATTGTTGGGCAAAAGTATATTGGATAAGAACTCGACTCCTTATCACTACAGACCGTGAAGTGAGAGGGTAGGCCCTAATACCAAGCTCTGTAATGACACCAACATGAATTTGGGCCTCATGTACCTTCAGGTATATTGGGAATCCAAACTTTAACATTGCTTGAAACCATCCATATATTTCCATTTCTAGTACCCCATCAACCATTTTTCACATTTCATATTTCTTTTAACTAATCAAGATAACTAAAATTCTTCTCGTGTTATTTGTCTCGCTTTGATTGTAATCCAATATCTAGATTCATTATTATTATTATTGGTTATTGTTTCTTCCCATGGTTCTTACTAGACAACAATATTGTATGTAAAACTCTAACAACATGGCTGAAACACTTCCAATAGTTTGTTAAAACATCCAAATCCACATTGAAAATGTTACACATTTAATTGACCAACATTGAGCATCTCTATCACCCCAGCCACATGATCAAGAAGCTCAAAACTCTCCCAATAGTTAATTTGCCTCATCTAAAATACACGATCTACCCAGTCCTCATTTCTTTGATAGTGGGGATCCACTATTTATTGAGATATTAGATTGAAACCATGTTTCCCTTAACGCTTATCTTGCAACCTGGAGGGTTCATCTTCAACAAATTACACCTAAAACATGACCCCCTATCTCCAATATCTCATATGAATTTTCCCAACTTATCGATCCTACCCACGAGTCATTCATCCAACAATTACATCAATATCCCACTTCTAGTAGTTTAGAAACATCTAATGCCATGTCCTCATTTCCTATCATCACCTTTGACCTCAACATCGTCTCCTCATAGGATACGACTAACCAACAATCCACATCTTCACTAGACCTCTCATTTGGATCCACCTCATCTTAAAACAATACTAACGTGACTTCATCCACGACAAGCCCCTTAATTTCCTCTACCATCCAAGATCCTCCTATAAGTTCAATATCTATTCCATTAAACATGTCTCAACCTATCTCATCTCAAAATCTACATCTACTATCCAAAATGTAGTTATTTCCATCTCGACATCAATACCACCTCCAAACACAAGATTTATTTCGACTGTTCATCCCTCCTCTCAACAATCATCCATCATTCATACTTATTCCCAATATATACCTCAACACTCTCAACCTCTTATTTATACCTCTATTTCTTCCCAAAACATACCTCAACAGTTCCAGTCACTCATCCACTCCTTTATTCCCTTCTAACACATACCACATCAATCCAATTTCAACATACATCGCAGCAATCACAACCCCTCTTCAACATGTCCATGCCCCTTTAATTTCAATACATTCATTCTTTCAGCCCACATCCTCACAACCTATGTATAACATACCCATGAACGTTCCTCTCCTATCACAATATTCTATCACAATATCAACCATATCAACAACCAAACCTATTTGCATATAATCAACCTAGTTTATCCTCATCCAACACCCAATAAAAACCATTATAAAATGACCGTTTATAAACATTATTGAACAAAATATACATCCTTCAATTTATTTTAATATGTCCCAAAAAAACATTATCGTATGAACAAATCTATAAGGAACACATCCATCCATCACTACCATATAAAGCATATCCTCCACACGGGAACTTCCTCAATTCATCAAGTTCTATAGTAAATAAGACCCTCAAAACACATCTCGAGCCTTTCGACATCCCTGTTACTCTCAACACACACAACCAGGATCTCATGTTAAGGAAATTTCCCATGTCCTTAATAGGCCCTATCTTATATTGGTATAACAACATCTCGTAATATTCAGCTTTTTTCATTCACACAACTCACACAACTATTCCTAGAACAATTCTTGATCAACATCACACGTAAAATCACCATCACTAACATATACACCATAAAACAATTTGAAGGTGAATTTATTGCATACTTTATCACTTTGGAGGGGTTTCATTAATCAATTTTCATTTTCCATCCCACATACCGAGTTAATCGATCTATTCTCTCACTTCGTGCTAAACATATTTCATCCACACTACAAATCCAATCATTCCAAAATTTTGATGAAGCCTTCACAATGGCTTACAAAATCGAGCTTCACGCTCTCGAAGATGGTAAGGTTAAACTTAGATCAAAGAAACCAAAACCCGAGTTTTCTTTCAAACCATCTTCCAGCCATGAAAAATAAACAACATCAGAAAACACAGTCATTGTAAACACTACTTCTAAAGAACTTTCAACCTTTGAACGCTCTCATCCTCAACGTAAATAAACTCCCATTTGTGAATCTTATAGTCTAGTCTTTGAAAATATCTTCGCTTCCAATATGATCACTCTTCCTCTCATCTGCCCCATTGATACATCCATCTCAAATCCCTCTTGGTACAGAGATAATGATTATTGAAAATACCATAGGGTCAAAGGCCACGACATCAAAAGGTTTCATTCATTCCGAAATGTCCTTCAAGATCTAATTGACAAAGGTGATTTACAACTAAATAACGTGAACGAACCTGAAAATCAAAATTTAGACATTTTCAAGTTCAAATGTTTCCAAATCACTCCCCATATACTAGTCAACCATAGTCTAATCTCATCCATTCTCATCAAACTATCAATATAGTCAAGGATCAACCATCTCTAATATCTAAAACTCATATAAAAATTATTCCACCTAAATCACCCATCAGTAATTTCATCACATAAAAAAAAAAAAAAACATGTTGAATTAGATGGATCCTATGATCCTGCGCTTTGAAATGAAAACATCCTCATCGATATTCAACCCATCTACAATCTCTTCACAAGTCTCATAGAAACAAACCATCTTACAAATTGTGAAAATCTCATATGATGATCATGTCATGCAACATTATCTATGTAACCTACAAAAACTATCACATGACCATACACCCCTTTATCTAATAAAGTAACAATCATAACACATCACCAAATCCGTTACCTTCAATTCTAGGGCCACACCCTTCATTCAAGTTATAATTCACTATAAAAAAATCATTACCTAGAAAAAACCTAACAATACCACACAAAAACAATTCCTTTAATGCTCCTACCATCGTAAAAAACACTAATTCCTTTCACATTCGACTTGAAAGGATAATATGCATTAAACCTTGAAAGAATCATTCAAAAATCAATCATAACATTACCCCCTCTTAAACCATCTGGATCTCGAGGGTGGAAACCTTCTCGGTATACCTTTGAAACCGTTTTGTAATTACCATTGCACACCAGACATTCTATCAAGATTAAAAATCCCTCTACTTACTATCAAAATCCTTGCAAATAAATGCCTTCTCCTCTGGACCTAAAAACATCAAATACATCTCACAAAACATCTATAATGATTACATATAAATCATCATCTACTCATATGACCACCGAAAGTGGGGACTCTTTTAAGAAATCTCCTCCACTTCAAATTGACGCAGTACATATCACCACTAGAGAACGTACTCCAAGATCCCAACACTACCAACCAAAATAAATCCAAAGACTTCATTCCACTTGCTCCTAAATCATCTAAACCAACACCTCCTACTAAGGCTAATTTTTCCATCCTTGTCACTCCTCACGCATAAGCCGCCACCATAGTACAAAACACTATCATCAAACAACTTCACCAAGCTCTAGTCAAAATTTCCCTTTATGAGCTAGTGTAAACCTCACCTTCACATTGACAAGCCATGATCAAAGACCTCCAATCCATACCAATGCCCTCGAATATCTCGAAACCTTTTTAAACTTTTTAGGCACGCTCAAAAGATCCACTACAATCTCCTTTGATAGTTTGGAAATACCATCATTACAACTTGAGGACCACAACCTCCCATTCTTTATCACCACCCAAATTAATGACACTTTAGTAAAAAAATTATGATCAACAATAACACTAGTATTAATATCATATCGTCACATTCCTTTAATCAACTTCAATTACCCAACACCATCTTTACTCTAATATTTCAATAACACCATCACTCCCACATTAGGTACCATCATATTACCCTGTCAAAGTCATAATTAAAACCCTATCTAAACTATTTTAGCTTTTAGAGGAATAATTTCAATATAACATGTTATTAGGCCGACCTTGGATACACACTATGCATTTTATCCATTATATATCGTGCATCGATGTATCAAATATGAACACGAAGGCAAAACTTTCGCAGTCCTCGTAGATCCAAATCCTTTCAAAGCGTGTCAAATGAAATATCACCCAACCGTAGGATCCTCAAACAAATCCTCCACCAGATCATCCATTCCATCATCAAAATTACCAGATGACACTTCCTTTGACGATGTTATGCAACGCCTTTCACTGGGGGAGTATCGTATCCTCATGCTTAATTCACTTCCTACACCAAATACATACGGAAGGCCTGAAAATAGCTCATGTATGAAACTAACATCATATATTTCATCTCCTACGGTCCACCACACCTCAAAAATATTATCTACAGAGGGATTGACCACCCTCTACACATCCTACTTATCAATGTCATGCCAAACCATTCATATCAGACTTTAAATTTCTATATAACCAAGTCTTTGCACAAATGTATCTCCATTGGTGTTCCCGAAAGGATCCAGACTAGGACGTTATGAACAAGGAATTAATGACCTAATCCCTGAGCATTCTTATAAACCACATGAAAGATATGGGTTGGGTTTCAAAAACCAGTCTCTAAGCCCTCATCCACAATCATGCCCACACCCATCACTAAATCAAAACCATCTTCCTAATCTACATAGGATGAACCTATGGATACCCATATATATTCTCGATGACACCATTTCTATCCCATCTAAAAAAATTATTCAATACTATTACATTAGGACCATTGACCTATCAAACTAATCATGATAGTGAAACCATTCCTCTCATCTAGCATGAAATGATATAAGAAGATTTATCCACCGTTGACATCCTTCAATGCTAAGATGACCAAGACATCCTCTCACACATGAGAGAAGAGGATCATTATCTTCAGAAGACTTTACCACCTGACACATCAACACTTCTCAATGAATCCACTATCGATGTTAATATAGGGACTCCACATGAACCTCATATAGTTAATGTTAGTCAATCTTTAGAGCTGCACGAGTTAAACAATTTTACCACCTTCTTATCTAAACATAGTCAAGCCTTTTCATGGTCATATAGTGATATGTCAGGCATCGACCCCAACATCATCATCCACAATATCATCACCTATCCTAACACCAAACAAGTTAAATAAAAGTTACTTAGAATGCATCCGCATATATCTCTTTTTATCAAAGAGGAGTTACAACATCTTCTCTCGGATAATTTAATTATACCCATTGATTACCCATAATGGGTCTCTAATAATGTACATGTCACCAAGGCCTCAGGAAATCTACACATCTGCACTGACTTCCTAGATCTCAATCTCACTTTTCCTAAATATGGCTTTCCCCTTCCAAACATCAATCTAACCACCGGCCAGAAATTCTCTCCCTTATAGATGTCTTCTTAGACTATAACCAAATCCTCATCGCTATCAATGATCAACAACAAATATCCTTCATCACTCCTGGGGATTTTTGCTACCGTGTTATGCCCTTTGGACTTAAAAAGGTCAACACCATTTATCAACATGTTATGACATACTTTTTCCATGATCTTATCCAAAAAATCATAGAATATTATGTTGATGATCTTTTATGAAAATCGAAAAAACGTAAGGATCATCTTGTTATCCTTGGCATGATCCTCACTCGTTTTATCCAATACTTTCTCGGTCTAAACCCCACTAAGTGTGTGTTTGGTGTTCTCACTGATAAGCTCTTAAGGTTCATCATGTCTATTTGGGACATTGAAGTAGACCCCAAAATTATCAAGGCCATAATCAAAATTCATCCTCCGTCAAAACTCAAACAAGTGTGTATCCTTCAGGGTAAGCTTCAGTTAATCCATCACTTCATAGCACAACTTTCAGATCGTTGTCAGCCTTTTCACAACATTCTTCGTAAATATGTAAACTTTACATGGGATCACAACTGCCAAAAATCATTTGATGATATCAAACAATACCTCTTATCGTTACCTATGCTCATACCTCCACGTAAGGGGGAGCCCTTCTACCTCTACATGTCCACTATGACCATGCCCTAGGACTCCATGCTTTCTCATCAAGATGAGAAATTTTATGAACATGTCGTCTATTACATAAGCTCCACTCTCTATAACTATGAGGTGTGTTATATTGAAGCTGAAGATTTGTGTTGTGCCTTGTACTTTTCAACATCCAAACTCTGTCATTACCTTCTTAATCATAAAACCTTCATCATAACCAACTTTAACCCTCTTAAAACCATGTAAGCTAAACCATATCATAATGACGTGCATCACTCGGTGGCTTATTCTTATGACCGATTTTGACCTTGAATTCATATTACAAAATAATATCAAAGGACAAACTATTTCCAATATGATCATTAAAGCTCATCTTCCCGACAAAAACCCCTCATGAACAATTTACTAGTGAATCTATTAACACCATCAACCATGAATACACCCCTCTCAAAATGAAACTTTTCTTTGATGGATCTAAGTGATAACGAGGCGGAGGTTTTGGTATTATTACCATGCCTCGCTTGGGAAATCCCATTCCGTTATCTTTCAAACTTAAATTCTAATATACTAATAATATGGTCGAATACAAAGCTTTAATCATGGGACTCCAAACAACCATCATGTTTGGTGTTTAAATATTATACATCTATGGATACTCACATCTTTTCATCAACCAAATAAAAGGAATTTACCAATGCAAAAATGATATTCTACAAAAATATAAATCCATTATTGAATTCCTCTTAGAAGCCTTTGACTGTTACACTATCTAAATAGTTCCACAATCTTCAAAAAAATTCACGACACCATGGCCTCTCTAGCATCCATCATGCTTGTATCAACTGATTACCCTAAATTTTTCGTTGTTTTTCACAAAATTGATCATCCATCCCACAATAATGAAATTCCATCTATCAACACCATTGAAAAAATCCAATCGAACGCTAGTTTACCTAGTCATTTGACTATCTAGAAATTCTAAACAATATTTTCTTCAATTTGTTACCGAAACATCATCATAGGTGGTTTCTATATAAACATGGATTCGACGGTATCTTGTTAATATACCTTAAATCTCATGAATCTATTAAAGTCATTTAAGAGGTCCACGATGGTATATGTGGTGGACATTTCAATGGTACAATTGTCACTAAGCATGTTCTTCGAAGGGGATATTATTGTCATACTATTAATCGATATTTTTACACGTATGTTAAGAAGTGTGTCAAATGTCAACAACATTTAAATCTCACTAACATCCCCAGTAAAGCCTTACAACTCATTCAAGACCTATGGCCCTTTCTCAATGGGGGTTAGACCTCATTAGTACCATCAACCCTCATTCATCACAACAACATCACTCTATCATCATAGCCACTGAGTACTTCACTAAATGGGTGGAGGCCATTCCGTTAATGTCTACTAAACCTAACATAATCAAATATTTTATCTATTAAAACATCATATGTCGCTTTGGTATCACTTACAAGTTAGTCAATGATAATGAAAAATCATTTAAAAATAAATACATTAAGAAACTATGTGACACATTTAACATCAAACTAAGTTTTTCATCACCATATTATCCTTAAGAAAATAGACAAGATAAGGCTTCTAACAAAACCCTTAATAACATTCTCACGAAAATCATTCACAAAGTAGGAAGGAATTGACACCTTTGAATCCCATTTTCTCTCTGGGATTATTGAAATAACATCTCGTATTCCTACAAGTGCTATGCCCTTTTCTCTAGTCTTTAGCTCTAAGGAGGTTTTACCCCTTGAAGTTCAAATCATGTCACTCCATGTATCCCTAAGATATTTTATCCCTGATGAGGATTACCACCAAGACCGTTTAACATAATTAGAATTACTAGATGAATGACATTTAAGGGCTCTTAAACATCATCACGTCTATCAAGAGTGAATCAAGAACACATATAACAAACATGTAAAAGAACGTGACTTTAATATAGGTGATCTCATTCTAAAAGAAAATAAAAATGTCACTACTTGAGAAATGAGTAAACGTGGAATGTTTTGCCCTAACTAGATTAGTCCATATGTCATCACTCATAATTATGGTTTGGGATCTTATTGTCTAGCCTCCCTTGATGGTAAACCTGAAAAATAAACTCTGAATACCTTGCACTTGCAGCCTTTCTATTGTTAACACATCAAACCTCATGAATGTAGTAGCATCAAATATATTAACCCATCACTAACCCTTCATGTCATCATTATTGGAAGCATAATGGACTAAGAGGGGGGTGAATCAATCCTTTCAATTCAATTTCAATTTTATATCAATCACATAAACCATTAATCAATTAGCCATCCATTAATGTGTGCACAACAACATATAACATTCATACAACTAACCATGAGAAAGAGAAAAACATGAAGAAACAAGGTGTAAGTGGGAAACCCTCAAGGGGAAGAAAACCCACTGAAAAATTTGTTGATATTACACACAAAAATACTCAAGTGAATATTACACATCACAAAAGATTTATTTAGTGAGGCACCAACCCCTAAACCCTTGTTGATATTACACACAACAAGAGAGTTGCATGAATATGAAATATCAAACAATATTTTTATGAGGATATATCTAATGATATTCTACAACAAATCAGCTGATGGTGATCACAAGATTTAGCTCCAAACACCTTCAAACCCTTACTCAAACCCTAGGTCTTTAATCTCTCTCAAACTTGCTCTTCCTTCACTTCTCAAATCTTCATAACCTTACACACATGATTTCTGAATTCCTCAACCTGTCATACACTTTATTAGATCTCAATTCATACTCACAAAACTACAAAAACTTCACCTAGGTTGCACTTCTTGCACACACACATCACTAATTCACAAAGCACCCAAAACTATGCTTTTATAAGCTCTCCATCATTAAAATTAAAAATAGGTTGGTTTCCCTCCTTTATCATGACTATCAAAATTAAAAAACATCCCATAAAATTTATCATAACTTTCACAAATTACCTACGTAGGTTGGCCTAGCCAAAACCTTCATCTATGCACCAAAAATCCTCAAATCCCCATCATTGGGATGAAAAAAATATCCTAACATAAAAATATTTTTATTCATGCTATAAAATCACCACACATGTTTAAAATAACATTTAAACATCATTCATGGTCACAATTATCATTAACCAATAAAATTATTTCTTTTAATGGGCTCAATGACTCATTGCCTTCACAAAATAGTTGTTTCCAACACCATGTCTTCACCTTTTAGCCTCAAGGTCACCCAAGAACACCTCAAATATGGCATGTGAGAACTATGTTGAAATTTAAATACCTGTATAGCACCCCTAAACAATTTATATCCCATGAAACATCCACTAGTTTAAACCTTAGTAACAAGTTCCTTCACCAAATCATGTTGCCCAAAAATTAGTTTCCAAAATGCAAATTTTTAACACCCTTCTCGACAATTTCAAGACCTAAAATGTATTCATTGGATTTAAAATGAATCCTTCTTCACATTCTAGGTTATATAAATCATGACCCAATCCATATAATTCTCCAACCAACTCAACATTACAACAAAAACAATTCTTTTCTAGAAAGCCAAAACTCTTCTTGTCCAAAAATGACCTAGAAACTATATCAAAATCACCATAATCATAAAATAATCTCTCTCTCTCTCTCTCTCTCTCTCTCTCTCTCTCTCTCTCACACACACACACACACACACACACACACACACACACACACACACACACACACACACACACACACGAATTTTATTTCCAACACAATTTTAATCACCTCATAACTCCTCTTGTATCTCCTACAATGTCCATTTTACTGAAGATTGCTTCTAATCTGTCCCAAAATTGCCCTTTGACCAATCAACCTAAATGAAGCATACTTGACCATTTAAATGCATCACCATGACCTGAAAAATATTTATAAATTAATTTAAACTCACATACATCACATGATATCTATTTAGTTTGCAACTCCTTTGGACAACCTTGTCCCAAACTAAACTTATTTAGAAATTGACTTGTTTGAGTGGGGTCCACTCATCACCACAACCTATATCATACCTTTATAGAAATATTAAGGAGTCCTATACATTTTTAAATAATCATAAATTCATTAGGAATAAATTTTGGCCACTTAGGAAGAAAATCTCTCAAACCGCTTTCAAGCTAGGGTTTCAAACACATAATGAGTTATTTACCTTCTTAACATTCGTTCATAAAAACCTAACGATGAAATGACCTCATTATTTTTTGAAAATTTTAAAAAATAATTTATAAAAATCCCTTAATTCCACAAGGTCCCATGAAAATCACACAATTTAGGGTGAGCATCAAAAGTTCTAATTTGAGATGGAAATGGCATTGTTCTTGACCTTGTTTTACCAAAACTGACATAACATGCAAAATACTCATCATAAAGAACCTGAAATTTTTACCACATCATAAGGAAACAATATAATAACATATAAAATCATCACCATGTCACAAATATCTCTCAATATCTCCATCCTATCTCATTTTCATAGCTATCCCTTAAGGTTTTACACTGTAAAGGCTAGGGTCAACTGAAAGAACATTATAACTCATCATGAAAACACTCCAAATGGTCCTAACATACCTAATACATCATGATAAAACCACGTACATGAATCCATGATCTCATATAGATCCATATGTCATACTCACACCTCTTAGCATCTAGACCTGCTCCAAATAAGCACTTGAAACTTGGTCACCAACTGTATTTGCACCCTGCAACTCATGTGTTGTTCCCAAGCACTCCCAAAACATGTTATCCATCATGAAAACATGATTATCTAATACAAAATAACCTAGGCTTACTATTTTAATTTAATAGGCTTGTAAGATCAAGAAATCCTCATTGAATCATCATCCATGTATGCTCGACCCTACTCCATCATCCACTTTGTCATTAATGGGGTTTTCTATCAACGACAACACCTAAATAACAACATGCCAACAATCTCCCCTTTTTCATTGATGGAAAAATACCTAAAATTCTCCCCTTTTTACATTAATGACAAAGGAATACTTGTAGAAACATGTTCTTCATATTCCTCTCGCTTCATAGCATCATCTTTTGGTGGAAACATCAACCAAAGATCTCAAACAAGTTCTCAATCAAGAAATTTTCACAAACACTGATTTTACTTCTTTGCAAGAATGAAACGCCATGCTCCTTGTGGGAAAAGCACATATATCATCTGAACATGCCAATATACCATGAATAAAAACATAATATTACCTTTGCTTTGAGCTAAAATCACCATCATCTACCTTCTAGGCATGCACAACTACTAAATTTTCACCAAAACTTCCTTTTCACCTTCATTGTAGCCTCTAAGAACACTATAACTGATCAAAACAAAGGCATACACTTCATAAACATGCCAACAATGTTGAATAAGAGCTGAAACAACCTTCTTACCTTCATTTTTGGGCTTACATTTCTTGTCTAGGCAAAAATTTGGCTTGTCTTTTATCATTCTTGTCTTCAAACTATCTCAAAGAGTCATATCCCTAAACAAACATCTCAATGCATTATAGACCAACTTTGATGAGCTCAAGAACACTATGGAAACCATGACCATTCAATCCAAAACTCCCCTGGAAGTAATACCACCATCTCTAGTAGACAAGCACAAATTAAATATCTTACCTTGATAACTTGTCAAGAAAATGACTAACCCACTTTGCCTCTATCCTAAGCCATCTTATCATTGTATTACAGTCACATTTAAGATACAATGCATTCATAATCACAAATCACTTGTTCTTAAAGAAAATATTTCATAACATACCTTAAATTCCTTGAGAACATCCATATAACCTTCTAGAAGAATTCTCACTTGCTCCCCTAACTCTTCTAAGATCATACACCTCATCCACCTAAAGAAGCAACTATATGGACCACTATGGCACTGCATGAATCCTTATGAGATCTCCACTTTTCTATTTGGCTCAAGCATAGCTAATGAGCATGGGAAAATTAAACTCCACAATCAACCAACTTTATCAACTATTGAGGATACTCACAAAACATCATGAAACCTCTTCAACTAACACCTACAAAGCTCAGAGGTAACTTTTCACACATTCTTCAACTTTGTAGTTGGATATTTGTCTTAAGATACAAATAAGAAATATTATACCAAAATTTACCTTTTATGACTAATCATTGATCATTCATCCACCTTGACCATGATAAAGAGTGAGAAAAACTTCATGATGGTGCAAATCATACATACTGAGTCTTGTGAAAACTCATACTCTTCCTTCTCGAGAATACTCGCACATGTAACTTAACATTTTGTATATGGATCATCAAATTAATAATGTTATAGTTACCATGTCTAAGATCAAACTCTTTACAGAAGTCAAGATCACATAACACATTCTCTCATGACTATATCAGTGTCCTTTGATTGCTTAGACTAACCAAAAATGATGCAAGACTCGTACATTTTTAGACATGTAGCTTCTCATTTTCAGCCTAACTTCACCTTGTGACCCCAATTTTTACAAACTTGAGAAATTATTACAAGACCAAATATATTTATTACACAAGTGAAACACTTTGGAGAGCATCCACACCTTATAGATCATCAAATACTTGTCAAAAACTTTTGTGAACTTATTAGAATCATTTCATACCTATAGCTTTCATCATTTTAGCATCTCAGACATGGAGTGGATTATTCCTACTATCCTAGTGATCTTTACAAAATGAGTGCAATGGATCATGTGGATCATTCAAATCTAACTCAGAACACCATAACAAGTTCAACATACTCATGCTCAGCCATATGAGATACTTGGAGCACACCATATAGAAACACACAGCCTCGTGAAAGTTCAATCATTGATCAAGCTTCACTAGTTTACATGAGATCTAAACATACAATTTTTTGCACTTGTTCATCACCAAGAATATATTAATAGACTTCATAATCTCATACATAACACAAAAAATTCATAGAATCATCAAAAATATCACTGTACCTTCCTCTCATCGTAAATTTACATACATAGTCTACTAAACTCTTAACACATGAAGAATAACAAATAACTTTTGTTACTTAAGCATTCATAAGGATATATTACCTGATTTGAATACCCTTTTGGCCCTAGAATTAACTCCAATGACCTTGAGACCTAACACCAAAAACAACATGCCCGTATTGTAAGATACACCTTTCAAATTAGGAATTTTTAACACTAACACAAATAACTAAACACTTTCATGGATTCCAAATAATATAATCAATTTTATGGCCTAAAACCTTTTGAAAAATAAGGACCTCATTTTTTAGATGATTTTCACATATTTTTAGCATTGGAATCAACCATTTACTCCTCTAAACACATATTTCCCTTCAAACCGCTCACAAGCACTTTGTGAAGACCCATTCAAGGCAAGAGAAGATCCTAAGATGCACAATTTTTGCTTTTATGTACTCAAATTTGACCAAGACCACTGTAGAAACATCTTTTTTATCCTAAGAACCAATTTCATTTATTTTAAGTTATGAACTTTTTTTTGTATACCTGTAATCACTTAGGTTTTGCCTCATGACCTCCAAGAACACCGCAGACATTTTATTTTATGATGTTTGACTAAAATATCATGCTTGATGGCCCACCACATATTCAAAACATATTATAGATGCACTTAAACCCCTTGAAACACTTGACATAGGACTCAAAGACACATAATCCAAAGAGAATACCAAAACCACTCATGATGACCAACACAGACTTCTTAATGTGAATGTATCTTTTATGACTCATGACCTTCTTAAATAACCTTCTGAGACAAGAAAATAGCTACACATACATCATTTACTCTTATGCATACTTGACACTTTCCTTTACAACTCATGACAAACTCAAATACTCCATTGGACTTAGACTTTACACCACGAGGAACCATAGTCCACATACTCATTCAAAACTACCAACAACTAACTCAAATCAAGAGGAATTTTCATAAATGAAATGACACAAAAATCACGTATGTGACCACAAAATAACTCTTTCACATACTGATTTATCTTAGTCGACAATTCATCATGATAATGCAATCATTGACTTGTAAACACATTTATACTTCATTTGAGACACTAGGACTGAGACCTATAATAATACAACTTGACCAACCATATGAACATACAAGAATGTGCACAAGAACATGAAATGACATACCTTATCCTCAAGGAGGAGGCACACTTTGACTTAGATAGATCCCCCTCACTCTAATTCTTCATATGGAACGATATACCTCTAAGAAGCATAATAGAGGCATATGAACACCATGAAGACCTAAAAGAAGGTCTTGAAGAGGTCCCAAGCCCTCTTGGACACCTATAGAACTCCTTCATATTCTTTATTCTGATCTGAAATCTACATTACCCCTTTCCTTTCATCAACATCTGCTCTTGGTGAAACACCATGATCTCTTCTAGGTTCCCATATTCTTCTTTGGTTGTTGTTATGCATTCTAGGCCTTTAAAATCCACTACCTTGTATTATAGGACCTTGAGCACTCTGGTTTTTCCTTGAATAGTCATGATAGCAGTTCCTTGCAACATGACCAACTCCATTATAGTTATAAAAAACTACAAAACTCTTCCTCTTGTAACCATCAACATGACTAGATGAATCATTCAAGAAAATACTAGCAACATGGCCTACCTCATTGCACTTGTATCATACAACATTCTTAGCATATTCAATTCTATTGTCTTTCCAAGGTTGATTATCTCTAGGATACCTTCTACACTCTTTATCCCTATGACCAAATGCATTACAATTATAACAATATCCATTGAAAGTTATTTCATACCTTGAGGCATTAGGTTGCCTAATTGGCCTTGATTTCACATTTTCCTTGAGAGTCACCTTCTTCTTATCTTCCTTGATGTTATGTTCACCTTATTCCTTTCTTGGAACCATGTATTCTTGCTTTAATTCCTTTCCTTTGGATTCCTCTTTGAATCCAAAACCAACTCTATCACTTGTTGGTCTTTGTTTTCCAAGTAGATCATCTAGATCATTGACAATTTTCTCAAACTTATGAAAGGACATAGTATTCTTGCTATCCTATAGTAGCTTAGCCCTTAGGAACTCTATATATTATTCAAATTTTTAACACATACTTTCTTTATCTTGAAAACTTGGGACAAAATACTTTACCTTTTCTTGTAATAATCTAATTGACTCAATTTGCTTACATGATTCAGACTTGTACTTCTCTTCTAGATTGTGAATTTGATTTTCATATTCCTTGACTTGAAAACTCAGCTTCTTTTTCTCTTTTTTAGTATGCTTTAGTTCTCTTTGAATGCATTCAAGATCATCTTTGACTTCCACTTCATCTTAATTAGAACAACCGCATTAACCTGATATAAAATCTCCTAATGAAGAGGAGTCATTAGTAGAAGACCTTTTACATCATTAGTGATGAATAATGCCTCATTTCCAATATCTTCATAATCAGATTCAGACTCAGAATCTGAAACACCACTACTACCATCAAATAAGTAATCATCTTCCTTTTTTATAAAAACTATTTTTTTCATTCTTCTTATAAACAAACTTCTTAAATCTTTTCTTGATCTT
Organism: Taxus wallichiana var. yunnanensis; assembly: GCA_018340775.1. Classification (NCBI taxonomy): domain Eukaryota; kingdom Viridiplantae; phylum Streptophyta; class Pinopsida; order Cupressales; family Taxaceae; genus Taxus; species Taxus wallichiana. The sequence continues at coordinate 295,825,906 of CM031243.1, read as the reverse complement.
ATCATACTTGTTGCCATGATCACTATCATACTCATATTCATCATAATATTCATGTTGGAACATAATGATTAAGTGGTCTGGCCAACCCTTAATGTATATGGGTCCATCACTAATATATAGGTTAATATTTAATAATATGAAATATTTATATTTCTATTATTAAATATGTTAACCTAGGTATATACTTTAGGTTAAATATTTAATATCATGAAATGATTATATTTCTAATATTAAATATTATAAGCCTAGGTGAATGTGTCAATCATTTAGGTTGAAAAGGTGGGTTGGGAGACATACCCGATCACCTTATATAAAAAGTACTTTAGGTCTTCATTTGATATATTCGGGAAATATATCAAAGGTGTGCAAATCAAGTGATTTGGTTTTACCCTGGTAAATAGGGTTTTAAAGGAGGAGGTGATCTTACTAGATGTAAAATAATTTCTCTGAAGTAAAATGTTATTTTCAAAGTGGTTTTTACCCTATTGGGGTTTTCCACTATAAATAATGTGTCACTTGTGTTATTTATTTCATGTAATTATTTCTTTATTTACTTATGTTATGATGTAATGTTTATTTAAATATTTATTGTAACATTATATAATATGTAAGTTGATTAAATTCGTATTTATTAGAATCCTCAAATTCTAACATGGTAACAGAGAAAGGTAAATTAAATAAATTAAGATCAAATGTTTTGTATTTTATTTATTTAATTTGTATGGGTTTTTTCAACCAACCTCGGAAAGGTAAATTAAATAAATTAAGATCAAATGTTTTGTATTTTATTTATTTAATTTGTACGGGTTTTTTCAACCAACCTGGAAGGGTAAATTAAATAAATTAAGATCAAATGTTTTGTATTTTATTTATTTAATTTTAGACGGGTTTTTTAACCAACTCGGAAGGGTATTTAAAATAACCGACCCAAAAGGGTGCTTTTGAGGACAATTAACAACAAAATGTCCTACCTTACCACATTTGAAACATTTATAAGGAAGCTTACCTTTTTATTTTCTAGATCCAACCTTCAATCTCCTAGCCATCATTGCAAATATTTCTTCATCATAAATTTCAGGTGAATCATCAACCTCCTTGGTATTCTTGGTCTTATTTTTCATTTCATATCTGAAAGAAACTTCTTTCTTAGCTGGTTTCGAGTCAACAATCCTCATCTCATAAGCAATAAAAGTCCCATGTATCTCATCCATCTTCATCTAATTCAAATCCTTGGATTCTTTTATGGAAGAAACTTCTAAATCATATCTAGGAGTTAGAGATCTCAAAACCTTTTAAATAACTACTTCTTATTTCACATCTTCTCTAAACCCTTTCATGCTATTGACAACCTTATCAACTCTAAGTAGATATGTAACAATGGAATTTTCATAATTAATCTGAAGAGACTCAAACTAATTTCTAAAATTTTGAAGCTTAGCAATCCTTACCTTTGAGTCACCTTCATACAATACTTGAAGTTTTTCCCATGCCTCTTTTGTTGACTTACAATGCATTAACTTTCCCAAATCAGATTCTCTAAGACCATGTATGATATCATTGAAGGAAAAAGAATTTTTATCATGTTCCTTCTTGTTTGATCACTAGCAAGTGGATTAAAAGGAGAAATGTAACCATCTACCAAATTTTTCCAAACATCAAACCCTTGAGACATAATATAAGTCTTCATCCTCATACTCCAAATAGCATAGTTTTTTCCATCAAACAATGGTACCTTGCCAATAACTAAACCACTCACCATTTTTGTGCTTCAAGGATCTCCTTTAAAGTGGTCAAACTTCTCCAAAAGAACCTAATATGATACTAATTGTTGGAAGTACAATAGAATGATGGGGGGTGAATCAGTCCTTATAATTTAATTTTAATTTCAAATCACTCACATAAACCATTAATCAATTAGCCATCCATTAATGTGTGCACAACAACATATAACATTCATACAATTAACCATGAGCAAGAGAAACAACACCAAGACACAATATGTAAGTGGGAAAAACTCAAGGGGAAGAAAACCCACTGAATTTTTTTCTAATATTACACACAACAAATACTCAAGTGAATATTACACATCACAAGAGATTTCTTTAGTGAGGCACTAACCCCACAAGGAGCACCAAACCCTAAACCCTTGTTGATATTATCACAATAAGATACTTGAATGAATATGAAACATCACACAATATTTTAATGAGGAGATCACCGATGATATTCTCAGAATAACTCGGTGATGGTGATCACAAGATTCCTCTCCAAACACCTTCAAACCCTTGCTCAAACCCTAGGTCTTCAATCTCTCTCAAACTAACTCTTTCTTCACTTCTAAAAGCTTCAAACCCTTGAAAACATTCTTTCTAAAATTAGTAAACATGTCACACAATTGATCATCTCTCAACTCATGCTATCATTCTTGTAAAAAAATTTCACCTAGGTCGCACTTCTTGCACACACACCACTAGCTCACAAAACACCCAAAACTATGATTTTATAAGCTCTCCATCATTCAAATTAAAAAATAGGCTGGTTTCACTCCTTTAACATGATAATAAAAACTCAAAAAATTCCATAAACTTTATCATAACTGTCACAAGTGACCCAAGTATATCGGCCTAGACAAATACCTTCATTCATGCACAAAAAATCCACAAATCCCCATCATTGAGATGACAAAATCTCATAACACAAAAATTATTTTAATTAATGCTCTAAAATCACCACACATGTTTAAAATAACATTTAAACATAATACATAGTCGCAGTTATCATTAACCAATCAATTTTTTTCATTTAATGGGCTTAGTGGCTCATTACCTTCACAAAACATTTGTTTCAACACCATGTCTTCACCTTTTGGCTTCAAGGTCACCCAAGAACACCTAAAATATGTAATTTTAACACTATATGGAAATATAAATACCTTTATAAGAATACTAAATAAGTTAGAGACCTTGAAACATCCACTGGTTCAAACCACAACAATGTTTTCCTTAACAAAATCTTGCTTCCTAAAAATAAGTTTCCAAAATGAAACCAAGCTAACACCCTTCCCGACACTTTCAATACTTATATATTAATTGATTTTATGAAAAATTAATCCTTATTCACAGTCCAGGTGATATAAATCATTACCCAATCCATCTCATGCTCCAACTAACTCAATCTTTCAACAAAATAGTTTTGTCCTGGAAAGCTAAAAATATTCTTATCCACAAACTGACTCAGTAAACCATATTAAATATCATAAAAATGAGAAAATAATTACATACATGGAAATATCCTTGAATTATATTTCCAACACAACTTTAATCGCCTCCTAACCCCTTTGTAGCTCCCGTAATGTCTATTTTAATGAAGACTGCTTCTAATTGTCCCAAAATCGCCGTTTGACTCACAACTAGATGAGTCATACTTGACCATTGAACTGGATCAACGTGACATGAAACCTATTTATACATCAAATAAAAATTTCATACATCACATGATAGCCATTTAGTTTATAAATCCTTTGGATAACCTTGTCCCAAACTGAACTTCTTCAAAAACTGACATGTTTGAGTGGGGTCCACTCATCACCACAACCTCTATCATACCTTTATGGAAAGATTAAGGAGACATATAAATGTTACAATCATCATCCATGAACTAGGAAGAAATTCTGGCCACTTAAGAAGAAGATCTCTCAAACTGCTTTCAAACTAGGGTTTCAAACACATAATGAGTTATTTACCTTCTTAACATCTCTTTGTAAAAATATGATGATGAAATGACCTCATTATTTTATGTATCAAATGCATTATAAACCAATCATTTCACGTTTATTCTTATTAAATATTAAACCACATTTTGATGTACATTTTTATCACATTAAATTCAACACATCACATAAACATAATACCTTGATCTATTAATATCCATATAACATCAACATTTATCAAACATTTACACACCATTAAACATACATGACAATCAAAAGCACATCTCAATAACACATCACATTAAAAGTAAACACATGAATCATAAACCAAAATAATCATATATAAACATATGTAAAATCACTATACATCATTTAGAGTCTCAAAATCTCCATATATCAAATAAATATACATCAAAAATAGGCTTCACAAAGAGCCATATACATCAAAAATATCATATCTACTGGGTAAGTTAGATACCGTAAATAGAGCACTTCGTTGGGGTTAATCACACCAGTTGTATAGATATATTATTCATATCTAAGCATACAAGTAATAAATACTGTAAATAAACTAGAAGAACAATACACAAGATATAACGTGGTTCACCCAGGTGGGCTACGTCCACCAAGAAACAACCAATCTTATTATTCAAAGATTTGTAGAGAATATACAATGAAGATATGCAATCTTCCACACCTCTTGGATGTATAATACTTTCTTCCTCACAAGCTTCTCTTTTTCTCTCTCCAAGAATTCCTTCTTATAATTCTCCCTTATTATCTTCTAACCCTAGTTTTCTAGCTTATATAACCATATACAAACTTAGGGAAACTTAGCTATGCTATTACAACCATTAGATCAAATTTATATCAAATCTTAGATCTAATTATTGTGAGTTAAATAAAACAATCATACACAGGTAACCGATGTTGGTTACCCTAACTGATACTAGTTCCTAACTTGCTTGACCAATGTCGGTCAGTCAACCGACACTAGTTCTGTGTATTCTAGCAAGTTAATAAAGCATGCTAATGTGAAGAAATTAAGCTCCACAACTCAACAATATCCCACTTGGAGATAAATTGTTGCACTATACCATACAACTCCATTCTTGGATCCTTTCCTTGGCCTATTTCTCCCTCTTCAAGTCTCAAACTCGAAGACCAATAGAAGTGGAGTGTAGCTCAAAATTCTCTATTGAGAAAACAGACTATGACACTAAGGAGAGGGAAAATAGAATATTTGGGCATAGGAACAAGGCACATTTGAAGGTGCAGAAGGATAGGAAAGGAAACGCACACCAGACAAGCTAATTTGGGACTTAGCCATTTTTATGGTTATGGGCTATTTTTGGAGATAGCGTGTGGAGAACACAATGGGATGGAGAATTTTGTGACACATAAATTCTATTTTGGGGATGAGCATCTACTAAGTGCATGCATGAGTTTGAGATAATAATAGGATTACTACTTTCAGTTAACTATAGGAGATCTATTATTAGCGCACTTGCATGTGTGCATATTATTGTAAAGGCGCATGGCTATTTTCAGCATGCTGACCTATTTTGGGAAGTGTGTAAGTGGTGAAGGGAAATTCCCCACCCCTATAAGTATGTATTAGTCTGTGTAGTTAGGGAGAGACACCGAGACACTGTGTATGAGTTATTGTAGAGTTATGCTACCGGATCTGATGCATGTATAAACTTATGGTAATGTTATATGATGTAAGAAGTTTCTATGTTTTGTAGTGTTTAATATAATGGAGTATATTGGGTGGATAAAGTGTTAACATGATTGTAATTGGTTCTTGTATGATCAATCTTGTCATAGTTTATTGTTAATTCATGATTCCTTAAGATCTAGATTTGGTTATGCACTATTGAATGGTTATGCTCTGTGGAATGTTTGTGCTTATTATGGTTCTAAATATGCTCTATCTTCAACACGTTAACATCCTACACAAGAAACTCTAAAGAGGGGCCTGGTACCTTTATGCACTTTGGGTGAGCGCTCAGCTCAGGATGAGTGATGTGCCAACATTGCCTGGGTTGTTTGTAGTGGATTCTAGGCTGCATCATTGGTTCCATTGCCAAGACCTCTTTTTCAGTTGTTTTCAGGATGGTTCATGATGAAGACATACCGGTTGACCCTAACAAGTGTTGAGGAGTGGATAAAAGATCTAGAAGAAGAGTACACATGAAGGTTCAACACTAGATCTGAGTTTGATGCACGCACATGGGTGGAACAAAATCTATATGACTATTTGTATGAGAGATTATTTGTCTATTTTCCTAGTAGAACTATATGAGTGGCTGGTTGCTTATGTGTCTAAATGGAATTGGAGGTATTACACACTTGTCTGGATGCGTAGGAATAATTTCAAGGCCCTATGTATGATGTTGATCTGATTTGGACACGCACTATGGATACTTGGTTCCATGGTGTTTTGAATAGCTATATTCTGGAGTACTCAATTTCCACTTATTACATTATCCCAAGGGAACTTACTTGCAAGGCATTCCACTAGCAATCAAGATCTTGATGGTGACCCTGAACTTGGAAGAAAAACTCGATGGCTAGCTAAACCCCACCACGTGTGGGGGCAAGAGTAGGTTTGGTGAAAGATGGTAGACCTAGCGGCAGAAAGGAAGAGAGAAGAAAGGTTTCTTAGTTAAAATGAGGCACATGAAAGGGAGATGGAGAAGCAGTGGGATATTATAGAGTGGATGGCATTGAGGAGAGAGATGGATCATGAAGGATTTGGAGCTCACGCAGAAGGCATGGAGCTAGAGCATCTAGAACTCCCCCATTTGGGAAAGCATGATAGGGAACCCTCCTTGGCCTCACAAGGGAGCACACTAGTAGAGATGACCTGGGCCATGAGTGTGCATCTGAATCTACCTAATAACCTAGCCCTTGTGCTTGGTTTTCCAGTATCTAGTACATCAATAGTCAACAAGCTAATTTGGGTAGTAGGAAGAAAGGAGTAAGTCACATAGCAAGTACATCCATGGCAAGGAAAACATATTTATTTTTGTTTGGAGGTACCTTTTAGGCACATCATCAACATACAAAATTCGAGCACGTAGAATTTTGGACTCACTTCTGGGAGTAGTACCACCACACAGACTATAGGAGTTTAGTTCAATACTACTATTGGGACACATGGAAGTACATCTTTTGGTCACTTTTGGCTACAGGTGGAGGATTAGGGGGTATAGGTGGCTCTAGTTCTAGTGGATCTAGTGGTTCTAGAGGCAGAGGTAACACAGGAGGTTCTAGATCAGGTGGGTAGGGTCCGCACCAACCCCAAAATATTTACATGGAGATGTCTCTCCATGTCTTCAGAGTATAGGGGCATAGAAGATGTTGTTGAACACGTGCACATGTGTGAGATACTATTGTGTGTGCACAAAAGGGATCATGACTTCTGAGCATAAGGCAAGTCAATTTGTAACTACATTATAGGGATGCACACATAGTTGGTATAGGAAGTTTGACCCTGATCAAACTTGTGTAGATTATGCAACATTAAAATATGCTTTCCTTAAAGAGTTCTATATCCCTGAATTTGAGTAGAAGAGTATAAGCATGCTCAAGGATATTAAGCAGGGCACTACTGAGAGTGTCCTGGGAGTATGATGCCCATTTCAAAACACTTTTGTCTAAGATTTCTTATGATATTCATGTAAGCCAACATGCACAATGGTTTGTTGGAGGATTGATCACACCTTTTAGAAGGGTGTTGTCACATAAGACATACATTGATCCACATGTGCAAAGCACTTGAAGTAGCTTTATGTGCTGAGGTAGTTGGAAGTATAGACACTGGAGTCAGCCCATTCTTGGAAGCACATATTATAGCTATGGAAAAAGAAGTTAGAGAAACTATCGCAAATTCAGCACATGAGACATGCATTGGGATTTGGTGTATGATTGTGAAGTGGAAGGGCACACCAAGGATAGTTGTCCCCATAGGTCAGTGTGTTCATTATTGCTAGACTGTGAGATATGTCATCTGAACCATGACACCAACTGCTTCCCATTATTACAACATGTGATAAGGAAGAATGTATCTTACTATTGTAAAATTTTTGGTCCATGACTCACGATACAAAAGACTGCAGGTTGATTGGTCAGATCCATGATGCTATAGATATTGGTGTGTATGACAGGAGTATCAGATAACTCTAAGGGTAAAGGTGAGCACCAGGATTGGGATCAAAATCAAGTGCGCTATGATCAGAATGAGGGCACTTATGAAGGAGGACATGGCAGAGGTCGAGGATACCATGGTGGATTCGGGGGTCGAGGCCGTGGTGGTGGACGAGGTGAGTTTCCTCATGGAACGTGCTTTACATGTGGATCTCCTAACCACTACAGTGTGAATGTCCTTAGAATATTACTTGTTCTTTTTGTGGGAAGATTCATAGCTATGAGGAATTCCCAGACCTATATGAGCATCTTAGCAAAAGCAACATAAATAGGAAAACAAGGGCGCATGGATGGTTAGAATACAATGCACTGTGGAAAATCAAGTGGATGCCAAAGTTGGCATTGGAACCTAAGGTATTACTGTGAATATTACTACACACGTTGAAGTTTTGTGTGCCATAGAAGTGTTACAAAGAAGCCTACCATCACTAAGGAGGACGTTTTACATGCAAGGTATCTGGATCCTGTGCACCAGAAGGAGGTTTATTAGGAGACCATGGAGGTACTCAAAAATATTCAAGGTGAAATACAATGTTTAAAGGAGAAATCATGGAAGATGGAACAGAAGAAGGAAATAGAGATGGTCCAGTCGGATATTGATGACTTGAAGGAGGTATGCAAAATTTGTGCAGGAGAATATCATTCCATTACTAGGGAGTTGGCTAAAGGGAAACACTCCACATGTAGGTATTGAGAATGGATGTCAGATCTTGCATGCAAATCTTCCCCTCATAGCTTAGATTATGACAAGGAGATCACTCTGAATGTTGTTGTGGATGGATGGCTCTTGAGTAATATATTGATTGACATAGGTGCGGAGGTAAATGTGCTTACTTTAGATGCATGGGTATAGATGGGGAGACCTCCATTGCAGCCATCTTCTAATGTACTATTTATGGCTAATCAAACTAAGGCCACTCCCATAGAGTTTTAAAAGATGCATCCATTACTATACAAGGGGCCAAGTTCACTGGGGACTTTGAGGTTTTAGCACTTGCAGAAGCAAACAGTTTCCAGCTCTGCTTGGGTGCCCTTGGTGCTACACAAATAATGTTGATCTATGGTTCAACAAGGGATATATAAGTTTTGAGAACAAGGAGGAAAGAGTTATTATCCCTTTAATGGATGGGAAATCTATGCCTTATGTTGAGCCTTTGAGTGAGGAATATTTGAACAGGATTTATGTATGTGTCATTTGGGACCCAGAAGTACTCAAGCCATAAGGAAGGAATCCTCAGTGGGAAGATGCATAGTCTATTAGTGATACCACAAGTATTTCTTGTGATAATTGGGCTCATGACACTTATGAGATGGTTGGGCGTGAAGTAAGGAGCATTTTGCATGGAGAAGAAAACCTCGTTGTATTAGGAGGATAGGTAACAACTTTGTACCTCGGTACACTAGAGAAGGAGACCCTATGGTATTCTTACATGCCATGGAGGAATAGTGGACAGACCAATTTGAAAGAAGAAATATGTTAGCATATACCCTGCGTGGGACAAGCACATGTGCTGGTGGGTGGCTCACAGGGATAATCTTGTAGAATGGAATGAAGTCAGGATTTCTCTAACAACTTCGATTTTTTAGAGAGCAATGCACCTACTCAAATCTACACATATCATGGTAATCAACCTATTCAACACCATGTTCAAAGTGTGAGAGGCTCTAGGAATAGAGGGTAGGAAGCTTTACCACCTTTCTATGGGTGCACAAACTTTATTCCACTTTACAAGGTTATGCATGTGCTTGGTATGTATATGTGGAGCTACATAGAGAAACTAGAAATTGGTAGGATTTGATTGTAGGAATGGTCAGAATTTTGACTACTTCTCTACTAAACCTCTAGTGGAAGAGGCATTAAGGGTTATAAAGTTCTTAACTATGGGAGACAAGTGTAAAATGGAAGAACTCATTCAGGATTTATTTGGTGAGACAGACTCAGGAGCGCACTTTGATAAAGAAGAAGAGACAAATGCCACACTACTTAAGTGCTTGCTTTGAGAAAGAAAAAGGAAAGATGGTCTACATAGTGGATGATGAGGAAGTAGAAGATCTAGATATAGATCATTCAATGGGTACACGTGAGGTGTTAGACAGTGTGGATAAAAAAAGTGTGCACCTATCATGAACCCATGAAGAAAAAAAGTGAATATTGGTATGGATGTTGAACCTAAGGAGGCAATAATTGGGGATTATTGGTCGACTCTTTGAAGTGGAAAAAATCATTGAGTTACTACGTGATTTTAGGACTTATTTCCTAGGGGCTACCATGAATTAAAAGGAGTGCATGAATCATTAGGAGAGATGAAGATTAAGCTTAAGGAAGGTGCATGCCCAGTCAGGAAAAGACCCTACAGAATGAACCCTAACCTGCGTGTAAAATTTAAGGAAGAAATTGACAAGATGTTGAAATTTGGCATCATCAAGCCCCTAGAAGAATCAGAGTGGGTTAGCCCCATGGTCATCAGTATAAAGAAATATGGTCGGATTAGGATTTGTGTGGATTACAGGGAACTAAATGTTACATGTGTGATTGATCCCTTTCCTACACCTTTCACAGAGGAGATATTAGAAGGCGTTGTTGCAGGGTGTGAAATCTATTCTTTTATAGATGGATTCTCTGGGTATCATTAGGTTAGGATTGCACAAGAGGATCAAGAGAAAACAACTTTCACCACTAAATGGGGAAGTTTTTCATATATTGTGATGCCCTTTGGTACAGAAAAAATGCTGCTTTATATTTTTCGCGCATAGTTGTTCAAGCATTCAAGATTTTATTCACAACTTCTTATAAGTTTACTTGGATGATTGGATGGTGTATGGACTTGTTAAGGATCATTGTGACAATTTATGCTTAATGTTTGAAATATGTAGACAATTAAGCATCTCTTTAAACATCAAGAAGTGTGTGTTTTCTACACCTTTTGGCACTTTGTTAGGGCACATCATCTACAAGGAAGGTTTGTTAGTGGATCCAGCTAAGGTTGTAGTTATTGTAGGCCTGGAAGAGCCTACCAATCAGAGTGAGGTGTGTGTAGATTCTTGGGTCACATTGGGTATTATAGAAAATTTATCAAAGGATATGCTAAGATTGCCACACCCTTGGAAGAGTTACTAAAGGGAAAGGGACATTTTATTGGGGAGAACCGCAATAAAGTGCACATTTGAGGCATTAAAGGAGAGACTTACTACATGCCTATTCTATGTTTTCCCTCATGGAACTAACCATTTCATGTACATGTGGATGCCTCTGGCACGACCATTGGTGTGGTGTTAGCTCAGCCTATGGAGAAGGAATTATAGATCATCCTATTTATTTTGCTAGTATAAAGTTGACTCTGCAGAATCATAATTATACAACTACTGAGCGTGAAGCCTTGTCAATGATCTATGCACTGCATAAATTTAGACAATACCTACTAGCAACACCATTTGTATTTTATACCGATCACATGGCATTGAAATACTTGGTAAACAATCCCATTTTATAGGGGCGCATATGTCGATGGGTGCTCTTATTCCAAGAATTTGATTTCACAGTTGTGGTAAAACCAAGGTAAAAGTAATTCTAGCCTAGACCATTTATCAAGAATTTAGTCAGGGGAGGACATGCGCAGATAATTGAAGATATAATTCTAGATGCACAGTTGTACATGTTACAATGTGCCTTCAAAATTGGAGGATATTGTTATTTTTTTACGTACAGGTATGCATGCCAGAAGGAATGAAATCCTTAGAGAAGAAATAACTTGTAATTTGTGTGGCACCTTTTATGTTGATCAGTGGTGACCTATACAAGTTAGGTCGAGATGAAGTATTGTTCGGTGTGTACTAGAGCATGAGTGCATAGATATCATGGAAGAGGCTCATGGTGGTATTATAGGTGGGAACTATGTAGGTGATGCCATTGCGTGCAAGATTCTACTCATTGGATTATGGTGGGAGACCCTCTACAAATATTGTAAAGCATATTATAAGGTGTGTGATCACTATCAACACCTTGGTAAACTTGGGAAAAGAGATGAAATTCCTTTAAGACCTATTCCTAGTGCAGAGCCATTTGAGAAATGGGCTATAGACTTTGTGGGTCCTATTTCATCGCCGTGCGTAGAACTGGATCATGCTACATCATCACTTGCACAAATTATCTTACAAGGTGGGTAGAAGCAACACCTACCAAGGATTGTACAACAGCTACAACAACCAGGTTCTTATGGGAAAATGTTCTTACAAGGTATGGATGCCCGCTAAGCTTGACAAGTGATAGGGGTACACACATTTTTTGAATGAGACAATCAGGATACTATTGGATGAATTTATGATTATACACCATAAGACTACCCTATCATCCTCAGGAAAATGGGACTATTGAGGCCTTCAACAATATTTTGAGCTAGACATTGACAAAAATTTGTGATGTTGGAAGGAAATATTGGGATGATAAAGTTTTTTTTGTCTTTGGGGTATAGAAAACATACAAGAGGTTGAACAAGGCCACACCCTTTCAGTTGGTGTTTGGCATAAAAGTAGTTCTTCTATGGAATTCATGTTACCTTCTTTTGTGTATTACACATGCTGGAGGTCTAGCCATGATGAGAAAGCATTAGAAGAAATAATTGATAAATTGATATAGTTGGATGAGAGGCATGCCATAGCATGTTGGAGTCAAAAGGAAAAGGCCAAGTAGAAGGCATGGCATGACAGGCACATCAGGGAAAAAATCTTGAGATGGGATAGATGGTGCTTCTTTATGATTCTAAGTTTCTGCACCATCCAAGAAAGCTTAAAGTGCATTGGTTGGGACCGTATGTTATCACTCATATACTTGAATCAAGAACTTTTAGTTAGAGATGCTTGATGGAATACGGTTACCCAGTTACTTCAATGGGAGTAGGCTGAAGCCCTATTATAAATAAGTCTTCTTGGTGTTTGTAATAAGGAAGTGTTGTCATTTAGAATAGGTTTTCATTTATGTATTTTTATGTATTTCCTTTTTCATTGTTATGCTTTGTCAATTTAGTTTGGTGTTTTGTGTAATAAGCGCATTTGCGCGTTGGAAGCTAATTACCATCTGAAGTATTTTTATGCATGAGAGGACTGCACATACCATTGGTGTGGGGTGGTTATTCACAACTAGGTACACATGAGATTTTTTTTATATGTGCTAGTTAAGTGTGGAAAGGAGCTATTAGAAAGGAGATTTCTCTAAAAGATGACCATAGATGGAGATAAATGGGAATAGTATAACGCGAGATAAGCATTGGCCATGGAGACTACCAGGGGAAGGTGTAGTGGTGAGGTACTCGGGTGCATGGAAGTGTGCTAAAGAGAAGTTTGTAGCTAGAAGGTAGGAAGGCGTGCACTAGAAGGTTATAGCTAGGGTGTGAAGATGTACCATGCAGAGATTGTGAAAATGGTCAATTAATGAGAGGATTGTTGGTAGGTGAAGGAGCAATAAATGCACTAACTTTTTGAAAATATATATAAGGATGTGATGTGGGTTCATTTTTACCTTTGCGATCACAAGTATTTGAGTGAGCTAAGTGTGATCGAGTTGAGTGAATCATGTTGAGGTGTGGAGCGTTGTGAAACCAGATGTGGAGAGAAGACTATTGCATGGAAGAGGCTTGCATCCCCATTGGTGAAGGGTTTGAGTGAAGCAAAAGTGTTGAGAAGGAGCTAGGGCATGTGGTTTCAAGCTAGGGCATGCAGATTCGAGCTAGGGTTTGAGTTTACTCATTATAGAAAAAAAAAGGTGGGATTTTTACGATGGCACCAAAGAAAGCACCTACAGCAGGCATGAAAGGAAAGAATAAGGTAGAAGTTGAAGTTGAAATTGCTCCGAGAGTAATTTTTAGAGATGCAGTACCAGAAGAAGTAATAGTTGAAAAGAGTGGGATTCCCACATCTGTAGATGTAAAATAAGTGACTACAACCACTATACCACTGAAAACAAGGGAGATTTGGATGCTTTTTTGAATAAGAAGACCAAAAAGTGCACGGTGGAGGATATGCTAGTGTATGATGATCTTTGGGAAAATTACTAAAGCAGGTAGGAGTTTATCAGTTGTATGAGCTCCCATATTTTGGAAAATATGAACCCTTATACCAATGGCTTATGAGCTGATTCCATGAGGACTTATTTTATTTCACCAGATGAAGGGTTAGGATCACAACGGGCCTTGGTTTCAACACTAACAAGATTAAAGGGCACAGGGTAGACCTTGTTAGTGATCTGACTGATAAAGAAGTGGTCATAGAAACAAGAAAGGAGTTGGGGTATACCAAGGGTCCATGTGGAATGGACATAGATAAGTTGAAGAAGTTTCTTGTGGTGTAGGTAGATGCACATCTTCTCACCAAGTTGAATGACCAAGAGAGATGGTTGCAAGTAAACACCATGTGGATTCATATTGTAAATAAAATGTCTTAGGGAGTAGTATACAACTTAGTAGGCTATATTGTAGACACCATTGTTGAGGAAGCGTGCACAAGAGAAAATATAAGTTTTGGCGTTATCCTACTTTCTCTTGTATTTTTAGAAATTAGAGTGCCCGATGGGCCAAAGAAAAAGATCTGGGAGTACCCCTTAGAAAAGAAGTCCCTCGTGGAGAGGTTTGAAAAATATTTATGTGAAGGATCAATGAGTGGGCCATTTAAGTAGAGGGAAGAAATGTGGTATGACCGACTTCACGTGGCATTTGAGGAGGAGTGGCATTCCCAAGGATCTACCTTGGTAGTAGGTAAGGAAGTACATTTCACGGTGTACCAACACTTTTGCATCATGCAGTTTTCCATGAGGGATGGGACATGGAGCCCATGGTGTAAAAACTTACCCTATGCCTTCATAGCATGTTACTTCCAAGCCTCAATTCACAAATTTATTGATGCACATCATCGAACTTCAATGCAAACAAGGTAGATTGTGACTACCACACCCTCAGGAAGACATATGTGTATCCAAGTCGGATTGCCTACATTGAGAGGCTCATTTCAAACATCATAAGTATGAAGCTAGTAAGCTTGGCTATTGGGGATAGTGGAGCCGCACTCGTATATCTTCAGACTTAAGCCTAAGATGGAGAATAACAATTATGTGGAGAATTATTTCATGCTCGAGGGCCACCTAAGGGAAAACATACAGTGGAGAATGTGCCAACTCCAAAGCCTATAATGACTATAGAGGTAGACGAGGAGGAAGAAGAACATGAAGATAGTGGAGGATTGGATCATAGGGTATGGAGTTAGCCCATAAATAGAGTGGAGACTGAGTGCATGGATACTCCACCTTAGGAGCAATAAAGAGACGAGGACTTGGATGTGGAAGCAGTCCATGAAGAGCGCTACTTTAAGAGGGTATTTATAAGAACAAGGACCCAAGGCACAAGAAATCCACATCCTGTAAGAAGATCACCATGACTCTCCCTTCAGAAAGAGGTAACTAAGAAGAAGAGGAGAAAGCTAAATTTGAATGAGGAGGCGGAGGAGTTTGCAGAGAGCGTGCCTGGGACCCCAGTGTAACTAGAAGATGTGGAGGATCCCAGAGATGAGGACATGAAGGATGAAGAGGAAGGGGTGAAGGAGGTAGAAGAATGGAGCATGAGAAACCTCACACATGATACTACTCAGGATGTCGAAGGGCCAACTCCAAACCTTGGTGCTCAGGTTCCTAAGGGGCCAAGAACAAAGATAACAAGTGGAGAATACATTGTGTTGAGTATGGGCTATGTTGAGGACACAAGAAAAAATTGTCTACGCCCATTTTCAAATCATAGTGGATTTGAAAGAGTTATATGGGTGGGAGCTGATGGACCCAGACATGGCCACTATGCACACAAGGAAATAATTATCCTGGTCCATGTAGACTCACATGGATGAGCTAGATTTTGATGTATGTGAGGAGTCTTGTGTGTCAAGAAGAGTGAAGAAGGCACCTCAGAGTAAACACATGACTATAAATCCCACTCTCATGTCTGATGAGTAGGTGAGAAATGCCTTGGTTAAGGTATCTATAGAGGTGGCATGGAGGAATATCGATAAGGCTTCCACTATTAGAGCACTACTTGAAGATAATAAGGAAAAAAATGGAATAAATAAGCGCATCTAGAAAGGAGAGAAGGATTTAGAGCAAAAAACAAATGAGGCCTTCATCGCATGGTAGAAGAAATTGGTGAATATGTCTTGAAATCAAGACTACATCTAGAGTCTAAGGTACCTGAGAAGTTTCCTTTGGCTATGCATTATGTGCACACATTAGTTGATTTGGTGCTTGAAGATGGACCGATTCAAATGCAGTGCACCAAAGGATCTTGAATAGGAAGTAGAGAGAGCAAGGGCCTCGTGGTTAGGAATATTTCATCTTATGAGGCATTACTCCAAACTTTACAAGATGAGATGAAGAAAGAAGATCAAGTTCGAACATATGCAACTCCAGAAGCGGTGATCAAGTTCAGGACTATGATATAGAAGATAATGAAGTTCTGAAAGCAATGAAGGATGAGAATTTAGGGCACGTAGAAAGATTGGAATTAGTAAAAAAAAAGTGCGAAGCCCTTGCAGTAGCACAAAACCTACATAAGGAGAGGCTAGATGAGATTGGAAATCTCATAGTGTAAAAGATGGATCTTTTAGAGGGAAGGATGTCTGCTATGGCCAATGTTTTCCTAGTACTATAGAATGAAAAGGAAGAGATAACCTAGGATGAGTTGGAATCCATCGCCACAAACATTCCAAAGAAGACAAGAACCACACTGGATGATTGGAAAACATTGGAGGTTGAGATTAAAATAGAATATCTAGAGTTGATCCTCCCAGTTGAAGTGGAGGGTGTTGCAAAATAGAAGTCTATTCTTTGTATAGTGATTCTTTACATTCTTTCCATTCTTATTCTTTATTTTTGGAAAATCAGGAGAAACCCCATTTCGGGGATGACAATATACATTAGTGTGGGGTAATGTTGAGTAAAAAGAGTATGACACTAAGGAGAGGGTACACAAAAAGATTCACATTCAGGAACAAGGCACATTTGAAGGCGCAAAAGGATATGAAAGGAAATATGTGTCAGGACAAGCTGATTTGGGACTTATTTATTTTCATGGTTACACACTATTTTGGAGATAGCGTGTGGAGCACACAATGGGATGGAGACTTGTGTGACATGAAAATGCTATTTTGGGGATGAGCATCTACTAAGCACCATGCATGAGTTTGGGATAATAATAGGATTACTACTACCAGTTAACTGTAGGAGATCTATTATTAGCGCACTTACATGTGTGCATATTATTGTAAAGGCGCATGGTTATTTTTAGCATGTGACCTATTTTGGGAAGTGCGTAAGTGGTGAAGGGAAAGTCCCCACCCCTATAAGTATGTATTAGTCTGTGTAGTTATAGAGAGACACCGAGACATTGTGTATGAGTTATTGTAGAGTTATGTTGCTAGATCGACATGCGTATAAACTTATGGAAATGTTATAAGATGTAATAATTTTCTATGTTTTGTAGTGTTTAATATGATGGATTATATTGGGTGGATAAAATGTTAACATGACCGTAATTGGTTCTTGTATGATCAATCTTGTCATAATTATTGTTCAATTCATGATTCCTTAAGATCTAGATCTAGCTATGCACTATTGAATGGTTATGATCTGTGGAATGTTTATGCTTATTATGGTTCTAAATCTGTTCTATCCTTAACACATTAATTTCCTACACAAGAAACTCTAAAGAGGGGCCTGATACCTTTGCATGCTTAAGGTGAGCGCTCAAATTAGGCTGAGTGATGTGCTAGTGCACCTCGGTTGTTCGTGGTGGATTCTAGGCTACATCATTGTCATTTTCCAAAAAAATTGTTAGGATATCCACAGGGTTCTTATTTGTATGAATTTTCTCCGTTTCAGTTTCCCATCCTCCAACATCTACCGTATGAAGTGATATCTCAATTGAATGTGTTTCATTCTTGAATGAAACATTGAGTTCTTTTCTAGATGAATCACACTTTGACTATCAAGGTACAATGTAATCCTCTTTCTCCCTTCCCAACTCTTACATGAACCTATTTATCCATATTATCTCTTTTTTGACCTTTGTAGTAGACAAGGCCACAACCTTCTGCAATCTAGAAATCCAGCTAACTATTGTCCCACCTACTATGAATACATATCCAGTGGTGTTTCTCCTACCATCCAAATCTCCAACCATATCTGAATCAACATAGCCACATAAATAAATATCTGACCCTCCAAATCATAACTGCATGTCAGATGTCCCTATCAAATACAAAATAATCTATTGGATTGCTTTCCAATGCTATTTACCTAGATTGGCCATAAATTTTCTCACAACTCCCACATCCTATGCAATTTCTAGTTTGGTATAAACCATAACATACATGAGACTTCCAATTGCTGAATCATATGGAACTCATTCCATGTACTCGACCTCCTCATGTGATGTAGGACATTGATCTTTTCTCAATTTAAAGTGTCTAGCCATAGGTGTACTTACAGGTTTTGAATTCTGCATATTAAACATTTCCAACACCTTATTGATATAAGCTTCCGAGACAAATAGAATTTTTGGTTCCTCCTATCTCTACGTATTTCCATTCCAAATATTTTCTTTACTGACTCATAATTCCTTCATTGCAAATGTGTGAGAAATTTTTCTTTAAGCTCACCAATGTTCGCATACTAGATCCTGCAACAAGCATATCATCCACATGTAGAAACAAAATAATATAGCTCCAATTTCCAAGCTTCTTTAAATAAATACAATGGTCAAATTCACATCTCATATAACCATACTCATGCATGAATCTATCAAACCTCATATACCATTGTCTTGGAGCTTTCTTGAGCCCATACAAGCTCTTTTTCAACCTACACACAAGTTTCTCCTTACCCTTGACTTCATACCCAAATGGTTGTTGCATTGACATCTCTTCATCCAAATCACCATCAAGGAAAGCTGTCTTCACATCAAGATTTTCTAAATGCAAATATTCTACTGCAACTAAGCTTAATACATTATGAATAGAATTCATTTTAACTACAGGAGAAAATATCTCACCAAAATCAATACCTGATTTCTGTGTAAATCCTATTACGACAAGCCTTGCCTTGTATCTTTTCTGTATACCCTATTCTTCCTTGATCCCATAAACCCATTTATTCTGCAATGTTCTTTTTCCCGCTTGTAACTTAACCAAATTCCAACTCTGGTTCTATTTCAAAAAGTCTATCTCTTCATCCATGTCATGTTCCCACTGTATGTGGGTCTCATCTTGCATTGCTTCTTCAAAACTCTCTGGTTCACCACTATCAGTCAATAATAAATAAGATAAGGAAGGTGAAAATATTTCTGGAGGTCTACTTACCCTTTATGACCTTCTCACTGAGATTTTGGGTGTCGGAGGCTCATTTTTATCATTCTGTAAATTTGTATCAATCTCATATAGTTACCGATGTCTGGTCACCTCTGTTGACTTCGGTTCGGCTAACCAACACTATTACATGGGTAAGTGCACCAAGTTGGGGGGCCAAAAAGTAGACAAAACCTGAAAATGAATGAAACATGATCATGTTTTGCAATAATGTGATCACATTATGTTTTCCTAGGCTCAGAATTCACGAACCTGAATTGTGTATGCATTATAACATTGATCGCGTTATGTTTTCCTAGGCTTGGAAATTTGAAAACCTAAAATGTGTACACGTTATAATGCATACGTGTTTCTATGAACACAAAATGCGTACATGTTTTGCTCTATATGAAGTTTGTAGGGGTTGGAAGGAGCCATATTTAGTAAAATAAATGTTAAGTATAAGATTTATTTTATTATTTCTTTATACTTTTATTATTTCTTAAATTTATTTTACTAAATATAAGAAATTAGGGTCACTTTGCACCTAATGGAAGTGGTCTCATAGTTTTGATAGTGATAATCTAGAAGATAGTTTTTCAAAATCTAATCTGGTCAGTACTTACTCATTTTCAGAATTTTAGTAATGACCTAAAACTTTCAAGCCATATATATTGTAGTTGGTCTTTGTTTTGTGAAAACATATAGTCGTTTTGTAGGTTTTTTGACCTTCTAGATTGGATTTTGGCCCTACCACTACTTGAATTGGTACTAATTTTGAAATTTGGTCCATAATTCATTTTAGTGACCATGAATCAGCTCTATGATGCTTGTCTACTTCTTACTAAAATGAGATCCTTACTAAAATGATGTTTAGGGTTTAGGGTTTAGTGTTTAGAATTTAAGGTTTAGGGTTTAAGGTTTAGGTTTTAGGGATTTTGTGTTTAGGGTTTAGGTTTTAGGGCTCAATATTTAGGGTTTGGGTTTTAGGATTTAGGGTTTAGGGTTTAGGGCTCAAGGTTCAGGGAATAGGGTTTAGGGCTCAAGGTTAAGGGTTAAGGGTTTAGGGTTTATGGTTTAGGGATAAGGGTTTAGGGTTTAGGATTTAGTTTTTAGGGTTTATGTTTCATGTTTTTTAGCTCATGGTTTAGGGTTTAGGGTTTACGGTTTACAATTCAGAGCTCATGGTTCAGGGTCTAGGTTTTATGGTTTAGGGCTCGGGGCTCAGGGTTTAGGGTTTATGGCTCGGGGTTGAGGTTTTAGGGGTTAGGGTTGAGGGTTTAGGGCTTAGGTTTTAGGTTTTAGGGTTTAGGGTTTAGTGTTTATGGTTTAGGATTTAGGGTTTAGGGTTTTGGGCTCAGGGTTTAGGGTTTAGTCTTTAAAATTTAAGGTTTAGGGTTTTAAGGTTTAGGTTTTAGGGTTTAGCGATTATGTGTTTAGGGTTTAAGGTTTATTTTTATGACTCGGTATTTAGTATTTGGGTTTTAGGGTTTAGGGTTTAGGGATCAAAGTTTAGGGTTTAGGGTTTAGGGCTTAGGGCTCAGGGTAAAGAAATATTACCCAATACAACTATCTTCTTTTTCCCATCACATGGGAAATATTTCACTCATTGTAATGTTTTGTGTCTTACCCATTCTTATTAGTAATTGACAAAGAGTATTCAACTGAAAAGGGTTCATCGACTTCGTAGGTAGAACATTCAAAGAGAGTCATCACAATTTGATGTCTTTCATCTGTTGATATTTTGAAGGAGGGAAATTTTAGATTCTTGAATGTCCAATCCTTCCACAAACCCTAGTAGTCCTCGATCCTTGGATACAGGGAGACACTATTACTTGGATTCCATTTATAATGATAGATATATTTGTAAATTTGTGTTATGACCTCTAAATCTATATGAATTTCAAGTTTCTTGGAAATCACATCACACCCTTCACTAGGATTAATGACTACCCCTATATTTTTGAAGCTACTTTTGAAAACATCCATGGGTTTATCATATAAGGAATCATCAATGAATGGAATGTCACTAAGTCATAGACCAGGTGAATCCAATTTAGAACTAAACAAGAAAGATTTACTAGGTGATTGATAACCCCTTTGTGTTAATAGTTATTCCCCTATTTTATGCTTATTTTGAACACTTCAGAAGTTATTTCAAATTTACTATCCATTCCAGTAAAACAAGAACTTTCTCTTTCTCTCGGAGGAGAGGATACTGCAGGAAATTCAATTATGATCCTACACCTCCGCATTCGTATATTCTCTATATTTCTTTTGTTTCCTTTAAGATTAATTTATGTGTTGTGGTGGTTATTTTTTCCAGATTTCAATGGGTCATTCTGGCTTGCATAATACCATACATGGAAATATGAGAAATGTGAAATTTGTTTCAGAGTGTGAATAAATTTACATTCAAGAGCGCAAGTATATGTGGGGAGAAACAAGTTTGGAAGAGATGTGTAATATGCATTGTAAGGCACAAGGTAGATGTCATATCCATTTAGTTACTTTTCCTACCTATTATAAAAAAGGTAGTTCTATAGGTAGACTCAATGATGGTTCTAGGCACAAGACTAGGAAATATTGATGAAATATGGTTTGGGGTTTAGGGTTTACGGTTTAGGGCTTAGGGCTCATGGTTCAAGGTTTAAGGTTTAGGGTTTAGGGTTTAGAGTTCAAGGTTCAGGGTTATGGTTTAGGATTTAGGGTTTAGGTTTATGGTTTAGGTTTGGGGTTTAGAGTTTAGGTTTTAGTGTTTATGGTTAGGGTTTACAGATTGGGGTTAAGGATTTAGGGTTGAAGGTTTATGGTTTATGGTTTAGGGTTAAGGATTTAGTGTTTATAGATTAGGGTTTATGGTTTAGAGTTTAGGGTTTAGGGTTTATGATTTAACATTTAGGGATTAAGGTTTACGGTTTATGGTTTAGGTCGTAGGGTTTAGGGTTTAGGGTTTAAAGCTTAGGGTATATGGTCTATGGTTTATGGTTTAGATTTTAGGTCTCGGGGATAAGGGTGTAGGGTTCAAGGATTAGGTTTTAGGGTTTAGGATTCCGTGTTTAAGGTTTAGGATTTAATTTTTACGGTTTAGGGTTTAGGGTTTAGCATTTAGGGCTCATGATTCATGGTTTAGGGTTTATGATTTAGGGCTTAGGGCTCGAGTTTAGGGTTTAAGGCGTAGGGTTTAGGCTCATAAGTAAGGGATGCATGTTTAAGGTTTGGGATTTAGGGTTTAGGTTTTAGGGTCAGGGATCATTATTCAAGGTTTAGGGTTTAGGGTTTAGGCCTCAAGTTTTACACTTTAGGGTTTAGGTTTATGGGATAGGGTTTAGGGTTTCGATTGTAGAAGTTAAATGCTAAAAGTTTCAGGCTGAATGTTGAAATCCTAAAATTTACCTACGTATTGACCATATTATACTAAAAAAACTATCTCCTAAACCATGACTCATGCAGCTGTGAGACTAATTCCATAAGGTGTAGAGTGACCATAATTTCTTATATTTACAAAAATAAATTTAAAGTATAAGAAATAATAAAATATAAATAATAATAAATGAAAAACTTATACTTAAACATATACAATAGAAGCATGCCAAAAGAATATAAAATGTTTATACTATAAATAACATGTACATGTTATAGTGCATACGCATTATAATGTGTATGAGTTTTACATTTTCACTTTGTATAGTCCATGCCTCAAGCCTTAGGAACCGGTTTGGATCCCCAAGCCTAAGGCATGGACCTGCACAAACACAACAAACAACGTGTTTTTTCAGGAAAATGTAAAAATGCCACTTCTTCCATGATAAATCAACATAAAACAATTGATTCGTTTAAAAAAACTTATACCACGACATAGAGTAGAGTTTCTTCTTTCTAAAAATATATTTTTCAAATTTTCTGACTAATATAAGGTTTCCATATTATTTATTTTCTAACTATGTCTTTTAAAAGCTATTTTTGAAGTTTAAATATGTCTATATTTCATCGTGTATCTTTATTTTGGGTCATCAAAATTGAAAAAAATAATACTAGGCCTAATTCTATACATATTCAAAAACAAATCTAATTTTTATATTTTTTGAGGTAGTTATGGTGGGGGCATGGTTGGAGCTCCGTTATTTTTCAAAACATAAAATTTCTGTACTAGAAAAATCATTAAAAAATAAATACTTGCTAAAAATCTTTAAAAATTCTAGCACAAACTAGATGCTCCTAGCTATCTTTCTACCAAAGGGTTTTCAAAACTACTAAATGGTGCTCAAAAATGGTGGGGGCACGAAAGTCACTATGTTATGTTTTTTAACAAAAATAGGAGCACTTGTTGGTATTTTAGTTATTTGACCCACTTAAACTTATCCATTTTCAATAAAATTTAGTATCTTAGAAACTAAACTCAAAATGCTACGATTCATGTTTATAAAACATATTCCAATTTTGAGTGTAACTATTTGAAAAAACTTGTATAAGTTGAAGTTTTTTTTTCAAAAAAATGTGTCCACTTAAGACCCCCTTTTGACCCTACAACTTGGTGCACTTACCCACATGCGACCGATGTCGGTCGGGGATTAATTGACACCGGTCAAGGGTCAACTAATACCGGTTACTGTGTAAACTTGTAGGTGTCAATTTTAAATCCGAGAATGCATTTTCATCCACAAAATATTCTATTGGTTCATCTTTGGGTACCAAAACTTGATCCTGTACATTCTCTTTTCATTCCATTCAATTTCACAACTCCTAACAATCTTAGAATCTTCTAAATCCCAAAAATAGAATCCAAAATCACCAGATCCATAACCAATAAAATTACATCTCTTGGATTTAACATCCAACTTATTTCTATTTTATTTATCAATATGCACAAAATCTTCTAAACTAAATACTCTAAGAAAATAAATATCTACCTCTTTTCCATTCCAAGCTTCTTCTGGTATTCCACCATCCAAGTGCACTTGAAGTCCCATGGTTAATTAAATAAACCATCGTGTCTACTACTTTTTCCCAAGGCGTAAGGGTACTCCAACATGTATCCTCATGCTTCTTACGCGTTTCATGATTGTCTTGTTCATTCTTTCTACAACATCATTCTCATGTGGTGTTCTAGGAACCATTCTTTCTCTGTGTATTCCATTTACTGAACAATAATCATTAAAAACCTTGTTGTAGTACTCACCACCATTATCAGATCTAAGGAATTTTAACTTTGAATTTGATTCATTTTCCACAATGGATTTCCATATTTTAAAAGTCTCAAAAATATCATATTCACATTTAATACAATAAACCCATACCTTTCTTGTGGAATCATCAATGAAAGTCACATAGTATTAGGATCCTCCATGAGAAGCTACATGGGATGATCCCCATGTGTATGAGTGCACAAGCTCCAATTTTCACTCCTTCTTTGTTGACCTAACTTTGAGAAATATCACTCTCTTTTGCTTTCCAAATATACAATGCTCATAGAAATCAAGATCTACATCTTTCAAATATGATAACTTACCCTTTTCCTTTAAGATCTACATTCCTTTTTGACTCATATAGCCTAGCCGATTATGCCACATGCTTGCATCTGAATCTGAAGTAGATAGCACAGAAAAGGAATTAATAATACATGTAGACAAATACAAT
Source organism: Taxus wallichiana var. yunnanensis (assembly GCA_018340775.1). Lineage (NCBI taxonomy): Eukaryota > Viridiplantae > Streptophyta > Pinopsida > Cupressales > Taxaceae > Taxus > Taxus wallichiana. The sequence continues at coordinate 295,800,978 of CM031243.1, read as the reverse complement.
GTTCCTACATTCTTTCCTCTTGCTATAACAAGAGATCCCTTGGTAACCTTCCAAGAGTCGGATGTGAATGTAACCATGTAACCAGATTCACCTAGTTGTCCTCAGAAATTAGATTTCTCTTGAGGCTTGGCACATGCGTAAAATCTTTCAATATCCATGTGTTTCCATTCTATAATTTTATATGAACTTATCCTTTACCAATAATATTGCATGGTTCATCATCTCCTAAATGAACATGCCCAAAATTACCCTGGACATAATTTCTAAAATAACCTTTATTAGGGGTAACATGGAAAGAAGCTCCTAAATCTAGAACCCATGATTTAATTTAATTATTCAAGGAGAGAAGAAGGGAATCTTGCATTACCTTAGATGTAGCAATGTTTGCTTCTTTACCTTTCTCTGGTACATTCTCTTTGTTTTCCTTGAACCAACAATCATTCTTTGCATGTCCTTTCTTTCCATAATTATAGTAGGCTATTTCTTTACCTCTAGATTTAGATCTTCCATTCTTAGAATTTGATTTCCCATTACTCTTGCTCTTGGATCTCTCCTTTTTCCTCCCTCTACTTTCTACATTCAAAACATTACCAGATGATAATTCTCCTGTACTTTTCCTGTATATTTCTTCATTTAGGATTATACTAACCAGATCATCAAACTTTAAAATATTATTAGCAGACGATGTATTACTAGTAACCATTACCAAGTTATCCCAACTATCTAGCAAAGAGTATAGAAATAAAATCACTTTCACTTCATCATCAAATGGGATATTAACCAATTTTAATTGATTTACAATAAAATGGAAATCATTCAAATGACTTGATGATTCACCTTCTTACATTTTAGAATTAAATAATTTCTTCATCAAATAAAATTTATTTGAAGCACTAGGTTTTTCATATAAATTAGATAAATGTTTCATCACATCTACCTTGGTTGATGCTTCTTAATATTTGAAGCCACAAATGCTTTGTCAAGCTCAATCTTATAGATCCCAGAGCCTTTCTGTCAAGAATTTTCCATTCTTCATCAATAATTTTTGTAGGTCTTTCCTTCTCATCCAAGGGTAAGAAATATTTTTCTGATACAAATAATCTTCCACCTTATCTTCCATAGTTGATAATATCGGCCGTCAAATTTATTAACTCTATATTTTCCATCTTTTGTCATTGTTGTATTTCCTACTCAAACATAAATCCCTCGTGAGTAAATCACAACACACAAAACCCTCAAACGAGAAATCTCTTATACCAGTTTTGGGGTTAATCAAGTCAATTGTACATATATAATATTCATATCTAAGAATACAAGCAAGAAATACAAAAATAAACCGAGAAGAACAATACACAAGATATAATTTGGTTCACCTAGTGTAGGCTACATCCTCCAAGAAACAACCAATCTTATTATTCAAAGTTTTATAGAGAATATATAATGAAGATCTGCAATCTTCCGGACCTCTTGGATGTATAGTAATTTTTCCTCAAAAGCTTCTCTTTCTCTCTCTCCAAGAATTCCTTCTTATAATTCTCCCTTATTATCATATAACCCTATTTTTCTAGCTTATATAACCATATACTAACTTAGGTAAACTTAGCTATGTTATTACAACCATTAGATCAAATTTATATGAAAGGTTAGAACTAATTCCTGTGAGTTAAATAAAATAATCATGCACCTAGTAATCGATGTCGTTACCCTAACCGATATCAGTTCCTAACTTTTTTGAACTATGTCGGTCCCAGGTGAATGACGTCGATCATCGACCGACGCCGGTTGCTATCTGTGTATTCAAAGCAAGCTAATAAAGTATGCTAATGTGAAGCAATTAAACTCCACAACTCAATAGCTTCCTTGATTTTTTCTCCCTTAATAACCACCCTCACCTCCATCCGGTCCCCTACTCATATCACCTCTCGTCGGGTCCCCTAATTGGACCGCCTTCATATGTTCCCCTACTCATACCTCCTCCATCTAGACCTCGATGTGGCTAACCCATACTCACTACGGTGACACTAGGTCCCTCTCGTATCTCGAGCTCGATAAAAATAAAAATGAGGAACATAAAGAATCCTTCATCCTACAACCTCCTCATAATATCCAAGCTCCTCACATAAAGACTTGTAGTTAGCTAAACTAATACTAGTAGTTGGACCCATTTGTCCACTAACTTGAGATCTCAGCTTCTGAAGCTTCACCCCCGACATTAAGGTAAATATAATCCCGAGAGCCTTTCTCAAGGTCTCTCACTACTCTCTATATTGATCTCACTACCTATAGCCTATACTAGCTCCACCTATACACCTTCTAATTTGTTGAGTTAGACTATCACACTCACCTCTCGGTCCATCCCTCTCCACGGTTAGAGTAGTATGCTCGCCTTGTAATGCGGCCTTCTCTCGCCTCTAAACTAGCAATAGTGGCATCTCAAGCTACTCTGTCGGCTCCACCACCCCTAACCTCACCACCAACATCACCTCTCCGGTGAGCTTCCTCCACACGGTCCCTCATCCATCTATCTCCTCAAGTAAGCCGAGCCTCGCCACTAGGAAAAAAATTCCTCCATGACACCAACATCATCTATAGCCATTAGTACCCCCTAATCATCCACACTCATATCCCCTCATCATCGGGTATCAGGCGAGGCACTTGTAACCACTAGAAAAGGTGTCCCACATCTCTATCCTCACATTTGTATACCACTTTGGTGTCCCCGAAACATCTGGATAAATCCAAATTGTCACTGACATGACTAAATCGAATCAAATCCCACACTCCTGGCCATCAACCCCTCACCCATAGATCCTATTGGGTGGCCCTAAGCTCACCCTCCTCTCGTTCCCACACTGGAAAACCAATATATGGTCTCCACCTGATATCACCATCCTCTAAGTCTAAAAGGAGATGTATATAGTAATCCTCACTTCGTACTAGCCCAACATCCCCCTTATAATAATGTCATCAAACAAACCCATCTCGATCTCTCCAATACTACTACATCTCCCCATAGCGGACCTCTAGCCTTAGCCACTCCAATGTGCTCATATGACCAACACTATAGCAGAATACTAACACCAATCCCAAACATATTCTTGATACTCCATGACAAAAAATCTCGTAATTATTCGTTAATAGTGTAGGAGCCCATGAAAAAACTACTCTCTACTCCATTATATCGATAGTACACTAGGAATCATCCACGGAAATCTATCCCCAAGAGAGTCATCTAAAGCATAACATGTTATCCCTATCATCATCAAGTTCATTAAAGCACCCTCTATCTCAGGAGCATACAAGGCCACATATGATAATCCACCGACGAAAACTTTACGCCCTCGAGTATCATCTCCATATAACCTCCTCATCACATTAGCTCTATCTTCCTCATCAATCAAATATATACCCTCTCCCTTCACACAAAACCTCTAAATCATGTGTACATCCTCTAGGGTGATCATCATCTCACTTGTCAACAACCAAAATGTACAAGTAGTGGGATCCCACATCTCCAATAATGTTATTAGTAACCCCACTACCTATAGATATGACTATAATGATGCATCACCCCAAGCATACATCCTCTAAATGAAACCAATCCTCATCCAACAGAAATCCCTCACATCCTCTAGGATCACAGGAATCTTATCTCTGATGGTCAATTTATCCCTCACCTACATCCACAAAACATAAAAACATTCATTAAACCAAGGTTCCATCAAACATTTTATCAATTTTTCACCAATCACCGGTGATCCACCCCAATCATCCATGTTTCTTCCAAATTGCAAGTGATTTGATAGAATCGTCGAGTGATTCCAGTGACTTAACAAACATGCCCCGTATGGGCCCCAAAAAAAAAATAAAAAACTACTTAAAAATGCACAAAAATGATAAAAACAGTACCTACCTCACCTTGGGTAGGCCTCCTCTACCTACCTGATGCTCCTGCAGTCTCCATCCCTTGATTATCACTCACAAATCACTCGCTTAAGATTCTAAATCTTAGAAATCTCATGATACAAATGAAATTTTCATAATCAAACCAACTATTTATAAGGCGCCGACTATCCCACCTGGAATTGCTGGTGATTCCTATAATTGCTAACGATTGGGTCAAATCACTTGTGATTTATGATAATCACTCATGATTCCCTTTAAAAATAAAAAATAGACATTTTTCAACATCAACATCTACTTCAACAATATTTTCACACTTGCATAACACATTTATCAGATTGTGCCTCATCTCAGGACCCTAAAAATCATCACAATTAGCACTCCTTCATGGATTTTTTTTACAAACCCAACATTGGCTAGCCATATGTCTATAGGACACGAACCCTTTGGTTTCCCTATCACTTGGCCACCTAGTCTTTATAGCCTATCATTTCTCCCTATGAATCATATGTCTATAAGAGATGAACCCTTTGGATTCCCCCTATCACTTGGTTCTATGGTAGAACCCATCTTGTTTCAATACCTCGTCTCAAGGGAACTTAAAATGAAACACCCTATCCAATAAACTCAATCAAACTAGTGATCCTTGCACTTTGTCATAATCACCCCTATTTTGAGGGGGATCACCCATCCAAACACAAAACGAGCTATCTCAAACCAATTTTGTCCAAAGAGTTTAGTCATAATAAAGTACTCGACAAAAGGGGAAAATGTAGACACTAGGTTTTTATGAAACACACATTATTTTATCAACATATAGCATTATAAAATATATTCTTAAATAATTTTCCTCCATCCCTAAAAAACAACTTTTTATTCCCTTACAAATTACTATTTATCCATCTAAATTACCTTAACCTCTTCTAAAACCACCTAGCCATTCCCCAACTCATTTTACCTCAACCTCCTAACCTCCATAACTCTTATAACCTCTTTACAACCATTTTCCCTCGTCCATGAACCCAAAAATCCCATTTAGGAAGTGGTTTTAACCACTTCTAAATGTTTTCCCTAAATTTACGGATCATCGATGATTCTAACAAATCACTAGCGATTATAAATAGGATTTTTACTCTTGTTTAAGGGATCTAAAAATTCCTACACACCTTCTTGCACTCTTACTTTCCTTTAAATAGTAAAACCCTATCATTCCAGAGATCTTCAAGATAAATAACAACATCCACAACATCATAAATATCTCCAAGAAGTCTTCACATATCAATTTCATAACTTGGTCCTCAACACACTTCACGGAGATCAATAACAAATTATATCAACCTAAAATCAACATTTGCAAGACTTTTGTGCCTCCCCATCACTTCAAGGTACTTACATTTACTTTATTGCTATCTCTTACAACACTAAATTTTTTCCAAATGAATCATTTTGATATATTTCTTTATAAAAGCTGTCATTTTTAAAGAATTAACTATTTTGATAGTAATCATTAGTGATTCCTTGAATCACCCATGATTCTTTTAAATCACCCACAATTATCTAAATCACATGTGATTCCCTTGAATTACCTGTGATTCTTGTTTCTTAGTATATTTTCATTGATCATAACATTTATTATCAATTTCTATTAATATACATATATTTAACATGTCTTCCGTAAGTATTTTTTTCCTTTAGATGAATATTCCAAGCCAATCACACCCTATTAAAAGCATTTGTGATCTTCTAGTTGTCCAGTGAACCCTTATTTTTAGAACAAACTCACATTTTGTGTCATACAATTTACAATCGATATCAAAGACATCGAAGAAAAACTTGAGTTCCTCCATGACATTCAACAAGAAATAGGATACTAATGGTACCATTATTTTGAAGCCATCCAAATAGCCTGCACATTAGCATGGGTCACATTCGAAGTGAGCAGGACTTTCCCTTTGATCTTGAGTTGTATCCTATTGTCTATCATCCTATCTATGTTTATTAATATCTATCATTCTATTGTTATCGTTAATTCACTTAATTATTTAAAAATGAGATGACATCCTCCAAGGAAGTCCCTTTGGATTATTTGGATCATCCTTTGTTAAGCAGATCATCTACCCATCTTATCTAATATCTTTTGTTTAGTTGTATTTGATTGCAGGTCTATTCACTTGGCAAAATAAGGAGCACTTCATCCATCAATTTTCAACATCAATTATCATGTGTATCATTAAACCTCGCTGCGTCTTCGAGGTCAGGTTGGTTTTTTAATTCCATTTTATTAATTTTATATAGGAAATAAAAACTCTCTACTACACTAAGGAAAAAATCAATCATTTTCATCCAAATTGAATTTTTCCAAATTTTCAATTATCTCGCAATCAATTTATTGGTTGTAATGACCTTCAAGTCATCTAGTTTTATCCCATAGTTAGAATTATGACATAATTTTTTCATTTCATCATCTAGAATATAAAATAATATCAAGTATATCATAATAAATTGTCAAATATAATTTTTATGACTGAAAAAAATAAGGAAACACAATTTTTATTTCCTCCAAACTCTCCCAAGTTGGACATTTTTTTCTGAATATTGGTCCCATTGGAATTTGCATTTCACAATTTCTCTATTTTTTAGGCACATTCTGTGAGTTTCCAAAACTCTGATAGGTTCAACCACCACGATTCTCGGATCCTGAACCTACAAAGCATTCTAATTAAGTACATGTGTTACATATGAAACATATTTCTTAAGAAAGGAAACATGAAAAACATCATGCATCTTGGAAAATGTGGGAGGTAATGCCAAACAATATGCTACCAGACTTATGATTTCCAAAATTTCAAATGGTCCAACATATCTTGGTGATAGCTTGGCAGACTTTCCAAATGTTATTGAACTCTTTTTGGGATTAACCCTTAAGAAAACTTTATCTCCAAGTTCAAATTTTTATTTTATTCATTTCAAATCTACATAAATCTTCTAACTATCATAATCTTCCTTCAATATCTCACGAATGAGATTCACTTGCTTTTCCATTTTTATTAACATTTTAGGGTCCACTAACACTTTATCTTCTGTACGATCCCAACTGATGGTAGTTCTACACTTTCTCCCATACAACGATTCAAATGGTGACATTTGTAGAGATGAATGGAAAGTGTTGTTATAATTAAATTACACTAATGGGATATATTATTCCCACTTGTATTCCTGATCCATGTAATATATCATGAAAATATCTTCCATCACTTGGTTTACTTGTTTGGTTTGACCATCGGTTTCAAAATGGTATGTTGAACTGAAATTTAGTTTTTTTCCCAAAGCTGAATTTAATGTTTTCAGAATTTAAATGTTATCCTTTGAGACCTATCCAAAATTATTAACTTTGGAACTCCATGCAATCTGAAAATTTCATGCACAAACCATCTTGCAAGCGAGGGTGAATCATCTTTTAGATTTCCTAGTATAAAGTGAGCTACTTTTTATAACTTGTCAACAACAACAAGAATCATGTCATGTTTATTTTTGACAATAACAGCCCTTGCACAAAATCCATGTTAATAACTTTCCATTTATACTATAGAATGTTGTGAGGATACAAAAGACCAGCAGGATGCATGTGCTCTACTTTTACGTTTTGACATTCAATACAATAAGAAACATAGTTTGTCATGTCTTTTTCATTCCCTTCTAGAAGTACTATTGTTTTATATTAGCAAGCATATTTTTCACTCTTGGATTTCTGAGTAAGGATAATCATGGAATTATTTCATGACTTTTATCCTTAAGTCATTTCCCAAAGGTACGTAGACTCTACCTTCATATTTCAAGATTCCTTTATTTTCAAATTTAAATCTTTCATACATTTTATCCTTAGGATCTGCTGTTAATGCATCCTTAACATGCTAATAGTATGAATTAGTTAACATTTGTTTCTTTACCTCATCCTTGAATTGAGTCCTAAGGGTCACAATCATGGAAACATGCTTTCGATGACTTAGTGCATCTGTCACTCTATTCTCTTTTCCTTTTATGTAACTTATATCAAAATCATACTGTGATAAGAATTCAAGCCACCTACATTGTCTTGCATTCAAGTTGGGCTGTGTGAAGATATACTTCATCCCTAAGTGGTATGTTTTTAGTTCGAAAGGCTTTCCCAATAGGTAATGTCTCCAAACTTGCAATGTGTGCACTATGACAGCAAGCTCTAGATCATGGGGATCATAGTTCAACTCATGTACCTTTAATTTTCTTCTCTCGTATGTAATCACATGGTCATTTTGCAGAAGTATTCCACCCAAACCTTCACTGGAGGCATCTGTTACCATAGTGAAGCTTCCGTTGGGATCTAAAAACTTCAAAACAGGTGTTGTAATTAATTTCTCTTTCAAAAAATTAAATGTATTCTCACATATATCAAACCAAACAAATTTGTTATCATTTTTGAAGTGATGTTATTGGAGCAGAAACTCTTGAGAAGTCTTTTACAAGTTTTCTATTATAATTATCCAACCCCATGAAGCTTCTAACTTCATGAACATTCTTTAGAGTTGGTCATTTTGTTATAGCCTTGATTTTTGATGGATCTACATATATTCCTTCTTTATTTATGATATGACCGAGGTATTGCACCTCATTTTGATAGAAGGAACATTTAGAAATTTTTCCATATAATTTCCTTTTTCTAAGTATGTTCAACACTATTCTCAAGTGCTTATTATGTTCTTCCATGTTTTTAGAATAGATCATAGTGTCATCCAAGAAAACCAACACAAAATTATCTAAGTAATCTTAAAAAATATTATTCATTAAATTCATGAATGTAACAACTGCATTTTTGATTCCAAATGGTAATACTATGAACTGATAGTGACCATATCTTATCCTAAAGGAATTCTTGTGTATGTCTTCATATTTTATTTTCAATTAATAACACGATTGCAAATCGATCTTGGAATAGACTGATGCATCTCGCATATAATGAAATATATCATTTATCCCTGGAAAATGATATCTACCCTTGATTGTTCCTTTGTTAAGCATATGGTATTCAATGCATAACCTTAGTGTGTCATCTTTATTTTTAACAAAAATGACTAGTGTTCCCCAAGGAGACACGCTCAGTCTTATCAATCCTTTAGATAAAAAATCATGTATTTTTGCCTTAAGTTCCAATAGTTTAGTTGTAGTCATTTGGTAAGGAGCCTTAGAGATAGGTTCCATTCCAAGTTTGATATCTATTGTGAAATCAAATTCATGTCTCGGAGGGAGTCCAGGTAACTCCTCTAGAAAGACATCATTGTATCCTCAGTAACAATGGATGGTCTGTTAAAGAAGTATTATCGTCTTCACTGAAATGTGATATTTTTATTACATAAAGCATGAAACCTTTATTCTTAGCCTTTTTGAGTTGCATTACAGATTTTTTCCTAACTTATATGTTTCCTCTTACACCTAGAATGATTGTTTTTTTCTAGAGGTAATCTAAGCATCTAATCTATTTTTAAAAAAATCACACTTGTTTTGTGTTATGATAGTCAATTTACTCCTATAATAACATCATATGAATATAAAAATCTACGTATAGATCTAATTTTGTGATAAAACTAGGCATCTCTAATGCTATATCAAATAGACATTGGTTCACTATGTGGAAAATAATGTTCTCGTATTGCATACAGTCTATGATTTCTTCATATAACCAGATTTTCTTTTAATTTTTCAGCTAACTTATTTGAAATGAAAATTCGGTAGAACTAGTACCAAAAAAATAGTTACATGTATTCCATATAAATTACGGATATACGTAGACACCCCAATTTCACATCTATTCTAAATCAATTAATTCCCCTTCCTCATTTCCCACAAAATACACTTCGAATTAATCAAATATAATTTGATTAATTATCCATTTCAAAATCTAAAAATAACCCAATCCTCACCACATGTCATTATTCTCCATGTTTTTCTACTATTGAATTAAAAATTCAAATTCAAATCCTCACCCACCCTTCATGGTCCCCACTCACCTAAAATTTTCCACTTATGAATTAAAAATATAATTCAAATCCTCACCCATTCTTCATGGCCCCCACTCATCTAATCTTGCCCACATTTTCAAACCACTCACCTAATCTTGCCCACATTTTCAAACCACTCACTTAATCTTGCCCACATTTTCAAACCATGATTACTTAAATTAATCTAAGCTAATCACTCCTCAAAGCTATAAATACAACCTTACCCTCCTCTAAAGACACAGAAAATAAGATTGAATGCCATATCTAATTTCTTGCATCCTTTAAGTAAAGAACATCCTTTTGCCTCGTCCTAATGCCAAAATAGTCTCATAAACCTTTTTCCCATCTAGTGTAAAGTAAAAGGATCGTTGTTGTAGGAAGGTCTTGCTCCATCTTGAAGAAAATCACCTACATATCACACAATCTGGGCTCAATCTGAGTTTCCTAGCTCATTTCGAGGTTTGCTACGGAACGAAGGAGGAGGTATGATTATTGGTATTTTACTTCCTTGTTAGTAGTGTATTTTTCCTAGCTTACATTCTGGCACGCCTGGTTACTTTCGATCTGTTACCATTAATTTCCCAATTAGTGGTTTTATCTATTATTTGTTTATTATTGTTCATTATTATTTCATTTTCTGTTCCTTATGGTCTTCTTTGGTTAACCTTCACGCTTTGGGTAGTGTTTTTGTTGTGTGGTGTCTTGTGGTGTATCTGCAAGTTATAGCAACAATGAAACTCTGAAGCTCATCCTGTCTTTGATCTCCTCGGTGCTTGGTGTTTAGTTCCCAGTTTTGATTTTGTTATTTACTCATCATCTGTAGAAACACATGAACTAGCCATTAGTTTATCATCTTACTGACATGGGACAACCAATCCGGAAAATGTATTTATTTATTTACTTTTGCTAAAATAATTGCTTTGTAGGAAGTTAATCATTTTTTTTCTCTTATTTTAATCAATCATTTTGTGATCTAACTCTTTTTGTCTATTTATTGTTCTTTTTTAACCTTTCTATCAAAATTTTAGCTTCTCAGGTAAAGTACAGAAGTTAGAAAATAAAAAAACCAGCTCCTGGGACGTTTTTCTCACGTTCAAAATTTTCATTCAGAGTGCTACCGTAGCCCATCTTCCGGAAGCCATAACTTTTCTCCGAACTCGGAATGACTTCATTTTTTTTAACGGAAAGGTATCAAAAAGATCTATGCAATGAAAAAATAATTTTTAGATTTAGACTTATAGAAAAATTTTGGTTTCATTTCTTCTAACACCTGTCTTTTTAACAAAAAACAACAAAATTATAGTTTTTTTTTAAATTATTATTTTTATTTTATTTCACGTAACAACCTCACACGTATGCTCTTTCCTCACACTTCAAAAGTGATCTTGGAAATCAGAAACGTGAGGCCACTCGGGCTCTGCACAACAATTTTTTTAATTTTTAATTTTTTGCCTTACATTTCAATTTTCCACGACAACACTTCTAGGTAACGTTTTCACCCTCTTCTTTCATCATTTTTATTTTTGTGAAAATAATCATTATCACTATTTTGCAATCATGATTAATTGCAATAATTATTAGAATTAAAAAAATCTATTCCAATTGTATCCGTGTATGCTCTTTTCTTGCGCCTTCGAGCGATCTCCGGAAAATCGAAACAGATCACAATTTTTTTAGTTTCTTGTTCTAACATTCAGGATCCTCTAGCTTTGTTTTCCAACTATCATTTCAATCATTATTTTCCTTTGTCATATTATTAATATTTTTTGGTCGTTGGTTGTGTATGCTCTTTTCTTGCGCCTTCGAGCAATCTGGAAAATCAAAAATAGCCACGATCACTTTTCTAACATTTCATTTGCAGGATAACTACTAATTTGTTTTCTATAGAATCGCGTTCTTTGGAATATTGTCAAAAATAAAAATAAAACACAAACAAAAAAATCCCGCAAAAATACCACCATTCAAAGACAATTGTTGAAACCAAAAAAAAAAAGTACGCTCAGGTACGTAATTATTTTCTACTAGTGATTTATTTCAAGTTGGAAAGAACCATATGTTTAATAACTTTATCATATTGTTTTTGCACATGACGAGGTGGATTTCATCACCACCAAGCTACACCGGTGACATGGACTTGATTTCCATGCACCAATGCATTTTCATCTCGCATTGCACTCTGAGACCTAGTCTCATCACAACATTCGGTATTTACCTCGCCGCTGCTCTTCACTTATAGGTAATGTTGTCATGCAGCGCATGCGAGTCACGCCTAAATAGCTATAACAACGAATCCTGGGAATCATCCCTGTAAATCTTTGGGGAGTTATAAGGACACCATACACATTCATCCCTCCATCACCTTCCACCTTTTCACAAAACTTGTTCTGGATGTAATGATTCACTCTGAAATAGGCAAGAAAGAATTGGTGAGTCTCCTCCAGTGCTCTAAGGGTTCCCCGTACCAATTTTGTCCCCGTACAGAATTAGGTATATCAGGACTAGGGTATATCAGAGGATGCATCTTCTTGGAGTAATAAGAGCCTGTATCTACCATTTCACAACGTACTTGTATGATTGTATGAAACAATGATCATTCCTGAAGAAGTTACCTCATAAGCCAAAACAATTGAATCCACATGATTTCTTGTTGTTTGAAAACAAAATAGTTTAACATTGTTTTATCATAAAACTTGGCTGATATCAATGTGTTCATTGTAAAAGTTCAAGACCCTAGTTCTGTTCCACAAAAAAAATAAGTTCTCGACCAATTCAATACCAAGTGAAAACATCCAAACAACCCAACAACACAGACCAAACTATCACACCAATTTCATTAGCTTGCCTCATCCAACAATACATTTTTCATAGCTTGTCTTTGGCTATATCCAATTGATATTGAGTGACTAACATTCACTCCGCATATTATCAATTGTCAAAACATCCTTCATAGCTTGTTTCCAGCTATATCAAACTAATATTGGGTGACTTGTTTGAGTTCACTCATTATTCTCGTCCACCATCGCATTTATCGAAATCACACCCAAAAAAATCCTTTCATAACTCATTTTGAGTTGTATCACAACCATATCACGATTAACCTATTCAAGTTACTCTCCCCATCAATAGTCCAGAGCTTGTTTAAGCCAAATCTACACAACGTGCAACAAATCCTCTAATAACTCGTCTCGAGTTACATCATCATCATATTGAGATAACTTGTTTGAGTTACTCTCCTTATCAGTCATCACAAGCTTATTCGCGATAAATCCAAAGTAATCAAGTTCTCATTTCCTCACACCTGTTCAAAATTCCTACCCATTTTTTAGCTTAATCAGACACATTTCATCATGGTATTCACTCGCAGTCACAATCATGAAAATGATGACGAAGAAGTCACACAACCAGAACTCACTAATGAAGAACAAGAACAAGTCAATAGGGTGATAGAACAAAACAAAACGAATATCGCATTACGCATCCTAGCCATGGGGGCAAAACTACCTCGACTTCGGGATGGAACATTTAAACAAACTCATCGACAATGGTGAATCAAGTTATCACAATGAAATTCCAAATAATCCAAATGGTTCTTCGGTTGAAGAATTGTTCACTAAAATCCAAGATTTAACAAAGAAACTTGAGGAAGCAATGACTAGAGCTGAAAGATTAAAAGACCTCAATCTAGATTCCAATACTCACGACATGTTTGATAAACCGTCCCCTGCTTCTCCATTTACACAAGAATGGAAACTTATGAAATACACCATTCGGGACCGCAAAACAATCAAAATAATTCAACTTTGAAGAATTGTGTCCTTATCCATTTGATACTGAGAGATATTACGATTACCATTTCCACCATCCTTCGAAATCCCTAAGTTTGATAAATACAAAAGCAAGGTGACCCCCATGAATATGTCAAGGAATTTTACATGCAATGTTAGGAAGTTGCATATCGAGACATGTACCTTTTACGATTATTCCCCCAAATTTTAGGAGGACAAGTTTTAGACTGGTTTTTCCATATGCCCAAAGGGTCGGTCATGACATTTACAGACTTATCAGAGAAATTTTCAAACATTTTTCCTATAACCTAGACTCGGAAATAACCATGCTTGATCTTTACAACACTAGGCAAAGGCCAAATGAAAATTTTACCTCCTTTTTACAAAGATGGCATGGAATTGCAAGCTGATTTCCCTACTCGCACCCGAGAGACAACTAGTTAGCATTTTTGTCCTGAATCTCAATGCCAAGTTATCATTTCACATGTAAATGCATTTTCTGAATATTTTCAAAGAAGTCATCGAAAAGGGGACATAAATCGAAAAATCCCTCATTTCTAAGGGCTTACTTAAAGCACCCTTTAGAGACCAACCTTATTGAGACACTCCTCAGAACCAGGAAAAATCTAAATTCTTTAACCGGAATCGAAATATCATCAACGATGGCATTACTGATTCCCACCATGTCTGAAATGTCCAAAACCATCCCACCAACACATTAAAATCTAAACAACCCATCATTATCCCTAGAAAGGAAGTTCCTTCTAGGGATCGATGAAGAGAGTTCACTCCTCTCGGAGAAAGTCTATCTAGTGTCTTTCATCATTTGGAAAATGCTAATATGATTACATATCCCATTGTCAGACCCTTCAAAGAAGGAAAACCCAAACCAAATTGGTATAAAGACAATGAATATTGTGATTACCATCGCATAAAAGGGCACTCCACAGATAGATGCATGCAACTCCGCCATTACGTCCAAGACCTGATTGAACATGGAGACATAGAAGTTGAAAATACTTCTGAGACAAAAACACCTAATGAAAAACTTCACATGTTCAAAAATACTTTCCTAACCATGATAACAATTCAAAAGATAAGGGTCAATCATCAAGTAATGTCGAGTATGACTCAGTCATCTCAACCATAGATTATGACCAAGACTTAGTGGCAACTATAAAGATCAGAACTGATTGTGTGATCACCACTAGATAGAAAAAAATGTGGGTCCCTACAACAAAAAAATCTACCACTTCGTCCCCGGCATCACCTCCTAATCCGCCATCTAATTATGCCGCCAATTCCTCTCCACAACCTATGCCGTCATTTAATATTGTCAAACAATTAGAGAAGACTGCCACACAAATTTCAATCATGGAACTACTTAATTCTTCTCCCGCACTACAATGCATCCTTATGCAAACATTGAATAATGCTCGTGTCCCTGAGGACATCAATTCAAAATGATTCCAAGCTTTAATTACACATCTTATGGTCCCCAATCCTATTTTATCTTTTGGTCTTGCTGACCTACTTAATCCCAACATCACTAATAATCATTCTTTATACATCGAGGGTTATGTAACTCATCGTAAAATCAAGCACGTCTTAATCGACAATGGATCGACATTAAATATTTTTTCCATGAAACTTTTACGTTGTCTAGGCTACACTGAAAATGATTTGCAAAACAATATCATAACCATTCGTGGGTATGATAATAGTAAAAGAAAGTTTGAAGGCACAATCATGTTGCCTCTCCAAGTTGGACCCATCACCTTAGACACGATCAATCATGTGGTAGATGTAGAAGTTGCATCTAACATTCTTGTCAGCCAACCATGGATTCATGCCATGAAATTCATCCCATAAACATTCCACCGATGCATTAAGTTTCCTCATTTGGACAAGGAATTTACATTATGTGCAGATCCCCAACCTTTTGAGTATTGTAGATTCCTCGAAGGATAGTATCGACATGATCACTATTGTCCATCAACAGATAAATATGCTCCACCTCGTATAATCCCTAATGAAACATGCATTGATCCTGATACACTCCCTAACAATAATCCAAAACCATCATCTCATAACCAAAACACATTTTCCAATCCATTATCATCCGCTAGTCAACCACCTTCCACCAGTCCTCCTCCCACTAATCAATCATCTTCTTCCACTAATCAAGCTTCTTCTTCTAGCAACAATTATTCTTCCACTGACATCTTCTTCTTCACCTAGCCAATATTCTTCATCCAACCACACCTCCTCTATTAAGATACCTCCTCCTGTGAATAACCAACCTTCATCCTTCAATCCACCCCCTTCTTCTTATAACCCATTCTCTTCATCTTTTAAGACTACCAAACTAACTTCCCCACCACATGAGGTCCCTATTAGTTCCCCATCTCACACATTTACTATCATTGACATAGGATGCGGTGAATATCAATTTCAAAATATGGCAAGACTCTTTTTATATCACCAAATCCCCACATAGCTATGACAAACCTAACGCTCCACATCTGAGAATCCATCCCACTTACCAAATGGGTCAGTCAGTTTGGAAAAATTTTGGTTATCTTGACAATGAACATATTCCAAGTTCTTCAGGATCTTGGTTATATAATGACGACTTTGCTCCATGTTATGAGTCCCCTCAATTTACCAAAGCTCACCGAATAATGAAAAACATGCGATGGAAGGGTAAAGGACTCGGTCCAAATGAACAAGGTCGTTTAGACCCGATAAATTACACACAACATCACGGTAAACATGGTCTAGGTTTCAAGGTGTTTGATGTTGCTCCCATAATAATTTCAAGTGACAATGATGACACCAGTTCTGATAATGACATCAGGTCTCCATGTAGTCTTTTTGAGGACCTCAGTTGAAACACATCTTTCCTTTGAACATTTATCTATTAATGTCATCAATTTTGAGCCTACACATCGAGTCTCATAGACCATGGCCAACCACATCATGTGGCCATGGACATGTTCCAAAATGATGAAGCCATCGAAGAATTCCTTGGAACTTGTGACCAAATCCCTACTTGACCATAGAAAAGGATTTGAAATCAATCTAAATGAATCAACCTATTTTGGTGAAGAGATAAAATATTCAGATCCTTCACCCTCAGAAAATTTGGATCAAAAGCGCAAACAGAGGATTTCCCATAGTCAAAACCTCACTGCCACCCTATCCACCAAACATGTCAACAAAAAGTTCCAACAAACACCCGACACTGATGACCTACATCAACCATTAGCATCGTTCTCTAAAAGGATACATCTAAAATGCTTGTAGAAGAAACAAAAGACATAAACATTGGCACCACCGAACAACCAAAATTTTTACAACTTGGCATTAGTCTGTCTGACCAAGAATGCATGGAATTCGTAACACTCCTTATTGAATTCCAAGATATATTTGCAAGGACATATAAGGACATGCTAGGGCTGGACCCATCTCTTGTAGTACACCATCTTGTGGTACATCCGGATGCAAAACTTGTAAAGTAAAAACTACGCAAAATGCATCCCAAGTTGCATTACTTGTTAAAGTCAAACTCAAGAAACTCTTAAGCTGACTTCATCAAACCTATTGATTATTCATCATGGATATCTAACATAGTTCCCATTGCCAAGAAAAATCCGGCATCGAATATGCGAACTTCCATGACATCAACAAGGCTTGTCCCAAAGATGACTTTCCCTTGCCAAATAGAGACATGATTGTTGATTCTACGCATTGTGCCATGAAATTCTCTCCTTAATGGATGGATTCTTTGGTTACAATCAAATATGTATTGTTGAAGGAGATCAACATAAAATGACATTTACTACACCATGGGGCACCTTCTGTTATAAGGTCATGCCTTTCGGCTTAAAAATTTTTGGTGCCACCTATCAACGAGCAATGATTGTTATCTTCCATGACATGTTACATGATATCATGGAAGATTATGTTGATGATATATTAGCAAAATATAAGACATGAATAGGGCATCCAAGTGTGTTGAGACACATTTTTGTTAGATTACGCGAGTATAAGGTTCGTCTTAACCCAAATAAATGTGTGTTCGGAGTAACCTTTGGTAAATTATTAGGGTTTATTGTCTCATGAAGAGGCATAGAAGTGGATCCTACCAAATTCAAAGCCATTATGGAAATGCCTCTTCCTTAAAACCTAAAACAATTACGCAGTCTTCAAGGAAAGATACAATCTATTCAGCGTTTCATATCATACCTAGCTGACAAGTGCCATCACTTTAATCAGTTACTCAAGAAAGATGCACACTTTCACTAGAACCACGATTTCCAAGACTCTTTTGCTAAGTTAAAAGAATACCTCTCTAGTCCACCTATTCTTATGTCACCAGTTTCCGATAAACCTATGTTACTTTATACATCTACCACTGAACATGCCATAGGAGCTCTACTAGCACAACATAATGATCAAGAAAAAGAACAGGTTGTATATTACCTTAGTCGAACACTTATTGAGCACGAAGTACTTTCTTCCCAAATCAAAAAAGTATGCTTAGTAGTCGCCTTTGTATTCCATAAGTTACGTCATTACTTGCTCAATCACACAACTAAGTTGATTGCCAAAATTGATCCTCTCAAGTATTTGTTATCCAGACCCATTCTCACGGGAAGAATGTCTAGTTGGGTCATATTACTTAGTGAATTCAATGTCGAATTTGTTCCATAGAAAGTAAGTAAAGGAAAATTCCTTGTAGACCAACTTACTGATGCACCCCTTCCGGCACAGAACCACTTCAGTTCTCTTTTCTTGATGAAGATATTCTACACATAGACATCGCACCATCTTGGACTCTATTTTTTGATGGATCTTGTAATCTCCATGGCTCAAGGGCTGGTATTTTTCTTATCACACCTAGCGAGACATGTTATCCCCAAATCATTTCGCTTAGCATTCCCATGTACCAACAATATTGCAGAATATGAAGCTCTCATCACAGGATTAAAACTAGCTATATCTTGGAATCTTACAGAATTAGCTATATTTGGTGATTCTTTACTTATCATCAAGCAAGTAACGATGAATACCAGGTCAAGGATGAAAAACTTATCCCATATAAATGCATGGTGGATAGTCTTCGAAGCTATTTTCGATTAATTAGCTTTGATCAAATTCCCAGAATTTGTAATAAATCTATCGACGCTATGGCAACCATCAGATCCCTATTATAAATCGCATATATTCAACCCCAGGCACATTTTCTCGTTGAACATATCTTAATGTCTGCCTATGATCTTCTGAAAACACTATGGTATGTGAGATCGTGGGTCCGAATAACCCTTGGTACCATGATATTTATACCTTCATTCGTGATAAAACATTTCTTGCTGACATGAAACTAATGCATAAACGCGCTTTAGCACAACGTGCTTCTCGTTACACCATTTTAGCAGAAACTCTTTATAAACAAGGATATGATGACACCCTACTCCGATGTCTTAATCAGGAAGAATCCTCGAGTGTCTTAGTTGAATTCCATTCTGGTATCTGTGGAGCACACACGAATAGTATCGCCTTAGCCAAGAAAATCCTGCGAGTTGGATATTATTGGCCCTCCATGGAAAGTGATACATGTCATTTTGTCAAACATTGTCAAGCATGTCAAAAGCATGGAAATCTTATCCATGCACCTTCCCAGCATTACAATCAATAACCACACCATGGCCCTTCTCTCAATGGGGACTTGACCTCATTGGTAAAATCAGACCAACATCTTCCGATGGACATAAGTTCATCATTACCACTACCGATTACTTCACTAAATGGGTAGAGGCTATGCCTCTCACTTATGTTACCGGTAGCCAAATATCAAAATTTATTTTCAATAATCTCATCATCGATTTGGTATTCCATCTCGCTCAGTTGCGAGATAATGAAAAATCATTTAAAAACCAAGATGTAAAAGACCTAGCCAAACGTTTTCACATCAAACTTAAATGGTCCACTCCATACTACCCTCAGGGCAATGGTCAAGTAGAAGCAACCAATAAGACCTTAAAATCCATCATGGAAAATATTGTCAACACCCATGGACGTAATTGGCATACTCAAATTTACCCTGCTCTTTGGGCTTACCGTACATCTTACCGCACACCTACCGGAGCCACCCCATTTTCCCTTGTTTATGGTTGTGAAGCCATTTTACCTATTGAGATAGAACTCCCATCCTTGAGGATATCCCTTAAAGATGTAATTAATGAGGATGAATACCGACAGTCATGGCTTCAAGAGCTTGAGTTTCTCGATGAAAAATGACTTAATGCTCTCAATCATCTTCAAGTCTATCAAAACCGACTGCAACGCAGTTATCATAAAAAGGTAAGACCCAGAGAATTCGAAATTGGTGACCTCATTTTAAAAGAAAATCAAAATAATACCACTAAAGAACAAGAAAAACAAGGAAAATTTGAGCCTAATTGGTTAGGACCCTATGTAATCACGGCTAAATTTTGCTCTAGAGCATATAAATTGGCCCACTTGCATATGGTCAAGATCTTGATGAACCAATGAATGCAGTTCATTTAAAGAAATTTTATCCTTGAGATGTTCACTATTATAGGATACAACATGTACATTATTCCTTTTGTCTTGCTTATCTCTGAATAATTTAAATTTATTCATTTCCATTGGCAAATATTTTATTTATCAAAATCACATCTTCATATTTATCATCATGAGACAAGTGTTAGTATAAATCCTATTAAGTTTGTGAGCATCATACTTCTTCCATTTTCAGTCGCTTTCCTCTATGGTCATACCTAGAATCTTACTGATGGTAATATATTCCCTTCAAATACATTCTCTCTTTCATAACAAAGCTCTAAACTTCATTACCCAGTTCATTTGGTTGTCCATCTCAGTCTTCAGTGTTGAACCCTCGCGTCCTACTAGTCGTGTGGGGCTGAGATTGGGGGTAGACGTTTCTTCCCAAATACAAAGCACTATTGTAAAAAAATCCATCAATTCAATAACTTATGAATAATTCATTGTCACATCTTTCGTCCTTCATAGTATTTGGTGTTAAGCCCACACTTCTTACTGGTAGTGTGAGACTAGGAATGGAGGAAGGTGCCCTTACTCTACGTCTTGTCTTCGGTGATAAACCCTTGCCTCTTACAAGTGGCATGGGGCAAAGCATAGAGGTTCATTCTCATACAAGCATAAAAACATTGCAAAATATTCAAGAAAAACAAAAACAAAAAAAAAAAGACAAAAAGGAAATTCACTCACCTATATTTTTCCTTCAGTGATGAGCCCTTGCTTCTCACTAGTAGCATGGGGCAAGGCATAGGGAGTCATTTCAAAAATACAAAATCTTACAGTGCTTACAAATTATAGAATCCCCAAACATGTAATTTAGATGCCTAAGTGAAGAGAGAACTATCTTTTAACCTCATATCTTACCAATCAGCAAGCCACATAACTGTCTAAGTCTAGCACGTGACTCATAAAGTGAAAGGCATTTTTGAAACTGGTTCAGTACCGTTATGAAGAATGGAGTCATAATTTCCCAAAGGGATTGTTGTTAGCATTTGTCTCTATATTCATTATCTAACTCTTGCGTCCTTCTTGATTCTTGGTGATGAGCCCACACATCTTACTAGTTGTGTGGAGTCAAGATTAGAGCTGGAATTCTTTTCATCATATCATCACCACTATATCCTGCCAATGGAAAGAGAATTTGTGTTATTCTGAGCATAAGTTACAACACGGAACACGGTACATATGGATAATATCCATGTTTATCGCCTCTCAAAAATAAGTCTGCACTCTGGTCTATAAATTGCCAATCACAATGTAAAAATCTAAAAACATTTGAAAATCGTCAAAAATTCAAAAACAATGTAAAAATCTAAAATCTAAAAACATTTGAAAATCGTCAAAAATCCAAAAACAGTGTAAAAATCTAAAAATCCAAAAACATTTGAAAATTGTCAAAAACCCAAAAACATTAGAAACAATCATCCAAAATCCAACAAAAAAATTAGAACTCGTCAAAAATCCAAAAACATTAGAAATATTCGTCAAAAATCCAAAGACATTACACAGAATCGTCAAAAATCCAAAACCATTAACAAGAATCGTCAAAAATCCAAAAACATTTGAAAATCGTCAAAAAAGTCAAAAACATTTGAAAATCGTCAAAATCCAAAAACATTAGAAAATATGTATATATATAATAAACAAAAAAAAAAAACAACTCTAAAATAACCAACACAATTTAACCTTTGAACTATTATCCCCAACGAATGATCCAATCACCTTATGACTACCAAATTCAAACCACTTCTCCTCACGTGAATCCTCGCTTGGGGCAAATCGACTCTCATTGTTTCCTTGTTTGAGGACAATGACCCAATGCTTTACTATGTCCTCATACCCCTGCTTGGGGGCACATCCGATCAATCCTCACTGTGGAACACGTTAGGGATATGTTTATTGGTTCTTGTGTTGCATTATTAGTTATAAATTATTAATTGCTTTCTTGTATCTTGATATATTACAGGGGCATCTTGATTTTATGTATCCTGGTGTTCTCTGTAATATTCTTATGTTATCTGATTGCATGTCGTACTAGGGCATCATACTTTCTTAATGGCCTCTGTCTATGCTCTCTTCCATTTACATATCGTACTGGGGCATCAAACCTTTTTGATGGCCCCTGTCTATGCTATCACGCATATTACAGTCTAGTCATCCTGATCTTTTATATCACGATGCATCATGTTATGTGCTATATTAAAATTAAGATGCTTTTCGTCACGTGAGTATCTTCCTACATGATCAACATCTTACTTTGCACCCCATCCATTCACCCATACTAATACATTCCCCAATTTGGGAATCCTACTTGATCACCATTGTAGTTTGTGAATCCTACTTGACGATATTTCTCAAGTAGCATTCACTATCCAACAGCTCCTTCTCCCCCACCATGCTCACCATGTATTTGATCCATTCATCCTCGCTCCTCATTTTTACTCCTCTCGCCACTTATCCCCATATTACCCTTCTCACCATTCTTGTCCCCTCTCACCCATTTGTATTCTTTCCTTTCACCCTTTTTACTTCCCGCTTGACAATCTTACTTAATAAACCATTCTATATGGAATCCTCATTGGAGGTTTACCCTCTCCCTAAGATCTTCCCACTGTAGAAGCTTCTTCACCACCTCCCCTCTCATCAAACAATAATCACCACCACACACATTCCCATTCCACCTCTTTTGCTTCCCATTCTCGCATCATTACTCTCACCACACGGGCATCCCAATTAAGGATTTCCCTCACACTCTCCACCCTCCACTACATATATTCCTTCATCCATTCATGTTACACTCCTTTGTTTCCTTTCTTTCTTATTATCACCTCATCTCATATCATATACCACTCAAGCATACCTCACTCACTCTTTTCTCATCCTTCCCCAAATCTGCCTTATGCCTAGTCATCCTACTTACATGCTCTCATAGTATGGAAAATTCACTTGAGGGTTCCCCTTCAGTCCATTTTGTCATACCCTATTCCCACCAACTCTAACATCATCCTTCTTCTTCCTCAGCTTGGTGATCTTACTTAACCATTCCAGCCACATGACAATCTTACTTAAGACTTCCACTTAAGGTTGATCTGCCCTATGGCCTTCCCCCATCCCATCATATTTCCCCCATCTTATTTCTCCCACCTCTCATCACGATCATCTTCTTCACCCTACCATTCCACCCCTATCCCCAATATCATCTTGTCTTTCTCTTTGCATATCATCCCTGTCGGTTGGGTGATCCTACGAAACCTCTCCAGCAGCATGACGATCTTACTTAAGAGATTCTCTTAAGCATGACATGTCATCTTACACTCGCCCATCACTCTACAATCTCACCATCCATCTTTCCTCTTCATTCCCCATCATCACATCTTTTTACCACCACTATCACCCTCCTCTGCTTGGCAATCTTACTTAACCACTCACCTGGCATGGCGATCTCACTTAAGAGTCCCTCTTAAGGATGATCTGTCTCCTTGCCTTTCCCCATCACTACGCACCCTTCACCCTTCACTTTTTCTTGGCATTCCCCATTATCACATCCTTTCACCTCCTTTTCGATTCTCACAAACACCACTTCTCGCTTAACCACTTGTCATCTCTAGTTTCACTCACATGGCAATCTTACTTAACCACTTCCGTCACATGACAATCTTATGTCAGGGTCCTCCCTACACTTAACTTGTCATCATGAACTTCTTCCCGCCTCATTCTTCGTTCACTTTGTTGATCGCTTCTTCCACCTGGTATCTCCTACTACCCACTTTTTCCTCCTATTATTATCCTTTCTCCACATATCCTCTTACAACATACATCTAATCTCTTCCACCTACAATCACGTTCTTTCCCCCCATTTTCCCCTTCTTGATCCATCATCCTTCATACCATTTCTTCCCATTCTTTTCATGTCTTGGTTCTTCATCCTCACTTCATTCATCCTCATCACCCACATCCTCTCCTCACTTTCACCTAGTCCTAACTCATCCACTTCATCTTCTCAAATTCCCCCCACATTTCTACCCACACACACATTCACCATTATTGTTAACACTCCTATATCATTCTTTCATCATCATCTTCTCTTCCCGAGCTAATAATTGTCAATGGGTTTTCCCTAAAAATCATCAATCCTCATTCTACACGACCTCATTCACTCCCTTGGACCTTCTAGAGTTTCCTTTCATTCCTTCCCTCCTCTAAGCCCACCACTCATTGTCAAAGGGTTTTCCCTAACGTCCCTTTGTTGGCGTTACCCTTTCCAATCCTCATTAGCTTTCTCCTTTTCTTCATTTTTTCTCTCACCCTTCCCCACCACTCATTGTAAAAGGGATTTCCCTAACATCCTTTCATTGGCATTGCCTCTTCTATCCCCCATTCTCTTTTCTCTCCTATTCTTTTCCCTCACTCCCACCCTTTCTTGTCGCTTCTTACCCATCTCTCCATCTCCTCTTTGCCCTCTTCAATATCTTTATTGTCTTCATCATACATCCTTTTCCTATTTTCTCGTCATCCTAGTATCCTCATTTCATGCATCTCCACATCTTTTCCAATCGATGTCATTCCTCCCCTCTTTCTTCTTTAAACATTCCTTATATTGTTCCCTTTCCACTTATTACCCCCTTTCTGTATTCCCTTCCTTCTACATCATTTTCTTTGTTATCCTCTTCTCTCTCCCACCCCTCGTCTTATTTCCCTTCCCCTGTATTGTCTTCTTCCCCTTTTTCCATCATGTTTCCTCCTTACTTCCCCATCGATAACTTGGTTGTTTAGTGTTGTCCTATCTTTTTTATCATACCACCCTCCACATGCATCTCCATATGGTCTATTCCATATTATTTTCCTTGGTCTTCCTCACAATGACACGATTCCTTCAATCTTCTCCTTGTATTCGTTCTATCTTCCTTTCCTCTCCCCTAATTTTCACGTTTCTTCTGACCACTTCTCCTTTTCTCTACCACCCCTACCTTTTCATTCATTTTTATCTGTTTCTCTTCCTTTCTCTCCTCTTTTTCACACTTTCCTCGCCCCTCATAGTTTCTTTTTTTCTCCGTTCTACTTCTTCTTTTGTCCTCTTTCCATTTTCCTCCATTTCACCCCCTACTCCCACCTCGTTTTCTCCTTCTTATTTATCCTTTCCCATTTCCTACTTTTCTCATCTCTATCATTTATTTCACTTCCACGCATCCCTCTTTACTATCTCTGTTGCTTCCTTCATTTTGCACATCTCTCTATTTCATCCCTTCACCCTCTACTCTGTCATTTTCCTATTTTTTTCCTTGTTTGTCCTTCATCATTCCCTTCTTCCCCTATCATCCCTCTCTCTTATTTCTACCTCTTTCATTCCTTTTCCCCCTCCCTATCTCCCTTACTCTTCTCATAATCAACCCCCAATCCTATCCATTCCCTTTTCTCTTTCCACACACCCTCACACCTAGCATTCAAGGTCGATTGAATCCTTCCTCCATTTGCGTCATGCGGTCATTCTAGTATCTTCCACTCTATTATCGTCCTCTTCTCCACTGAATCCATTTCCCTTATTTTTGAGATTTCTGTAGTATATTCCATTCTCGTTAGTCCTCTCAAGGGGCATCACCACATCTATTCATAATCACATCTTCTCATGAAATTTTTTTCTTGGAGGATACTATGACATTCGTCACTCACCACTTTCTATTCGCTCTACCTTTTAAAAATTAGATTAAATTCTTCCCCCATACCATCTACTTTCTTTGAAAGGACACTACTTTCATAGTACCCTTCTAAAGAGGGCAAATGTAGACACCCCAATTTCACATCTATTCTAAATCAATTAATTCCCCTTCCTCATTTCCTACAAAAATACACTTCGAATTAATCAAATATAATTTGATTAATTATCCATTTCAAAATCTAAAAAATAACCCAATCCTCACCACATGTCATTATTCTCCATGTTTTTCTACTATTGAATTAAAAATTTAAATTCAAATCCTCACCCACTCTTCGTGGTCCCCACTCACCTAAAATCCTCCACTTATGAATTAAAAATATAATTCAAATCCTCACCCATTCTTCATGGCCCCCACTCATCTAATCTTGCCCACATTTTCAAACCATGATTACTTAAATTAATCTAAGCTAATCACTCCTTGGGCTATAAATACAACCTTACCCCTTCCCTCTAAAGACACGGAGAATAAGCTTGAATGCCATATCTAAGTTCTTGCATCCTTTGAGA
Organism: Taxus wallichiana var. yunnanensis; assembly: GCA_018340775.1. Taxonomy (NCBI): domain Eukaryota; kingdom Viridiplantae; phylum Streptophyta; class Pinopsida; order Cupressales; family Taxaceae; genus Taxus; species Taxus wallichiana. Next base: position 295,774,450 of record CM031243.1, on the reverse strand, counting down.
AAAGAACATCCTTTTGCCTCATCCTAATGCCAAAATTTTCTCATAATCCTTTTTCCCATCTAGTGCAAAGTAAGAGGATCATTGTTGCGGAAGGTCTTACTCTGTCCTAAAGAAAAGCACCTACATATCACACAACTGGGCTCAATCTGAGTTTCCTAGCCCATTTCGAGTTTTGCTACGGAACGTGAAGGAGGAGGTATGATTATTGGTATTTTACTTCCTTGTTAGTAGTGTATTTTTCCTAGCTTACAACTTCAATAGGTGTGACCATATTTTAAGCTTGTTTATTCACTACTACAACATGAATTCGATGTTGAGGCTTGTTCTCTTTGTTCCTCAAAGGACAATTATTTTCATAGTGGTCACCACCAAACTTAAAGAATATAGAAAATAGTCTTTTTCTTTCAGTTTTTTTTTTCATTTACTGTTGTACTATTATGTCTTGTTTTCTTCAAATTTGTAGCAAGCTTTGTTGCTGTACTTTTCTTTCCATTTTTGGATTTATTTCCAACCTTTTTCCACCAATTTTTCCTTGGTGCAAGTGGTGATGGTGAAATGAAACTTTTCTTTCTTTTCTCATCCCTGTGAGAAGATATATCTTGCATTTTTTTCTCTTGGTGGATGACCTTTTCAAATACTACCTCCATGGTCAAAGGACCATGTACATCCACTTCCCCACCAATGATGGGATTAAGTCCCATGATGAAATTTATTATATGGAACTTATTACTAGTAAGTACTCGAGGAAAATATTTTAGCAACTTCGTGAAATTTTCCAAGATTGCTTTGTTACGATCATCTTGCCTTAAACTAAGGTTTAGAGTTCAGACATCTTTTGGTCATAATACAACTATGAAAACTAATGTTGTCTTAAATATAATTTGAACTAGTGCCATGTTATATTTTTCTGCAATAACCCTTAGTTATACCTTTTGGATATCCCACCATGAGGAAGCCTCATTTGAGAGTTGATAAGCACCCCAAAAAACCTTACTTTCTTTATAAAAGTTCCTTATTATGAAATACTTCTCTGTCTTGCTGATCCAATTCTCATCTCCATCATATAGAGTTATCTGTCAAATTTTGGAGGACTCATACATTTGATTTCGTTTGATAGTTTTGTTTCCAAATGAGTTCTTTTTTTTAGGTTGGTTATGATATGTAGCATCGGGATATGTTGCATTAGCGTTTCAATGTTAGTAACACATTCTAATTCCTAACATTAGTGTTATGATTTGGAGCATTAGGTTGCACTGAGATTGGGTGCGATGCCACTATAAGTCTAATATTTTCAACCGAGAATCATTGTTCAAGAATAATAATATGATTGTGAGTTTCTTGCATGATAGCAAGTATCTCATCCAATTTATGGGTTGTTTTTTATTCATCCCCAATAGGTTGATTGTTTACAACACTTCCTCTTGTCATAATAATTTTTTTACTTATAAAAGAATAAAACTCGGTGTTAGTGTAAGGACCCATTATGTCTAATAGATACAAAGCTTCAACTCGATACCAAAATGTAGCACCCATGTTATAACCACTCCAAATTAAGGGATTTTTTTCCTTTTAAAATAAACCACTTAACCCCATTTCATGCCTTCAATGATTTTAACTAGTAGCAATTATAATCCAACAATAACTATATTTTACAATCCATCTGATATCATCATAACCATGTATATTTGTAAAGGTCAATTAGATCTACCCATCTTATCTAATATCTTTTGTTTAGTTGTCTTTGATTACATGCCTCTTCACTTGGAAAAAGAAGGCACACTTCATCCATCAATTTTTAACATCAATCATCGTGGGTATCAGTAAACCCCGCCGTATTCTAAGGTCAGTTGGTTTTTTTATTCCATTTTATTAATTTAAGACAGGGAAACAAAAAATCTCGGTATACTAAGGAAACAATCAATCATTTTCATCCAAACTTGAAATTTTTCCATATTTTCAGTTATCTGCAATCAATTTATTGGTTGTAACAACCTTCAAATCATCCATTTTAGCCCACATTCAAAATTATGACATAATGTTTTCATTTTATCATCTATAATATAAAATAATATCAAGTATATTATAATAAAGTGCTAAATACCAGTTTTTTATGACTCAAATAAATAAGGAAATGTAATTTTTATTTTCCCCATATTCTCTCAGGTTGTACTTTCTTCTAAATATTGGTCTCATTGGACCTTATATTGTGCAATTTCTCTATTTTTAGGCACATTCTATAATTTTCCAAAATTATAATAGGTTCAAACACCACAATTCCTAGATCCTGAACTGCAAAGCATTCGATTAAGTACATTTGTTACATCCGAAACATATTTCTTAAGTAAGGAAAAATTAAAAACATCATACATATTGGAAAATGCAGGAGGTAATGTCAAATGATATACCACTAGACTTATGATTTCAAAATTTTTAAATGGTTCTACATATCTTGGTGATAGCTTGGAAGACTTGTCAAACGTTATTGAACTCTTTTTGGGCTTAACCCTTAAGAAAACTTTATCTCCAAGTTAAAATTTTTTGTTTATTCATTTCAAATATGCATAGCTCTTACGTCTATCAGCAGCTTCTTTCAATCTCTCATGAATGAGCTTCACTTTTCCATTTCGTTAACATTTCAGGGCCCACTAACACTCTATCTTTTGTATTATCCCAATTGATGGGAGTTCTACACTTTCTCCCATACAACGCTTCAAATGGTGACATTTTTAGCGATGAATGAAAATGTTGTTATAGGTAAATTCCACCAATGGAATATATTCTTCCCACTTGTATTTCTGATCCATGCAATACATCCTGAGCATATCTTCCATCACTTGGTTTTCTCGTTCGGTTTGACCATCGGTTTCTAGACGGTATGTTGAACTAAAATTTAGTTTTGTTTCCAAAGCTGGAATTAATGTTTGTCAAAATCTAAATTTCATCCTTGGATCCGTATCCAAAATTATTAACTTCGAGACTCTGTGTAATCTTAAAATTTCATGCACAAACCATATTACAAATATGGATGAATCATCTTTTAAATTTTCTAGTATACATTGAGCTACTTTTGTTAAATTTTCAACAACAACAAGAATCATGTCATGTTTAGTTTTTGAAATTAGCAAGATTCTGCATAAAATCCATGCTAATAACTTGCCATTTATATTACTGAGAATGTTGTGAGGATACAAAAGACCAGCGGGATGCATGTGCTCTTTTTTTATGCATTGACATTCAAGACAATAAGAAACATAGTTTTTCATGTCTTTTTGATTCCCTTCTAGAAGTAATATTATTTTTTTATCATGCAAGCATTTTTTCACTCTTGGATGTCCTGAGTAAGGATAATCATGGAATTATTTCATGACTTTTATCCTTAATTCATTTCCCAAAGGTACCTAGACTCTACCTTCATTGTGAAATTTAAATCTATCATACCTTCTATCCTAAGGATCTGCTCTTAATGAATCCTTAACATGATGATAGTATGAATCGGTTAACATTTTTTTTTATCTCATCCTTGAATTGAGTCCTAAGGGTCCTAATCATGGAAACATGCTTCCGACAACTTAGTGCATTTGTCACTCTATTCTCTTTTCCTTTTATGTAACTTATATCAAAATCATACTATGATAATAATTCAAGCCACATACATTGTATTGCATTCAAGTTAGGTAGTTTGAAGATATAATTCAGACCTTTGTGGTATATTTTTAGTTCGTAATGATTTCCCAACATGTAATGCCTCTAAAATTGTAATGTGTGCACTATGGCAGCAAGCTCTAGATCGTGGGGAGCATAGTTCAGCTCATGTAACATTAATTTTTTTCTCGTATGTAATCACATGGTCATTTTGTAGAAGTATTCCACCCAAACCTTCACTATGGAGGCATCTGTTACCATAGTGAAGCTTCCATTGGGATCAGAACCTTCAAAATAGGTGTTGTAGTTAATTTCTCCTTCAGCAAGTTAAATATATTCTCACATGCATCAGACCAAAAAAATTCTTATCATTTTTGTGAAGTGATGTTATTGGAGCAAAACTCTTAAGAAGTCTTTCTAAAAAATTCTCAAGAATCTTCTAACTTCATGAACATTTTTAGAGTTGGTCATTCTATTATAGCCTTGATTTTTTATGGATCTACAGATATTCCTTATTTTTTATGATATGACCAAGGTATTGCACCTCATTTTTATAGAAGGAACATTTAGAAAATTTTCCATACAATTTCCTTTTTCTAAGTATGTCCATCACTATTCTCAAGTTCTCATTATGTTCTTCCATGTTTTTGGAATAGATCAAAATGTCATCCAAGAAAACCAACACAAACTTGTCTAAGTAATCTTGAAAAATATTATTCATTAAGTTCATGAATGCAACAGGTGCATTCATGAGTCCAAATGGTAATATTGTGAACTCATAATGACCATATCTTTTCCTAAAGGAATTTTTGTGTATGTCTTCATCTTTTATTCTCAATTGGTGATAACCTAATCATAAATCAATCTTGGAATAGACTGATGCATATTGCACCTAATCAAAGATATCATTTATCATTGAAGAAGGATATATTTTCTTAATTGTTGCTTTGTTAAGCATACATCGAGTCAATGCATAACCTTAGTGTTCCATATTTCTTTTTAATAAAAATGATTAGTGCTCTCCAAGGAGACACACTTGGTCTTATCAATCCTTTGGATAAAAAATCATGCAGTTGTGCATTAAGTTCCACTAGTCTAGTTGTATTCATTCGGTAAGGATGCTAAGAGATAGGTTCCATTCTAGGTTTGATATCTATTATGAAATAAACTTCACGTCTCAGAGGGAGTATAGGTAACTCCTCTAGAAAGACATAATTGTATCTTTGTAACAGCGGATAGTCTGTTAAATAAGTATTATCATCTTCTTTGAAATATTATATTTTTATTACATAAAGCACGTATCCTTTGTTCTTAACCTTTTTGAGTTGCATTACATAAATCTAACTAACTTCTATGTTTGTTTTTACACCTTGAATGATTGTTGTTTTCTATAGGTCATCCAAGAATCTAATTTTTTTCAAAATAGTTCACATTTTCTTTGTGTTATGACAAGACATTTACTCCTATAATAAAATCATACAAACCTAAAGGAGCTACGCATGAATCTAATTTTGTGGTAAAACTAGGAAGCTCCAATGCTACATCAAATACAAATTGGTTTCTGTGTGGAAAAAATTGTTCTGTATTGTATAGTTTATGATTTCTTCATATAACCAATTTTTTTTTTTTAATTTTTTAGCTAACTTATTTTAATTGAAACATTCAATAACACCAAAGTAATAAAAAAATAGTTACAAGTAGTACATATAACTTACCTGGTACTTCAATAGGTATGGCTTGCTTTTTAGCTTGTCTATTTTCTACTACAACATGAATTTGATGTTGAAGTTTGTTCTCTTTGTTCCTCAAAGGATGATTGTTTTCATAGTGATCACCACCAAAATTGAAGAATCTAGTAAAAAGTCCTTTTATTTTGGTTTTGTTTCAATTTACTTTTGGACTATTCTGTCTAGTTTTCTTAAAATTTGTAGCAAGCTTTGTTGGTATTTTTTTCCATTTTTGAATTTATTTACATTTTTGAATTTATTTACAACCTTTTTCCACCAAATTTTCCTTGGTGCAAGTGGTGATGGTGAACTGAAAATTTTCTTTCTTTTCTCATCCTTGTGAGCAGATATAGCTTGTAGCTTCTTCTCTTAGTAGATGGCCTTTTCAAATACTACCTCCATGGTCAAAGGACCATGTACATCCACTTCCCCACGAGTGATGGGATTAATTCCCATTAGGAAATTTCTTATACTGAGAACTTCTTATCAATCGGTATTGAGGAACATATCTTATAAGCTTTGTGAACTTTTCCCAATACTCCGTTAGAGTCATCTTTCCTTCAATTAAGGTATAGATTTCAGACATCTATTTTTCATAATACAATTGTGGCAACCATCGTTGTCTTAAATAGAATTTAAACTGGTCCCAGGTTATATTGGTTATAATAACCCCTAGTTCCACCTTTCAGATATCCCACCATGAGTAATCCTCATTTGAGAGTTGATAAGCACCACAAAAACCTTAGTTTATTTATAAAATTTCCTTTATGTGAAACACTTCTCCATCTCGATGATCAATTCTCGGCTCGATCACCTAGATTCGTCCCGTTAAATTTTAGTGGACTAATATGTTTGATGTTGTTTGACAATTTTGTTGCAAAATGAGTTCTTTTGTTTTAAGGTTGGTTATGATATGTAGCATTAGGATTTGTTGTGTTAACATTTACAAAGTGTTAGCATCCTAATTGCAACATTAGTGTTTTGATTTGGAACATTAGGTTACACTCGAGATTGGGAATTGTTGCCACTATCGGTACTACTCTTTTCAACCAAAATATGTTGTTTAAGAACAATTATACAATTGTGAGTTTCTTGCATGACAACAAGTATCTCGTCTAATTTTTGAGTTTTTTCGGATTTAGCCCCAACAAAGGTTGATTGTTTACGAGAACTTCCTCTTGTCTTAATAATTTTTTTTGTTAGAAAATAATAAAACCTATTGTTAGTGTAATGACCCATTATGTCTAAGATATGTAAACCTTCACTCACGATACCTTAATGTAACACCCATGTTATAATAACTCCAAATTAAGGTATTTTTTTCTTTTAAAATAAACCCCTTAACCCCATTTCATGCCTTCAATAATTTTAACTAGCAAAAATTATAATCCAGCAATAAATATATTTTATAATCCATATGATAACATCATAACCATGTGTAGTTGTAAAGGTCAATTAGATCTACCCGATCCCCTTTATCATCACTCTATTTAAGTGTGCATAACTTGTATGCAGTTGGTTAACCTATTCATTTAGGTTTGAGAACTAATGCAGTTCCAAGTTTCTTCGATAATTATTTAAGCGAGTTTCTTCCAAAGCATCTCACACCATTCTTAGGAACTCGATGAAATGACAATGTATTTAGCTAGTACACTACTTAGGCCAAATTTTTCAAGCTATGATTTGCATGCTTAGTTTCATGACCACACATAATACAAACAAAACTTATCTCATCACTTTGCACACTCATCTCTACACAGTTATCTCGATCACATCACTCTAATTACATGTTTAGTTCATCTATAAAGAAGGCCTATAATCTAGGTCTCACCTCTCAACTTGAGAGTACAATGTGAGTCCCAACTTAGGACACCTATGGGAAAGATAATGATTACTTAATGAATTCTATCAATAAGTAATTATTACCCTTCCCGTAGCCATCATAAGATGGTATGGATAGAGTTAAATCACGCAGATAGGCATTTCATAATACAATTATCTTATTACAAGGTAGAATTCATTGTTAAGAGACTAAGTCAAGTTACATGTTTAACGAAAAGGTCTATAGTAACTTACTAGTTACTATTGTATGAAGTGTCTAACTTCAGTAATGTCACCTTTTAACTTGAGTTGTTAGGAATAGTTTATTTTAACTATGTCACTATAATTTGATAACGATCCGTCCCATTATGGTTGTATCGTAAATCCATCATAACATTAATTATTATTAACTATATCTTTAAGAAAGAGATACAATATTTTTAAGCAATTAGGCCAAGTCTAATATTAACGATAATCGAAATGTATCATTCATATTTCATATTACTAATTTATTCAAGGTATAGTAATTTTGCACCTTGAAATCATTATGTTGTTTAATAAGTTATTGTCATAAAGGTACAACTAGTCAACAATGTACATTTAGAGTTGTACTTCATAATGAATTAATTGTTTAATTAATCTCTTTACCATCAAGTTAAGGAAATATTAATATTTCATAACTCTTCTTCTCTATCCAAAACACATTATTATTTAACTCATTATTTTAGCATATAAATGACGATGTCATTGATATATTTGTAATAAGTTTCATTCAAAAAGGTAGAATAGTAATTGTCGTGAAGTACAATTATTTTAATCAAGTACAATTTTCATAATCATCTTCAAAATACATACCATTATTAGAAACAAACGTAAATCATCATTACAACTCATAAGATGTAATCAAATAATAAATGTATTTATTAAAACCCATTAAGGATAAATTCTTATTTCGTAAGGTATTACAATAATTTCATATCAATACAATTGGGCCATTACCTTATGAATTATGCAAAATCATAATTCTCTTTTCAAATTGAATATAATAATCCAAAATATGGATATTCAAATAAAATCTATATCTGAAAAACAAATATGTACAATCATCACATGAAAATCATGTGTGTAATAAATCAATTAAAACCTCATAATAACTAATCCAACATGTTATCTGTAGGATAAAAATAAATTATATACATGGTCAGTTCATCGAACTAACATGGATTAACAACTCTCTATCTAGTTGTTTCATTACGAAATAATTGAGCATCTACTATTTTATTTAATGAAAATTAAACAAGTATCATGTCAAGTAAACATGTAAACTATAATGAAGTGATCTAATAATGTAAACCAATTTTCTATCAACAACTTGTAAACATCCACAAGTTCATTAAGTCTCTAACATGTTGACTTCATTTAAACTCAAGTCACATCAACCAAAACAATATTCTTTTCATAAAACAATTAAGTAATGCACTTGCACCCAATATACATTTATTACAATTCAACATGCTTGTCATTTAAAGAATTAGAAAGGAGAAAGAAATTCTTTCTTCAAGACTAATGTTGTCAATAATCAACTTAAGCACAACAACAAATTGATAAACAATCTTCTTTTACCTTCTCCAATTAATTGACAAAACAATTAATGTCATAGTTATCTATAATAAACATTTGTATCCTTTTTCATCAAACTTAATATATTGCACAATCAAAATTTTAATTCACAAAAGGTTAATAATCAAACATCCTTTTCATGCAAGTAGCAATCATTATCTTACATAGAATACCATTATCATGATAATCATAATAATAATAATGCATTTGGCAACTTAGTCAAGTGGTTAAGTAACAAAATTTTATCCACACCCTATTGCATTTACATGCATGCTCTTCCAAACCATATCATTCCGAGAAAATTAGTTTACTCGAGACAATAAGTATCAAGAATTCTCAAGTCACCATTTGGGCAGAGTTCCGAGTTAAGTGGATATGATTTTGGAACCTTAATAAATTAAGTAAGAAACCCGAGAATTTATGCTCAAGAATAGAAATGTACCTAAGGTATTATAATCTCGGTGAATACCATTGAACAGAAATGACTTCACGGTATGATAAATAAAGTGAAGGAATGAACTCTTGAGAAGAGATGCATGTACTCAAGGTGACAATAGTTCTACCCAACCCAATAAAAATCAAATACGCATTGAGTAAAACAAGTTTCCACCGATTTGGTATGAAACCCGGATAAGAATATAAAATTGATAGAGCCAAAGGAACACATAGAATAATTTAGTCACAATATGATTTCATTTAAAACAAAATGATAAAATATTAACTATGCAGGTCTATAATGAGACCTAATCGACACAACCAAACATATCAACCAAAGATAAATCATACCCTTAAGAGAATTTACCTATACCGATTTTTACTCACATAACCATCTTACCTCATTCATCTACACATAAATTTTTTTCTTGCAGGGTCTTAGAAGACCAATAAACACAATCCTTTATTTAAAATTAAAAAACCACAACGTATAAACTCCATTTTTATCATTCAAAGACCCAGGGTAAGGGTTCTAGTTTTACTAGTTTCCCTGAATATTTTCAAACCCAAAACCGCATGAAAACTTAAAAAAAAAAAAAAATCTTTAAGTAATCAACCCATAAGTCATTTAATCATTTAGAAACAAAATAACAAGATAAAGACAAGAAAATCCATTCCTGTAAAGGAAAAACCTTCTGTGAACTTTATCACTATTTTCCATTGAAAACTCCCCATAGTTTTAGAAATAAATTCCAACGTCTTTCTCCAACAACCCAACAGAATTACGACCTAGATTCGAAAAATAAAACCTGAAAACCCAAGTAAAATAACATTTTAATAATGTGAAATCTGCCATTAATAGTTCCCATAAAAATCTCAACAAAAATAGCTCATTAAAACCTCATGCAAAGTTTGAACCAGAATGGATCTCAAGCGGCCAAAGAAGGAGCAGGAAATAACCATCAACAATAAAAATGAATTCCCAAAATGCATGCAAGGTAGCTTCCTCTAGAAGCTTCTTGAGTTTCTCAAGAACAATAAATGCCCATTAAGTTTTACGGGTGCCATGTAGTGGCCTATCCAAACTTGCCATCGCCATCTACAACTTCCCTCCAAAAATAGCTTAGTGGATTTTACGAGTAGTCAAAGAGATTCCAAAAACAATTAAGACCTTAAGTATTTTACGGGGTTGGTTAATTGACCAATTGAATTATCAAACAAAAAAATGTAATTTGAGTATGGTCGAAGACCATATTGCTAATCAAAAGCAAATAGAATTCAATGATGTATGGTCTAATACCATATTACTAACTAATGATAAAATGAAAATCACTTTAGCATTCGACCATTTCATTACCCAATGCCAAAGGAGTATGACCATATCATCTTTTCAATAAAATGTCATTTACCATGCCTTTAGTATTCCTCGCTATCTTAAAACAACTACCATGTTAAATGGATTTAATCATTTAAAACAACCATATAATTCCTTTCCTTATGGTGTTAGACCATCATGATCAATCACTTGGCATTGAGCCACGATCATTCAAAGATAATCATCAAACTAGATAATTTCAATACACTACATTGTGATAAATCCGATCATCAATTGAACAATATATGAGCTATGTTTTAATCCATTTATTAAATTTTTAAAATATGTCAAGTAAATAATCGAATACTAATAGAATTGATATATTCTTACCTTTTAATACTTTGCCAAGTCCATACTTTATAAGTAATATATTTACATTACTTTTATACGAGATAATTAAGTCAATTCAATAATGTTTACCTTGACTATTCCAAACTTTACTTGTCCCTTATTGAAGGCCTTCATAATACTTTACGGTCTATGACCATCGTAATGCCAAAAGAAGGCCAAGTATTTTTAAACAACCATCATTATTTATAATTACCAAAATAATACATTACAACTATGTACATATTTACCCTATTTAGCAAATCATTATTTCCAGCAAGAAAAATGAATCAGATTATCATTAAAAGTTACATCAACCAAATTATACATCAATGCATTGAAATCATCACACACAACAAGGTAAAGTAAACTCATACATCCTAGCAAAGAAAAAATAAGTTCTAAATGCCAAGTACTTCATGAGTTCTTGGCGAAAAGTGTTGCTATGTGGTTGAGCTTACAACTACATGTAAGTATGCTTATCATTTTCAAGAAACTTATATGTACGTACATTTAGTTGCAACATCTTCCGAGTAACATTTCCTATCCTCTTATCCTCATAATCCACTTCACATATTATAAATTAATCTTAAGACAAAACAAAATGAAATTGCGGGATGTGACATAATTATTTATATTTTAGTTTACTTTTCTATTTGTTATTTTAGATTTTCTTTAATTTAAATGTTTTCTATTATACCATTCCGCTCCTATAAATGCTTTGATGATTAGGAATTGCTTATAGATGGTATATCAAGGGTGTAGTTTGATTCCAATTCTATTATAGTTACCATTAAGCTCACAAGAAAGTTCCAAAGAGATTTTATTATTCCTAAAAACATAATTTAGAAAACAACACCCATCCAAAAAGGTATTAAGCCTTATATAAATTAGGCAATTGCCTTGGTAGCCAATAGTTAGGGACCCCTAGATCTACATATTTTTCTTATTGTCAGTTACTTTAAGAACTTACCATTAAAACAATGTACTTATAGATTCAATATTAATCTACCCATTTATTGATATTATTATATAGTAACATAAATTTCACACATACACATAAAAGGTGTTATAATACATTTGCAAGTAAAAACAAATGTGGAATATTTATGAGCTTGTATGATTTTTTTGTATTGTTACCCATTTACGAATGCAACTTTAGAGTATGCAGGTGTGTAATATTTCCTAGGAAAAAGTTCATGTATTTTTATAATGTTGTTAGTGTAGCCAATAGAGGTGAGTATATTAGCCTATAGATGTGAGTATATTTAAAGGAAAAAGATATTTGATTCATTATTCCTTATTTTTGGGGGAAATGTCTATTATTTTTAATGGAGGAATTGGTAGGCTTAGTCCAAATACCACTCTTCAAAAAACCATGGGAGTTACAAAAGAATTTTTATTACATTGCAAATAAATGGTGTTTTTCGCAAGTTTGAGTTCCATCACCTACTTGATATAGATAAATCGGACTTGCAAGAAACTTTGTTTGAAAAATTATAATTTTTGAATTATGAGCACCTCCTACAATTAATTCTCTCCATCCATGGAATATTTCTTGTTCTTATATGATAATTGTATAATATATTTTTATTCTTTTTATATACAAATTTCTCTAAGTTTGTGACTTATTATGATCCTGATGTAAATTTTAAAATACGAGAATGAAGGAAACTTATATTTATTTACTTGATGGGAAAAAATCATTAACTAAAATTGTGAGAAGGGAGTCCACTCCAATTATTTTCTAGGGTGCTCCTATCATTTAATTTGAATTTGCATCCATTCATCAACAAATTAAATTTGGATACCAAATCCTCATACAATGTGATTATTTAGCCAAACATAGAATTTTCCTTTCATATAGACAATCTAAAGTATTAGAGGAGAATGAATACATATTTAATGTTTATCATTACAATATTTATGTAAATTCTATGGGCAACAAATATGTATCCATGTATATTGTCTTTTGAATCTTTGAGCAACCTTGTGGATTTAATTTTGTAAATATTGGTCTCGCATTTTTTCCTTTGCAACAACGAGATCATTTTTGATTGGTTGTGTGCTGAGAGTTATTGTTCCCTAAGTTTTGATCTACTTATTGAATTTTTTTTGTAGTCTCACGATTTTTATCATCAATATCCAAATATTTGTAAATATCTTCAAGAAAGAATAAAGAGAGGCACTAGAATTTCAAAGGAACTTCTTCCCCATCTCCAAAACATGTAATTAATTTAACAAAAATAATTTTTTTGTAAAAACTTAATTATAGAGTAACTTAATGAAAAAATGATATACAAGTGCTAAGTACAATATAACACAAGAAATAAAGCATACAAAGTGAAAACTCTAAGCAAGAGGTATAGAAATAATAACTTAGTTTATTTTTGTTTGATGCGGGACTAATACAAACTAGGAAAACTATTGAATAAGAGGTGAACAATATCGTAAATTCCCAGGACAAATTGTACAACTCACATGATTAATTTGGAATGGGGCACCTAGATCGGGGTAGGGGTGCCTAAGCACTGATACTATTGTTGGGAACCCATGTCTCGTGAAAATGGTCATAACCTTTTTTACAATGTCACATGAGTGTCACAAATATTCTCTATTGATCGCTTTGTATGTAGCTCCTTAATCACCGAAGGTACATGTAACCTACAAAATAGAAGTTCACCTGCAAAACCCATAAAACCACATCAAATCCAAAAATAAATATGTAATATAGGGAGTCAGAATGACCCCAACAATCACCCTGAAAAAGTGAACTTACGAATGAGTGTTGCACTACATCTTAGACTCCATGTAGTTCTTGTGAGTGTGTGTAAGGATTGTTCCCTAGGATGCCCTAGTGAAAGTTACACTTGATAATGGGCTAGATTTTCTAGATAATACAAATGTGTGTACAAGATATAATGAGCTTCCCCTTCCTATTTAGTGTATGAAGAAAATGCATTCCCTTGTCCCTTGAATGAATGCCAAATGGATGCTTTGAAGTGCTTTAGGTGTCTTTTAAGTGCAAGATTAGGTGATAGTAATATTTCTTAGAGTTTGGTCCCTTATTTTTAACACATAGCTATGTATTTATATGATTTCCTTGTTTGAATTTCATAATTGACAACTGGAAGGCCAACCCATAAGTGAAAAATATGCCCAAAAGATAAAAGAGACCCAAAAGGAGTGAGTAAGATAGAAAAGGGTCAAAGGCACCTAGAGGGGATAAGATCACCTATGAATCATTGGCTTGGCTAGGCGATGGTATCGAAGTCATAAAATATAAAAAATTAGAGATATGACTGGGTTGCATGGTGTGTAAGACCAAACAGGAAACCAGAAACACAAAAAATAATCCAAAGAAAGTTGTCAATTACTAGTTTTCTTGATTAGGAATCATATGAATGCTAGTATGTGTTTAGGACCTAGAAATGTACCCAAGTGTGTGATTTTATGTCTACATTTCCCCCACTTTATGTTTTTGAGTGAATACTTGATAACATAAAGTAGATAAGAGATGTGTACCTTTTGTTCATGTAGAGTGTGATGGCGATAGCATGTTGAAGAGACAAGTGAAGCATGGTATAATGTAAAGAGTGAAGCGTGGATACTATGAAAGGAGAGTGACCCAAGAGGTGAAGCATATGAGATACTTTGCACTTTTGTGTGTGTTTGAATTCACTTTTTTTAGGCTGGTTATTGTTGTGTATTAAAGACAGACCTACAAAATAAGGGTGAAAGAGTAGTCAAATTCATGTATATGAAAAATATGTGTAAAGTATGCAAACGTATGTAAAAGGAAGGTGTGCACTTGATGTATAAGAGTGTAAAAGGATAGAGAAGTTTCTTGAAAACGTTGTGAATAATTTTTTTGGGCAAATTCACGTCAATGGCGAGTTTTTTGGGAGATCTCATGCCAAGCATAAGTTGTTGTGTGATCTCACACCAATGAGAAAGTGTTGGGGAGAGAGGTCTATTATTACTCTCCTTCCATGACTCTACCAAATGAGCACCACAACAAATGGTACGTCTCTTTTTTGTTCTTGTTGTCCCAAATTAGTTCCGAATGTACTGATTATTCTGATTGAAATGGAGATAGCATGCATTCTATTGTTGGAGGATTGTGCATGTACTGTAAAAAATAATCTAAATACTTATTTAAAATATATTTATATGAAAAGATGACCTTAGTTGCTCCATGAAATAGGCGCCCAAGGGAGTAAACATGTGCTTAGGAATTGCTATCTAGTACTGGGCATTGGTGTCTGTACTGTGTTGAGGACCCAAGTCATATTTTTTTATTTGTATCTTGTGATGATTATGTACTATGCATATTTGAACTATAGTTATGAGATGATGTAGGGGTGATTTATTCACCCAATGTATGCCCCCTTATTTGGGGTGCATGTGATAAATGTAGTAGTGTGCGGCCCAAAAGAGATGACTCAATGTTAATATGAAATTTTATCCCTATAAGGGGAGGGGATGTGCATGGTAGAAACAACAACACGTGCAAAAAAAAGTGGCTAGAAACATGTGTTAATAGAAAAAAGTGCAAAGAATGAAATGAAAGACAATGTAACCAAATAAATGTGCAAAAAAGTAGATTGTGAAAAGCGGGTTTCATACATGGGAGATCGCTCACAACATCACAAGAAAATCAAGTCGAAGCAACCAAAATCATACAAATATCATACAATACAAAGGGCATAGCCCGCAAACAATAACATATAATAGAAAAACGTGTCAAGTAAGGTGTTTCGACTCAACCATGGTGGTATATAGTCATGTAATGTAAATGCTACACATGAAGCACCCATTAGCATGTTAGAAAGATAAAAAGTAATTCAAAACATGTATATATATTGATGGATAGTAGTGTGTTATAAATTATAAGTAATACATAATGAAACAATAACACCTATAATGTGTGAGAGTGTGAAATGTAGATGCCCCCAGGAGCCTTGGTTGGGTGGTAAAAGGTACAATGTCAAGCATCATTGCAGCATGTAAAAATTTGTAAGAGGTCTGCATTCACAACTAGAGATCAAGTGAACGTGCATGTGTATATGATAAAGATAATGACATACCGAGTATATCCGAATAACATAGTAAGTAAAGTGTGATCATGTAAGTAGTATAAACAAGAAAGAGAAAATGCAAAGAAGATATGCAAATGTAGTGAATGAGTGTGATGGAATAGTATGAAATGTGTGAATGGGATATGAGCAATGTGCCCCCAAGTGGATGTGTATGAGATGGGGTTCATTTATAAAATACCCCTCAACAATCAAGAATCAACCATAAAACAAGAGTGCATCATCGGGAGATGGTTTGAAAATGTGCGCTAGAAAGATAGATCATGAAGCATAGAGCGTAAAAATTGAATGTGGTGAGTTTTATTTCAGATTTATACCCTTAGTATTCTAGCATGAACCGTGGAACTAGATTGCGTCATAGGGTAATGAGGATAAAAAGCATGTATCAAAGTGTGTAGGAGTTCTTAGAAAGATTTAGACATAGAGCACAAAGCATAAAATGTAGTAGTAGACATTAGAGATAACGGATAGTGATGGAAGGGGGAAGAGAGCATGATGTCCCACAAGTGTGCCAATGATGGATATCTATACGGTGATGTGAGGACCATGCCATGGTGGCGAGTTTGAGATGTGTCCCGACCATAAATACAAAGATTAGCTTGTTTGAAAAAGTGAATTGGATGTGAAAATGGAGTAGGTTGGAGAGCGATCTTGAATGGTGGTAGCTTATTTGGAATTGATAATGTTGTAGAATACTTGAGAGGGGAAGGGGATAAATTGATTCTTAGAGGAGGTTTCTTAGTTGGAGTTGGTAACACTATAAAAGACTTGATATGAGGAGGAGATGGAGGACGGACCTTGAGAGATGGTCTATTAGTTGGAATGGATTAGATAAGTGACTCTTAACTTACGAGTAAGAGGAACATTGGAAATGATGGAATGATTCTCATTGGTCATATAAGGAGAAGATTTAGGACCCCATTGAGATTTTACAATTTATGAGACGAGCATGTAAAAAAATGTTGTGCATCAAATGAGATAAAACCTTGATGCTCAAGGTGCTTGATTATTCTTTTTAAAGCATAACAATCATTGTCATTATGTCCATTAAGTCTATGATAATTACAAAATGAGAGACCTTGATATTTGGCAAGACGATAAGGGGGATAAGCAGTGAGTAGTTGGAAAATTGATCAATTGGTGATTGAGGAGATTAGAGAGAATATCATATTGCTTAGCATTGAGATCAAACTTGAGAGGTGGTGCTAGTGGTAAGAATTGAGGTTCACTGATATGAGCACATGTAGAAGACATAGATGTAGGATGAGATGTAGAAAAATGACTAGCATCAGATTGACAAACAACCTTAAGATGTTGGATTTTAGTTGTGAGAGATGTGATCATGGATTCCATAGCCTGTTTTTTATCTTAAAGTAAAGAAAGTAAAGCTTGACTTGACTTGCGAATGGATTGATTAACATTAAGACTAATAAATTCAATGGAAATACGATCGAAGATGGTACTTACTTGTGAAGGAAACATATCGCTAGGGAGATACATAGTGTCTAGGATTTTCTAGAGAACATTGTTCAATGTGAGTGCATTTGAAGCGGTGACACGGGGAGATTTGAGAAAACTTAGGAGCTATTAAGGAAATAAATGTACAAAATAAGGATCCAAAAGATTAATCATGAGTGGGGTTCACCAAAATGATTCAACAAAAATAATTTTTTTGTAAACCCTAATTGCAGAAGTAACCGAATGTAAACAATGAAATACAACTGCTAAGTACAATATGACAAAACCAATAAAGCATACAAAGTGAAAACCCTAAGAAATAGGTATAGAACGAATAACTTAGTTGATTTATTTTTATCTGGGACTGGTATAAACTAGGAAAACTACGACCTGGGAGGTGAATAGTGTCAGTAAATTCTTAGGAAAAAATTTGTAACTCGTGGATTAAACTAAACAGGGCGCTAGACTAGGGAAAGGGTGCCTAAGTTACATAGATCGCTACTTTGGGTTCCCGTGTCTACTACAATGGCCAAAACCATATGTTTACAAAGTGTGTTGCACAAGTGTCACAAATATTCTCTATTGATCACATGTATGTTTCTCCGTAAACGTCGAAGGTACCTGTAACCTGCAAAATAGATATTCACCTACAAAACCCACAAAACCACATCAAATATAAAAAATTAAGATGCAATATAGAGATTCGACTTACCTAGCGGTCACATGATAGAGTGAACTTACGAATGAGTGTTGTACTACATCTCAGACTCCATGTAGTTCTTGTGATTGTGTGTAAGAATTATGCCCTAGGATGCCCTAGTGCAACTTGCACTTGATAGCGGGATAGATTTACTAGATAATGCAAATGTGTTTATGGAATAAAATTAATTTCCCCTTCCTATGCAGTGTATGTAGAAAATGCAGTCCCTTGTCCCTTGAATGAATGCCAAATGGATGCTTTGAAGTGCTTTAGGTTTCTTTTGAGTGCAAACTTAGGTGATATTCATAATGCTTAGAGCTTGGTACCTTATTTTGAATGCATAGCTATGTATTTATATGGTTTCCTTGTTTGAATTTCGTAATTGAAAATTGGAAGGCCAACCCATAAGTGAAAAAGATGCCTAAAAGATAAAAGAGACCCAAAAGGAAAGAGTAAGATAAAAAAGGGTCGAGAGGCACCCAAAGGGAGCAGGAGCGCCCTGAGAGCTTCTATCCTATCTAGGTGCTTTGGTGTCTTTAGTCATAAAAGATAAACATTTAAAGCTCGACTAGGTCAGTAGGTCTGTTAGACCAAATAGAAAACAAGAAACATAGAAAAGAGGCCAAAGATAGTCATTAATTACTATTTTTCTTGCTTAGGAATCATATGAATGCTAGTATGTGTTTAGGACCTAGAAATGTACCCAAGTGCATGATTTTGTGTCTACATTAACCATATGCATATAATGTGTTGGCCTTCTCTTTAGATTGTATACCTTTGATGCATCCTTCCATTTTCATCGTCCTTCATCCAACCCTATGATATGGATAATTTGATGGTGACGTTGTATTACAAGTTTTGTATGACTATTACATGATAATACATTTCCATAAAAACATTATATTTGTGTCACATCTAGCATTTCTTACACCTCAAGTGCAACTACTAGTTATAAAACTAACATGATCAATTGTGTAATGTATGAAAATGGTCAAGCATTTAACAAAGTGAAAAAACAAGGGGAGAAGAGAGAAACCTTGAGAAATATAAATTTAAAATAGAGGTAAAAAGAGATAGGGCCCACATGAAGAAGAATGAAGGGTTGAAAAGGGGAAAACAAAGTCAAAAGGTGACAAAGACATAAATAAACAAGTTAAAGATCTAGAAATATGTAAAAACATGCCAATAAAATCATACCTTACACCAATTATTAATAAACATATAAATACATTTGCATCATAATAATTATAAGATTGTACATATATTTCCATGATACTCTCTTTTTGGAATGGAGATTTCCAGATCCATCATATTATATAAAAATACATGGACAAATTTTTAATTCAATTAATTATAACAATTTTTTTATTAGATAAGGCAAAAAATAGGGATCATCTCCTGGGGCCAGAACAAAAGAGAGGAACACAACCAGAAACAAAACAGAAAGAAAAACCTAGAAAGGGGTCCCAGAGAAATGAGTTAAATAGGATTAACTCTTACAATGCAGGATCTGGACCCCCAAAAGGAAAAAAAGACCTAGAAAAAATAGGGCACCACAGTTCGCCCGTAGTCCGCACAAAGTTCAGAGACCAACAAAGCCTCCACAACAAACAAAAAAACCCCGAGGCCCCATACCAACAACAGCCGACCAGGAGTCTAGAACCAACCACCACCTACTCCTCCTCTGAGCTGCTAATGTAAAGGTTGAATCTCCTCCTTTTCTTTTCCCCTTCGATCTCCTCCACTCTGTCAAGCAACACTTTGACTGATTTCTGACTCCTTCATTATGTGTTTTATCTGGACCTGATCATGACCATCTTCTTCTAAATGTTGATGATGTTCAAGATGGACTCCCTTTTCCCCTCATTCATGTCCTCCATAGCTTTAAGGACCACCTCTAAATACACCATCTTCTGATCCATTCTTCAAAAATAATGGGGTAACCCACACATTCATTCTTCTCGAAGCATCTTGGCTTCCCCACCACCTCCCTCATTTTTGTCTCTATCTTTTCATCCCCACAGAAATACCTTTACCCTCTTTCATTTTAGTAAGACACTCCACCAAAGTAATGTCATCTTCCTCGTATTGATCCTCCATGGTGGGTATTAGGATTAGGAAGATGACATTACTTTGGTGGAGTGTCTTATTAAAATGAAAGAGGGTAAAGGTACCCTAGGGGGATGAAAAGATAGAGACAAAAATGAGGGAGGTGGTGGGGAAGCCGAAGTGCTTCAGAGAAGAATGAATGTGTGGGTGACCCCATTATTTTTGAAGAATGGATCAGGAAGATGGTGTATTCGAGGTGGTCCTTAAAGCTATGGAGGACATGAATGAGGGGAAAAGGGAGTCCATCTTGAACATCATCAACATTTCGAAGAAGATGGTCGCGGATCAGGTCCAGATAAAACACATAATGAAGGAGTCATGAGAATCAGGTCAAAGTGTTGCTTGACAAAGTGAAGGAGATGGAAGGGGAAAAGAAAAGGAGGAGATTCAACCTTTACATTAGCAGCTCGCAGGAGGTGTAGGTGGTGGTTGGTTCTAAACTCCGGAGAAGAATTAGGCCCTCATGAAGGGGCAGCTCAGCTTTCTTATTCTAGAAAGCCATCGGCAAATTTGAGAGAGAGGTAGCTAGGAAAAAGGGAATACTGACCATAAACTTGTGTCGAACATGTTGAGGAAGGTCATGTGATGGGTATATATTTTTCTATACTTACCCTCCAGCAGTAATATATTTCATAACTTGAAGGAAAACATCCTTCCGACTCCAGGAATACACGATCAAGCAATACCATCAGTGAAGAAGAAACAAGTCTCCTTGCCAACAAAAAATTGCTCAATCTCGAGGTCTCTACGGGTTCTTTCCTTGTATATTTTTAACCCATCCATCTTCATATCAGTCACCCTGGCAATATTGGACTCCGAGACCTCAACCTCCACACCGCGGACAGTAAAAACCCCCTCTTTCCAAGCTAGGCTGAAGTCCTTGGATAGAGTAGGGTCGTGGCCATGTAATTTAGCAATAAAATTACTAAATCCACCAACTTTAAGCTTGTTCCACATATCCTTGTTGCTCTCTTCCATGTTCTGACTAGCGGGTTCCACACAGAATCCTGTTGCCACCCATTTGCACTTTGTCAAGGTTGTCATTCCAGCAAAAACTTTTCACAATCCACAAACTGTTCTCCCTATCAAAGTTTGAACTGGAACAATGATTTTTGTATAAGCTATCTTGGTACCTAAAATACTTTCCCCCACTCGTGCCAAAGCATCATTAATCCTAGCGCCTTCTATCCTTAATAATTTCATCATTAATATTAGAGGGTAATCTCTCCCCTTTGCACCAAATTTTGTACTCATTACTAAGGACTCCCACATTGGCCATCTTGTCCGCACATTTATTTCCCTACCTCAAAGTATGATTGATAGATATCTTGTCAAAAAAATTTAGCAGTTCCTTGATATCTTGAATGATATTTTTTAACGACCAGTTGATCTTACTCCTATTAAGAAGAGCATTTATAACAATTAAGGAATCACCTTCAATCTGAATGTCCTTAAGGCCTTTTTCCTTAGTGACCAAAATACCCCAAAGGAGGGCTCTAGCTTTAGCCATGTTATTAGTCTGTTTTCCCAGGGGACCAACATAGACAAATAATCAATCACCCTCACTATTCCTTAAGATACCCCCACCCCCGGCTTGACCAAGGTTCCCATTTGAGGCCCCATCAAAATTGATCTTGATTGTATTTCCCATAGGTCTAATCTAGTTTACATTCTTACCAAGGCTTTTGTTCTTGACCTGACTATAGGTGAAATTATCCAGGACTTCCTGCTCCCATTTCGGACAAGGATTTTTAGTTTTACCTTTAAATAGATTTTCCTTAATGGCTGCAAGGATTTTCCTTAATGGCTGCAAGGATTTTCCTTTTAGCCACCATAATCAGAGGTTTCTGATCTCTAAAAACACTATCATTCCTTATTTTCCACAACCCCATAAGAGATGAGGTAGAGAAATCTTCTAGGCCCAGGCTAGATAAGGAAACCTAAATGGGCTCTCCCATTGAGTGCAACAATCCTCCATATTCGAAGGCATAATCCATTGCATGTTGAAAAGTTCTGAAATCAGTGAGAAGACACCTTTAGAGAAAGGGCAATGTAAAAAAAGATGATTCACATTCTCTTCCCCTCTCCGACAAAGAGTGCACCTATTAGGGATCTGCATTCCTCTTTTTATAAGATTTTCAATTGTCAGGATTCTATTTTGAGCAGCCAACCAATAAAAAATATTGATCTTAGGGATCAAGTCCTTGATCCATAACTTACCCCAATACTCTTTTTGAAAATCTTTCTTGAAATGTAAGCTATAGGCTGATTTAAGAGAATAATTTCTGAGTCTTTCCCTTTCCAAATGATGGAATCCTCCTTGGTTTGGAATATGGGGATGTGGGATTCACGAGTTTCTTATTGATATCTTGAAAGGGTTTGATATCACCATCAAAACCCAGAGGGGGAACTATGGTTTCCCATTGGACCTCATCATCATGACTCCAGAAATCTCTTATCCATATTTTACCATTCTCCTCATAGAATTGAGCCACCTCCTTCCAAATTTCCGATAAGCTAAAGGGGATTCTTCTATCCAATTATCCCACCAAAATCTGATCTTGTTCCCCTTACCAATCTCCCATAGGGATCCCTTTGAGAGGATATATTTTGAATCCAACAGAGAATTCCAAAAGAAGGATCCTCTAGGGATATTTTCATGAGAGAAGAACAAGTCAATTATGCCTAAATTCTGCAGATATTTCTTTTTTATTATATCAATCCATAATCCTTCCTCTCTAGCAATTCTCCAGCTAGCTTTAGCAACCAAAGCTTTGTTCATGATAGGTATACTTTTTAGACCTAGATCGCCACACATCTTTGGCCTAGTGACCTTCTCCCAGGCCACCAGAGGGAATTTAAACTTTTCCGAGGCCTCAACCCTAGAGAAATCTCTTCTAAATTTTTTCTAGAGCATCAATTATTTTGGTCGGGAGCTTGAAGAGAGACATAATGAAAATGGGGACTCCTTGAAGAGAGCTCATAAGGAGTTGGATCTTACCCACCTGAGAGAGGAGGAGGCCTTTCCAGGAAGAAATTTTCTTATTAACTCTTTCTAACATGACATTCTAAATAGAGATGTCGGGATTTTTATGCATGAGAGGCATTCCTAAATAAGAATCCGGAAAACACTTGATTTTGCAACCTAGAATGCGAGTGAGCCTTAATTGGATTTGTTTATCCACATTAATAAAGAAAACCGCACTTTTGAGAAAATTAACCATCTCCCCGAGACTGACTCATAGTCCATGAGAACAACTTTGAAGTTGGTGGCTTCTTGTATAGAGGCCTTTCCCATCGAAGTTATCATCAACAAATTGATTGAGGCAGATCGTAGGGAGACCATTAGAAATCTTAATTCCCTGAATACTCCTAGAAAGTGAAGCTTTTTGCAAATTCCGCTCAAAGATTCAACCATTATAACATAGAGGAAAGGAGATAGGGGATCACCTTGTCTCAAGCCCCTACCAACTTTGAAGAAGCCCTCTCGGACTACCATTGACCAAGACCGAATAACTAGCAGTAGATATATAGGTCATAATCATTCTAACAGAGTATTATCAAAGCCCACTTTATTCAGGATGGCCCCAAGGAAAGACCATGTAATTCTGTCATAGGCCTTGTGCATGTCTAACTTAAGGAACATAGCTGATCTGTCAGAATTGACAATGGAATGGATGGCTTCTTGAATCACCACAATACTGTTAGTAATCTACCTTCCTGGGACAAAGGCACCTTGATTTTTAGAAATAAAATGGTCGAGAACCAATCGATTCGCTTGACCAAGATTTTATAACTCGTGTTACAGAGGTGATTGGTCTAAAATCTTTAACTTCATTGGCCCCTGCAATTTTTGGAATAAGGACCAAGAAATTATTATTAAGCTAGTTGAGGAGCTTCCCATTATTGAAGAAATCTTGGACCATTTCAATGACTTCTTTCTTAATCACCTTCCAAATTTTTGGTAAAAGAAAGCCTGAAAACCATCAAGCCCAGGCGACTTGTCAGGTTCCATATCAAAGACCACAAATCTGATTTCCTCCTCAGAAGGGATCCTTAAGAGCTCACGATTTTCTTCCAGGGAGATGACTTTCTGGAACAGGTTCAGGATATTGTTTTGATTCTGCTCTTCAATCCCCTGACCTTGCTGAAAAGATCCTTGAAATAGTTTATGATGACTTGGTTTATTTCCTTGCTCTCCAAGAGGATCTCACCATTCTCATTCTTAATTTCATTTATCTTGAGGAGGTTTTTCTGGGAGGTGGCTGAGAAGTGGAAGAATTTGGTATTCATGTCCCCCTCCTTAAGCCATTTCACTCTCGATTGTTGCTTCCAATAGACTTCTTCCTTTGCCAGAATATCATGATACTCAACTAGAAGATTTTGTTCCTGCTCCTTGAGCACCGGGTTGAGACCATCAAGATCAATAAGTTCCTCAATATTCCTTAAATCTTTAGCCAATCTACTTTTTTCCTGGAAGATGTTACCAAAGACCTCTTTGTTCCACTTTTTGAGGCAGCCTTTGAGATACTTTAATTTGTAACTGAGTCATGTAACTGGCTACCCCAAAGACCCCGATATTCCACCACTCTTGGATTTTATTGAAAAGATCAGGGTGATCTAACCAAATCTTTTCAAATCTGAAGGGTCTTGCTTTCTTGACCAGATTTAAACCCAGATTAAGGAGGATAGGGTTATGATCAGAACCAATTCTAGGAGAGACTTCAGGGAGTAGATTTGATTGATCATACAGAGATGACTTACAACAAACCTATCAAGTCTGATTTGGATGAGCTCAGTCCCAACTCTCCTATTAGCCCAGGTGTACTTTGAACCTACCAACTCCAAATCCACCAAACCATTATTATTAAGGAAATCAAGTAAGGTCCTCCATACTCTCAGTATAGGAAGTGTTGCCCTCTTTTTTTCCCCGAAGAAGGGGGGAGTTGAAGTCTCCTCCAATAATCCAGTCTTTATCTTTGAATAAATTCTTGAAATTAGAGAGATCTTGCCACAATTTTCTTCTCTCACTTACTAGGTTAGGAGCATAAATGTTGGATACATACCAAGATTTCTTAGAGGTCAGATTCGTAAAACACATAGCCACATGCCTCGGAGCCATGAGAATAGGAATTCCAATTATTAGTCCTCTAACAAAGTTAGATATTTGAAAAAACACTTGTGAGTTGTGTATATACTTATGTATACGTACATATTCGATGACAAGTACTTGCATAACAAAAATGTATGTTGGATATATAATATGAAAAGCAAAAACCTCTTATCAAACTACATTCGAAAATAAACTTGTCCAAATTTGATAATAAACATATTTGGCTAAAATCTATGTTGGAGTTAACAAAGCTGCGTAGAAAAGTTAAAATTAATACACATATTTGGAAGCTACTATTTTGTAAATGAATTCTTACAAAAATTGTAAGTCTTTTTAAAACTAGCAATCGTATGTGTACAATGCAATGTGAACGTTGAATGGTATATGTTATTTGATTTAGAGGGATAGTTATTACTTTTGTAGTTGATGTTGATAAGGGGTGTGATTGATTTTGTAAGTGTAGGAATATATATGAAACATTACATTTAAAGGTTTTATCTCTACATTTCAAATTTGTTACAAATTCGTACATATACATTTGCATATCTTATATTATGAGTAAAGTAGTAAAGTAGTAGTGGAGGTGCTATCAAAGTAGAGGGTAGTATTTACGATGGGTTGTTTTTGTTGAGTGATAGTAGTCTTGACTCCTCCTTTCTTCTTGCTCCAAGTGTTGGTATGTGTGCCATTTTTAGTACCTTTCGAATGAAAAAGGAGGGGAAATACACATATTGGCAAGCGAGGGAGCGAGGGAGAAAGCTGTGAATGTCAGACCTTGCCTTTCATTGGTTCTAATGTTGACAGTTGCTCTATGCAAAGTAAGTCCTTGGGACTTGTGGATAGTTAATCCCGTGCCATTTTAATTGGCAATTATCTTTGATTCCCTCTCAAAATAGGGGTTTTTTTATTGATGGCAAAAATTTTGAAGGGACTATACCATGTTTACAAAGAAGGCCAAAAACTAGATATAGCAATCAAAGTATCAAGAAAAAGGATCGCATCCAAAATAGGTGTTTGAAATCAACCGTAACCAAAAAGTTACATCAGGAGCAAAACAGAACAAGCGCGCAACCATACGCAAAGCGAAAACAACAAAAAAACAAAAATGACGGAAAAGATCGACACTGTAGCGAAAAACAACCTTACTTCTTAGTTGCTTTATGGTGATTTTAGATTTTATGGTTTGTAGAGAAGTGAAGAGGGCCACTTTGTAGTCATATGGGTGGGGTCCTTAGTATCAAGCTTAGCCAAGGTTTGGTCTGTTCCCCACAAAGTCTCTCGGAATCCCACTCAAAGACGGTGATGTTGCGAACATGTTGTTCCAAAAATCATTGATAGCATTGAAAATTTCCATACTATGCTCATGACGATCCTTGGCTCTTCCCACTCGATTGTCCAATGAATTCAAATTTTTATAGATTCCCTCCACTTGTTAGTTATATATCTCAATACCCTCATCAATCTTCCTTTTCCCTTTTTGCTTAGTAAGCTGCATCACTTCCTCCTTCAACTTCATCATCTCCTTTTCAAGGTCATTTAGTCTTTATATAGTGCTATTTTCTTCGTTTTGTGAGGCCTCTTCATGGCCAACATTGCTTATGTGTAGCAGGATTTGTGCAACTTCCATATCCTTGCTACTGCGCAAAGGATTCTGCTCGAAATTGGGGTTTCCAACTTGAGCTTCTTACTTTTCCCGGTATTAGGCTCGGGGGTGGTGGCAGTGATGAGAGTAGGGGTCATGGTGGAAGGGATGTGGGTGGGGGTGGTGGCGTGAATGAGAGTGGGGTTCGTGGTGGAAGGGATGTGAGTGGGGGTGGTGTCGGTGGAGGGAGGGAGAGGAGTCGTGCTGGGGGAGGAAGGGAGGCTAGGGTATTTGGAAATGCAAAGCTTGTGCAACAAGAGAATAAGCCCTTGATGCAAAGGGGTAGCCTGTGTATGCTTTTGGAACTCCCAGATGGAGCATTCAAGAGAGTTCAGGAGATAGTGAGGGAAACAGACCGTGATTTGTCTACAGAAGTGGTTTAGAAAAACCAAATGCTTAGTGGGGACAGTGACATACCTCCCTTCCAAAGATATGTAACGGACCATCATGCGGGTTATCTCATCAAAGAGGCGACGGAATGAACTAACCGCGCAGCCCTCGCTTATAACAAACATCAACACCTCGTCCTCAGCAACAAATTTCTTCTCTTCCGCCTTTTTGTCAACTCTCTTGTTGAAGAAACGGAGGCCTTCCATCTCCAAACCAGTAGCTTCAGCAATAAGCTATTCATTCACTGTAATTTTATAATAAGCTCTTCATTCGAAATAGGGGTTTTGGAAATTGTGTTTTTTAAGATTTCCATCAAGATCAACTCTTCTTTACACTTAACATCTTTGCACCATAGATCAAGCCACATGCTCTAGTGTCATGATGTTGGAAGAGGTTGGAATTTGGAAATGTTACTACGGGAGAGTCTACCAATTATAAGACGATAAATCTCTATGAATGTGTACTCCACAAAAGGTTAGAGAGCAACTCAATCAATTAGACCAAGGAGATTGAAGTTGGTAGATGATTGATGGTTGAGGGAGAGGAACTCAAACAAAAAAATATGAAATGAGGGGTAGACAAGAATGTTGATAATCCAATTGAAATGAACAAACTGTCTTTGCACATAAAATTGCTTTGGGATGGTTGATACTCCACCCTGGATTGTCAATGCAAGGCTTCAAAAAGTTTGTAAAACAACAAATTCTATATTATAAATGATATGGAAAAGAAGAAATTGTCATCCAATATTTTAGAAATACCAAACAACCAACACAAGGTACCACCAATCATAGCGACCTCCCAAGTTCACACTTAAGATGATTAAAGTTAATTACAATTTACAATCATGATCTAAAATTG
The DNA here is from genome assembly GCA_018340775.1 of Taxus wallichiana var. yunnanensis. NCBI lineage: Eukaryota > Viridiplantae > Streptophyta > Pinopsida > Cupressales > Taxaceae > Taxus > Taxus wallichiana. Next base: position 295,746,131 of record CM031243.1, on the reverse strand, counting down.
AAACCTCCAAGATTTCTCTATAAATTAAAATATAAGGCAACCTTCCAAAAAGACCGAAGCAATGCCGATCCTGTAGTTATATATATACCTCTTTTTTGCATGCAATCGTTAAAAGGGAAAACTAAAAACAATAAAATTGCTAAAAACAGTTCAAAACAGCTTTAAAATCGAAAATGTCAAGATGCCCGTCAAAATTAATCGCTTGTCGAAAATGTCAAAATGGCTGTCAAAATTATGTTAGTTGTGTGAACAACCGGAGAGGCCTTTCCCATAGGGGAACGCCTTGGTGTAATAATAAAAATGTAGAATATATCTCCGATATTGATATGGATGATTTTTGGGAGATATTGAACAACTTTCACATATTTTTATGTATAAGGCCGTCAGTCCAGCATAACCATCAGACTGGCAGCCTCTATTGTAGACTAAAAAAACATGGCCAGGTTGCTCTGTTTGTTGGATATGTGCTCATAAACAAGTATAGACTTGTTTCCAGGTGGCACCAAGTAATTTCACTTCGTTGTTGTGATTTATGTGGCGCAGGATAGAAATTTATTTTATAAATTTGTCCTCGTCTTTCGAATCGACTTCCTTGAACTTCTTGATCGCCACAACAGTTTCCCTCCACGGGGAGAATGCATTTATACACGGAGTTTTCATTAAAATGATTTGTTGATTTCTCCGTCTCTTCACACGAACTCCTCTGTTTCGATAAAAATTCTTCAAGTTGGCAAACCATGTTTTTCTTTTCTTCTTAATTATTTACAGGACGCCGCCGAAGCAAGAGGACACTCACTAGTGCAACACCAATTCCTGCATTCCACATTTAATGCAAGAGCATAAATAAATTTAAATTGCAACAAAGATATGCATAATTATGTGAATTAAAGGTTTAAAATAATAACGTGGAGGAAAGAAATAAGTAGGAAAAGATAAATTATATTTAAATCTTCCACCTGAATTATGAATATAGTGAAAAGATGTATGTAAGGACTGAAATTAAATATAGAGAAAAGAATCTCGTTGTTCAATTGGAGACAAGTTGGACCACATGTTTAAATGTGAGACCCGGAGATGGATGATTCCCAAAGAACAGTTGGAAGAGAAGGTTTGTATTTTTCGTACTAAATGGATAGTTTAAAGGGAAGATCACACCATTTTTGAATGGTCTCAATGCATAGACATACGGGCCTTATTAACTCAAATTAATAGAAGAAGGAACAACCTTCTAAAAAATATCACAAGCTTAAAAAATCTTTAAACATGGGAAACAATTAATATAATCAATGGTCTTAAAAATAGATGTAATTAAAAACATTTCATTTCAAAACCAAAATCTACCTTATTAAACTGAACTTTTATTCTCCTCCAAAAATAATCATACGACATAAAGCGGTAGCTACTTAAATCAATTTATACGAAGTAGAATCATCTATACAAAATGGTCACAAGTTGATAATAACATTAAACAATTACAATTGTGTGTATGAATGATAACAGATATATAGCTTAAACATTTGATTCCTTAGTCTCTGCATAGGACTAACATTTTCATCACATATAAAGCAAGTATATTAATATTGGTCACAAATATTTACTATGTACAAAATTCGTAAGCCTCATGGATTGTGGGGGAAATTTCATGTTTCAACGCAAGGTAGAGAAATAGTGTGGGCGATCCGCATCACGAGAAGTCATTCGAGTTGGTGAATTTAAATAAGTAGATGAACTAGGAAGAGTTTATGAGATCTCTAGCATAGTATATGTTTTCCAATGTTTCAAGTCTCTATAAGCTATATTATTACGGAAAGAAGGTTGAAGTCAATATTTTTCAAATAGAAAGATATTTAATTTTCTTAAATAAGTGTTGTTGTTTTTTCATAAATATAGGAAGGTAAATTGTAAATGGAAAGATATCACCAAGAGGAGATGTATAAAATGGAGGGTAAACCATGCAAGATGAAAAGGAAATAAATTAAATTAACATGTAATTACTAATATGAATGTCTTATAAAAATTATAATAAGACCTTCATAAGATTGATTAATTAATTAATTTGTTTCTAAGAATTGAGGGAGGGGGACAAAGGGGATCAAGGACATGGGAGGTTATGTAATAGGGGTTTTCAAGAGTGGTTGAGTTTCCACCCATTGTCTCTATTGAGGCTACATAGATGTTTTTCAATTTTAATTGTTTCTCTTATCTTTTTAGTTTTCTAGTAATTTTCAATTGATTTTTTTTCGAATGACCAATTTTAATAGCATGGTTGGAGTGCATTTCATGTTCTCCTAGTTTTGACTCTTTTATATGTCCACATTGAATGTCCATCACATGTTATTTCATTCTAGTTTGGAAATACCTACTTGTCTTACCAACGTAAGGGATGACATAGGCACATTGAGTCTCATAGACACATTTTTATATGACTATCTTATGGTGGTCTTTCGCACTACAAAGAAATTTTCTTAGGGTCTTGAAAGGTTTAAATCATGTGGTTTTATGTTTTTTTTTCTTAAGATTCTCGATTAGTATTTCTGCATGCTTTGTATGTACAAGAAACCGCTTTCCCAGTCATATCATCTTATGCATTCTTGTGTCTTCTTTTGCCTCCTTTTGCTTTATTGGAATCCTTACTTATTTGCCAACCCTTATAACCATTCTTCTTTAATGCACCGTTTTTAGATAATTTTCCTCAATATTAAGGTGTTCAAGGTTGCATATTCTTAGAGCTCTAGTAAACAATGTGTGATAACACCAAATTTGTGACTGATGATGATGGTGCGAATCGGCTCTAACGTAAAGATCTATATAGATTTTCTTTTTAAAGGCCTATCTAGATATTATATCATTGCTTTAGAAAATGAGGATATCTAGAAGAATGGGAGAGATTTATCTTCTTCTATATCCATAGTGAATTGAATGTTGCTTGATTGCACATTGAGGTGTGTTAATAATGTATCAAGGAATTCATTTCCACGTGGTTGGTTCATATTAATGTCATCCATGTAGAAGTACCACCATTTTGGTTTCAAAGGGGATTGTAATGCAAATTTTTCATTAATTTCCATAAATAGATTAGCCATAATCGAGAGAAAGAGATGAACCCATGGATACACCTTCGATTTTCTCAAAAATGTCACCTAAGAAGTTGACAATTTTAGAGCTAAGGAAAACTCTACCAACTCCATACTCTCTTCATCGGTGATCTCTCATATTACCTACATTGCCTCATCTAGAGGAATATTAGTGAACAAAGAGAACACATCAAAGCTAACAATTAGGTCATTTTCATCAATTTTTTGTTTGGTAAGAGTGTTGATAAATGTTGCAGAGTCTTTGATGAAGGAGGAGGTTTTTCCTACCACAAGATTTAATTTATTTTCCAAGTAGCTAGCAAAATTGTATGCCCGAAGAGTCCATATTGTCAAGATAGGTCTAAGGGGAACCACGACTTGTTTATCCTAAGTTCCTTGTAGATCATAGGAATAATAATGTCTTTATGAATCAATGTTCATTTCACTTCCCTATTAAAGGAGGACTTGTTAATTAATTGAGTTACTTCTCTAGTTGCCTACTCAAGTGGATCCTTGCAAATGTGTCTCGTAGCTCGACTATTATAAAATTGGTCCTTCATTTTCTCCATGTATTCCTATGTATTTAATAAAGCCATCACATTACCCTTGTCCAATTTTAGTATTATTAATTTTTAATTATCATTAATTCTCTTAAGAGTGAGAAGATGTTCTTTACCGATATTATTGTTAGGAGGTATAGTTTTGTGCAAAGTGTTAGAACAATATTGTCTCGATTTCCTCACCATGTGGTCAAGTAATCCTTCAATGAAACTTTCAATAATAGTCACATGTTTCTCAAAAGGAATATTCTATGGAGAAATGACAAATCCCAACCCCCTACAAAGTAATTTCAAGGTTGGATCATCAAAAACTAGTGAAGAAAGATTGACCACGTTATCGGCTCCTTCCAATCAAATGCCTTGTAACTTGTAGAAGTGGAATTATTTTTAGCAATTTTAGAGCTAACGACATTATCCACATTACTAGCCTTCTTCCTCAAAACATGCTTATCATTTTATTTTATATCAAAATTCAACCTCAATGTGTAATCACTAATGTTATTCACATTGTATAATTATGTGGTCCAAACTACAAATATCCAAATTATTAAATTATTCAAGTATAGAAGTTCACCTTTATTACATTATCCTATGATGGTATCCTGCTATCCAAACTTATACCATTCAACTTAAGAAATTTTTTCTTTTACAAAGAAATTATTGTTGTTGTAAAACATTTCTCTAAAATTAAATATATGTCTATTAAACAAATATTGGTGCCAACCTTCTTTTTTGATTATGAGTTTTGTAGAGAGACTCAAAACATTAGAAGAAACATGTATTATGCAGGGAGATCCCAAAAACATATTAATAATAATATTCACTATTATTAATCACTCGAAAACAAAAATACATGAATGGTTAACATCTATGTAACACCTATATACAATATAAAATTTGTAGAAAATATATTCTACCATAATAGTGTAGACCACTTTTAGTCAAATATGATAAGATCCAAATCTTTGGGCTGAATAACTAATTATAGAATTTAATATATATATTGGTTCCAAATTACATAATTATATTCTAAAAACATCATATTACAATTAATTTGATATAGTGCAATAACAAAAATGTATGTGCATTTTTATATAATGATTTTGAGTGGACAAATGACATTTGCATTGGATTATTACATTCCTTGGAGTTTTTGTTTCTATCATTCGCATGTATAGATCTATCTCTAACAATGTTTGAATCCAATTTATATGTGATCATGTCAAAGCGGGATCTAATTAATATGGGAATATAAGTAAGAAGAATAATCATAATCTTATTTTCATATACGTTTCATAAAATCCAATTTATATCACCTTTCAAGTATTCGACGATTATGTTTTCCCTATTCATTTCAATATTGATTCAAACATTGAAAGGGTTGTAGTATAATGGTGAGGATGATTGTTTTTAAACCATCCACTAGGTACAAATCCTCTAAATACCCGACACAGAGAGTCGAAATGGATAAGTTTGAGATTGTTCCCAGTGTGACTTTGATGGATTGGATACCCCCTAGTCGTCGTTGTTTATCCAAAGAAAGGCTTCGATATAGATATATGCTTACTCAACAAGTGTACATCAACTATATGTAATCTAGATTCTATCATGGGAAAAGATGTTGATATCTATGTAAAATTGTTGGTTTCCCATAAAATAATTGAATCAAACACAACTACATAAACATAATAGTCAAAGGGACCATTTTTGGGGTTATTTTTCTTTTGGTTATCCACTAAAAATTATACGTGAAATGTGTAATGGAAAAAATGAAAGGAGTGCATTGAACTAGTGAAAGTGGTGGGGCCAAAAACGGGACAACAAGATGGCCGATGAAGAAGGGGTTTGAGGGAGCAATAGTCGAAGGGCAAGGAAAAATTGTGGGCATCCTATATGAAATTTTCTTTCCCACAACCACGTTCCATTTTTGTCAATCATTAACCATTTGTATAATTTATTTTTATGGTGTCAAGGATTTCGTTTAGGAAACATTTAGTTTATTAGGTAAGATAAAGACATGAATGGAAACTTGGAATTAAAATTACGGGAATATTGTCTCCATCTCACTTGCATTTTTCACATGAATGTAATTTACGTTTAAAGGGGTCAAAATAAATATTAGGAAAAATCCAATAAGTTCCGGGTTTGAGATAGTTGGACATAATTTACTTGTTTAGCAAGGATCAAATTTGAAGTCATCAATGCCCTTCAAACGTCTTTCATCTTGTCATAGAAGGGTGATTAAAAATTTACACTTAAAAAAAAATTGAAATTTAAAATTACTCTTCAATATTAAAAGGCATTAAAATATTATATATTTTACTATTGGAACTGCCCTTTATATTAAAAAAAAAGAGAGTTACATTAGCAAGGGTGACCGAAAAACTCACAGTCCCAAAAAAACACCATGAGGAAACAACAAACACAAACAAGGGAAACATAAAATGCCACATGGGCTACAAGAAATGAAAAGCAAAAATAGAAGGTGCCACAACCGTGGAGAAAGCTAAGGGGAAGGCGAACAGGAGGAGACACAATCGAAGAAGTCCAAGGAGAAGGTGTTGGAGGCTCAAAGCGCCCCTTCTTGTCCTTAGATTTGGTGACAACGGTCCAACTATTAGGTTGGAGAGCCAAAGCTCGATGAGAAGCCTCCATGTCAGAACAACCGTGATCAGGATCTGAATCCGAGGATTCAGAAACATGAGACCTCTTAACATTTCAGACCCACGAGGGACAGAGTCATCAACATGTACGTCCTCTTCACCAACCGACAGAGGGCTTTCCTTTCTTTCTTGAGGCATGAGAAGTTGTCAACCTTTCATCTTGGCCAAAGGATATTTCTTATTTTGTGCCATGGGGCATTGTTGAGGATAAGCATCATGAAGGTGCCTAGTTTGATGACACAGATGACAACAGATGGTAGTTTTTTCATAGTCCAAAAGTTGCACCCACTTGAAATATTCAAAAATAAACTCCATTTTATCAGGAAGCCCTTTGCTTAGATCCACCTCAACACAAATGCATGCATAGGTGTACAACCCTTGCTTGGACCACTCCTCATCCATCTTAATGAACCTACCAATACTATTGCCAATAACAACACAAATTGTAACGTGCCAAAATGGGAGCGGAAGGTTCGTGAGACGAACCTGACCGACATTTCAGACACCACCATGTAAGAAGGATCGAAATCCAAAACCATGTGGTAAGAAAAAGGCCACGGCGACCCCAAAACTAGGGTCCTTCGTTAAGAACCCGTTGATAATCCTTCGAGAAGAAAAAGCGGACAATGAAAAACCCCTTGGCACACAACTAAATCTCACAATTAGTTGACCAATTTGAGTGAATACAGTGTTTAGATCCTTTGGTCGCAGACAAAACCATTGAATCAACAAATAAGAGCTAAATCTTTAAGGGTAGAAACATATTTGGCAACCTCATAAAGAGAAATTCTAATAAATGGTGTGACATCTATATTATCCACGGATAAAGACTAGGAGCATTAGCAAAAACTTAGAAGCATTCTTTGCGAAACCTTACGGTGGCCACCAAGTGTGCCACGAGGAAAGACCGATGAGCCATAGCAAGAGATGCAAGAACATCGATGCGGCTAGGGTTTTCGGTGTTCTTTGTTGTGGCTAGGGTTTCCCCCTGTTTTCTTCATCGCAAATCTTTTATCAAATTGTATTTAAATATTATATATTTTCATTAGAAGGGTTGACTAAAAAAATCACTTGTCATGTAAATTGTATGTTAAGTTAATTTTTATAATTTGTTAAATTTATTTTAATAAATAAAATATTAAATAATAATTAGAGCAACAAAATTCATGTTTGCTAGCTTTCTATTTTCTATATTAAAAATATTCATTCACTTCACACAAATCATGCACAAAATCACTAGGAAAAAAGATAAATCTCTAGAAAATAAGCAATTACCTTACTCTTTCTATTTTCAAAATAGTGATATTCTCTTTTAGATTTTTCTATCTTGTAAATCATGTTTGGAATTTGGTGGTTTATTCTCAATTTATTTTGTAAACTGATCATTTAAATAATACTTGTTTCTATAAATTATTGATTACCAAATCCACAACCTTATGCATGAGTGAGAATTTATACAAGAAATAAGTAGAGTCAAGTCCTAGTGAGTTTTGTTGCTCAAAATATTATCAATGTAAATGTGTTGGCCAAGATATTATTTTTATTATTATTGGCAAATAGTTTTTTGAAAGGGACTATACCCTTGTACAAGAAGGCTCAAACAACCGAGAATTTGATAATGAAAGCACAACAAAATGATAAAAATCAAGATAAAAACATGAACACCCGATGTAAAAACAATCTTCTCTTAATAGTACCAAAAACAACAACATCTCAAAGCAAAATTGACAACCGATGCACAATAAAAACTACGGTGGCAAAGCAACACCATAGTAGTGAAGCGGACTATTGCCGGTAAAGACAAATGAAGCAATAAGGGACATCAAACAACAATGGAGAACAAAATTATCTTGGCGGGGAAGCGGTATTCTTAGAAATAATTTTTTTCTTCTTGTGCACGTTAACCAAACCAAGCTGTTGAAGCCTCTGTAATTGGAGGATTGGACAAAGGAGGGGTATTTTCCTTATCCACTATGATTCCAGTTGGGATAACAACGTTGTTAGCCTGAGATATATCTTTTGCATTTTCCTTGTTGTCAGTAACTGAATGAGATAAATCTTTTACATTTTCTTTGCTGTCAACTACTACAATTTTTGACAGAGGGGTTTTCGGGACAGAATTGGATTCACTTCTGTATTTGCATTTGAGTCTAGATCCTCTTTGGCTTCGAAAACCAAGTGTTTCGGGAGGGCATCTTTCCACCAGTTGTGCCTCTCATGTTGGTGTTTTGCCATCCCACAATCAGTAGAGGTGTGACCTAAACAGAAACACCTTCTACACCTAAATGGTAGGCCTTCGTAATATAAAGGTTGTGACCAAGTTCTGTTTTGCACTCTAAGATCAATGGTTGCAGGTAGGTTTTTAGCAGATGTCTAGTTCCACCAAGATCCGGGCATAGGTAGTATGGGTGTAATCAGAGGTTTGAGGATCAATGTAAAGGGTTGTTCCCAAGGCGTTACCAATAGATACCAGATAGTCTTGACTCCAAAAATGAAGAGGTAAATGGGGTAACTGATCCAAATAGGTTTGTAAGAAAATGACTCAGTGAGTGGGTTAAAAGAGGGGAACCAAGGTTTCATGATCAAGTACCTAGATTGGTAGACCCAAAGCTTGGATGCGATGGTGTTCTTATCAGCTATTGAAGAAAACACTACAATGAAAATGCCCTTTGCACATGGATACAAATCTAACCTTCTAGCTAGTATCGGAGTCCAATGCTTGGAGATCCAATCGTGAAGTGTAGGAAGGCCTAGGCCATAGTCCTCCAAATCTACAAATTGACGCATGCTCCTTATAATAAGTTTCAAATGAAATAACCTCTTCCCCAAATGTAATGCATGGGGTAATGTCTATAGGTTTCATGGGGGATCTCTTGCCATTCAATGCATCTTTGAAAGAGGTGGATCCACAATCAACACGCGGTTTCAAAGGCGAGCGAGAGGGAGGGCATAGCCATGGTAGAGGCTCCCTTATTAGTCCCGCCAAGAGAAACGCCTCCATTTTTTTGAGAATCTTTGCCTACTTCCACGCCAAAAGCCTGAGGTCCACGACTAGGGTTGCCACCATGGGACAAGGACGAGAGGCTAAGCAGGAGTATTGAAGGCCATATTAATCCATGATAAGGTCGAGTCTCCCGAATCGATCTCCGTGCGAGGTTAGTGTAGTAGTCACAACAACCATATCAGAGCTAAGATATTATTTGATAAAAATACCAAATGTATTTTTGAATTTTGGAACAACTTTCTACGTAATGTATAATTTGTTTAAATACATGTCTATTTTACACATTAGCACCACAATTATGCCATTTTTTATTTCTAATATTTTCTCAATGTTGTGTCCCACTTCATGTCCCAGCGATAGAAGTTGGGCGGGATCGGAATCGAGGTTGTTGCCCAGAACACCCTTCGCGTGAACCCCCTTCGCCTGAACTGCCACGTAGGATGAAGAAAATGGTTCGCGCGAATGGGGGTTCGCGCGAACACCGCTTCGCGCGAACCCCCCGAATTCAAATAATTTTGGCGGCAAAGAGTTATATATAGATATTTATATAGTTCTGGGCGGCAGATTTAAGGTTTGGGGGGGTTCGGGCGAAGGGGGGTTCACGCGAACCCCCTTACCCCCTTCACGCGAACCCCCTTCGCGCGAACCCCCCTATGTGGCACCTATGTGGCACCTTTGTGGCACATTTTGGCGCCAAATCCATTTGGAGGATAATTTTATGCCAAAAAGTGCCACTTAGGTGCCACGTAATTAGGGTTAACGAATGAATAAAATTACAAAAATTTAACACAAAATACAGAATTTTATTAGCTTTCTAAAAATATAATTTTATTTTTAAAAATATGTTTTACTATTTATTTTTTATATTTTGCTAACATATGGTATTTTAGGACAATCAATTGTACACAATCAACCCAATTTGAAAAATAGCAAAAAATATCAAAAAAATTTGAAAAAATTAAAATTACTATTTATTGAAGTCTTCTTCTTACCTGTGAAAAAAAAATCAATTTTGATAAAATCTTAAAAGTTATTAGCATAAACATTTGTACACCATTTATTTGAAAATATTTTTACTAAATAATTAATTAAAAAAAAATATAAAAAAAAATATGAAAATTTGACAGGACCTCAAAATTCAAATCTTAAACATATATCTAAAATTTCATGGTGAAAAAATAAATTTTCATTTAAAAAAACCACCAGGGGACAGTCATTCCTCTTTTATAACATAAGAAACAACGTATGAATAAAATTAAGAAAAAGATCGTTTTTTGTAATTTTTTTATAAAAAATATACATGTATTCTACACTCTAAATACAACATTTCGTTAGTTTGTGGAATTTCATGAATGTGTATGGTTTTATGGCTATTACCTTTAGAAAATCAATGAAACTGAAAATTCATGTTTATAATGGTACAAAACATACCAAAAAGTGGGACATTTTATTGTGCTTTTACCTGTTATTGCTTCTTGTCTCTACAATATTTTAGGTGCGATAATATATTACTCGATATGTTTATTAAGAAGTTATTATTGATTCAATGTCTAAGATTCTATTAATCTATTCAATAACCTTATACTTCTTGAATTATAGGTTTTAACAAATATATGAGAGGTATGTCCTGAATTCTACAAAAATGTTCTATTTGTTGCCTTAGGAAGGTACAATCTAGTTTGAGAACAATAATATTTAAATTGGAGATTCCTTAGTGTCTCCTCCATACCCATGTTTTCTATCGGTTAAAACAACTTTAGTGAAAATGAAATGATTTGAAACATGTGGTACTATGATTACCTAAGTTAGTGACTCGTGAGCCTAAGGTTCATGTCTCATGCTAAAATTTTATTTTTACGACCAACTTATAAATTTGTTACAAAGATTTGTCAAACTTATAACTTATGTAATTACTTTTTTGAATCTTGATTATTTAATTTAAATAAATTTTAAAATTACTATTAAATATTATATATTTAATAATTTCGACATTTTCATATTTATTATATTTAAATTAAGATATATATTAAAAAAATTTAACATTTTCATTTTCGATCAAATTAAAATATGGGAAGCCTTTCAAATTTTATCACTTTGTTTATTAGATAAGACAAAGGCATTAATGGAAACTTGGGAAAAAAAGGTACGTAGGGGAGAGGAGCCAGTCATCGCGAACTGGCCAATGACCGTGACAAGTTATGTTAATTTATTAGTTAATAGTAGAATACTCAGATCCCTAAAGTTGCATGAATTTTTTTAATAAATAGAAATAAAATGGCTTTTTTTTTGTAATTAAATATTAGACAATATAAAGTGTACATTTTATTATAGCAAGAAGAAACATAATATTAAAAACACAATAAATGATGCAAGTACTGATACATCTATGTATTCAACATGTCTAGACATAAAAAAATTCAATCTATATTTTAAAATGAGTAGTGGAGCTAACTGTCATTATTACAAACATTTTGGCAAGTTTGAATATATTTTTAAACTTAAAAAGGTCATGTCATTTACAATCATACACACTTTCATCCACAAAATTAAAAGACTTCATTGTCAAGTCATATCCACATTGCCCCTTCTTTCCATCCCATCTACAAGCATTAATGATAAACCTGCAAAAAAATACAAATTTGTAAGGCTCAAGAAACACTATGCATTTATTGAAGGGTGGAATTCAAACAAATATATCTCACCTAAAAATTCACCATGGCCATTAGATTTATCATCTCATCACTCTCAATCCACACTAACCAAATTCAACCAATCACAAACAAGCACATGGATCAAGCACCCAATGCAGGTTCAACAACATCTATAAATACATTTCATTGTTCAACAATCAAATTTCACAATTTTCCCTTTCTCAAATTGGAGCATCGACCCAAACTTGTTTGGCAGTTCTCAGTTCTGGTAAGAGTTTGAAAATATTCCAATATTATAATTACATTATTTGCATTCTCAGCTCAACTCATTTTCCATTTGTAGGAAATGAACTTTGCATATATATAGATATTCTAGTTTAGTTACTCTACACAGAAAACCTGCAAATAAAATATTTATATGAAACATGCATAAAATAGTTTCTTCATTTTTATTTTATAGTTCAGTTTCAGAAAACCTGCAAATAATATTATTCTTCCCAAGCAGCTGAAAAGGCAAAATACGTGCAATTAAAAATAAGGTAAATATAATATAAACAACTACCAGCAACATGATATTCATTGGCTAGTTCAGTATTACATACAAGTATATAATAAGAAATATATTCTCATTAATGTTGTGTGTATACAAACTCAAATCGAGTTAATCTTTTTTTTTTTGTAACTTATTTGCAGGAATTTTGTGTGCATGGAAACCTGTTTTAGAAAATGCAAATCAAAAAGACTATTTTATGCATGTTTCATATATATATCTTATTTACAGATTTTATGCGCCTAAACTAGAATATCTATATTTATTCAATGTCATTTTCCTATATACATATATGCATACTACAGTTTCCAATACACGCAAAAACCTGCACATAAGAAGGTGAATGAATATATAAATCTATATAATTTGAGTTCATATACACAATGCAAATGACAATAGTTGTATTTATAACTGTATATAAAACTGAAGTAGATAATGAATATCTTGTTGCTGGTAATTATTCATATTATAATTAATTTCATTTTAGTTGTTGGTGACCACGTCACATACATTTTCAATTTAGTATTCAATTTAAATGTTGTTACATTTAATATAAAAACTAATTATATACCTATAACATCTTGCATTCGAAATCAGTGATTGTGCTTTGGTTGTTCATATTGTTTGAAAATGCACTGATATTATTCCTTGTGTTTTTAAGGTGTTATTTGCTAACATGAGGAGAAAACGATCACTCAGGAGAGTCCGCCCTACTTGCACCAAAACAAGGGGAGTCATATTTCCACCAAGTGAACCAGAAGAAGACGAGGTTGGCAACAATGGACCACAACTACAGGCTGCAACTGTCGAAATCAGTGGAGGGGCAGCAACAAAAAAAATCAGAATACGTGGAGATTGGGATGAGACTAGCATGAATAATGCCATCAAAGAAGTCGAAGATTATGGTTCCTCAACACATGGTGCTGCAAGAAAGTGGGGCATACCTCCAAGCACACTTACTTCATGGTTGTTGGGGATAACCACTAAGAAAACAAAGGGACCACCCACAATTCTTACTAAAGAAGAAGAACTTGAGTTGGTGCAATGGTGTCATGAAATGGCTGATATGGGTCATGGGTTAGAAATATCACAACTTAAAGCATATGTGGCACAAATATGCGAATCTAGATCCACCCCATTCACAGATGGTATCCCTGGAAACTCATGGTGGGCAGGTTTTAAAAGAAGACACCCAGATTTAATTTTGAGGACAGCAGAAGGCCTTGATAGAGATAGGGCTGTAAGTCTAAGACCATCTATTGTTAATTCTTTCTATCTAAATTTGTCCTCTGTTTATAAAGCTAACCTGTATGAGCCAAGAAAAATATGGAATTGTGATGAAACTGGATTACAAGCAGGAAGAAATTGTGGTATGAGAGTGCTTGCTAGAAGAGGAAGTAGAAGTGTCCCATACATAATCCCAAAAAGCAGAGAATGGATAACCATATTATGTTGTGTCAATGTTGCTGGACAAAGCATCCCTGGTTTCTATCTTTTCAAAGGGAAGAAACAATTGCAGAATTACATAGCAGGTTGTGAGCCTGGTGCTTGCATGGCAGCACAACCTCATGCATGGATGACAAAGGAGTTATTTATGAAATGGTTGCATCATTTTGCAGCATGTGTGCCTGGTGGTGTGTCTCCAACTAACAGGCATTTACTGATTTTTGATGGTCATGGTTCTCATGTGGCTCTAGGAACAATTCAAGAGGCGCGGAGTTTGGGGATAGATTTACTTACTTTACCAGCACACACTTCTCACAAATTACAACCACTAGATGTCAGTGTTTTTGCTCCATTCAAAAGTTACTTCAAAGAGGAGAGGCGTAAATGGCTATTTGAGAAACATGGGATAGATGTCAATAGGGCAGAATTAGCTACATTGGGGAGTAGGGCTTTCCAAAAGGCTCTTTCCCCTGAAAATATTAAAGCAGGTTTCAAGAGGACAGGTATATGGCCTCTTAATCCACATGCCTTGGATGAGGACATGGCACCTAGCAGAAACATTTGACACAACTAGTCGAGATGAATCACATGCAGCAGAAAATATATTAAGGCTAGCTAGAGATAATTTAGAGGTGTCAAGCAGTGAGTTGTGTAGTGAAGATGTTGAGATTGTGCTCAACACACAAACAAGTAAAGAATGTGATGCTGAACATATTGAACAAAATACAAATGAATCTGTTCAACAACAAGCTTCAACTCAGACTAGAGGGAGTCAATTCAAGTGAGTCGCTAGCACTACCTACCCAAGTTAGTTGTCCTGATTGGATGAAAGAAGTTGCTCTTAATCTTGGTGTCAATTTGAACAACATTGAAGAAGACACCTTATGTACTCCCTCACAACCATCAGTACTTCATGAGTCAGATGTGGTCCACTACTTTGTCAACACTCTAGATGAGGAACAAATTGATGCAAAGTCAGAGGAAGCATATATTAGAACAGAAAATATTGACAAAACTTTTGAGGAAAACAGAGGACAAAGTTCCATTTCTAAATTTTTGAAACTTCCAATGGAAAGGGTGAAGGTTTCATCAAGGTCAAATTGCAATGATGGAATACGATTAAGTAGAGAATCCCAACTCATCACTACCGATCAATATATGGAGCTGCTCAAGGAAAAAGAGAAGCGAAAGAAAGAAATTGAAGAGTGAAGCACGAAAAAGGGTACAGATGCAAGAGAAGAAGGCAGAGAGAATTGCTGGAAGGGAACGAAAGGAACAAGAGAAGATCGAAAAGGAAATTAGAAGGCAAGAAAAAGAACATCAGAAATCGATGCAGAGGCAAGAAAAAGAGATGAAGAAAGAGCAAGAAAGGATCCAAAGAGACCAAGAAAGGAAGGAGAAAGAGTTTGAGAAGGCAAGAAGGGAGTTGGGAAGGCAAAGGAGACTTAGTACTCCACAAAATCCTTTGCCTGAAGAACACCCATTATTGAGGGAATTAATTTCCATGCATTGTCCCCAGTTGATGTCAGTACATAATGTTCAACCTGGGGTAAGTGGTTCCTATCCATCCTCAACACTACCTTTGCAGAAACCAACATTGGAACTCAACCACTAACATGCAACACATCAACTTCAAGCATGGTTACAGATTCACCACCACTATTTCCTGGTTTTTGGAAGCAGGTGCCATAGATACTATAAAAAATTTTGGAGGCTTGTTAGGGCCATTCGAATAGTATATAACAGATATATTTTGATAATTTTGTGGGCCAAATATATTTCTAATCGTTGTAAGGCCATGGCTGTTTTTTATTGTTGTACTCGTAGCCACATATGATATCACAAGTAATAGATGACCAATATATGTTTTTATATGTACACTTGCTTGAAATATGTAATGAAAAACAACATAGTTTCATATTTTCTCTAAAACAACTCTGTTCCATAAAAGAGAATCAAACTGTGTTTCATATGTATCTCTAAAAACTCGTTCCATAAAAGAGAATCAAACCGTGTTTCATATATATCTCTAAAACAAATCATTCCATAAAAGAGAATGAAACTGTGTTTCATATATTTCTCTAAAACAAAATCGTAATATCTTTTCTATTTTCAACAAATTAGATGCAATACGATTGATAATATTTTATCCAAATTGAACACAACAATCATGCTCTGTTCCTATCATTGCCTTAGTGAGGGCAGTATCCTCACCTCTCATGCCAGTATCAATGAGGGCAGTACTTGTAAGGATGTTCATTCATCTGATTCCCTGTAAAAAAAAAAAAAAGGATGCAAAAGAACAATTCATGGTCAAATGGTTAGAGATATAGATCTTCTTAAAATATGTATTTAGATTGTAACAGGTAACAAAATATTTCCCATGGTATTTTTTGTGTTCAAAAACACAATTCACCTGTAGCAAACTGTGGCTTTCTGGCAGGTAGCAAACTGTGGCTTTCTGGATTTATGTGTTTCCACGAATGGCCATTTGGAGTGACCAAAAGCAGTTCCTATTGCATCGCCAAAAACATGTCAGTCTTTCTCTTATTTCGTTTCAATTGATAAGCAAACAGAACAGAAAAATACAGTCGGCTTTACAACTTAAACCAAACAAATATGTAATGAAAAACAACTCACTTGCTTGAAACGACTCCCTCTGCAAATAACGGCAGGCTTAACACTTCCGTGGACGGAAGCTCGAGGAGCCTCATAGATGGGTTGTCCTCTGTGAAAACCAAGTCAACTGACGGACTGCGTTTTAACAAAATCAAGGGAGATTACGGCGGTAGCAGCAGCAGCAAAGGAATGTCTATTGAAACAAGGACGGGAACCATGGAAACCTCAAGATTCATAATCTAGGAGAGGATACTTTCTTTCAAAAAGATACAAGCCTTTAAGACCAAGAGAGTTATAGTAGACATCCAAAACATGCAAGCAACACATTGGTATAGAGTTATGAAAACATGAGCATGAAAAATAGTTAAGACATTTTTGTAAGCACTTTTGATGAATAGAGAATCGGGGTACTTTACAGACAAGGAAGGAAATCACGGGAACTCGAAGATGCATAATGATGTGGGAGCATCCAGGTCCACAAGCTATCTTGCAACAACAAAAACATAGGTAGTAATAAACAATATTTGCAGGTGCCTTGATATGTTGGAGAAACCAAGTTCCTTAAGTTCAAGCATGCAATGCGCAGAGTGCGATCTTGTTGCCTTGACTATCTGTGAAACTATGTGAAGCCCGGCAAATGTTTTGACTGTGAAGTCCTGTACAACTCCATGAGTCTGCAAGGTTCCATGAAGTCATGTGCAACTTCATCTATCTGCGAATTACTGTGATGATCCAGTGAACTTCTGCACAAGTTGTTGTTTGTGAAGCTCTATGAATTCATGTGCACAATGTCGTCTATGAAGCTCTGCATCTCGAGAAGCTCTGCAAACTTGTGCACATGTTGTTGCCTCCAATACCTTGGAAATTCATGCACAAGCTATTGTCTGCGACAAAGCCACCGCATTCCAATTCATGGAGGGATAAATTTGTAAAATAATCATTGCTAAAAAAATCAGCCATAGATTTTGTGATTAAATTCGAATAAAAAGATACTTGTTTTTTATAAGAAATACTCAAGAAAAAAATCAATGCTTTTTAGGCATATTTGGTATTTCTACGGCGGTAGTAGCAGAAGAAGAATAAAGGAATGTCTATGATGAGTTTCTAAGAAGGATTTATTGGAGAGAAGTTATAAGAAAGGGTGCTCATTGGACGCAGGAGGGAAGTTGAAGGACCCGAGTTCGAATACGTACAAGATTCTCCAACTCGACGCACTTAGCCACAAACAACGCCCATGCTCGCCCTTTGTTGAACTCACGAGAGAGACTAAAACCGGGCGGAGAAAAAAATAGAGATGTAGTCGGTCTTTGTCACGAGAGGCGAAGAAAATAGAGGAATTTCTCTCAAGAAGAAGACGAACTCATCATAAAAGCGCACGCCCTCTTGGGAAACAATTCAACTCGTGCTTCAAAGAAACAATACACCCAAACCCAATTCAAAATTCGTGCTCAGAGAAACAATACATCTATAACTCAATACGAAATTGTTTGCATTTGATTGTTCCATACCGACCAAGGAAATGAAGCTCCTGACCTCCATAGCGACCAAGGAAAATAGGGGAGAGATCTGCAGATCTCATACGATCGGTGGAGGGAAATTGATGGAAGGTAGGTGGAGTTATGGCGCAAATAAATGACGCAGTGTGCATGTGACGGGTGGCACTCCCTTGGGAACTGGCGGTGGTGCTCCCAAACAATCAATTAAATGCAGTCCTCCTCCCATCATACGCATGTCAAAAATCAATATGAACTTAACAATAAATAATGTTTGTTAATTTCATTGCACCTTGTCACATTTAAAAGTAGTTGTTATATTAGATTTAATACCATTAAAATTGAATAGTAATACCCTTTTTTTTGTTCCATTATTGGATGATGAAACTTCAATGAATAGTTTATGTTTTTTTAACATGTAATTTTAATACCTTGCAAAAATTGCTTTCGAAAATGTATGTGGGATGATCATTTTACGTAACGAAATTTGTAAGTCGAAAACATGTTAAAGTATAAAAGGGTGTTTTTGCGTAAAATTTAAAATATATGTAGTGAAAATAGACCCTTAAATTGCGTTCATGATGACTGGCTCCTCTCCCTACATATCCCACGTCTATTCCACGAGTAGCGTTCCCTACCGAAAAAATGCATTGTATTTGAAACTGAACGAAGCGTAGATTTAAGAATAACATATCTGCATGTTGTGATGACACTAACATAAGTTAATGGGTTGATAGAAGCTTCATTTCCCGTGAATTTTTTTCCTTGAGCTAAGCCGCTGTATGCGAAAATAGACCTTAATGCGTTCGCGATGACTGGCTCCTCTCCCCTACATATCCCACGTCTATTCCACGAGTGAGCGTGTCCCTACCGAAAAGAATGCATTGTATTTGAAACTGAACGAAGCGTAGATTTAAGAATAACATAATCTCGGGCATCCAACAGTTGCCAATTTCAGATCCCAGCGATGAATAACTAATGACCTTCATATGACACAAACATAAGTTAATGGGTTGATGTAGAGGAGCTTCATTTCCGTGAATTTTTTTCCTTCAATCCTTGTTGATCTTGAAGCTGCCGCTGCGCGCAAATATGACTGTCCCTCCCATCACTGCGTTGAAACCTGCTATAATTTTGATGGGGATTCTTCTGAAGAGCTGCACTCCCGCTTATTTTATCTGATTATTACTCCATTCTCTCTTGTTTCAGATGGTGCAGAGAAAAGAGTGTAAGCTATTGCGGTCTTGGTTTTTTTTTTTTGTTGAGGCGAAAAAGCATAGGGAAGAGGAGGCCATTTTCATCAATGACCTACTGCTAGGAAATCTTCCTTAGTAGGAAAGGGTATTCTTACACCACCTCCAGTTTCTTATCATAATGATAAGGTGAACAAGTTTTAGACTAACAAGTGGGGAAACCTCACACTTGTGGCCTGCTATGGTCAATAACTTGGAAAATTAATTTGACTCGGTAATAGTGCGGCAGCTGAGACATCCTTATCCTGGGCCTCCATATCATTTTATTACGCCGAGACATCCTTATCCTCGTATTTAATTCCCACCTTTCGATTCAAGTTTCTACTCATGTCTTCATCTTATCTAATAAAATAAATGACACTCAAATCAAAGTTTTGAATATATATATATATAAAATGATTGACAAAAATGGTACATAGAATTGGAGAAAAGAAAAGTTTTGCACAGGTTCCCCACCCTTCGACGAATCCTCCTCAAATCCCTTCTTCATCATCCATCTTCCTGTTGTGCTTTCTCACCCCACTAGTTTTACTTCTTCAAGTACATCCGCTCGACATTTCCATATCATATTTCATATGTGATTTCTAGTCTACTAAAATCTAGGGATAATCTTAATCATAGTTGAATTTGAGGGTTGCCATCTTGACGTAATGTTGTCCAAAATTGCTCCTTAGGCAATCTTGAATAACGTATTCAAAACATCGCTTGGCGACTTTTGTTCAAGAAAGTTACGGAACACCGGAAGTTAGTGTTCTGCAGAAGGAATGAACAAATGATGTCGTGGAAGTATGACGCTAAAAAAATCGGCCATTTCTACGGGTTCTTCTAACCCACTAAACGGAGAGAATGAAAGGCTACATTACAAAGTAGAAGTGTCATCGAGCCTCGAGGCGGGAAGACAAATGGAAATGACTAAGTTTGAAAAGCCGCAAACACTTCCCGTTGTTCAATGCATTTTTCCAAGCAAAGTGTTCTGCGAATTTCGATATGTGGAATGAAGAAGCGTAACGAAGGAAAAGCCTCCACAACTTTCGAGACTACTGGGGCATATGAGGTCACAAGCCATGGAAGAGCTACATAACGTTCGAAGGCCACACCATTCTCATTCCGAGGAGGTAAAATTAATCCACTAACACAATAGAACATCGTAAATCCGCGAAAGGTGTAGAACTCGTGATTGTTTCAATTCACCCGCGATGTCTGACATCGTTTCAACTACCAATATTTAATGAAGTATGGTGTCATCCTACGTATCCTGATGGCGTGCGATTGAATCAAAGGTGCCCATGCCTATACTACACATTAACACCGTAATAAATCATGTTATCCATGCGCGTTCAACAAGATTTCAAAGATCAATACTCCAACACGATAGTCATCCTTTCCCTCTTCTCTTTCTCTCTCTTCCTCCATGAGTTCTATAAATGTAAGTGCTCATGCACATTGAAAGGGTTCTTCTCCATTCTTCCTTCGCATATTTTTGAGCTTCACTTTTTTAAACTCGAAACATCATGCTTTCGACGCTCAGTAACTTGTGTATGAGGGTTCTCTTACCTCATCTCTATGCGTAAACCGTTAAGCATCAATCAATACAAAGCGTGACTTCTTTATTTCCTTTAAACATTTTGTGTTTGGCATGAATATCTATGCCCTCTTGTGTATTTCACATTATTTCTAGTTGCTTGTGTTAGAGTGTGTGCATTCTTCATGATATTCATTTACAAACTTGCATCAGTGTCTATAGAAATAGAGAAGCTCCACATTTCAGTTTGGTGCATCACCTCCCTTTTGTTTTTAGTTTTCTTCCTCTAACTTTGTCTCCTTGGAATCATTATCTTAGGTTAGATAGTTTAGAGTAGAAAGCTGGTATAGGATTAGTTGTAGTGAACTGGGATGAAGGGAACCAACCCTTTCATCTGGAGAAAGATCATGAGTGACCCACAAACTCATGTTCTAACAACGTTTCATTGAAATGTTGAACCTAGTTTCAGAAAGGGTGTAAATTTCAGCGACAACAATTCGTGCATGTCCAAATGGGACCAGCTTTGATGAGCTTTAGATAATTTCTTTTGTGTTTGGTGTGTAGCTTCGTAGTTCCATCCTTCAGAGGTGTTCCTTCAACACATATGACAACTCCCAAATGTTAAATCTCTTAGTTTCAAGTAGTTCAGTCCTCCCTATTTCATGAGAAGAGTGTAGAGAAGGCTAAGCGTATCAAGAGGTGATCCACTCGACTACATACAACTCTTCCCGCAGAGAAGAAGAAGGGAAAGTAACCCAATGAAATGTTTTTCACTTACAAGCGAAGTTTCTCAACTCGACTCTTGGTAAACCGTTTCTCTTTCCTATCAAAATTTTGAGGCCCATTCCCCTCATGATGCATCAAATATACTTACCATTTGTAAGCTTCAGCAGCAATGGTAGTGTGTTGCTTTGGCCACTCAAAGACGATATACCAAAGAGCCTCCTGAAGAGAACCCCTTCTTCAAAAGTGAAAATTATACCACACCCAAAAGCATATTCAAGATGTTTCAAACGCTTGTTTCGTAACACCTTAATTATTTCCCCAAAAATGAAGATTTTAAAAAAATCTTAATGTTCAATCACAAGTATGAAATAGAGTTAACTCAGAACAAACCAGTTAACAAATTTAAACAACTAGTTATTAGTTAGGTTTGATCCATCCAATAACTCTTCGTATATAAACCTTGTGTAGCTGAGAAGGGTTTATTATTTTCTCCCTTCAGTCCACTCTATGTGAGTAATCATACAATCTTTAGTATGTTCAAGTTTACCTTTTCAAGGTTGAGACAACTATGTTTTCCATCCTTAAATGCCTACCACGAAAGTCAATTTCTTAACTTCAGATTTTGGTATCGACATATAAGGATACAGGAGTAGATAATGCAATCAGCTACTTGCATTACTTTGGCCAAAGTTTCCAAAGTCGTAACTTATCTCGAGATCCCACAAAAGCCTTAAGGATATAGTCTTCCATCACCAAACAATTATCTTGACATAGTTATCTAGATATTTCGTTTAAGAAGGTGTAATATGTTAAGAAAGAGGAAGTGTGTTCTTTACTGGGACCATCTTTGTAAATGATAAGAACCACAACATACCTGTGTTCTTATGGAATAGGAGAGACCATGTAATGGAATTACTTCCATTACGTCCTCTTCCCAAGCGCAACTACCCCTACTTAGCACCGTGTTAAGATGTTTGTATGCCTTTGATGTAAGATTACATCCAATCTACGTTGTATTTAAGGTTTACTATATCGCAACTATATTTTGTCTTGCGACAATTTCTATGAGACTTAATTTACTTTTAGATTACCTAAGTCATAATCATGAAATCTTAATTATGAATTCTTAAATTCATTCAATTGTGCTTTCAATGCACCTTCATAATGTCTTTGTGTTAAAAATTTAATTATTAATTTACTCTCTCGTAAGGTCATCTTATTGAAGATACATTTTATCAAGACAAAGGTGTAGTTAGTTTATTAACTGTTGTTTTATATTTATAAATTATGCAGACACCAAAATTTGGTTCACTTGTTCCCCATCTCACATTTGCTCACCCCTTCGTCATCATTGTGCATGTTCACACCATATCCTATTCGAAATCCCATTTCCCTCCTAAATCAAATTTATTTCCTTAATTCCTATTTTCCTATCTTAAATCTATCCCATCCCATCATTATTTTATTTCTCATTATTCATCCTTAATCACATTTAATTATCCCTAAACATTCTTATCACCTTAATCACATCCCTAAAAATCCCATTTATCCTTTATAGAACCATCATCTACCCTCATTTAATGTTTTCAACCATCCAACCACTTCTTATCCCTATGTAACCTAATCCACCAAATCAACTTGAAACCCTAATTTAACCCTAATAGGGCCTCTTATCTTGAGTTGTGCATCATCCCCATTAGCCAAATCAATGGTCCTCCATAGTCAATGATGACCCTATCGGATCATCGACGACCCTATAAATGCATCATCATCCCCCTCCTCAAAGAGGATGAAACTTTGGAGATTTGAATTCTATCAAGCTTTTGCAGATTTCTTTTCTTCTTGTGAGCTACCATAAACATCTTGGAGTCATCTTGGAGCCCTTGGTTATCATTTTTGGAGATTTAAAACTTGGAGTTTGTTTAGAGACCTAGTTTGTTTCATAATTTATTTATCACCTCTTTTGTAAGACCATTCTCCATTTGAATATCTGTCATCGCATCAGCCCACCCTTCACTACTTCATATAGCTCATTTGCCACTTATTAATCTCCATCAAACCCTAATTTAGCCTCTGGTCAACATCAATTTGACTGGTCACCATTGACATGATTTTTGTCAATTCCTTATCCTACATTATGTCCCCTCTTCCATCTATTTCTTAGCCTCGTAGCATCCAAATCTTTCAAATCCCACAACCTTTCTATTTTTCCTGTCTCAAACCTTAGGATCTCACTTTCTTGTCCTAGTCGTCATCGATTGCCTTTGTATTTCCCGATCATCGTTGACTCTCTCTACCCTAGCCAAATTTTTTTCGCTTTCGGTTCTTGTGTTTCTATACCAAATCCAGGACATCTTCAACATCTAAGAATCGGGCCCAGATTTGATGTCTTCCCATATTTTAATCTCTCTGTTATAGTTGTAATTCGCCGACTGTCTCGGTCACTATCAACCATGTATGGTTTGCATCCTTTATCTCAATTTACCATTATCAAATATATTTTTGTTAGCACATCTCTACATTTATGCTCTTCTTATTTCCTGAATGTTATCTATTTTTCATTTTTGATCAATATTTTAAAGCAAAGTGGGTTAACATCCTCCCTAGGAAGTTCATCACTTATCGAGACTAACATTGTCAGAAACCCACCATATCATCTACCAATATTTGTTTTTGTAGTTGTCTTTTGTGTTATGCAGTTAACAAGCTCACCGTGGAAAGGATTTGTACACCCATCCTTCATCTTCATCATCATCACATATTGGAGGTAGCCTTAAACCATCCCATATTTTGGAGTTTCTTGTTTTCTTGCATACCATTTCATTGAATTAGAATAGGAGCAGAAAAGTCATCAACCATTCTAGCACACCCAAAGGTGTGACCCTACCTTCTTCTTTGTTGAGTTCCTTAATTATTTTTATTTTCTATTCTATATTCTATTTTCCTCTTTCCACTAACTCTACAAGTTGGAGTTCTTTGCTTGTGTGCTCGGGGTTTTTCTTGCTTGCTCAACAACACATATACAATTTGAAAAAAAATAAAAAATTGTTATCCAGGTATTCTTCTTTTTATCCTTATTTTCTATTTTTTCATCATTCTTCCCTCTCTTTGTCTTCTTTTCCTCATCGAACATCACATTTGGGATTTGTATATAAAATGAACACTTTTACATGTTTTCTTGATCACACACCTTAATTAGGAGGTAAATATCTTGCATTCACATTTACTTCACACATAAAAACCACACACACCAATCTACACATCTAAACACTTCCTACTAGGTGAAGTTATTGGGATTTAATCACCCAATAAGGAAACCTCGTTGTTCTAGTTGTGTAACATTTTTTTTACTATTGGTATTTCAATTGAGTTCGACACCCTTATCGCTACAATGCATGGAGTGCGGGGATAGCCCTTATATCAAACCACATACCAATAGTCATCACAAATTCATGCCTCACATACCTTTGGGTATATCGAGGACTCCATCCTTAAACATACCTAAAACCATCCATAGATTGGCTATTTCTTTAGGTTCCCTTTGAGCCTCTTTCCCTCTTCACATTTCTATAAATAAACAAGATAAAAGAAAAATTGTTTCTTAACTTGCTTGTTGCATTAGTAGTTTGCATAGAATTTTTTTGTTTGTTTCATGCCCATTATCACTTGTTCCCAAGCTAAGAAAATGGAACAATCAACCTCTTCTAATGATATCCCCACCTCAAACAACCCCTCACAACAAACATCTGCACTTTCTCTTGTTTCCTCTACACCCTTGATCACTTCATCTTTGGTCTCCCAACCCATTATTTCTACAATTCCTCCTCATGAGCCTCATATGATTCAAACCAATCCCCATATCGAAACCAATCCCTTTGTCTACCATCACTTCATTATCTCTAAGACCAGCCACACCTCTTTCCTCAGAACATTTGGACCTCCCACTATCCCTCACAGATGCTTGGAGTTTCAGGAACTCCTTAATGCTAACCCCTGTCACCCTCCATGACTACTTAGCTTGTAAATAAAAAAATATTGTTATCAATGGACCCCCTCTTCAACAAATTTATACTTATCCCCCACAATCTGAGTCCATTGAAGTTCTCACTTCCCAACTTGTGGTCTTTTTCCCCAGGGCCATGAATGAGTTGGTGTTAGCCCAAAAAGAACATGTCCCGCATGAATATTATACCATGGTTCCCTAAACCCATCATTCCACACAATTGGTGGTTCCTATCCCACTTAATTTACCTTGTATCAATACCATCCCTATATCTTCCATCCCTATTCCCTCCTCATCTACTATTGTGATTAACTAAAATTATGAATTTAGGAAGTTAATCTAAATAGTACAACAATGAAATAACAAATATAAAATAAAATATAAATGTTAACTAATTTTATTTGATATTTTAAATTAAAATGAAATAATTGAAATAGGAGGGAAAATGTACTAACATGAAATGAAATTACCTCGCAATGATTTGTAATCTGGAATGGATGATGTAAAGGTGGAACAGTATGACAATACACCTCATGAAATTTCGAAGATGAATATTTGGCCGACCGGGGTGCCTAGGGAGGATTAGGAGCCTACAGCCACTCTAGTATGCAATATGGGCACCTTGGTCTCGAAAAACTCAAAACATGAGTCCAGGTTGGTTGTTATATCTTCATAATAACTTTCCTCTTATTGCATGGATGTCACACTAGCTTCATTGATGTCGCTATAGACATCCAATCAATAATATTATACAAAAACCCACACAAAACATCAAACCCTAAAAAAATAAAAATGTACATGAATGCGTTAGACTATCTTCAGCTCCCAAATGGATGGACTTATGACTGAGCGTTGCACTACATCTTAGACTCGATGTAGTTTTATGTGTTTGTGTGTGCAATCATGTGCCTAGGGTTCCCTAGTGCTAATGATGCCAAAGTAACAAGAAATAGGTAGATGTAATATGTAAATGGTGGATGGAATATAATGAATACAACCCTTCCTATGAAGCATGTGATGCGAATGGTGTCCAAATGTAGTCCCTTGCCTTAGTAAATAGATATCCCTACGTATAAATAGTTCGTCATTAAGATAGTGTGTATGTTGTGTTTATAAAGGGATCTCCCGCTTAAATTTTGACACTAACAAACCGACATGCCGACTAGTACCTAGGGGAATGAGAGGGAAAACTACAAAAACTCGACCTCAAAACTCTAAATGAGAACTAAGTGCACCCGAGACTAGGTCACCTACAAAATGAGGACCGGGGCACTAGCAGGCACCCCAATCCCTTCCTAAGTGCCCTAGTCAAAGACGAGAGACAACCACTGAGTAAATAATGATAGTTGAGACTCCATGAGAGATGACCAGAACTATACAAGTAATTGATGACTATGCAAAACACTCAATGAAAATGACCGACTAAATTGATGATAAGACTAGGGGATGAGCCATTAGTGAATACTTTTCTTACGTAAGATCCATATATAAAACAACATACTTGATGGTATAATTATAGTAGTAAGTGCGTGATTTTGTGACTACATTTACCCCCACTTTATGTTGGTGAGCAAAAACTGGTAACATAAAGTAGATAGAGATGTGTACCTAAGAGAAATATAGAGAATCCCATGCTATAGTAAAACACATAGATGTGGTAGAAAAGCGTGCCGAATGAACCATGTAGCATGCTAAACTATGGATCGGTGTGTTGATCTATCTAACATAGCGAGAAATGTAATGTTGTGATGAAGTGCACTAAAATGAGAGTGATGATTGTAATGTTGGATGTTTGATGATTTCAAATGTGTATGATGACGATAAGATGGGGTAGGGAGTGATCAATTCCCAACCCGATTGTGTGTATACAAATAATTGACCAGAGGATTTGGGCATCCCGCTACCAGAGGAATAGTATAGGGAGAGAGATGTGTTATTCTCCATCATGTAACTTCATCCTCAAGATCTAGCCACTGCAAATGGACTCAGATCAAACATTTTTGGTTTTTGGATCCAAATAATTTCGATCAAATAGTTGACCCATATAAGAGTGGTATAGGAAAGGAACTCTTTCCCCACTCCATTAGTGTCACCGCAATGTGATGGCTTCCAAGTTATGTCATCTGGAAGAAAACGTGAAATGTATGATGGCTTCCAAGTTAGGCCATCTAGAAGCAAATGCAAAATAGATAGAGTAACTTCCCAATTTAGGTCATCTGGGAAAGTAATGAATGTAACTCCCAATTTAGGACATCTGGGAGGCCGTATATGTTATATCATTTTTATTGAATGATGGTTGTTATATGTTTGAACACATTAATAGATTGATTTATTGATTGTCTTGATTGGTTACTCATAGAGATATTTTACGCTAGTTACCCTCAGGTTAGGTCATTAGAGGGAATCGATTGAATATTGATGACATATCACATATAAATAATTTTTATTTGTTTCCCCTAAGTTAGGTCATTATGGGGATACACTATAAATTGATGAAGTATCGCATGTAGAGGATTTACGCTTATTGCCCCCAAGTTCGGTCATTAGGGGGAATCGATGGTGAAATGTCGCATAGTGGATTAGTAAGTGTTCAAAAAATGTCAAATTAGTAGTGTTGATTGATCCCATGGTGATGTGAGGGTATTTATAGGATGACCCCAATGATATGCCCCCTTTCGGTGAAATGGGAAGTGATGATAAGAACAAATGCTAAGACGAAAGTAAGCACGAGATAGAGAGGAAGTGATAAAAATTACAAAAATGTGTAAATATTGAATGGCGAGGTAATGTTAGAAAAATATAACATATGTGTAATGCATACAGTATGTGTAATGTTTTTAATGAATCACATGTATCATATTGTAATATTTTCTTAAGCACAAGAATCAAACCATGATAGAAAATGAATTGCTTCTTTAAGTAAATGGGTTAGAATATTAGATGATGCATACAAGCATTGAACCGTAAGATATAATCCATGATAGATTCTAATGATCCTTGATGTAAAGTAGGTAGGTGGTCATAAGTAACTTTAGGGCCATTTTTGATGATAAAACAATGGAGGAAAGCATCCTCCATGTCATAGTAAGTACTAATGGACCCAAAGGAAAGATGAGTGTACCATTGCAATGCCTCATTGGTAAGTCTATGTCAGAAAGCCTTAAGAAATAACCTATCATTAGAATAGGAAGTCATAGCCATGTGATAATGAAGGAGATGAGCATGTGGGTCACCAATACCATTAAAACTTGTGAATGTAGGCATGATAAAGTTCTTAGGAAATGTAGAGTTATGAATCTTCTTTGGAATAGGGTTACCATGTAATGAGTTGTCAATATAAGCATAATAAGCCCTAATTTCTCAAGTGGGATCTTTTGAACACGAGATTATAATTGACCTACGACATGCATAAGAGATAGGATATCCTGTGAAGGAATAATATAAGATGGAAATAATGTATTGAGTAGTTGTAACTTGCCATTGTGAATGACCATATGAATTTCAAGAGAGGATAAATGAGATTTTGATGATAAAGGAACACTAGGAGTGGGTGCCGAAGAATATATAGTAGATGATATAGATGGAATACCCATAGCAGTGGTAGGAATAGCATCAGAAACATCCCTAAGAGGTGAAACCACCGATGGAGATATAGTGATAAAAGGAGATGGAGAAACAAATGTAGATGAAGTGATATGAGAAGATGAAATGGTAGGAGAAGAAGTAATAGATGGAGGTGACTCATGCACAATGTTAGATGTAATATCAGGAGAAGGTAGTGATGGAATAAGGGATTCACACTCGGAAGTATGAAAAGAAGGAAAATCATGTTTATCAACTGCCTCATCACAATCAGATAGAGACTTAGAAATGAGATTTTTGCTAAGGATGCTATCAATAGGATCGTCAACATAATATGGATTATTCAAGATAGTATGAGATGTATCATGAGAAACAAGGTCAGAATTAGGAGAATCATGAGATGAAACCCTAGTAGTGATCTAGCTAGAAGAAGAATTAGTATGCACATGTGAGTGATTGTCAATACCAAACATGTAATCGATAAGAGAATCATCTAGAATTTTCTTAGAAAGATCAAAATGAGGATCACTAGTAGCCGCATAACATGGTGTACAATGATTAAAGGATATCGGTCCTCAACAATACTAATGCCAATAGGGAATTTTCAAAACTAGTAGGCACATATTGTTGACCATATAAGAGTTTCGTTGAATATCATCTAACACAGTGGGATTATTATAGAATCTCGTGAGCTCAACGATGAATGACCTCATCATAGATAGGTTTGACACTAAAATGATACATGATGGGACAATAAGAAGATGAAATATCTTTAGCCATTAGGGTTTGAAGTGGGTCTTAGGGAAAAATATTCTAAAGTACGGGTTCACCAAAATGATCAACTAAAATTATGAATTTTGGAAGTTAATCTAAATAGTACAATAATGAAATAACTGATATAAACTAAAATATAAATGTTAACTAATTTTATTTTATATTTTAAATAAAAATCAAATAATTGAAATTAGAGGGAAAATGTACTAACCTGAATTGAACTTACCTCGTAGTGATCTCAGTAACTAGAATAGATGATGCATAAAGCGTAACAAAATATGATAGTTCACCTCAAGAAATTGTAGTAGATGAAGATTTGGCCATAATGGGGCACATGTGGGAGGATTAGGGTGCCTAAAAGCACTCTATTATGGAATATGGGCACCTTGGTCTACAGATTAGCTCAAAACTTGAGTCTGGGTTGGTCGCTAGATCTTCACAATAACTCACCTCTTGTCACACTAGGTTTCGATATTACTTGTATATCTCCAATGAATAATCTTCTATAAAATCAAAGACAAGCATCAAACCCTAAAAAATAAAGATGAAAATGAATGGGTTGGAATGTCCTCATCTGCCAAAAGGATGGACTTACGAATGAACGTTGCACTACATATTAGACCTGATGTAGTTCTATGTGCTTGTGTGTGTAATCATTTTCCTAGGGTTCCCTATCACCAATGACGCCAAAGTAGTGCTCAATAACTAGATGTAAGATGAAAATGGTGGATGGAATAGAATGAATATAACCCTTCCTATGAAGTGTTTGATGCATAATGGTGCCCAAATGTAGTCCCTTGCCTTAGTAGATAGCTATCCCTTAGTAGAATAATAGTCAATCCTTAAGATAGTGTGTATGTTGTGTTTATATAGAGATATCTTGCTCAAATTTTGACACTAATGAACCAACATGCCAACTAGTACCTAGGGGAATGAGAGGGAAAACTACAATGACTGACCTTAAAACTATAAATGAGAAATAAGTGCAACCTAGGACCGGGCGTCTAAAAATGAGGACCGGGTCATCGATGGGTGCCCCAATCCCTTCCTAGGTGCCCTAGTCAAAGACTAGAGATGACCACTGAGTAAATAATGACAGCTGAGACTCCATGAGAGATGAACAAAAATATGTTAGTAATCGACAACTATGTAAAACACTCAATGAAAATGATTGAATAAACTGATGATAAGACCAAGGGATAGGCCATTAGTGAATAATTTTCTTATACAAGATCCATATATAAAATAACATACTTGATGGTATAATTATAGTAGTAAGTGCGTGATTTTGTAACTAAACGTTGTTATTAACAATCCTACCTAAACCCTTAAAGAATCCAACATAACTCCTCCACCACCTGAGAAACATATTCAAAGCTCGGTGCATATTTTCACATCCTATGTCCATACCAATGTTGTTACCCCACAATCACACCATTCAAATTTTTCTCAAAATCATCAACCTCCACTCCAAAGTATCTTTTGACATATGTTTCCTAATCAACCCCTTCAAGTGTCTCAACTACCTCATGCATATATTCCCAATCATCTAACACAAACCCAATATAATCCCCTTATCACTCAACAATAACCTTCTCAATCTTACCCATTTAATTAAATCCCTCTCTAACATCCTATTTTGTAACGATCCAATCATAAACTTTTGATTACATTCCTTCCTATCAAACACCCCCACAAACTCCTAATTATCCTCAACATTATCAATCTTACCCACAACCCAATCCATCTACCTCTTACAATCCATAATCACATCAATCAGCTCCTCATCCTTACACATCAAATGATCCCATGCAGGCCTTGTTGAGTAGAATGGTCAACCTAGAAGCTGCTACTTTGGGCCCCAAGAGTAGATTCACCTACGATAAAATTTTTAAGGATCTCATTAACCCATCCATACCCATTAAGCCATATCATCCACATTGGGAGATTCCTAAGTTCTCTAAATTCAATAGTAAGGAGGATCCCCAACAATAGCTTAATGCCTTTAGGAATTCATGCTATATGATTTCCTATGATCAAGATATCATGCTTTTAACTTTCCCTATGTCATTGGTGAAACCAATTTATATTGGTACAATGACATTCCTCAACATTCCCTCTTCTCCTTCACTCAACTTGCACACATTTTCCTTAAACAATTCTCCATCAATATAGCACACAAGATACCCATCACGGATATTTATGTCATCAAAAAATTTGAGGATGAATGGATTTTTGATTTCTTTGCTAGGGCGTGGTATTATCAATCAATTATCTATATCACTATGCCAAACCAAACTCACTGATATCTTCTCTAGATAATGTGCCAAAAACATTTCATGCACCCTTCTTGATTTAGTCTTTCTAAACCTTTGAGGAATATTTTTCCATGGCTCTCGAATTAGAACTACACACCCTTAAGAAAGGCCATGTTAAGTTTTTCTCTAATGAAACTAAGAATTAATTCACCAAATCATTCACCCATAACGAAAAATCCAAAAATGCGGCAAATTCCATTGTCATCAAAAATTCTTCCACATCCACATATCATTTTGAGCCTCCACAAATATCTCCTTGACAACTCCCAACTATATTCCTCTTGGATAATCTTACCACTCTATCTTTGACAAGGTCATGGTTTTACACCTCATCCAACTTCCTCCCATCCGCCTTATTGATGACTCACGTCCCAAACCCACATGGTATCATGAGGACCATTATTGTAAACATCATCGTTACGTGGCCATGATATTGATAAATTCCATATAAATTCTCCCCTAATCAACCATTAGATGTCTTCAAGTGAATATTTCCGAATCATCCACCAAACAAGAAAACTAGTCCTCTCACATCTCAAGAACTTGATGCCCATGCAATCAATACTTTAAGTCAGGATTCAAAATCACTACCTAAACCTACCTCTATACCTACGTCTATACCCTCCTCTACTTCAATATCTACACCCGCACCTATATCTACATTTACAACTATTCCCATACCTACACCTTCATCTACAACCATATCTATACCAACATATGATTCTATACCTACATCCACATGTACCTCACACACACACACACACAATTCTATACCACATATGTATCCACATCTATATTTGAATCCATGACCACATCTATATCATCTCTTGAAACCTCTACCAAACAAACCTCTACTCCCGATTTTGTAAGTAAATGATGTCTCAATCCCATCCTCATCTTCAATAGGTACCAAAAATTCTATATCAAAACTTCTGAATTCCACACAATCCATAAGTCCTCCTAATCCTATTAATGATCTTACTCAAGAACCATCCCCATCTTCAACTATCGCATCTATGACACAACACACATCTAAACCATATGATCCTACCTCCAAAGAAGAATCCACCATTGAAATCATTGTGATCCCC
The DNA here is from genome assembly GCA_018340775.1 of Taxus wallichiana var. yunnanensis. Classification (NCBI taxonomy): domain Eukaryota; kingdom Viridiplantae; phylum Streptophyta; class Pinopsida; order Cupressales; family Taxaceae; genus Taxus; species Taxus wallichiana. The sequence continues at coordinate 295,712,802 of CM031243.1, read as the reverse complement.
ACCAAGGGAAAATATTTATGAAAAATATCTAAGAACCTTGGCACCCCCATCCAAAAATATCTTACTCATTCACACAAGAAGTTAGAGCTTCCCCCTCCAAAGCCCCATCAATCCAAACAACCCACTATCCAACCATCTATCTTAGGACCTTGACCATCTATTTTGGGACCATGTCCTTCATCCAAATCTCCCATCACTACCACATCTAAACCAGAACCACCCACTCCTTCTAAGTATAAATTTAAATCTAAGGTCCCTACCAAACCCCATAAGAGTAGGGCACCCCTTTTGCCTTCATCCTCTTTTCCTAAGTCAAATCAACCAAAAGTATACAATACTTCATATTTCAAAACCCCATTGGATCTTATAGCGAAATATTTCATTGTCTTATCCAAAAATACACATTTACCCTTACCCCATCAAGTCCTTTAACTCACGTGGTTGGAATCCCACATGGTTTGATTACAATGTTGTTTGCACCTATCATCGTGTCCTTGGACATGACATAGAACACTGTAAGGATCTCTAAACAATCATCAAAATCTCATACAAGAGGATGATCTTATCATCAAAGAATACCACATTCTTCCATCCACTATTTCATCCACACCCGAGACATAATCATCAAACCAAAACCAGACCTCCAAGGCCTTTAAATCTACCCTCAATCCACACCTTGAAAGCCACCATAAAATTATACCTCTCCTAAAGAGGGTCCTCCTATTTTCTTCAATACCATTTGTGTCACCATCCTCTCTCACCCCCATGATTCTCAACCATCTACCCACCCAAAACCAAGATTCCTCATCATTGCTCCTCCCAACAGATCTACCTCATCCCCCTTCATCCAAACTAATATAGCCATTCTATCTCGCTCCAAAACCAAAAATCATGTCATTTATAGAGAAAAGTATCATGAAACAACAACATCGGGATCCTGTTAAAATATCCCTCACTTATCCAAATTTCTCCTCATCATCGATAGGCTTTCATCAAAGTTTACAGCGTATCCCAATCTCAACTGACTAGCCTTAACCTTTCGTGTGGCCCTTGTTGGTGATCTTTGACTCGCCGCCATCTTCTTTGATGATTCCAAAATATCTGAAATTCTAATCAAAGATCATGACCTTTCCCTCTTTATCACCATTTGTATCAATGAAACCTTCATTCAACAATCCCATGATTGATAATGGTACTAGCATCAACATCATTTCAACCCATAACTTCAATAAACTCAAGATTCATGACACCATTATCGCCCAATCACCCATGGTCCATCACTTTTAATGACATTATTGCCCCTACTTTGGGAATGGTCATCCTTCCTATCCATGTTGGTGAAAAAATCCTCCATGAAATATTCTACATTGCATAAGGGGAATTTAAATATAACAACTTTCTTGGATGCCCATGGATCCACGCTATGCACTACATCCCATCCACCATCCATCGTTGTCTTAAGTATGAGCATGAGGGGAAAATATACACACTCCCCATTGATCTTCCTGCATTTAAATAATTCCATATGAACTATAGGACAAATGAATTTCTCATCCCCAATAAAGACTCATCCTCCCAAGAACCCACTTGTTGACAAAAATCATGTACTTTAGACATTATTTAGTCCCGGGCTTATACTACTATTTAGAGGGTTTTGAGTGAAGAAAGTACTAATTAAACCTTGTCTCTTGGTAATTTTTGTTTGATTTCTATCATCACTCCCGAACGCCACCACACACATGCCCAATCTATTTCATTCATCTTCCATTATTTTAGCCTCGATGGGGTGCCTGTTCCCACCATGGGCACCCTGGTCCTTATTGAAATTTCCCACCACTTTTGGGCTCTTTCTATCCATTTGAGATATTTATCTTTTTGGTGGTCATCCATTTCGGGGTTAATTACAAAATTATATCAAGAGAACCCTATAAATATAAAGTTATGAGACTGTAATGAGGGAAAAAACATTAGTCACTACTATCATCCATATAGAGTTGCATCCACATAGCTCCATCACAAGGCACAAGGCTAGGTAATCTACATCATACACAACATAGGGTGGGATTCTATTCTATTCCATGCGCACATTCTATTACATTTTCTACATCCAGTTATTTCTCGCTACTTCACAAAGTGCAACTGACACAAGAGCACTTAGGGCACATTATGCACACACTCATCATAACTACATTTGGGGTTGGTCATCACCAATCTAGAACTATGATAATTATCCACCGAGAACTCCTCGTGCTATGATTATTTACTAATGCACAACTTTTAGTTTGGTGGATGTAATTTGGAAACACAACAACAAACATAACACAAGAATACCATAGACTATGATATGAAGGAATGATGAAAAATCTGAAATATAAGTGTAAATTATAATATCGACATGAAATTGTTACAATCTCACCCATGAGGTTCTTCAAGTATTATTAACTTCACTTGCCTTCCAATAATAACTATGGGAGAAACTTCACAATTACACCTCTTAATGGATTCTTTAACACACTTACTCATACAATATTTCTCACTACTTCCTTCTATGCTAAATGAGGGGGTGGCCTCTCTATTTATAGAACTTCCAGGCTTATCCATCTTATCTCTAAGATAGGATAAGAAATATACTCTGATGAATCATATTCCATACCTTAACTCTTATTTGTACATGTAAGCTTATCTTTTAAGATAAGATAAACCTTATCATTTCACATGGGTTCCACATTTTTAGACTTTTTACAAATAAAATACACAAAATATTTATGACCTCACTCCTTGTCCTTATTACCCATATAATATTTCTAATTCCTAATCATGTAGACCCTACTTCTCTACTTACCCTAACTTTGACATTTTAACATTACCGAACCACTTACGACAAATATTTACTTTTTACCACAACATTCCTATTATACTTTTGACTATTACCATACTATACATTATTGGTGGCGTTGTACCAGTAGCATTGTTATCTTCTATCGGATGCTACTACTAATTATACTTAACAACATCCTATTCCTAATACACACATTAATAAAATAGAAATTACGGAGGAAAATTTTAGTGTCGACATCTTCCCCCTTCCTAGCTTCTAATCCGTCCTCGAGTAGACTATTCGGTGCTTGAAAAATATATAACTTGTCGTGCTTGACCCATTTCGTAATGGGAGTACCATCTAATTCCTCCAATGTGTATGTACCATTTTCATGCACACTACTACTATTTTTAGGGCCCCATCCATTTTGGAATAAATTTTCTCTGTCTTCTTTTTTTTGTATCTAGAATCATATACTAGAACCAAGTCATTCACATGAAATGGAGACCAACGGATATTTTGATCAAAGCATTCCTTCTACTTCATTTTCTTCCTATAGCTTGTATCCTTCGTTATTTCCCTCATTTCCTCTAGCAAATGAAGATGTACCAATCTTTCTTTTACTGAATCAATTTCATCCATCCTTTCATTTTTCATAACTCTCATAGTGCAAATATCAAACTCAATAGGAAGAACTGGATCAATGCTATAAGCCAACTAAAATGGGGAGTATACTATTGTTGACTTTGATGTTTCCCTATATGCCCACAATGCTACATGAATCCTTTTATCCCACTTATGTACCTACAAGGCTGCATCGTTTGCTAAAATTTGACACAACAAAAAATTTGTTCGTTCCACCTATCCATTTGTACTTGGCTTGTATGTTGTTGCCTTCCTGTGCTTAATAGAAAAATTGTTGACTAGGGCTTCTACCACCTCATTAATGAAGTGGCTTCCTTGATATGTTACAATTTCTAATGGGAAACCAAATCTAGTGATAATGCATTCATATATTTACCTTGCCACTTCATCCATGGAAGCTGTTTTCAATGGCCTAGCTTCAACCCACTTGGTTAAATAATCTGTGGCAACTACAATATACTTATTTTGGCATGGGGTAGTTGGAAGTGGACCTACAATATCTATTCCCCACTTTTCAAAGGGACCAAGTGGAAGAATAGGGAATAATGGAGCTGATGAAGTCTTACGGTTACCATGTGTTTGAAAAATATCACATGTCTTACAATAATTATAACAATCTCTAAAAAGAGTGGGCCAGTGATAACTTGCATCCAAGATCCTTCTTCTTTGTAAGTTGTCCAGAGAAGTGTCCTCCACATGTACCATTATGGAATTCTTCTATCATCTCCTTCCCTTGATCACGTCCAACTACCCTCTTGTATTGTCCATCAGGTCCTATTCAAAATAATACTCCATGCAGAATAGAATATGGATGACTGGCTTGAGTAATCTTCCTCTTAGTCTTTGCATTGACACCATCAGAAACTTGAATTCATTCAGATAATTCCAAATATCTATGTATTCACTAGGGATTGTGTCAAGGGATAACAATGTTGCATATGGGAAATCATCATCATCACAAGATGAACCTAAACCCTCATAGGCTCGAGAGAGTGCATCTGCATTGACATGCTTCTTTCTTGGCCTATCTATAATATCAAATTCAAATTCTTGTAGCAAAATTATCCATCTTGCTATCCTCCCTGATGGGTTAGGCTTATTTACAATATATTTTAGAGCCTGATGATCTGTTACAACTATAAATTTCTACCCTAGCAAGTAATTTCTAAACTTCTTTACAACAAAAATGATAGCAAGAGCCTCTTTTTTTATTACAGTATAATTTACCTCAGCATTGCTCATTTGTCTTCTCCCAAAGTAAACTGGATGATCATTTCCATTTTCATCCTTTTGGCTCAGAGTACTTCCTAGTGCTGCATCTGAGGCATCAATATACATAATGAATGGCTTGCTCCAATATGGATTCTTTAAAATAGGTGAAGACACCAAGGCTTCCTTCAGTTGTTCAAAAGCTTCATGTGCCTTATTTCCTGGTTCATAAGTAACATCCTTCTTCAAGAATTGGGTTAGTGGTTGTGCAATCTTTGAGAAATTCTTGATGAACCTTCTATAGTAACCCACATGGCCTAAAAATGATCTCAACTTACTTCTATTCATAGGAAATGGTAACTCTTTGATTTTTGAAACTTTATCAAGATCAGTACCAATACCATCTCTAGATACAACATGCCCTAACAAAACACCTTTAGAACATCCAAACACACACTTTCAGAGGGTTTAGTGAGGCTTGTGCATCATCTAACTTTGTGAAATGCTATCTCCATCTTGTGCAGTGGTCCATCTTGCTCCCATAGATGTAAAAATCATCTAGAAATACTCTGATGAAGTTCCCAATGTAGGGTTCAAACACCCTATTCATCAAACATTGGAACGTTCACGAGCATTACACAACCCAAAAGGTATAACTCTATAAGCAAATGTTTCCCAATGAGTGGTGAATGTTGTCTTCAATTGATATTTTTCCACTATACGAACTTGGTTATATCTACTATATCCATTAGCAAAACTATGGCACTCCTGACCAGCTACTTCGTCCAAGATCTGATCTGAGAATGGAAGAGGGTAATGATCCTTCTTTGTTACCTTGTTGAGTTTCCTATAATCAACACAAATGCCTAGCTTTCTATTCTTTTTTATTGAGATCACAATGGGAGAAACTCATTCTGAATTCTCCACAGCAAATATGAATCCTGCATCAAGCAACTTATCTATTTCTTCTTTTACAGTCTTGGAAAAATTAGGATTCATTCTATATGGCATTTGCTTTATGGGCTTAGCACCATCTACCAGCTCAATAGAATGTTCTACCCAACTTACTTGATAGAGTTCCTTGTAATCAAAAGTGAATAGGTTTATGTACCTTCGAAAGAGATGGAGGTAACATTCCTTCTCATTCTCCATCACAGCATCACCAATATTTATTTGTTGGAAACGATCATCAATTTCTTCTTCAGATAATTTTATGGGTTCATGAGTCGGTGTGACTAGAAGGATATCCATGACTGAAATATCAACCTCACTTTCTTCATCTTTTGTGTCCACTTCACTAATACTAGAGTAATCAGAGGATGTCTAATCATCAGTTTCATCACTTGAATCCACAGGTTCTGCCTTATGATGCCGAGGGATCACATTTATCTTCACCCTCTCTCTGCCATGTCCAAGTGTCATGAAGCCTTCATTCCAATAGTTTCTTGCATGAACTCTCCTTAGCCATGGTCTTCCTAACAAAATGGGGGCAGTGTGCAACAAGTACCATTTTTCATCACCTAAAAGTCTACCACACATATAACACCCATAACAAATATTGTCACATTTGAAACAACACCTTCTGGTTTAGTTTTTCCCTTATTTAATGACCTTAACATAAGTGTTGAGGGGCGATCAATTTTTAACCCCAACATATTCATTTGGACTTGGTCATTATATTGATGCAACACCTCCATCAACTAAGACATCATGAATTGAAATACCATTACATAATACCTTAGCTTGTGGAGCATAGGGATCCGCCTCTGCCTCCAAAACAGGGACCTCAACCTCCTTCCTTCGTCGAGCATTGATTCCACTTCGTAGCTCCCGTCTCTTCTCGAAGACATAGCCAAGAAGTTGACCATATGTAATATTTGCGAGCTTTTTAGACAGATCTTCTAAGATGGAGTATGGTCCTTGTCCCTGTGAAATTAGAAAATCCTGCACACCCAAATTCCTTCTCCTATGTTTCTTACTAGTTTCTCCTTTCATCTTCTTAGGATCATTTCCATCTTGGTTATCTTTTTCTTTATTTATTTTTGTTACAAAACATCTGCTTCATTATTTATGCTCCTATCTATTACATCAAATGAATTCACAAGTGCTTTTCTTTTATCATTATCTCTTGTACGGATGTAGAAACTCTATCTAGACAATTATACTTATAATGACCCTTTTATGACAATCATAACATACAACTTCAGTTAGATTTCTTTTTGGACCTCTATCTCCTCCTTGAGAACTAAATTCCTTTCCTTGAAGAAGATTAATAGTTACCTGACCCATATTCTTGAGCAGATCTTCATACTCAGTCGATGTACTAGGGAAAAAATTTGTGCTCACCAAAAGTGGTTATGGATTTTGGACCAAAGGTGTTGGTGTAGGCTCTACCTTAGCAGCAATTTCTTTGGGCTCCTCTTCCATGCATTCTTCTTGCCTTCTTGTAATCTCCTTTGCTTGTTCAATGGTAGATGGGTGGTCATACTTCACTCGTTGTCTAATCTCTGGCTTCATCCTAAGAATGAAGTGCTTACAGAGGAGATTATCCATGCCATACATCAACCCATCCACTAATCCTTCCTTCCGGATTTGGGCATCGAGCTTCCTCCTTAGCTCTAGAACATGAGCATGATAATCCCTTATCTTCTCCTTCTCTCCTTGGGATAGATTTTTATATCGATCATGAGATTTGCATATTTTTGTTGTTCACCAAATTCTTCAAGAAAAATTTCGGTGAATAAATCCCATGAATTTTTCACATTATCACCTAGTGTTTCAAACCACCTAAGAGTGAACCATCCAAAAAGGTAGGAAAAAATTCAGTCCATTGTTCCCTTCTTATGAGGCCATTACAAATGCAAGATCATTTAAACTCTTGAATGAAAGAGGAACCATCTTCATTAGATTGGGTTGAAAAAATAGGAATCTTCCCCATTTTTAAAAGTAACCAAAGTGAAATACCAACTCAAAAGTACAATTAGTAAGACTTGTGTGCACAAATAATTGGACTCACTACAATAGAAAGTGACTCTACACCTTTCTACAAAGAATATAGGAATGACCACGGTAAAACTTGACTTACTACGGTAAAAACGAATTTACCGTGGTAAACACTATTCGCGGTAAAAGTGAAGTTCTTTGTCGTAGTAAATACTATTCATGGTAAAAATTAAAGTTCTTGTGGTAAATACTATTCATGGTAAAAAGTGACTTTACCATGGTAACTACTATGCACAACAAAACAAGGTTACCCTCCAAATGATTTCGACTAAGGGGGAATATTTCTCTAAAATCCACCAACAAGGAATGGTCTGCAAGCAACATAACCAAAATGTCATCATCAATCTGGCACTATGATAATTATCCACCGAGAACTCATCGTGCTATGATTATTTACTAATGCACAACTTTTTGTTTGGTGGATGTAATCTGGAAACACAATAACAAACATAACACAAGAATACCATAGACTATGATACGAAGGAATGATGAAAATCTGAAATATAAGTGTAAATTATAATATCAACATGAAATTGTTATAATCTCACCCATGAGGTTCTTCAAGTGTTATTAACTTCACTTGCCTTCCAACAATAACTATGGGAGAAACTTCACAATTACACCTCTTAATGGCTTCTTTAACACACTTACTCATACAATATTTCTCACTACTTCCTTCTATGCTAAATGAGGGGGGTGGCCTCTCTATTTATAGAACTTCTAGGATTATCCATCTTATCTCTAAGATAGGATAAGAAATCTACTCTGACGAATCATATTCCATACCTTAACTCTTATTTGTACATGTAAACTTATCTTTTAAGATAAGATAAACCTTATCATTTCACATGGGTTCCATATTTTTAGAATTTTTACAAATAAAATACACAAAATATTTATGACCTCACTCCTTGTCCTTATTACCCATATAATATTTCTAATTCCTAATCATGTAGACCCTACTTCTCTACTTACCCTAACTTTGACATTTTAACATTATCGAACCACTTACGACAAATATTTACTTTTTACCACAACATTCCTATTGTAATTTTGACTATTACCATACTATACATTATTGGGCATACTGGCAGCGCCATTATCTTCTATCAGATGCTACTACTAATTATACTTAACAACATCCTATTCCTAATACACACATTAATGAAACATAAATTACGGAGGTAAATTTTAGTGTCGAAACAACCCGAAATGTAGTATAACGTTCAGTTAGTAAGCTTCCACTGTTGTGGAAACTAAGTTCGAGCCGACCCATTCATTTGCATTCTTTTTTTTAGGGTTTGATACTCTTCTTTGGTCTTTTGTAGGTCTTCTATACATCTTGGATTATTGGCGACACCTAACGCACATGATGACAATGAATCAAAGTGCGACACACATAGATGGTTTTGGACTACCTCATGCCTGGACCTATGAAACTTAGTTTTTAGATCTTACACATTTTTCATATCGTACAACAAATTTATTGCTTTATTTACATTTTTTCATAACTTAGATTAACTAATCTATAGATCTACATTTTAGTAATCACTCATTCTACATACATCTAACATCATTTTCTCTCTCTCATCATGTTTCTTTATGTGATTTACTTAAGTAATATCCCAATTTCCATGCATATACATTACTAGTTTATCTTCATACATTATATGCCACTCATTTATCGACGAACCTATCATCCTCCATATAATAACCCCTTTAGGACTCACTCCATGCTTTACATGATTTATTTTAAGATAAATTTATGGCCATGAAATCCATGATGATATCTATTCTACACATCTTATTGCGATCCATGTCCACTCCATGTCATCTAGCTGAATCTCGGGACATGTCCTTGCTTGATCCTCTCATATTTGAGCATAATACTACGCCACATGACATTCTTATTCAGCTCCTTAGTCATCAGTTGATCACTCTACCGCCTACTCATTACTATTCTCCTTATTGGTTAGCAAAATATCAAGGTCATCCATATTGCAATTATCATCGAATTAATGGACATAACGCACAACAATTTCCACACTTTACCATGAATAATAAAACATCATCTTTACACACTATCTATCTGATACTAACGCACCTCCTAATATACATGCTTGAGTATTGATAATAACTCATGTGCATGATTCTTCTCACTGGTCATATAAATTCCATACATTTATGACCACCTATAACTGATCAATTCTTCTTCTCTGACACTTCAAGTAATACACATCATCATATCACCATTCAAAAGCTTTCTCTCCATCCTACTCCACTTCCATTTTCTAATCATGTAAAGCAAATAACCCTCCATTTCAGAGTTTCACGTGAAAAGACCATAGCACACCATCATTATAACATTCATACTCAAAATTACCCTTCATGAATGTACATCTTATACAGCTTTTATCCATCCTACTCATCATTTACATAATCTATCATCACATGATCCACTTATTGTTGACTAGATCATCACATCATACATCGTACTACATCACACTCTTTATGCACTGCATAGCCATACATCGTTATAGTGCTATTACACTACCCTATGATGCACTTCAAGTTCTCGGTCCATCGCATTTCTCACACATCACGCATTCTACATCATACATCAGCGTTGAAAAATCAATTAGACTCCATATGTTACACTTTACATTCTCATCACACATATTTTACTATCATCGAGCAATTTCATCATGTGAATTTTATACACCCACACATTTACTATGACATATGCTTTAGGATAAATCATCACATATTCTATCATTTTGTAGTGGTATACACCTTAGATTACATCACCACTCCCTCTTTTCATCTTGTAGTGATATACGCATAATGATAAATCATGACTCATCCATTCATCTTATAGTGATATATGCTTAGGCTAAATTATCACTTATACATTCAATCTTTTTGTAATATACGCTTTGGATATAGGGTTCACACACATATCATTTCTAGGTCACATCTCATCAATACACATACACATTCATCACAACACATTAGAAAAAATACACACTTTGACCATTTCCCGATGATGCACTCTCGTTTATGGTTCATTATTGAGTGCTTAGGGAAAAAAAAATGAACCTCATTGCATACATTTCCATTCACTTGGGGGAAATGCGGCTCCTATCACTCCATTTTGCATTCCATTCCATCCATCCATAACATATTGAATATTATGGTTGCTCTTACTTTTTCTTGTTCATGGTCACTTTATTACACATATTAACTAGCTTGATTGTATTTCATTTATTTATATCATCCACACATGCACATTCACATATTTTTCTAGTGGTGATCATAAATATAGGTCTCTTACATGCAACATGGATACTCGCCTTCTAACATTCCTACACTTGTCATTTGGGGATCCAAATTTGTCTCTCACAGTGCTATTATTTCATTTTGTACTTAGAACTCTACATTACTTACTTCTACATGATTTTGACATACTAGCTATACTTCTAACATGATAAAAAGTGTTTCATGTGCAACATTTGTTATGTAGGAACATTTGCTTCCATACTTGTTCGTTATATTTGTCTATCTTTGTTTGCTTCTTGTATGCGGGATTTTCCTATGTTTAGTAGGCACACTTGTATGTTGTTTTTGGCTATGATGGTCTTACGTGTCTTGCAAAATTGTGACTGATGTCCCATGTTTGCGACACAATTTTTGTAGCTTCCTTGTCTTCTTGCATGTTTACACTACTTTTCTTGGTATTTTTACATTTTTTGCATAGATTACACATTGTCTTATTTTTTACATGTATGATTGTTCGTACTTAACACTTGTCTTTGGCTAGCCATCCTTGTTTTTGTGCACCTTGGTTTCTACTAAGTGGATTACCTTCCCCTTGCAAGGCATAGTTTCATAGTACATGCAAATCATCCTATTTTTAGGCCGCATTCTCCTATTTCCAACGTTGTATCCGCCCTCAAAGAGGGGGGCATAATTTGGGGTTTTACGGTCTACACAACACATTTCCACTAGTTCACTCAGGTGCACTTTCTTCCCTTGGCATTGTGGGTTTACATATAGCAAGTGAGTTCAGACTAGTCTATGAACTCCATACACAATGGATTTTACAGGACATGGAGTCCTTAGCATTCTGAGAAGTAGTTATAGGCTTGGAGGTTATAGTGGGCATGCATCCCTTCACTACTTTGGTAAGTGGCGTTGGATCACTTGAAAACACTAGGAAAACACAGAGATCTCTTCACACATATTTTAGGGAAGCAGTTAAAGGTTAGAGGACACAGAGAATTTCCTCCCTATACTTCTTTAGCCTATGGCATCGGATCACCCAAAAAACTTTGATAGTACAGATATCCTTCTACACTCTTTCTCTCGACATGGATTAGGTGCACATGTTCCATTTACACTTTTCATTTTGCATACTTTACTTTTACATGCATCTTTTACATTGTGTTTTTACACACATATATATACATATTTGACTACTTGATCATTTTCTCCTTGTAGGTCCGACCGTATGAGAAACAAGCAATAGTCAAATGGGGGAAACAAAAAGGGCATAAACAACAACAATTCATGGTAGCACACTTCATATACTAACCATACAGGTACACTACACACATCAACATCAACACACATGTTCCACCCTAGGCTCAATCTCATCATTTGTTTTGCATATTTTCATCTTTAGTTTCCACGTTCCATCATGTTTTTGACATTCCACACTTTGTCTAGTCCTTCAACATGAATTTGTTGTTACTCTACATCAACATTAGGTACGTGTCTCTATCTAATTTATGTTACTAGACTTTCTTCTCACCAACATAAAGTGAGGGCAAATGTAGAAACAAAATCATGCACTCAGACATTATTTAGTCTCGGTCTCATACTACTATTTAGACAATTTTTGAGTGATGAGAGTACTAATTAACCCCATCTCTTGGCCATTTTTGCTTGATTTCTATCATCCTTCCCGACCTCCACCACACACATGCCCAATCTATTTCAGTCATCTTCCATTATTTTAACCTCGACTAGGGTTCCTAGGCTATCTATCTGGGCACCCATGGGCACTTTGATCCTTATTGAAATTTCTCACCAATTTTTGAGCTCTTTCTAGATCTTTGAGGTCTTTATATATTTGGTGATCAGAAATTTTAGGGTTAATTATGAAGTTCGATCAAGAGAACCCTATTAATATAAAGTTAGGATACCATAATGAGGGAACAAACACTAGTCACTATTGTCATCCATCCGAGTTGCATCCATCTATTGCATTAGAGATCACTTGCATCCATATAGCTCCATCATAAGACACAAGGCTAGGTCATCTCCATCACACACAACATAGGGGGAAGATTATATTTTATTCCATGCACACATTCTATTAAATTTTCTACATCTAGTTATTACTCGCTAGTTCACAAAGTATGATTGACACAAGAGCACCTAGAGAACATAATGCACACACTCACTAGAAATACATTTGGGTCTGAAATGTAGTACAATGCTTAGTTAGTAATCCTACTATTGCAATAGTTAAGGCTAGTCGACATATTCATTTGCATTATTTTTTTAGGGTTTTGATACTCTTCTTTGGTATTTTGTAGGTATTCTATACATATTAGATTATTGGTGACACTTGGCATAGGAAAGTGAATTTGATGTGACACACAACGAGGGTTTTAGAATACCTTTTGAACATGTGAAACTCAATTCCAGATATTTTCCATAGTAACAGGTGCCCATCCTTCACACAAGAGTTCCGTAGGCACCCAGTCCCTTTTCAGTGCTCCGGTCAGAGAATCAACCTGCATCCATCCTTTTCAGAGCTTCTACATAATCGTTCCTGCTTCCATATTTTCTAGTCACCTCTAAGACATAATTACATGAGAATCTTATATTCAACCAAGTTCTTTCTCTCTCTCTCTTGCATATTAGGGTTAGAATTTCCTTTTCATAGTTTCTTCAAATCATATTTACAACATTTGTTTTTATTTATTTACAACTATTTATAGCTTATATTAACTAGTCCATAGATCTACATTTTAGTTAATCACCACTAGTTCATTTGTACTGCATCCAAGTCACCCAACAATGAATCTCTCGACAACGTGATGCATCATATCTCACCTGGGAGTACCAAATCCTCTCTCTCAATGATCTTCCCACACCTAATCAATTCAAGAGACCGAAAATATCCATGTATCAATACAATGTCGGGATATCATTTCCTTCACCAAACTCACTTAAAAACCAATCTTGTTTAAATTGGCATCAATCACCATTCTTTCCACACCAAAAATCAACCCCACACCAAACTATACACAAATGGTTTCGAATTCATCTACAACAAGTCCTTCACGTATACTTATCTCCATCAATGTGTGTGTAAGGGATTTGTTCTAGGATTCTACGAACAAGGCATGCACGATATTTTCCTTGATCAATCCCGCAAACCCCATGAGAATTACGGGTTAGGATACAAATAACACCCTACCCACTCTCTTGCACATACTTCTTCCGAATTTCCCATAAACATGGATCCATCACCTCCTTCTCATCTAATAATCCTGGATATGGATAACACCGTGTCCCTTCCTACTATTTTTTTAAAATCTCCACAATCACTTTAGGACCAGTCACCTATCAGGATGAAGGTGAAACTAGGTCCCTTTCTCTTAAATTCCCTAACATAGCAGGGGAATATTTGCCTACCATCAACATCCTTCAATGCAACGATGACGAATATATTATTTTTTATATGGGGGCATGAGATTCTCATCTTCATAATGCCTTACCTCCCGAAACATCTACCCTTCTCAATGAATCCACCATTGACATCAATATAGGGAATTTGTAAGAGCCTCACATCCTCAAAATCAACCAATCTCTTGATCCAAAAGAACTAGAGGCCTTCCCTCTTTCCTCTCGTAAGCATAGCTAGGATTTCGCATGGTCATATGGTGATATGCTAGATCTCGATCCTTGTATCATCATCCATAATATCGTCACCATCCCTGACGCCAAACCAATTAAGTAGAAGCTATGTCACATGCATCCTTACATATTCCTCCTTGTCAAATAAAAATTACAAGGTATTCTTTAATCCAATTTCATCCAACCCATCGATTATCCTCAATGGGTTTCTAACATTGTTCCCATTGCTAAATCCTCTAGCAAGCTTTTCATCTATATGGATTTTTAAGAGTTGAACCTCGTTTTTCCCAAAGATGAATTTCCCCTTCTTAACATTGATAATATTATCGACCTTACAATCGACCACGAAATAATTTCTCTTATGGATGGTTTTTCTAGTTACAATTAAATCATTATTGCACCAGAAGACCAACATAAGACATCCTTTATCACCCCTTGGGGAACCTTTTGTTATTGCATTATTCCTTTTGGTTTGAAAAATGCAAGGCCACCTATCAATGTGCCATGACTTATATATTCCACATTTTCATTCACAAAAACATATAGTATCATGTTTATGAATTCTTGGGTAAATACAAACATTGACATGACCATATTTATGTCCTTGAAATCCTCTTCATGTACCTTATGTAATAATTCTGTCTCAATCCCTCCAAGTGTGTTTTTGGAGTTCTAACTAGAAATCTCCTTAGCTTCATCATTTTCATTAGGGTTATTTAATTTGATCCCTCCAAGATAAAATCCACTTGAGATGCCTCCTCCTATCAATCTAAAGTAACTTCGTCATCTCCAAGGTTGACTTCAATAGTATGTCACTCCATCTCACAAATTTTCGATTCGCCAACATTTCCATCATCTCTTTCGAAATGACACCCATTTTAGGTGGGATAATAGTTTCTAAAATTATTTCAATAAACTTAAGAAATATATTCTATTGCCACATGTCCTCACACCTCCACATAAGGGGGAGCTATTTTAACTCTACATCTCTCGCTACCGATCATGCTATGGATGCCATGTTGGAACACTTGTGCTAAGCAAGGAAGATAAAAAGCTATATATTAAATAATCTAAACTCTTCATGACTATGAAACCCATTACACCAAAGTCAAAAAGTTGTGTTGTGCTTGCTACTTCATAAATTCCAAGTTTCTCCACTACCTTCTCAATCAAAAGACATATGTTGTCACTACTTTCAACCCCTTTAAAACCATGCATTCTAAACCATATCATAATGATTACATCACTCGATGGCTCATGCTCATGATTGAGTTTGACCTAGATTTCATCTCCCAAAAATCAATCAAGGGTTAGGCTATCATTGATCAACTCACCGAAGCCCCTCTTCCTAATAATCAACTCCCCATGAGAAATTTCTTGAAAAATCCATCAACATAATCGATCATGAGTATTCTCCCCTCAAAATGACACTATTATTTGATGGTTCTAAGTGTTGGCAAGGGGAGGTGCTAGCGTTATCATTATTCCTTGGGAAAATCCTATCCCCATCTCCTACAAGATCAATTATGAATTTTGAAATAAAATGGATGAGTACAAATCCCTTATCTTAGGCCTCCAAGATATTATTATGATATGCGTCCAAATTATTGAGATATATGGTGATTCCAAACTTATCATCAATGAAATCAAGGGAGTCTATTAATGAAAAATGAATTCCTCTAAAAGTAAAAACACATCCTCAATTTTATCCTTGAAGCCTTCGATCAATACAATATCTAAACCATTCCTCATTCATCCAATAACTTTGCATACACCATGGCATCCCTTGCATCCCTCATCCTTGACAATAAAATAATCCAAACTATTTGTTGTTGTGCATCGAATCAATCATTCATCATATACCAATGAGATTCCTCATATTAATCTCATTGAAACCAATCAATTTAATCTCTGGTATACTCAAATCTTCGACTATCTCTTTCAATCCAAAATTCCCTTTGACCTATTTAAAAATGGTAGGAGGTCATTTCCTCAATGTGGAAACCGCTATGTTATCCTTGGTGGCATCATCTAAAAATGTGGGTTTGATGTTATTTTACTACGATGTTTTAAATCCCATGAATCTATCCAAGCCATACAAGAATTCCACAATGGTATATGTGGTGGAAACTTTAGTGGTTTGGATATCTCCAATTTCATTTTTCGGATGGGATACTATTGGCCCACCCTCAACCAAGACTATTGTGAATATGTTAAAAAGTGCATCAAATTGCAAAGTAGCATTCTAATCTTATCTATATCCCTAGTTGGGATTTACATCCGGCTCAAGATCTATGGCCTTTCTCACAATGGGGACTCGACCTCATTGGTCTCATTAATCCATGTTATTATCAATGTCATCATTCCATCCTCACCGCTACTAAATATTTCACTAAATGGGTGGAATCCATTCCACTCACATCAACCAAAGATAAAAAAATCATCAAATTTTTCTATCAACACATCTTCTATCACTTTAAAATCCTCATAAAATCATTACAAATAGCAAAATGTCCTTTTAAAAATAATTTTCTTAAGAATACTTGCAACACCTTCAATATCAAGATTAGATTGTCTTTTCCATACTATCCACATGCTAACAGCCAAGCCAAATCTACTAACAAGAATCTCCACAAAATTATTTCCAAAACTATTGATAAGGTGAGTCAAGATTGGCACCTTCATATCCCTTTCACTCTGTAGGATTATTGGACTAGAATTTGCACCTCAACGAGTTCGATACTTTCTCTCCTTTCTATGGCTTTGAGGTCTTCCTCCTTTTGAAATTAAAATCCCATTCTTACACGTTTATCTTCGTGAATTCATCTTTGACAAGAACTATCACCAAGAGCGTCTAGCCTAACTAGAATTGTTAGATGAATGTTTCTTAATCTCCCTCCAACATCATCACATATATCAGAATGAATCAAATGGGCCCATAACAAACATCTCAAAGAACACGAATTTAACATTAGTGACCTTGTCTTAAAATAAAATCATAATGTCACTACTCTAGAAAGGATCCAACATGGAAAGTTTTCTCCAAATTAGATTGGACCATACATTATCACTCATAAGTATGGGTATGGGGCCTATCATTTAGCCTCCTTTATGGTAAACTAGAAACAAAACCTCTTAATGCCTTGCACTTGCAACATTTCTATTGTTAACACACCTACTAATGTGACCTTAGTCACATTAACGATCTCATTTCCATCATTAACCTTCTCCATTTTTCCATCATAATGATTTGGAATCATGTGGTCTTCCATCACTATCCTATCTGTGACCTTGAATATGGGAACCAAAGCTCTACTCATAACATATTCCTTATGAACAAGTTAATCAGTTTTGGTGGGAACCCCACAATCATTACATTCATCTCCTTATTATATACATGATAGAACCATGATGATGGTCCATAATTTTATCTTATACAAATTACTTTCCCTCCCCAACTCGATCTACTAGGATATCCTCAACTCTATCTTAAAATTCAAAAAATTATGGATGCTCATACAAAGCTATATTATCCCAAATACAGATTGCTCCCTAAAAGGATAACTATCCAATATCTTATCCTTCCATCTAAATCAATATTCAAAAATCCAAAACAAAAATCCAATTATAGATCATTCCCTTGAAGGATTGCTACTTTTTTATATAAAGGCAAAGTAAAGGATTCTTGCATTGATCAACCTTCAAAATATCAATAGAAAAATCCAAAATCATGCATCCTAGAAAATCTTCTCGCATCAATCAACTTTCTCATTAAAAACAAACTTCCCATATTGATCGGTTTGTGTAATATTTATAAGAGTTGAGGCATACACCTAGGAAAACCACCTAAGGAGAAACTATTTCCCATGTACAAGCTATGTTTAAACCCTTTTTTGTGACTACAACAAGTATATAAGCACACCCTTCATATTCCCCTCATTATCTTATATGTTACTATCTATCATTATTTATGTGTTAATACCTTCCATATGGCTGCAAGTACATACCTTTGTTTGTGTTCCTTTACATGTTTTGATACTAATCCAATCCCAAAGAATTTAACCTATATGCACTCCTTACTATTATGTAAGTGTACTTCCTATACACCCTAACAAAGTCACGTTCTATTCATACCTTTCTCTTTAATTGTTTTCATTATCCAATCATACCACACTCATTCACATTGAACATGGGTTTCCATTTTGGTCTATGTTCTAATCTATCACATCCAATCTAATCCAATTACATCATCTTATCTTATATTCAATCCAATTAACACATCTACATCTACACTCAGTCCATCACATCTAATATAAATCCATCAACTCATTCCCATACCAAATCTAATCCATCATTTCCATATCTAATCTAACATCTAAATACTTCACATAATTTTTATATATAGTATAATATTTAAATCACACAAATTCCACATCTAATCAGATCAATACATCATATAACTTAATAAATACATCACATCATAACATCGATGTCTATCAAATCATTTTCAAAACCATAAAACATATTCATAATCCATCACATACATCTAATCTACTCATTTACATGTCACAACACATATGAGATACAAAAATCATATATATATATCATCCGAATGTTTGTACATTAGAGATAGGCCTTAAATGGGTTCTACGTGCCTCAAAATATATACATGTATAATGTTCACCCAATAAGTGGTGAAATAAAAATTTGAGACTCGTTTCCGGTGCGAAGCCATTTGTCCTCCTCCATGTCTACCATTTGGACCAAAATTGCACCTAGATCGCACTACGCTCATTGTGCTCCTTCAAGCCATCTACCATGCCAATATCATCTCACCGCCACATGTGCCACATAAAACAATACATTAGGAAACATCATTATCACTAGGTACTCATAATTCAATGCCTCCTCTCCCAAATCGTATACTACTCCAACATCACAAAACCAAGAGGAGCCATTTATCGGACTTAATCCTTATCTCATCTTAAGTCCACTTTTTTGGACATTTTCCCCTTTTATTTCCCACAAGGACACATAATTGCTTGATTCCTCATATCTAAAGGACATCCCATACTCTTTTTCCCCACTTTATTGCCTCGACATTCTATCGACCATTATCTTGACAATATCGTCATTTGTTTGTGCATACTTTTGATGAGTTCCTTTGACCCATTGGTCGCATGGATTTCACTTCCATCCGAGTGGATTGGACTACATCCATACTATAATTTTATTTTTGAATCACATCTCCATAGGAAATTGACGTCTCCTCCATTGACGTAGTGTTATGTTCCCTACCGATGTGTTTTTAGGATTACTGCCATATTTATTTTTATTTTATCCTATCCTTCTTATAATGGTCATATCACTCTCCACTTGGGGAAATTTTCTCTTCTTTTCTATTTTCTCCACTCTTTCCTCCTTTCCTCCATCTATCTCTATCAACCTAGTAATCAATTCCTCTTCGTATCATCAATCCCTAGTTTGAGGGGGAACACCTCAATCATCATCTTCTATCACTTCTAGTTTTTGTCTCTGCAGGCTTGCTTAACACAAACCACTTGACAAAAAGGGGCAAATGTAGACACCAAAATTTGGTTCACTTATTCCCCATCCCATGTTTTCTCACCCCTTCATCGTCATTGTGTATTTTTATACCCATATCCTATTCAAAATCCCATTTCCTTCTAAATCATTTTTATTTCCTTAATTCCTATTTTCCTATCTTAAATATATCCCATCCAATCATTATTTTATCTCTCATTATTCACCCTTAATCACATTTAATTATCCCTAAACATACTTATCACCTTAATCACATCCCATTTATCCTTTATAATATCATCACCTACCCTCATTTAATGTTTTCAACCATCCAACCACTCCATATCCTATACGCAACTCTAACCCACAAAAATCAACTCAAAACCCTAATTTAACCCTAATAGGGCCTCTTGTCTCGAGTTATGCATCATCCCCATTACCCAAATAAATGGTCCTCTAAAGTCAATGATGACCCTATTAGATTGTTGGTGACCCTATACATGCATCATCATCCCTCTTCCTCAAAGAGGATGAAAATTTAAAGATTAGACTTCTATCAAGATTTTTCATATTTCTTTTGTTCTTGTGTGCTTCCATCAACATCTTGGAGTCATCTTAGAGCCCTTACTTATCATTTTTGGAGATTCAAAACTTAGAGTTTTTCTAGAGACCTAGCTTGTTTCATCATTTCTTTATCACCTCTTTTGCGATTCATTCACAATTTAGAGATCTGCCATCAAATTAGCCACCCTTCTCGCTTTATATAGATCATTTTATAGTTATCAATCCCCATAAAACCCTAATTCAGCCCCGATAGCTGTCTATTCTACCTTGGTCTCCATCGACCTGATCTACATCATTTCCTTTTCCTGCATTTCCTCCCCTTTGCCATCTATTTCTTAGCCTCTCGTAACATCCAATCTTTTAGATCATGTAACCTTTCTATTTTTCCTTTACGAAACCCCATGATCTCACTTTCTTGTCCCATTCATAGTCTTCTATCAAGATTTTTCATATTTCTTTTGTTCTTGTGTGCTTCCATCAACATCTTGGAGTCATCTTAGAGCCCTTGCTTATCATTTTTGGAGATCTAAAACTTAGAGTTTGTCTAGAGACCTAGCTTGTTTCATCATTTCTTTATCACCTCTTTTATAGATTCATTCACAATTTAGAGATCTGCCATTTCTTTATGCCTTTTTCTTCCCCGATCATAGTCAACTATTTCTACCCTAACCACATTTACCTACTTTTCGGTTTTTTCTACTTCTTGTGTTTCGTACACAACTAACACATCTTTAGCATTCAATAATCACTTCTAGATCTTCTGTCTTCACATATTTTGATCTCCTTTATTACGGTCACCATCAACTATCTTAGGTCACCATTGACCATGTCCGGTTTTCCTCCTTTACCTCAATTTACCATTATCATATGTATTTTTTAGCATATCCATGCATTTCTACTCTGCTTATTTCCTTCGATATCTATCTTTCATTTTCGATCAATATTTCTAAGCAAAGTGGGATGACATCCTACCTAAGAAGTTCATCACTTATTAGGACTGACATTATTAGGCAACAAATAATATAATCTACCAATCTTTTTCTTGTCTAGCCATATTTTTTTGTGCAAGTTAACAAGCTTCATTGTGAAAAGGATTTGAGAACCCATACTTCATCTTCATCATCATCACACATTGGAGGTAGCCTTAAACCCTCCCATATTTTGGAGTTTATTTTTTTCTTTCATACCATTTCATTAACTTGGAATAGAGCGGAAAACTCGTCAAACAATTGAAGAGTGATAATATCATTTTTTACTATTGTTGTCTTAATACT
This sequence comes from Taxus wallichiana var. yunnanensis, assembly GCA_018340775.1. Lineage (NCBI taxonomy): Eukaryota > Viridiplantae > Streptophyta > Pinopsida > Cupressales > Taxaceae > Taxus > Taxus wallichiana. The sequence goes on along the minus strand of CM031243.1, from coordinate 295,690,812 downwards.
TCTTAACAAAATAATGATTAATAATAATCATTTGCGTTATCCACACCCATTTTATTCTCAAATGGGAGTTTATTAACCACGTTTTCTACTATTATATTATCTTATTATGAAGTATTAATCAATCCCGATATTACTCTCAATTATTTATACATTTTACTTCATAAACGTATTAATAATCAATGTTGTCTTTTCCATGATAACATTTAGTTTAACAACTTACTTTTTGCTATTTTGAATAATTCATAGGACTAGTTAAATAAGATATTCAAAATTAAATAATGATTTAATAATACATTTAAAGGTATTTGACCATTTATTTACTTAATAAATCAACAACAATTTATGAAGACATAGTCTTTAAATAAGGACATAGATAACATCTACTCATGCATATAACATGGTTGATAAAATAAGCCATTCATTCCTTATTAACACAAAATCACACGAAGTTACAAACCAAGTTCATCATTATACAATCAACAAAATCCTTAATTAGGATTATACATTGGGGTCATATGCTCGACCTTATAATTAGGATTTCTTCAAGAAATCATTATAAACAAACAATATGTTAATTAAATGATCCCTTGTTATTACATGCGAACACAAGGTCGTAGTCAACAAAAAGTATTAAATCAGTCCGAGTATTCACTTCATAAATTCTCCTAAATTTACTTGTACATTATTTAGGAGAGAGAACTATACATGGGTCAGTTTGAGAGAATTGGCATGAGTCAAATTTCTCATTTTATAAATCATAATCATTATATAATGATAACAATCAAGGTTTAACTCTATAGTGATTTAAGCCATTTTACTAATTTAATCAACCAAAATGAAATCAATAAAATATAACATCATTAGATTACTTATTACCATATTAACTCAACAACAATCAGTTATACATGGATGTACAATTTTACAATATAATTTTTAATAATAAATTCATTTTATCTAATCGCATAAATCATATTCATGTAATAAAGTGTTACTTCAAACTTGCTAATCTGTTTCTATATTTTCATCAAAACTACAATTTCAAAATCAATTACAAAAAGAGTGCAATATTTACTTGATTATATAAAAACAACATTCAATCACAATGTACATCCTCCTGTACAATATCTATGCTCCTTAAAGATAAAGCAAAAACTATGTAATGTTTTCTAGTACTCAAATCAAATACGAATAACATTCTTAATTTCCTATAAACAAACTTAGATCCAAGTAAAACAAATAGATAACCAGACAACCTTACACTATCCCTATTTCACATATCCACACAAGAAGGTAGTTAAAATAGTTATTTCTTTATCTAAAATGCACGCATATTTAAAACACAGAGTCTCAAACTAGGGATCTTCAAATTTATCCTTCATATGAAAATATGAAACCAAACATTTAATTCCATATGAACTTCTCCAATTTTTCAATAATTTTTTTACCAACCCATAACAATAAAACTCTTAAACTTATTCCTTTCAAATAAATATGCATACCTTGATTTAATCTAAATTGAATTATATCCTATTTCATAGTAACTTACTATAACTATTGTGTTATCCCGTAAAATTGGCAAGGGAAATTTTACTGATAACCTTACCAAAATTTTGTTCCGGTCCCTCGTCAGGGATCCCTTGCATTCGGAACGTTGCAAAATCCCTTCCCGGGAAATCTAGTTTTCCAAACTTAGCCATTTTTGGTCTTTTTGGTGGGCGCACATAATGACTATGCAACATAAACTTTTGATGCACCCCCTTTAAATCCTTTGGCACATGCTTTCTCGTGTCAACAAATGTTTTGGTGCGCCTCACTATGTTGAGTCTTCCTTGCATGCGCCAAGGCGCATGCGCCTTCCTGTCAACAGAACATTTGTTGTGCCACTTTTTGGTGCAAAGGGCGCACATATTCCTCTGTCGACACCACTTTCGGTGCGCCAAAGGCGCATATTTTTTGTGTTGGCAAATGTTTTGGTGCGCCAAAGGGCACATGTTTTCTTGTGTCGATGACTCTTTTGGTGCGCCACTTGAAAATTTGGTGGCGCATTTATTATCACCTCGCCTATAAATAGGTGCATCTCTGCTGTCATTGTCACCAAACACAATCACGTGATTATTTTTCTCTGTACCTGTCAGTGCACCGGCCCTGTCGCTTTCGAATCTTTTCGTGGACCCGTTTGCACACTTCTCCACTATTTATCCTGGTAAGAGGTCCTCTTTCTGTTGTGCATTTTTGTGTTTGTGGTTTTTGGCTGCTTGTTGGTATGGTTTGATTGGAAGGACTGTGAATCATGATTTCCCCCTTCCTTGTTGTCTTTTCCATTCTCCCCCATGTTCTTCCCCCTCTTTCCAGATCTGCTGGTAGGGGAGAACTCTGTCCTGAAATGATTGCCTAAAACTCTCTGTGCAAAGCCTCTTTATCACCCAAAACACTCTCAAGAAGAAGTTTGAAAGAATGAGACCCCTCACAGAGAGAATCAAAGCTTAAGAAACTGTATTTTTCTTCTCTTCTCCTTTGGCGCATCTGTCACCCCTGTTACATCAAGAGCAGCCGCGCTAATGGCGCACATTCCCTGCCTGCTACATCATGAAAAGTTGTGCCCTCAAGGTGCACTTCCTTAGTTTGTTGCAAACGCTTTCCTCATGCCCCCTCATGGCGCCAAACTCATTTGTTGCATCGTTAAAACCTGCGCCCTTTGGCGCACCATGCGTCTGTGCAACACCAGTCAAACCTGTGCCAAGTGCAAAGCTTTAAACGGCGCAGGCGCATCCCTCATTGCAACAACATCATGTTATGCATAACTTCCATGCGCCGCGCCAAGTTCTCTTTAGCGCACTAAAAGCATATGTTACACAAACCTTATATGCGCCTCTGGCGCACCAGAGTTCCATGCAACATAAAAATTCCATGCGCCACGGGCGCATCCTGTTCCCGTGTAACATAAAGAATCCATGCGCCCTTTATAAAACGCATACATATGGCGCAGGCGCACTTGTGCTTACAACAACAAAGAATGTAATCTGCAGTATCCATGCACCATGCACCCTTTGGCGCTGATTTCTCCCCTGCAGCATCCCTTTCCTATGCGCCTTACTATTTAACCTAACCCTGACTGCAGTATTCATGCGCCTGCGCGCCACTGAGGCCTTTAAATTGCTAACTCTTTCTTCTGTCAACATTTCAATGGAAAATCAAACTAGCTGACATGGCTTTCTTCAATTGGGTTTCACTTCTTATTGTTGCAGATCAGCAACTAAGTTCAGAAGAACGTATGTCAACATCAAGCAAGAAACCTACCAAATCCAAAGGCAAGGCCAAGCTCACAGAAGAAGAAATGAAGTATAAGTATCAGAGGGTCAGAATGCCTGAGTCCCAGGCCGAGTGTGACCTGGACATCAGAGACTCAGAGCTGGGTCATATTGATATGGAGGAGTTCTGGGTCAGAACTCAGAAGGTCACAAGAAGTCCATGGATGGACAAATTGATAGGCAGTGTGCTGCACTTTGCTGGAGGAATCCCAGTAAGTGCCGTGAATAACGAATTTATGATGGTGGTTTCCGGTGCTACAATAAAGACACAAGATGTGTCGTAAAAAGAGAAGGCGAGGTCATAATCAACCTCACTGCCCGCCACTTTGAATTAATGCTCGGCATCCCTCACCATCGGCACTTTGTGGCCGTAAGCGGAAGACTGCATTAAGGCCCGGGACGACAATGAAGATCGGTGGTGCATGCGGTGATGAACGAGGTGTATCTGAAAAATAAAAAGGTGGTGACTCGGTGGCCACAGGTCATTCATCGCAATGACTTCTCAGAGGAACTCAGTGACACCATTACATTCCTGAGCAGAGTCTTTGGGCTTCCTGACGCCCATTATTTTCACAAATGGATGTTGCGGTACTTGGAAACAATGAACAAAAATGTGCCGATCAACGCTTTGAGTGGGTAGAAATCATAAGCAGCACAATATCAGAGCAGCTACAACAACTTGCCACAACAGGGAAGTTCTACATGAATTCCTATGTTGTTTACGCTGCAGCTTCAGAAAGGGACTACCCAGCTCTGATGCGGTGCGGGGTTTGGCCCCAGGTTAAAATCTATGAATATTATCCAGAACTGAAGCTGGAAAATAGCATCCCCCAATTTACAAAGATCAACGATGCCTTCTTCTACGGCATCATCTACCTCTTGAGGCTGAATATGACTCATGGTCACACGATCAAGAGCATCGTGGCAGCCACGGAGAAATGGGGGGCCCTGTTCACTCAATTCCCCACATTCACTTATTTAAGGGTGGCTAATTTCTTGGGGAACCAACTAAACTACAAGGTATGTTGGTCCCAAATTGATCCTGTTGGAGCTGTCGAGGCAGCTAATCACCTACCATGAGAAATGCCTTAAGAGAAAGAAGGGTGGAACTCCTTTCCCCCTCACAGTGGGTAGGTATACATGTCTCACTCACCACAAGGCAAAAGACATGTTTGCAGAGCTGGAGCTGTTGAATCTGAAACATAATTTCCCAGCAAGGCCCACCTTGACCGAGAAATTTTCTGCCTAGGGCCAAGCTCGATCCGATCCATATCCCTCAGATCGAAGATATCTACATCGATATATATCATGAGGTGGAGCTCAGGAGGAAGGACCATTCTCATTTGGCCTTAGCAGAAATCATCCAGTACGGGGTGGCCATCATCCCCAAAGGCTGCAAAAACTGCGAGGAGGAAGTGGATCAAGTGTATCTTGACATAGGTGGGGGTGATTGGCCTTTTGCGGTAATTGATAGAACTAAAGCGCCTCAGAAAATTGAGGAAAGGGTCAAGGAAACTCTGCGTAGAACAGAACATTGGTGCCGAATGAACGGGCTCATCTACCTCGGAGTCGATTTCACAACCTCTCCATTGGGTAATGCACCTCCTCGATCAAAATAGCAGCCAAAAGGCAAAGGTAAAGGTAAAGAGGGTGAATCCAGTTCCACCCAAGAGGAAGCTCCAGAAAGTCCTCCTTCCACTTCACAAGAACGGGTTGAAATCTGAAAAGCTCAGAGGAAGAAGCGGCGGAAGATGTTCCAATAGGCATATCCACTCAGGATGTGGCCATGACTATAACAATCGAGGTCCCTTCTGTTCCTTCTCCTTCTCCTCCTTCCCCTCCTCGAGTGACTCAAGTGACCATTCCTTTGGTCGTGTCCTCTCCCCCTTTCCTTATTCCTCCTGCTTCTTCATCCATCTTCTCTTCTCTTGCGGACCTGTCCCCCTCCATTTCTTCCCTCATCTCTGAGTTCCCCTCTCTTCCTATGTCTTCCTCTCCTGTAGTATCTCTTCCTCCGTGAGCGCTTCCTCGGCCTCCCTCTCGATGCCGCCTCCAGTGTCTCCACGTTTTCCCTTCTACTACTGCAGCTGCCCCCTTCTCTGTTTCTGGCCCTTCTCCCATAAGTCCAGCTTGGATCTCCCAGCACCTGAGTCAGCAGAAAAGAAAAGTTCCCATCGCACCGATGGACTTCTCCGTGATCCCGTCAAAAGGGGTAAAGAAGAAGAAGCCCATCACACGCTTCTCTCAGAGTGCTTCGGGAGAGAGGGTAATGGAGATCGCGTACCCCAATCCTCTGAAGGATAAAAAGGATCTGTCCTCGATAGATTACATAGTGACTCAAGTCACAATGGGGATCTTCTTAAAAGCCTTCAAGGAGAGGCCCTATCTCTGCGAGTCGACGCCCTCTGCGAGAAACTTCTTGAGAGGAAAAAGAAGAGAAAAGGTTGCTTTGAAAGAGCAAAATAGACATCTGCTCCACGCCCTACGAGAAGATGGGTAGTGCACCTCCACTTGCCTTGAAACTCTGAGAGCCTCGAGTCGGGATAAAATTGATGAATATGCAAAGATCGGTGAGTAGGGCATGGCGGTTTCCGCTTGGAGGGCCGGATCCTCAAGGACGGTGAGCAGTGATCGCGAGTTCACCGATTTGTATCTGAACATCAACAAGGTGAATAAAGAGCTCCAGGCGTTAGCGGGACCCATATCAGAAGAGCTGGACCATGCTAGGCTGCAGCATGAGACCTTTCAATGAATGTTCGTCTATTCAGTCGAAGATCTGGTCAAGTTCGGTGTTTTCGGTCACCCCAGGGCCCTCAATAAAGTCCTTTCCACTCTGGATTACTGGATGGATCAACTAGAATTTGTCCTTGAAAAGATCGATAAGGTAAAAGAAGAAGCCCTGGACGTAATGCACCAAATGGAACAGATCATTCTCAACATGTCCCCAGGGTTGCTTACTCCTTCTTTCACCTTAAGGAAGGTTGATGAAACCATTCAGATTTTCAAGGAGATCGTTTCGTAAGGGCTAGGGCCAGAGGTCACTTTTGACACAGAGTCCATCAATAACTTCTTGGCTGTCGGGACTTCGCCAGATTCCTAATAGAAGTAGAGAAAGAATATTCCAAACTCCCAGAGAAGCTCATAGACGAGCGGGAGACTTGCGAGGCGATCAGCGAGTGACACAAGGATCCTTCCCAGGATCAACTAGAGCCCATGATCAGCAAGTTTATGGAATACCATGCCCAATTCCACATCTCGTCACCAGAAGCAAAAGCGAGGATATCCCCTTTCGGCGCGGGATGACGGCGATGAATAATCTCTCTTCTTGACTTTCTTTTTGTAAATGTCTAAAGTATGTTGGCACAAATGATAACATCATCCATGTTGCACCATGGGATGATGTCATCCATCAAGTTGTCAAAAGTCAACATGACTTTGAGATATTTTTGTAGATATTTTGTAAATAGGTGGTTGGTTCCTTTTTGCCTTCCTTCTTCTTCTTCTTATAAATACTCAAATACTTGTTGTATTTGGGTGGTGGATACTTTTCAGATGAAAAATAGAAGTGAGAAGAAAAGACTTTGAACTTTTTGTAACAGAAGGAAATATTAATACAATATTTAGACTTTGTGCTGAATACATGTGTTATTTGCATTAGATCTTTCTTACGTCAGATCTATGTGTTTATTCTGTTGGATCTACTTCTGTTTTATTGTCATTTATTCATCAGTATTGCTTTGTTCGTTTATGTAAGTAGGTTTGGCTCTGTTTGCTACCAATCCCAAAACATAAACCCTCTGACCTTTCTGCTTTGGAATTCATTTCTTTTCTTTCTTCGGATCTGATCTTTCTTCATCCTCTCTTCCATTCCTTTCTTTCCGTAGTCGGAAATAACCCTACTGGGATAAAATCCCAAACCCCGAAGGTAGAATATTGTGAGACTTGCATAGATTCCTAGCTGGTAGAATAGCAATAAACCAGTTTCGCTTTCTTTGACTCAAAGAGGGCTATGCCCCGCTGTTGGCTCGTCTATCCATAAATCTGCCCAAGTGACAGATTTTTGAACCAACAGTTTTTGGCGACTCTTTGGGGACCGAACAGATCTATCTGATCTGTGATGGTGGTATGATAGAAAATCAGTAAAAATCTGAAAAATCACTACCTGTTTGCAAACTTTAACTTTTTGTTAAAAATCCAAATTTTTTTGCAAAAGTGCTCTAAATCGAAAATTTTCTTCTGAGATCCATAGATCTGGCCTAGTTGGAGACCTTTAGTTCGTTGAGTTTTTATAAAAATATGTATTTTCCGTAGATACGAGTTTTTATTATTTTACTGAAATTTTCAAACTCTTTGAAAAAGTTAACTTTAGATCTGAAAATCAGCTTACTAAGCTTTACTGTCATTTTATCCTCATTGTTCTTTGTCATTAAACCACAATCGGTTTTCAAAAGAGGGATAAAATTTAAATATTCAGAAAAGTACATGCTGCTGGTTTTGTCGAAAAACCAGGAAATCAGCAAGTACGACCAAAAAGAAATTTTAAATCTGCTCCACAACATCACAGATCTGGAAGGTACGCTGGCGGGTGAACCATTTACTCGTAGCAGGAGAGCTCGTGGAGAAGTCGATCCTACTTTTGATCTGCTTCAAAGGCACAACTTCAGTATAACACCGGCGCGCTTTTCATCATTAAGTTCAGCTGATCGGTCAGCCAGAAGTACCTCACCTCCACGAAAGAACCAGTTTTCACAAGGAACATCCACATCCCTTTGCAGTGCTTTATTGCTCAGTGGAACCACACTTCCAGCCCGTGTTCTTTTTCCAGCCTTTCAAATGGCAGTGCCATGGGGAAATGCTATGGGCCCTCTCGCATTACCACATCCAGTTCACGCGCTCCCTCACGGAAACCGAAAGAATTTTCCCAAATTCGACGGGAGCGGAAACCAAAGCATGGATTCACACATATCTGCATTCATCATGTCATGCAGTATCCTCGATGTGACCCATGAAGATGTGTCAGTTCGCCTCTTTTTGGAGACCTTACAAGGGCCGCAGAATGGTTTCAGCATTTGCCAGCCGGGTCTATTACCAGTTGGGCCACCTTGCGGGATGCTTTTGAAGACAGGTACAAGCCTTCAGAAGATGCATTTGCATTATTATCACAGATCACTCACCTGAAGAAGGAGGCCAATGAGACCATGCGTGATTTTATCACCAGGTTCAATGCATTAATCAACGTGTGTACTCTCTGCCATGTTGCCAACACTAGAAAATCAAAAGTGTTTCTTTGTGAATGCAATGAGCTCAAAAATAAGTTTTTTGCTTCTACATGAACAAATAACTACCTTGCCTCTTGCCCAAGCTGCTGCCATATGGATTGAAGACAACTTGCTCATATCCGGTGAATTAAAAAGGGAACCATCCAAGCCCAAAGCTTTGAGCCCTTCTCCCGCCACTTCATCCGATCCAGCATTTCAAAAAATGGCAAATGACTTGATCGCATTAAAGAAGCAGTTAGCCCAAGCTTCCCCCAGTTCCTCGTACCGGGATGTTCCGTGAAGAAACTTCACTCCTAACAGCATCCCGCATAGGCCGCGGTTGGCACTTGAGGCTCCTCGGTCAATGCTCTAGCTGAAATTGAAGAAGAAGAGGAACAAAATTACGAAGAACCTTCGTCCCAAGGTGAAGATGATCAAGATGTCGGTGAGCCGACTGGCGACTCTACTATCGGGTATATGGAATTTGATGAGGAGGAATCTGACGATGAAGAAGGTACCAGGGATATGCAAGTGGACAGTCATACGTTGTTTTCACCCGCTCACAAGGAAAAGAAGGTGAGGTTGCTGCCAATATGCAGAAAGAGAAGACTGCATCATCCACGCACCCAACCATTGCAAAGAGAGGTAATCCCCTACCCACTCAGCCTGTCAATAAGTCTTTTTCAAAGAGAGCTTTTGCTCCTATATCTCCTCCAAACCAGCCCTCTCATATTCCTATCAAGACTAGTAATCCTACCCTATCATCGCGAAGTGAGGGACTCATTCCTTCACCAGTGCAACCTTTGGCCACATTTGATATCATAGATCATGCTAAAAAGACTAAGATCCAAATGTCTGAAGCTGAGTATCTTCAGTCAAACCCCGAACAGCTGATAAGATTGACTAAGTATATTCAAAGTCAAGTTGTCATAACTCCCCAGGTTTCCTTAAAAGGAATCCTTTCCACTCCTCCTGCATCCCGCATAAATGTTGCTTCAACATCTGCATCAGGAAAGATAGAGCCCTTCTATCTCTCCCTCCTAATCAATGGTCACAAGTTAAGTAACTGCATAATTGATTCTGGGGCTTCTGACAACGTCATGCCGGAAAAAGTTGCTCATGCTCTGGGCCTCACCCTTACCAAGCCTTTTGGCAGATGTTATTCCTTGGAAACCAAGCAGGTTCCGTTGATTGGTCAAATCAAAGACGTGCAGTTTGCATTTGCGGCGTTCCCAGAGAAAAGAGTAAAGATGACCGTCCTCGTTGCCGACATCCCAGTAGCCTATGGAATACTGCTGGGAAGGAGTTTTTGTAGTGAGGTTGGTGGAGAGATTCATATGGACTGGTCCAAGGCAAGGATCCCCGTCAAAGGTGTAATGCAGACTTTGGAGCTAGAATCACAAAAGAAGTACTTGGTTACTAACTCTGAGGACCCCAAAGCTCAAATTATTTTCGAATCATCAGGGATGGGGAACTATTTCTTGTCTACCGAGTCTGAAAAAATGGTTGTTCTCGTCCAAGAAGAAGATCTTAACAAGTCGGACCTTGCGATTTGATGGCATTGCTTGTGACCGGTGGATGTGGTGCGGAGCCATCCTAATATCTCCCGAGGAAGAAATTATTCCTCTCTCTTTTAAGTTGTAGTTTTTCAACACAAATAACACTGCTGAGTATGAATCTCTGTTACTCGGCATGCAGGCCACAAGAGAGAGAGGGATCAAAAATCTGAAAGTACAAGGTGATGCAGAGCTAGTCGTGAATCAAGTTAAAAGGATATATCAAGTGAAGAATGAGAGGCTCAGGCACTACCGTAATGCGGTGTGGGACAACATTGAAGAATTTGACACTTTTTCAATAGAATCCATTCCAAGAGCTCAGAATGACATGGCCGATTCATTGGCCGTTTCGGCATCCCTCATGCTCCCACACCCAGGTTTGAAAACAGACAAATACACCATTGAGATGGTTTTCCGCCCAAGTGTGCCAGACAATTCTCAGCATTGGCAAGTATTCAACGATGACAATCAACTCATTGCCTTTCTAGAAAAGGTGGAAAATTTCAAGGAATTGCATTTTGAAGGATCCACTTCTATGTGCCGCGAATCAGTCACCGATCAAAAGGATGAATCGAAGGGAATGATGGCATATGTCAGCTTAAAGGAAATAAAATTCGAAGGGCCTGGTTTCTTTAGAACGGTTGTTCGATAGGCATGACCGTTTTGTAAAAAAGAAAAGGTGAGATGGTACGGGCTCCTCCCCAGAAACCGAACCGGTCAATTTAGGTTCAGTAGAGCATCCGCAATTCGTGAACATTGGAAAATGTTGCATGCCTGAAGAGAAGCGGAAGTTTGTCAAACTGCTGAAGAAATACATGGATGTATTGGCATGGTCCTATGCTGATCTAAAGTCTTTTAAGCCAAAGGACGTCCAGCATGACATCCCGTTGAAAGAAGACGTTAAAGCCTTTCGCCAAAAGCAGAGGCATTATAACCCTAAGATCTCAGGTACTATCCAAGCTGAAATTCAGAAAATGTTGGATGCGAGAATCATTTTTCCTATCCATCACAAGTACTTGGGTAGTAAACATTTGTGCGATGATCAAGAAAAATGGTGAAATACGCATATGCGTAGATTTTCGAAACTTGAATCAGGCTTCCTTAAAAGACAACTACCCACTCCCTATAATGGATCAAGTTCTGCAAGTGGTAACTGGATCAGAAATGCTGTCCATGCTTGATGGTTTTTCGGGCTACAATCAGATTGAAGTCTCACCTGAAGATCAATTTAAAACAGCATTCACTACTCCCTAGGGTACGTTTGCCTACAGCAGGATGCCTTTCGGCCTAACCAATGCTGGCGCCACTTTTCAGTGGGCCATGGACCTTGCATTCAAAGGTATGATGGGGAAGGTCATTGTGGTTTATCTAGATGACTTAACTGTGTTCTCTAAACAATGAAGTGATCATTGTGATCTGGAGCAAGTATTGGCCAGATGCCGAGAGCATGGGATTTCCCTGAACCCGAAAAAGTCTGTTTTTGGAGTCACAGAAGGAAAGTTGCTAGGGCATGTTGTTAGCAAAGAAGGAACGAAGATAGATACCGAAAGAGTTAAGGCTATTCAGAGCCTTACTCTACCTACAAGTAAGACCGGCGTTCACTCTTTCTTTGGAAAGGTGAATTTTCTTAGGCGCTTTGTTCCCGACTTTGCTGAAAAGACTCGTCATATATTGGACATGATGAAAGGATCACCGACTTTCCGGTGGAGCGAGGAAGGAAAAAGGTCGTTTGAAGAAATAAAAGCTTCCGTCGCTCACTTTTGATCTGGTATGTCCTGATTTCTCCAAGGATTTTATCATGTATAGCTATGCATCTGAGCATATTGTATCTGCCATCTTGATGCAAAAGAATTCTGAGGATGTTGAATCTCGATTGCGTTCATGAGCTCTCCCCTCAAGCCTCACGAATTAAAAATGTCTCAATTGGAAAAACATGCCTTCGCCATTGTCAAAGCAGTCAAAAACTTCAGGTATTACATTTTAAATTCTCATACAGTGGTGCTGGTCCCTGACACGGCGGTCAAGTCAATCTTAACTCAACAGGAGTTAGGAAGCTTGCGCGGAAATTGGATTGCAAAGGTCCAGGAGTACGATTTAGATATAAAACCAACCAAGTTGGTAAGAGGCAAAGGCTTGTGTCAACTTATGGCTGAAAACCAAGGGTCGGAAGTTTCGGAGAAAAGGATGATTGTACCAATGAAGCGCAAGACCGGCTGGAAAAACCCGATTCACTGCCTCTGGTCCTATTTGTAGCAACCAGCGATGAGTGGTATTCCGATATTGCTTTCTTCCTCACCTACGGTGAATGCCCGGCTCACCTAACTATGAAGGAGAAGCACACTATAAAGCTCAGAGCAGCCAAATATGTCATCTGGGATGACGGTTTATACAAACGCGGGATAGATGGTGTCTTCTTGCGGTGTGTCGACAAGCCACAGTAGGTGAAGTTACTTGAAAGTTTTCATAATTCAGCCTGTGGAGGCCATTTCTCCTCCTCTTCGTGATGACACACAAGATCATCGGGCGAGTACTATTGGCGAGCGCTGCTTTCAAGATACGAGCCACAGGTAGCAAAGTGTGAACCTTGCCGGCGGTTCGTCGGCAAGCCCAAGTTGGTTACTTTTCCCTCGGGCGGTCGTTGTCAACGAACCATTTGAGCGGTGGGAATTGATTTTATCGGTGCACTCGACCCCCGATCGAGTGCGGACATAGTTATGTCCTAACAGCAACGGATTACTTCACCAAGTGGGTGGAAGCCATACCTATCAAACATGCCACTTCTGAAGTTGTTTGTAGTTTCATCAAAGAAAATATCATTGTCAGATTTGGCGTTCCAAACAAAATTGTTGCTGATAATGCTTCTAACTTCTCTTCACGGGAAGTTATTAGTTTTTGCTATGAATACGGAATAACTTTGGCTCACGCTTCAGATTATTACCCTCAGGGAAATGGTCAAGTAGAATCCAGTAACAAAAACTTGGTGACCATCATACGAAAGCTGGTGGATGAGAATCAACGAATGTGGCACAAGTCCTTATACGATGCTTTGTGGGCAGATCGCATTACTCCCAAGAGATCTCTCGGCATGTCACCTTTTCAAGTGTTATATGGCACCGATGTCGAGCTTCCCATTTCCGCTGAACTCCCTGCTCTACGTTTGGCACATGGGCAATCGAAGATGAAACTTTTCAAAGTTCCCTTGAAAAGAGGATCATGTATCTAGCGGAGCTCGAAGAGAAGAGAGTAAGAGTGGTCGACAAGATCACCGAGCATCAGAATCAAGTCAAGAGACTGTTCGATAAGAAAGCTAAGCAAAGAAATTTTCAGGTGGGAGACCTCGTCCTTCTGTGGGACAAGCGAAGAGAGCCAAAAGGCATGCACGGAAAGTTTGATTCCCTGTGGAGAGGGCCCTTCAAGATCAAGTAGCTCAATGGAGAGAATAGTTTCTATCTCTCATATCTGGATGGAACCGAACTCCCACTTCCCTATAGCGGGCAACATCTGAAAATCTTCAGGAAGTAGAGCTTGCTCTCTTCTTTGTACAGTTTGTTTTTGTCGTGTGTTTGCTTTCCGTTTGTTGTGTGTTCCCTTTTGTTCGCCCTCCGGTCGCCCTTGTTTTTGACTCTGTTACCCAATGGATAGGCACATGAGATCTGGGATTCTCTACCCCTGAGGTTCGCTCAGAGACAGTCCCCAGAAAGAGCCAGCTGTTATCCGTAAAATTGGCAAGGGCAATTTTACTGATAACCTTACCAAAATTTTGTTCCGGTCCCTCGTCAGGGATCCCTTGCGTTCGGAACGTTGCAAAATCCCTTCGGGAAATCTAGTTTTCCGAACTTAGCCATTTTTGGTCTTTTTTGGTCGGGCGCACATAATGACTATGCAACATAAACTTTTGATGTGCCCCCTTTAAATCCTTTGGCGCATGCTTTCTCGTGTCAACAGGCGTTTTGGTGTGCCTCACTATGTTGAGTCTTCCTTGCATGCGCCAAGGCGCATGCGCCTTCCTGTCAACAGAACATTTGTTGCGCCACTTTTTGGTGTGCAAAGGGTGCACATATTCCTCTGTCGACACCACTTTCGGTGTGCCAAAGGCGCGCATATTTTCTGTGTTGGAAAACGTTTTGGTGCCAAAGGGCGCATGTTTTCTTGTGTCGACAGCTCTTTTGGTGCGCCACTTGAAAAGTTGGTGGCACATTTATTATCACCTCACCTATAAATAGGCGCGTCTGCGCTGTCATTGTCACCAAACACAATCACGTGATTATTTTTCTCTGTACCTATCAGCGCACCAGCCCTGTCACTTTCGAATCTTTTCGTGGACCCGTTTGCACACTTCTCCACTATTTATCTGGTAAGAGGTCCTCTTTTTTGTTGTGCATTTTTGTGTTTGTGGTTTTTGGCTGCTTGTTGGTATGGTTTGATTGGAAGGACTGTGAATCATGATTTTCCCCCCTTCCTTGCTATCTTTTCCATTCTCCCCCATGTTCTTCCCCCTCTTCCAGATCTGCTGGTAGGGGAGAACTCTGTCCTGAAATGATTGCCTAAAACTCTCTGTGTTAAAGCCTCTTTATCACCCAAAACACTCTCAAGAAGAAGTTTGAAAGAATGAGACCCCTCACAGAGAGAATCAAAGCTTAAGAAACTGTATTTTTCTTCTCTTCTCCTTTGGCGCATCTGTCACCCCTGTTACATCAAGAGAAGCCGCGCCAATGGCGCACATTCCCTGCACTGCTACATCATGAAAAGTTGCGCCCTCAAGGTGCACTTCCTTAGTTTGTTGCAAACACTTTCCTCGCGCCCCCTCATGGTGCCAAACTCATTTGTTGCATTGTTAAAACCTGTGCCCTTTGGCGCACCCTGCATCTATGCAACACCAGTCAAACCTGCGCCAAGTGCAAAGCTTTAAATGGCGCAGGCGCATCCCTCATTGCAACAACATCATGTTATGCATAACTTCCATGCGCCGCGCCAAGCTCTCTTTAGCGCACTAAAAGCATATGTTACACAAACCTTATATGCGCCTCGGTGCACAAGAGTTCCATGCAACATAAAAATTCCATGCGCCACGGGCATCCTGTTCCCGTGTAACATAAAGAATCCATGCGCCCTTTATAAAATGCATACATATGGCGCAGGCGCACTTGTGCTTACAACAACAAAGAATGTAATCTGCAGTATCCATGCGCCATGCACCCTTTGGTGCTGATTTCTCCCCTGCAGCATCCCTTTCCTGTGCGCCTTACTATTTAACCCTGCAACCTGCAGTATTCATGCCCTGCGCCCTGAGGCCTTTAAATTGCTAACTCTTTCTTCTATCAACATTTCAATGGAAAATCAAACAGCTGACATGGCTTTCTTCAATTGGGTTTCACTTCTTATTGTTGCAGATCAGCAACTAAGTTCAGAAGAACGTATGTCAACATCAAGCAAGAAACCTACCAAATCCAAAGGCAAGGCCAAGCTCATAGAAGAAGAAATGAAGTATAAGTATCAGAGGGTCAGAATGCCCGAGTCCCAGGCCGAGTGTGACCTGGACATCAGAGACTCAGAGCTGGGTCATATTGATATGGAGGAGTTCTGGGTCAGAACTCAGAAGGTCACAAGAAGTCCATGGATGGACAAATTGATAGGCAGTGCGCTGCACTTTGCTGGAGGAATCCCAGTAAGTGCCGTGAATAATGAATTTATGATGGTGGTTTCCCGGTGCTACAATAAGGACACAAGATGTGTCGTAAATGAGAAGGGCGAGGTCATAATCAACCTCACTGCCCACCACTTTGAAATAATGCTCGGCATCCCTCACCATCGGCACTTTGTGGCCGTAAGCCGGGAAGACTGCATTAAGGCCTGGGACGACAATGAAGATCAGTGCATGCAGCTGATGAACGAGGTGTATCTGAAAAATAAAAAGGTGGTGACTCGGTGGCCACAGGTCATTCATCGCAGTGACTTCTCAGAGGAACTCAGTGACACCATTACATTCCTGAGTAGAGTCTTTGGGCTTCCTGACGCCCATTATTTTCACAAATGGATGCTGCGGTACTTGGAAACAATGAACAAAAATGTGCCCGATCAACGCTTTGAGTGGGCAGAAATCATAAGCAACACAATATCAGAGCAGCTACAACAACTTGCCACAACAGGGAAGTTCTACATGAATTCCTATGTTGTTTTACGCTGCTGCTTCAGAAAGGGACTACCCAGCTCTGATGCGGTGCGGGGTTTGGCCCCAGGTTAAAATCTATGAATATTATCCAGAACTGAAGCTGGAAAATAGCATCCCCCAATTTACAAAGATCAACGATGCCTTCTTCTACGGCATCATCTGCCTCTTGAGGCCGAATATGACTCATGGTCACACGATCAAGAGCATCGTGGCAGCCACGGAGAAATGGGGGGCCCTGTTCACTCAATTCCCCACATTCACTTATTTAAGGGCGGCTAATTTCTTGGGGGAACCAACTAAACTACCAAGGTATGCTGGTCCCAAATTGATCCTGTTGGAGCTGTCAAGGCAGCTAATCACCTACCATGAGAAATGCCTTAAGAGAAAGAAGGGTGGAACTCCTTTCCCCCTCACAGTGGGTAGGTATACATGTCTCACTCACCACAAGGCAAAAGACATGTTTGCAGAGCTGGAGCTGCTGAATCTGAAACATAATTTCCCAGCAAGGCCCACCTTCGACCCGAGAAATTGTCTACCTAGGGCCAAGCTCGATCCGATCCATATCCCTCAGATCGAAGATATCTACATCGATATATATCATGAGGTGGAGCTCAGGAGGAAGGACCATTCTCATTTGGCCTTAGTAGAAATCATCCAGTATGGGGTGGCCATCATCCCCAAAGGCTACCAAACTACTGAGGAGGAAGTGGATCAAGTGTATCTTGACACAGGTGGGGACGATTGGCCTTTTGCGGTAATTGATAGAACTAAAGCGCCTCAGACAATTGAGGAAAGGGTCAAGGAAACTCTGCGTAGAACAGAACATTGGTGCCGAATGAACGGGCTCATCTACCTCGGAGTCGATTTCACAACCTCTCCATTGGGTAACGCACCTCCTCGATCAAAATAGTAGCCAAAAGGCAAGGGTAAAGGTAAAGAGGGTGAATCCAGTTCCACCCAAGAGGAAGCTCCAGAAAGTCCTCCTTCCGCTTCACAAGAACGGGTTGAAATCCTGAAAATCTCAGAGGAAGAAGCGGCGGAAGATGTTCCAATAGGCATATCCACTCAGGATGTGGCCATGGCTATAACAACTGAGGTCCCTTCTGTTCCTTCTCCTTCCCCTCCTTCCCCTCCTCGGGTGACTCAAGCGACCATTCCTTTGGTCGTGTCCTCTCCCCCTTCTTCTACTGTTCCTCCTGCTTCTTCATCCATCTTCTCTTCTCTTGCGGACCTGTCCCCCTCCATTTCTTCCCTCATCTCTGAGTTCCCCTCTCTTCCTATGTCTTCCTCTCCTGCAGTATCTCTTCCTCCCGTGAGCACTTCCTCGGCCTCCCTCTCGATGCCGCCTCCAAGTGTCTCCACGTTTTCCCTTCTACTACTGCAGCTACCCCCTTCTCTGTTTCTGGCCCTTCTCCCATAAGTCCAACTTGGATCTCCCAGCACCTGAGTCAGTAGAAAAGAAAAGTTCCCATCGCACCGATGGACTTCTCCGTGATCCCGTCAAAAGGGGTAAAGAAGCAGAAGCCCATCACACGCTTCTCTCAGAGTGCTTCGGGAGAGAGGGTAATGGAGATCGCGTACCCCAATCCTCTGAAGGATAAAAAGGATCTGTCCTCGACAGATTACACAGTGACTCAAGTCACAATGGGGACGTCTTCTGAAAGCCTTCAGGGAGAGGCCCTATCTGCAGTCGACGCCCTCTGCAAGAAACTTCAAGAGGCAAAAGAAGAGAAAAGGTTGCTGAAAGAAAAATAGACATCTGCTCCACACCCTACAGAAGATGGGCAGTGCACCTCCCACAACTGCCACCGAAACTCCTGAGCCTCTGAGTCAGGATAAAATTGATGAATATGCAAAGATCGGTGAGTAGGGCATGGCAGTTTCCGCTTGGAGGAGCCAGATCCTCAAGGACAGTGAACGAGTGATCGCCAAGTTCACCGATTTGTATCTGAACATCAACAAGGTGAATAAAGAGCTCCAGGCGTTAGCGGGACCCATATCAGAAGAGCTGGACCATGCTAGGCTGTAGCATGAGACCTTTCAATGAATGTTTGACTGTTCAGTCGAAGATCTGGTCAAGTTCAGCATTTTCGGTCACCCCAGGGCCCTCAATAAAGTCCTTTCCACTCTGGATTACCGGATGGATCAACTAGAATTCGTCCTTGAAAAGATCGATAAGGTAAAAGAAGAAGCCCTGGATGCAATGCACCAAATGGAACAGATCATTCTCAACATGTCCCCAGGGTTGCTTACTCCTTCTTTCGCCTTAAGGAAGGTTGATGAAACCATTCAGATTTTCAAGGAGATCGTTTCGCAAGGGCTGGGGCCAGAGGTCACTTTTGACACGGAGTCCATCAATAACCTGCTGGCCTGTCGGGACTTCATCAGATTCCTAATAGAAGTAGAGAAAGAATATTCCAAACTCCCAGAGAAGCTCATAGATGAGCGGGAGACTTGCGAGGTGATCAGCGAGTGACACAAGGATCCTTCCCAGGATCAACTAGAGCCCATGATCAGCAAGTTTATGGAATACCGTGCCCAATTTCACATCTCGTCACCCGAGCAGCAAAAGTAGGATATCCCCTTTCAGCCGCGGGATGACGACGATGAATAATCTCTCTTCTTCGACTTTCTTTTTGTAAATGTCTAAAGTATGTTGGCACAAATGATAACATCATCCATGTTGCACCATGGGATGATGTCATCCATCAAGTTGTCAAAAGTCAACATGACTTTGAGATATTTTTGTAGATATTTGTAAATAGGTGGTTGGTTCCTTTTTGCCTTCCTTCTTCTTCTTCTTCTTCTTATAAATACTCAAATACTTGTTGTATTTGGGTGGTGGATACTTTTCAGATGAAAAATAGAAGTGAGAAGAAAAGACTTTGAACTTTTTGTAACAGAAGGAAATATTAATACAATATTTAGACTTTGTGCTGAATACATGTGTTATTTGCATTAGATCTTTCTTACGTCAGATCTATGTGTGTTTATTCTGTTGGATCTACTTCTGTTTTATTGTCATTTATTCATCAGTATTGCTTTGTTCGTTTATGTAAGTAGGTTTGGCTCTGTTTGCTACCAATCCCAAAACATAAACCCTCGACCTTCTACGCTTTGGAATTCATTTCTTTTCTTTCTTCGGGATCTTCATCTTTCTTCATTCCTTTCTTCCATTCCTACTTTGGGATAAAATCCCAAACCCCCAAAGGTAGAATATTTGAGACTTGCATGATTCTCGCTAGTAGAATAAAATAAACCAAACCCTCAAAGAGGGCTATGCCCCGGATCCAAAATCCCGTTTTGTTGTTAGATCACTTATTGTACTTGTATCCTGTAAAACAAATGTCTAATTGCACACATCCACAAACCACATAAAATACAATAAAACATGTAGAATGTGGAGTCATACTCGACTCTGGAGGTCACTCGATGAGTGAACTTACCATTGAGTGCTAAAATACACCTAAGACTCCATGTAGTTCTTTGAGTATGTGTATTCGTGCCCTAGGTTGCCCTTGTGCAAGTTGCACGATGATAGTGGGATAGATCTAGATTGTACCGAGTATGTAGAATGTGTGTGATGGAATAGAATGAACTCCCCTCCTATGTTATGTATGTAGACCAATGCAACCCTTGTCCCTTGTATGAATGTGCTATATGTATGCCTTGTAATTCTCTTGTACCTTTGTGTAAGCTTAAGTGGTGATAGATAATGCTTATAGTGCTTAGCCCCTGATTTAGAAGAAGTGACTAAGTATATATGATTCCCTTGTTTGAATTTCCTGATTGACAAGCTGAAAAGATGACCCAAAGTGTTAAAAAGTTACCAAGAAGTGAAAATGACCCAAATGAGTAAGAAGAAGAAAGAGAAGGATAGGGATGTGCAGAATGGAAAGGAATGCATGCATGCTTATGTCCTAACGGGCACTAGTTTCCGAGGCCAAGATAAACTAGTCAAGTGTGGTAATAGCTGTAAGATGTATAAGGCCAATAAGTGTAAGATATAAAAAAATAAAAATGCCAAAGGAAGTTATGAACCAGTTAGTTTTCTTACTTAAGAATCATGTATACATTAGTATGCTTTAGGACCTAGAAATGTACCCAAGTGCATAGATTTGACATCTACATTTTCCCCCACAATATGTTGTTGAGTGAATAATCAATAACATAAAGTAGATAGAAGATACATACCTTGTAATCCATAGAATAGTGTGGTCAATACCGCAATGAGTGGACAAGTAGCCCATGTGAAGCATGAAGCGGTCGTAATATGAAGCTTAACAACTAAGAAAAAGAGGTGGACCCTAGTGCTGAAGTTTATGTGTAGTAGCGTGTTGGTGGAGATTGTTCTTGTAGATGTGAGATAATTATTGTTTCTTGTAAGGATGGACCTATAAAATAAGATCAAGAGAGTAGTCAAAGTCCTATATGTGAGAAATCGAGCAACGTATGTATAATTATGTAAAATTAGTAGAAAAAGAATGAATACACTTGATGTGTGATAGAGTATAGGATAGAAATATTATCTTGTTTGTATTGGATATTTTGTTGGATGGGGTTGGGATTTATCAATTCCTAACCAAGAAAGTGCCAAGCCATGGATTTGAGTGTGTCTGCCATGGATACCTCATGCCAAGATAGAGTTTTTGGCTAATCTCATGTCAAGGATGATTTTTTGGGAAATATCATGCGAAGTGAAGAGCGTTGGGGAGAGAGGATTGTTTTCTCTCCTTCCATGAAATTTTTGAATGATAAGTGTCACCGCAGATTAACATGTCCGATTTGTAACCAATTGTAATTGAATTGTAACCATTTGAATGAATTCTATAACTTTATGTAAGTACCTAATAATGTAGATTTATATTGTAATCTTCTAGAAAATGTTTTTAATCGAGAAAATATTTTTTTGACCCCAGGACACAAATACCCACCATTCTTGTCTAACATTGGGTGCTAGTGTCTGCTCTATGTTTGTGATCCAAGTATGATTCTGGACCACTTTGTGACTATGTGATTTTTCCATGTCTGCATCTTTGTGATATTCTCATTCTAGAGTTTTGATCTCGCTAGAAGGGTGATTTTTTCACCCAGTAGTTGTCCCCCCTCATTTGGAGTACATGTGATGGATGTAGAAGGATGCAGCCCAAAAGAGAGGACCTGAAAATTATGTGCTTATTGTGGATTGGACACTTGCAGGGGGTAGGGGATGTGTACGGTAGAAAAAAGGCACATGCAAACAATGTAGGTTAGAAATAAGTGTTAGTGTAAAATAACTAACATGCATTAGAATATAGTGTAGCTAACAACTATGGAGAAAAGAGGTACCACAAACATTGGGTTACATAAATGGGACATTGCTGCACAATGTCATAAGAGAAGTAGGGAAAAAATGGCCATAAGAAAATAGTGATCAAGAAAGATAGGGTGTAGTCACAAAATCACACACTTTAGACATTATTTAGTCCAGTCTTATAGTACTATTCATATGGTTTTTGAGTGAAGAAATTATTAATTAACCCTTGTCTTGGCCATTTTACTTTAGTTTATGTCTTCACTATCGACTACCGACATATGAAATCCTAGTCTATTTTGTCATTTTGCATCATTTTATTCTTAATCTGGGGCACCCATAGGTGCCCTAATCCCAGTTGGGATGCCATGATCCTTTTCCCACTTTCCTACCACTTTTTGGGCACTTTCTAGCTATTTGAACATTTCATATTTCTTGTGGTTGGCATTTTCGGGGTTAATTACGAAATTAGAACAAGAGAACCATATAAATATAAATTTATGAGACCATAATGAGGGACCAAGCACTAGTCACTACTATCACCACCTAAGTTTGCATCCATCAAAGGATCCATTTACATCCATATAGCTCCATCAAAAGGCACAAGGCTGGTTCATCTACATCACACTACATAGGAGGGAATTTTATTCTATTCCATCCACCATTCTATTACATTTCACACATAGTTATTGCTCGTTACTTTCACAAAGTACGACTGACACAAGAGCACCTAGGGTATGATTGCACACATAAGCACATAGAAATACATTAGGTATGAGATGTAGTGTAATACTCGAGTTTAGTAAGTCCATAATTGTGGCAACTGAGGATAGTCTCACCCCTTCATTTGCATATTTGTTTTTAGGGTTTGGTGTTTGTTTTGAGGTTTTACAGGTCTATCTTTCATCATTGATTATTGATGACATTTAGCACAGATCAACAAATTACACATGATAAAAAACGAGGGATTCATATCATATTCCAACCTTGCAAGTTTGGTTTCTTTACCTCTTGCATAGACTAGGGCACTCAAAACTTAGACTAGGGCACCCATAAGCACCCTGATCCACACTCGGGCACCCCAATCTATCCAAACTGCTCAGATCTATCCTTTTAGGACCTATGCATGTTTGTTCCTTTTGCGAGAACATTCAATTCATTTTATGAAACAATCCAGATCAGCCTCCAGATTAGCTAAGTCGTTTCCTTACTCTTGTTGCACATTAGGGTTTCTATTTTCATTAGCCTAGTTGTTTTGGTCACTTTCTATATTTATTTACTACTTTTATTTACGATTATTTAATTTTGTTCCTAGTTAGATTAACTACCACTATTCCAAATTTTAGTTGAACCCAATGTGAAAATACCCTTTCTTCTTGGGCCCTTTCTTCATATACTGTCACTTCAGTAGTGGTCATTTTGGACCTTTTCAATATTGCGAGATTATTTCATTCACTCATAGGGCATCCAAACCAATGGTTGATATCCCTACTTCTGTAGCTACCACTGACAATCCTTTGGATAATTCACACAATGTTCCTCTCCATGAAATAAAAGCATCTGATAGTGAAAATTCCTATGATGAAGACACTAATTTCAACCAAGTTCATCTCAATTCCATTACTGAATTTACACAAGATTTGTGTGATCTTCCCACTGATCTTTCATATGTCTTACATGCTTTCATTGCCATAAAAATTCTTGTAATTCTTACATCTCTATAGTTTCTCCTTCTTCGGTCCTCATGGTATCTACTATTCCCATTTATGTTTCAGCCTCCATCCCTTCTATTACTAATCACCTCATCCCCCTAACAAACCTAACATGCATCTTGGAACTTATTTTAATACTCATGATCTAAATTATTTGAATAATGATTTGCAAAACTGAATTTGGAAGCTACAGATTGCTACTTCTCACGCATCACCATCTTTAGAATCTACATCATTATTGCATACTCCTTTCACACATGTTATATCTACCTATCCTTTACCACCTAATTTCATCTCTCCAAAATTACCCATCTTTAAAGGCCATGGTGATCCATAAGAACATCTCCATGATTTTCATGTCACATGCCTAGACTATGTGGATGAATCTACAATACTAGCTAAGATTTTTCCTTGTAGCTTACAAGATTATGCAATGCGTTGGTTTTATGACCTACCTATCCATTCGGTAAAATATTTCACATAACTTACCGATGATTTTCTTGCACACTTTTCCATTAACATTGGCTCCAAGATATCTTATACCGAACTTGCACAACTCAAATAAGGATCTAATGAACACTTAGTCGATTATGTATTACGTTATAAGAAAAACTTAGCTAAGATGTCTAATATACTTGTGGATCTCAAGCTCCAAGATCTGTTCATTCAAATTCTCTTGCCACCTCTCCAAGAGAGTGTTATTTTTGAGACCTCTCCTTTGTTTGATCAAATTTTTCATACTCTTAAGCTTTGTGAAACCAAGCTCTTAGCTATAGGAAATATTAAGTATCAGGAGCAAGAAAAGTCATCTACACAATTTCAAGGTAAGTCAATATTCAAGCCATCTCAGAACTAAATCCTCGATACAAAGGTTACATCAACGCAGTCTCTACCACTAAGGAACTGCAATCACAACCATTTAGGCGTAGCTTTTCTAGGTTTAACATCCCTCCATGAATTTTTTTACCACAACTGGTTGATAGTAACCTTATTACATTACCTTCCCCTCTACAAGTTGATCCATCTCGACCAAAAGGGCATAACTTCGATGAAAATTCCCATTGTGACTATCATCAATGTGTAGGACATTCCACCGATTGTTGCTTTCAACTACAATTGCTCATTCAAGGTTTGATTAACGATGGTCAAATTGAGCTTCCAGAATCTACACAATCTCCACCTATCAATGAGAATCATAAGCTCAAAATATTTAATAACCCTCTACCCAAGCATGATACAAAAGCAACTGACTCATTGGCTAATCATGTATATCACACAGTGCCTTCTCCTGCATTAGGGGATCTTGATTTACTAGTTTCAAATACTTACACTTTTCCACCAATCATTTATTTCTCCAACCATGATTATTATGCAAATTTCACATCTAATCACTTACATATTACATCATCTGTCTATTTTGTCCCCATCAATAATACTAAGGTTGACCCATCATGGCCAATTAGTGCATGTTCCATTCCAATTATTAAGGTTATCAGTTACCCGCTATTGTAAATTGAAAACCCTATGAACAAATCTTTTAGTGTCATCAAAATGCATGTCATGGTCGGTCCTCTTACTATGCTTGTGCCTTTCCTCATTGGAAACATAGTTGATGGGTGTGACATGATTCTTGGTCTCAATTGGATTCATCGGTCTCAATCTATTATCTCTATGAATCATTTGTGACTTAAATTTATTCACAATAATCAAGTTATCTCTATTGATAGTGTACCTCCCTCTACTCCATGGTCATCATCTCCTCATACATCAGTTAACACACCACCTACATTGTCTAGCACATCACATTCTATGTTACTCAAAGTGCAATCTACTCCTAGTTCACCTACTCATGCATTGTCTACATGACCTCACTGCTCCACTAGTCCTACACATAGGTATAGGCCCATTCCTAGGATAGTTACTACATCTCGGTGTAGATCACCACCTTGGTTTATTCCACATGGGTGTTCATCACCTTTGTGCTCAACATCATAGATCTCCATCACCTACACAATTTTCTCCACCATGGCCTTCATCATATATTCATCCATCGCATACGCATACGTAGTGTATGTCTCATATACCACCACTCTTTGAGTAGGGTCATATGCTTTCAACACCACATGCACTGGATGGTTCACTTTGGTTGGATAGTTAATTCATTCACACACACTTGAAGGTATAACATCTACACACATTCTACCCACCTTCTAGCATATTCCATCACAACATATCATACTTCTAGCATACTCATATCACATCCTCATCACATTAAATGTTCATCATACTTATACCAATATCGTCATTTCCTGATGAAAAACTCTTGTACTTCAGTTCAAACTTGAATGTTGAGGGAATACTACACATGAACCCCACATAGTGCACGTTAGTTACTACACACTACATCTATTCACACATCATGCATCTGAGTATACATCATTACACATCTACATGTCATACATTGTACTAGTCCTCATCCTACACATGTGTCACACTTGTATCTAGCCTTACACACTACTCATCACAACTACTACTATCGTATCCATACACATATTACATTGTATCTCATACATCATACAATACACATCTTATGCATCATATGGTCATTTATTATCATCACACATGCTAAATCATCTTTTACATGCTACACTCACTACCCTATGATGCACTTTAGTTCCTAGATCCATAGTCGAATGCCTAGGGTTTACAAATAAAATGGACCTTATAATACTTACACATTTACCATTCGGATTTCCATCATGCAACATTACTAGGTTAGTGACATACAATTTAGGATAAATGGTCACCTATCCCTTCATCTTGTAGTGGTATACGCTTTAGGCTACATCATCAATCTTTTAATCATCTTGGTGTGATATACGCTTTGGATATAAGGGTCACACACATGTCATTTCTAGGTTGTATATCATCACACATACACATTCATCATAACGTGTTAGACACAACACACATTTTGACCATTTCCCGATGACACACTCTCATTTACGGTTCATTCTTGACAGCTAAGGGGGAAAACCAAATGAACCTAATTGCATACATTTCCATTTACTCATGGGTCACGTGTCTCCTATTTTTCCATCTTGCATTCCATTACACTCATCCATAACATGCTGCATATCTTGGTTTATTTTATTCTTGTTTACATTTACTTGTATATGGTCACTTTGTTACACATTCTTGTCATATCTCTTATATGTCATTTATCTTTACCATACAAACATGTGCGTTCACACTTTTGCTTAGTTGTGATCACGAGATAAAGGTATTTTTCACGTAGTACATGGATGCTTACCTTCTACCCATCCTACATTGGTCATGCATTCCAGGGGAATTTTTTACTTATCACTCTATATTACATGGTTATACATGATTTTGACATATTGGTTATCTTTCTAACATGCTAATGGGTGCTTCATGTGTAACATTTGTTCACAATATTACTTAATTCCTTGGTTATATGTTGTTTGTACTTGTCTTTCGAATGTTTTCTATTGTATGCGGGCCTTGCCCTTTGTTTAATGTGCACACTTGTTTGTTGTATGCGGCCATGATGGCCTTGCATGTCTTACAACATCGTGAGTGATGTCCCATGTTTACATCCCGCTTTGTGTGGCTTAATTTGTCTTCTTGTGTGTTTACATTACTATATTTCTTGGTAGCTTATACATTGTTTGCGTAGATTACACATTATCTTATACATGCATGTTTATTTGTACTAACACTTATATTTAGCTAGCCTCTTATTTTTGTGCACCTTGGTTTCTACCAACCACTTTCCTTTCCCTCCCTGTAGGGTAGAGTAACATAGTTCATGCGGTTGGTCCTCTCTTTGGGGCTCCATTATCCTATCGCAATGTCACATGCAATCCCAACGAAGGGGGACTCATTTAGGCTTTACATACTATATAACGCTTCTACACCAATTTAGTTCGGTTCAATTTCCATTGTTGGAATTGTGAGTTATCCAATGAGTGGGTTTAGACCAGTCTACGAACCCCGTACACAGTGGATTTTATAGGACATGGTATTCCTTAGCATTATGGGGAGAAGTTATAGGTTAGAGGATACAACAGACTTCCTCTCTACACTAATTCATCCAGTGATGTCGGATCGTCAAAAAATAGGAAGTATAGAGATCTCTTCACACATGTTCAGGGAAGAAATTAAAGGTTGGAGGATACAACGAAATTCCTCCCTATAATTATTTGGCCTATGGTGTCGAGAACCCAAAAAACCTAGGATATGATATCCTCTTTCTACACCCTTTCTCTCATCACGGATCAAGTGCACATGTTCCATTTTTCATTTACGTATTTTACATTTACATACTCTTACATACATATACATGCATTTTTACATATATACATGTGTATTTGACTTCTTGATCATCTTCTCCTTGCAGGTCGACCATATGAGAAGAAAGTAGTTAACTACAAAAATGGGGGCAAATAACAACAACATTTTGTGGTAGCACACACCATACTAACCATACAGGTACATCACACACATCAGCAAATACACACACGTTTTCACCCTAGGTTCACTCTCATCACTTTTTTGCACTTTTGCATCTTTAGTTTCCATGCTCCATCATATTTTTGTCATTCCATGCTTTTTCTAGTCCTTCAGCACATTTTCTACATCACTCTACATGGACACCAAGTACGCATATCTATGTACTTTATGTTCTTGAGTGTTTCGATCACCAACATAAAGTGGGGAAAAATGTAAAAAAATCACACACTTAGAAATTATTTAGTCGTGGTCTTATATGCTATTCATATGGTTTTTGAGTGAAGAAAGTACTAAAACCCCTGTCTTTTGACCATTTTACTTTTCTTTTTTTTATCCTTTGTTGACCACTCACACATGCATGTCCAATCTTTTTCTTCATTTTACGTCATTAGCCTTAACTAGGGAACCCAGGATTATTTTGGGGTGCCCACAGTGCCCTGGTCCTAGTTGGGGCACCTTGATCCTTTCCCACGTTCCCACCACCACTTTCTAGCCATTTGAAGATTTTGTATTTCTTGTGGTCGACCTTTTTAGGGTTAATAATGAAATTAGAACATGAGAACCATATAAATATAAAGTTAAGAGAGTGTAATGAAGGACCAAGCACTAGTGAATACTATCATCACCTAAGGTTGCATCCATCAAAGGCTCCATTTGCATCCATCTAGCTCCATCACAAGGCATAAGGCTAGTTCATCTGCATCAAATTGCATATGAGGGAAGTTTATTCTATTCCATCCACCATTCTATTACATTTCTACATAGTTATTTCTTGCTACTTTCAAAAAGTGTGATTGGCACAAGAGCACCTAGGGCATGATTGCACACACAAGCACATAGAACTACATTAGGTCTAATATGTAGTGTAATGCCTAGTAATTCCATCATTGTGGTAGCTGAGGATAATCGACCCCTTCATTTACATATTTCTTTTTTAGGGTTTGATGTTTGTTTTGGGGTTTTACAGGTGTGTATTTAATCATGTATCATTGAATACATTCAACACGAGCAAAACATTACATGCGACATGGATAACAAAGGCTTCATATTATCTTCCAACCCTACAAGTTTGGTTTAGGTACCTCCTTCATAGACCAAGGCACTCAGAAATCAAACTAGGCAATCCACAGGTGCCTTGATCCTCTCTCAGGCACCCCATCCACCAAAAATTTTATATCTATCCTTTTTGGGACCTCTGCATGTTTGTTACTTTTTCTAGAACATTTAGTTTATTTTACAACATAGTTTAGATCAGCCTTCGATTAGCTAAGTCATTTCCTTACTCTTCTTGCACATTAGGGTTTTTATTTTCATTAGCCTAGTTGCTTGGGTCACTTTCTATATTTATTTATTTCTTTTATTTACTATTATTTATTGTTTTTCCTAGTTAGATTAACTACCTTTATTCCACATTTTATTTAATCATAGGGTATATCCTGTAAATAGTGGAAAAAATAGTAAAAAAGAAGTAATAGATAACCATGGTTCTATAGAATCTTGCAAAGAAAATGCTACACATGAAGTACTTGTTATAATGTTAGAAAGATAAATACTATTTCAAAGCATGTAATATCGGTAAAAATTAAGTGGTAGTAACAAGAAGTAGTAAGTATGAAACGATAGAACAATTGATGTGTAGTAGGAGAGTAAAAATGTAGATATCCCTTAGAGCCTCAAAGGGACTAGTAAAGAGTAGTGTCGAGCATCATGAATCTTGTAATAATATGTAGAAGTCTTGCATTCACCTCAAGATGCAATGTGAATGCGTATGTGTGTATAGAAAAATATAATGACATACTAAGTATTGTTGGGCCTCGAATATTGACTAAGTCCCAAAGGGCACGTGCATGTGGGGGCCGGTGAAGAGGATGAGCATGTAACACCCTGAACTGTTGTTACTTTCTCCTGAGCATACAAGTGTTGATATGTGATTTCTTGTAAAAGGATGTGTTCCTCGATTTAGAAATCATGCTTGATATGTACTGTAATTTCTTTGCAGACACGAGATCTTGGTGAGTCGAATGTGATTAGACTCTTTTATTTATTTCATTTTGCATCCGAGTTTAGTCTGATCTCGGAATGAATTATAGAGTTATCCATCTATAAGATCTAGTCTTGGATCAGTGGAATTGATCCAAGTAATGCTTAAAGTTTGTTCATGATGAATTAAAATCACAGACCTTGAACAGGTTGCAAGGTCTAGAAGCATTTAATAAGCTAGTCAGGAGTATGACTCAGGCTGATCGAGTAAAATGAATTGGTTCCCGATATGGAAGTATATCTGGAAGGTCTCGATCGTGGACCAGGTAATAATTCGGTTACATACGATTCTGCAGCAGAACAGGAGCTAACCCTGTTCAAGAAGGTATGAGGTAGGTCTTTTCTGAGTGTACAGAATGTAGACCTAACTGGAATTATTAAGTGATTAGTAACCTAAGACTAAATCTAACCTAGGGGTTAGATTAGTGTTAATCTAACCTAGACCTAGGCTAAGTGCTAATGTCCTAAGTTAGTATCTATGTGTAATGTGGTTAGAATTTGTATTATCCTAAATTCTAACCTAAGATACTAACCTAACTATGATCAAGAATGTAAAGGGGCCTATGGAGGGGTGCGAACCATGGGCGGCGTTTTCTATGTTATTAAATGCATGGGATAAGGATGAAGGACAGGTCTTGGCGGAGGTTTTGGGAATGGCTAACCTGTGCCGACGTGGCAGGTCGCCAAAACGGAAATGAACTTGGGATTTTATTTGACTGTCGCCAATTCTGGCGGTCGGTGGAAGTGGAGTTTGAGCGGGAAAGTTGGTGTAATTGCATTCAATGCTCTCGGTAGACGAGCTCGGAACTCGCGAGAAGGCATGCAAACAGGAAGTTTGTTGGTTTGTTTGGCTTATCGCAATTTTCGTTTTTTTCTGCACATTCACTTTGGTTCTTCTTTGATCTTCTTTGTGTTGCATGGCGAGCATGAGGTTATCTAGCTCTTTTCTCTGGCAAGGAGAGTATATATGTTTTGGAGATAGCAAAATTTTGTTGGTCGCTCTAACTTGGAAAAGGAAAAGGAAGTCTGAGCTCTTCAGTGGTCCGCTTCGGAAATTTGAGCAAAAATCCAGGCATGTTAGGCCCTAACCTTTAAAAATCTTGCGTTGTCTTTCAAGTGATTTCATTAGAACAACTCTGTTCAAATGATTTATGGAATTAGATGTTTATCTATGGATGTCTTGTGTGATTTTTCTTGGTTCAAGAGTATCTCTTCAAGTTCGAATCTTCATTTATCCTTTGTTGGGTGTTTATTAAATTCGAACTGTGGCATTATTTTCTTGTGTTTGCATTCTGGCTTAATTATGCGAAACATGTGAAATGTGTGAATGCTCGGCCTGTTCGGCATGAGCCCATGAATCGTTCCTGTGATGGGTATAGGCCATTGATTGTCTGTCGATTTTTGGTCGTTGATTCTTGTTTTGGATCGGAAGAAACATTGATGGAACTGTTTGTTTGTTCAGTGTTATGAAATCTTTGTAGGCTCTGTCGTGGGTTTTGATGATGGTAGTTATTGATACTTTGTGGGTTTCGTTCTGTCTTTTAAATTTGTTTGGGAACAGGTAACTATTGTGTTACAGTAGTCATTACGACCCAGGGGAAGTTGTTTTTCCTTGTTATTGTGGTAACGGGATTTAACCCGTTGACAGTATACAATATGGATAAATGTATTTTTATTTAAACAACTTTGTGGAGTCCTCGGAATGAAATCGGTATTTGATTTGCTTACACTTGATTTGTTCTGAATGCTTGCCATAGATGG
Organism: Taxus wallichiana var. yunnanensis; assembly: GCA_018340775.1. Taxonomy (NCBI): domain Eukaryota; kingdom Viridiplantae; phylum Streptophyta; class Pinopsida; order Cupressales; family Taxaceae; genus Taxus; species Taxus wallichiana. Next base: position 295,659,179 of record CM031243.1, on the reverse strand, counting down.
CATAGAAGGATTCATTAACTATTTGTTTTTATCTATACTGTTGTTGGGTTCCGCGGTTATTGGTATAAACCCGTTTACAGTATGCAATGTATATATATATATAGATTTATGTTTGTTTTAATCTGAACGACTCTGTGGAGTCGATGGAATGATTTGTATATATATTTGATCCACTGTTCAAGTTGAATATAAATGAATATTGGGAAATGTTGTACCAATGACCTAAGGGAATAACTTGTATTTCAATCACTGTTATTCTGTAAGAGTACCTTCGTGTCGCAAGGATTTTGTGGTACAGATTCTCTTGGTATATTTTACGTCTTCAGTCTGTGCAAATTTGTGTAAAAGATTGGCAAGGGTTCAGTCGGATTCCTTGTTTTGAAATCAGTAATTGGAATTGCTTGCCTGATTTTTAATAAGCTCCGTTGATGGGCTTAGATGGAATCATATGCAATTATTTGACTTGTTACTGTTGTTCGGATTCATATGAATTCTTGGAAGGTAACCTGTATTGTTTTGTACCTTATTGAACCTGATTTTTGGGACACTGTCGTTTTGTCACTGTTCCTTGAGTATGGATAATTATCTTGTGTCCTGGCTCTGTTGAAGTGAGTCGCGAATACCATACTTAGATTTGAATGCGCCCAGGTGAGTATAGTTATGCTATGTTCCTTCCTGTTTATTTCAGTCCGATTGAGACTGGTCATGTATCGGAGATTCTGTGTGGTCATCTTGGCATAGTCCTTAGGAAACTTCAAATTGCTTAAAGCAATGAAGTCTGTTGTTGACAGCGATATGCCAGAGGTTCTTTGATTTCGAACTTGGATCGAAAACCTTGCTGTGTTTAAAAGGAACTAGTATTGAGCTATAGGTTGATATATGGGATTGATGACGTGTTAGCTACTGTACAGGAGTTTTTGCTGTGTTCTTTTTATTTAAAACAACGATCCTTCTTGTGGCTTGTCGGACTTGTTGGTATACATACTGGGTGAATGTTTTCCATATGTGGAGACGGTACAGTAGTGAACTTATATGAAAGGGGGTATGAATGATATGTTCTTTCTCTTCTATTATTATAATACTGGTAGAGATCTGTCTAACAGTTGGTATTGCTTTTGTAACATATTGGTGGAATCACGATTTTCTATGATATTCCATTTCTGATGAAAGTGACGATTTGTTCAATATTACTGATCTTGGATTCAAGATGATTGTTCTAATACTTTCGTTCTTTGATTCTTAATATTTGATGAAATATTAGAGAAGTGAGTAAGACTATTTTGTAACGATGATAGAGTTACACATTTGTAGACATTTTGTATTACAAAGGCATAGTCTGAATATGTTTACTTGTTTGGATAATTGATCTCATTTAAACAGGGTGTTTAATGAAAACAATTGATGGATTGCAATTGTTTTAAAAGTTAGTGCTTATCATGCTCAGTTCATCAAACTGACTCATGTTGACTATTTTTGCAGATGGTTGCCGTAAGTGGTAAAAGCAATGCAGATCTGACAGGATGATCAGATTATTTAATTTGTTTCATAATGAATTACAGCTTGATTATATAAATGTACTGTATGTGGAAAGATGTTTCTTTTCCGTTAAGCATTGTATCAAGTATGCTGCTTGCATAAAATGTAATTGTATAATTTTGAAAGGAATGGAAATAAGTGTTTGATACTTATGTGTTGTATTCTATTTCTGATAGTTGACCTTCTTCGGTTTATATACCAGAATGGCAATGATATCTTTGTAAAATTTTGGATGCTTTTGTGATTGAAAATGAAAGCTTACAAGAAAATGTGGTTGAATTCATATGAGTGTTTAGCAGATCTTATTGTTCTAGCGAAAGCAATATTGAATTTAAATAATTGTCTTTCTAAAAGATAGGTTAAAAATGAACCTAAGCAGAACGCTAAACAAGCTGGATTAAATTACTAATCCCTAGTCCTGAGTATGACAGGACAATATTAAATTGGATTCTTAATCATTTATATCCTTATACTAATAAGTATGATATAAATTCAGTTAAGAGAACTGATATAAATCAAATGAAGTTCGGATGGCAATCTCATGTGAAGGTTATGAGATATTGTCCAATTCTGTTGTTTAGAATCAGGTGTATTCTAATGACTCCTTGATGAGAGCTTGACCTTAATACCTCTACCATGTAATGGGTTTTATAGAGGAGGGTCGTCTTAAGATGAAGAATCCAGGGATCGGGAAAGGCTAACCTTAGGGAAAAGTCTTTAAAGTAATTTAAACTCAAGTGCGTAACGCATGTTGTTAAGTAGATCTTTTCGAGGCGGATTTAAAGGTTGACGACACAAGTCAACTGCAGGGTTGTACCTCCGAGAAGATTAGGATCTTCTCGAAGTTACAACAATGCAGGAGACTTATGGCGACACCCTTTGCATTGATCGCTAAGATTTACACTTTGATCTCGCACGAGTTACTCAGGGTCCGATTATGAACGTGGTCATGTTATAAGGCTGCCTAGGAGATTCGGGGTATCATGACACACTGGTTGAACTGCAAGGTTGAACCAGTATGTCACCATATCCCTAATCCTCGTGGGCATCCATATAACATTATCACCTTGATAATCTACCTCCGAGTGATTCGTTTGTGAAAGGAAGGGTGACGTGAGTCGGTGTAGGACATTCTATATAACATAAGAATGGGGTGAAGGATGTATTCCAGATTGACGAGTATGCCGTTAAGGAATACGAGACATAAACAGTATGTTTCAAATCTTTGGCCAAAGTATCACAAGTTGCTGATTACGTTGTCCTAATTCACCTAGTCTAAGGGATGAGATGCCGATGAATAATAGTAACGATTATTCAGTTAGGTTCCTTGGACAGAGCATTCTGAATCCCAGAGTAGGGAAGAGAACCGCAAGAGTAAAGTGTTAACTAAAAACACCAACTCTTTTTACTCATGAATAGATCGATAGATTACCGAGTCATGGAATGAATAGATCGGAGGTACTCCGAGTCATTACAGCTGCATATGGTTGTCTGTTATATGAATGGTTATTTGATTTGTGAGTTCTAAATTATGTATTTAGAACCGGGATGAATATATATAAAAAAAAATAATAATAATTTTTTTCACTTGTTCTAAGGTATAAAATGGAGATGTTACAGAGCATGTGAGGAAAAGTGTGAAGGACATGGGGTTTTAGTAAAAACCATGGTACATGCACAAGGTAGAGTAAAGGATTTCAGGACTTAGTCATATTTAGCTTTCAAGAGGCACTTGAGGAAAAATGTGACCCAACTAGGTGTGCTGAGTGGATAAGGTGCTAGCCTGATGACTTGGTGGTCAAGGAAAGAATATTCCATGCATGGAACATTCCCAAAAGACATCATTACAGAAAGTGGGGATCTTGGATTAGAAGAAGCATGCTCCATTGGAGGACCACCTTGACACTTGGCAACCGATCTACTACTTCAGGAAGGCATGGCAGTGGGTGTTAAACCTATTTATAGAGATTCTTGGGTAGAAGAAAAAATGGGAGCATCATCGAGAGAAAAAGAGGAGAAAGGACCATTTTGGAGAGAGAATTCACCATATGGGTCGATGAGTGGAAACTTTAAGATCATCATAGAAAGGATAAAAGGTGAAGCTCGGACGTTCTAGGGGTTGGGGTTCTCATTAGAGGACTATAGGAATGTTAGCATATCTAGGGGAATGGGTCTGCTAAATTTTTGTAATAGGGAAGAATAGATAGAACTTCGATGTGTGAGTCATGATATATTAGTTTGATATGACCCTTTTAGATGTAATGTGGTTACTGAACTATGATCAACATGAATATATGGTTCTATTCTAAATATATTATTCATGGGTGTAAACCCTAGTGCCTTTTTCTTTATGTTATGGATCAAATCTACTATCTGTATGATGTTTCTTTTTTTTATCTGAATGGGTATGTTGGTGTAATGAATCATCCTATGATTTTAGAATATATGTATGATTGTTTACTTTTCTGCACTTAATATGTCATCAATGACAACATATTCTCACAATGCTCACATAAAGGAGGGGCTCGACATCCATGCACACCTCGGGTGAGTGTTCAAGCACCCACCGGGTGATAGGACAGTGTGCAAGGGATCAAAAGGTTATTATAAGGGCATAAAAATGACTACATATTGGTTTCATTGTTGGGACCTCTTTTCAAAGTTGTTGTGAGAAATAAATACATATTAGTTACTTTGACACGTGATGAAAAAGTGCTTAACCTTGGAATGTATCAAAGAATGGTTTAAGAGCATAGAGGATGAGTTTACTTAAAGATTTAGTACTAGACCCGAGTTTGATTCATGAAGATGGGTAGAAGTAAACCTATATCATGAGTTGTATAAGACCTTATTTTGTTGTTTTCAAGTAGAATTGAATGAATGGATTTCAACATATGCATTCAAATTGATCTCGGTACTATAGATCACGCGTGTGGACCCAAGATGATTACCAGAGGTTGAAGGATGTGGATATCAATTGGAAACTTTCTATTGATCACTTGTTGAAAAGAGTGCTAACTATTTATACCATGGAATACGCCATTTCTACGTATTCCTATCCGAGGTTACTAATTTTGAGTTCCTAAGGTAACTTAGAGGATTTTTTTGTGATCTATCCCATTAGATATGAAAATCTTGATCATTATGCTAAGTTTAGAGGCATTCCTATGGTCGGCTAAGCTTCTCTCGAGCCTTTGGGTGAGGAAACTAGGGTGGAGGAAGTTGGCGAGACCTTGTGGCGGAAAAGGAAAGGGAAGAGAGATGACTCAAGTATAGTGAAGTGCGTGAGAGGTAGCTAGCTAGACAACTGTGAGGTTGTTGGAGTGATGGATCTATGGAGGTAGATGTTGCAGGAAGGAATTGAGGTTCACAAGAGGATGTGGAACTTGAGTAGTCTATGCTACCCCATCCTGGCAAGCACAGAGAGAAACACCTTAAGCTTCGATGAGAGTTTGTTGCATGGTGAAAGGGGATCCATTAGTGCGCATATAAAACCACATGGGGACCGACTGGTGCTTATTTTTCCAAATCAAGAAATAAGTATTACTAACCTAGTTGGTATCAGTGGAAGTGATCGATCCGCACCTAGCAAAGTATAACTTCTCATTTGGGACATCTATGGCCACACAAAAATTCTTGTGTTTGGAGGGATTTTTGGGAAAAGTACAAGTACAAAAAGTTTGGGTATCATGTCTGGGAGTGGCACACGATACATGTGCGGTAACATAGTAATATCACAAACCATTAGTGCTGATTCGCTGGGACATTGGGAACACTAGGTGTGACCGCTTTAGGCCCATTACCAGCTACATGAGGAGGACTTGGTGGATCTAGTAGATATGGTGGATCAGGAGGCATAGGACTTGGTGGATCCAATGGATCTAGTGGTGGAGGAAACACCAAAGGGAATCAAGGTTCTGGATCAGGTGGACAAGGGCCTCACCACCTCCACAAGTATTTTTTAAGATGTCTTTACATCTACCAGATTACAAGGGTGTTGAGGATGCTGTAGAGCATGTGCACAAGTGTGAATTTCTATGGCACGTGAAGGGGATCACTACCCTGGAGTGAAAGGAAAGTCAGTTTTTAATGACGTTGACCTTGGCACACACATAGTTGGTACCAGAAGTATGACCCCATCGACGGTGGTAGTACAATGTGCTAGGGATTCCTTCTTAGACAAATTCCATATCCTTGAGTTTTAGTAGAAGAACATTATCATCATGAATGAGATCTAGAAAGGAATGACAGAGAGTAAAAGGGAATAAGACACATGGTTCAATACTCTTTTTCAAAGCTATCTTATGATATTCATCCTTTTCAACATGATCAATGGTTTTTTGGAGGATTAATAACACTTGTTTATAAGAGTTCTTTCACTTAAGACATTCGCGGACCCACGCAAGGCCTTCGAGGCTACCCCGCGCACCGAAGGCTTTGGAAGTGTAGATATCGGTGTTAGCCATTTCCTTGATGCTCAAATTGCTGCAATGAACAAGCGATTGGAGAAGCTATCTATGAACTTGAAACATGAGACTTGTAGTGGTATATGATGCATGGATTGTGAGATAGAGGGGCGCATAAAGGAAAATTGGCCTCGAAGGTCAAGACACGCCATGATGGTAGGCTGTGAGATTTGCCATAGGGTTCATGATGCAAATAGGTGCCCACCATCAGTAGCATGGGATCCATAAGAAAGTGAATTTCTATTGCAAGATATATACCTCTAAAACCCATGATACCATGGATTATAGGCTAATTAACCAAATAAATGATGAAATTGATCTTGGTGTGTGCCAAACTAGCCTTGCAAGCAGTTCTAAGGATGATGATCACTGCTATGAAGGAAGCACAGATGGAGGAGCACGTGGAAGAGGTTTTCGTGGATTATTTCATGGTCGTAGTAACCACAGAGGAGGAAGAAGTGAGTTCCCATGTGGGACGTGTTATAACTATGGGTCTACAGAGCATTATAAGCATGAGTGTCATGATCTATTGCAATGGTCATAGTGCGGAAAGAAACATAAGTATGAGGAGTTCCCTAAGCTATTTGAGAACATGATCCAAGCACCGAAAGACACGGTACTGGGATGGTAAGCATAAAGTAGGCCAACTCACAGTGGATTCCAATAGTGGCATGTGAGTCGGGACTATAACCAGTCTTGGTGACGCCGAGAGCAGAGGTCGCGCACACCGGGAGATACCAAGACAAAGAACACTAGTTACAAGAGAATAAGTGATACATGGGAAGTATCTTGACCCTACTCATCAAAAAGACGTGTATCAAGCCAGTATGGATGTGATTTGGAGTCTATGAGGAGAGATCTAGTGTTTGAAGGAGAAATCGAGGTAGTTAGAGAAAAGGAAGAATGATGAGGCTCTCATGGAAGGATCTAGTTGAGGTTAGGGAAGTATGCAAGATGTTAAGGTAAGATAATATCATTCCCTTGCTAGGATAATGGTTACGGGAGAAGGTACCATGACCGGAGGAGAGCACGAGAGGTAGGTTCGCATGCTAACCTTCCTCCCCACAACCTTGACTATGAAAAAGAGATCACTTTAAATGCTGTTGTAGATGGATGGTTTTTGAGAAATATTTTTATTGATACGAGTGTGGAAGTCAATTTTATCACCTTGGATACATGGAATCAAATGGGAATTCCCCCATTACAACCATCTTCAAATGTGTTGTATATGGAAAACAAGATAAAGACAATGCCCATTAGTTTCTTAAAGGATGTGGTTATCACTATTCAAGGGGACACGTTCTTTGGAGACTTCAAAGTCTTAGCACTAGCTGAATCGGACAACTTTCAAAGCATTTCTTGGGCACCCCGGTGTTACAAAATAATGTTGTCCTATGGTTTAAAAAGCGGTATATAAATTTTGAGAACAAGGAGGAATGGGTCATCATCCCCTTGGTGATGGTAAATAAACACCTTATAATGGTAAATGAAAACGAAAGAAGAGGTATGCTCAGCTATAACCTACTCGGGACCGTAGTGCATTGGTGGGTGACACATCATGAGAGCCTTCTAGAATGGCGTGAGGTGAGAACCATGTTCTCTATTAGGTTTTCCGGAAGCAATGCACTCACAGCGTCATATAAGACTACCATGGCAAAGAACCCGCCTCGTGTCATATCCAAGTATGTGAGAAGGCCTGGATAGAAGGTGCATAAGCTTTACCACCTTTTCTATGGGTGCATAAGTTGTATTCCACCTTACAAGGTTGTGTGCATGCATGGTACATTCACTTGGAGATGTGCCATTAGACAGGGAATTGGCAGGAGTTAGCGGCTGATCTCATTCAAGCTTTTGAGTATCGGAGTACAAAGCCATCAGTGGATAAGGCATTATAAGTGGTCAAGTGCCTTACAATGGGAGATAGTGCTATGGTAGAAGATAGGATACTTGAGCTATTAGGTGAACCTAGTTTGGAGACATGTTTTGATGAGGAAGAATAAGAAGAAACATAGCTTGAGCGTGCATGCGTGGAAAAGGAAAAATGAAAAATGGTCTATGTGATAGATGGTGAAGAAATGGAGAGTTTGGATGTTAACCATTCGAAGGAATGTGCAAAGTTAGGGATAGCGGCCTGATGATCTAGTGTGTGCCTACCATGAGCCCTGAAGGAAAGGAAGGTTAACATTGGTTTTGAGGCCAAACCTAAGGAAGTTATCATTGGGGATTATTGGTTGGAGAAATAATTTTCTAATATCATTGACATACTTTGCGTGATTTTAGGATTTGTTCCCACATAGGTACCATGAGCTCAAAGGAATTCACCTCCTTGGGGAAAATGAGGATCAAGTTGAAGGAAGGTGCACTTTGATTCAAAAGAGACCTTATTAGATGAATTTGAATTTATGTGTACATGTCAAGGAGGAAATAGACAAGATGATAGCATCAGGAATCAGTGAGGTTGTGGAGGAATTAGAATGGGTGAGTCCAATGGTCATAAGCATTAAGAAGGACGAAAGGATAAGGATACATGTTGATTACAAGGATTTGAATGCAGTGTGTGTCATTGAACCTTTTCCAACCCCCCTCACTGAAGAAATTATGGAAAGAGTGGCTTGGAGTGAGGTCTATTCTTTACAATGGGTCCTCAAGGTACCACCAAGTTAGAATTGCAAATGAAGACTAGGAGAACACAAATTTTTCCACTAAATGGGGAAGTTTTTCCTACACGGTCATGCCTTTTGGGCTAAAGAATGCGCCTGTTGTGTTTTCGCGCATCGTGGTACAATCCTTCTAGGACTTCATCCATAAATTTCTTTAGGTCTACATGGACAACTAGACTATGTATGGGCTAGTAAAATACCATTATGACAATTTGAGGCTGATTTTTGAAAGATGTCGGCAGTTGAGGATATCCCTCAACATTAAGAAATGTGTCTTTGTTACTCCATTTGGAACCCTATTGGGGCATATTATATGTAAGGAAGGATTGGTGGATCCCGCCAAAGTTACAATTATTGTGGGATTAGGGAATCCTACCATCGAGAAGCAGAGTGCATAGATTCCTTGGGAATACGGGGTACTACAAAAATTTATTAAGGGATATGCCAAGATCATCGTTCCCTTGGAGGAATTTCTTAAACACAAGAGTTCCTTTCATTGGGGAGGGCACAACAAAGGCGTTTGACACTTTAAAGGATAGTCTTGTCACTGCGCCTATATTACACTTTCTTTCTTAGGATAATCCTTTCCATGTGCATGTTGATGCCTTAGGAATAACCATTGGAGTAGTACTGACACAACCTAGTGAGGGGATTGTTGAACACCCCTTGTGTTTTTCTAATAGGAAGTTGACACTAGACAAACAAAATTACACAACTACCGAGCGCGAGGCATCGTCAATGATCTATGCACTTGCATAAATTAAGGCAATATCTACTAGTGACACCATTCAATTCTACATAGACCACATAGACTGAAGTACTTAGTAAATGTGCTCATTCTACAAGGGCATATATTCCGGTGGGTCTGTTATTTCAAGAATTTGAGTTTTTCAGTTATGGTAAAACCAGGAAAGAGTAATTCAAGACTTGATCATCTATCAAGAATTGACTCAGGGGAGGATGCACAAAGCATTGAGGATACCATGCCAGACGCGTAACTATTTAGGTTGTGGTGCACCCTCTGACTTAGAGGATATTGCAGTGTTTCTTAAAATGGGTGTGGTACTAGAAGGAATGAAGGCTTTGGAGAGAAAGTAGTTGGTTCTACACGTGTCGTGCCTTACATGTTGATTAGTGGATATTTGTACAAGTTAGGCCATGATGAGGTTTTGTGCCAATGCGTATTAGAACATGAGTGTGTTGTAATCATGGAAGAAGTGTACATAGTGGGATTGCAGGAGGACACTATGCAGGAAATGCAACCACATGGAAGATTCTACTTGTAGGGATTTGGTGGGAGAGTATCTACCAGGATTGTATTGAGTTTTGCAAGTCCTGTGACCATTGCCAACAACTTGGAAAACCTAGAAGGAGGGATAAAACACCCTTGTGACCGATAACAAATGCTTTGAACCATTTGAAAAGTGGGTAATTGACTTTGTAGGACCAATTTCACCTATTGTGTGAAGGACTGGCTCACGTTACATCATCACTTACACTGATTACTTGACAAGATGGGAAGAGGTAGTGCCTATAAAGGATTGCACAACAATAATATTCTTATGGGAAAACATAATCAACAAGTATGGATGTCCGTTGAGTTTAACAAGTGATAGGGGTACACATTTTTGAATGAAACGGTTAGGATTTTGTTGGCAGAGTTTATGGTGGCCCATCACAAGACCACCCCTTATCACCTGCAAGCGAATGGGACTATTGAAGAATTTAACAAGATACTAAGTCACACATTAACTAAGATTTGTGATGTTGGTAGACAAGATTGGGATGACAAGGTGTCAGCCATTCTATGGGCATACATGAAAACCTATAAGAGATTGAACAAGGCCACACTATTTCAATTGGTGTTTGATGTGGAAGCTATTTTTCGGTTGAATTCATGCTATCATTGCTGCAATAATGCGCGAAGGATTGGATGATGAAAAAGTGCTTAATGAAAGAATTGATAAGTTAATGTAGCTAGACAAAAGGTGATCACTTGCTAGATGGAGTCAAAAGATAGAGATGGCAAAAAAAGCATGGCATGATCATCATATCAAAAACAAACAATTTGAGGTTGGGCAGATGGTTTTGTTATATGACTCTAAATTTCTGTGCCATCCTGGGAAGTTAAAATTCCATTGGTTGGGACCATACATCATCACGTACATCCTTGATTTAGGCACTTGCTAGTTACAAGTGCTAGATGGGACAAGATTACTAGGTCATTTCAATGGGAGTAGGTTGAAGCCCTACTATAAATAAGTCTTCCTTGTGTTTGTAAATAAGGTAGTATTTCTAGTTAGCCTAGGATTTCCCTTAATGAATTTATTTTTCTTGTGTTTCCCCTTATCGTTACTTGTTCCTTTTTGTTGTGTTGTTTTGTGCACCTTGTGCACCAATAACCACATTACTTTCTAAGGTTGTGTATGCGTAGAGGAATGCACATTTGTTTTAGTGTGGGGTGGAGTAGAATGAAGAGAGAAAGAAGTTGGTAGTAGTTGTGATGGCCTGGATTGAAAGATAAAAAAAGTACGTATGGTAGAAGAGCGCATGGGGAAATGTGGAAAAAATTGTTCATGTCAAGAAGGCTTTAACAAAGACCACATACAAAGGATGAAAAGTGTAGGAACAACATGAGGTAGGCAAGGGAAAATTTTAGGTCGATAGAAGAAGTGCCTTTGGCACTGTGCAAGTGCAGTGCATGTAAGAGTCTTATATTAGTAAGGATTTTTTTGCACACGAGAAGGTTGTAGAGGGTTTTGTTTTTACATAAGATTTGGCGTGTGGGAAAAGGTTCTTAAGATCAGATTTAGTGGAAAAAGTTGCATTTAATGTTGAGTATGTTAGTAGGTGGCATAACATTTATTGTAGGAGATAGAAAAAATCTATAAGTAAAGGGTCGGGCACATCATTATTTACCTTTCTATTATGAGATTGAAGAGATCTTGTGAACTAGGGAATTCGTGAAGAAATATTTGTGTGAAGGAGAGTGAAAATATGAAGTGCATGACTAGGGTGATCTACGAACCAGAGTGGAAGGAGTACACGAGTATAGGGAGGTTTCATCGGAAGTACACTATCTTGTGGAATATTTTTCTAGGTTAGGGATCTATTGCTAGGGGACAGGAATAGGATGATTCTTTCACGGAGTTGAGCCATAGATTTGAGAAAAGCAAGGAAGGAGAACAAGGAGTTTGTTCTTTTAACCCAATAAGAAGATGGCACCAAAAAAAGGTGACCTATTCACCTAAGAAGGGCAAGGGAAAAGAAAAACAAACTGCCACCACTAGTTTCAATGAAGAATGGTATGTAGAGATGTAGTACCCAAATGGGGTGTTACTTGGGAAAGAATGGTATCCCATGTGAGGAAGATGGATGTGAGTGACTATAATCATCACACAAGTACCAAAAAAAGGAAATGATGCTAGAGTTGGTTCATCCAATGGATAAGAGGACACTAGAAGGGATGCCAATTTACAGGGATGAAGTGGAAGTCAAATTGGATAAGGTAGGGTTCTGAATCGCTCAAGATTCCCTATTTTGGCAAGACCAAGTGGTTATACCAATGGTTGATGTTGTATATACATGAGGACCACTTCTACTTTTTGGTCGGTAGAATACACATAACTCCCTAGCTCATCTCCAAGTTTACCGGCCTTATTTATGAAGGGGATTCATTGGATGATGACTGGAAGATAAAGAGGTTATTAAGAAGACCATGGAGGAGTATGATTATAAAATTTTTTTACGTTACTTTGATATCTTGTATATCCCTGACCCTATGATGATAATGGCCACATGGCTAGTAACCAAGCTGAATGGGAAAGAAAGGTGGACACAAATAAACAAGGCATGGTTGAATGTATGTAGGAAAATTTAGAAGGGACCATCTATAACCTATCCACCTATATTGCAGAAGAGATCATCATCACGTGTAAGAAGAGAGAATATAATGTTTGGAAATGTTCTTCTCGCCATCGTCTTTTCCAAAATTGGAGTGCTTGATGGGCTAGAGAATTTCATATGGGAGTATCCAGATGAAGATCCCTCCCCGTGAAGAGGTTTGAGAAATACACATGCGATACCATGACGGCTGTCCATAAGGGGCACTTGGAGAAATGGTACAAATGGATGCGTGAAAAATTTGGGGCTGAGTAGAGGATACTAGAATAGTTTCTAGCACTAGAGGATGGAGAAGTTGAGTTCACTATCTATCAACATTTTTGTATTGGCAGGTTCACTCTGTCGGATGGGACCAAGAGTCCATGGTGTAAAATACCTTTCTCTTTCACCATGCAAGTATTTCTAAGTGGGGTAAACCACTTCAAGGAAGCTAAAATACTAATGTTTGACCTTAGCGAGGTGGACCAAGACCACCCAATTTTCTAAGGAAGCTTGTATACCCCAAAAAGTGCACTTATGTGGAGAAGTATGTCTCCCATGAAGTGCACATGAAAAACCCTTGACGCTGCCAATTGTTGGAAGGACGCAACAAGAGTATACTTGTGCATTAGGCCCAAGTATGAAAAGGGTGCTTACTTGGAGAATGATGTATCCATCCTAGAGGATCCCACTGGTAGGAAGAAGGCCACACCAAAGAAGAGGGAAAGGGAGGAGACCCTGGAGAAAGAGGCACTAGAGAAGAAAGCACCAAGTGTGTAGAAAACACAATCTATGGGCACACCGAAGCCAGTGCCAAGCCAAGAAAATACATGCGCGTAGAAAAGGTCTCTGTCAAGGAGAAGGAAAAGACACCTGAGGAAGGGGTGTCGAATAAGAAGAGTCACCTAGAAAGGAATCACTTTCTATGGAAGAAGATGAATCCCCAGTTAAGAAGAAGCAGAAGGTGGTGGGGAAGGTAGAATTGGAGGATACAGAGAGCTTGGAGGCCTACTGAGGGTGAAAGAGATGATGAGGATGAACAAGTTCAGTACTTATCATGTATGATGTACATGAATCGAGAGGAAGAAATAAGTGTGGGGAAGGGTGGAGAGAAAGAAGGTGATCAAGGAAAAGGGGAGAGTGAAGAAGTAAATACTTAGGATTAGAGGACCCCTAGCCTCACCAGGAGAGTAGATATAAGAGGCCGCGAGAAGAGAAGTAGTGGGAATAATAGAGAAGTTATGGAGACAAAGAAGTGGAGCGGAGCGTAAATGAGATACTCAAGGAGATAGAAGAAGAGAGTGTAGGAAAGGAGTATGGAAGCATGGGTGGAGATCCCAGCTTAGCAGTAGAGATTTCTAAAGGATTCATGCACATGAGGAAAGAGCATGGTAGTAGCGCAGGGAAAAGGAATGGGTTATATCCATGATCCAAACAAGGTGCTGCGTGCACGGTCCAAAGCACCATGCCAATAGACCAACTCCTAGAAATGTCTTCATTTGAGGAAGAAGGCACATACCTATGAACTAGGAAGATGTTATCTTGGGCATTTGAGTCCCATGTCAATGAACCTGAGTTCAAAGTTAACCAAGGAGTGTTGATGAAAATACCGAGAGACCAAAGGTATAAACTCTTTGGTTAATGCTCGATGTAGTTGTCGATGAGAAATTATGTAATGCACTCAACAAGGTTTGAGTTGAAGTTGAGACAAGGCTCTTTGGAAGGAATGACCAGGTGAGATTCCTAGAAGGGGAATTGGAGAAGAAAAAGGAGGAGCTCATTAAAAAGAGAAAGGATCTGAAGCAAGAGTAACTAATTAGTGTACAGTTAAGGAAAAAGATGAAGGAGGAAAAGGAAAGGGTATGCGAGGTATATAAAAATGTAGAAATGATTATAGATGCTATTTTCTTAAAGCATCTAGACCTAGCACATTGTTGAGAAGAAGTATGAGTCAACCTTGTAATGCTTGGAATACCTAACTCGCATCCTCACCATGGAGAGAGACACCCCTCATTCTAGAATCAATAGAATAATTGTTAGCATGCCAAGAGAAAGAGGAAAAGCTAAAGGTGGTGAAGATATTTGCTAGATACACTAAGCTTCTTGCCAATATAAAAGCCATCGCATAGATAGCTGAAGCTGATTATGAAAATTGTGTAGACAAAGATAGAGTGACAAGCATTTTAGTTTCCACCCATGAGGTAGACCTCAAGGAGTTTTAGGAGAAGAATAAAGGAAATAGGGAAGAGCAGGATAAGATCTGGCTGAGGTAGAGAAGAAGTTTGAATCCATCAAGACCCTGAGAGGCTCGATCAAAAATTGGCTGAAGGAATTATATCCTCAGATCACCCGCAGGATGGATGCGTTAGACGACCTCAACAAAGTTGGAAAACATTGTTGATATGCTAAATGCTAAGGGTGATGAACTAGGATTTGAAGAGGTGAGCGCCTTAGTAGGTGACCTCTATCAATAGGCGTAGGGTGAGGTGGATTCTTGGGATAAGATTGAGGTAGATATAAGGAAGGATTTCCCACTCATTCTTCAAAGCAATAAAAAAATTCTTCTTAATTCCTCCATTCTTTATTGCTTCCATTTCTCATTCTTCATTCTCTCATTCTTTATTTCCAACCATTCAAAGTCCCTGCCATTATTTATTCTTTAGAGAGTATGTTTCGAGGATAGATAATAATCTTAGTATGGGGTGATGTTGGGCCTCAGAATATTGACTAAGTCCCAAAGGTAACATGCGTGCACGGGGCGGTGAAGAGGATGGGCATGCGGGAAAAAGCACACATGACATGGGGTTTTAGAAGGGTTTTAGTAGAAACCATGATGCGTGTGCAAGGCAAAGAAAAGGATTTAATGACTTAGTCATATTCGGCTTTCCAAGAGGCACTTGAGGAAAAACATGACCCGACTAGGTGTGTTGAATGGATAAGGTGCCAACCTAGTGACTTGGTGGTCAAGGAAAGAATATTCCATGCATGGAACATTCCTAAAATAAATAATTACAGAAAGTGGGGAGCTCAGATCATAAGAAGAATGCTCTATAGGAGGACCACCTTGATAATTGTAACCGATCCACTACTTCAGGTAGGCATGGCGGTGGGTGTTAAACATATTTATAGAGATGCTTGGGTAGAAGAAAAAAGGGGAGCATCATCGAGAGAGAAAGAAGAGAAAGGGCCATTTTGGAGAGAACATTCACCATATGTGTCGATGAGGGGAAGCTTCAGGATCATCATAAAAAGGATTAAAGGTGAAGTGTTGGAGGTTCTAGGGCTTGGGGTTCTCATTAGAGGACTATAGGAATGTTAACATATCTAGGGGAATGGTTTTGCTAAATTTTTGTAATAGGGAATAATAGCTAGAACTTTTGATGCGTGAGTCATGATATATTGGTCTAATATGACCATTTTGGATGTAATGTGGTTATTGAACTATGATCAACATGAATATATGGTTCTGTTCTAAATATATTGTTCATGGGTGTAAACCCTAGTTCCTTTTTCTTTATGTTATGGATCAGATCTACTATCAAGTATGATGTTTCTTTTTTTATCTGAATGGGTGTTGGTGAGAAAATTTGTCAGATGGACAAAATTGTGGATATCTTGCCAACACTCTGGGAATCTAAATCACTCTACTTAACCGGTATAACTACCGTATATGCATGCATGTGAAAAGGTGGATTTTGTGGTGGCCTTTCGATCGGGGATCCAATAGGGGAACTCCACTGATCTCATGCCAAAGCTAGCAATCTCTTGCTAGGGAAGACTTTGTCTAGAAGTGGGAAAGGGAGTGAGAATTGATGTAGGAGAACCAATGTTGCAAGTAGAAAATTAGAGGCTTGCACACACCCAGTCAAAATTTTCATCACATGCACTGGAATTTTAGAAGAAAACAAAGCCGCAAAACAACAACAAGACTAAATAGAGCTTAATGAACACAAAGTACCAATAAACTCCTCAATCAAAGAGGCTAAAATTCCTTCTTTCTTTATTGAAGCTCAAGCAGAATTTGTACATAGTGTGGGAATGGAAGAAATTGAGAAGGGGGGGAGATAGAAGAAAATGGCTATCTCCTTTGTTCTCTCAAGGTGCAATATACTCTTGAGTTTACAAGATCAATAACCAACCCTTTACAATGGGAATGATGTTACAATTTATAGAATGAGAGGTGACTTATCATCTTCCTCATGACCCTCCATATGCCTTAATATGACTTAAGATTGTTCATATTCCACTTTAAATATTTAAGTCCCTTTTATAATAGCAAGGCGACTTAATTTACATTATATTTCTAAAGTCATTTAAGTCATATTAAAAAGTGCAACCCTCAACACAAAAATATAACATTTGAAAAGAGAGAGTGTCGTATGAGAAGTGAAGAGTGAGAGAAAGAAGAGGAAGAAGAAGAAGAACTATGCTGAAGGATGAGTTGCTGCAATGGACTTGGCTCCATTCTTTGACTGTTCTCCACTTCGTGATCCTAAGAAGGCTTCTGACCCATCCACTTTGGCTTCATATCTCCCTTATAAAAATCAACTTGCTATTTTTAGTAAGTATGAGAAATCAAGTCCCGATCTTCAACTAGATGTTGTGGCTCAGTTTTCCTCTTTCTCTTTGTGTTCCTCGTTCCTTCTGGATCAAATTTCTATTTTTAGCAAGTTCTCGAGGGCCCACTTACTATTTTTAGTAAGTGCCAAAAATGTCCATTCTGGTGAATTCTCAGTTGTAGTGCACCTCCAATGTCTTCATCTCCTTCGCAGGCTCTTCTGTTGATGACTTTCCTGAAATAGCAGTTCCTATGTAGTAGACCTGCTATTTTTAGAAATTTGGCCTCTAGGGGTTGGATTGACGTGGAATTTTTTTTTTTGATATGGGTTTTCACCCAATATCACCCCTCTGAAATTTCGGGCCCGCTCGCTTAAAAATCTAGGAGATTTTAAACTTTTAATTTTCAGACCTGACAGTGCTTCTGGGTACGGTAGCCATTAATGGACCTCAAAATTGCAGGTCTGGTTTTCTCCTCCATTTGCAAAGAAAATCATATTTTTGATGTGGGTTTTTTCTTCTGGTGTTTCACGTGCGATCTTACTTCAATCCGGAAGCTGGTTTGACGGGAAATCCCACTTCTTTCTTCGTTGAGCCGAAAAGGAGATTTCTTCATTGTGGATGCTCTATCACACATGGGGGGAGTTTGAAGGTGTATTTTTGATGGTCTTGGATAGAGGAATGAACAGAAATAAATGGTTCATTGATTCATGCACTGGTTTGCAAGCTTTGTTTAGATTTCCATTTTTTAGCTATGGGGATTTTGTTGTTCTCTTCTTTGTTGTTCTTTGTTTCTCCTTAGCTTGATGAGGATTCCTTTTGAGACCTATGAATCACCATGGGAAAGGTATTTCATTTCCTTTTTTATCTTGTCTGAGCATTTTTAATGTCAGAGTGATGGAAGAATGTTGCAGAGGAAGTATGGAGGAATGAAGTGCACATATAACTATCGAAGCTAGAAAGGAAAAAGCGACACTTGGAAAAATTTCAAAAAGATATGCATAGGTAGGGATTGGGAACATTTTTCCATACCTTATGTCACTGACCACAGGGACGTGAGGGACATCAATTTCCACAATGAGCAAGACGGCGACACGTGGCACTAGATCCAACGACGGGGAATGAAGGAGGAAAAAGCTGATTTGAAGCCTTGGGAGCTGAAAGGAGGTCACATGAGTGTCAAAAGATTCCTCCTAGGGGTTGGGAACATTTTTATATGTCTGATGTCCCCACCTCAGGTACATAAGGGACATTAGTTTCCACGGTGGTCCTTGAGGTGACACGTGGCACCCGATCCGATGACAAGGAATGCATGCTCCAAATAAGCACTGGGGGGTGAATCTGCGCTTGCGTGAGTGTCCAGAAGATTCCCTATGGGGGATGGGTACATTTTAAAGATATTATTTTCCCAACTCAGGTGCATAAGGGACATCAGTTTCCACGGTGGTCTTGGAGCTGACACGTGGCACTCGATCCAATGGTAGGGAAGGCATGCTCCAAATAAGCACACTGGGGTGATCCTGTCAAGTCGGAGGTCATATGAAGGCCCCATAGGTCACATGGGGAATGGGAAAATTTTCCAAGGGCTGATGTACCTGACCTTAGGGGTTTTGGGGACATGAAATCCCTTGCCAGCTCACGGTGTGCGACACATGTCCTCTTGAAAAAATGACTAAGTCTTGAACTGTGTTTGAGAGGGTAACTTAGAACGAAGATAAATTGAGATCTCGGTGGAATTTATTTGTGAAATTTTTATGATCCTGAATGGAAATGACATTTTAAATCCAATGATGTGGGTATCATGTCTTAATTCGACCATATGATCCCTAAAAATTCAGATTTTTATCTGGGACTCCACTTGTGCCTGAGAAAAACTACCTTCCAATCATATGCGCCAAGGTGTTGTGAAAAATATTATTTCACCATCATGTAGGTATTGGAATCCTATTTTTAAGATGTTTTTTTACTTCCAAATCCATTTGGAGCTCTCAAAATCTTCTTCTGAAGCCCAACGACTGTTTTAGGCCTGTGTACTGCCTAGGATTGTGAACCCTATTTTCACTCAGACTGATCCAAGTCTTTCAGAACTTCCCAAAGCCTTCCAAAATCATTTCCATGATGTTATAAGGTATTCCATTCACCTCCATGTTGAATTTGGCCCTTCTACTCTGCTCCAGGGGGTTGATCCAATCCTGGGAAGGCCAACGATAGCCCTTCCCTATACTGCCAAAAGATAGCATTTTCAATGAACTCCTAAAATTACCTAGGGGGAATGAATGGAATTTCCTAAATCCCCTAGGGGACCAATTTGACATCAAATAGAGGGTGAAAAACTAATGATTTGACTGTGGTACCTTAGGAATGAAAAATTTACCATAGGTGTATAGTTGTCGTGCTTGAAACTTCCAATTTCCTTGTTGCACATTTTAACGATAACTTGATTGGCTCTAGCTTGGGGACATGACATGGAATGAGCATAGTGAAGAAATGACATGGGAATCGAATCTCAATTTTAGACCATACAATTCGTTGACTAGTTGCCTTATCCATTGGGCCCTCTGAGAGTCATGCACATCTTCTAGAAAGGAATATTAGAAGAAGGAAACACACACATACAAAAACGACATAAAGCAAACACACAACGGAAAGGGAAAAAAACCTATCAATCACCTATGGTACAAAGCGAGGGACAACCCACTTTCACTGAAGTAATTTTTATTTCTCAAAAGTTACCCTTGAAGAGGCAACACCGAATGATGATGTTCTGTGAAGCCGTTGACGGGTTCAGAAAGTATCCTCCCCTCCTCAGCTACTTATGAAAGCTAGGTGATTTCACAATTGTCTGTGTACTTGGTAGGAGTGAGTCCATGTGATCTTCTTGATGCTCAGGTCCTTGCTTGGAAATTCCACTGCCTTCATGTTCTTTGAAGTCGGTCTCATAGTGCCAGTTGCCTTTCATGTTTATCCATATAGCTGATTTTCCATTGAGCATCTCATCGCTGCCCCAAGGCTACTTTTTGTTCAAAATACTTGAACATTCTTGATTCTTTTCTTTCCCAGGCCTATGCTCATTGACATCTCTTCCATGAGAAACCTCAGACTTATCTATTTCCTTTACTCCACTGCGAGGTGCTTGAGTACTGACGGAGGGATTAGGCACAGCCTCATACTTTTCTTGTATGCCCATGGCACGAGTGAAGAGATCAAGAATCATCTCCGGGTCTTCCGCAACTTCTACTGTATCCAATAGTTCTTGCACAGAGATCTCATCATCTTGGGAATCGCTGAACTCTAACGATCCTTCATCAAAAAGAGATTCATCTTCAAATGGGAATGAAAATATCTCCATTTCGTTATTACATCCATCAATCATTAGCTCTGGAGTGGCATCGTATTTTTCATATTGCTTTATCTCGATGTGGCCAACCTTCACACCAGTTAAGGCTTCCAAACCAGCTTCACGCTTGTCTTGTAGATTTGTGGCTTGTATTAAGATCTCGAGACTGAGCTTAGGATCTTCAGTTTCTTCTGTAGCTTCAAGCATTTCTTGTATAGACATTTCTTTCAAAACTTTTGCGGGCTCATCACAAGATGAGTTTTTCTCTCCATAGATGACTTGACTGAGATCATCTTCATCCCCAAATGGGAATGAGAATAAATTCTCATCTTGGAAGATCATATAGGTTTATTTATCTTCTTGCAAATCATTGAGAGCCATCTCCTCTTCCTCGTGGTCTGCATCATCTGGTGATTCGAGGCTGCCCTCTTGTAACTCGAATCTCCTCAAGGCTTCTTAAAAATCCAAATATCTTTGGGAAGGCATGTCTGGGCCTATCAAGATGGGGATATCCTCTTCTTTCTCAGTTGCCACAAAGTGATTCATCTGCCTGCTACCTTAATACAAGATGTTATCTTCCGGGATTCCAAAATTTCGTACTGTGTACCTCATCTTCTTCTCGGAAAGTAATTTCTCCATGTCTCCCTTCATTGGTATGGTTGCAAAGACCAATTCATCTGAATTTTCCCTCCCAACTCTCAGAAGAAATTTCTACTCAGTAACATTCCGAACGAGGTTGGGAAATCTACTACCAAAATCATCGTTGAAACTTTCTTGTCTTGAAATCATGAGAGCCACTGTACATCTTTAACCTTCCCTACAAGTGGGACCTTTTTGATTCCAAAGAGTAACAAGAGCCACTAGGTGGAGTCATTGTAAGTTTAAGAGCCTTGGCGACCTTCAAAGGCATCATGTTGTCTGAGGCACCAAAATCTATTATGTAATTGTTTAGTACATATTCTCCAACAAGAAGGGAGACATAGAAAGGTTCAACTTTATCAGTCTTTGATGCACTCAGAGAAAGAATGTTCTGTGAGGGAGGTGTAGGTGAGTTTGGTATCATGCCTTTAGAACTAGAAGTTACAGCATTGGGTGTTAGACTACCACTCTTGATATATCAGACAAACCTCTCAAATTGTTCAGGATGAGTATGAAAATATTCGGGATAATCTGCACTTTGGCTTTGTTTGCATATTCTATGAAGTCAAAGGAGCATATGCGAGACAAAGGGGGTGAAGGAAGTGCTTTTGAATTTAGGACAGGTTTGGAAGCCAGAGTATATTTTTAGGGAATGGAGGGTATTTTGAAAAGTACACTAGAAGCTTTCAAGGTATTAGATTTTACAAGAGCATATTTAGATTTAGGCTTGGAAGAGACATCAGAAGACTTACTTGGGATTATGGGAGTCTTCTTACTTGCTATGGGATCAGGATCTAAAAATGTAGACTTCATGGAGGATGGAAGTGAAGATCCTCGACTGATTATTTTATTTTTCGGAGTCGCCATAGGAGGATCATACACCTTCTTTTCTTTTGCAGCAGTGGAGGGAGATGCTCTTTTCTTGGACTGAGAACGAGTGAATACCGTGCATGAGAAACTGGGTGCATCTTCTTCATCTTCTTCATAACCTCCAGAATACTCACAAAATATGATTTTTGTATCATTCTCAAACTCATCACTTTCTAGCAAATCACCACCTTCACTTTTTTGTTCAAACTCTTCTTCACTTTCTTGAAATCTGCAATTTACATTCATGGGTGGGGCCTCCAAGGAAAGTATTTGGGGTGCTCCTATAATCTGATTTCTGTTGCTTCTCTAAGAAGAAACTCATTCAAATAATTCCCTCTTCAAAGAGGCCATCTCATTTGCAAACTTTTACAGTGATGGATTATTTCTCTCATCTTCAGGATTTTGGGCCTTGCCCTTTGATGGATTCTTGATATTTCCAGAGAGGATGAGATCATCATCCAATTCAATGGCCCTCCTTTGTGCTTCTACAATGTTCCTTGGTTGAAATCTTCATAGGAGAAATCCTACCTCTAGTGATTGAGAATTTATGAAGAATATTTTGATATTGTTCTGAGAGGGTGAATCTTCTTCTAGGTATCCTACAAAGCAACCATTCGAAACGAGCCATGAAGTCTCTCATCGTTTCACTTTCTCCTTTCCTCATTTGAGCCAACTACACCAAGAGGTCTTGAAAATCTTTAGTTGATTTAAATATTTCCTTGAAGGCAGCCTTGATGTCATCCCAACCAGTGATGGATCGGGAAGGTAGGAGGTAGAACCATTTTGCTAATTTTTCTTGGAGGGACTCCATGAACAATCTTATAGCAACATCTTCATGCTGGACACCAAGAATTCCACATGATGTCGTGAAAACAACAACGTGTTCTTCAGGGTGTTGTGAGTTGTCACCTTTGAACTTTGGAAAGTTCTTACGGGAACCCATTGGTAGATCATGAAGAGGGGGTTTAAGACCAAGCGGACCTGTATTCCTTCCTCATGGAACAATGGGTTGAGGTCTTTCTTCTTCGTCAAGCATCGTTTCTTCTACTTCTATTTTATCTCTTGCTTATTCAAATTCTTCTTCTTCTGTGAACTTGATGTTTAATGATGGTTGACAAATTGTAGAATTTGAAGGATTTTGGATGGGATTACCAGGTGAACTTCTTAAAGAGCTAGATGAAGAGGAGGCTTGAGAGAATAAATATGGATTATCTCTAATTCATTCTTGTAGATTTTGTGAAGATTTGAAATTGAATTCAGAAACACCTCTCGACCTTCTCAACCTAGTGTATCTTCCTTCAGCCAACTTTTGGAAACTTTTGTAGTCGGAACATGAAAGGGCACTGTAGAATGTGAAAATTCATGTGCAAAAATCAGTAGTGTATCTTTCGGCAATGGACTTTCATGAAATCCTTTTTTATTTTTTCAATATTTGATTTTTTTTTGAATTTTTGGGACCTTGCGGTCGTATATTGGGTGCAGATGTTGCTAAATATGCCCCACGGTGGGTGCCAAAAACTGTTGGTGAGAAAATTTGTTAGGTGGAAAAACTTGTGGATTTCTTGCCAATGCTCT
The DNA here is from genome assembly GCA_018340775.1 of Taxus wallichiana var. yunnanensis. Classification (NCBI taxonomy): domain Eukaryota; kingdom Viridiplantae; phylum Streptophyta; class Pinopsida; order Cupressales; family Taxaceae; genus Taxus; species Taxus wallichiana. The sequence goes on along the minus strand of CM031243.1, from coordinate 295,635,657 downwards.
AGGAATCTAAGTCCTCTACTTAACCGGTGCAACTACCATATATGCATGTGCGTGAAAAGGTGGATTTCTATGGTGGCCTTTTGACTGGGGATCCAACAGGGGCACTCCACTGACCCTACGACAAAGCTAGCAATCTCTTGCTAGGGAAGACTTTGTCTAGAAGTGGGAAAGGGAGTGAGAATTGATGTAGGAGAACCAATGTTGCAAGTAGAAAATCAGAGGCTTGCACACACCAGTCAGAAGTTTCATCACATGCACTTGAATTTCAGAAGAAAACAAATATGCAAAACAACAACAAGACTAAATAGAGCTTAATGAACACAAAGTACCAATAAACTCCTCAATCAAAGAGGCTAAAATTCCTTCTTCCTTTATTGAAGCTCAAGCAGAATTTGTACATAGTGTGGGAATGGAAGAAATTGAGAAGGGGGGGAATAGAAGAAAATGGCTATCTCCTTTGTTCTCTCAAGGTGCAATATACTCTTGAGTTTACAAGATCAATCACCAACCCTTTGTAATGGGAATGGCGTTACAATTTATAGAATGAGAGGTGACTTATCATCTTCCTCATGACCCTCCATATGCCTTAATATGACTTAAGATTGTTCATATTCCACTTTAAATATTTAATTCCCTTTTATAATAGCAAGACGACTTAATTTACATTATATTTCTAAATTTGTTTAAGTCATATTAAAAAGTGCAACCCTCAACGCAAAAATATAACATTTGAAAAGAGAGAGTGTCGTATGAGAAGTGAAGAGTGAGAGAAAGAAGAGGAAGAAGAAGAAGAACTATGCTGAAGGATGAGTTGCTGTAAGAGACTTGGCTCCATTCTTTGACTGTTCTCCACTTCATGATCCTGAAAAGGCTTTTTGACCCATCCAATTTGGCTTCATATCTCCCTTATAAAAATCAACTTGCTATTTTTAGTAAGTATGAGAAATCAAGTCCCCGATCTTCAACTAGATGTTGTGGCTCAGTTTTCCTCTTTCTCTTTGTGTTCCTCATTCCTTTTGGATCAACTTTCTATTTTTAGCAAGTTCTTGAGGGCCCACTTACTATTTTTAGTAAGTGCCAAAAATGTCCATTTTGGTGAATTCTCAGTTGTAGTGCACCTCCAATGTCTTCATCTCCTTCGCAGGCTCTTCTGTTGATGACTTTCCGAAATAGCAGTTCCTATGTAGTAGACCTGCTATTTTTAGAAATTTTTCCTCTGGGGGTTGGATTGACGTGGAATGAAATTTTTGATATGGGTTTTCACCCAATATCACCCCTCTAAAATTTCGGGCCCGCCCGCTTAAAAATCTAGGAGATTTTAAACTTTTAATTTTCAGACCTAGCAGTGCTTCTAGGTATGGCAACCATTAATGGACCTCAAAATTGTAGGTTTTTTTCTCCTCCGTTTGCAAAGAAAATCATATTTTTGATGTGGGTTTTTTCTTCTGGTGTTTCACATGTGATCTTACTTCAATTCGGAAGCCGGTTTGATGGGAAATCCCACTTCTTTCTTCGTTGAGCCAAAAAGGAGATTTCTTCATTGTGGATGCTCTGTCGCACATGGGGGAGTTTGAAGGTGTATTTTTATGGTCTTGGATAGATGAATGAATAGAAATAAATGGTTCATTGATTCGTGCACTAGTTTGCAAGCTTTGTTTAGATTTCCATTTTTTAGCTATGGGGATTTTGTTGTTCTCTTCTTTATTGTTCTTTGTTTCTCCTTAGCTTGATGAGGATTCATTTTGAGACCTATGCATCACCATGGGAAAGGTATTTAATTTCCTTTTTTTATCTTGTCTGAGCATTTTTAATGGCGGAGTGATGGAAGAATGTTGTAGACGAAGTATGGAGGAATGAAGTGCACATATAAGCTGTTATAAGTTGGAAGCGGGAAAAAGTGGCACTTGGAAAAATTTCAAAAAGATATGCAAAGGTAGGGCTTTGGAAAATTTTTCCATACTTTATGTACCTTACCTCAGGTACTTGAGGGACATAAGTTTCCACAATGAGCAAGATGACGACACGTGGCACTAGATCCAACGACAGGGAATAAAGGAGGAAAAAGTTGATTTGAAGCACTGGGAGCTGAAAGGAGGTCACATGGGTGTCCAAAAGACTCCTCCTAGGGGATGGGAGAATTTTTTCATGTCTGATATCCCCCACCTTAGGTACATAAGGGACATCAGTTTCCATGGTGGTCATGGGGGTGACATGTGGCGCCCGATCCGACGACAAGGAATGCGCGCTCCAAATAAGCACCTCGGGGTTGAGCTGTCGGCGTGAGTGTCTAGAAGAATCCATATGGGGATGGGAACATTTTTCAAGGTATGATCTCCCAAAAATTAGGTGAATAAGGGACATCAATTTCCATGGTGGTCTTGGAGTGACACGTGTCTCCCGATCCAATGACAGGGGAAGGCATGCTCCAAATAAGCACCTGGGGGCTGATCTATCAAGTCTGGAGGTCATATGAAGGCCCCATAGGTCACATGGGGGCTGGGTGAGTTTTCCAAGGGCTGATTTACATGACCTCAGGGATATCAGGGACATGAAATCCCGCTAGGCTCCTGGTGCTGACACATGTCCTCTTGAAAAAATGACTAAGTCTTGAATTGCCTTTGAGAGGGTAACTTATAACGAAGATAACTTGAGCTCCCAGTGGAATTTATTGGTGAAATTTTATATGATCCTAAGTGGAAATGTAATTTTAAATCCAATTATGTGGGTATAATGTCTTAATTCGACCATATGATCCCTAAAAAAATTTATTTTTGATCTGGGACTCCACTTGTGCCTGATAAAAATTACCTTCCAATCATATGCTCTAAGGTGTTGTGAAAATATTATTTCACCATAATGTAGGTATTGGAATCCTCTTTATGAAGATGTTTTTTTACTTCCAACTCCATTGAGCTCTTGGAATCTTCTTCTGAAGCCCAGTGGCTGTTTTAGGCCTGTGTACTATCTAGGCTTGTGAACCCTATTTTTCACTCAGACTGCTCCAAGTCTTTCAGAACTTCCCAAATCCTTTTAAAATCATTTCGAAGATGTTCTAAGGTCTTCCATTCACCTTCATGTTGAATTTTTCCCTTCTAATCTACTCCGTGGGGTTGATCCAATCCTAGGAAGGCCAACGATAGCCCTTCCTGTCATCGCCAAAAGATAGCATTTTTAATGAACTCCTAAAATCACCTAGGGGGAATGAATAGAATTTCCTAAATCACCTAGGGGGAATGAATATAATTTTCTAAATCACCTAGGGACAAATTTTACATCAAATAGAGGGTGAACAAACTAACGTATTTGACACTGGGGTACTTAGGAATGGAAAATTTGCCATAGGGGTATAGTTGTCATGCTTGAAACTTCCAATTTCCATGTTGCAAATTTTCACAATAACAATGGGTATGTTGGTGTAATGAATCATCCTATGCTTTGAGAATATATGCATGATCATTTAATTTTCTACACTTAATCTGTCATTGATGACAACTTCTTCTCACAATGCTCACATAAAGGAGGGTCTTAGTGCTTGCGTGCACCTTGGGTGAGAGCTTAGCACCCGCTAGGTGATAGGCCAATGTGTAAGGGATTAGAAGGTTATTATAAGGGCATAAAAATAACTACAAGTATCCAACTATAATAGGAAAAAAAGTGCAACATATAAATAGTAAAAGCTAATAAGAGTAAATGTAGCCAAGATGTGTAGATGTTATGTGAAAGTGATGGTTTGCTATGATATACAAGATGTTCAGATAAGAGGGGACACATTTACCCCCCAAAGTGGATGTGTGTAATGTGAGGTCAATTTAGGAATTGTGCCCTCACGTCAAGTATGAAATGTAGAACAAGAGTCCGTCATCGGGTAATGATGGTATAGTGTGTGTAACAGAGATCCGAGAGTGCTTAGAAAGGTTTACATGAAGCGTGAAGTGTGAAGTGTAGTAAATAATCTATCAAGAGAGAAAAAGAAAATAAATAGTGATGTAGGGGGGAGGAGAAAGTGTGAAGCCCCTAAGTGTGTGAGTGATAGAAAGCTATCTAATGATAGTGAAGAGTGAGGGCCCCTTATCTATTATCCAAGGAAGAGAAGGCATGTGACCATGGTCTAATATTGGTGATGTAGTAGAGTAAATATGCATCTACGAGGGAGACCTATGAGGTAAAGGAGGTGGAGAAAACCAATAGGAATGGGCTTCCTAGATAGGGGTCTTAAAAGCGACCTAGTGGGCTATTGGACTAGTGAGGATGACAAGGTCGTGATGTAGGCCATATATGAATGGGAGATCTAGGTGCAGATATAGATTTAGAATTGAGAGGTACATGAGGCCTATATGCCATGAATAGATCTGAAAGAGAGGAAAAAGTGGGCCTAAGTAATGGTGTACATAGTGTAATACCCCGAATGGTGAAAAATTTCTTGTTATGAATGAACTTAAGACATAAGTTAAACATAAAAGGGATATATTGGGAAAATTTAAGCTAAGGTAGACATGAGACCATGTCACAATGCTTAGTATCAAATGTAACAAGGAATGGTGTAGGTATGGTAAGGGACCCAATAGTAATAGGAAGGATGACACGTCTATAAGAATTGGGAACTAGAAATGTGATTTGAGAGATTGGAAATTTGATAGCTAGTAAGAGTGCCACAGAGCATGCATTAGAAAATGCTGAAGGATAGACTATACTATTGTTGACTATATGAGTACTAATAGAAACATAAATATGCATCTCATTATAGGAAAATGTAGCATGGTATTCATGATCCGAGAATGTAAAATTGTGGTGGCATGTCATAAAGTAACAATAATAAAACCAAATAACCTTGATGAAGGAGGAGGCACATCATTATATGCATGATTTTCAAAGGAATCAGTAGAAGGATTGTCATGTTTAGGTAATGGGTCATTGAATATTTTAAGCTTTTGATTATCATTGAATAGTTTGGAAGTAGATGGAACAAATAGCTCGATGACATTATTATCGATAAGATCTTGAATGAGATGTTTGAGCTTAAAATAAAGATCAATAGAATTCCCATTGCATTGGTGATAATTATAGTGTATGTTTTCATTGTAATTACATCCACGTGGTATAGAAGGATGGAGATTGAGTGGTAGAGGGACAATAATTATATTGCTTTTCATGAAATTTAGTAATAGGAACCGAGGTGCGTAAGGTAGCTTAGTAAAAGTCCACCTAATGGATTGCAATTGAAGTGTGGCTAGTGTAGAAACAACATTAACCATGGCTTTAGAATCAGTAGGATTAGTTGATGGTTTGAATGTTGATTTGGATTGAAACTTGTTGGAAAAGGAAGTGGAAGAAGTATCATAATAATTCAATTTTCCCATATATAGTAGTTTTCTTTCACTTAATTTGAGCATGTGACACAATTGATCAAAAGAAGGAGAAGTATCAAAAATGACACTCTCTTGGAGTGGAGGAAAAATACTTTGAATGAATAGGTATTACAATTCTAAACTAGCTAAAACATTTGTCATTTTGGCAAGGTTGTTCTTATACCACAAGACATAGTCCACAAGATGTTCATTGGATCCTTGTTTGATTTTGGCTATATTTGCATAGTATATTTTATTGTTGATGTTCATATAAAAATTAGCAAGGAATGCATCAGCTAAGGATGTAAAAGGTGTTATCGAATAAACATGTAGATCATAGAACCAACGCATAGCATAGTCATGTAAGCTTCGAGGAAACAATTTTTCCAATAGTGTAAGGTCATCAACATAGTCAAGACATGCAATGTGAAAGGATCGAAGGTGATCCTGAGGGTCATCATGGACATTGAAGGTAGGAAGATTAATGTGAATAAGATGACCATAATGACCACTATGGGTTATGGGCATAAAAATAAGGCCTTGAAGTAAGATAGGTTCGAGTGAATGGGTTCAAAAATGAATTAATATAAATTGAATTAAATTGTATTTTAGAGTAACTTACTATAATTACTAATATCCATGTAAATATATACAGTAATGCACAAGCAATAAGCATTCAAAGATATGAAACCCTAAGAAAATGAGAGAGGAAGGTGACTTAGCTGATTCTCGTGTGATCCATGAGTGATCGAGGCTACGTATATGTTGGAAAATTCTAGAAAAAGTATTCTCAATTCTCACTAAGGGTTCATAACCCTAGATCTCAGTATAGGAAAGAAGCACCCATAGGAGGAAAGTAGAGCCCTAGGTGCTCATGATTGATTTGGGCACCGTGTCTCGCCCGGATGTTTGAAATATGGTCTTTTCGGATTGGAGGATTTTAACTTCTACTCACTTTATGTGGATTTGGTTTTGTAATTAGATCACCAATTGTACATGTATCCTGCAAAACAAATGTATATCTACATATGTCCACAAAACACATCAAATATAATAAAAAATATGTATAATGTGTTGTTGTAATGATGCTAGTGGTCACCCGATGAGTGAACATACAACTAATGCAACCTAGAATTTACCAGATAACACCCTAGTCACGTTGGCACATCACTCAGCCTAGACTGAGCACTCACCGAAGCACGCAAAGGTACCAAGTCCCTCTTTAGGTTTGTTGTAGCAGGATGTTAGTGTGATGAAGGAAGAAACATATAGATCCATAACTAATCCATCATTTTACAATGCATGCTATATTCAGATCTATGAAAGAACAAGCTTAAACAATAATCATGATTAAATCAATAACATGCACTACTCAATTACACATAGGAATGAAACTTAGTTTCAGCCAATATCTTCCATCTATTAATAAACACGAAGCTCCTTACAGTAATTTCAATCTATACCAATGTGCGCATGGATCTGATATAGTAATTCAGTCATATGCATATATCTCTATACCTCAATACATCCATCTCTCTATGTATATATCCTACTATGTGCTTCATATCATATATATAGGGTGGGGAATTTCCCTTCACCGCTTATCTATTCCAAAAATAGGCCACATGCTATTAATAGCCACGCATTGTTTACAGGTATAGCCACACATGCAAGTGTGCTATCTATAGACTTCTTATAGTTAACTGAAGTGACAATCCTATTCTTATCTCATCTCCATGCAAAATTCTTCGATTTGATCCTCCAAAGATAGATAATGCGTGGTGAGCATGTCTGTAACACCTTTTCAAATTGTTATATTCCTCTTTTGCATTGCAAGCATTGACATGTGATTTTCAAGACAAATGTATGTTTCGTGGTTGTTGAAAAATCATGCTTGCCATGGATAAATCATTTTTACTCTTTGATTGTAGGGCTGATATGTTGTTTCTTGCAATAATCTATTTCACTTCTTATGAGTAAGTTGTAATCTAGTTTGAAGGGTTGCAAAGTTATCCCTTACTATTGTACTCATCCTTTGATCAATTCCATTGATCCAAGGTATGTTTTAAATCTTCTTATCTAAAATTGAATGAAAAACTGATGTTCTTTGATATTAATAGACTGAACTTGTGGTTGTTGCAACTTTGTCATTATCTTGGAAGACCATGCCCGGATTTTGTTGGGTGTTGTGCCCAAATTTTTTTGATTGACCTTTATAGGGAACTTAATGGCGTTAAGGGAAATAGAAACATGCTTCATGATCCTTAAGAAAAAGAGAATATAAATGTGTCCTATATCTAATAAGGTCTATCCTAATGGGATTCAAGACTCGGAGTAAATTGCCTAACTCTTTCTAGACCATCTTTGTACATGGGATGACATCCTAACCTAAGTTGTAATACTAAGTTAGTATGAAGGGAAATAACCTAAGGGATGCTAAGTTATTTCTAACCTATGCCTAATACTATTTGGTTAAGATATGTCCTAACCTAAGGTGACAATCTAATTATTTGAAGGTTATATCCTAAGGTTATACTTTTAAATTAACCTAAGATCTAACCTAAGAAAATTGTATCTATCCTAAACTAATGGGGTATGAAAGGGAACCTATGGGTCGATTGGTAAGTGGGAGCTAAGTGACAGTTCCTAAGATATTAATGAGATGTGATTTTGATTTAATTGGGCAGAGTAATGCCAGACTTGGTAATTGCATGAAAATTTAGTGGAGCCTACGTGGAGGCATCACTGAGTTTAGAAATGCATGTTGAAGTTCAATTTGGTCTCGCTAACTTTGGATGGCGGTGGCAAGGAGAGATTAGCAGGAATATGCAATTTAATGTCATTAATTTGCCTTGGTTTTGGTGAGTGAACCATCTAGGAAGGCATTTGGTAGATTTTTGGGGGTTATTTGGTTTTGCATGCTTCACGTTTTTGCTCTCGCAGGGTGCTCTCTAGTTCTTCAAACCAGCAATTTGATCTTCACCTTGTGGCTATTTTTGATTTCTCTGACCTATTTTCAATTTGAGGAAAGTATAAGAGGCATTATGGAAATTTTTATGGTTGGTTGATCTTGCTTGGAGAAGAAGAGGTGTTGGAAACTAGGTGGAAGTCTTCTTTGAATCGGCAGAGGCACTATCAGGCATGATAGGCTCTACCCATTAAGATTTCTTTCTTTCTTCTAAATGATTCATTAAAACAATTCTGCTCACTTGAGATATATTTTTGCATGATGTGTTTGGTTATTTACTTGCATGTTTTCATGAAATCTATGTGGGTTTTGGAATGTGAATCCTTTGTTGTTAATGGTAGTTTTTGGGAACTTTCTCTATACTAGTTATTAGTGGTTTTCATGTGAATTTGTATTGAAGCTTTGTAACTTGTACTTGAAGCTCTGAAATTTGTATTCGAAGCTCTGTAACTTGCAATCTAGACTAATGTTGACTGAACTGGCCTTGCTGCTTGTATGGTTATGAATCTCTATTTTAGTCTTTTGTTTCATTAAGCTTGAAGTGGAGCTTCGTGGTTGTTCTAAGCTTGTGTAGAAGCTTCGTGGCTTGTTTGAGCTTTTAATGGGACTCTGTGTTTGTTATGGACTGATTCAAAACTTGGTGTAGATATGAACTTTTGGATAAATCTTCATACTCGACACTGTACTCATATTTAGTTTTTGCAAATGCTGAACTTGTAGTTGGGTTGTTGAGTTTTGTTCGGTACATATACTCTGAGCTGAAGTTTTATTCTTATTTGAGGAATTGAAAATACTTGACTAGTATTTGATATTGTGTTTGTCTGAGCCGGTGTTAGAGCCTTGTGGGGTTCTAAACTTATGTTCGAAGCTCGTAGTTGACACTGTATAGGTATTCCTTTATTGTGGAGTTTTTAAATTTTGTTGGAATCAACGTGTTTGATTCTTCACTTGTATTGTGAGGAGTATTGTTGGTATTGTGGATGTAAAAGCTTTAAATCCATTTTTGGACTGTCTGTTCGATAAGGTCTTGAGAGTTTTGTTTTGGTCAGTAGTAGACCATGTAACTTATTTTGGATATGTTGTGGTACTTATGTTTTGGATACTATACCACCTTCTTCAAGCATGACAGGGTGTGTGAATATGAAGTGTTCCCTATTCTTCTCTTCCCTGAGAAAACCTCGTGTCTTGTGGAAGGCTTGACTGTTGTTGTAGAAGGATTAAGGGACTGGAATTATATCTTGTTATGGGTATTGATGATTTTTAGTTCATTTGGAATAGTCATATCATTTTTAGAGGGTTTATGGAATGTATTATTTACTTTCCTTCTTGTTATTGATGTTGAAACAAATACTTCTCTATCTTAAGCTTTTAACTGGAACTCGAGAGGCTTGTGGTGATTTTGTTTAGATGAGTTGGAAGAAGTTTGGGACAGTAATTGTCTTAAATGAATTGTTTAGTTTTCTTACTCTCTTCTGATATTTTATCTGATTCTTGGGTTTTAATAGAATGTGAATCTAAAACCTATTATACTGAGTGTCATATGAAAGAATACAATATTACTATTCAAAATGCTTTGTATTGTTGTTCTTTTGGGATCGCAAACTACTTACTCATTTGCATTAAGTGTTGATGCCTTGTAATGGGAATTCAGTCCTTTGAGTTCGTGAGATGTAGTGATCCTTGTGTATCTCTCACAGTTGTAGATTTTGTTCCTTGTTGGATTCATTGAACAAATCCCCAAGTTTTAGACAAAAATGAATATGATCTCTTGGGGATAGCATCTTTCATTAGAGTCTATACTATGAATTTTGTTTTGAGATTTGAATTTGAACTTGAGCTTGGTGAATGGAAATAGGAAACCAGTTTGTAAGTTTTGTAATGGAAAGTTGTAGTGTATATTATTTGAATGTGCATTCGGTTTTTTGTTCTCTTTTAAGAACTAGTTAATAATTTCAAAGTTTGAATTAGATAAGGGATTTCATTTCATAGTATAAATGAAATGAATTATGGACAAGGTCCTTTTCTATTCAAGATCCTTTTTCTATTGACTGTATAGTTCATTGACTGAACTTCTCTTTAATTGAATCTCTTCTAAGATGGAAGCTGTTAGTGCAATTTCAAAGCACCCTGGATGTTTTCTCGATTTCTAGTTTGATAATGGGCATCCAAAGTGTGATTACACAACATGAAATCTTTTCCCCAAGTGTGGGACTTGCAAAAATAGGAAAAACTCTCCAGTTAAAGGCTAGTTCCTCTACTCCTCTCGATCATATGTATGCATGAAAATTGCATAGGTTTAACTCAAAATCCTACTATAATTTTGCCAAGGAGACGAGGATAGAAGAGAGAAAAGAAGATAAAACTAAACAAACAAGGTGATACACCAAAGGAGTGGTGAACATATACTTCTACAAATTGATATAGATTATAAAATGCAACAAAAATCATGCACAAATTGCTAAAATTGTAATGAAGGATCGGGATAGAGGAAACAACACAAGAAAGGATTGAAAATTCATTCACAGAGATTACATTGTCATTTCCAGTTTTAAATACAAGTGCATTATAAAAACAAGAAGGTAAAAACATGTTACAGTCATAAAAGGTCTAATATTCCACAAATTCACTTACGAGGGTGAAGGAGGGAGCCCAGAACATAAAAATAACCAACCCTTTACAAAATGAGCCAAATCTAGCTTTTAACAATTAAAACCCGAGGTCAGGAATGAGAAATGTGGGAAAATTGAAATGAATGATTCAACCACCGACCAGATCCATCAAAATAGCATGGGTACCCTTAAAATTTCATTCCCCAAGATGTTCAACCATGCTGGAGAAGAATGGAAGCCATGCTACATTAAAAATGTTGGTTGAATGTCAGTTCTACTATTTTCCCCATGCCAAAGGTGTTTTTCTCATTTCTCTCTCACCAAAATCCATCAAAAACAAAATTGAAGATTCCATCATGTAGAGGTATTCAATAGCTTTCCAATGACACCAAAATCGAGAAAAATCAAGATCTAGATTGAAAGATATGCCCCTATGAAGATTTAGGGAAAAATGGGGCAAAAATCAGGTCGGCGAGCTTGAACCCAAAAAATTTTCCCCTCTTTGAATTTGGGAAAAATTCCCCAAAAAGCTTTACACCCTGCCACTCCGCTACCACATGGTGCATTTCCATTGGTCTGCGGGTTCAAACGACCATTTTACGCTTTTTTGAATTTTGGAAAAAATTCCAAAATTCCTCCGTGCCCCGCTCTCAGGGACACATGTCATCTTCTTATTTGGCGCAAGCTGAATCAAATCAATTCTCTTTCTTGGAGGGCCGTGGGAAAAATATTCCTTTGCACCATTTTTAACACTTTGGCAAAATTTCCAAATTGTCCCGCGCTCATGACCCCCACCGGTCTCGGTGGACATGTGGAATCCTCTCGGTGGTCTCGTGGGCCTTTGCAAAATTTTCCATTTCCTCCGGGAAGGTTTGCGGGCCAATGTTTTCCTTTGCACTTTTTACTACTTTGGAAGAAAGCCAAAATTTACTCCACCCCTCCAACCCCCACCAATTCCATGGACACGTGGCACATTCTTATTGGTTGTGGGGCTTCTGGGCCAAAATTTTCATTGTGCCATTTTTTGGAAATTTTCTCAACTTACCCCCACCGGTCTGACCTCCGCTGCCATGTGGCACCTCCTCATTGGTTGCGAGACCTTCCTAGGGAAAATTTCCCTCAAAAACTCTGTTGAGCCATAACTTGCAAAATACAAGGAGTTAGAAGGAAAATTTTACCTTTTTGGAAAGGTGAGGAAATTCTCTATCTGATGAAGCCATTTCCAGATAATTTTGAGTGCCTGAAAAGTGGAAAAATTTGACTAAGGCACAAGGAAGGAAGGAATGAAAGGAAGTTAGTCAAAAATAAGCAAGGGGCTTATTTTGGATAACAATTTTTACAACTCAGAGGGGTCATTTGCCTGCTGGATGAAGTGACCAGCTACCTGAAGTAATCCATTGGGCATGGAGTCATCAACTTAACTACTTGGTACTCTCAACTCATTAGAAAAATTCTAGAAAGAAGATTGTGAGAGTAGAACATCACTTGATCTGGAACATGGCTTGCAAAGATGCATTCTTGGGACAAAAAATATTGTGCCAAAGCACTTAGGGAAATGTAAAACTAAGCTACAACAAAACAATGTGTACATGCACTTGGAAGAATGAAAATCTAAGCTAATATGTACAAGGTGAGGAGTTTCCTTCTAGTAGTAATGCTTTAGATGGATTCCATTAACCGGAATATGCGCTTCTTTACCATCCAATGTAGACAATTAGAAGGCATTGTTGTTCTTACATTTTGTGACCATGTAGGGCCACTCCAAATGGCTTCAAACTTTGAATGCCTTCCTCGCTTTGCTCACCAAGCATCCCATTTCAACACTAAATCTCCAACTTGGGACGGTTCTAGCCTTAGCTTTCCTATCAAAGGCTCTCTTGATCAAGGCTTGGTTTGGGTTGTATGCTCTCGATTTCTTGGATTTCCATCAATTCTACATATCTAACCTCCATGGGTTCAAACTCTAACAATTCCAATTGCTTCATGAGTTCTAACGTCGGTAACTCAAGTGACATAGGCAAGATTTCTGTCTTCCATAAACAAGTCCGAATAGAGAGTTACCGGTGGATCTCTTGGGAGTTATCCTATCAACCCATAAGGCTAATTTAAGTTTAGTGTGCCAAGTCCTTTGATTTTCATCAAGAGTCCTCTTGATAATCTTTAATAGGTTCTTATTAGTGGGCTCAGCTTGGCCATTACCATGATGGTAATAATTTGATGAAGTGCTCAGATAGATCCCATTCTTAACATTCCATTCAGTTACCTTTGATCCTATGAATGCCAATGCATTATCTGATATTATAGTGGTAGGTATACCAAATCTGGTTACTATCCCCTCATAGAAGTCTAGAATGCTAGATTCATTCTCCTCTTTGAGTGCCAACACCTCATTCCATTTGGTGAAGTAGTATGTTGCTGTTAGAATCCACTTGTGTCCTTGGCCAGAGTTTGGGTTAATGAATCCAATGAAGTGGGTGCAATGGAAGGGCTGTTAATCTTTCCTTTCCTGTGAAGAATGCACAATTTTTGCACCTCTTGATCCATGCATAACAATCACCAAACACCTTGGGCCAATAATAGCTAGCCTTCATAATCTTGAGGGCTGTCACTCTTGGAGGAAAATGACCCCCAGCTGATCCACCATGGAACTCTTCTAACATTCTATTAATTTGATTTGTCCCAATGCATCTCAACAACACTCCATTTGAAAAGGACACCATCAACAAGTGCATATGGAATATCCTATAATCTAAAGTGTCTCCTATTGTTTTTTTCATCTTTGGAGGGCATAGGCCTATTTGTAAGAAGTACATTATGTCTTGGGTCTAGCAAGGAGTGAGCATACCACCATTCTCTTCTTGAATGCTTCTTTGTTCTTGGTTGTCTTGCAACGCCAAAAAAAAATCCTTCCCATTTCTTTCTTCCATTAATTTTCTCAAGACCAGTTGCTCACATAACCCCTTTCCTCAAACCAACTTGGTGACTCTCGATCTCAATGTCATACTCCATGACATGAGTAATCCACCCCGCACGTTTTTCATTTAGGTCTTTGTTTAGGAGGAAGTCTTTAACTCCCACATGAGAAACCAACAGTTGAACCTTGTTGTTTGAAACTAGATGCTTAAATTTCTTCAAGCTCCTAATCACTGCAAGAACATGCTTCTCAATGAAAGAATACCTCACCTCATAGTCTTCCAAGCTTTGGCTAAAGAAGGCAATTGGCTGCTCTACATTTTCTTTGTTCTGCTGTACTAAAATTGTAGAAATTGTATCATCACCGCAAATGCATAAAGGATAAAATATTTAGAGAAATCTGGGTTAATGAGAGTTGGAGCTTGTGAAATAGCCTCCTTGATTTCCTCAAAACTTTCCTTACCTTCAGCTGTCCATTTGAAAGCCATACTTTTCTTCAACATCATAGTTATTGGCTTGATAAGGGCTGTAAAATCTGGAACAAACCTTCGAACAAAATTGATTCTTCCCAAGAAACTTTGAAGGGCCTTCTTATGACTTGGTAATGGTAGTTCTTTTATTGCTTCAACCCTCTCTAGATCAATTGCTAATCCTCTTTGGAAATAATGTGGCCTAGGATCTTTCCTTCATGAGCTAGGAAAATACATTTTTTGGGATTCAAGGATACCCCAAATATTCTACATCTTTAGAACACTTGTCTCAAATGAAAGAGATGATCTACTACACTTTTAGAAAATATAGTAATATCATCTAGGTATATCAACACTATTTTGTTGATCAATCCCTTGAACGTCATATCCATTTCCCTCAGGAAGGTAGCTCCAACGTTAGACAACCCAAATGGAATTTTCCTATATGTATAGGTTCCCATTTTGTGGTGCAGCTGTTTTGAACTGATCATCCTCCTTTACCATGATCTAGTTATACCCCGAATAACCATCTAGCAATGAAAACCTCTCGAGCCAACAACAACTTGTAAAATCTGCTCCATAGAAGGAAGTGGGTAATGATCCTTGAGGGATGCTCTATTCAAATCTCTAAAGTCCACACAGTAATTTGATTTCTCCACTCTTCTTTCTAACTGGAACCAAGTTTTCAACCCAACTTGAATGCTTGATGGGAAATATGACACTTTCCTCTATTAAATTATTCAATTCCTTCTTCATGAGAGGCTCCATGCATGGATTGAACGGTGTTTGTTTTTTCTTGATGGGTTTAGCACTTGGATCTAATTCAATTGTGTGTTGAGCTAGCTTGGGATTGAAACCTATCAAGTCTTCATAGATCCAAGAAAATATATCCAGGAACTCTTGGAAAATTTGCATGAACTCATACCTTTCTTTCTCAGTTGTCACTATACCAATTTGAAGTGATTTGCCTTCTCCTACTGAGATGGGCACTGAATCTTCCCCTTGAATTGGATGTTTTCTTTATCCTTCCTAAATTGATCATTAGGATTAAATATGGACTCCAAAGTGACAAGTCCTTTTGTTAGTTTGTTGGTTCTCACTGTACCACTTGATCACCATATTGCTATTCTAACTTTTTCTGATTTTTGGCTGAGAATTCAGCTTCTTCGCAAGAAATTGATGATTTGTTGGTCACTTTAAAACACTTTCCAACTTACATTATTGTCTGGAACTGATGGATTTACAATCACAAGAATGTTTGGCTACACTTTATCTTCCTTGATACTCTCCACAACATCAAAGGCTGCCCCAACTACTGCAATCCTATTAGCAGCTTGGTTTTCTTTCCTAGGGATGGAGTTGATGCCAAAGCCTTCAAAATCCTCAATGAGGTCCCACACCCTATTCTTATAACACTTGAGTAGGTCATTCTTGGTAGCATGTTTTCCTTTAAATTGATTAACAATCAGCTCACTATCACGAAAGACTTGTAAGTTTTTGATACCTCTCTTTCTTGACCAATGCAATCGTTGTATCAAAGCTTCATATTCAACAGTGTTGTTAGAACATGAAAACTGAAATCTAAAAGCTGAATAATACTTAATTCCTTGAGGTGAAACAAGTATATCTCCCCCTGCACCTTGTCTACTTCTTGATCCATCAAAGAACAACTTCCATACCTCATTTTCATCTTTACGGTCTAGCTTGGTAATGCTAGTAATAGGCTGATTTTCTTCATGCATGAAATAAAATCCTAGTTCAAATTCCTCTATTTCCTTTTAGGGATCAAAATCATGTACCTTGGTTTCCCATTCATCAAGATTCAAATTTGGGATGCCTCCAACTTTGGTGTCAGCTTCATCTGTGCCTGGATATCCCTCTTGATCAAATGCTGAACAGTTAGCATTGATTGGGCTTGGAGTTTGAGGCTCAATGTGAAAGTTTGTAATAGGTTCAGACCTGATTGTGGCCTTAGTTCCATATCTTGTCTGAAATCCCTTGACAAACATAGGGCAAAAAGTGGTGGTAAATCAATCACCGAGACATCTTACAAAATAGTGACATTTGGGCATGCATGAAAATTGAGTCTCAAATATTTAATTACCCCCATGTTGTTATTGATGTCCCATCTAGCTGCACCACCCCTTTAGATATGACTTCATATTGGAGGCCCAATCGATCGCCTATTTGCTTGGGCATCAGGTAACTACTTGCCCCATAATCAATCATACAATTGTGTACTAGTTTATCCCCAATGACCAATGAAACATAAAATGGAGGGGGCTTCAAAAATTTACCTTGTTTTCCTCCAAGATTCCCTTTGGTGAGCAACATTTGTGAGTACCTTCTCTTGCATATGAGCTTGCTGATTTGAAGTTGACCAATTCTTCATGGCAGATTTTAGTAGATCCCTTTGGCCCAGGATGGATAGTGATTCCCACATAGATATATTCACATTTGTAATCTTCATTTGTTCAATGATACTAAATGGGGATGAAACATCTCGTGTTGAACCTTAGCTTCGCATTCTTTTCTTGTACATGAGCTGCAATCGCTAGCATTTGAGCTGGTCTAGAAGGTGGCTTGGGTTGTCCTTGCACATCCGGGAACTGGATTTTGCTTGCCAACACTTTTTGGAGTGATGGAAGGTTGTGGATCACCTGGAGCTAATGATTGCCCTTCATCAATATTCCTCTTCTTTGACCATGTGTTAGCTGCTACATTATGAGAAATTGTTTGATTCATACTGCAAAAATATTCACCTGCTAGTTCACAAGTGTAGTCTCATTTGGAGTCGTATTTTGCTGAGATGTTCCTTGTTGTTGGTTTGTTTCTTGACTCACCTCACTCTCTATGCCAATTGCTGTCACCATCAAAGCTTGGTTCAAAGCACCATTGAAGCACATAGACTGGTTGTGAGGTTCATTGCATGGGAAACACCAATCATACTCTTGAGCTATATTATTTTGCACTGGCACTAAGGCTTTAGAGGTAGATGCAACATTGGGGTTATAGGGCTGAAATGGTCTATTGGCAGGAGGCCTTACTTGATTTTTATTTGTAGCTAGATTAGGTGGCCTATTAGGCTGATATGGTTGCCTATTAGGTGAGTTTGAGACTGATAAGAAGGTCTAAAATTTGGGCTTACCACCTCTTGAGTGTAACCAGCTCATTGCCTAAAATTTGTAATTGTTTCATGACTTCTTGAAGTTCATTTGAGGCACTATAGGATGAAGTAGAAGTTTCATGTAAACTCGATTTCTAAGAGTGGGAATAGGAGCCAAAGTAGGTACTTGACTAGTGCTTGGGATTTCCAAGTTTGGATATAAGGGCATGGGAGGCCTAGGAGCTAGTTTACCAGCTTGGATCAAACAATTCTCAGCCCTAATGGTAATGCTATAAGTTGCAGGTATATTTACACCTCCCATGGATTGGATTAGCATAGAAATATCAAAATTTATAGCTTTGAGATAGTATAAGAAAGCACCTTAAGCTGTTGGCCTTACTACCACTAGGATTCTATCCCATGTCCTTTGAAATATGAAATTGAAGTCTGTTAGCTGCTCATTGGGAGCTCTCTTGATAGTTGTCAGTTGTTCCAAAAGAGACAAATTATCTCCCTTTTCTCTAAACTGATCATGGAGAGCTATACACAACTAGTTCCAATTTTGGATAGAGCCTGCCCCAAGGCTCCTGAACCATTGTAAGGATTTCCCTTTGAATGAAGATGCCAACAACTTGACAAAAATTTGCATCTGAACAATATCATGGATTGCACAAACATTAGTAATGTCTTTGACATGATCACCGGGAGTAGTTTGATTTTTCCTAGTAAAGTATGGGATGTTCTTCAATCCTGAAACCTGAACCGAAGTTTTTGCATTGAGAGCAAGTGGGATTCTACTAGTGAAGTTGACATAAGGGTTGTGTTATGCCATTGTGATTGGCCTGAGAACCCTTGTTGATTGGGTGAAAGGTCTACTAGGTGGAGGAGTTGATAGAGTTCTGTTTGGTGGAGGTGGAGACCTTTGAATTATTCTTCCCCCTCTCTTCTTCCTGGGGGTAATGTAGATACTCGTAAAATCCTCTTTTCTCGCCCTTCACCTTGTTTGGATCCTTCTCATTAATCTTCGACTTGACCGCTGAAACCAGATGATTTTATCTATTTGGAGTCGTCAGATGTGCAAATCAGGGATCTTTTTAAGCAAGAAACTTAGAAAAATGCACATCAACTTTGTTGTAATGAAGATGAATACCTCTAAGGTCCCACTAGGTGTGCCAAAACTATTAGTGCAAATTCACAGCACCCCTAGATGTTTTCTCATATTTCTAGTTTGATAATGGGCATCTAGTGTGATTGCACAACATGGAATCTTTTCCCCAAGTGTGGGACTTGCAAAAATGGGAAAAACTCTCCATATTAAAGGTTTTTTCCTCTACACCTCTCTGATCAGATGTATGCATAAAAATTATAGAGGTTTAACTCAAAATCCTACTCTAATTCTGCCAAGGAGACAAGGATAGAAGAGAGAAAAGAAGATAAAACTAAACTAACAAGGTGATACACTAAAGGAGTGGTGAACATCTACTCGCAAATTGTCACAAATTATAAAATGCAACAAAAATCATGCACAAATTGCTAAAACTATAATGAAGGATCAAGATAGAGAAAAAACACAAGAAAGGATTGAAAATTTATTCACAGAGCTTGCATTGTCATTTCCATTTTTAAATACAAGTGCATTACAACAAAAAGAAGCTAAAAATGTGTTATAGTCCTAAAAAGGTTCGATATTCCACAAATTCACTTGCTGCAGGTGAAAGAGGGAGCTTCAGAACATAAACATGTCCAACCCTTTACAAAATGAGCCAAATCTAGCTTTTAACAATGAAAACCCGAGTTCGGGAAGGAGAAACATGGGAAAATTGAAATGAATGATTCAACCACCAACCAGATCCATCAAAATAGCATGGGAACCCTTAAAAGTTAGTTCCCAAGATTTTTGACCATGCTGGAGAAGAATGGAAGCCATGTTGCACTAAAAATTGTGGTTGAATGTTGGTTCTACTCTTTTCCCCATGCCAAAGGCGTTTTTCTCATTTTTCTCTCACCAAACTCCATCAAAAAACAAAATCAAAGATTCCATCATGTATAGGACTTCAATAGATTTCCAATGATACCAAAATCGAGAAAAAATGAGCTCTAGATCAAAAGATATGCCCCTCTGAAGATTTAGGGAAAAACCGGGGCAAAAATCGGGTTAGTAGGGCAAAACCCAAAATTTTTCACTCTTTTTGAATTTGGGAAAAATTCCCAAAAAGATATGTGCCCCATTTCTCCATTACCACATGGCACATTCCCATTGGTCTACGGGTTCAAATGACCATTTTACACTTTTTTGAATTTTGGGTAAAATTCCTAAATTCCTCCATGCATCGCTGCTCCGGACGTGTGTCATCTTCTTATTTGGTGCAGGCTTGAATCAATTCTCTTTCCTCGATGGGCCCGTAGTAAAAAATCTTCCTTTGCACCATTTTAAACACTTTGGTAAAATTTCCAAATTCTCCCCATGCCCTCGACCCCTGCCAATCTATTGGACATGTGGCATCCTCCGGTTGGTCTACAGGGCCTTTGCAAAATTTTCCATTTCCTCCTTGGCTGGCCTGTGGGCCAATTTTTTCCTTTGTACTTTTTTACTACTTTGGCAAAAAGCCAAAATTTACTCTGCCCCTTCGACCCCTGCCAGTTCCATGGACATGTGGCAGATTCTTATTGGTTATGGGGCTTCTGGGGTAAAAATTTCATTGTGCCTTTTTTTGGAAATTTTTCAACTTACCCCCCCGGTCCGACATCCACCGCCACGTGGCACCTCCTCATTGGTTGTGGACCTTCCCAGGGAAAATTTCCCTCAAAAAATCCACTAAGCCATAACTTGCAAAATACAAGGAGTTAGAAGGAAAATTTTACCTTTCTGGAAAGGTGAGGAAATTTTCTATCTAATGAAGCCATTTCTACATAATTTTGAGTGCATGAAAAGTGGAAAAATTGACGAGGCACAAGAAAGGAAGGAATGTAAGGAAGTTAGTCAAAAATAAGCAAGGGGCTTATTTTGGATAACAAAAACTTCTTGGATGGTTTGGATAAGAGATTTATACTGTTGAGTCTAGTTTAGATTTGTGGACAGTCTGGTTTCAGACCTTTGAATTATATCTACTAACATATAGAAGTTAGTAAGACTTTCAGTTAGACTGTTTTGTTTCCTAATCTTCTTGGATTGAATTGGGATTCTTGTTTAGATGTTGTCTCTTTATTTATGGATTCCTTATATTGTTATCATTGGACTGAGGCAGTGTTGTGTGATCTAAACCTGATTCTATCCTTTAGATGATTTGTGTATGGGGAATAAGTATGTATTGATTATCTTCTTTTGTTTATATGGAAAGATGAAGCATACTAATATGAGCTAATGTTGTAACTAACTTCTTTTGCTACTTAGAAAAGATAAATGTGTATTTCTATTCTTATGGAATCATGAAACAATTGGATGACAAGACTTGTTGACTATTTTAAAGTAATTGATAGGATCAATTAAACCTTGTGATATAATTCTGATGTTGCAGATTATATTAAGTTCTTTTCTTAAAAGTGAATTCATACTCTTTTATGGTACTTCTTTTCTGGATGTTATTACTTATGATTGTTTGTATGATGTATATTAATTGTTTCATTAAAGTAGAGTTGTTTAATGGAAAAATTAGTGGAATGCACTTTACTTTAATGATTAGTGCTTATCATGCTCAGTTCATTGAATTGATCGTGCTAGAAATTTTGTAGATGGACATCGTAAGTGATAAAAGAAGACAAGAAATTTTATGATGCATTGGATTATTTAATTTGGGATCTTATGTAAAGAGTTCGAATCATTCTTGAGATGTATTGGAAAAGAAAAGTGTTGTTCTTTTAAGATCTTAATTATGATTGACATGCAGAATGTCTGAATTGCATTGTCTTGTAAATGTATATTTTAAATCATGAATTGAAAGGTTTTGTGTTTGACTTAAATTTGTGATGTGAATTCTTTGGTACTTGAATGCCGGAATTAATAGTGATATCTTGGCATTATTCTTAATATATGTTTGTATACTATTACTTTTATCGCTTAATGAGTGGATTAAGGAGATAGTGTAATCTCCCTTATTATAATAAACTTGTTAAATTGCAAAAGATGTTGTTCTCTAACTACACAACTATAGTTTAATAATGAAATATGCATGGGACATACAATTAAACTATATGTGTAATGAATGATAAAAAGGTTATGTTAAAACCTAACATTTAACCAGGTAGAGGAAGACTCTTCCTCTCCCAAAGAATGAAAGATAAAATGAATAGTGGTTATGATCCTTAACCTTTATAACTTTCTTTTATAAAGTAAACACTAGTTGAATCTAGGTGGATGCCACTATTGATTTGGACAGCTAGGTTGCACTAAGGATTAAATGTTGATGTGTACTGCCTGCTTTTGGGATAACTCGTTATGCCACATTAACGAACAATAATGCAAATATGAAATAATGAATTTCTCCATATCTAATTGGGATAAGTATGGGTAATGAACTTAATGAATGTTGGAATTAGGGTTAGGCATGGTTGCTATAATCTGAATCTTAATCCAATTTAATTATGATTAATGACCACTAAGGGGGTATGTACATCTCAATGAATCAGTCCTAAAGATGTTGGCACATGCCAACTACAAGACTGTACCCTTGAGAAGTCCTGGGACTTATCGAGGATACAATGTTGCAAATATGACATGTGGCAACACACCTTCCATTTTTTACATCTAGATTTACACACATCTAGACTTGAAATTAGTTTCTCTCTAGGTCAAGTTAGTAGCATGTTTAGGATAGGTAGTAGCTTTCAATGACTTAGGGTACCTCAGCACATCCGGTTGACTTAGGTCAACCGAGTATGCCCATATACCCTAAGTCATCATGAGCGTCTTCCTATAATAAATTATGTTTCTAACCCAGGCTAGGGTCAAACCTTGAGTAGGTGGACTGACGATAGTAAATAAAGACCATTCAAGATAACAGAAGAGTGAGGTGAAGGATGTATTCCAAAATTATCGCATGTCGTCTCAGGAATAGTAACATGAATAGTATGTTGAAAATATTTGGCCAAAGTATCACAAGCTACTGGTTACATTGTCCTATGTCACCTAGTCTAAAGTAACATGATGTCAGATGAATATTGGTAAAAATATTTAGATAGTTTCTTTAAATAGATCACTCAAGTACTCGTGATAGGGTAGAAGAACCAAGTATATGTATTATACATAAAGTATTCTATAATTTAGGTTAACATGAGAATTAGTTGGTAATCGAGTCATGGAATGAGAGATCGGTAGTATACCAAGTCATTACGGTTGCATATGGTTATTTGTTATGATATTGATTAACATGGAATGTGTGTTCTAAATGATGTTTTATTTAGAACGAGAGAATATTATGTTAAAAAAAAAAATTCCCTTGTTTCTAAAGTCTTAAAATGGGAATGTTATAATGTCTCTGCATCATTGGTGTGTTCCACATGCCATCTTCTAAAAATAGGTTGTCATGCTCAAAATTGGCTAAGTCTGAATGTTGAACTTGCCCTCCACGATTGGGTTCATCCGTCCCTCTCGTGCCCTTGATCCCGGCCTTCTCTCCCGCACGGACTTGTGTGATCTCTAACAAGTATTCTCTGATCAACATTACCCCACACTAATTGCAATGTCGTCCCAACAATGGGTATCTCCAAACATTGAAGTAAAGAATAGAAGAATGGAAAAATAAGAATAAAAGAATGTAGATAAATAAAGAATTTTTATGAGGCTATGAGGCAGCCTCTCCTCTCGTATCGAGTTTGAAGTATTAGCTCTAGATAATATTCCTTTATTTTGACCTCCAAGGTCTACCATTCAAAGTGAGTGCTTGTTCTACATTTTCTGGATTTTCCACAACAATGGAATCTAATTCATCCTCGCAATCTCCACTTTTTCATTTTTTATAACCAAAATAACGCTAGACATTAATGTCATTATTCCTTCTAGAAGATCCATCTTCTACGCAATTAGCTTCCCAAGCTCTTCCTACCAAGTCTCATGTGGCTCTTATGTTATCTGCTGGGGCCTCACGCTTCGCTTAACTATTGACAATATTTCTACACGGCCCAATGTCTCATCCTTCATTACTTTTTGGACCTCATTGTTTTCTTCTAGGGTCTTTATATTGATAAGCATCTCTAGAGCTGTGCAGATTTTCAAAGCCTAGTCGCTTTCTTCAATACTTCTTATAACACTTGCAACACCCCTTCATAAGATGCAATATTTTTCATCATTGAGGCTTTCTCTTGTTTTGCATCTTTCTCGACTTCCTTGGCACTGTCATGTGTAGAGGTTCATCTTCAAGCACCAGGTCCACCAACTTTCCTACATAATGTATCACTGAGGGAAACATCTTTGGTACCTTGGTCTCCAAGTGTGGCCTAGATTTTATGACATTATCCCCAATCTCCTCTGTGATGCTGATAAATACTTCATTCTTCTTCTGCGTGAAGTCCCTCTCTTGTGTTATGTGCGCTATCTCCACATCCTTTTTCTTTAGCTCCTTACGCAACACTCTGATTGTTGTAGCTTTATCCACATTTCTCTTAGGAACTTTAGTAGAAACCTTTACCAATGCATTGTTGACCTACTCATCTGACATGACAATAGGATTTACTGTCATATGTCTAGCTTGGGGTGCCTTCTTTAGCCATCTCAAAACGCATGACTCTTTGCATACATCAAATTCAGGCTCATCCATGTGGGTGTGTATTGACCATGATAGTTTCTTCTAAGTGCGCACAGTCACCATATCCTCATCCATCAGCTCCTAGCTAAATAAATCCTTTTTCTCTATTGTACTCTTCGATCTAAGACCCTTGGAAATTGTAGCTTCAAGTTTAGGAGCTTGTCCCATTACATCTTGAGATTGCATGCATAGATCTAGAGATTTCCTTTGTTTTTCTTCTTTTTCCTTCATCTCTTCATCTTTTTGATCTTCCTCATTTTGTAGATCATCTTCTTGCTCGAGTGGGGTAGGAGATGCACGCTCACTCTCCCCGATTCCTCCGCTTCTTCACCAAACCTCAACTTTCTTCTCTTCCTTGGCTCAGTGGTCTCTCTTGTATGGAGAGAGACGAGGTGATTTTGCACCTTGGTTTGAGTATCACCTTGGGTCCTCATTCTCCCAAACGCCCTCTTAAATCTGTGCTCCTCTTAGATCGCATTCAAGTCCTCATCACCCCCATTTTGTGGTTGAGGTGGTGTAGTGGTGCATTTAGATTCACCCTTATTTGTAGGATGTCTCCTACCTCTATTCTCTAAACCACCACTACCCTGCACTCCTCCTCATCCTCCACTTCAATTGGCTTTATGGGCTTAGGCACTGGGATGTTCTCCATTATATGCTTTCTTTTGGTGGTGCTTTGGGAGCATGAATTCATTCTCTACATACTTATTGTTATCCATCTTGGGCTTCATCTGAAGATACACCAATGTTTCCCCTACATCTGCTACAACCAAACTTATTGGCTTAATATTCAACACCTCTGAAATGATCCTCTCGGTGTATGAAATTCTTATAGGATACACATACTTCTTTCTCAATGTATGGTAGTCGCAGTCTACCTTATCTGCATTGAATACTAGTTGGCATGTGTCTATAAATATATGAACAGATACTTGGAAATACCTTGTAGTGAATGCATAAGGAAATTTACACCAAGGGATCCAAACTCCATCTCTCATTGGGATGCACATGATGCAGAAATGCTGATATACATAAAACTAGACTTGTTTCCCTACTACTGATGATAGGTCCTTTGGGATGCACCAATCTTCTCCAAATGCCACATGGAGCCTATCATACCATTTCTCTACCCTTTTTTTGATGTCATTTGTCATGGCCCCTTTACATAAGTACTTGCTGAACCTTTCAGCTGGTGACTTATTCTCTATGGGGTATTCCCACACCTTATCCTTCGGCCTACGTCTCGGTACTCCAATTTCCATGAATAATAGTGATAATAGAACATCCCCAAATCTGATCTTCCCTCCTATGCATGCTTCCTCAACTATTTTTTCTACAATGTAGCCTCGTAATATTATAGATTTTCCCTTCGACATCTTAGCGCAACATGTAACCACATAGCCGCACGGAGCCTTCAAGTACCCCAACTCCTGTTTGGTCTTTAAGATCATGGCTTTATCTGTGAGATCATTCTTTATGTCCTCTCCTGTGGCCTTCAAACCTATAATTGATGAGATAAGCGTAGATGAGATTCTAACTTTGCATCTTGCAAAGTAGAAGAAGTCCTCGTGCACTTTTCTCATGAGCCACTTTTCCCAAAATATGGAAGCTCATATAATTGGTAGACCCCAATTCTCTTTAGAAGCTTTCTCTTACATCATTATAGATCGACATGTCATCTCGCCATACGCTTGTTCATCCTAAGAAGTGAGCAAGGAATCAAGATCTTTCTTGATCTTTGAGGTCCCGTGATTTTATTCACTTAATTTTCTTTCGATGGGTGAATACCATTCTTGGCCGACAACGATGCCTTCTCGGATATTATATTTCTAAAAATCACTTTCAAGCACCATCTCTTCCTCCTCAACCACCACCTTCTTCTTTCCTTTTGTCTGCTGTAACTACTTTTTTGGGTGCCATTTTTACCTCACAATCCTTTGTAGATCCTTTCCATTCAAATTATGCAATGTGTGAAGAAAACCCTAGTTCAATTCAATCATACCCTAGGTGGAAACTTCGTGCCCTAACTCCTCTCTGTCACACCTCACTTCACTCAAAACCTTCACCACTAGGTACATAAGCTTCTTATGCATGATCTCTTTGTCACACGATCAAGTTACACATCTCTTGCACTTTAAAAGGATCACTCGGCTCTTTACACTTGGCTTCTTTCAAATACTCTTAATCACAATTGTAAAAATGAATTCACATCTCATCCTTATATATATTTTTTAAATTTTGATGCATTTATTGCTCCTTCACCTACCAATTATCCCCTCATTCATTGACCAAATTTATTCATTCCGTGCGGTACATCTTCACACTCTAGTTATAACCTTCTAGCGTGCCTTCCTACCCTCTGGTCATAGACTTCTCTTCAGCATGTGCCCTTGTGCCTGAGTACCTCATCACTGTACCTTATCCTAGTAGTTGTCATGGCCTTTGCTTTACTCATGTTACACTATCTTTTCATTCATCTCCATTCTTGGTCACTTTTGAGAAGCAATCTTCTATTGACTTAAAGCACACCCATAGTAGCTTATTCTCTTCACCTTTCAATTCTCACAGTCTTTTACCTGGATAACTATACCCACTCCACACTAAAATTATGTATAGTCCTCTGCGCATAAACATTCTTCACATAGTAATTAGCTTCATGCGCACAAGCACGCTTATTACACAATAACAACAACTAAATTGACAAAGCATAGCGAAAATGAAGGAAATACATAATGGAAACCTAATCTAAATGGAAATACTACCTTATTACAAACACCAAGAAGACTTATTTATAGTAGGGCTTTAACCTACTCCCGTTAAAGTAACCGGGTAGCCGTGTTCCATCAAGTGCTTCTAACTAGCAAGCACCTGATTCAAGTATGTGAGTGATGACATATGGCCCCAACCAATGTACCTTAAGTTTTCCTGGATGGCACAAGAACTTAGAGTCATAAATAAGTACCATTTGTCCAATCTTAAACTTCTTATCCCTTATGTTTTTGTCATGCCATGCCTTATGCCTGGCCTTTTCCTTCTTCTCGAATCCATCGTGCTATGGATCTTTGCTCATCCAATTGAATCATATTCTCGAATACACTCTTCTAAAGCCTCTTCATCATCTATACCTCCAAAGTGCACACAATGCATAAAGAAGGTAACATGAATTCTATAGGAGAACAACTTCGCACCAAATACCAATGAAACGGTGTAGCTTTGTTCAATTTCTTCTAAGTTGTTCTATATTCCCAAAGAATAATTGACAGTTTTTCATCCCAATCCTTTCTTCCAACATCAATTTTTTTGTCAAAGTCTGGCTCAAAATCTTGTTGAAAGCCTCAACAGTTCCATTTACCTGAGGATGATAGGGTGTAGTTTTATGGTGTGCAACCATAAACTCATCTAATAGGATCCTGATTGTCTCATTCAAAAAGTGTGTACCCCTATCACTTGTCAAGCTTAAAGGACATCCATATCTTGTAAGAACATTCTCCCATAGAAACCTAGCCACTGTAGCTGTTGTACAGTCCTTCGTAGGTGCTGCTTCTGCCCACCATGTGAGATAATTTGTGCAAGTAATGATATAACGTGATCTAGTCCTACGTGCAGATGGTGAAATAGGTCCTACAAAGTCAATGGCCCATTTCTCAAACGGTTCAACACTAGTAATTGGTATCAAAGGCATCTCTTCTCTTTTCCCTTATTTTCCAAGGTGCTGAAAATGATCACATGCCTTACAATATACGAGTCTTTATACAATGTCTCCCACCATAATCCAACAAGTAGGATCTTTTGGGCAGTCGCATCACCTGCATAATGGCCTCCTACAATACCACCATGGGATTCTTCCATAATATCCTTGTGCTCATGCTCTAATACATAACAGCGTAATAATTCATCTCTTCCTAACTTGTAGAGGTCACCACTGATTAACATAAACATAGTGCCACATGTATAGCAAGTTGTTTCTTTTCTAATGCCTTCATTCCTTCTGGTGATACACCAGTCCGTAGAAAGACAATAATGTCTTCTAATTTTAATCATGTGTGTTGTAACCTATATAACTATGCATCTAGCATGGTTTCTTCAATTTCTGTGCTTCCTCTCCTAAGTTGATTCTAGATAAATGGTCTTGGTCCAAAATTACTTTTCCTTGGCTTCACCACAACTGTGAAATCAAACTCTTGAAATAGGAGTACCCATCTACATATGCACCCTTGCAAGACTGGTTTTTCACCAAATACTTTAATGCCATGTGATTTGTATAAAACACAAATGGTGTTGCTAACAAGTACTATCAAAACTTGTGCAATGCATAGATCATTGACAAAGCTTCGCACTCTGTAGTTGTATAATTTCATGCATAGCAGGAGTTAGCTTCCTACTAGCAAAACAAATTGGATGATCAACAATACCTTTGCTAGGATGAGCTAACAAAATACCAAAGGCATCCACATGGACATGAAATGGTTTATCCCATGAGGGAAAGCACAAAATGGGTATGGTAGTAAGTTTCTCCTTTAATATCTCAAACACGCACTACTGCGGTTCTCCCAATAAAATGTACCTTTCCCCTTGAGTAATTCTTCCAAGGGTGCAACAACTTTGGCATACCCTTTGATGAATTTTCTATAATATCCTGTATGACCTAAAAATATGCGCACCTCACTTTGACTGGTAGGCACTTCCAGGCCTAGAATGATTGCAACATTAGCTGGATAAACCAACAAACCTTCCTTACAGATTATATGTCCTATAATAAAGATTCCAAATGGTGTAGAAAATATGAATTTCTTGATGTTCAAAGAGATACTCAATTGTCTGCACCATTTAAACATTAAGCGTAGATTATCACAATGATATTTCACAAGCCCATATACTATGCAATCATCTAGGTAGACTTGTAAGAAGTTGTGAATAAAATATTTGAATGCCTGAAAAACTATGCGTGAGAATACAACAGGTGTGTTTTTCAGTCCAAAAGGCATCACAGTATATGAAAAACTACCCAATTCAGTGGTAAAATTTGTCTTTTCTTGATCCTCCTAAGCAATCCTAACCTGATGATACCTGAAAAACCCATTTGTACAAGAATATATTTTACACCCTGCCAAGCCTTCCAGTATTTCCTTAGTGAATGGCGTAGGGAATGGATCTGTGATGCATGCAACATTCAAATACCTGTAGTCCACACATATTCTAATTCTTCCATCCTTCGATACTCGATCACCATTGGACTAACCCATTCGACTCATCAAGGGGCTTGATAATTCTAGATTTTAACATTTTTCAATTTATTCTTTGACCTTTTTGTGAAAATTAGGTTCATTTTGTAAGGCCTCTTTCTAACTAGGCGTACACCATCCTTTCTTTTTATCTTCATTTCTTTAAGTGATTCATGTACGCCTTTAAGTTCATGATACCCTCAAGGGAATAAGTCCCGATAATCCCCGAGTAACCCAATGATATTTGCCACCTCCGAGTTTGACTAGTAGTCTCCAATGATGCCCTTCATAGGCTCAGCCTCCAAACCTATATTCACCTTCTTTGTCTTCATGGGTTCATGATAGGCACGCGTATCCTTATCTGCACTTTCCAAGACATCGTGCACCCTTGTGAATGTTCAATATCCAGGTTCTTAACTTCCTTATCATCCATGATGTAAACCATCTTTCCTTTCTCTTTCTCAAGGCAAGCGTGTTCAAGTAGTATGGAGTCCAATTCTTCTTCCTTTCAAAACGTGCTCCAAACTCTACCTCACCAAATAATTCTTGAATATGCTCTTTTGATTTTGCACTATCTCCCATAGTTAAGCACTTGACAAATTTTAATGCCTCTTCTATTAGAGGTTGGGAAGAAAAGTAGTCAAAGGTCTGAATCATTCATGTAGTTAAATTTTTCTAGTTTCTAGTCTCTTGATGTAGTTCTATGTATACATACTATGCACGTGCACATCCTTGTAGCATAGAGTACAATCTATGCACCCAGAGTGAAGGTGGTAATGCTTCTTGTCCTACTATCCAGAGTCTCTCACACTCTATGAATGTGATGTTAAACAAGTTGATCACCATGATAAGTGTAGATCTACGTAGGTGCATTGTTCCTTACAAACCTAATAGATAAGGTGACTCCAATCTCTTTCCATTCTATAAGATTATCTCTGTGGACTACCCACCAAAGTGCGTTGCTATCCCATACAAGGTATATACTAACATATCTCTTCTCTTAATTTGATATGTCCACTGTGTTTCCATGGCTTTCAAAAACACAGGAAGATCTTCCGCCTCGTATACCATGGTACTGTACTACCTATCCATCGAATACAATGAAGTCCATTCTTACACACAACTGTGATTTTTACTTCACACCCTACTAGTTCATATGTACCATGAGCCCAATTATCACAAGTAATAATCATAGTATCACTAATGGAATGAGAATCATCCCACTGTAGGATGCCTTCTTTTGATGGATCATTAACCTCTAGGTCCCTGAATAAAGTGTACATAAATTTATTTAAGTCCTCCTCACTTAGAGGATCGACATAAGGTGTAGAATTCCTATATGTTAGAGGTATCAAAACTCTTTCCTCCTTGTTCTCAAAGCTGATATACCCCTTATTGAATCTCAAGTTAGATTTATTCACATAACACCAAGGACATCCAAGTAGGGCTGGAAAATTGCCTCGCTTCTACAAGTGCTAATACCTCAAAATCCCAAATGAACTTGGCCCCTTGTATGGTTATAGATGCATCCTTTAAAACTCCTAAGGGAGTGGCCTTAGTCTGTTTTCCATAAACAACACATTAGATGATGGCTGCAATGGAGGCCTCCCCATTTGTATCCATGCATCTAATGTAAGCACATTTACTTCTTGCACCTGTATCAATCAATATGTTGCTTAGCAGCTATCCATCCAAAACATAATTAGAGTAATTTCTTTTTCATAGTCAATGCTATAAGGGGAATATTTGTATGTAGAATTTGTCCTCCTGTCTCAATACTTGTGCACGGAGTGTTCCTTTTAACCAACTTCCTAATATTGGAATAATGTTCTCTAGCGCAACATTTTTTTCTCACTTCCCTCGATCATTGATATCAATTTGGAATATCTATGATGCTTTATTTTTCTCCTTTAAGTACTATATCTCACCCCGAAGATTCCTTGGCACTTTCATGGTATCTAGGTACCTTGCATGCAAAACATCCTCCTTGGTGATCGTAGTCTTCGGTACAATTCCTCTCTTACGCACGCCACTTCAGCCTTCTATAGTAATCTTCAAAATTAATGCCTCAGTCCTTTTGCTATCTTGGGCATCCACTGATCTTTTACCACACATTGGATTCTAACCATCCCAGAGATTTTGTTTTCTTGCTTATGATGCCTACTAAGATGCTCATATAAGTATGGGCATTATTCATAGCTATGGTTCTTTCGTAGAAAGAACATGTAATATTATAAGGACATTCACACCTATAGTGGTCAGGAGATCCACATGTATAACATGTTCCATGTGGTAACTCACCTCTTCCTCCACCACTACCTCATCCTCCATATCCATCATGATATACACATACCCTTCCATGACCTCCTTCAAAATGCCCCTCATTAATGTCATAGCATGTTTGATTATGATCCCAATCTTGGTGCTCATTATTACCCTTAGAATTATCTGTTACACTTGTCTGTCATACCCTAATGTCTATAACATCCTGGATCTAACCAATCAACTGAAAATACTCAGTATCATGGGTCGTGGACCTACAAATCTTGTAAAAGCAAGATACATTCTTCCTTATCACGCATCTGTAACAAAGGACAATGACTAACATCATGATTCAAATGACATATCTCACAATCCAATAGTAATGAGCGTACATATTTGTGAGGGCAACTATCCTTAGTGTGACCTTCCACTTCACAATCTGTACACCAAATTCCTAAGTGTGTTTCATGGGCTAAATTTTTTGATAGCTTCTCTAACTACTTTTCCATAGCTGTAATATGTTCCTCTAAGAATGGAATAATGCCAGTGTCAATGCTCCCAACTACATCAGCATGCAAAGTTGCTTCCAGTTCTTCGTGTGGATTAGTGTATGTCTTATGTGACAATGCTCTTCTAAATGGTGTAATCAATCCTCCAACAAACCATTATTCATGCTGTTTGGCATGAATATAATAAGATAGCTTAGATAGAAGTTTCTTAAAACAGGCATCATACTCACATACACTCTCAGTAGTGCCTTGATTGATATCCTTGAGCACACTTATACTCTTCTTCTCAAACTTAGGGATATGGAACTCTTTCAAGAAAGCATCCTTCAACGCTACATAATCCATGCAAGTTTTATTAGGGTCAAACTTCCTATACCAACTATGTGCACATCCCTGTAATGTAGTAGAAAATTGACTTGCCTTTCTCTCAGAAGTCATGATCCCTTTAGCGTGCCACAAGATCTCACACATGTGCACATGCTCAATAGCATCCTCTATACATCTATACTCTAGGAGATGAAGAGACATCTTCATATATATATTTTGTGGTTGTTGTAGACCTTGACCTCCTAATCCAGTAACCACCAGATCCACCGTAACTAGAACCACCTATGCCTCCCGGTCCTCCACCTGTAGCTGGAATACTACCCTGCAGATATACTACCCTATGCTCGAGAGTAGTACTATATCGAACCCCTACATTCTATGAGGTAGTTCCACTTCCAGAGAGGTGAATCCGACATTCGTGCACTTACATTCTAGGAAGATAATGCACCTGAAAATGTTCCTCCAAATAACATTGAATCCATCTATTCGTCATTGATGTACTTTTGCCATGACTTACTCCCTGGTCTCATACTTCCCAAGTTATCTTATTGGTTACTTGTCGTACTAGATACTGGTAAACCAAGTGTAAGAGTTAGGTAACCAAGTGGATTAAGATGTGCACCCACGACCTAGGTAGTCTTTATTGGTGCACTTTTGTGTGAAGCCAAGGGGGGATCTCTATCATGATTTCCAAAATGGGGGAGTTCTTGATGCTCTGGCTCCACATCTTTTATGTGAGTTGTAAATCCTTCATGATCCATCTCTCTCCTCAATGCCATACTTTCTGCAATGGATAGATGCTTCTCTATCTCCCTCTCATGTGCCTCATTATACTTAAGCCACCTTTCCTATCTCCACCTCTCTACCGATAGGTTTGACATCTTTCACCAAACCTATTGTTTCCCACACGTGTGGTGAAGTTTAGTTAGCCATCGGTTTACCCTCCAGGTTCAAAGTTACCATCAAGATCTTGATCACCAGTGGAGTACCTTGTGAATAAGCTCCTCTTGGATACCATAAAACTGAAATTTAGCTACCTCCAGGAAAGAGTGCATTGGAATTGCATATTCCAAAATATAACTATTTAAAACATCATGAAACCATGTATCCATAGCGCGATTCTAGATCATATCAACATCATAAAGGGCCTAAAATTCTTCCTATTTCTAGACAAGTGTGTGATACCTCCAATTCCACTGAGATTCATAAGCAGTAAGCCACTCATATAGTTATACTAGAAAGATAGTGAAAAAATATATGATATAGGTTGTCATATAGATTCTATTCTACCCAAGTGCATGTATTAAACTTAGATCCACTACCGAAGCACCATGCATATTCTTTCTCCCAATCATGTATCCACTCCTCAATACTTGCTAGAGTTAATCGATATGTCTTCATCGCGAACCATCCTGAAAACAATCAAAAAGAGGTTCTTGACAATAGAACCAATGATGCATTTCTAGAATTTATTAGATAACACCCTAGTCAAGTTTGGCACATCACTCATCCTAGAATGAGCACTCACCGAAATGTGAAAAGGTACCGGGTCCCTCTTTAAGGTTCTTTATAGAAGGATGTTAACGTGATGAAGGAAGAAATATATAGAT
This sequence comes from Taxus wallichiana var. yunnanensis, assembly GCA_018340775.1. Lineage (NCBI taxonomy): Eukaryota > Viridiplantae > Streptophyta > Pinopsida > Cupressales > Taxaceae > Taxus > Taxus wallichiana. The sequence goes on along the minus strand of CM031243.1, from coordinate 295,601,579 downwards.
CCATAACTAATCCACCATTTTACAATGCATGCTACATTCAGATCTATGAAAGAACAAGCTTAAACAATAATCATGATTGATTTAATAACATGTACTACTCAATTACACATAGGAATGACACTTAGTTTCAGCCAATGTCATCCATCTATTAATAAAAACAGAAACTCCTTATAGTAATGTCAATCTATACCAATGCACGCATGGATCTGATACAGTAATTCAATCATATGTGTATATCTCTATACCTCCATACATCCATCTCTCTTTGTATATATCCTACTATGTGCTTCATATCATATATATAGGGTAGGGACTTGCCCTTCACCGCTTATCTATTCCGAGAAATAAATGCATGCTATTAATAGCCACGCTCTGTCTATAGGCATAACCACACATGCAAGTGTGCTATCTCGTAGAATTCTTATAGTTAATCAAGTGGCAATTCTATTCTTAGCTCATCTCCATGCAAAATGCTTTGATCCGATCCTCTAAAGATAGATAATGTGTGGTGCGCACGTCTTTGCATCATTGGTGTGTTTCACATGCCATCTTCTAAAAATAGGTTATCATGCTCAAAATTGGCTAAGTCCTTAATGTTGAACTTTCCCTCCACACATGGATCATTCCTGTCCCTCCACATCCTTGATCTTGGTCTTCTCTCCCACGTAGAATTCTTGTGTGATCTCTAACAAGTATTCTCTGATCAACAACAACCGAGCACTATACTACATCTCAAATCTGCATGTATTTCTTTGTGCATGTGTATCCATGCCATAGGTTTCCTTTTTAATGTTGTATGATGATAGAAGGATAGATCTAGATTATACCGATTATGTAAAATGTGTATAATGGAATAGAATGAACTCCCCTCCTATGTTGTGTATGCAGACCAATGCAACCCTTGTCCCTTATATGAATGTGCTATATGTATGCCTTGTAATGCTCTTATGCCTTTGTGCAAGCTTAGGTGGTGATAGATAATTTTTATAGTGCTTGGCCCTTGATTTAGAAGAAGTAACTAAGTATATATATGATTCCCTTATTTTAATTTTGTAATTGAAAACTTAAATGCCACCCTAAAGTGTTAAAGGTGGTCAAGAAGCAAAAATGACCCAAAAGATTACAAAGAAGAACGAGAAGGACAGGGGGTACCCATAAGGGACAAGAGTTCCTAGGGTACTTATTTCCTAATTAGGAATTAGTGTTCGACGCCATAAAAGATACATTAGTCAAGTGCTAACAGAGCTATAAGATGTATAAGACTAGTAAAGTGTAAGAGATAAAACAATCAAAATGTCAAAGGGATTTTTCAACCACTAGTTTTATTGCTTAGGAATCATGTATACATAGTATACTTTAAGACCTAGAAATGTACCCAAATGCATAGATTTTGTGTCAACATACACGAGATAGAAAAACACTATCAAAGCTCCTAAACCTCTACTTCTCACAAAAATGCATAACCAGATTTTATTATAACATTCTTTCTCACAACTCTATATACACTTTCAATAAGAAATCCAACTAAACAATTTTAAAGAATTATAACATCCATTTATAAAAATATGTATGTAATTTTAATATTCAATCCACTTAACTAGCTTTAAATGCACACTTTTCTATAAAACCTATCACCCAAATCTTTAAATAAATGATTTGTATTATCGTGCTTTGAAAAAATACTAAAAAAGCATTCCTAAAAGTAAAGTATTGACACAACTTATAAAATATTTCTATGTATAAAACATAATATGTATACCTAGCAAAACAAAATACACATACTAAGATGCATACCTAGTAAAATAAAATACACATACTGGATGCATACCCCACAAACAAAATCCACATACTCGGATGTATACCCAGTAAATGGAGAATAAATATAACATGTAACAAAATTACAATAATACCTGAATTCCATTAGCCAAATAAAATTATTGAGTTTTATAATATGAGGAATACGCTGATGCTTGTGCTAATCTCCTTCTTTCTCAACTCAACTTCTTTTCCTCCAAAATGTCCTCAAAAATCAAAATAATAATACTAATATTGAAGCATTTATTTTTGCAATGGATTCACACTATATCCATATTCAAAATCATATTCATGGCCACAAAAGAGTTACAATAGAGAATAATTTCCATTATCTCCATAACACCAAAAATAGCAGAGCAAAACAAAAAATTGAAAATGAAAAAATGAGAGAGACAGAAAGGATGTGACCATATTTAGGTTGGCTTATCGGGAGGCTAACCACTCTTAAGGAGTCATGTATGTAATAAATTCCCATAAAATCTAAGCCTATCCTTACCACTTTAACTTGCCACATATTCTTGTTAATTTATCTCCCAATTAACCCACAATGGTTTGCATCCATGCTCACATGCCCACCGTTAACATCATTATTACACGTGAAAATGCCAAGTGAGTTTTCAATGTATACTAATCACTTAATATACAATGAAGGCTCAATAAAACACATTAACACACACACACACACACACACTTTTTTCATAGTCAATTCCAAATGATCTAATAAGTGATCAATAACCTTACTTTCATTATTCAAAATGTGATCAAAATATTTTGATAGAAATGTCGATGTGATCTAAGACTCCCGATTGTTCACTTGGTTTAAATCAACTAACTCTGTATTGGACATCTATATGGTCATCAAATTTGGGGATCAAAAAGGGTGAGATGTTACATAATTCCCCCCTAAAATATTCATTGTACCAATACATATTAATGCATTTAAGAAGGATAAACATTTAACCAATACAAGCGATAATTTCCAAAAACTTTTTGATTGTAGTTTTAATTTTTTTCCAAAAATGTTTTCACTTCCCGAATTTCTTCAAGGTTATAATAGTTTGGATAAGGATAGTAATTCAGAATTGAATAAATATTAATGAATTAGATGGTCATTAATGTATTCAAACCAAAATCAAATAGCAGTAATAAAAGTACTTTTCTCTTTTTAATCTAGATCAAACAAAAAAGGAAAATAAGTTAGCATGTCATCCATATTTTTCCAACTTTTAATTTTTTCATAGTACTAAACCCATTAGACCTTGCATTATGAAATCTCACAATTTCTAAGTTGTAACTTGCATGTTTCCAAAATTCTTATAGGTTCAATTGTGATGATCCCAGGATCCTGCACCTACAATGAATCCCAATTTATTATATGAGTTAATTCAACAACATACTTTTTCAGCAAGGATACATGGAAGACATCGTGCATTTTGGATAATGCAGGAGGTAGAGCTAGCCTATAGGCTATAAGACCTATAACTTATAAAATTTCAAATGGTCCCACAAATCTACTCTTTTTAAAATTATTATAGCTCTTTTATCTCTGTTTGATTCTTCCTTTAACCACTCACGATAAGTTTCATTTGTCCCTCCATTTCAGTTAGCATTTCAGGTCCTACAACTTCCCTATCTTCAATGCTATCCCAACTGATAGGTGTTCTACACCTTCTTCCATAAAAGGCTTCAAAAGGATCCATTTTTAGTGATGAGTGATATGTATTATTATATGCAAACTCAACTAGAGGAAGATATTATTCCCACTTGTATTGTTGATCCATGCAATACATCCTTAACATATCCTCCAAGACTTGATTTACCCTTTCAGTTTGACCATAAATTCCCAGGTGGTAAGCCGAATTGAAATTCATTTTTTCCTAAGGCCACATTAAGCATATGCCAAAATTTGGAAGTCATTCTAGGATCTCTATCTGATATGACTAGCTCGTATTCCATGCAATCTAAATATTTCTTGAACAAATATTTTTTCTAGTACCGATGAATCATCTTTCAGATTCCCAAGTATAAAATGTGCCACTTTTGTGAGATTATCCACCATAACCAAAATTACATCATGTTTATTTTTAGACATGGGCAATCCTTGGACAAATTCCATGCTAATTACTTACCACTTATACTTATGTACATTATGCAAGTACAAAAATCATGTTGGATGTAAATGTTTTTCCTTAACCCTTTGACATTCTAAGAAATGAGCTACATAATTTTTCATTCCATTCCAAAATTATTGTATTTTTTTATGTCATCTAGTAGTTTTGTTACTCTAGATGACCTGAATAAGGTGCATTGTGAAATTCTTTAAGAAATTTAGTTCTTAATTCATTTCCCAAAGGCACATATACTCTATTGAAATAACACATAATTCCATCATGTTCAAATTTAAAACCATCATACCTCTTGTCATTAAGATTATTTTCTAGTGTTTTTTTAACTTGTTGATAGTAAGAATTTATTTGAATGTTTTCTCTAACTTTATATTTGAACCAAGTTCTTAAAGTAAAAATAATAGAAATATGTTTCGTATGACTTAAGGCATTTTTTACTTGGTTTTATCTTCCCTTAATATAAATTATATCAAAATCATATTGTGATAACATTTCTAACCACTTGGGGTTGACTTACATTTAAATTTGGTTTTGAAAATATGTATTTCAATCCCAAATGGTTTGTATTTAACTCAAATGGTATTCCCAAAAATAGTGTCTCCAAACTTGCAATGAATGGACAATGGAAACGAGCTCTAAGTCATGGGGAGCATAGTTCTGTTCATGCATTTTTAGTTTTCTACTCTCAAAATCCACTACATGTTCATTTTTAAGAACTCCTCCCAATCCTTCTTCGGAAGCATCAATTACTACTGTAAAATTTCCATATGGATCCGTAACCTTTAATATTGGAGATGAAGTTAAATTTTCCTTAATAAGTTGAAGGCTTTTTCACACTTATCATCCCAACTAAATTTATTATTTTTCCTTTGCAAGGTAGTGATTGGACCTGTCACTCTAGAGAAGTCCTTAACAAACTTCCTATAATAACCAGCCAATCCCAAGAAGCTTTTAACTTCATGCACATATTTAGGAGCTGGTCACTCCATAATAGCCATTATTTTAGATGGGTCAGCCAAAATTCCTTATTTAATAATTATGTGACCCAAATATTGTACTTATTTTTGATAAAAAGTACATTTGGACCACTTTCCATACAGTTTATGCTTCCTTAAAATCTACAAAACTATTCTTAAATGTTTATCATGTTCCTCTATATATTTTGAATATATAAGTATATCATCAAGGAATACTAACACAAACTGATCTAAGTATTCCCGAAACACATTGTTCATTAAATTCATAAAGGTTGTAGGTGCATTAGTGAGTCCGAAAGGTAAAACAATGAACTCATAATTCCCGTAACGTGTTCTAAAAGTTGTTTTATGGATGTCTTCATCTTTAATTCTCAACTGATGGTAACCAAATCATAGATTGATATTTTAATAGACTGAATCACCCTTCATTTGATCAAAAAGATCATCAATTATAAATAAGGAGTATTTATTTTTAAATGTTACGTTATTTAACATTTGGAATCAATGCACATGACCTTATAGAAACATTATTATTTCCAAATATTACTAGTACCCCCAAGGTGATACACTTTGAGGATCAATCCTTTGGATAAAAACTTATGAAGTTGAGCTTTCACCTCTACCAAATCATTGGTAGTCATTTTGTATGGTGCTTTTGAATGATGTTTGGTTCCCTATTTAAGGTCTATGATGAAATCAAATCCCCGTTTAGGTGGTAAACTAGGTATTTCTTTAGGAAAAAAATCTCTGAATTCATTTAAAAGAGGAAAATCATCTATTTTTGGTTCATTTTTTTTTACTAGAATCTGTTATATTTACTTCATATTGCACACAACATTTACTCCTAGCCTTTTTCAACTACATGGAATATATTTGTCTTACTACAAAATCTCTATTTATACCTTGTATTATTGATGTTTTTTGTTGATCATTTAGTCATACTAATTGTTTACTTAGGAAATCTAAGGATGTTTGGTGCTGATACGTCCATTTTATGCGTATGAAAACAACATAAGACCCTAAAGGAGCTATAAAAAGGTTAAGTTCTGTAGTAAACTCATAAAGTTAGAAGGTTGCTTCAAATAGGCATTGAGTGAATCTATGGAAAACATTTATTCCATATTGAACAATCCACAAATTTTCCATGTATCCAATCTTTATATAAAAATTAGAAGCTAACTTTGAAGAAACAAAACATTCATTTTCTCCAATATTAAATAAAAAAGAAAGGCCAAATAACTCATCCTTCACTTCTATGGGAGTGACGTGTTTCTTTACCTCATAATTTACTACAAGTAGCATGCATCCTCTACTGAAATGGTTCTTTGATCTTAGATTTATTTTCCACTTCTTATTATTCCCTTGGTTATTATGGGGACAATTATTAGCATAGTGATCACCTCGACATTTAAAACATCCCCCAATAGGCCCCTTCCTCTCAAATCTATTTTGAAAACATGAACTATTATGTCCTTTTCTATTACTCCTAGCAGATTTATCTACAATATTTTTTTTTTTCAGTTTTCCCTTTTACCAAATATATTTATTATGTCTTTTTGGAAAAGGAAGGTGAGGAGTTATTACTTATTGGTTTACGTTTTTCCTTTCTTGAAGAGAAGATCCTGCACAATGTTTTTTCTTGTTTTATATATTTTTCAAAAATTACCTCCATAGTGAATGGTCTATGCACATCTAATTTACCTCCTATGTTAGGATTCGAGCCCAAAATGAACTTAAGAATTTGGAACTTCACATAAGAATTTGGAACTTCACATATTTTTAATATTGGGGAACATATTTTAGAATTATAGTGAAACGTTCCCAATATTCAGTTAATGATAGTTTTCCTTGAATTAAAATTTGGAATTTCGTAATTTTTTAAAAATATATCGGGGTAGCCAACATTGACAAAAATATCCTTTGAATTGTTCCCAAGTTATAGTTGATGTCTCAATTCCTAGTTCCATTTTACGATTGTCCCACTAAGTGGAAGCTTTGCAAGAGAGTTAAAAAGAAGCCCACAAAAACTTAGTTTCCTCAAAGAAGTATCTAATCAAAAATATTTTTCCATCTCACTCAGCCAATTTTATGATCCATCCCCTATGTAAATCCCATCAAAATTTGGTGGACTCGATTCTTTTTATATATATTTTCTAGTTCAACATCATTTGAGATTTATTATTATTCGATGCTTTTCATTATCCTTATTCCTAGGATGTTATTCTTCATGTTCCTCCTCACAATGTTCATTCTCACCCTAACTTGCTACTCTACAATCCGGTTGTGGGTATCTTGGAGAACTAAGAGGTTCATGTCCTAATTTTCATTAGCTAAACCCTTAAGATTTGCTAAGATGGTTGAAACATCATTGTTCATTCTCCTAATTACCATTATATCATGTTGAAACAGGAATAAATTAATATTAGCATAATGAACCCATTAATTCTAAGATTTGGAACCTACAACTCTAATACCAAAATGTAACACCTTAATTATTTCCCCAAAATCTGAATATTTTTATAAAAATAATAATCTTCATGTTCAATCACAAGTATGAAATAGATTTAACTAAGAACAAACTAGTTAAAAAAATTAAACAACTAGTTATTAGTTAAGTATGATCCATATGATAAATCTTCCATGAGTAAACCATGTGTAAATCGAGAAGGCTTATTATTTTATCCTTTCAATCCATTCTACATGAGTAATCATACAATCTTTAGTATGTTCAGGTTTACCTTTTTCAAGGTTGAGACAATTATGTTTTCCATCCTTAAATGTCTACCACAAAAGTTAATTTCTTATATTTGTATCCTAGTATGTGACATATATAATATAAGGATACAATGAATAGACAATGCAATCAACTATTTGTATTACTTTTTCCAAAGTTTCTGGCCATGCATAAATAGCTTATCCCGAGACCACACATAAGCCTTAAGGATATAATTGTAACATTCCCATTTTAAGACTTTAGAAAAAGAGATTTTTTTGCATAATGTTCTCTCTGTTCTAAATTAACATAATTTATAACACGCATTCCAAATCCAATCTATCCATGTAAGTAAAACCATATGAAATCGTAAATGACTCAGTGAAACACCGATCTCTCATGTTAACTTTATAATGTGTATACTACATATACTTGGTTCTTTTACCCTTTTAGGGGTATCAAGTGTTCTGTTTAAGAGGCCTATCTGAATATTTGTTACCGATATTCATCTGAAATCCTACTTCTTAAACTAGGTGACATAGGACAATGCAACCAGTAGCTTGCGATACTTTGGCCAAAGATTTTAAACATACTGTTCATGTTTATATTCCTAGATGACATACTCATCAAATAGAATAATTCCTTCACCATACTTGATCTGTTATCTAGAATGGTCTTCACTGACTTTTGTTAGTCCACTCATTCAAAGTTTAACCCTAGCCAAGGTTAGCAACATGGCCTAGTGTGGAGGACTGCTTATGGTGACTAAGGGTACATAGACATACTCAATCGAATTATGTCAATTAGGTGTGTCTATTTATCCTAATTCAATATGAGTTGACCCCAACACTAGATCATGCCCCTATCTCTACCTAGGGAAGAACTATGATCAAGTTAGAATTTATGTTAGTCTAGTTGAACAAACTCTGAAGGGTGTTGAGACATGTCAACTGCAACATAGTATCCTCATAAAGACCCTTTTCATCACGAAGGTACTATGCTGCAATTGGCGTGTGTCAACATCCAACTGAGTTTTCCTCATCTGGACAAACATACCTTAGAAAGAAGGTTATATCTTATTAATTTCCTTGCTATAAATTAATTACAACAACCCTACTGAACAACTAGGTTCCTTAACCATTAGGGTTCCAAGTTAAAATTTCCATAGAGATAGGTATGCAGATAAATCTGCTTCCTATCCAATTCACATGTTATGTTTTAATACTATTAACATTCTAAATTATGTTTTACATAACAGGCCCAACACTCATGAAAGTGTTGTTTATTTACTTACTTACTATAACCCTAGCTTTTATAAGTTCTGAGCAAGTCCTTTTTATATTATACTTCATAGAAATGAAGTCTATTTCCTTTTTTTTCCGACATTCCTATTTTGGTTAAGGAAGTCTACAAGAGAAATCACACCTTCAACTATCTACTGGGTACAATCAGGATTCATTTCCAAAAGGTCTTAAGTCAAGACTATGATTCATTTCATGGGAGTTGTCTTTCCTTTCCCTTATTGAGGGTTAATGTCCATTTTTAATCCCATTGTACATTATAACTTATAATAAAAGTTTAATTCTCATACAATCATTTGATTTGAATATAGTCCTAATGATATGATTGGATATCTTGTGTAAGATTGTCAACTTTATAAGTTACATCTTCACTAGAGAAGGTAATCTAACTAACACCTCAGATCTCTATTTATTCTATTCCAAACCATAAAAGTATGTTACTACCTGTAAAATAGAGTAATACTTATCATTTCCATTCACTATGTCCAAAAAGGAATTACATCAAGTTCAAAAAAATTTCACACATCTTTTATTCAACAAGGAGGAATTATACATTTATAAGTCCAAACACTTCAGACATTACTAATATCAAACAACAATATTAAATCAATTTCTAATACAACTTTCTTTTCCATCAAGTACATTTTAGTAATGAACCATATTTCATCATAATAAAGATTTAGTCTCTTTGATAAAAAAATGTAACTTTCTAAATATCTTTCTCCTTTCATCATTTACGAAGTCCATTTGTAAAATTTCTAGCATGGGTCAATTCATTGAATTGAGCATGATAAGCACTAAATCATTAAAATGATGTGCTTTTAGCTAACTGTTTCATAAAAAGAACTTTGTTGTTATGAAACAGTCCTGAAGCAATTCAGAAAGACTCAACCAAAAAGAAGATACAAAATCTAATAAAATATAGAGAAAGAGATATAATTCACATCAAAGGAAAGTTAGTTCATGAGATATAACAACTTCAACCTTCCATCCTATTTTCTTTTTATCAAAAGAATTTAAATAGTTAGTTCAGATAAGTAACATTTCATTAGAATCTCACTACTACTTTTATACATTTCTTTTCATATTTCCTATCTCAGTTAAACCTGTTTAACAGAAGAAGGTAACTATCCTATCTATCTTTTAGGCATAACTCAACAGTAGATCATTTACAAACATTACCTTCCATCTCAATATTTCATTAACCTAAATTCATCCTAAAATATGAGATGCCAACAATTAAACTTAAAGATCATAAGAATTAAGTTAGGATAGTCCAAATCATCATAATATTTATAGTGTCTCTGATTAGAGTATCCTAACACTCAAACTCAGATCTAGGAACCAACTCAAGTTAAAATTCAAGCAAGCTAAATCAGACCTTATCAAAGGGTAAGATTATTTTAACAAGTAAATAAGTTAACACTCAATCCCAAAAAGATACACCATTGCTATCGTTATGTCAAGCAAGTAGAATGGTAAGGTTCATAATTCATATCCAACTCCATAAACCATCTAAATATTATCATACCATACACAATAATCTATACTAATATTTTCAACTTCAGTCATACTGCTCTAAGAACATTCCACATTCGTTCTATCAAATAGTCAAGGAGTTGCTTAAACGTAATAGTCTAGAGAAGGGACATCAACCTTAAAATATTTCAAAATATTAATTAACTAATGACTTAAACCAAACCAAACAAAGAGGATTACCTAGGGTTTGATTTCTAAGTGTTGATGGAGATCCTTGTGGATGAACCGTCAATTTTAAAGAAGTTGGATCTTCTTGGTGATGTGAGATAAGGTTAGAGAAAACTTTAAAAAGAGTAAAACTAACTAAGGTGATGCTCCGAGATAGATCCTAAAGAAAAGGAGAGACATCTAGTGAGTTCCCAAAATAGTTTGAAGAGCGTTATAACATGATCCACCTATTTAGAAACACCTTAGATTAATTAGAGCTGAGGAGATGGAACACATGACAGATGTAAATAAAAGATAAGTTAAAACCCAAGGGATTATAACACGATGGATCACATAAATTATATAGAACTAATTAATGAAGAGAAATACCTAGAATACAAAAAACAAAGTGCATAGAACTAGGACTTTAATTTATATGGAAAATAATACATAAGGCCGAAATGGCACATATTACAAATTTATTTTAAATGAGTCTCACTAAGGCTTGGCTAATACAAAAATGAACCTTCAAATGCTCTTATAATTCCTTGTTCCTCATGTCCTCCAAAATCTCCCCTTTTTTCTTTCCTCGAATCAAACACCCCTTTATAGCTATTTGTGGCTCTCTTCCGATGTTTGGAACTAGGGTTTCTGTTAGAAAAGTATTTAATGATCCTTCCCTTCTGGGTCAATATCTCAACTACTTGTTGAGATATTTTCAATTTTCTTTAATTCACCCAACTATCACCCCTGGAGTTGGATGATAATCCTTTCCTGACATGTGGAGAACGGACGCTCACTTGAGAGTCTTTTCTGAAATCAGATTCCTCAACCTACGCCTGAGAGACACATGGCAGATGTGTGCTATTTTGGGGAGGATTCCTCATTTTTTCTAGGAGGAGTGCTCGGGTGACACGTGGAGCGTGCATCATGTTTCTAATATGATTTTTACTTTTCAACTATCGAGGAAGGGTTCTAGGCCCAAGACATGTGGATGATGTGACGCTAGGTTGAAATCCTCCCTTGCATTCTTTATGCCCATCTTGCACCAACAAGACACGTGGACACTTTCACATCCAATTCCATACTTAGCCAATTTTGAGTTGAGTGATCAGAAAAATAAGGGCCAAGGTGACAAAAAATGGTGATCAAAGAGGTCACTAAAAGAAACTTTATAGTTATGGCAGACTCACCTAGGACTCGTGCAAGTCATGGAAGAAACCAATGATCCTCTCTTCAAAAATCAAAAATCAAAATGTGTCCCAATAAATGCCACTTAGAGCCATTGTAAGGCAGCATGATATCCAATCCATTCCTCCTCATTGGGTATGTCCTCCTTTGCAAGGCTTAGAAGGCACGATCTAGCTCGATTATCTCCTTATGCGAGGAATTTTGGAGATTCCGCACTACTACATGCAAGTGGAACTCTAGAATTGGATGATAGGGTTTAAAATGGCTTCCACCTCGGCCACACTAGAACTCTCCTTTAAAGACTGAAAGATAGTCTTATCTTGACATTTGGCAACCAAGAGTTGTTGAATTTGGTCCTTTGTGAGGACTATAGAGTCATCGGGAAAGGGAGAAGGGAATCCTAACTGAACTAGTTTGTTGATGTTCTACTTCCTATCTTTGATTCCCTGGTGGAGCTATCAAGAGATTATGGCATTTGATGGAAGCCTTATTGCAACTCAAATCATTGATTTTAGCAGAAATCAGCCACCTGTCTATAATCCCTTCCCCTTCAAGGGAAGATTCTAAAGCATTATAAAGCTTCTAAATCAAGAAGTTTGATTCGGGGACCTTGGTGGACACTGCACATTGGTGATGGTGGAGGCTGCGGTTACTACACTAGAGCAAAATTCATGTGCATCAGATATGAATTTGAGTGTGGGGACTAGATCCATTTCCTTAGTGGAAATTCTATCACAATAGGAAGCATATAGTTCATGTACCAATGTTATAATCCCCTCTTATGGGATTGTTATCCCAATTTTTTGGTCAAATCCTTGACCATGTCCTCCGATGATTTCAGATTTTTTCTAGGGCTGTCTCTTTGGCTTCAATGGCACACGTACTTGGACTGATCTATAACTACTCCACTTTCTTTAAAATTGAGCCCCTATTAGAGGATCCCTTTCTCCTATGAGAATTAAATTAGCCGATGAGGCAGATGACTTGGAGATGGTGAGCTGAGACTCCGCAAGGGTTCTAACCTAAGTCTGAGAAGCCGTAAGGGCTTCTTGTGAAGGAACTCCCCTTAACTCCTTATGAAGTTTTTTTATTTCTTTTCTCTTGCCCTTGAGCTCAGCTTGATGGCTAGCCATAGTGGCCTCTTCTCTGTGAAGGTTTGATTGTGCCTTCTTCAGCTGATTGTTGAGTTTCAAATAGTCTATCGTGACTATAACTTGCGGTCTCATTCATTAATTCAACTTTTCTTTGGGGTCGAAACTCTGAGAGGTCTACCACAAATGATGCGAAACATAGTAGTCATAGGTTGCATTTGTTCCATAGGTTTGGATACATGAGAATGAGTCATGTAATAGTTAAGGAGCTCTTGATGGTCATATAATGACCGCATCTACTTCATCACTCTTGTAGACATTTCTTCTTCTTCTTCTTTCCCTCCTATTGTCTCGGGTTTTTGGTAGCTTTGACTTGACTTAGAAATTGGAAGAAGAAGACAGGACAACCCCACCCATGAAAAGGAACCCAGGTGGTAGGCCATAGGAATGGTTGCTTGTGGTTGAGGCACTAAAGTCACTATGGTGGAGGAGGGCCTACCACCACATGGGGGAAAACATTGGGATGGCGAAGGAAGGCCAAAAGGGGATGGGGATCTTGGTGGAGGAAGGGATTGAGTTGGGGTGACTGATAAGGGAACACCATGAAAGGGGAAGATGGTGGTGGAGGAGGGGATTGAAATGGGGCCCCTAGTGGGGGAGGAGGTGGAGGAGAAATAGGAACCACCATGGACTTCAATTTCTTGCATGGGGGCTTAGTGTTGGATCCTTCTAAGTGATCTCACCTGAAGGAACACTCACATATAGAAGTTGGAGTTTGAGTTAGAAGATTTTGTTGGGGAAGAGAAGGTAGGGGATGGAGGAGTAACTACTTTTCTATGGAACCGGAGGATTTCAAAGTTCGATCTTTGGACTATTTTGAAATGACAGTGTGTAGTATCCTTTCACTTTCTATATCGATGCATGCTCCACATCCCAAAATCCTCCCACTATTCATTGTTGGGGATGGCCTCAAAATTTTGGGTGGTCCTGCCAATCTCTTGCCTATATTTCTAATAGGCCTCAATTTTCTCCATGCTCAGTCCTCTTTTTCAAGGCCACTTAGGAGTCCCTTGGTCATGGTGAGAGCGGGGTCATACTTATATTTACCTTGGTGGAATGTCTCCCAAACTGGGGTTGGAATATCTTTGAGCTCAAAAATATGTTGGGTGACTCCTCTTGGGACTCGTCCATCATTTTGAAAAATTCCCTGGCTCATGGATGTAGGAGTCGGGGACTTTGTTTTCCAATAGAGTTGTGGCCATCTTTCCCTTTGGGTCGTACCTCCAAGAGTCTTGAATTAAAGAGAAAACCCGTAAGAAGCCAACTTATTCATAAGGCTATGCTCACCCTCCTTTTTAGTATAGTGACTCCTCCTTTGCTAAAGGGGAGATCAAAAGATCCTTCTTCTTCCATCCTACATATCGAATTCAATGTCTAAGAGTACTAGCTTGGCTATCTCTAGGCCTACTACTCACTCTGTGAGGACCCTGGGAAGCATGAAAGATTCCTCCTTGAAACCATGCAGGTGAATCATAGAATGCCCTCTGGTGAAAAAGTAATCGTAGGGGTGTAAGGGGTTGGCCAGGATAGATTACACCGATTCATTCATCCTATTGTTGATCCCCTCTGGATCAATTTTGAGAAAAAGGGGCTCCACAAAAGAATTGAAGAATTCATATACATCTAACAAATGGACAATATATGGGTCCATGGATATTGGAATGACCTTTTACGGGTCCACTTCCATATCCCATATATTCAGAGTCATAAATTGACTAAAATATTTGGCATTTGATAAAGGATGAGATGAAAGAGATAGGATGAATACCTGAATGTTGAGGTCACCGAGAATTGGGCAAGTTTCACGCACATAGATCTTGCGATGGCTTTGGTGAAATCAAAATGGTATGTCTGCTCTTTCATGATAGACCTCATTCAAAACAAGGCTGTCATCTACCAATCTTCCACACCTTTTAGGAATCTTGTCTGAAAATGAATGCTAGCATGGAATAGGCATCTTGAGAATCTTGAAGAAATTTCAATGGAATAGGAAACCTTGGGGTCCCAGAGCCACCTGCATTTGATTGTTTCAGCTCCCTATTAAGGAAAGGGATTTATTTTGGCATTGTCGCCTAGATAGTTTAGAGCTTGGCCATATCATAGAAGATGGTTGTTGGGTCATGAGTTAGGCCAACATGTCTCGATGGCCTGCAAGTGTGATCACTATTGTTAAATTTCTTCCCTGGATACTATGGGCTCTAGCATTGAAATGGTCTACGTGCACATCCGTATGAGTTCTGGGAAAGGGGTGAACTAAGGGCACCATGTATTGAGTGAGTGTCATGCTCTAGATTCTAGAGCTGAAAACTTTAGATTCTCCCAGTTTGAGAAACCTGGAAAGGTTTCCTCCTCAAAGCCTTAGGCTTCTTGTTGAGGGCTGGATCAAAGACATTTGTCATGGTCAAAGATCACATTAGGTCGTTGAACCGAGACCCTCCATACGGGAACTTCAATCTTATTTTTGGAGGGATGAGGGGAAATTTGTTTTCTTGCATAATATTTTATCGATGGTGCAGAACTAGAGGCCGCCATGGTGTTACTTTGAGTGCTGGGAAAGGGAAAATTTCTTTAACTCTGATGCTCGGTAACTGATTTAGAGGCTCTAGCATTTGGAATGAACCTCATTACCCACTCCCTTATCTTAAATAGTCATTCCTCCTTTAAGATTAATGGCTCACATGTAAATTGGGTCACCTCCCATAACATCCCCTTTCTCATTAATGAATTCGAGTGCCACACTTTGAGTCTTTCGAGGGATCTTCATGTCACTTCAAAATATTTTTCTCTTGATTGCCAAGGAAGTCACTAGATCATTAATTTTGGGATAAAATAGGGAAGTACACTCCCTCCAAAAATTCAAAAAGGGGCAAGGGGCCTTAACAAAGGACATGTGTCCAGGACACTTAAAAAGGGACAAAAAAAAAAGCAAATAATAGAAAGCAAACTATACATATAATACAACTTTTTTGTAAAGGGGCTTATACGAAAGGCTTTAAGTGAATTCCATTCACTATAATTGCTAAAGAGTCACCTTCCATTGTTTTGAGCTCAAATGCATTATTATGTTTCTTGCATGCACTGATTTTGAAGGGTCTCATCCATAGTGGGTCAAAATTTCTATGTTTCCTAGGTTTAGAAGCTCATGCATCCCATTTCAGGACCATAGTTCTAACTGGAAGTTTGGTTCCAACATCTTTCAATCGAACCAAGTCTTGATCATTGGTGAAACTAATCATGGCCTCATGAGTAGACTCTCACTTTTCTTGGAGCTCTATTAGCTCGGTGAGCCTCACTTGCATTGCCCCATTTTCATCCACCTCAACTTGTTTTAATATTTGTAATGTGAGGGATCTCTAGGGAAATTGGCATCATGACACTTTTCCCATAGACTATCTCATAAGGTGAAGCCTTTCAAGATCTACTTCAAGGTGATCGGTCAACCCATAAGGTGGTCTTGATATGCTCATGCCATAACTTCTTATGCTCATGCCCCATTCACTTTATGAGTCTAATTAAGTTCTTATTGGTAGATTCTACCAAACCATTTCCCTGTGGATAATAATTGGAAGATGTCTTTAGGTAGATCTCATGTTTCACCAAAAATTCAGATACTTTGGCTCCCACAAAGGCCTTAGCATTATCCGATATGATATTTGGGGGGGGGGATGAAGCATGTAGTTATATCTTGTAAGAGGCCTAGAATCACATTTTCCATGGCCTCTTTAAGGGGGACCACTTCTACCCATCGGGTGAAGTATTTATTGTTGTGAGGATCCATTTGTGGCTGGCGCTAGAAGTTGGATTAACCATTCTGATGAAGTCCAGACCCCATTGGAAAAGGTTTCTTCTACTAATATGGGGTTGAGGGGAAGTGTTGCCTTTCTTCGGGGGCTAGCATAAACCTAGCATACCTTGCACTTGTTTTCCTCTACCTGACTGTTAGTGAACAAACTTGGCCAAAAATATCATGCTTGTAGGATTTTTATGGCTATAGTCTGGGCTGAAAAGTGACCTCCAGAACTTTCATGATGTAATTCATGCAAAGACTCTTGTAGCTTCCCCACTCTCCAGGCATCTGAGTAGGATTCCATTAAAATTCCTCTTAAACAGGAAGCCATCAATAATGATAAAATTACTCCCTTGTTGCCTATAATATCTCCTTTTTTTCAAGGGGAGATGGTTGGGATACTTCCTAGTTTGCATAAAGTGAACCTTTTCTGAGACCTAGCCTTCAGAGTCACCTTCTAAAGGTACATTATCTCTTCACACCCATCATCACTCGGGGAATAGATTCCTGCGTTAGATATTGACACAAGCCCCTGCCTCTCATGAGTTTCATGGGTTTTACTTCTATATCATACTCAAGGATCTTGGTGATCTAGTTAGCTCTTTTCTCAATTATCTCACCTTCCATTATATACTCTTTGATGTTGGAGTGAGCCACCATGACCCATATTTTGTTGTGAGTGATGAGGTGCCTAAATTTCTTCAGACCCTTGACTATAGCATAAGCCTGTCTTTCCATGAAATTGTACCTTGTTTCATAGTCATGGAGGGTTTTTGAAAAGAAGGTGATCGGATGTTCCTCTCCTTGTGATTCTCCTTTTTGGGTTAGTATAGATGTTATGCTATGCTCACCCCCATATATGTACATAATGAAGTCTTTTGAAAGGTCGGGTTGCACAACATCGGTGGATGTAATAGCCTCTTTTACCAACCTAAAGGACTAGCAGCCCTCATCGGTCCATTTGAAGCCAAGATCCTTCCTTAGCATGAGAGTGATCGGTGGATCCTCCCACAAAGTCCGAGATAAATTTGTTGACAAAGTTAATTTTTCCTAAGAAGGATTGAATGAACTTCCTATTAACTAGAAAGGAAGTTCAGGATGGCCTTGATTCTTTCGGGGTCGATAGAGATTCCTTCCTTTGACACAATATGTCCTAGGATTTTTCCCTGGGGCACTCCAAAAACACATTTCTTGGGTTTAGAGAGATTCCAAATTCTTGGCATTTTTTGAATACAACCTCTAAAGCATCGAAATGCCCCTCATTGTTTTGGTGAACATTGTGAGGTCATCGAGGTATATGAGGATCACTTTGTTTATTAATGCCCCAAACATAGAATCCATGGCCCTTTGAAAGGTATCCCCAACATTGGTGAGCCCAAAAGGCATTTTTGTGTAGGTGAAAGTTCCCCATTTAGTTGTGAAGGTGGTCTTATGTTGATCCTTTCTACATGAGCCATATTTGATTATAGCTTGAAAAACCATCCAATAGGAAAACATCTTAGAGCCTGTGACTATTTGTAATATTTGTTCCATTGAGGGTAAAGGGTAGTGATCCTTTCAAGGAGGCCCTATTTAGATCTCTGAAATCTACATAGAGCCGAATTTTTTCCATTCCTCTTTCTTATGGGGACTAGATTGGAGACCCACATCATGTGTTTGATAGGGAAGATTATACGAGCCTCTAGTAGCTTCCTCAATTCTTCAGCCATGAGGGATTCTATCTTTGGGTTCATGGGCCTTTGCTTTTGATGCACCAACTTAGTCCCTTCCTCAAGGTGATGGTGTGTTGAATAATGTCTTTTTCATAGCCATGTAGATTGTCATACATCCAAGCCATCACCTTATCATACTTATGGCATAAGGCTATAAAAGTCTCTCTCTCTCTTTGAGCCACTAATTTTCTAACCTTTAATATTCTTTCTTTAGTTATTTCTAGTTTGACATAGTCCTCTTTTATTACGTAAAACTTTATTTGGTGGAACTAGCATCATTTGAGTCAAAAATATTCTCAAGGGTAATTAACCCTTTTAGAAGCTTATTCATTTTAAGTTGGATTATCTGATCCCCATATGCTTCCTTGATTTTGGGCTGGAGTTGATTTGCAAATTGATCAGACTATTGGAGGAAGTGAATGATCTATCGTCATTGTCAAATACCTACCAATGGTCAAAAAGTTTTAGGGATAGAGGGATGGATGATCAACCTTATGGTGTTTTCATTTGTCACCAAATCCCAAACTAGGTCGAACTGAGATCCTATCAAGGCCATTCTATCGGCCTCTACATTTTGATCATGGGGAATTACCTAATATCAAAAGCTTCAAAATCATCTATGAGATCCCATACCCAGTGTTGGTAGGATCTCATCCTAGGATTCTTTGTGGTGGTAGTATTTCTCACTTGCATTACCACCAATTTGAATCACAAACACTCTAGCTTCCGATGCCTTCCTTTTGGGCTATGGACAAGCCATGCACCAAGGCCTCATATTCTGCCTCATTACTGGTATAGGAGAATTGGAAATGAAATGAAAAGAGTATCTTTCTTCCATTAGGGATACAAGACATACTGCTCCTGATCCATTCTTACTTTTGGCTCCATCAAAATGTAGGGTCCATATTTGTGAATCCCAGGTGGATTCCCCTTCTTTTATCATGTCCTTTTGCTACTTGGGGATCATGGAATCCTCATCAAAAATGACATAAGTGCCCAAACTAGTGGAATCAAAGTTCCTAAAAGGATCTCAGGGGGAAGGTTAGATAGATGATCACCACTTTGGGTTCCCCATCTTCCATGTATAATTCTTCCTCCCTAGTGATCATAGCATGAGAAGCTTCAAAACCGAAGCCACTTGGTCCGTTATATGTTCCTTGGAGAGGGGTTCCAACATGACCTTCATCTTGGATCCATATTTGGTTCAAGAATCAAATGGGACCAATCAAGAGACATATAGCCTCTAATTTTAGTTGTGAAATCACAAGAGAGGAAAGGAAAAGGCCAAAGACTAGTGGAATGTCTATTACCATGATATCTTTCAAACATATTATATTTGGGTAGGAATAGAGCTGTAATGGGAGCCCCTTGATAACTCCAATGGTTTGGACTAACTTCCCATCTAGTTGCATGAATCCTTTCTTCAAGGGTTCATATTCAATCCCAAGGCATCTACAATCACCTTGGGCATGATGGTAGTGCTTGCACCAAAATCTATCATGGAATTATGTAACAATTTTTACCTATGATAAGAGTCAAAAAGAAGGGGTTGGGCCTTGGTTTACTCGACCTCTCCCTTTTGATTCAATAGTACTACTTCTATAGAGATTTAGGAAAAATTTTTTCCCATCCCTTCTCCTTGGCGAGGTGGTTGGATCATCATTTGGTTTGAGCACTTCTTGGAGAAACTCCTTTTCTCTGGGATGCTTAGAAGATCCCACAAGGAAGCATTAGCTAGGGATTTCTTAAGTTGTTGGACTACATTGATTGGTCTAGTGGAAAAATTTAGAAGATGATGGGAATTTCACCCCTTCTCCGTGAGATTGGTGGGAGTCTTGACTCTTGATAGTTCCTTTTGAAACATCCTTCATGGTGATTGGTGGTGACATGTTTATCATGATTGATGATTCTCTGTGCGTCTTTCCAGTTCAAATTTGGAATCGGAGCATCTGCCTCTATATGATTATTTTCTTAAAATGAGTGTTATAGTTAAACTGAATAGGATTTGAAATGGATGCTTCATTTGTAAATATGGACTCCTCTCCTTCTATCCAAGAGAATAGAGCATGCTCTCTGGTGTAATCTCTACTTCTTGTTCTAGGGACATCCCCTACATCTGTGTTGTGAAAGTAGCATTTTGAGCTCCCATCGGATGGTGAGGTCTAAACGTCTATATCATAGCCTTCTCTTGATTGTTGTTTGAGCCACCTTCTGTTGCAAATTCCCTTGGGGGAAATCCCTTGGCATATGAGGATTATTGCAAGGGAAGCACCATGTGTTAGGGTCTTCAGCCAGATGGTTTTGTTGGGTACCATTTCTCTTCCACTACTAGGTGGAATAGTCCTGGAGTGGTGTTGGTACAAGAACTAATTGGTTTGATGGTTGTGTAGGTGGTAGTCTCTAGGTATTTTGGTATTGAGAGGAATAGGTGGGTCTGCTACCTTGATAATTTTGATAATTTTGTCTTGGATAGGAAGCCTAGTTTCTTTTGAGATTTACTATCTCGTTAGAAAATTTTTTTAAGAATATTTTTCATTTCCTCTATTTTGGGAGATGAGGATGAGGATGCAGTAGTAGGAGTGGGAGCTGAATAAGTAGGTGGGTAACTATATAAGGATGCAGGGGTCTGAGCTGGTGTTTGTGAAAGGGGGCTATTTCAAGGTATACTAGTAAGGGGGCCTATAGGAGGAAGTTTCCCAACATCTATTAGGTTGTTCTCAGCTTGGACAACAATGTTATAGGCTTGTGATAAGGAATCCCCTCCTAATGATTGAATCATTACCAAAAATATCTGAATTTAGAGCTTTCAAATAAAAACAATAGCCATACCTGTGGGTGGCCTCTTAGGGTCGAATCCTTTGCCAAGTTTTATGGAACTGGTGTTAAAATATGTCATTAACTCTTGTGGGACCCTTTTTGATGTTAATCATTATTTACAAGAGTGATGACCTATCTCCTTTTTTTGAACCTTTCCACCAACACTTCTCCTAATTGGTCCTAGGTGGTGATAGTATTAGGAGTTAAGGATCGGTACCAATCCAAGGCTTTTCCTTTGAAGGAAGTAGCTAGTAATCACAAAGTGACATCTTTCTCTCTTATATAATGTACCACACATATCTCTACCATGTCTTGGAGGTGTTCCTCATAGAGTTTTGAAGTCCTCCCCACTAAATTTGGGTAGTTCCTTTAGTGCGTTAGCTGGGATAGGATTCCACACCACCGGGGTGTGGGAAGAATGAGTGGGCTTCCTTGATCCCATGAGACAAATTTCCTTGGAGGTTTGGGGTTGAAGATGAGCCATTAAAATGGGTCTCAAATTTCTAGTTGACTATGTGAAGGGCCTACCTAGTGGAGGTGTTGAGAGAGTTTGATTTAGGGGAGATGGAGGATCTCTGGATCTATGACCTCTTCTGTTGTGTGGTGGAGATAGCTATAAATAGTCAAACACACCTTCCTCCCTTTCTCTTTCCCTCATTCACATTCATCTTGTAAGATTTAAGTGGACCACTTGAATACTACTAGGATCAGTAGATCTCTGAACTTCTAATCAGGAAATTGTGGGTTTGAGTCCCACCAGGTGTGCAAGAAAAACTGTTGATGATGATCCTTGCGGATGAACCATCAGAGTCATAGGAAACCTTAGGTTAGTGGGACATGCACCCTAAGGTGACCTCTATATTTTAAATAAGTTGGCTCTTCTCTACAATAATGTGAGATAAGGTTAGGAGAAAACTTTAAAAAGAGCTACGAAAACTAACTAAGGTGATGCACCGAGATAGATCCTAAAGAAATGGAGAGATTCTAGTGAGTTGCCCAAAATATTTTGAAGAGCATTAAAGCATGATCCACCTATTTTTAAAACACCTTAGATTAATTAGAGCAAGGAGATGGAACACATGATAGACATAAGATAAAAGATAAGTTAAAACCCAAGGGCTTATAACACGATGGATTGCATAAATTATCTAGAACTACTTAACCGAAGAGAAAGACTAGAATATGAAAGCCAAAGTGCACAAAACCAAGAATTTAATTTATATGGAAAATAATACATAAGGCCGAAATGGCACATATTACAAATTCCATTTTAAATGAGTCTCGCTAAGGCTTGGCTAATACAAAATTGAACCTTCAAATGCTCTTATAATCCCTTGTTCCTCTCGTCCTCCAAAATTCTCCTCTTTTCTTTTTTAGAATGCCCCTTTATAGCTATTTGTGGCTCTCTTTCTGACATCTGGAACTAGGGTTTCTGTTGGTAGTATTTAATGATCCTTCCCTTTTAGGTCAAGTATCTCAACTACTTGTTGAGATATTTGCAATTTGCTTTTAATTCACCCAATTTTCACCCCTAGAGTCGGTGATAATCCTTTCCTGACACGTGGAGAATGAATTCTCTTGAGAGTCTTTTCTGAAATCGGATTCCCAACTTGTGCCTAAGAGACATGTGGTAGATGTGTGCTATTTTGGGGAGGATTCCTCCTTTTCTTTGGGAGGAGCACTTCAAGTGACATATGGAGGGTGTGTCATGTTTCTACTATAATTTTTACTTTTTAACCTAGTGGGGAAGGATTCCATGCCCGAGACAAGTGGATGATGTGACACTAGGTTGAAATCCTCCCTTGCATTCTTTATGCCTAGCTTGCACCAATAAGACATGTGGACACTTTCCACATCAATTCTATACTTAGCCAATTTTGAGTTGAGGAGGGCCGAGGTGACAAAAAAATGGTGATCAAAGAGGTCACTAAAAGAAACTTTACAATAAGAACACCTTTAGTATAGGTGAAATAAAGATATAAAAGAGCAACATCAATCCATTACCTGTCGTCATTCAAGGAGACAGGTTTAATAGCCTAATCCTCCCCAAAGATAACTTGTATTCCATTTTCCAAAGACTCGAGAGAGGAAGAAAAGGATGAACGGAAGGACGAGTCTGAGACAGACTTCCTACAACTCATTCCCGAAAGGAAAATAAGTATGCATAACCATATAACTAAGACAGGAGAAAGCGTTCCATTTCCATGGAGATACATTTGCCTTAGTTCATAAAATAACTGAAACCACGATTATTAACCGAGGGGTCTAAGAATCATGCCAAAACAAAAAATCAAAACAAGGTTGACAGAGTCAGTTAAGATGTTACGGTTAACAACAATAAACAAGTTACAATTTAACCAATGCTCAAGAGAATTTTCCCCATTTTTCATCAAGAGACACAAATTCATTGGTTACCATCATTATCCAAATAACTCCCTAATAATTTGGATAACTTACATACAAATTCCGGCCTTGGGTTATCTATTGAAGAAGTTATGTGTGCTCAAAATCATTTGGCATATTCCCTTGGTCGCAGTTTACTTATGCGTCCCGCTCTTTTCCCCTTTCACTTCTCTCTTACGCCATCCTTCCACGCACCCAAATTCTTCCAATTTAGTTTCTTTCCACCCCACACACCTAAGTCTTTGACCCTTCGTGTGCAATACCCATTACTTTGTAATATTTGTGCCTTAACCATACATTCTCTACTCACCATTTTGATTCCTTTCCCTCCACGAGTCACACGCGCTCCTCTCGCATCTTCCTCTATTTTCTCCCATGCCATTCTATTCCATATCATCTTGTGATGTGCTTAAGTGTGTAGCATGCATCCTGTCAGTGTACACCAACATGGCACCAAATCCTTGTAACAAGTGAATGGTTGACATGTGGCAGAAATAACAAAATAATTGTACATTTGGCCATCATTCCAGCGAATCAACACCCGCCATGTGTTTTACGTATGCCGAAAACTCGACATCTTCTCATGGCCACATCATCAACAATAGAGCTCGATCAGCGTGTGCCTGGACATGTTAAAATCTACTAACATCATCTACAAGTGCTAGAAATTCAAATTTTGAATCGATGGATCTAGTAGGTGAGAATTTGGAAAACGTCTCTCTGAACATTGATGAGCAGATTTGATTGCCCCAACCACCCAATTTAGCATGATCCTCTCTTCTTTACATGTAAAAAGGCATGGGGAAGTGTATCACAGATTTCTAAGAAGATTTATAGATATTGATTGATACCTGTTGGTGGTTATATTTCAAATTCATGTTTTCCCTCCTTTATCCTTATTTCCTCCATGGATTCATCTATAAATGTAAGAGCAAGGCTCATTTGTTATGTTGGATACTCTAGATCCTTACACATGTTGCTAAGGACTCCATATTTTCTGTATTTTGAGTTACAAACCTCCATGTTTGGCTCTTGCACGTGGATATCACCTCTTTGGCATTGTAACAAGTTTTGTGCATTTTGGAAATAATAGAAGCATTGTTTGTGACTATTCTCTATCCTAGCGTGTTTGCATTACTCCTTTAATTTTATTTTGCATTGTATATTGTTGTGCTACTTCATATCCCTTGCAGTTCCATATTTGGTTGTGTTCCATAAGACTGATTTGGTGAATGCGTGTCTTGTTGTGCTACTCGTGCCTAGCCTCCTCTCACATATTCCCTGTCATTCTTGCTCAGAATAGATAGTGTTCATCTCTTTTTTTAGTGCTATCACCTTTTAGTGTAGTTTACTTTATGTTATCCTTCTTTCCCTAGTCCCTTGGCATTCATAGCTTAGTTTCCCTTTTCAGCACTAGGAGTAGTAGTAGCAATAGAAATAGATAGAGGAACCAACCTTCTCTAGAGATCTATCCCAAGCTCACAAGGTACCAAAACTTGGGGATGGTTCCATTGTGGTCTCAGACACCTCAGCCTTTTGAGATCCGAGATGCGGGTGCACGTTTGAGCAACCAACAGTTTCTAGCATGCTCCAGTGGGACCAACATTGAAAGCTCAAATTTTGTATCTCTAAGTTTTGGTGTGTGGAATTAGTGTTTCAACCTTCGAAGAGGTTCTTTTCAAACACATCTAGTGACTCCCAATGTTTTACAATCTCTCTGTTTCAGCAATCCCGAGCACCTTTCATGAGAGGAGTGCAAACAAAAGAAGTTCAAGAGGCTGGAGATTCTTCCGAGTACCTCCAGCCTATCCCGAGAAATGTTCTTTCTAGATATCCCGCATGTGCATCTCTATCTCCAAAGACGTCGTGCTCATTTAAATCCCCTAGTAGAAAAATTGTGTGGCTGTAATGGCACATCAGCAGCCTCCTCCACCAAGAAGTTTTGCAAACTTTGATGGAGGAGTCCCTTAATCCTAGCCATACAACATGATATGCCTAATGGTGCACTCAAAAATATTCCTTACTTTAATCACCCTCAGAGCACATCCAGGATGTAGAAAATAATGTTTTCATTCTATCCGATCACACATAATGATGTAGCAATAAAGTTGATAGCAGCCTATTTCAAAGGAAAAGTGCTTTAGTAGTATCAAGGCTTGAGGATTAGATCTATCACCAGTTGGGATGAGCTAGGAATAGCTCTATGTAAATACTTTGAAGACAAGTTAGATCACCTATCTTTGGTGGAGCAACTAACAACAACAAGGAGAGCACCCAATGAGCAGATGATTGATTTCAACATCAAGTTTGAGGAAGAATTGGGACAAAATTCCTCTTGCGGTGATACCTATAGCCCAACATGCCTTCCGTTATTATCTAAAGGTCGAGTAGTGATATCTCAGTTATGATCTAATCTATGGGAGGTAGGACTCTACCAGTTGCTTATAACATTACAGTAAGGGCAGAAAACAATCTCATATAGGTGGGGAAATTGGATCCTAGACCGCCCATGCCTATGTTCCCAGAGATGTCACAAGCGCCCTAGCCTTCTATGGCCCCCATTCTTACTTCTGAGAAAAGCACACAACTAGTTGCCTCAACATCCTACTCTTTAGCACAACATAAGGAAGATGAAGAATTGAAGGCCCTGATCAAAAATTTGTTAAACAAGGTCATATCACTGGAAAATTAGCAAGCACAAGCGTATAGAGGTCTTTACACTCGGCACATGGCCAAGGGAACCAGCCTTGGTAGAATCAATATGGAAATAAAAGATACGTGCCCAACTAGAAGAATGATAGGTGGTAGCCTAATGTGCATCTACCTTTACAAGTTATTCCTCCTGTGCCTTCCCTCCCAAGTACCTAGTGCAAGCGAGTGCTTGTCCTTGTTGAGAACAACTTGGCACAGAGTCGAGTGGTGCTTCCTTGCAAGATGCCCGATAGTCGATCTTATTGTGCTAATGTTGCACGTGCCCAATCCTTTCTCGATTCATAGTGCTTCATCCGTGAACCTTCAACAAGTGCCCATGAAGTGAATAACCCCGAAGATCCATAAGTTATTCGGAGACTAGTATGATGTTATTTGGTGTAGAGGACTTCTGCACAATCAACTAAGCTACAAAAGATACAAATAGACCACACGCACAAGTTATAGACAACACAAGGTATAAGAAAAGAATGTTGGAGTGCAAGGCGTGTAGGTCGCAAATCCCAGCAATACGGGAAGATCTTTAGAAGAAAAAGGAATCGGGGAAAGACCTATTACAGCAAAAATAGTCCCTCCCTCACGTAATAGGTCCCGCATAAAGTTCCTTCAAGCAAAGACACGCTTATCCTTTGGTATGCCAGGATTCTACTCTAGCTAAAAATCGAGGCCTTTGTGCCCGATCATTCTATAAGGGATGTTGTTCCCTAAATGCATAAAGTAGGATGGCTTCCGTTCAACATTGTTGACTAGATGAAGAGAAAAACATAAATGTCACAATGTGGGATGCCCTGACCATTCCATCTCAGTGGGACTTGCTACATGAAGTTCTAGTGCAGCTTCGCATGCCGACTCAAACTATGCGAAGCCGTGTGCTTCTGTCAAAATCTTCCAAGACGAGGAGAAAAAATTAAGTAAGATTTCTAAGACCCCACCCTTCTATATGTCCTTGATTATAGGCAAACACCTAGTGCATAACTGCTTGATTGACTCAGGCGCTGGTACTTTTGTCATGCCTAAGAAGATAGTTGTTGTCTCGTGTCCGAAATATATCCCTTTTTCTAAAGGATTCCTAAAACTTGATGGCCCAATTGTGACCATCTTAGAGTCATCAAGGATCTTGAACTAACCCTCCATGCATGCCCTAGCCTGATAAATACTCAATATGTCTCAATTATTGACCTACCTCCTTTGTTTGCCCTATGTTTATCAAGGGAATTTATGCTAAAGTTAGCGGTTACTTGTCTCCGATTGGTCTCATATGTTTCTCAAGACAAGGTATGGTACCTGGTTCACCATACAAGCTGAGCCTATATTTTCTTATCATGTAGAGGCATATGTTCCATCCCCTCTCCAAGCCTATTATCTTATCTAAGAAGAACAAGCTTCGCTTCTCGAAGAGCGATCTTGTCCACCCTCCGTCCTAGACCTAGTACTTGATGAATGGGAAAAGAGACATCACAAGTTTGATCCCTATGTCAAAGCTGGAAGTCTATGAGACTAGGCTTGGTACTTATTGCATTCTAAAAGAAGATGCTACTCTTCTGTGCGCACTCATAGGATACAAGATTCAAACTGGTCTATGGAAGTTATACTTTGATGGATCTAGAAGTAGGAACGACGTAGGAGTAGGAGTAGTTCTCATTTCACCTAAGGATGAGAATTTATTCTTCATGCACAGAGTGCGTAGTTTGCATGTTCTAACAATTTCGTTGAATATGAAGCGTTGGTGCATGGCTTGCTTATTTCTAAAAAGAAGAAAATTAAAGCACTGCAGATCTTAGGGGACACAGAGCTGGTTATCCACCAGGTCACCAACAAATGCCAGAAAAATAATAAGCTTCTTAAAGCTTACAAACATAGAGTTTGGGATCTACTTGAGAGATTTGATGCTCTTAATCTACAGGTAGTCCCATGGAAAATGAACAAGGAAGCCGACCAAATGGCCGCACTTGGTTCACAGTTTTCTCCTACTGAGGAATTTTTCAAAGGGAACACTCAAAGACATTAAGATGGTAATCATACCATCCATTCCAAACAATAACACCAGCTGGAAAGTGTTTGATAGTGACGCTTACGATCATCTAGTTTATCCAGAATGAAGCTAAATTTTCATCAAGTATGCAAGCTGACTTGCATGATAGCTATGGTGACCAAGTAATACAGTTGAAGACAAATAAGTTGCCTAAAGGGCTGGTCACCTTAAAGCAAATGTTCAGCCCGATGATGAGTTTAAGGGTGAATAAATATATATGCGCGCGCAAGCAGAGGAGAGATTGCTCTCCTATTACTATTGTGCATAGAAAAGAGTTGTTGCTCAACAGACATGCGTGCATGAAAAAAAAATAGGCCTTCATCTCCCTTTGTCAAATATACAGTGACATTTTCTCATGGGAGTATGAAGACATCAAGGGTTTTGATCCAAGTGTTACTCAACACTCCATTAACCTTGATCCTAGCATAAAGCCCGTTAGACAGAAACAATGGCTAGTCAATCCAAGGATAGAGCCCCTCATGAGAAAGGATTTATCCAAACTCATTAAGGAAAAAATATTTTCCCTATCAAATACTCTACCTAGGTCACAAATTTGGTTCCAATATGTAAAAGTATGGTGAAATCAGACTTTGTGTTGATTTCAGAGATTTGAATAAGGCATCCCTAAAGGATCACTATCCTTTACCTTCAATGGAGTAGATTTTGTAGACTATAGCTAGTGCGTAAAAGTTCTCCATGCTAGATGGGTACTCGGGTTTCAACCAGATCCTGGTCAAGGAAGAGGATCAATTCAAAATGACATTTACAACCAAATGGGGAACATATGCATATCAAAAATGCCCTTTGGTTTGTCAAATGCAGGCACAACATTTCAGCGTGCCATGGATATTGCATTCAAAGGTTACATTAATGAGTTCATCTTGGTTTACCTAGTTTCTTCTCAAAGTAGGGCACAAATCATATGGCACACTGGAAAAGGTCTTTGAGAGATGCAGGGAATTGGGGGTTTCTCTTAATCCCAAGAAGTGTAATTTTGCAGTAGCTCATGGTAGGATTTTAGGCCATGTGGTTTCAAAAGATGGCATCATGATTAACCCTGAGCACGTTTCAACCATCTTAGCCCTTTCCTTGTTGGCGCATAAAAAGGCCTTACAGTCCTTCCTTGGAAAGATTAACTTTGTTAGGTGTTTTATTCCTAACTTTGCAGGACTGGTTCAGCCCATCACCCTTATGCTCAAGAAGGACATAGCCTTCAAATGGACAGAAGAAGGAAGAGAAATCTTCGATAAGATCAAGAAAGAAATTGCTTATGCACCAACACTCCTCAATCCAGATTACTCAAAGGATTTCATCCTTTATGCCTATGGTGCTGATGCAAGCATTGCTGCTATCCTGACATAAGAAAATGAACAAGGATTGGAATAGCCAGTGGCATTCTTTAGCCTGACATCAAGGATTATGAATTGAAGTATAGTCACATGGAAAAGTAGGTATTTTCCATCATGCACATGCTCAAGAAATTCAAGAGCATGCTCACCACAAATCATATAAAAGTGTTAGTCTCTCACTCATATTTCAGAGACTTCATCATGGGAGTAGAAATCAGTGAGAAGAGAGCACGATGGGTGACCAAAATTATGGAATATGATGTGGCTATTAAGGCCATAAATTTGGTATGAGGCAGCGCACTCTGCAGCAGATTACTAAGGATGCGTATAATGAACCTAAGGCTTCATTTTTCGGATGAAGACCTCCCGTGTGTAGAACATGAACAAAACATAGACCCTAATGCGCGTGATTGGATGAAGGACATGATATCATTCTTTTTCGAGGGTTCCTACCCTTCTAGTTTGAACAAAGAAAAGAGAAGACATCTGAGGTTGCAATCTATCCCTTATGTCTTGATTAATGGAATTCTCTTTAAAAGAAATCTAGATGGCGTACTGTTGAGATGTATCAATGACGTGCAAACCAAAAAAGTGTTAGTAGAATTTCATGATGGATTCTCGGTGGAAACTTCTCTGCCAAAACTACAACAATGAAAATTATAATGGTAGGTATCATTTGGGCTACCCTGTTTGCAGATGCATATAGGTGGGTCACAAAATGCAAGGAATGTGCTTTATTTATAGGAAAGAAAAGACTAACATTGCTTCTCCTCCGACCAATCCAAGTGGATTAGCCTTTTGCACAATGGGGTCTATACTTCATAGGCATGATCAATCTACCTTCAAGCGTTGGACATTAATGGGTGCCGACCTACAAATTACTTTACCAGATGGACAGAGGCCGTCATGCTCAAGGAATCAACTGAGGAAGTCATCCTTGACTTCCTCAAGGTTTATTCATAAGGTTTGGTGTTCTCAAACCATTATCTCTCGATAATGCGAAGGCCTTCCTAGGTTCTAAAATCACTGATTGGGCTCTAAGTTTGGGCATTTAGCTGAAAACTTCTTCCAACTATTAACCTTAGGGAAATGGTCTAGCAGAGTCAACAAACAAGAACTTGATCAAAATCATGAAGCGCATAATGAATATTAGCCAAAGATAGTGGCATACAAAGGTCATGTGCACGCTCTGGGAAGATAGAATCACAGTCAAAAAGGAAATAGGAACTTCACCTTACAAGCTTGTCTATGGTAAGGAGGCTACCCTTCCTTTGACACTAGAGCTAAATTCATTAGCGCTTGCCCAATAGCTAGAATTTGAGGGTGTGGATCAGAGAGAAATCAGGATGGCAGAGCTGGTTCATCTTGAAGAACTCAGAAAATCTGCCATGATCAAGCTAGAACAACATCAACAGGAAACAAAGAAATGGTTTGATAGAAAGGCTAGGCCTCAAGCTTTCCAAGTTGGAGACCTGGTTCTAAAATGGGATGCTAACAGAGCTAAACCAGGGTTTCATTCAAATTTTGATGCACTTTGGAGTGGCCCATACATCATCAAGTCTTGCAAAGAAGCTAACTCTTTTGAGTTAACTTATCCAAATGGAAGCATGCTGCAAATCCCAATAAAGGATATCTATATAAAACCCTTCCATTAAGTTTGCTGCATCATATTGTATATATTAAAGTAGTTTCAATTCCTTCAAGTGTGATTTACACAAATTTTATTTTTGTACATAGTTATTTCCTTTCACGTGCTTCATGTACGCACTCTTTTTTTGTTTCAATGTGCGAGATCTTGTCTCGGTAGTTGTGAGATTCGGGGCAAGGTGTAGAAATGATACTCAAGGTGATAGCAAAGGCATTTTCATGTAGACTCCATGCCCAATGGATGCTTCAAGCTTCTGGTCTCTTTCATCTAGTAGGCAGATGGCCCCAAAATTCACCAAAACTATTATCCAAATAACTCCCTAGTAATTTGGATAGCTTGCATATACATTCTAGCCCTAGGTTATCTATTGACGAAGTTGTGCATGCTCAGAATCATTTGGCACATTCCCTTGGTCACAGTTTACCTACGTGCCCCTCTATTTTCCCCTTCCACTTCTCTCTCACGCCATCCTTCCACATGCCCACCTTCTTCCAATTCAGTTTCTTTCCACCCCGTGTGCCTAATTCTTTAACCCTTCGTGTGCCACACCCATTACTTTGTAATAGTTACACCTTAACCATACGTTCTCTACTCACTAGTTTGATTCCTCTCCTCCATGCATCACGTGCACTCCCTCCGTGCCTTCCTCTGTTTTCTCCCGTGCCCTTCTATTCTAGATCATATTGTGACGCGCTTAAGTGTGCAACACGTATCCTGTCAGCACACGCCAACATGGCGCTGAATCCTTACAAAAAGTGAATGGTTGACACGTGGTATAAATGACAAAATAGTTGTACATTTGGCCATCATTCTAGAAAATCAACACTTGCCACATATTTTGCATACGATGACAACTCTAACATCTTCTGACGGCCATATCATCAACAACAGAGCTTAGATCGGTGCATGCCTGGACTTGTCAGAAAGCTGTTGACATCAGCTATAGTGCCAGAAATTCAAATTTCAAATCTTGGTGGATCTGGTAGGTGAGAATTTGGAAAACATCTCTCTGAACATTGATGAGCAAATCTAATTGCTCCAACCACCCGATTTAGCATGATCCTCTCTCCTTTGCACACAAAATAGGCATGGGGAAGTGTATCATAGATTTCTAAGTAGATTTATAGACATTGAATGCTTCTGTTGGTGGTTGTATTTCAAATTCGGGTTTTCCCTCCTTTATCCTTCTTTCCTCCATGGATTCATCTATAAATGTAAGATCAAGGCTCATTTGTTATGTTGGATACTCTAGATCCTTATGCGTGTTGCTAAGGACTCTATATTTTTGTATTTTGAGTTACAGACCTCCATTTTTGGCTCTTGCACTTGGATATCGACCTCTTTGGCATTGTAACAAGTTTTGTGCATTTTGGAAATAATAGAAGCATTTTTGTGACTATTGTCTGCCCTAGCATGTTTTCATTACTCCTTGTCTTTTCTTTTGCATTGTGTATTGTTGTGCTACTTCATATCCCTTATAGTTCCATATTTGGTTGTGTTCCATAAGACTGATTTGGTGAATGCGTGTCTTATTGTGCTACTCATGCCTAGCCTCCTCTCACATATTCCCTGTCACTCTTGCTCAGAATAGATAGTGTTCATCCCTCTTTTCTGGTGCTATCACCTTTTAGTGTAGTTTACTTTATGTTATCCTTCTTTCCCTGGTCCCTTGGAATTTATAGCTTAGTTTCCCTTTTTCAAAACTAGGAGTAGCAGTAGTAGTAGAAATAGATAGAGGAACCAACCTTCTTCAGAGATCCATCCCAAGCTCACAAGGTCCCAAAACTTGGGGATGGTTCCATTGTGGTCTTAGACACCTCGGCCCTTTCGAGATCCGAGACGTGGGTGCACGTTTGATCAACCAACACCTACTAACCCGAGAAGAACATAGACAGTAATTCCTATCCTCTTGCTTGCTTCATAAATCAAGCTTCCATAGAACAATAATTTCTTTCAAGGGGATAACACTAGATATCTTGTTTAGATCTTCAGTAAATAACCAAAATAATTTGTGCAAGTCTTAACAGATGCTCCATCAATTTCTAAGAAAATCCATAATAAACTTATCCTTACTAAATAGCCACAGGGGTCAGAAAATTTGAAACAGGAAGAATTACTCACAATAAAGAATCAAAAATCACAGACAACAATAAGAATTCATACAAGTTCTCTAATTTTGAGCCTTTCATCAGTACCCAGAAGAATATGTTTAAGCTAGAGTCACAAAATTTTATCTTCCCAAAAGAATCATGTAAGATCAAACAATAGTCAAGATATTCAAAAAAATTTATCAACTGAAGTTTTCCAACATAGATGAAACAAGATCATTTCTAACAAAATACTTAGTTTTAAGTAATTGAGTTACCTACAAGGTTTGAACAGTTCAACTAAGATCACCTATAGTTTCTTGGCTTTGATCTCAAGTCCATGTAGAAATATTAAAGTACAACCCAACTATCCACATAAGAAAACTGAAACCTAGATTATACTTTCCATCATTCAAACCAAGGTCTATACTTTCTATTTATAAAACAAAATATGCATACCAAGGTCTATACCCAAGTAAAAAATACACATGCTCAAATGCATACCCAACAAAACAAAATATGCATACTCAAATGCATACCCCGCAAAACAAAATACACATACTCGGATGCATACTTAGTAAATGGAGAATAAATCTAACACGTAAAAGAATTACAAAAATACCTAGAATGTCATTATCCAAATAAAATGATTGAGATTTAGAATATGAGGAAGAATATCATGCCTTTAATAATCCCCTTTTTCTAAACTCAGCTTCTTTTCTTCCAAAATCTCCTCCAAAAATCAAAATAAAAAAACAAATATTCGGTCATTCAATTTTTCAATGGATTCAAACTCTATACATATTCACAATCATATTCATGGCCACAAAACAAGCACAATGGAGAAGAAATTCCATTATCTCCATAACCCCAAAAATAGCAGAGCAAAACAAAACATTGCAAATGACCAAATGAGAGAGAGAAGGAAAGGATGCAACCACATTTAGGTTGGATTCTTGGGAAACTAACCATTCTTGAGGAGTCAGGTCTACAATAAATGCCCATAAACCCTAAACCCCTCCTTACCACTTTAGCATGCCACGTATTCTTGTTAACTTATCTCCCAATTACCCAACATGGTTCGCATACACGCCCAAACATTGATTAAATATAAATGTCCCCATCTTAATATGCTACAATTAAAAAACATTAATATATATACCACCCAAGTTACATTCAACATAGGTCCAATAAAACATTTTATATGCCATCCGCTTATATTATTGGTTAAATATGATGATTTTCCTTTTATAACTAAAAACCATGTATATATCCATGCTCGCATGCCACATTTAACATCATTATTACATGTCAAAAATTCCAAGTGAGTCTTCAATGCATACTACTCACTTAATATACAATGAAGACCCAAAAAATGTGTGTGTGTGTGTGTGTGTGTGTGTGTGTGTGTGTGTGTGTGTGTGTGTGTGTGTGGTGTGTGTGTGTGTGTGTGTGTGTGTGTGTGTGTGTTTGTGTGAGATAGTTTGAATGCCAAACGATCTAATAAGTGGTCGATAACCTTACATTCATTATTTAAAATATGATAAACATTATTTTCACATAATTGTCGGTGTGAGCTAACTCTCGGTTGTTAACTTTGTTTAAACCAAATGACAATCTATTGGTAGTCTATATGGTCATCAAATTTGGGACTCGAAAAGGGTGGGATGTTACATGTTTAGTACACACACAGTCATGGAAGATGATGTCGTAGTGCATATTTTGGCGTCGTCTCTCAAAGGTAAGGCTTTTATTGGTATAGAAGTTTATCTATCATTTCAATCCAAAGTTAGGAGGAGATCAAAATTGCCCTCTTTCAACAATTTTATGATAAGGAAGATAACATTTCTATCCTTGAGCAGTTAACCACCATCAAGTGAGCTCCATGTAAACTTATTGAAGATTTCAACTTCAGGTTCCAAAAACACGAGAATTAATTCCAATCCTTATAAGACCAACTCTTGAATGTGTGTTTATTTATATTTTTAGAGCTGTGAATTTTGATATAGTAGTAATGATTCAATATATGGGTGCTACCAAACTACCCAATGCTTATGCAATAGCCATTAGGAATGAAAATTGTTTGATCCAAATAGGAAAATTAGCCCCTAGATTTCCAATTCCCATTTTCCTTGAATTTCGCAAAATCTTCGAACCCATCATTGCTCCTATTCCTTGACCATGTACTTCATCATCAATGCCCACTTCTAGTTCCTCTACATGAAGCAATAATAAATTAAAATCCTTAATGTCTAACTAAAAAATTTGACAAATGAGATTGTGTCCCTTAAGTGATAACAAGCTCAAATCCCTACAAGTCATTCTAACCCTCCCTGGGATTATCCACAATAAGGCTCCCAATACCCAAACTAGATATTTGGACATAATTATCTACAAAGGAGAGCACCAAATCCAAACCTATAACCTATGCAAACTCTTTTCTTCAGCAAAGTCATTATTCCAGTCCAAAACAATATGGCCCAAGGTTTTGAGTAGTGTTATCCTGTGATCAACCTCAAAATTAGTATGTGTATGAAGTTGGGATGAATTCATAACGGGAGAAGGCTCTTATGGTGCAGACTTCATTCTACTAATAATATCAAGCTATGAATCCATCAGAATTTAGTGTAGAAGAAACACAAGAAGCCTCCTTAGAACCTAACTTCATGCTTTTTGGACTTGAATATTTTTGCACAATTAACCAAGCCATGGGAAATTTAACAGATACAACCCCATGTGATATAAAACATGAGGTATACAAAGAGATAAATAGATCTAATGTCTCCTCCTTATTTCACCAAATCCACACAATAGTCTTGACCAACTCAAAGACTTGGATGAAAATTTAGGCTCATCAAGAAATCTGAGGGGTTCAAGAAATACATGGACCTCAAAAAATACATGTTCTCTATAAAAAAGTGGAATCCAAATCGATCCAAGTAGTAAATAATTTCCACGGGATAGGAAAACCCACAATTCAGAAAGATTCGTGGAACAAAGTAAACCCTCCATCCAAATAACTTCTATGGATAGAACAAACAAGAAAAGAAAATGCCACTCCCTCATTGCAAATGTCCCAGGTATCCCCCTCAACATTGTCAAGTAAATGAAAAGAAAAAAATTTAATTTCATAATGTGGGATGCCTTATCTATCCCATCTCAAAGGGATCTTTTGCATGAATCCTTGAAGATGATTCTACCTCTCAAACCCATCATGCACAAAATATACTCCACGGTCAACATCTGTCATCCCAAATATGAACAAGTGCAATTTTCAAATATCCTCATTTCTATGTGTATTTGATTTTGGAAAGCATGTACATAATTTCATGATAGATTCTAGTGCCATACCTTAGTGATGCCAAAGAAAATTGCACATATCTTGGGAATTGATTACATCCAACCTCAAAAGGGTTTTTACAGGTTAATGGATCAACAATGGAAGTTTTGGGTGAGATAACAAATATGGATTTAATTCTTCATGATTGTTTAAGTATGACTGTAAAAAGATATCTTCATGATTGAATTGCCATTTTTCTCCCTCTTCTTCTCTAGATATTTCATATCCAAAGTGGGTGGATATATTTCTTCATATTGGTCCCATATTCTATTAAGAACAAGGTATGTGAATAGGTTTATAATCAAAGTTGAGACCATATCAACTTATCATGTCAAAGTTCATGATCCTTGCCCCATCAATGCCAACTGTATGGTGCAAGGAAAATTTAATAGTGATCGTGAACCCTCTGAGATAGTGCATTCATCACATTTAGTTTCTAATCTCATGCTTGGTTAATGGGATAAATAACATTATGATCTTGATCCCTATGAAAATTTAGTTGAAGTAATTTTAGGTACCTATTGTATCTATGAATAAGTATTCACCACCCCCACACTACTTAAGGAAGATAATAACACTTCTAGAAAGTGGAAAATGTATTATAATGGGTTAAGGATTAGAAATGGAGTGGGGATGGGTGTAGTTCTTGTATCCCTAACAGAAAATAAACTATTCTTTACACATTAGGTTATAATTTACATGCTCAAACAATGTGGTCAAATATAAAGCACTAGTTCATGGTCCGATCACTACAAAAAGTGACAAATCAAGGCCTTGCAGATGTTTGGGGACACCAAAATAGTCCTCTAGTACATTAGAGGGAAGTGTGCATACAATAATTTTTAGTCAAGTGCTGAAATATTTTGATCTCAAGTATAATCATTGAGAGAAATAGGTCTTCACCATCTTACATACTCAAGAAATTCAAGCCCATGCTAGGTGTCGGTTGCATAAAATTCCTATTCTCACATCTGAATGTGATATGCTTCATCATGGGCATAGAAATTAGTGAGAAGAGGGTCATATGGGTAATAAAAATCACAGAGTTTGATGTGACCATCAAGGCCATGAATTTGGTGAGAGGAAGAGTTATTTGAGATAATATTGTCTTAGATGCAAATGCTAATAAAGAAGTCTCTTTCTTCAAAGAAGAAGAGAAATGAAAATAAATAAATGAGATAATATTATCTTATATGCAAATGCTAATAAAGAAGTCTCTTCTTCAAGGAAGAAGAGAAATGAAAATAAATAGACGAGTAACAAAACATTGAGTTTTGACATAAAACAAGGTTTTTGTGAGATGAAGGAGATTGAATTATCCATTGTGATTGGATCAATGATATGGAAATATTATTAGCAACTAGAATCTACCCTTTTAATCTAAGAAAATTAAAGAGAAATCACTTAATATTGTAGTATGTTCCTTATGTGTTAATTGACGGGCTTCCTTTTAGGAAGAATCTTGATGGTGTCCTACTAAGGTGTATTGAAGGAGAAAAATTATATAAGGTCATGACGGAATTCCTCAAAAAAATTTCAGGTGGACACTTCTCATCTTGGGCCTTGACAATGGAAATTATCAAAACAAGATACTTTTGCCGCACACTATTCACATATGCATATCATTGGGTCAGAAAATGTAAAGAATATGTGTTCTTCCCTAGTAAAAGGAACATGAAGGCCCTTCCCCTTCATGCTATTCAGATGGATGAACCCTTTTCTCAATGGGGACTTGATTTCATAGGAATGATCAATCCTATATCAAGTGTGGGTCAAAGGTGGCTCTTGAGAGAAAAAAACTACTTTACCAGGTGGACAAAGGCCATACCACTCAAGGAGGTAATTGAATCAGTAATACTTGATTTTCTAGAAGATATTGTAACAAGGTTTAGGGTTCTATGAACCATAATTTTGGGTAATGAAAAATCTTTATTAGGATTTAGGATCCCTTATTGTGATCTCGGACATGGATTTTATTTGAATACTTCCTCTAACTACTACCCACAAGGTAATGGATTGGCAGAATCCACTAACAAGAACCTGATCATGATCATAAAAAGGAATATGGATATCAATAAAAGGAAGTGGCTTATTAAACTAAATAATGATCGTGGGCTGATAGAATTATTCTAAAAATAACAATTGACAGATTCTCTATTCATCCTTGTTTCTAGAAGGGAATCCAAGATCTGATTATACCTTAAATTTCCTTCATTGGAGTTAACTTAACAGTTGGAATTAGAAGGTACAAATCAAAGAGAGATTAGAATGGTAGGACTGATTGAGCTTGAAGAACTAAGACAATCTGCCATAACCAAGTTAGAAAAGCACCATTTTTCAACCAAATAGTGTTTTGACAAGAAATTTAAGCCATATGATTTCAAGGTAGGTGATCTTGTCCTGAAGTGGGATATAGATAAAGATAAACCAGGGAAGCACCCCAAGTTTTATGAAATTTGGAGTGGGCCATACATCATCACTTCTTGCAATGAGGCCAACTCTTTCAAGTTGTCTAATATTGATGGATAAGCATTTAAAATCATAGTCAATAGGATTTATATTAAACATTTCCATTAGGTCTTTATGTTCCATCTTGTAAATACTTATGCATTTTGTGGTTTTTGTGGATGTCCCATCCTTTACAATGTGTTGATCACTAATTGATTGTATTTTCTTGAATCCTTGTGGTGGTCATATTTATTTTTAATAAGTGTGTATGCACTCTTTCCATGTATTAATTGAAACATGTATGATCTCCCTTTAACACATATTTTTTTATAATCCCATTGCATTCGGATGCAAACCAAGTCATTCCCTCAACTCTATGGTGTAAATTATGAAGTTTTGTAACAATTTTATGGCCATTCATCAAATATCCAATGATAAGCCCAAGATAGAGTCTCAAAGAAGTTTCAAGTAGGTGTTAAGTATATGTTCTCATGAAAATTCAAGGATCTATTTCAATTTCAATGGACTAAACTCAATGTTATACTCAACTCGTGCCCAATGGATTGCTCAAGGGTATTGGTCATCATCATCTAGTAGGAAGATTCCCCCTAGAGGTCACCAATATTTTTCTAAAATTACTCCTTAGTAAATCTTGAACAACTTATTCAAATTGACACTTAGGTGGATTTTGTTCAAGAAAGTCATGGAGCACCAGAAGTTAGTGTTCTATGGAAAAAATTACGTGTTATTATGTGGTTTATCCTAGCCCACAAAACTAAGGAAAAAAGGATACCGTGGAAGTAAGTCATCATAAACTTGATCATTCTCGCAGGTTTCTAACCTACGAATGGAAAGAATGAAAGGATACGGCAAACATGAAGTGTCATCGTGCCTTGAGGTTGGAAGATAAATGGAAAATGACTAAGTAATAAAAGATGTGAACACTTCATAATATTATGAAGATTATCCTAAGTAAAGTGTTCCATAGATTTTGATTTGTGGAACGAAGAAGGAAGAACGAAGGAACAACCTTTATAACTTTCAAGACCCGTAGGGGATATGAGGTAAAAAGTTTTGGAAGAGCTACATAACATTATAATTTGTAAAATTCTCCATCCATAGAGGTAAAATAAATTTGTAGAATAGAATTAAACATTATAATTCTATGGAAGGTGTATAATCCTATTGGTGAAATAATTTTTGTATGGAAAATTATGGGTTTCCACCAATGCTCACAAGGCTACACCCCTCCTTCTTATGTATAGGAAGGCTCCCATTAATCAACGTAAACTAGTATAATCCTATCTATTGATGTGAGGTAGATGTATGGATGAAAATTAACATGTAACATTCAACCGCACAACCCCGAGGTTGTGCCAAGGGTGATGTTGAATGTGTGTGGCTAACTAGAGGAGGATCGGTGACTAAGATCCGGTAGTGTGATATCTTGGTAGCTGAGTTGGAAAAGGGAGATTTAGAGGCTATGAACGGGTAGCATAAATTCCTTATGGTTTGTTTTCCTAAGTTGGATCTAAGTGTTTATCTAGTTTGAAGTGTCTAAATTAACTAAGATGAAACTAAAAATCTATTCTCTTTGTTGAAAGGAAACTAATTTAAAAAATCAGAAAACTGAAATATTATAATCAAAAACAACAATTTACTTCTATCCTAAATAATTAAAATATTTCTACACTAAAACTAAACAAGTGAGATAACTTGGTGTGGTTATTCACCTGTGATGAGTGTATTGAAACTAAACTAACTTAAAAAAAAAATAAGTTTTCTAAATGATCTATGATATGTAGACAAACTCCTACAAATATTCTCTCCTTCAGATCCATAGGGATGGGAAGAAGAGGATCTGTCACTAGGGGTTGCTATGAAAGATTCAAACCCTCTTGGAAATTAACTAATTACTTGCAAATGAAAGGAAATTGATTTCTACTCTATTTGATATGATGTAACAATGATAAATTGTAAGAATAAAGGAAATCGAGACAAAACCTCCAACCTCAAATTCATAGAATAGAGGTAAATCCAGCTATGTAGTAACTTTTTTCCTCATTTTATCCTTTCTTTCTCTATGTTTCCTATGAATCCAAGGAATTGGGAATGCAAAGGCGAAGCAGGAGAAAGCACTTGGGAAATGGCATCTTGCAGGCGGTCTTGTTGCAAATGCAGGTGGAAGAGGGATAACATAAGTGAACAGAGATTGGCTATGCAATATACAACATGATTGTAACAATAATACTATGCAAGATACGCAAAATTCTCAGGCCATTTTCTTGAATACAAGCATTGATTATATAGGAATTGGTTGGGATGTGCCTTCATGCACAAGGAAACCTTGGAGTTCCAAATCATTGGGTGAAGAGGAAGTTCAAACTAATTAAATCTATTTAAAAATAGAAGAGGGAAGGAATATCAAGCAATCAAGACTATTGACATTGGAATCATCTAAAATGGGTAAGAAACACATTTTAAAATAGAAGTTAAGTAAAGTGTTGCATGTGAATTTGACGCATGGAAGGTTCTGAAAAAAGTGCGCAAGACCACCACCTTGTGCAAGGTGGTAGTCACAAGACCGTAACCCTTTCTGGGTGACAGTCTTGGTATTAAAGGCTAAAACATGCATAGAATGAAGCGGGAAGCTAGAAGAAAGCATGGAAAAGCTAAGTAAGGATGTATAGGCTACAAATATACACTGCAAATGGGTTTAGGAACTCAAACACCTTCTAAAAGGACATGAATCATCATTGGGGACTTTTGTAACCATTTTCGACAATGTAGCATATGTAATTTTGGGTGTGTATATATTTCCCCCTTGGAGAAGCGTCTTAGCCATGAAAAGGCATAAAATGTAGAGTCCAAGTATGGTGTTCCTGAAATGGGTAGTTGGAAGCTATAACTAAAATGCCTGTGTGTCAAAATTTCATCGTCCCAACTCCCACTACTTGAAAGAGGAAGAGAAGAATCAAGTGAAAATAGATAAAATATCAAAAAATAAACACTAAATCAAAATGACAAGAATAATTACCATTTGTGTGAGGATATAGAAGTATACTGGCACCAACGCTCTAACCTCGCAAACATATGCACACAAAACGAAGTTATAACAACACATATATATCAAAATAATCTCATTTTTAAATTCATTTGCTCATATTGACTTGGTGATTTTTGAGCTACGTGCCTACGGACGATCATTTTGTTTATGAGTATGGTTGAATTGGAATGGATTTAGGAATGGTATTTTGCGTTAGGCTTGGCCCTTTTTTGTTTGAATGCTTTTGAGAAGAAATCCTAAGAAATTCATAGCTAGAGTGGTCATAAGGGGGCTCAAAGAGGTGGATAATCGAGTGCCTTTATTTATTATTCTCCATTTTGTTGGGCATTATATGATTTTTTTGTATATTTCAGGCTCATTGCGAGTGTTTTGACCACACCTAGCATGTGATGACATTGTACACAAACTCAATTTATTATGATATATCTGAGACTCTTATTTTTGGTTCCGTAATTCATTGTATCTAGGCTGGCTTCTTCTTGGCTCACCTCACATGTGTACTCTAGATGTTTAGAAATTTTGTTTTTATATGCCTTTCAGAATGTATTTAGTGGATATGAATGCTAATAGAATGATTTTTTTGTGTTTTATAATGCTGATATATGATAATGCAATCACATTGTAATGTTGAACTTTAGTTTCTCTAAGAAAATTTTAGTACTTCATATTATTTTGGTAAAACATGGAAAAAGAGTGATATGATAAGTGAATGAACTTTCCCACTCCTAACTCCATGCAACTAGTAAGATGCAAGGGCTCAACACCAAGATCCAGAAGGGGCACAAGTTATAGAAATTTGTTGAATGGTAATGATGAGATAAAGACAAGGATTTGGCAAAACCAAATTGAGACCCTATAACCTCATTCTATTCAATTTTTATTCATAGTTTAAAATGTGAATTACTTTCCATTTTATCTAGACTTAGATCCATATATGGCCACTTGGTTGACAAAATATGGTTTTGAGGTTTAAAACTCTTTTGGAAATTTGGACATCTAACTCACTTTGTTTTGATTTATGATTTCACAACATTTGAATGAACTGTTTCTAACTTTCAAATGTGTCAAAGAGACCCCCTACACCTTTCCCTATGCTACCAGGAGGAAGTAAGGGCTCATCACCATGGATACGGCATAGGCGAGTAAGGGAACTTTTCTCCTTTCCCAACCCTACATCACTAGTAAGAGATGCAGGCTCAACATTGAAGGTTGGTAAGGAAACAAATGTGTAAAATAAAAATTTTCTATGGATTTGCATTTGACTTATTTATCTAGGAAAAATTTCTAGAATGTTCTTATTTCCAAAGAGATGTATATGGGATAGATGCGACACCATGAAGCTTCTAGAACAAACTATAGGC
This sequence comes from Taxus wallichiana var. yunnanensis, assembly GCA_018340775.1. Taxonomy (NCBI): domain Eukaryota; kingdom Viridiplantae; phylum Streptophyta; class Pinopsida; order Cupressales; family Taxaceae; genus Taxus; species Taxus wallichiana. The sequence continues at coordinate 295,557,859 of CM031243.1, read as the reverse complement.
AAAGACACCTAATCTAGAAGAAACTATAAGTAGAACCAAGTATGCATGCCTTGGTATGGTTACTGTGAAATTTTTTTCTTATCGTACTTGAATTGATGAAATTATTTGGTAACAATTGATGATACCATGAAGATTTGAAGAGACATTATTTGAATGTTTCACCAATTTTTTCAGAAGTTTTAAGGAATTGATATAAGAATAAGTCCCTTGATCACAAATTTTATGAAATGATCTCGGCAAATGAAAATTCAATAAAAATGTACTAATATACATATGGAAATGCAAGTGAAAATACATGTCATGATGGCTAAGGTGAAGAAAGTTGACAAGTATCAAATTATTCACCCTAAAATTACATAGGGGAGAACCATGATCCTCAAAATTTCCATTCTCTGACAAGGGCCTACCATTACGGGTTTAAACTTACAACCTTTTCCTTAAGTCTATATTTCCAATCATTAAAATCATTTGTCTAAAAGAGGCATTTGTGAACCTCTTTGTCACATTCTTGAGACATGGTGTGTGGGTGAGCATGACTATGTTGCTCGACCTTGTTTCCTATGTAGAGCATTGTGTTTACTTGTGACCCTTGCTGAATGATGAGGCCTTTCCTATGGATATGGAAAGCTTAGTTTCAGATACACATGGGTTGAAACCAGGGTTTAGAATAGAAAAACCTCAGAGATGGTTTTTATGGGCATCATTTCAATCTCAAATTTCCCTTCTTCATTTGTTAATTCTATCATGTTTACACCTAGACCTAGGTTGTAGGAGGAAGAGATGCTAAACCAAGAAGACTACCCATCCCCTATGGTTCAAATGAGAGGAAGATCAGATCGTCACTCTCTAAGAGTTTCATAATTTCCACTATGGTTTTAGTGGACATTGTTTCCATAGATATTGATTTACCCTTATCTATTTTTTCCACCTCAAATGTTTTTGGGTCAATGACTTCAGCCTTTGACACGCCTGGGGTAATTGGGAATAACTCTTTTGATGGAGGTGGTTTGTTCAATTGATTTATAGGAAGTTCATACTCCATATGGAATCCTTTCTTCTTCTTGAGGTTTTCTAAGTGTATATCAAAGGGCTTAGGATCCCCTAGGTGATGAAGACATTCCCAGATGTAGGAATCTAATCTCCTAGAACAAGGTAGAGGGGATAATCTTCATTCAATGAATCCAGGGTCTCCCAAGGATCATGTTATAACTTGTTTCCTTGTGGATAATGTAAAACTCCATCAAGATAGTCTTTGGACCAAGTGTGACTAGAAAAATATGGTTCCAATCGAGGTCACTTTAAGACCATTGTACCCACATAATGTGTTTCTTGTAGAGGAACAATTTATATCTCCATATCCCAACTTCTGCAAGAAATATAAGGGAACCACATTTACAGCAGCCCCATCATCAATCATGTCTCATTAATGAAACTTTTATAAACCTATACTTGTAAAAATAAGGCAGGATCACCTCTTCGGGCAATTTCAGCATCAGATGGCATCTTTTCTCTATAAAAATAAACCTAGTATCCCTATCATTCTATTCAAGAGGATATATGTCAAATTCAATATGATTTATTTGAGCACTAGGAGGTTGCGTAACATGAATTAGATGACTAAGATCTATTGTATTGAGCAACACATAACGATGCACAAATGAATTCTTCAACAAATCTAGAAACGAAATGTGAGAAAAGGTCTTGTTCAAATATGATATTAAATCATATGCTCCTACTAGTTTTGAGATTGTAGGAATGTCATCTTGTGGGAAGGAAAGAGTGGTTAGAGGTTGTGAAACATACTCCATCCGAGTTATTGCATTAAATTCCGGCTCAACCTCTAGCTTGACTAACCCCAAGATTTTTGTATTATCATTTGAACTAAGGTTAGGAGAAACCCGAGAGTTGTCAGAAGTTGAGGCTTCATGGTTGTTGTTTCCTATAGGAATACCCTTGTTTATATTTTGAGGATTCACTTGGGAATCCCCAAGACATTTTGGGTTCACATTTTGAGGTGTGATAGAGTCTGGTATGACTAGGTTGCGGGTTTATTTCAGGATTTTCTAGGAACATGTCTACAAAGAGCTACCTTTGGTTTTTGGGAAGTCTTTGCAGAAACTTGTTGCAATCACGGCAAGTCCTATTGTCATGACCTCGAACCTTATGGAAACCATAGTAGAGGTTAGGGTCATAATCTCTTGGCCTTTGATAAGCGTCTTGTTGTTGTTGATTATAACCTCGGTTATAATTTTGAAATTGATTGTTATAACCATGATTCATTTCCCCTTGGCCAGAGTTTTGATACTAGTTTGGGCCTTGGGTTTGATTTTTATTTTTAGAGGGACGGTTTATGTCAACTGTGTTGAAAAAAAACACTGATTTTGGAGCCTATTTGATTTCCCGATTTTTTATTATTGTTATTTTTGTTGGTGTTTCTTGTTGTTTGTAAAACTAATGTTTTTAGCTTGATCCGTAGCACTATTTATGGTAGCACCATGATAGCGATTCACACCCTTAATTCATTGGTTATTGGCACCATTATTTTGATAATTTCTATTATTTTGATTTGGGGATACCAATTTTCCATTGGGATCATAGATATTACGCCTAGTGTCTATAGTGTCTTGGTCAATACAAAGTGTATCTTCCAATACTTCCTCACAACTATGGAAAGGAAACTTACGGACTTCCTCTCGAGTCTTTGAATTGAGAGAGTGAAGGAAAATATTACAAAGTTCCATCTGGTCCATGTTGGGTGCACTTGCAGAGGAATAGATAACTTGGTGCCATCTCTAGATGAAATGGGTGGTAGATTCATTTTTCTCCTATCTAATATGTAGGAACTCCCTAATCCTTATGCAACAACTTATTCATATCAAATTATTTGATGAACTCAGAAACAAGTTATTTAAAGGAATGTATATAAGCTTTTGGAATATGGTAATACCAATCCAATGTGATTCCTTCGAGAGTATTTAGAAATATCTTAGCCACTACTGCATCCCAAGGAAGTAGTTCCACGATAGCGATAATGTAGGCCTTGAGATGAGCATTCAAGCCTCCTTCTCCCTTAAATTTTGGAAGATCTAGAAATGTGCATGGAATCATGACACCACGTATGGTGAAGTCAAGAGGATCCTTTAAGTACTCAATATATGTACCCATTGCATAAGATTCCACCATTGAAGATCCTTGATGAGGAGGTAGAGGAGGAGGAGTTGGATAAGCTGCATTATAAGCATTGATGGGAATGTATGGGGTCCCTTGGTATGCCATATAAGGAGTGGGAATGGCATATGGGTCCATCCGGGGATAATTTGAATATATTTGCATGTAAGGTGGGATAGTACCAGGATATGGATTAGCGGGCATAAAACTCGAAACATCATATTGTCAGTTGTGGTGACATTCGAGAACGCACTTCCATCCAGCCCTTATGTAGGATAAGCTTGAGAAGAATGAGGACCCATCCCTAGTGTTTCTAACCCTGTGAGAAGATCACCCATAATTAAATGAACCAGATAACCTTGTTCTATAGGATATTGGATTAGTTACTCATTATAAGGGATGTATCCTTTGTTGTCAACTGGATACCCCATGTTCTGCCCTACTACATGTGTTGGTTGTGAATTCTGGGCACTTTCTAGTTCTTTAATATTCCCTACTAAAGTATAAATAATATCATTGGGAGAGGATTGAATCCCTTGTTGGGGTGCCTATGGCATAGAGTTTGATTAAGCGGGATCATGATACCTGTCATGAATTGTTCAATCTTATACTTCTTGTCTTCCTCGAAGTAAGAATCTTAGGATAGGCATTCAAAATATTAGAGGCTATAGCCTTCATTCTATCCAAAGACTCGTCTATATAATGAAGAGGATTAGCTATTCGTATAAATATATCATCTTCTCGTTGATTGCATGACAATGTGAGGTCTCTTGACAAGACTCTATAGTAAGAAAATATTCCATTTGTGATAACAATGTGGTTTGCATTAAGTTGACCATATTACATGTTTAACAGTAGATCAACCTCCTCCATCATAACATAGCTAATGGGTTTTGAAGTGTAACTAGGGGAGGTTTAGACGTTTCTTGTGTAATAGTCACCCCATCTCGAAAGATAAGGGGACTGTTATGGTTGAAAATTGGTGTAATATCTATCGAGCCAAATGGCCCACCAAATACTCTTCCAAACATATTTTAAAAGTATAAAATACCTACCAAAATAGGGGAAGAAAAGGAGAGGTGAGGTAATAATAGTGAAAGAAAAGGAAACAAGAAAGAATCAATCCTTCACATCGGGTTCACCAATTTGTACAGATGAAAATTGACATGCAACCTTCAACCACACTCAACCCCCTGAGGTCATGCTAGAGCAGCCAATGTTGAATGTGTGTGGATAACTATAAGAGGATCAGTGACTAAGATTTGGTAGTGTGATCTCCTAGTAGCTAAGTTTGCAAAGGGGAGATTTATAGGCTATGAATGGGTAGTGTAAATTTCCTATGGTTTGTTTTCCTAACTTGGATCTAATTGTTGATCTAGTTTGAAGTGTCCAAATTAACTAAGATGAAACTAAAAATATATGCTATTGCTGAAAGGAAACTATTCTAAACAAATCACAAAACTAAAATATTACAATCACATACAACAATTTGCTTCTATTCTAAATAATTAAAATATTTCTACACTAAAACTAAACAAAGGAGATAACCCTATATTGGTTATTCAATTGACTTGAGTGTTTTGAAACCAAACCAAATTAAAACAAGAACTTTTCCAAATGATCTATGATATGTAGACAACCTCCTACAGATATTCTCTCCTTCAGATCCATGGGGATGGGAAGAAGAGGATCCGTCATTGGGGGTTGCTATGAAAGATTCAAACCCTCTTGGAAATTAACTAATTACTTGCAAATGAAAGGAAAATTATTTCTACTCTATTTGATATGATGTAAAAATGATAAATTACATGAATGAAGGAAATCAAACAAAACTCCAACCTAGAATTCACATAACAGAGGTAAATCCAGTTGTGTAGTAATTTTCCCCCTTAGTTTATCCTTTCTTTCTTTGTGTGTCCATATGAGTCCAAGGAATTGGGAATGCAAAGGAAGCAGCAGGAGAAAATTATTGAGCAATGGAAGCTTCAAGGTAGTTTGGTTACAATGTAGGTAAAAGAGGGATAACACAAGTGAAGAGAGCTTAGCTATGCAATTTATAGCAGGATTGTAGAAGTAATACTATATAAGATACACAAAATTCTCAGGCCATTTGCTTGAATACAAGAATTTATTATATAGTAATTGGCTGGGATGTTCCTTCATGCAAAAGGAATCCTTGGAGTGCCAAATCATTGGTGATGAGGTAGTTCAAACTAATTAAATCTATTTAAAAATAGAAGAGGTAAGGAATACCAATAAATCAAGACTATTCAGATTTGGAATCATCTAAAATGGGTGAGAAACACATTTTAAAATAAAATAAAATTGAAGCATCATATGTGAATTTGACGCACATAAGGTTTTGGAAAACATTCGCAAGACCGCCACCCTACACAGGTGGATCCACAAGACTATCGCCTTGCACAGGCGGCGGTTTCACAACCGCTTGTCAAGGTAGGGGTGGTGGTCTTGGCACTAAAGGCCAAAACATGCATAGAATGAAGCAAGAATCTAGAAGAAAGAATGGAAAATCTAAGGATGTCTAGGCTAAAAATATACAGTGGGAATGGGTTTAGGAACTTAAACACCTTACTGCGTAAGGATATGAATCATCATTGAGGAATTTTGTAACCATTTTTGAAAATGTAGTTCATGCAATTTTGGTGCGTACAATGGCCAAATAGGCCGGGTATTGAACAAGAACACTTCACTAAACATATGTCAAAGTTCTTGTATGAGGTAGAAGGGAGGAAATTACAATGGTGAGGGATGAAGGAGAGAAATTAGACAAAAGAAGGTTATCATTTCAAGTAATCACATACATAATTCACACCCAATAATCGAAGTAGTTAAACATTCAATTAGAAGAAAGAAATAATTAAGCCATTATCGAGACAAGAAAAAACCACACAAACACAGTTCTATGAGGCCCATTCATCGAAGATACAAATATCTTATTGATCACTATACTTATAAAATTCATATAAGAGATAAAATAGAGGAATACATAGGAAAAGGGAAGTAGAAGAAATGCAACTTTCATTTCTTGTGTATTGATGATAAAAATTTCAACAAAAACAATCCATAATTGCTACCAAAGAGTTAGAATTCAGGATCCTTTGGAATGAATAATCCATCCCAATTTATATCACCTTGGATTGACCCTTCATCTACCCCCTATATGAATCTTCATGATCTCATTCACTTGTGACTTTTTGTCTTCCTAGGAAGTGAAAATTAATTTCCTTTTTATAAATCAAAGGGAATTTTACAATATAACTTTAGAAATTCACTTAAGTGAATGAGACAAAATACAATGATTATGCTCAATGAAGAATTAGAAAGGGGAGAGAAGGAAGAGGGAGAAATATAGAAGAAGGAAGAAGATGTCAAATATGATGAAGAAGATCCCTCAATGAAGAACTTGTTGATTCATGTTTCTTGATGAGAAGCCTCTGAAATGGGTACATGTTCCTTGAATTCCTTATTGAACTGAGCTATCACAAGTGTCAACTTATCCTCCTTCGAATTCAAATGTAACCGAATGCCTTAATCCATGTCCCAGGGACACCGGTGATTTTCTTAAAATGATGAATCCATTCTTCGCGATCCATTGCAATCGTAACGCTGCAACTTCGATGGTGGCCGGTGACAATAAGTTATCTTCATTAAAGGAAAGAGAGTTACTTTCCTCTTTCTTGAACAACTCCTAGAAGGAAGAAATGATTTCTTTTGATGATGAATCCTCAGTGATTGGAGGCAACTCAAATCTCGAAAAATAATTTTAGACACCATTCAAGATCTCAAAATCATGCTTTCCACAAGAGTATAACTTGTATATGGCATGCTTTTGCATTGAATATTTCATGTCCATGATGTAAATACAAACTTGAGACAAGTTACGTACAAGTAAATGCAAACGTGTTCTTACTCACCCAAATGAATCACCTCTTTTTCAAACTCCTCCTCTTTTTCACTTATGATAATGTTACAATAACATAATTAATGAGAGAAACGAGATTTGGAAACAATTCCTTTCCTTGATTAATGATTTTCTCAATCCATTTCTTATTGGCCTTCCCCTGCACCATATATCTTTGTGCTTTATTGACCAATTCAGATCAACACTGTTGATCGGAGAATTGTATTATATAGGAAGAGAATTTTTTCAATCCGGTTATAAGAAGGGTTGAATGTGAGCACTGAGAACCTTTACCTCTTCCTCTAATTACACAATTGTTTGCATGTATTCTTCATTCCAAGTGAGGAGGTGGGAATAAAATTACTTAAACAGATAAGAGTTACCCTCATGTGAAGCTTGGCTCAATGAGATGTGGGTAAATTCATAGTATGAAGGGGTCATATCTTCAATGGTATTTTCATTCTTAGTTCTGTCAGATTCAACATACTTGATTCCCTTAATTTCCATTGAATAAGTGAGATGTTGTTTTAGATTTCTTTCTTCTCTTTGAATTTAGTGTCTCTGAGATTTATACAAGAATGGAAATGATAGTAAGCTACATTATATTTTTCCCACTCTTGAGAATTTCTTGAATCCATGGAAAATTTTCTTGGGGTTGACATGATGCATGGTATTGGAGAACTTTCAAGAGCTTATTATTGAATCAAATATCGACCATCATGGGGAGGTTCTGACCTTAGGGTCTACATACTTGGATACTTGGATTATCTACAATGAATCACTCTTTCTTGATGGACCTTTCTTGTAATGCTTACCTCAACCAACTTTCCTTGAATAACTCATTGAGATTACTCAAACTCAATGCACTTTGGCCAACTCTCTTAGCTCACTAAGCTCACCTAAGATCACCAAGGAAAGATGATGAGTAATCCAACTTGAATGAAAATTTGTGATGAATTCCTAAACTTTAATTTCAACTGAGAACTTGAATCTCTCCTCTTTCTACACAATGCTTCTTGTTTTCAAATTTTGTGCCTTGTGATGTACTACTTCATTCTTGTACACAACTATAACCAAAATGATGTTGAATACCTTCATTGAGGATTGATTACCTTGTTTAAGCTATGAAACCACTTCACAATCCTGTGGACATGTAAAAAGAAGAGAGATGTATGAAAATAGAGCCAACTACAACTTTTTGCACCAAAAATGAAAACTTTCCATTTTGGCAAGGGTATATCCAAGACCTACTATTTTGGAACATTTCAAATGTTTTACTTCAATTTGAACTCCTTGATCATATAGAATACATTTTTCAACTCCTTAGATGATGCTTTACTATTTTTAGAAACTTTCTATTTTTATATAGTTTCCCTTGCTTTTTTCCTTTTTGTGTTATTTTGCCTTTTTGACCGAAATTGCCTAGTTTACCATTTTTGTCGTTTTCTCAGTTCATTACTTTGAAAATGTTTTATATTTTGGGAAAGTTTATATTTATAGTAAGTGAGGGCACCAAATACTTACTATTTTTATAAACTTCCCTTCCACACATTGGATTGAGATGAAATCAACTTCAAAGTAATAGGTTTTCCTTCTGGACTCTGTGTTCAAATTTTTAGCTCGATCCATCCACTGGAATGATGGGAAAATAAATAAATGTAAAATAGGGAAAAAAGCGAGGGTTCACTACCATTATAAATATAGGGGATAATTGAGTTTTCTTCCACTTTATTCTTGAAGGTTCCTAAGGAAATAGAGAGGTTCTGAAAATTTCATTCGATTTCGTTTGGCGATTTGGGAGATATGATTTTTCTTGTTTTAGGCCACAAAGATTAGCCACTAAAATTTTCCCCGTACGTAGATCTACTCATTCATACTATCATTTCTTTAGGAGTGGATTTTTTCTCTTTAATTCTTTTATTGGTATATTATGTTGTGAGAAGTGTATGTGATCTAAATTGACTTGTATCTAAATTTTTCAATCAGTAAATATATTCTAAAAAAACATACAATCTTAACTACATGTGAACATGTGGAAAATAAATTTTCACATTTAGCATATTCCACCTATTAAGATGCACCTTTATTGTACGTATTTAGGTGTGTTAAATATTATTTGTGATTGTATAAAAATGAGTCAATTAAAAAAATTGGCTAACACTTTTGGAGATGAAATGGAGGAAGTAGAGAGTTTAGAGGGTTTGTTCACCATACATTCACACTTTTAATACTCACATGTATGAAACATGTCGGTAAGTTGCGATCCAAAGTGAAAATTCTTTGTAATGTGAAATGTTTATAATTTGTATATTTTGCAATCATTTTTAAATTATATTATGTATTTTATTTGTCATGTATCCATAAGTTTCATGTCTTGTATTTAATTCATATGTTTGAGAATGTTTTCTCTCATGAATTTTTATCTTCATATAACTCATCTTCACAAATTTTCCTTTATTATTTTGGAAGGGTTATGTTACACCAAAGGCTCATATGAGAAAATCACCTAGATTGAAGATAAAAACTTAATATTTAGGAGACAAACTCTTTGGTAAGCCCATCTTGATTAGCATTTACATCCGGAGTTTTGTTAAGCCGAGTTACATATCATATATTGTGTTTCATGTAGGAGGTTAACTAGGTTGAGGGTGGAAATGAAATAGATGGTAATACCGAGCCTCTTGAAAAATATTATGTTCATGAAGAGGAGGAAGAATATGATACAAAAGAGGTGAAATAACATTTTCTTATTATTTCTCTTCTACACCTAATGTTTTATGTTATTTTCAAAATGCCTTGTATAGGTCCCTATGGAGTATATAACTGAACAATTCAATGTTCGTTTGCTATATATTTTTGGGCATGGTTCATGTGGTGCAATGGGTTGAGAAAAATTGTAGGAGTTTTGAAATTTTAATATTCATAGATTAAAAAACATAGGTTGCCTTCTATATAACCCCACAAGTGGGGAAACATATATGGTGAAACACCCACCAATATCCCTAGTAATAATGAGAAATTAAATTTCCCAAAGGGAGAGTGACATTGAAAAATTAATGAGTAGGTACAACACTCAGAGAAGGTGTGTTGTGTATAGAATTTATAAAAGGGAAGGAAAATAAATATTCTAATATCTCACTATAAAAGGAAAAGAAGAGGTGGAAATTGAAATTTTCTTATATGATACTTAGGAGAAGAAAAATAAAAGAAACTATAAATTGGTTAAGACAAGTGAAACTTGATCAAATTGTATGCTTCAATTTTGGTTTATGTTGCTCATGTTTTTGAACTTAGGTTTCAATCTCTTACATCTAAATATAACTTTAGCATCATTTACATAGGGTGAGGGTGTGCATGGAAGAGGTGAGAATGAGAAGAGAGATGAACATATTGTACATGATCTGGTAGCATTTCCTTATATGTTTGTAAGTAAGGAGAAAAATGTACATGCCTGTGAGAATTTTCTTGATTTTAGTCCAATAAAAGCATTCTCTTGTAGGATGACACCATTACTCTAAGTTAGTTTTTGACAAGACAAAGGTCAATGGTTGATGACATAAAATTACATGTTGAGGAATTCCACCCAAAGGTAGAACTAAGAAAATAAAATCATACGAGGATTTTACTTTGCATAGTTAATATACTCTCCTTTGTTTGGGGGCATAAATGTTTAAAAGAATGGGAAAAGGATAAAAAGGTTTCATTTTCTTCTAAATATAATTGTGGGATTTATCTCATAGGGGAATTTTCAACCAAGGAAATGGAAAGGGTAAAAAATGAAAGGGGTGGGGAAAAGACTTACATGTGGAAGCATAGTGAATCAAGTAAACTATGAAGGCATAATTGTAAACTATATAATAAACCTATATATTTGTGTTTGAAATTTTTGATATAATTTTTTATGTCTTTTTGTTTGATTACAGGCCTCTATTAGAGAAGAAGAGAGTTTTGGTGTGTGACTTACCTCATCATCACTCAGGGTCTTGTCCACATCACATGGTGAGTCATCTCACTTAGGTGAGATCATAGGTCATAGGGTTATATGAAATATGATATATTTTTATCATTTTCATATGTGTTTTGGAGTCATAGGATTTACTTTCCATATTTGGAATAGTAACTCCTCTATTTTCTCTCTTAGAGGGAATATTTTTCTAGGAAGGCAAATTACACAACACTCCTATATGTACCCTCTTTTTGATCTATGAGAATGAGTAGACCTATTCTTTCTATGCATGATTCTATGTTGTTCAATTTTTCTTGCTGATTACTTAGAGATTTCTCATCACCATTGGAGTGCAACCTTTTCAATGTGTATGGGATACTATTTTGATCCTTGTAGAATAATATCTCATGGCATCAAAGCTATGATTCAATAACATCTAATCATTTTCATCATTGCTAATTATTTCTAGTTTCATTTTTTGCTTCTTGTGCAAGTTTTAATCAGTTTTGGAATCATGCTAATCGAATTTAATAATTCTATTTTTGAGTTTGTGCTAATTTTTGGGTTTTTGTGCTTATGTAACTTTAAGATGTTTTTAGCTTATCTTATCTTATAGTATCTATCTTTAGCAGAAAATGTGTTTGGATGTATTTTTCTATGGTTACTATGGTCATTTGATTTTTTCATTAAAAAGTTATTTTTTGTTGAAAATATCTATTTCAGCTCCTTTTTCTTTATGTTCTATTCTTCTCTTCCCTTCTATGCACCTCTCCTCTCTAATCTTTATGAGTTCATTTTTTTCTTAGTTAGCTATGTCGGCTTGGGATTTTTTTCTTGGCGAGTTTAGTTTTTCATGACTTTTAAAGAATGGCCCTGTTGAAATTATTCCAACTTAGTCTACTTGCTTTTAGTGATCATGTCTATCTTAGATTTCTTCACTTTCAACTCATACCCCTTGCCATCCGTGTTGGGCATTACCCTACTCGGTCGTGACCTTGTCCATTTTTTTGTTTTACCATTTAGTGTTCCTTATTGTCCCATCCCTTGACCTACTTTGTGCTCCATTGAGCCCTCGCCTTGACTTCTTCTCGGGCCCATCGAAGACCTCACCTTCCATGGTTGTTGCAAACCTTTATGCTTTATGTTGTCTGTAAGGCTAGGGACTGCTAGGCCTGGAACTTCTAATTTTATTTTCACCGACACCTAGTTGTTCTAACGGGGTAGTGGTAACCGGGATTTTTCCATCCCCTCCGTGTGGCTTGACATGTCCTATTTTTCCCTTTCTTTTTATCACGTTCTTTTTCAAACCTAGTTTGTTAAAAATTTTAATCTAAGTCTCGGGTGTTTTATAATTTTAAAAGAGGTGGAAATTAATTATTAAGTAGGTCATTAACATTAATAAGTGGTATCTTTTTTTGTTTAATTTGAAATTCCAATTATTTTAAATAATTAACTTAATGAGGAAAATATATTTGTAACTAATGTTATTAGATGTTTTTTTGTCACTAATATTTGTGGAGGTGTGTAGCATCTTTTTTGGCCCTTTTTCCTTTCTAGAGGATTTTCTTGGTATTTTATCACTCCCGTTATTGCTTGTGGGCTAGTGAGCACATCCACCGCATACTTGTGAAAAGGGAGTTATTTTTGACATGAGACACTATTTATCACACATGACTTGTTTTTCTCTCCCCTTCTCTTGTTTTCACATCGGTTTGTGCTTGTTTGCAGTGTCGAACTATCAAATCATCAAAACTTGATTGTGGTATCCACACTTGCACATTATTATGTTGATTATAAGGTGAATGCATTATTGTTTCATGATGCACATTCACATATGATTGTAATTAAGAAGCTAAACTATAAAATTATGTAAATAGAGGGATGAAAATATTGTTCTAGGGTGTGTACGTTCTTCTTTGTTTATAAATTCCTTCTTTCTCTCTCCTCACAATGGATATTCTTTCAGTTCCTTTGCTTATGTCATTTAATTTATTTGAATGGAGATCTAAAATGGTAATGAAATTAAGGGGTAAAGGGTTATTTCACATCACTATGGGAGTTGAGACTAAGCTTGACGATGAACCTAAAAAATCTAAGTGGATGAACCAATGTGATGAAGCCTTGGGTCTTCTTTGTATGTCCATTTCTCTTGACTTTATCTTCCATATTGAGTCTTTTGAAACACCCAATGGATCCTAGAAAAATCTTGATGATATGTTCAAAAACAAGAAGACATGACAGTTCACGAGTTGGAAAATGAACTATTAGGATTAACTCCTAGAAACTTTGATAACCTACATGCCTTTTTCTCAAATTTTGTCGACACTAGATTTATCTTAATGTAATGTGGAGTTGAGGAAAAATATGCCCATTTGATCTTTTCAATTATTTCTAAGTTAGGTCCCAAGTACTCCATATTTTTTTATACCTTCCATGCCACAAAGTAATCTCTAACAGTTTCTTGGAAAAGTACCTCATTTGAAAAAAATTCATCCAAACTCATTCGAGAACATGATAAGTTGATTCAAATGGGAGCACTCAAATCCAAGTCTCATGCCCTTGTAGTAAGTATTGGTACAAAAATGATAAGAAACTTGAAAAGAAGAAAGAGAAAAAGGACCAACTAAAGAAGGAAACTAAGACCAACAAAACCCAAAATAAACCTAATATGAATGCTTTGACTTCTGATCCTAAAGAAAATAAGGAAAATATTAAGTGTTCCTATTGTAAGAAGATTGGACATAAATATCATCAATGTATGAGAAAATAAATAGATCACCTCACTCATTTACTTGAGAAGAAAAATGTAGGTTTTCTTGAGTCTATCAAATAAAATGCTCTTTAGTTTGAGTCTTCCAAAGTAAAGGATTCTAAATCTTAGAAGAAGAAAGTAAATTCCCTTGTATCCAGAGGGTCCTTATTCAACGCGGATCATTGATTCTGTTGCTTTACACCACATGGGTTATTCCCATGTTGAATTTTCCAACATTAAACCATGTAGCATGTCCCAAATAAATTTGGGTGATGATAATTCGGTTTCACTTTCCAATATTGGATCATTAGAAGTATAAGGTGGAATTTTTAACCATGTGTTGAGTGTTCTTGATATCTCTACCAATCTCCTATCAGTTTACCAAATCACTCATCTTGGTGAAGGAATTCAAGTGGAATTTAATCCCAACTTGATGATTATTCATGAGCTTCATGATGACACTACAATGGTTAAAGGAAAGGTGGATCATAAGTAATAATTGTACACCATCTCCCACTTTACTTCTGATTCAATTTCCACTTCATCTTGAGATAAGGTCCTTACGCTCACTAATTCTGATTTTGATTCTTTGGATGATGATGTTGTGTAGCCTCCTCCTCAACCTGATCCTCCTAGTCCTCCTTTTCCTTCCATTTCTCATGCTTTAGAGTTTTTTTATTCTAATAGTAGTGACGATGAGGACTTTACCCCATCTCACTCAAGTGAAGAATATATATATTCTTATCTTGAGTCTCCTCTTGGTCCATGATGGGCTTGGAAGACTGTGTAGAGTACTGGAGAATGGATTGCAGATCCTTCAGATGATATATGGACTCATTTCAATTTCTTTGGACCCCATTTTTTCTTCACCTCCACTTCTAATAATCAATATTTATGAGAGGATTTTAGGATTCATGAGTGGGATTTTTCCATGTATTCATTGCTCATGAAGAATAATACTTGGGATCTCACCCCTCTTCTATAAGGAAGGAAACTCTTTCAATGTAAGTGGGTTTACCCAACAAAGTATAGATCAGATGGGAACATTGAGAAGTATAAATTACAACTTGTAGCTAAGGGTTCCTCCCAATTATCTAGGTTTAATTATTCGAAACATTTCCTCCGTTACAAAGATGACTTCCATATGACTAAACCACGCCATCACTAACACAAACATATGGTAATTACACTAGATGGATTTTCAGAGTGATTTTCTCCATGGGGAACTAGAGGAAGAGATCTACATGGAACAACCTCTAGGTTATATCCTTGGTCCCTACCTCATTTGTAAGTTAAATAAGTCTCTTTATGGCCTTAAAAAAGCCCCTTGGGCATGGTACGATAATATGGACTCCTTTTAACTTACATTAGGGTTCAATAGGTGTCACTTTGACCATAATGTATACATTTTATGGTAAGATCACTTTGTGTTCATTATCATTCGTATGTAAATGAATTTTTTTATCACAGAATCTCTTCCTTGATCCTTGATTATATGAATATCGCTATGGATAAAAAATTATCTATGTCGAATTGCATTTTGTTTATTACTTTATTGGGATTGATTTCCCAATCGACTCAAGAATTGTGATTGCATAACCTAACTATGCTCTTGAATTACTCACTTAGTTTCACATGTATGATTATGAGCCTTCTCCTACTCCTTTCCTTTTCATGGTTAGGCTAGTTTCTAATTGCTCTAATCATATGATCGATGAAACCATTTATTGATAGTTGGTGGGGAGATTGATTTACCTAACTCACACTCATCTAGATCTTTCATATGTTATTACGATTGTGTCTAGATTTATGCAGACCCCATGAGTTGCATTGGAGAGAAGTGAAGAGGATCATTCACTATGTCTGTGACACTTATATAGACAAAATTCAATATACAAGAGGGAAAAATATTAATATGATTATCTTTACCGACTCTAATTAGGCCAAAGTGATTTGGATCATAGGAAATCTACCTCGGGATATAATTTCTTTCTTAGTTTGGGTCATGTTAGTTGATTTAGTAATGTCAACGAGAAAATTTTTCAGGTGGAAAAACTTGTGGATTTCTTGTCAATGCTCTAGGAATCAAAGTCCTTCTACTTAACCGGTGCAGATGCCATATATGCATGCACATGAAAAATTGGATTTATGTGGTGGCCTTTCGACCGGGATCCAACAAGGACACTCCACTGACCTTGTGGAAAAACTTGTAGATACCCACAAGAGAGAAATTTTTCTGAAGAGCTGGGAAAGGGGAGTGAGAAATTAGATAGGAGAAATAATGTTGCAGGAAGAAAATCAGATTCTTGCATACATCAATTAGAAGTTTTATCACATGCATTATAATTAGGAGGAAATAACTCTACACATAATAACAAGACCAAATGGAATTTATGATCACAAAGTCTCAATAAACCCCTTAGTAAAAAAAGGCTCGAAACTCCTTGTATTGATTGCTTAAACCAAGTTGTACATAGTATGAGAATGGAGGAAAAAGAGAGAGTGGGGGAAAGGAATAATTTGGCTATCTCCTTTGTTCTCTCAAGGTAGAATGCACTCTTGAGCTTACAAAATTAATGACCAACCCCTTGAGATGGGAATGGATTTACAATTTATAGAATAGACTCAACTCTTCATCTTCTTCATGACCCTCCATATGCCTTATTCCTAACTTTATACTATTCATATTCCTACAAAATATTTAAGTCCCTTTTATAAAATCAAGGTGACTTAATTTACATTATGTTTCTAAAGTCACTTTTAAGTGACTTAAAGGCATATCAAAAAGTGTAAACCCCAACAAAGAATTAGAACATTTGAAGGGAGAGAAATTTGGGGGAGAGGGAAGAGAGAGAAGAGGATAAGATGTTTCCCAATGAAGTTCATTGATCCTTGTTTATGGAAAAATCCAAATGCAGTGAAACTCTAAATCTTTGAACTCCTTACACACTATGAAACTCCTTCAAATCAGCTCATGAGTGCTTTCCAAGTTGAGTGAACTATTACACTCGATGATCGCAAATCCCATCCTATGTATCATATATTATTTTTAGTGAGAACTGATTTTTGCCTCTTCTCAACCATTGTGATGTGATGAAATCCCTCATTCGATTATGTGCAAAATACCCTTACATCAACCACTTCTTTGGGTTGACCTACTAGTTTTAGTAAGCACCCATATAAGGGACTTACTATTTTTAGTAAGTGGTCATTTTCACTATTTTATGCTCTGAACACTCATTCTGGCTTCCTCGTGATCTTCAATGCCCATTTCCTTTGTCTCAGCTACTTTTGATGATGAATTTCCAAACATAGCAAGTCTATATAGGAAAACTTACTATTTTTAGAAAGTGTGTTTCTAGTGCTTGATTTGTAATGGAACATACTTTTTGGACTCATCTTGTCATTACAATCACACCCTCCGAATTTCACATAGTTTTTCCCACTAGAATGATTGGAAATAAATTTTGAAATTTTGACCTAGCAATGGCTTCAGAGCACGGAGCTACCATGGTGGCCATTAATGGAGCTTGAAATTTACTGAGTCTAGTTTTTGTCTTCTTTTACAATGAAAACAAATCCATTGCAATAGGTTTTTTATTTGGAGCCCATGTGTAAGTTTTTAGTTTGTTTCCATTTCCAAAGTGATGGGAAATCTGACGAATGTGAGCCGGTGCAAAAAGTGAGGATTTTGTTGGAGAAAATGATTCTGGGAACCATTTGAACTCTTGTTTGTTGCATCTTGATTGTCTTACAAAATTTGAAATTATGTAAAATATGACATGTCGGTTTGACTTGTACATTGCAAGATATGAGGATTTTTCAATTGGGTGGATTTATAGTTATCTAGCGTAAAATATCCATTTTCTCTTCATTCTTTGTCATTTCACTCCATTTTTCTCTAAGGCATGCATATTGTTGTGCATTCATGGTGTGGAATTTTTTATGATCATGATGGAGCTAGTTTGGATCAGTAATGGAGGACTAGGTGTCTGAAATAGCTTGATCAAAGCCATGACATGGTGAGGAGCTTTGCAGGAGAAATGAGAGGAAGAAAATGGCTAAGTGCTGGATTTAAATTTTCAAAAAATGCACATGGAAGGGATGGGTGCATTATTTTTCCCTAACATCCCTCACCTCAATGACATGAGGGACATCAATTTCCATGGTGGTCAAGATGACGACACGTGTCCTCTATTTGACGGCAAGGGATTTGTTTAAAATATGCACATGGGGGCTGAAATCCAGTCACGTGGGTGACCAAAAGACTACCCATAGGGGTTGGGCACATTTTTCCATGTTTTTGTCCCTCACCTCAAAGGTACATGAGGGACATCAAATTCCATGGAGGTCCTGGAGTTGACACGTGTCCTTGATCGAGACAAGTAGGGAGTTCTACACTTGGGGCTGAAAGTCGGTCACGTGGGTGACCAAGCTCTTGGTGCCGACACGTGTCCTCCGAAAATTGACTAAATCCTAGATTGTCTCAAAGAGGGTGACTTGAAATGATGATAACTTGAGCTCTGGTGGAATTTATTTGTGAAATTTTATATGATCCTAACTTGAAATATCATTTATAATCCAATGGTGGGGGTATAATGTCTCGATTTTTCCATCATATCTTTGAAAAAGTGTATTTGTGATTTGGGACTCCACTTGTGCTCGAGAAAAACTTCCCGCAAACTCTATGCTGCAAGGTGTTGTGAAAAATATTATTTCACCATAATATAGGTCTTGGAATCCTATTTCTATTGAATTTTTACTCCTAACTCCATCTGGGGCTCCCAAAATCTTCTTCTAAAGCTCAACAACTATTTTAGGCATGTGTATTGCCTAGGCTTGTGAACCCTGTTTTTACTCAGACTACTCCAAGTATTTTAGAACTTCCCCAAACCTTCCAAAATCATTTCCATGATGTTCTAAGGTCTTCAATTCACCTCCATGTTTAATTATGCCCTTCCATTCTACTCTAGGAGGGTTGATCTAGTCTTGGGAAGGCCAGTGATAGCCCTTCCCAATACTACTAGAAGATAACATCTTTTGATGGACTCCTAAAATCACCTAGGGGGTTGATTTGACTTTCCTAAATCACCTAGGGGAATGAATTAACACCGATTGGGAGGTTACTGGACTGATTGGATAGACTTGGGGTGCATGGGAATGATAATACATGAAAAATTTGGCACATGGGTATAGTTGTCGTGCTCGGAAATTGTCAATTTCCTTGTTGCGCATTGCACAACAATAAGTAAGAAGAAAATGTGATTACAATATCTTCTACAAAATAAAAATACAAGGGAGCTGTCAACATTGCCACAAAAAATATTTGGTTCTAGGGAATCTTAATAGAGTTTTGTATTCACTTTCGATGGCCTACTATCATTTATTGTTGTTAGACCCCTAAATTAACAAACTACCTAAGGCACAAAGCTTTGTGGTTGGCGGAGCAGTGAGTGCGAAGGCATGTGTAGAAGTAGTTCTTGGAGATGCACAAAGAATATTGTGCAGGCAAGATGGATTCAGGACTTAGTGAGTTTTGGACATTAGGAAAGGATGCGTTTAGGGAACAAATGAAAAAGTGACCAGATACAGATATGGATAAGCTATGGAGACTTGTAGCTCAAGGAAAGGATATTCCAGGGAATCAATATAGTTATCATGAAAGGATAAGGAGACGATTTTGTTATGGATTAGTTGGCACATGCATGCTAAGGACACTTGATTAGGGGAAACACATGATGACATTTTTCATGTTCTTGGGTAGTGGTAGGGAAATCATGAAATGTTTCTTCAGGATTTCCCATGTAATGATGAGCGATTAAGAGGAGATTCCTTGAAATTTCCTCTTATGTATGGTTTTACGAGACATATTAAAAAAGAGAGGTGTGTGTGTGAGTATGAGGGGAAGAGAGGGAGATAGTAAAAATGTGTAATGTGTGATGGCAAGCTCTGTAATGTGTCAAATCTTTACTACTATAAATATCTCCATACATGGAACTCTTTTAATGTAATCTTGGCTATTGTACTTTGACTAATGACTATGAAGCACTTATGTGATGGATGTTGATCTATTTCCTTTTGTGTTCATGGGTGTATTACTGGTTTTCTTGATAATAATCATAATTTAGATCTACTTCCATTGTAGTATGATCATGTTATCCTATGGTGCATTAGATTAGGAGTTAGTGCTTAAATCTGGTTGTCAAGAATGGGTGTGTTCATTCTTTGTTTGTGCAACACCCCTTATTAAGGAAGAACATTCTCATGAAGCTCACATAAATGAGGGTATCGACACATGCCCATGCCTTGGGTGAGCTTCGGACTAGTATAGATGATGTGTTAATGTATTTGGCATTGATTGATGAAGCAATAGGTAAATAGAAAATACATTTTGGTTTCATTATTGGTACCTCTTTTCAAATATGTTGTGAGAATGATGTGTGATGATAGAGCATCTAACCTTGGATAACATTGAGACCTAGCTTAAAATAAAAGAGGATGAGTTTTATCAAAGGTTCGGTATTGGATCTAAGTTTAACACACGAAAATGGGTGGAGGAGAACTTGTATCACAAACTATACGAGAAATTCTTATGTTGTTTCCTAGTAGAGTTGTATGAATGGATATTAACATATGCATCAAGGAAAAGTTGGTACTATAGACCTCATGTTTTGACCCAGGAGGAATATCAGTGGTTGCATGATGCCAATCTAACCTAGACCCATGGTTTTGATCACTGGTGGAGTAGAGTGCGAGAATAGTTATATCATGGAATATGTTATTTCTATATATTCTTGCCCAAAGATTTCTAAGTTTGAATTCTTGAGGGATCCTAGAGGATCATTCTTGCATGTTATTCCACTAGCTATCAAGATCCTAGTCATTACTTTGAGTTTGGAAGCCTTTCCCATGAATGGCTAAAATCTTGCTAGGCACAAGACATGAAAGATAGCATGGTAGAGGATGGCAGATCTTGTGGCAGAAATGGAGAGAGAGGAGAGGTGAATCAAGTCTAATGAAGCTAGGGAAAGGGAATTGGCTAGATATCATGAAGCTTTAGGAGTAATGGATTTATGGAGATAGACATTGCGGGAAGGATTTGAGATTCATCCGGAGGACATGGAACCTGAGTAGTCTGAGGTACCCCATCTTGGAAAGTGTAAAAGACATATCCCCTCAGCTTCTGGAGAGAGATAATTATATGAAGAAAGGAGGAGAATCATAGGCATAGATCTTAACCCGCATGGCGACCATACCCTTTTGCTTATTTTTATAGTTCCTGAGATAAGTTTTGATAATACAGTTGGTATCAGTATTAGTAGTCGAGCGACACCTAGGAGGTATAATTTTTCATTTGGTACATCTATGGATGCACATTCATTTCCTATGTTTGGGGATATTTTTCATAGAATAACACTTGGGTAAGGTGTAGGATCAAAAATTTTTAGTATCGCGTCTAGGAGTGGCACGGTAAACACGTGCGGGAGTGGTTTGATATCACACAATGTCAGTGCGTAGTTTAGTGTGATGGTGGGTTTGCAAGGAACAACTATGTTAGGCCCATTACCTACGATGAGAGGAGGATCTAGTGGAATTTGGAGGAGTTGGAACTATTGGATCTAGTGGGTTTGGTGGACAAGGTCCACAACACCATCAACAAGTGTTTTATGAGATGTTGCTCCACTTACCTGATTACAAGGGCATTAAGAATGTCACAAAACATTTACACAAGTTTGAGTTACTATGACACAAAAAGGAAATCACTTCCCGGAGTGAAAATAAATTCATTTTTAACCACGTTTCAAGGACGCGCACATATCCGGTACATGAAGTATGAACCACACCAGAAAATGGTGGATTAAATTACACTAGATAATGCCTTTTCGGTAGAGTTCCACATACCTAAGTTTAAATAGAAAATAATCAATGTGTTGAAGTAAATTTACCAAGGAATGTCGGAGAGTGTGCGAGAGTATGCGGCGTGTTTCAAGACTCTCCTATACCAAGTTATCTTATGACATTCACCCTTCGCGTCATGCTCATTGGTTTTTTGGAGGAATTATCACACCACCGAGGAGGGTGCTTTCACATAATACTTTCACAAATCTATGTGAGGCCTTGGAGGTAGTAGGAAGCATTGATACAAGAATTAGTTTGTTCCTACAAGCTCAAATTACTACAATGGAAAAACATCTAGAGAAATTATCTGCAAACTCGGCTCATGAGGTTCACACGATAATGATGGAATGTGAGATTTTTCATGGAGATCATGATGTAAGTAGGCATCTGCTACTGCATCATGTGATCCATAAGAATGTGTCTTACTATTTAAAAATCAACACCTCTACTACTCATGACACCAAGGATTGTAGATTGATTGACCAAATACATGATGTCATTCATACTGGTGTGCTCCAAAGTAGTATCTCAAGCGAGTTCAAGAATGAGGATTGTCATTATGAAGGGCACATAGACAAAGGGAGTCATAGAAGAGGATTTGTGATGGATTTAGAAGTTGTGGAAACCACGGAGGTGGAATAAGTGAGTTCCTGTGTGGAACTTGTTACAACTGTGGGTCTACAAAACACTATAAGCATGAATGCCCCAATCTGTTATAATGATCTTGGTGTGGAAAGAAGCACAAGTATGAGGAGTGCCCAAAATTATTTGAACACATGATCTAGCAATAATAGAATGACAAAGGCATTGGGATGGCAAGTGTGAAGGATGCGAGGGTGGTGCGTGAGTCAGAGTTGGAACCTATATTGGTGAAAATGCGAGATGAGGCTACGCACGTCAAGGAGATACCAAAGTAGAGACTACTGGTTACTAGAGAAGAGGTGGTGCATGGGAAGTATCCAAACCCTGCTCATTAGAAATAAGTCTATCAGGAAACCATGGATGTGATTCAAAGCCTACAAGGAGAGATCTAGTTCCTAAAGGAGCGAGTTCACGATAGTTAGAGAAAAGGAAGAGCACTAAGGCTCCATAGAAGGATCTAGATGAAGTCAGGGAGGTATGAAAAATGTTGAGGCAAGAGAATATCATCCCTTTTCTAGGATAATGGCTATGGGAGAAAGTACTACGTGTTGGAGGAGAGCACGAGTGATAAGTCTTGCATGCTAACCTTCCTCCTCAAAGCATTAACTACGATAATGATATAATCTTCAATGCAGTATTTGATGGATGGATCCTGAGAAATATTCTTATTGGCATGGGCATAGAAGTTAATTTTCTCACTTTATACACATGGAATCAAATGGGAATACCCCCATTACAACCATCTTCAAATGTGTTGTATATGGCTAACAAGACAAAGACAATGCCCATTTGTGTTTTGAAAGGATGATGTTATCACTATCCGGGGTAAAATTCACGGAGACTTGAAGTATTGGTGCTTGCTAAAGTGGAAAACTTTCTACAATTACTTGGGCACCCCTCATGCTATACAAATAATGTTGAACTACGTTTCAATAAGGTATATATAAGTTTTGAGAACAAGGAGGAACATGTTATCATCCCTTAAATAGATTGAAATTTAGTTCATTATCTTGAACCCTTGGGAGAAGGAGACCTAGAAAAAATCTATGTGCACACTATTAGAGACCCTGAGGTTATGCATCCAATAGAAGGAGTTATTTAGTGGGAAGACACTCAATATGTAAGTGATACCACTAGTGGAGCATGTGACAATTGGTTGCACGAGACATATGAGTTAGTCGGAAGATAGTTAAGAGGCTCTGTGACTATATTAACAAAGGCATGCTTAGTCATTCACAGGGGAAAACCATTTGCCAAGTTACACTAGGGAAGCCAACCCTGATGTTTTTCTATGAGCAATGGAGACCCAATGTAAATGTGATATCAAAAGGAGAAGTATGCTTATCTATACTTTTCTCGAGAATGGAGCATGTTATTGGGTGACCCATCATGATAACCTTCTAAAGTGGCATGAGGTGATAATAACATTCTTTTTTAGGTTTCTCTGAAGAAATGCACCTACTACTATATAATACTATCATGGGAAGGAACCAGCCTCGTTTCACATCCAACATGTGAGAAGTCTTGGATGAAGGTGTAAAATCCTTGCCTCCATCTTTATGGGTGCATAAGCTTTACTCCAACTTACAAGGCTACATACACGCATGGTACATTCATTCAAAACCACGTCGTTAGATAGGAAACTGATGAGATTAGACAGATGACTTGATTCAAACCTTTGAGTATCAAAGTATAAAGCCATCGATGCATGAGGAGTGTAGGATGTTAAACACCTAACTATGGGGGATAGTGCTATGGTGGAGGTTAGAATACTAATGTTGTTTGGATAACCTAACTTGGAAGTGCACTTTGATGAGGAAGATCCAGAGGAAATATAGATTGAGCGTGCTTGCATGGAAAAAAGAAAGGAAAATTAGTCTATGTGATCGATGGTGAAGAAGTGGAGAACTTAGATGTTAACCATATATTGGGTATGCACGAGGTAATGGATAGCACCGATGAGCAAGCATGCACCTATAATGAACCCCTAAAAACTAAGAAGGTGAACATTGGCTCGGATACGGATCCTAAGGAGGATACAGTTGGTGATTAGTGGTCAGAAAGGGAGGTTTCAAATATTATTGATACATTGCATGCATTTTAGGATATATTTCTACATTATTACCATGAGCTTAAGGAGTTCACCAATCTTTAGGATAGATCCATATCAAACTAAAGGAGGCGCACACCCAATTCGGAAGAGACCATACCGAATGAATATGAATTTGTGTGTCAGGGTCAATGAGGATATTGAAAAGATTATCACATCAAGAATCATTGAGGTTGTTGAGGAATCAGAATGGATAAGTCCAATGGTCATCAACATTAAGAGGGATAGGAGCATTAGGATTTGTATTGATTACGGGAATTTAAATTTTGTATGTTTCATTGACCCTTTTCCAACCCCTTCACCGAGGAGATCGTAGAAAGATTAGTCGGGCGTGAGATCTATTCTTTTATAAATGGATTATTAGGATATCATCAGTTAGAATTGTAAAGGAGGACAATAAAAGACAACTTTCACCACCGAATGGGAAAGGTTTTCCTACAATTTCATGCCTTTTGACTGAATAACACACTTATTATGTTTTCTCGCATTGTGGTTCGGTGTTTTAGGACTTCATCCATAAGTTTCTTCAAGTATACCTTGATCATTAGACAGTTGATGGACTAGTAAGAGACCATTTCAACAATCTACGGTTGATGTTTGAGAGATGTTGGTAGTTGAGTATATCTCTCAACATTAAGAAATGTGTTTTCACTACACCTTTTAGAACCTTGTTAGGGAATATCATATGTAAGGAAGGCTTGCTAGTGGATCCTGCCAAAGTTGTCATTATTGTGGGATTGGGGAAACCTACCAGCCAGAGCACGGTGTACAGATTCCTTAGGCATATGAGGTACTACTGAAAATTTATCAAGGGATATGCCAAGATCACCATGCCATTGGAGGGATTGTTAAAGCATAGAAGTACATTTAATGGGGAGAGGCGCATCAGATGGTGTTTGATACATTAAATAATAGGATTATCATTGTGCCCATATTACTCTTTCCTTCCTGGGATAAGCCATTCCATGTACATGTTGATGCCTCAGGGATGAAAATTGAAGAAGTGTTAGCATAACCTAGTGACGGGACTATTGATCACCCTATTTTCTTCAAAAATAGGAAGTTGAAACTAGTAGAGAAGAACTATACTAATACTGAGCATGAGGCATTGTCGATGATATACACTTTGTAAAAATTTAGTCGGTATCTCACTGGAAACACCCTTTATATTCTACACAAACCACATGGCATTGAAGTACTTGGTAAATAAGCTCATTTTGCAAGGGCGTATATGTAGGCGGGTCCTATTATTTCAAGAGTTTGAGTTTATGACTATTGTAAAACTAGGTAAAAGTAACTTAGGACCTGACCATTTATCAAGGATTGAATCAGGGGAGGACACGCAGAGCATTAAGGATACAATTTCAGATGAAAAACTATTTATATTACAGTCGCATGCCATTTGAATTAGAGGATATTGTTGTATTTATCAAAATAGGTATGACACTGGAAGGAATGAAGATGTTGGAGAGAAAATAGTTAGCTATATGCATGACACCCTACATGTTAATTGGTGGAGACTTATACAAGTTAGGTCATGATGAGATCTTGTGTTGGTGTGTGTTAGAGCATGAGTGCGCTACAATCATGGAGGAAGCACATGGTGGAATTGCAAGAGGAAACTATGTAGGAAATGCCACCATGAAAAACATTTTGCTAGCAGGTCTCTGGTGTGAAATCATTTACGAGGATTGTATCAATTTTTCAAGGCATGTGATCATTTCTAGTGCCTTGGAAAACCAGGAAGAAGAGATGAAATTACCTTGAGGCCAATAGCCAATTATGAACCATTTGAGAAGTGGGTGGTTGATTTTGCAGTACCTATTTCACTAGCCACATGAAGGGTTGGTTCACGATATATCATTACTTAACATAGTGGGTGGAGGCAACACCTATGAAGGATTACACAGTAACCACAACAACAAGATTTCTGTTGAAAAATATAATCAACAACTATGGGTGTCCGTTGAGCTTACTAGTGACAGGGGTACACATTTTTAAAATGAGACAGTCAAGATTTTATTGGCGAGTTCATGGTGGCTCATCAAAAGACTACCCCTTATCACCCTCAAGATAATGGAACTGTCAAGGCATTTAACAAGATACTAAGTCACATGTTGACCAAGATTTGTGATGTTGGGAGACAATATTGGGATGAAAAAGTCTAATCCGTACTATAGGCATATAGGATGACCTACAAGAGATTGAATAAGGCCACACTATTTCAATTGGTGTTTGGGGTGGAAGCTATTTTACCAATAGAATTTATGCTACCCTCTCTATGTATTGCATGCATAAGAGGATTAGCCGATGATAAAAGCATTTAAAGATTAAATAGATAAGTTAATGCAATTAGATGAAAGGTGATCACTTGCTAGGTGGAGTCAGAAGACTAAGAAGGTGAGACAAAAATCATGGCATGATCGTCACATTAAAAATAAACAATTTGAGGTTGGGCAAGATGGTTTTACTTTATGACTCTAAATTTCTGCATCATCTTGGGAAACTCAAAGTCCATTGGTTAGGGCCATATATTATATCTTACATCCTTGTTTCAAGCGCGTGCTAGTTGTAAGCGCTAGATGGGATAAGGTTTCTAGGATATTTCAATGGGAGTAGGTTGAAGCCCTACTATAAATAAGGCTTCTGTGTGTTTAAAAATAAGGCAAGTATTTCCAATTAGATTAGGTTTCCTTTAATGCTTTTCCCTTTTGGTTGTTTCCTTTGTTGTAATTTTTGGGTTTTGCATTGCGCATTGGTGTGCCAGTAGCTAATTACATTATAAGAGATTCTATGCATAGAGGACCACACATACATTTTTTGTGTGGGGTGAAGTAGCAAATATGTTGAATATGTTTGACAAATTCTTTTGACAATGGACTGATGGGAATGATTAGTGAAAAGGTAGAAGAATGAGTAGAATGATGGTTAAGGTGTTTGAATTCATGTAGTTATAAAGGTGTGTTGAGAAAATTTTAAAGACCACACAGAAGAGAAATATCATGTAGTATAACATAAGGTAGGCAACACCTTGGGAACTACTTGGTGGACAACGCAAAGGTTATGTACTTTAGCACAGTAACACATACGAAGGAGGTCTGTGGTAGTGAAGTAATGTTGAAGCGCCATAAGGTTATAGTTGCGATGCTCAAGGAGAAGTCGTGGAAGTTGATTTAAGTGAAATAAAGTGTTCTATTAAAAAGTGACGTTAAGACACATGGTCGGAGGAACTCTAAGGCATTGAAAAAGTATAAATAAGAGGTAAGAGTAGTCATTTCAACTACTTTTCCTTAGAAAATTTATTTTGTGCTCCCTGAGCTCGAAGTGCGACGAGGGTTTTGTGAAGAAGAGTGAAGCGAGGTACTTATCATGAACTATTATGATTTCTACAAGTTTTAGTGTAGTATTGGGAATTACAAGGATAAAAGAAGACAACAAAGCAAGAAAGGGGTTACGTGAGAGAGAAGCATAGAAGTCTTGAGTCTAGGTAAGAAAGGATAGGTTTAAAGCACCTAGGGAATGATAATAAAGAAGAAAGAAGATGGCATCCAACAAAGCTGGAAAAAAGAGGTGGTGGTGGAGAAGGAGGATCCCATGGAGATTTACTCAGAAATGCAATATGCCCTAGGGGTTATCAAGGTAGAAAAGTGGAGTTCAAAGTTATACAAGTGCAAGATCAGCAAATACAACCATAAGACAAGTGAAAAAAAAAGATGATGCAGGTGGACATAGTTTCAAACACTATAAGCTGTGGATGAGCTCGGAAACCCTAAGGTTGATGAATTGGTATAACAAGAACTACAAAATACCGAGTTTTGCAGCTATGGGATCTGACATTATTTACGAAACCCACCCCACAATTTAGGAGGTTAATGTCACGGGTGCATGAGGAATTATTATACTTCGTAGGAAGAAGGATGAGGATTACATGCCACTTGATTAGGATAGTTACATGCCTACGAGAACACCGGCGAGGACATGACACTTGATTTATGTGCCACTGCAAATATTGAGGAGCTAGCAAAGAAATTGAACTATGAGAAGGGAGGAAGGGTGTAGGTGATTGCGGATCTCCCGGACTCCAATAGTGAAATTCACCTCCGACTCATTAGTTTCAAATTGGCAACATCATAGATGTGGAAAAACATCAATAAGAGGTTCTTGTATGTGTCCTACAGAGTGGAAAAAGGGAACACTATAATTTTGCAAAGTTTATCACAAACAACATTGTTGAAGAAGCACAAGTGTAGAAACGAGGTAGGAGTGAAAATCACATGGGGCTCCATACTTCTATTAATCGTATTATGGGAGATTGGTGTCCCATATGGGCTAGATGGGAACATATGGGTTCACCCACCGGCGCACTCATCCCCTGCAGTTTAATTTGTGAAGTTCACTTGTGATGGGACCATCTCAAGCACCTACAAGGCTCAAATGAACATGTGGTTTGAATGGTTACAATTTTTTTTTAAAATGAGTGGTGTATCGCCCATGAATTTCCACAAGTTGTTTTGGATCAACTAAAAATTGCAATTACACAACATTTTTACCTAGCAAAGTTATGATGGCCAAGGGAGAGATGGGGCCATGGTGCAAGCTCCCCTTCATGTTTACTACTAAGTATATGAAGTGTGCCATCAACCAAATAAAGGACGTGCGAGATGTTGGTATTTGATGCAAAAAAAGTGGATGCTAATGTCTAAACATTGCACGCGACATATAAGTATGGTACTTGACCTTTATGTCAAAGTTTTGGAGCCAAATTTTCTGGACTTGCACCCTCAAGTCAGTGTTACCATTAAAGGGTACATCCATTGGGTGTTCATGTAGTTGCACCCCAAAAAACAAGGGGATTGAAGTGGAGGTTATAGACTCCCCCTTTCCAAATCCACGGGAGGTGCCAATCTCACCCATGAAAGTGGTACATATCGAAGGAGAGGAGGAAGAAGAAGAACAAAGTGAAGGTAAGTTAGATACTTCCTAGAAGAGGAAGTACTACACGCACCAAAATGGTAGCAAGGGCACCAGCACTTCACTACAAGGTGGCACCAAGGCCTCATTACTAGGGAACAAGAAAGAGAAAGAAGAGGAGGAAGAGCCTAAGTAAAATAAGAAATAGACACACGATTTATCGAGCCCCGCAATAGGCTCGAGAGGAAGGTGAAGAAGAAGACCCTACCACCTTTAAGGTAGAGTTAGAAGTAGAGATGGAAGACAAAGAAGCCAAAGTTAAATACACAAACATGGGTGAGGCATGGGAGGAAAGAAAGGAGCACTCTGCAAGACTTGAGAAGATCCCATCACGTAAGGCCTCCCTGAAACAGACCACTAGCCCAAAGGGAGATAAGGGGGACTCCTTTACTATAAAGGAGGATAAAGGATTCACCCATAGAGAAAAGAAGTAGAGGACGAAGCACAAATCTACAAGGAATAAGTGGACACTTGTGACCCCATATATGAACTTCATGGACGAACCCATGAAGGTATTGCACGTGAGGTTCCAGGCCACCCTCCCACCGGAAAATATACATGGATGGGATTTGATGGATCAAGAAGGGGGTGTGCCTAGAACTAGGAAGATGCTTAGCTGGAACATGCATTTCCACACCGAAGAGCCTGAGTTTGAGGTCAATGATCATGTGATCGAGACCATCCATCTAAAGAAGAAAGGAGGAGAAACATATAAGGTGGTGGATCCTAACCACCTAATAGATGAGCAAGCATGTAATGCACTTCAAAATATGTCTTTGGAGGTGATCTCGACATAACTTGGATGTAGGAGCCACTGTTTGGACCCTGGTCACGAGAAAATAAGAACAAGGAAAAGGAGATAGATAGACTTTTGCATTATTAAGGGGAAAATAGAAGGGAACTAAGGAAGCATATGACCAAGCTAGCACCCTCGTGAAGAGCATTTTGGGACAATGTTTGGCATTGGTGAGCTAGGCCAGGACAGACTATGGGGATGAAATGGAATATCTTGAAGACCTTGTGGGGATGTTGCTCACAAACATCAAGGATGGTATGGGGCCCATAACTACAGAGCTCACAAAAGAGAAAGATTAAAATAAATTATTTGTTGAAGCCTGAATCACTGAGTTGGAGGACTTTCTCACCCAACTCAAGGAAGCAAATATATTGGCAAATAGGGGCTTCAATAGCTGCATAAAATGTGAGCCCATCATTGATGTGTAGGTGATGGAAGAGGAGGCCACCCTCAAGAAGGCTAAACGCACCTAGTTGGTTGTTAACACCACAACTCAAAAGGATAAAATCAAAACAAAGCGTGAGAAGCTGGACTTTAGGATTAACGAACTCCAGGATTCCATCATTAAGAAAATGGAAGAGTTTTAAGGTGTCTACACGGAGTGGTGGTAGCTATCAATGCGATAAAGGGGAAGGTAGAGGAGATTACCCAGACCAAGTGCCTAGTGTTGTGGGAGAAGCGCCATGGAAGGCCTTGTAAAAAAAGGTATGGGAGAAGTTGACGAACGAGATAGATGCAGATTTCCCTGAACTCCTCCAATTGGTCACATAGAATATTCTTCCATTCTTCAATTCTTTATTCGGATTATTTTAATTCCACTACTCTTCATTATTTAAAGGAGCAACATTCTTGCCTTAGTAGATTTTGGTCATCAAGACTTTGTTCGGGAACCATGAAGGATTTTCGGGGTGGAAATAAGGTTAGTATAGTGTGATGTTGGACCCCTAAATTAACTAAGTACCTAAGGCACCAATCTTGGTGGCGGAGGTGGAACTTTCTGCGCAAAGGTACGCATGGAAATAGTTCTTAAAGATACACAAAATCTCGTGCAAGGCGAGGATGGATTCGGGAATTAGTTAGTTTTGGATAGCAAGAAAGGATGTGTTTAGGGAATGAATGAAAAAGTGACCAGATACATATATGGATAAGCTATGGAGACTTATAGCTCAAGGAAATGATATTCTAGGGCATCAATACAATTATCATGAAAGGATAAGGAGTTGAGTTTGTTATGGATTAGCTGGCACATGCATGCTACAAAAACTCGATTAGGGGCAATGGATGATGAAATTTGACATGCTCTTGGGTAGTGGTAGGGAAATCATGAAAGGTTTCTTTAAGCTTTCTTATGTAATGATGAGTGGTTAAGAGACGATTCCTAAAGAGTTCCTCTTATGTATGGTTTTACAAGAAAAATTTAAAAAGATAGGTGTGTGTGTGTGTGTGAGTATGAGGGGAAGAGAGGGAGATAGTAAAAATGTGTAATGTGTGATGGTGAGATCTGTAATGTGTCAAAGCTCTGATACTGTAAATATCTCCATACATAGAACTCTTTTGATGTAATCTTGGCTATTGTACTTTGACTAATGAATATAATGAAGTGATTCTGAAGAAATTATATGATGGATCTTGATCTATACATTTCCTTTTGTGTTCATGGGTGTATTACTAGTTTTCTTGATAATAATCATGATTTAGTTCTACTTCCATTGTAGTATGATCATGTTATCCTATGTTCTGGTGCATTAGATTATGAGTTAGTGTTTAAATATGGTTTTCAAGAATGGGTGTGTTCATTATCTATTTATGCGACACACCCTTATTAAATAAGAACATTCTCATGAATATCACATAAAGGAGGGTCTTGGAACTTGTGCGTTCCTCTGGTGATCATCCAGACCAATCTAGATGATATGCCGATGCATTTGGGGTTAATTGATGAAGCAAGAGGTAAATAGAGACTACAAATGTGACAACCCGAGCACCATATCGATTTACTAAAAATTGGTTCATCATAAGCAAACTAAGTATGCCGAGATCCATATGCACTTCAAATGGTAGCTGATTCATGGTGACATCATTGACTTGCATTATTGTAAAATTTTTGATTAGGCTATGGATATTTTCACCAAGCCCTTCACTAAAGGTAAGTTAATTCACTTGCACTCTCTTCTTGGGATGATGTCTTCTGCAAGTGCGCATCCTCTTTGTGATTTCTAGTCCTCTTATCCTCTTCTTATTTTCCAAAATGATGTTGTTTGTACATGGGTAAGTTATCGGGCCTTTAAAATTCGGTACCCATATGACGCATCTTTCTTAGTTATTTAGAGGATTTATCTTTATTTTCGACTTATCACAACCTTCACCCAAACTTTGATGAAAGGTGGGTGTTGGTGTGTGTAACTTTCCTCGTCATCACTCAAGGTATTTTCCACCTCACATGGTGAGTAATATCACTTAGGTGAGATCATAGGTCATAGGGTTATATGACATATGACATATTTTTTCATCATCATATGCATTTTAGAGTCATAGAATTTACTTTCCATATTTAGAATAGTAACTCCTCTCTTTTCTCTCTTGGAGGGAATATTTTTCTAAGCATGGGAGTTACACAAAACTCTTATATGTACCCTCTTTTCGATCTATGAGAATGATTAGACCTATTATTTCTATGTATGAATATTTTTTGTTTGATTTATCTTGCTGATTACTTGTAGATTTCTTGTCCTTTGTTGAAGTGAAACCTTGTTGATGTGCATGGGCTATCATTTTGATCCTACGAATAATATCTCGGTGAGAAGTGATAAGGATGCCCATTGGGAAGAATTTGGGAATCATAATGGATTGTACTGTGTGAATGTGTCTTTGTTTAATTTTGTAAGATTTGTTGTTTCCAATTTTTCATTATGTTTTATTAACTTCTACACATACGATTGAAGACATTTTTGGTGGGGAAAGAGTTAGAAAACTATTCGAAACACGTATTGTTGGGAAATGTATTGTGATGGATATGTTTAGTGATAAAATAAAATTGACTAAAATGATGTACTAAAAGATAGTTAATCTAATCTAGGAGGACATATAACACAATAAGTAAATGCACTAAAACAATATGTAAATGAGATAAGTAAATAAACTAATGAAATTAAAAACCCTAATGTGTAAAGAGGGAAAGGAAATAAATCCACCGATAACGGAT
The DNA here is from genome assembly GCA_018340775.1 of Taxus wallichiana var. yunnanensis. NCBI lineage: Eukaryota > Viridiplantae > Streptophyta > Pinopsida > Cupressales > Taxaceae > Taxus > Taxus wallichiana. The sequence goes on along the minus strand of CM031243.1, from coordinate 295,524,451 downwards.
GATTTTCAGACTATGTCCTAGTGATGTGCATAAAATCGAAAGCGAGAATGCTTGTGCAAGAGTGTCGAAAAGTAGAGATCTGGATGACATGTCTAGAATGGGGCATCTACTAGTGATTTGGTAAGGAATCTGGGTGCCCTGGTATGGGAAAAATGTTTGGAACTAGTGCTCATAGGGTTGGAAGGTGATCTAAAACTATGACTTCCTGTCACATTAATTTTTATGCACTATGCTAAATGCTCCAAATATTCCAAGAGGAAGAAATAACCTATAAAAGACAAAAAGGAAGTATCAAAACCCTAAAAAAGAAAGGTACAGAATGAATGGGTTAGATTGACCTCAACTGCCACAATAGTGGGCTTACTAACCGAGAAGCGCACTACATTTCAGACCTAAGTGTAGTTCTAGTGTATGTGTGCATGTCGTACCTAGGTGATCTTGTGCTAGTTGTACTTTGTGAAGTATTGAGCGATAGCTAAATGCAGAAAATGTAGTAGAATTTGTGCATGAAATAGAATAGAATACCCACCTATGAAATGTGATATAGATGTCCTAGCTTGTGCCTTGATGATGGAGCTATGTGGATGCCAATGTAATAGATGGATGAAACTCTAAATGGATTGATAGTAGTGTATGATGCAAGGTCCTTCATTATAGTTTCATAAATTTATATTTATAGTGTTCTCTTTCTCTAATTTCATACTTAACCACGAGAAGGCTGACCATAAGAAAGATAAAGAGGAATAAATGGATAGAAGAGGCCCAAAAGTGGTGGAAAGTACTACAATGATCTGGAAACCCCCATGTGGGACAAGGCGCCCATGGTCACCCTAGTAATAAATATGGGCACCCCAACCGAGGCTAAAATAACATGGTATGTCTAGAAATGGATGGGCATATGGGTGCAATAGGTTGTAAATTACAAAATAAAATAAACAAGATGGCTAAAGGATGGTGGTTAATTAGTAATTTCTTCACTCAAGAACCTTCTAAATAGTATAATGAGACCGAGATAAGTAAAATGTCTAAAGTGCATGATTTTGTGACTACATTTTTTCCCCACTTTATGTTGGTGAGTGGAAAGCTCGGTAACATAAATTAGATAGATATGCGTACCTGATGTCCCTAAAGAGTGTAGTAGAATCATGTCAAAGGACTAGAAAAAGCATGGAATGATAAAAATAAGGAGAAACGTGGAAACTATAGATGAAAAATGCACAAAGAAAAAGTAATGAGAGTGAACCTAGGGTGGAACACGTGTGTGTAGCTTCCATAGTGTGTAGTTTACCTACATGGTTAGTAAAAGCATGTGTGCTTCCGTGGAACACTATTATTGTTACAGTTGTTGTTGTTGTCATTGTTCCTTCCGTTGTTTTTGTTTTTATTTCCCCCATTTGAATGCTTATTTCTCATATGGTCGGACTCGCAAGGATAAAATGATAAATTAGTTAAATCGTATCTATGTAAGTGTAAAAATGTTATGTAAAAGATGCATGTGTATGTAAAATATGCTAATGTAAATGGAAAATTTAAATGCAAAGGTAAATGGAACATGTGCACTGATCCATGTTGAGAGAGAAAGTGTAGAAGGATTGTGATTTTTTTTTGTGATATCACGCCACCCTAGGTGGAGAAGTGTAGGGAGGAAATTCTTTGTGTCCTTTAATCTCTAACCACTCTACGAAATATGTGTGAAGATATCGTTGTATTGTTTTAGTTTTTTAGGAAATCGGATGCCACTGGCCGAAGTAGTGTAGAGAGGCACACCCAATGTAATCTCAAAGCCTGTAACTGCTTCTTAGAAATGCTAAGGGCACCATGTCCTATAAAATCCACTCGTATCAAATTCTTAGACTGATATGGACCCACTCACTATGTATAACTAAACTGAACTGATTTAGAATTTCTTTGTTAGTGTGTATAAAAAACCCCAAATTATGCCCCCTTCTTTGGGAACGCACGCTATGTTGTTGATAGGAGAATGTGGCCCCAAAAGAGGACCAACCACCTGTACATTATAAACCTTCCCTGTAGGGGGAAGGGAATGTGCTTGGAAGAAACCAAGGTGTGCACAAACAAGGATGGCTAGCCAAAATATGTGTTAGCACAAAAACGCATGCATGTAGGAAGATAAAGTGTAATCTACATAGACAATGTGAAAACTACCAAGGACAATAGTGTAAACACCTAAGAAGACAAGTAAGCTACAAAAAGTGGGTCACAAATATGGAACATCATTCATGATGTCACATACATGCAAGGACATCATGGACACAAACAACAAATAATTCTACACACCAAACATAGGGAAAGTCTAGAAAACAATAGCAAACAAGAGCAGACAATGTAACAAATATGTATGGAAACCAATATCCCTGCATAAAAAATGTTGCACATGAAGCACCCGTTAGCATGTTAGAAAGATAGCTAGTATGTCAAAAGCATGTAGAAGAAAGTAATGTAAAGTTCTAAGTACAAAATGAAACAATAACACCTAGAAGATTCAAATTTGGATGCCCCCAGTGACAAATGTAAGAAGGGTAGAAGGTGAGCATCCATGTTGTGTGTAAGAGACATGTATCTATGATCACAACTAGAAGGCGTGAATGCACATGTGTGTATGATATATATAAATGACATACAATTAATCTAATTAGCATGTGTAATCAAGTGACCATGAAAAAGAAAAAAACAAGCAAGAGTATAAGTAACCATAGTATATAATATGTTGTGGATGGATGAATTGGAATGTAATATGGAATGATAGGAGCCACGAGCCTCCCAGTGGATGTAAATGTATACAATGAGGTATTTTTGTTTTTCCCCTCGGCAATTAAGAATTAACCGTAAATGAGAGTGCATCATTGATAAATGGTCAAGTAGTTTGTGTTGTGTCGAGCGCGCTATGAGGAATGTGTATGTGTATTTATGAGATATGACCTAGTGACAATGTATGCATGAACCCTATAGCTGAAGAATATATTTCGATGAGATGAAATGTGGAGTGATGATTTAGCCCTAAGCATATATCACTATATGATGAATGGATGAGTGATGATTTAGCACTAAGCGTATATCACTATAAGGTGTAAGGAGGGTGTGGTGATGTAACCTAAGGTGTATACCACTACAAAATGATAGAATAGGTGATGATTTAGCCTAAAGTGTATGTCACTACAAGATGAATAGTAGGGAGTGGTGATGTAACCTAAGGTGTATACCACTACAAGATGATATAATAGGTGACGATTTAGCCTAAAGCGTATGCCACTAAATTAGTAATGTCACATAGTGAAAGTTGAAATAGTGAATGTGTGGTGAAGGGAGGGTCCATTTGATTTGTAAACCCTCGGCAGTCAAGTATGGACCGAAGAACTAAAGTGCGTCATCGGGTAGTGAGTGCAGTGTGTAGAATATAATGTAATATATGTGATGATGAAAGATGACCATGTGATGAGTGGAATGTGTAAAGATGCGATGTGTAGAAGGAAATGCAACATGTGTAGAATGTGTGAAATGCAATGTATATAATGGCATGTAATGTATGTATATAGGCTAGTAATGTAGGATGTAAGATGATGTAATGCTAGAGTCATATGCAATGAAGACTAGTATGATATAGGATGTGTAAATGTGCCAATGTGAAAATTTTGTAGACTAAGTGTAAAATGTATTATGTATGATGTGTGATGTGTGATGAAATGCAATGTGTAATACCTTTAGTGTGGTGTGTGGGGTTCATTATAGTAATAATCCCTCAACAATCAAGTGTGAACTGAAGCATAAGAGTGTGTTATCGGGTAATGACGCTAAAATATATAACAACTATGAAAAATGTGAGGATATGAATGTATGAGAATGTAAAATATGATGACTATGACTATGCTAAGAATAGATATGGGAGAAAATTTGGATTTATATGCCCCCAAGTGTGAGTGGCCAAAAATCATTTAATGTCATCGAGAAGATCATCATCCTCAGGGTCAAAATCATACATATAAACATTGGTAATTTGGTAAGAAATAATGTCTGGTTGATCATGCAATGAGCCATTAAGACATAAGTTGTACATGTCCATAACATACTGCTCATCAGTGAATGGAGGAAGTGGGCAGTCATTTGTGTGTATACCAACAAGTGATATTCGGAGAATATCCAATAAAATAACTATTGCAAATAAAAAAATGTCTGAAGGGAATAGGAAATGAAATGTCTATATGACTAGGATCTAATGTGCCTCTAATATAAGTAAGCCAATATTCCCTAGTATGAGTGGATAAGAATGAGGTATTTGTGGTAAGTAGACCATAAGATGGAACGCGCGTAAAGCATAAGCAACAATAACAATAATGAAGCCATAGTAGAGTTGAGGGTTATGATTAGAAGGGTGAATATCTTCAAAAGAAAAACCAAGACAAGCTACACCATCATGGAATGTGTTTCTAGTATGAGTTATTCATGAAAAGTGTGAAAGTGAATAGTGGGTGTGCTAAGGTAGGTGGTGTAGGTGAAGGTGAATGTGATAGAGTGATGTCCATAGACTGGACAAGCCCCTGATAAGGAATCATAACAATAGTAGTAGTAGGTGGCATAGAAGAAACTACATCTATCACACAAATGGTATATGCACTTTAATTTGTAATTAACTCGATTTGTTTGGAGAAGAGTCTAAAACACTCATCTAATTTAAATATTTTTGGCTTGGATGAACTTGTTTGGTCCAATGATGATTGAAATCAGATATTCAATAAGGGTTTAAAGCATGACCATATTTTCATAGCAATAAATAGGGAATAGTATTTTTTGAGTCAACTGATCAAATATTTTATGATAGTTCTTTTACTATGGACATAATCTGTTTTATTTTCAACAAAAAAATTGTAAAGAAAAAAATATTTAGTTAAAGATAACACAAAGATAATTCCTTAAATAAAGGTCAATAATCGAAATTGTGTGATTAAAATATGAATTTATCCTCGGGAAATGTAAATAGTTTACATGAACTGTATTCCCTACTTTAGGTAAGAAGAAAATAAAATCTATGAATCTTATTCATGTTCTTATTCATGAGTAAACCACAAACATCATTAAAGTAACATATTACATAAATTTCATTGGGTTTTTTAAAAATTATCTCTTTTTATCTGATATAGGCTGATGAAATTGACCACCGACTACTACATAATCACTCTGCTACAACTTTTCTTATTCTATTGAAACCTCCTCTCTTATGTTTTCAATTAAATTCTCTTCTTCCACATTCTTCTCAATCTGATCATCTTTCATGAGAATTCCTCCTCCTTAACTCTTGGCCTAATTTATATGAAGCTTCATCCCATCATGGTTACATTTATTCATACTTCTTCTACTCACAACAATAATTGGTTTCCCACACATCAACTACTCATTTTCACTAGTTCTTACATCTCTCTCAAAGGAATGATTTTCCCCCTTCTTCGTGACATGCTTCCCTAGTGGAAGTCGTATCAAGATTAATATAACCTAGAGATTATATCTCTTCAATATCCATCACAATATATTCCTTAATGAGAATATATTCTTCTTCTACATCCTCTTCGATGAGGATATCTCCCTTTCAGGATACTAAAATTCCTCCAAGTTAGATTGTATAGAAATTTATCCTACATCATTGCCAATGGGAACCTCATTTATTTTAATTACCAATTGGATTTTTGATGTAGTATTATTGAGTCTCTTGGAGTAGATTGAGATTCGAGATAACCTCTTCCATACGAAAAAAATCAATTTATCTCATATAACCAAATATTATTTTTAATGTTTTGAAATTGAATTGCTCAGAATTATGAGAAATGTGAGGAATAAGATGTGTGGATTTGGCTTGTTGAATTACATTAAATAATTCAATTTAAATTTGGTTCTCTTCCATGATAAAAATTAAAAAAACTAATATTAGTTTTACAACATAAAAATTTTTGAGAGCATGATTGATAAGAGGAAAAATATAGGAGGTAAGACTTATTTTACAACCCTAATAACTTAACACATGGCATGGAATAAAGGAAAGATATAGGAAGTATTTGTGACGAATTTAGCTCACATTAGCAAAAAAAAGTATGTTACTAAAGGCATTAATGGTAGGAAGATAAAATAAGAGGTGAAATACTCGCTTACCTTAATAAATTAACATTATGTTGTACCTTTAAAATATAGGTAATACTACATGAGTGTAAGCCTTGTTAAGTTCTTTTGTATGAGAGATGTATAATCTATTTTTCAAAATTTCATAATTTTTTTTGTTTAATAGGAAAGTAGCTAAGTATGAGATACGCGTGAAGGTGTGTGTGACAGAAAAATACATTAAGTGATACAAGTATAGAACAATGTGCGAAGGTCCTCGTGTTAGGGTAAAAGAAGAGGACACGTGAAGGTCTATGTACAAGAACATTTATTATACGAGTTAGCCAGAAATCTGAATGGCCTAAAAATAGGAAAAGTAGAGATGGCTTGATAAGAAAATAAAAGTAATGGATGGATAAAACAACATTAAATAAAATGAAGAGCGTCGGATAAAAATAGAATATGCATGGGTGGAAGTAACTAAATATAACATTGGCATGGGGCACAAGTAATCTATTAATAACATACATGGAAATTGAGCACCTAGTTAAAGACTAAAGCACGAGATCAAAGTAATACGTAGAATGAATATAGTAGAGTCTAATAATAGGATAAAGAATTGTAAATAAGTGAAGGAAAATTTCCCACCAGCTATATATATTTGTAATGTATATGAAATTGAGGACGCATTGGTATGTGTGAGAGAGATAGTATGTGCACAAGCTTCTATGAGAGGCATACTTATAATATGAGATATTACACATAATAGATAACCTAGTATGGATTCCAAAGGTTAGGAGAAGTGAACAAGGTGTAATGGGTGTTTAGATTCTGATAATTATTGTATAAGTTATGGAATGAATGATGAAATATTCCTTATTATTGTTATGTGTCACTATTTCTAGTGTTGTGACTTATTTTGTGTTGTGCATTGTTGTCTACAAACTACACATCTTGCTTGAAGTCGACACAAAGAGGGACCTAGTAGGTTGTGTGCATTTTGGGTGAGTACTTGGAAATTAGTTTGAGTGATATGTCGGTGCACTGAATAAGTGTTTCTAACAAATAATACTACATCTTGGTTCTATTGAAGATGTGGCATGCGCATGGCATTCTAACTATCATTGAAGAATATTGAGCATTGGGTACATGACAAATAGGATAAATTTTCTCAGAGATATATCACTTGATGTGGTTTTAATGCACACAAATTATTTTATTCTTTAATTTCATGTTTTTCTTCATCTTTCTCATTCACATCTTGGTCTATAACTGCACAAACAAAGCTAAAATCCACCTTAGGTTGCAAAAATAGAGGACAACTAGTCCCTTTCTTGTCTTCTCTCTTCACCATATTGACTTCTTCATATTTTTTTGATCATCCTCCTTAGTTGTCTCTGTATTGTTATGTAACTAATCATGTTTTTACTTGTTTTCTCCATATTGGGTCTTCATTATGCTTTCATCTTCATTGTCTTCTTCATTTGTCATTGTTTCTCTAGAATTTTACTTTCTTTTCACTTCATCTTCTCCATTTATCTAGCTTCACATTATTGTGGGATCTCTCCATGATCCTTTCATCACACTAACTACTACACTTTCACTCTTAACTGGTCCATAATGAGCTTGCACTTGCTCAAAAAATTATTTTCTTTGTTTTTTCATTTTTGTTCTCTTTCTATTCATTTAAGGAATAATTTATTTTCTATTATTCTTCACTTTGTCTACCCTAATTAAAAAAATTCAAAGACACTATCAGATTTTAAACTTAGAGGCCTTTTATCCCTTTTAGAATCTCCATCAATGAGCTCTTTTCCTTCTTCACTTTTTCGCTCCTCTTTTTCACTTTCTTGTTCTTCCTTAAGGAAATCTAAGAAGTTTACAATCACCTCTTCTTCATTCAATCTCTAAAAGTCCTCATACACCACTTCTTTATCATATTATTTTCTTATTTTCTCATCCTCCTCTCTATTTTCTTCAACTCCTCTTCCTTTCTTATCATCTTTCTCGGTTTCTCTTTTTGTCTCTTTAGAGGCCACTTAATACCTCTCTTCATCTCAAAACCAACTACAATGATATCTCTCATATTTCTTGTAACTTCTATCCTTTCTCGTATCTTCTCCACATCTCTCCTAAGCTCCTTGAGCTCTTATTACCCGCCTGACAACTCCTGCTTTCTTGTTTCTCCCTCTCTCTCTCTCTTTATTTCTTCTTTTCTTTTCCTCTCTTTTTCATCTCTCATCTTCTTCATCAATTTCTCTATTTCTTCAAATTTTCCCTTTGATATGATACCAAATGATGCAGAGGCTCATGAAAAACAACAATAATCACAATTTAGAATAATCACTTGCAAAAAAATTCAAAATCCATCCAATTTTTCACTTTTTCTCTATTGCCAAAACTTGCTCTTTTACCCAAATTTGCTATATAAAATTACCCAAATATTGAAAAAACTTTACACATGTTATATTTAACATATCAATATTGTTTACATACTTGAAAATATTCTAACTCTTCATCATCACTCAATCTCACTATAGACCACCATTCTTGTTAATAGCCCTACAAAAATGCATATTTGAGCATAAAATTCACATTTATGGGAACTAAAGTTCACTAGTAATTTTTTTAAGCACTCATTAAGCCCATTAAAAGGCCTACCAAGTTTCATCTCCTAATTCTTTTCCTTTTTCCTTTATACCATTTTTACCTTTTTACTCAAGTTGCCTAGTTAGCCCTAGTTTTGAGAAAACCTTAATGTTATGATAAAACTATCAAACTTCATGCAAAAGTAAAATATGTTTTGAATACCCATTTGGGCCTTCTTTCTTTCAAGTTAGTTTTAGGAGATATTTCTCACCAAAACTCTCCCAACTCCAATTTTCATCCTTTAAGCCTTGTTCAATTTAAAGTTTGTTAGGGTTTACGTGGATTAATTAGGATTTGACACTTTAAAATCAGCTTTAACCTTTGTAACAATTTTCCCAACCTATTTACAACTTTTTCACACCATTAGCAATGCACATACATTTCCTTAATGTGATCTAGTCAAGTTTACCAAGTTGTTAACTTCTCATGCTCTTATCCTTTCTTGTATGCTTTACAAATTATCCTAAGCTATGTCTTATTTTCCTCACTTTGAAGTCCTTCAAACTCTCCTTACCTTCATTTTACTCATGACTCTTGATTACTTTCCAACCACTCCAATAACTTAATTATTCCAACTCAAATAATTATTTCACCAACTCTCATATCTCTTACAGAATTCTTCAAACATGTAATGTTCAAAAACATTACTAGTACTTCTTTCTTGATGGCATAAGACTTCTTGTCAGCTAGTATATTACCTCTCCTTACTCTCTCTCTAGTCACCATTTCACTTTGTTCCATCCCCATTAGACTTCCTTGTATTTCTTAGGTTTCTCTCTTTGAGGTTCTTTAATAACTCTATAGAGGACAGTATGAGTTCGAGAATATTAGATGACTTGAAGCCACTCTCCAATGTTTAAGGAGTACTTTCATACCTCCATCATCATATTAACCACTTTGTACTTATTTATTTATGCTAGATCAATTGTTTCCTCATTCTTAGATCAAACTATGCAAGTAGGATGGTTCTTAGATTCTAGTCATAACAAGAGTACCTTTAATCTCTTATTGAATAATGTACCAAGTACTTTTCCTTTCTACTAATACATCACAAACTTCTAGCATATGAAATTTAACCAGTACACTCAAAATAGTTCTTTGAACCCACTTGAATTTGTAACCACAATAATTAAGAATGATTTTGACAAGACTTCCCTAAGAAATTTATATCCAAGACTTCTCCTACTCGAGTTTCTTTAAGAACTCCTTTAATACCCCTATTTCCAATAACATAGTAAATTAGAGTAATAACTTTTAATGTATTTTCTTTAATTTGACTATAAACCCTCAAAACACGGTAAGACACAAACCTTGGATTGTCTTGTCACGATTTTTTTGGTTAGCTTGATAAAATCCTCCTAAAAAATTTCCTAAACCTCGCCCCATGTAATTTCATCTTTCTACTAAGTTTAGATTTTTTATGGCTAACAACCAATTTTGTCTCATTTTCTTCTTCCTAAAAACCCTAGAAATGGTTCAAATTTTTAATATAAAATTTATTGTTCAAGCCACTATTCCACTCTTTTAAGATCTGGACTTCTGTTAAATTCTTTAAGAATTTGTTTCCACTCACAAAACCCCTTTATAATCATGATCAACACATTTTACTAGTCAAAAAAGAGAATTAGTTAACTTACCCAGTCTATTTTGTAGTAATACTTGAAAAATCCTTTCTCCAACTATCTTAAGATCATCTTTCTAGCTAAGAAGAGGTATTTTTTCATTATTTAAAATTCTATTTCATATAGGTTATCATATTCACACAATCACAATTGAAGGACTATATCAAAGTACCATGCATATACACATTCCTTTATTCCCAAGGTCTCACTATGCCATTTTTATGTCTTAGATTAGTCTTAATAACTCATAAAATATCATACAAGAGTCATGCATCCATATCACACTATGAACTTTAAGAAAAAATTCCTAACTTTGTGTTTGGATTAGCTTTCAAAATAAATTATATTATCATTTACAAGAAACGTGAGTTACATATGATGTTCTAATCAGTTCTCTAGGTTCCCCTGCCACCGAAGTGTCTTCTCATGAATCTCTCTTCTTTAATCACCTTCCCAAACTCTTCCTTAACTATTTCCTATTCAAATTCCACCTTATTTAGGAACTAAAAAGGTAGTTATGGTTAATGCAAGATCATCATTTCATGGTTTAGGCTAACTAGGGGTTATGTAAACTTGACACAAATTAAATAGACTTTCCTTTACCCCTCAAAACCTTGTACAATAATAGAAGGGGACCTTTTCATGAAGATTTGGAAATCAAATTTAAAAGCTCCATTTTTGGAGAGAATTAATTAGAGAAATTCATCACTCATGGAAGCCCAAAGGAAACTAAAGATAAATCTAAACACACCTAATAGACCTATTACAAACCAAAAATGAAAATACAACCCAAAATTAGCTATGTATAAGATGATGCTCCTACATCATACTCCCCAAGTGGAGAGATTTGAGCCCAATTTTTGCATTTGTCTTCTTTCTCTTTTTCTAATTATTTTGTGTCTCTGAATTTCTTCTTTCATTGCTACACTTGAGCTCATCTTCATGTTTATTCTCTATCTTTTGTCTTCTCCTTTCTTTCTTGGTTCCTTTATTGTTTTCCTTATCAGCTTATTTCATCATTATTCCTCTTTCTTCATCTATATATTCTTCTTCTTCTTCATGGTTCACTTTCTTTTCTTACTTAATGTCATGCTTCTCTTCATCTTTCTCATTCACATCTTGGTCTATGCCTACAAAAACAAAGAAAAATTCACCTTAGTTTGTAAAAATAGAGGACAAATAAACCATTTCTTGTCTTATCTCTTCACTATATTGAATTCTTCATCTTTTTCTGATAATCCTCCTTATTTGTCTTTGTATTTTATTGTAACTCATCATGTTCTTACTTGTTTTGTTTATCTTTGGTCTTCACTACGCTTTCATATTCATTGTCTTCTTCATTTACCATTATTTCTCTAGCATTTTCCTTATTTTTTAACTCATCTTCTCCACTCATCCATCTCTATATGTTTGTGAGATCTCTCCATGATCCTTTCATCACACTAACTGATGCACTTTCACTATTAAATGATCCATAATTAGATTCAAATTGCTCACAAACTTCATATCTTTGTTTTTATTCATTCAAGACATCATTTCTTGCCTTTTCTTCTTCACTTTGTATACCTGCATTCAAAAATTCATAGAAAATATCAAATTTAAAACTTGGAGACCTTTTAGCCCTTTGACAACCTCCATCAATGAGCTCTTTTCCTTCTTCACTTTGTTGTTCCTCTTCTTCACTTTCTTCTTCTTCATTAAGGAAAGCTAAGAATCTTGCAATCACCTCTTCTTCATTTAATCTCTAAACTTCTTCATACAACACTTCTTTAGCATCTTCTTTCTCTTGTTTTCTCATCTTATTCTCTATTTTCTTCAACTCCTTCGTTATCATCTTTTTAGCTGCTCTTTTTGTCTCTTCTCTACAAGTAGCTTTATTTGCCACTTAATAGCTCTCTTCATCTCAAAACCAACTACATTGCTCTCTCTAATATTTATTTTATTTTATATCATTTATCCTATCTTATCCACATCTCTTCTGAGATCCTTGATCTCTTGTTTCACCCACAACTCTTGTTTTTTGTTATCTCTCTCTCTTCTTTTCTCTTCCTCTCTTTTACCTCTCTCATATTCTTCATAAATTTCTCTATTTATTCCATTTTTCCTCCACTCTGATACCAATAATTCAAAGGCTCATGAAAAACAACAATAAAATTTTAGAATAATCTCTTAAAACAACATTCAAAATCCATCCAATTTTTCACTTTTTCTCTATTGTTAAATTTTGTTGTTTTACCCAAATTTTCTATAAACAATGATTCAAATCTTGAAAACACTTTACAAATGTTATATTTCACCTATAAACAATTTTTAAATGCTTAAAAATATTCTAAGTCTTCATCTTCACTCAATCTCACTCTAGACCACCATTCTTACTACTAGCCTTGCAAAAATGCATATTTGAGCATAAAATTCAAATTTCGAGAACTAAGGTTCAATATTAGACTTTTCAAGTACCCATTAAGCAAATTACAATTCCTACAAAGTTTCATATCCTAAATCTTTACCCTTTTCATTTTATACCCTTTTTACCATTTTTGTATTAAGTTTCCTAATTAGCCCTAGTTTTGAGAAAATATCTATGTTATGAGAAAACTATCAAATTTCATGAAAAAGTAAAATATGTTATGAATACCCATTTGGGCCTTCTTTCTTTCAAGTTAGTGTTAGGACCTATTTATTGCAAATACTCTCCCAGCTCTAATTGTCTTCCTTTAGGTCTTGTTCAATTAGGTTTGTTAAGGTTTAATGGCTTATTTAGAGTTTGATACTTTATAATCAGCTTGACCTTTGTAACACTTTTCCCAACCTATTTACAACTTTTTCACACCATCAACAATATACATACATTCCCTTAATGTGATCTTGTCAAGTTTTCCAATTTGTTAGCTTCTCAAGTTCTTATCCTTTCTTGTATGCTCTACAAATTCCCATAAAGCTCTATTTCCTTTTCCTCACTCCAAAGTCCTTACAACTATCCTTCCCTTCATTTTACTCATGGCTCTTGATTACTTTCCAACCTCTCTAATCACTTATTTATTCCAACTCAAATTACTCTTTCAATAACTCTCCCATCTCTTACTGAATTGTTCAAACATGTATCTTTGTTCGGGATAGTTACTAGTAATTCTTTCTTGATGGAATAAGACTTCTTATCAGTGAGTATCTTGCCTCTACTTACTCTCTCTAGTCGCTATCTCTCTTTTTCCATCTCCATTAGACTTCCTTGGCTTTCTTAGGTTTTTCTCCTTCAAGGTTCTTCATTAACTCTATACAGACGATCCCTGAGTTCAACATATTAGATGACTTGAAGTCACTCTTCAATGTTCAAGTAATCATTTCATAATTCCATCATCATATTAACCACTTCCCACTTAGTTCTTTATGCTAGATCAATTGTTTTCTCATTCTTGGATCAGATTTGTGCAAGTAGGATGGTTCTTAGATTCTAGTTAGAGCAAGTACCTTTAATCACTTATTAAATAATCCACCAAATAATTTTCCTTTCTACCAATACCTCACAACCTCACAAATTTTTAACATATGAAATTTAACCAATATAATCTAAATATTTCTTTAAACCCACTTGAATGTGTAACCATAAGAATTAATACTGATTTTTACAAGACTTCCCAAGAACTTTATCTCTAGAACTTCTCCTTCTTTGAGTTTCTTCAAGAACTCCTTCAATACCCCTAATTCTAATAACACAGTAAATTAGAGTGATAAATTTTAATATCTTCTCTTGAATTTGACTATAAACCATTAGAACAAGGTAAGACACAAAAATTACATTATACTTTCATGAATTTTGTTTGGTTAGCTTGATCAAATCATCCTAAACCTCTACCCCATGTCGGTTCATCTTTTGATGAAGTTTGGATTTTTTTGGCTAAAAACCAAGTTTGGATTTTTTTCTTCCCTACAAACCCTAGACATCGTATAACACGAGAGGAGGTTTTTACAAATTTTTAATAACAAATTTCTTGTTCAAGCCAATATTCTACCCTTTTAAGATTTGAACCGCCTATTACATTCTTTAAGAACTCATTTCAACTAACAAAACCCCTTTATAATCATGGTCAACATGTTTTGCTAGTCAAAGAAAAGAATTAGTTAACTTACCCAATCATTTTATAGTAATACTTAACAAATCCTTACTCCAACTATCTTGAGATCATCTTTCCAACTAGGAAGATTAATTTTTTCATTTTTAGCATTCTATTTCATATAGGTTATCATATCCACACAATCACAATTAAAGGACTCTATCAAGTACCCTACATCTGCACATTCCTTTAGTCCCAAGGTCTCACTATTTCATTTTTATCTCTTATCTCAGTCTTAATAACTCATAAAATCTCATACAAAATTCATGCATCCATATAACACTATGAACTTCAAGAACAAATTCCTAACACCGTATTTGGATTAACTTTCACAATAAATTATAATCTCGATTACAAGAAACCCGAGTTACATATGATTCTCTTATTAGTTCTCCAAGTTCCCCTACCTCATAAGATTCTTCTCATGAAGATCGCTTCTTGAATCACCTTCCCAAACTCTTCTCTAATTGTTTCATATTCAAATTCTACCTTATTTAGCAAGTGAAAAGGTAGTTATGGTTAACTCAAGACCATCCTTTCATGGTTTAGGCTAACTAGTGTTTATATCAACTTGACAAAAAGTAGATACACTTCCCTTTACCCCTCATGACCTCTTGCAATAATATCCTTTATATTTTTACATTAGACCTTTTAATAAATATTTGAAAATTCAAATTTACAAGCTCCATTTTTGGAGGGAATTCATTAGGAGAAAGTCATCACTCATGGAGGCCCCAAGAAAACTAAAGATAACTCTAAACACACCTAATAGACCTATTAAAAACTAGAAATTAAAATGCAACCCAAAATTAGTTATATACTAGATGATTCTCCTACATCATTCACGAAGCCTATGAGACGGGGTTGCGCAGGGAAGTAGCATAAAGAGTGCCTCTCGGGGACTTAAATGAAAAATTCAATATAATGTTGGACAAAATAACATCACAAAAAAAATGGTAATGGTGGATACCGAGGATGATATCATGGTAGAGGTAGAGGAGGTCTTGGATGTCCATTTAGCCATGGAACATGTTATATATGTGGGTCGATTTACCGATATCAATGTGAGTGTCTAGAGAACCATTTATGCACTTACTATGGGGAAAGGGGCATAAGGTGGAAGAATACCTATATTTTTATGCACATATGTGTAAAAATAATAAGGATAGGGGAGAAACCATGATACATGTTGTGTAACATTCCCATTTTAAGACTTTAAAAACAAGGGAAAATAATTTTTTTGACTAATGTTTTATTATTATTGGCAAATAGTTTTTTGAAAGGGACTATACCCTTGAGAACAAAAGAGGGCCTAGAATAGGAATGAGAATCAGAACAAAAAGGATCAAGATCCAAATGTGACAATGAAAACCATAGTAGCCCAAGAGCAGCTACCCTATCGAAACAAAAACAACACGAGCACTGTAAAAAAGCGCAAAAAAATAGCAATAATTACAAAGAAGTGAAGTAAAAGCACCCCCAATTACTTCTTGGCTACTTTGTCAATGTTGGATTTGATATTCTGCCAAGAGGTGAACATAGCCAATGTCGTCATATGGGCAGAATCAGTAACATCCAGTTGTTCAATGGTCCTTTTTCTTTCCTTATCAGTGCCCCAAAGGGTTGCCGAAACTCCGCTGAGATTGGAGATGCGGACATGCTGTTCAATAAACTCTTCAATTGCATTAAAAATGGCCATATTATAATCATGGCGAGTCTTGTCCTTCCCTAAACAGGAGTCTAAGGAGTTTAGCTTCTTGTATATATCTTCAACCTGGCTATTATCCATAGCCACCTCCTCCTCCTTTCTCTTTCCTTTTTGCTTAGCCAAGTTTTTAACCTCTTCCTTCAACAGCTTCATATCAGCTTCTAAGGCTTCCAACCTTTTTGTGGAGCTCTCAACATGTGCTTCCTAAGAACTAGCACTACTAATATGCAGGAGGTTATGGGAAATTTCAATCTCTTGAGGATCCTTCCCCATGGGGTATCAAGTTTCAGCCTTCTAGAGGATCTGGTAACTGGTCTGGCCGAAGTGGAGGCGTAGGGGTTGGGAGCAGAGGTGAGGGGAATGGAAGATGGAGCAAGAAGCCCAGAAAAGGGGTGATAGTAGTAGTGGCGGGGACAGAAGGTGGAGAGAAGGGGCTAGCAACAATGGCACCAGGCAGAGGAGGAACAGAGCCAGGGGAGGAAGGGAAACCGGGAGAACGAAGAAGACACAGTTTATGCAGCAAAAAGATGAGTCCCTGGTGTAAAGGAACAGCACGAGCATGCTTTTGAAACTCCAAAATGGAGCGCTCAAGAGAGTTTAGCAGATAGTGGGGGAAACATACCGTGCGAATCCTATGGAAGTGGTTGAGGAAAACAAGATGTTTAGCGGGCACAATGACGAACCTCCCCTCCAAAGAAATGAAACGCACCATCATTCGGGTAACCTCATCAAAGGGTGAAGGGATCGAACTAACTTGTAGGCTCGAGTGACAAAGACCAACTTCTCAGTTCCCTCAACAAATTTCCTCTCCTCAGCTTCTCTATCCACCCTTTTATTGAAAAAATGGTACCCCTCCATGCCCAGGCCAGTCACTTCAGCAATTAACTCCTCGTTGATAGGAATATTCTGTCCACCGTAATCCATAGTGTGATCCTTCCAATCCTTCGCAAATCACACCGAAATACTTTGGTCGTGGCCCTGAATCTTCTCCATAAAGTTGGTGATGCCTCCCTGGTTGAGAAGATTCCAAAGTTCTACATTCTCCTTCCAATCCGGATCCACGCTGGGCTCAATCTGGCAGGGGGTCCCCCATTCTCACCATGTTTAATTGCTTGCCAATAGAAATTTTAGAATCCTTTAGAGTGCTAATAACAGTCCGCCTTTCACTATTATTATCCACGCAGTGAGAATGCTGATTAGAATAGCCGTTGCTTTTCCCATGAATACCTGAGTGACTACTGTTATGACCCTGTGAAAGTCCACATGTGAGAGCTACAGTCCTTTTGCTAGCCCACTCCAGATCATCATTATCTTTATTTCTATCTTGGGAATCCATAAAGCCTTGTGTACAAGTTATTAAGAGCCCAATATTGCCCACATGTGTGACTTTCATTTCCATATAAATCCACTTGAATTTCCCATTATGCTTCATACAATTTTTCTTGTCCACCAAGATATGTATAATTGTTGTTTTAAAGTCAGCACGTGTGGGAGTTTTAATAATACAAATCCACTCCCAATGCTCATATCTCAAATCATGAATTTGCATGAACATAGATATCCGCTTGAATGCTATTTTGAAGCTGTTTAGGAATGTTGTTATTATCCCAAACAATATGGTTAACATTAATGCCATAATTAGCCAATGCATCTGCCACCTTGTTACCCTCCCGGTAAGTATGCATGATCCGAATGTTATTGAAGGTTTGGCCAATACTTATGGATTCCAAGATAAAATCCTTGATGTTCCAACTTGGAGGTGAACACTGATTAAGATGATTAATGATATTAAGTGAGTCCCCTTCAATAATGAGGTTTTGGATATTATGAGTCTGAGAAATTCTCAGGCCCCATAAAGTAGATAATGCTTCAGCAAAATGGTTGGTTTGAATTCCCATTTTTCTAGCATACGCAACAATCAGACTGCCTTTATGATCCCGAGATCACTCCTCCCCCTACCGCAATCCCAGGGTTACCCTTAGAAGCCCCATCAAAGTTCAACTTATACCAGTTAAAATCAGGAGGATGCCAATGAATCAAAGATCTATCAATACTATTACCAGAATTACTGCGGCTATTGACAACTCCAATCTGCCAGTGGGATAAAATATGCTCTTCATTTTCTGGATAACTCTTGTTCTTGGGGGGTTTAAATCTAGCCATATTCTCTTTGATATCATTAGAAATTTTACCAATACTGAGCTTGTAGTTTTGGTTTTTATTTCTAAAGATAATATCATTTCTATCTTTCCATATCCTCCAAATAATATGAGGAATAACCACTTTAGATCCTTCTGACAACACAATGCTTATAGGGTGGGCTCCATTGAGTCCATAGCTGATTGAAATCCTTTGGCACCACCCAAAAAGCTTCAAATTTAGAGAGGGAAAAACTCCATATTCTGGTAGCATAATCACAATGTATAAACAAATGACTGATATCCTCAGAATCTTTTTACAAAGATGACATCTATTAGGCATTATGAAACCTTTTCTCATCAGGTTATCAGTGGTAAGAATCCTACCTCTGAGAGCCAGCCAAAGGAAGAAATTAATTTTGGGAGTTAACTCTGTCATCCAAATCCTACTCCAATTGAACTCAGCTTGACTACTATCGAAGAAAGTATTATAACCAATTTTGACAGAGTAATCCCCATCAATAGAGTTATTCAGACCAATTCATCCTTAGTATCCAGCTGACTTAAGGGAATAAGATCCAACTGATCTTGAAGGGAGGAAATATTTTGGATCAGATCATCTCTCTCCACAGAAAGTTTTTTCCATTTCTTTCTGTTGCCATTTCCTTCGATATAATCCTTGATTTTAGTGCCATACTTGTTTATAAGACTGTCCTTGACCATCCCAAATCTGTCCATAAGACTACCATTAAACTAGTTATCGTCCCAGAAATTTATATCACTACCATCACCCACTTTCCATTTACTGCCCTGCTTAATGAAATTTCTGCTCTTTACTAGATTGTTCCAAAAAATGGAACCAAAGGGGAGGTGCTCATCCTGCAGAAAAGAAAAGACAACTTGTTGATTTAGGTATTTAGCCTTAATTAACTCTATCCAGGGTTGTTTCTTTGAAAGCATTCTCCAGCCCATTTTTGCAATGAGAGCCTCATTCATTTTCTCGATATTTTTTATACCCAGACCTCCCATAGACTTCGGAGTACAAACCTTATCCCAAGCAACTAAGTGAAATTTAAACTTCTCCTCCATGCCCTGCCATAAGAATTTTTTTTGAATCCTCTCAAACTTTTCTCTGAAGGAAGAGGGGATCTTATAGAGCGACATGATATAAATGGGCAGATTTTGAAGAGTACTTTTTATGAGTAGGCACTTACCAACACTAGATAAAATGGCTCCTTTCCAACCAGCCATTTTTTTAAATCTCTCCAATAAATCACCCCACACCTTGTTAGAGACTTTTTTTGTGCCGAGAGGAAGGCCCAAGTAAGTGGCTGGAAGCTCACTTATTTTACAGCCTAGTATTTTAGCAATTTTAAGTTGTCTTTCTTCAGGAGTGTTGAAGAAGAAAATGGAGCTTTTATCATAATTGATCTCTTGCCCAGAAGCAGATTTGTAGAGCTGCAAAATAGCCTTGGTAGCCTTAGCTTCAATGATGGAAGCCAATAGAAGGAGGATTGTATCATCCGTGAATTGCTGATGGGAAACAACTTGGCTGATGGAAGTGGGCTTTGAGCCTTTCAAAAGGCCATCATTGACAGCTTTACCAATTGTTCTACTAAGACTGTCAGCCATAAGAATGAAGAGCAGGGGGGAGATGGGGTCCCCTTGCCTTAGCCCTCTTCTGCTAGTGAAAAAACCCACTGGCTCACCATTAACCACCACTGAGAATCTAGCCGTAGAGATACAAGCCTTAATAATTTTTCTGAATTTGTTCGAAAAACCAAATTTAGTTAAGACTTTATCAAGAAAGACCCAAGAAACCTTGTCAAAGGCTTTATTCATATCAAGCTTAAGCACCATATTTACTTTTTTATTATTCTCCATAGAATGTATGGTCTCATGGACCATAATCACTCCATCTTGGATAATCTTGCCTTTGATGAATCCACTCTGCTGCCTAGAAATTAGATCATCCATAATGAGTTGAAGCCTGGTAGCAATAATTTTGGTAAAAATTCTATATATAGCATTCACAAGGCTGATGGGTCTAAAGTCTTTGAAGTCTTTAGCATCCATTTTTTTTGGGGCCAGCACAATGTGGGTGTTATTCAGCTCTTTCAAGAGATTTCCAGTTCTGTAGAATTCATTCACCGCTCTGAGAAGATCATCCAAACAAATTTCCCAAAATTTCTAGAAAAAATTAATGGAGAAACCATCCGGGCCTGGAGCCTTATCGCCTTCTAAAGTAAACACATCTTTTTGCAGCTCTTCAAGCGTGACAGCTTTAGTGATATTTTTAAATCTATGCTCCTCTATTTTATCTTGGGGAATAGCCTCCAGCATAAAAGCATTAGCCTCAACATTGATGATATTCCTCTCATCAAGAAGATTTTTATAGAAATTCAGGGCTTCTTCCTTGATGCTACTGGGATATTTTATAATATTTCCGTTACTTTTAGCTACTTCCATGATCCTATTACAAGCTCTGTGCTTCAAAGTGGTCATATGAAAAAACTTTGTATTCCTATCTCCTTCTTTAAGCCAGATGGCTCTGGACTTAAGTCTCCAAAAAGATTCTTCTCTACTACAAATCATATGTAACTCTGAAAGAATACTCTTTTCATTAGTTTGGTCTTCAACGGATCTCCCCTTTGTATCCATTTTGATTTCCAAATCTTGGAGCTTTTGTTTTAACTTCTTTTTATTATCAAACACATTGCCAAAAATACTTTTATTCCATATTTTAACTTGCTTTTTAACATTTTGAGCTTTTGAATCAATCTAAATTGAGAAGTGCCTTCCCCATTCCAACCCCACCATTCTTTAACTTTGTCGTAGATGTTGTCATGCTCCATCCACATATTTTCAAATTTGAATGAGCTTCTGATGGGTTTAGTCCAATTGAGAAGATTTAAAGCAATCGGATTGTGGTCCGATCCAATTCTGGGCAAGGAAGAGAGGTGGAAGTCTTGACTGAGAATCCAGCTAGAAATCAAGGCTCTATCCAATCTAACCTGGATAAGATCTTTTCCCAACCTTCTATTATTCCAAGTGTATTTATTACCATGAAGATCCACATCCAAGAGATTAAGTTCAGCAATAAAATCAGCAAAATCCTCCATACCTGTAGAAAAGTTGGAGATTCCTCCATATTTTTGCCTGGGTTTAGAGGAGATTTAAAATCTCCCATAATAAGCCAATTAGCAGTACTATATTGGTTTCTAAAGATCTTAAGATCATTCCAAAGTTTACGTCTCCCACTAACCGTATTAGGGGCATAGATGTTAGAAAGGATCCATTCACCCTTGTTCTCAATAGCAAGAAAATTGATAGCAAGATGATTAGTGCTAGCATTAAGAACCGTACCAGTACAGTGCCTTTTATCCCAAAGAGTAGCCAGACCACCAGAGGCTCCCTGAGAGTCTACCGCTGCCATATCAGAGTTTTCCCAAAAACTCTTTTTATTAGCTTCCAGGATCTTAGCTTTCATCTTAGTTTCCTACAAAATCATAATACTAGGACTACTAGAAACACGTAACTCCTTGATGATTCTCTGCTTGGAGTTTCCATTTAGACCTCGGATGTTCCATGAAATAATCTTCATTTGGAGGGATTGGGATTTGGGATTTCTGATGGTTCAATTGACGTTGAACGCCATCTGCAATGTCTCTCTCTATTCTCTTAGATCTAAGAGTCATTTTTGAGGGCCTCCCTCTTTTAGAGCTACCTCCAAAATCTACTAGTCTTCTTGCAGAAGATCTAGTAGTTCTGGATGTTGAGGTATCCCAGTTTTCCTTTTTCTTTTTCTTATCACTGTAAAGTGATTCTGGGATCATTTCAACTCCTTTCATTCTCTTTTTCTTTTTTGAAATGACCTTTATGAATCCAGAAGTTAGTTCCTCATCTTCTTTGACAGGCATTACTTCTCCCTCTTCACACTCCTTCTGATTCCTGCCAATTGAATGTGGATCAACTGTTCTGATGCTGTAGCAAGTTGGTGAAACCATTGACCTATTGCTGAGGCAAGGAGGTATATCTGTAGATACTCTATCTTCACCCCTAGGAGTGTTTATCAAGCAAAGATTCTTTAAAATCCATGCTATCCATGTTCAATATTTCCTCAATGATGCACAGAGGTTCATCTTCCTTATTTCTCAAGGACTGATATTGATCATTAGGGATGATATTAATTTTTACAGCTCCTTCTTGCTCATCCACCACCATGGACACCTTTACAGGATTTTCCAAGTCTTCTTTGCTAGGTGCTGCAAGTAAAGCTGCCTCTGGGGTTAAAGGTTTATCCTTCTCAGCTTCCTTACTGCTCAAAGTCTGATATTGATCATTAGGGATGATATTAATCTTTACAGCTCCTTCTTTCTCGTCCACCACCATGGACACCTTTATAGGATTTTCCAAGTCCTCTTTGCTAGGTGCTGCAAGCAAAGCTGCCCCTAGGGTTTTAGGACGCCAGACCAAATGCTTCCTTATTTGAGTTCTAAAACCCATTTTTCTTCCCTTATTATTGTAGTCCAGCTCAGTCTAGCTAGGGGATTTTTCTTCTTCTGGCTATCAGTGTCAAGCACCCTGCACTCCTTACCCAAAGCTAAGCCATCCACAGGTTGTTCGGCTTCCACTGTAGGGATCTCCTTTTGAGACATTTTTGGTGGAGTGTCCTATGCGATGACAAAGCTTACACCTTAAATGAAAGGTTTCAAATTCAATTTTTTGAATCCACACCCCATACCTAGATTTCAAGATGATGTGCTCCGGTAATTCTTTCTCCATTTCGGAAGAAATGCAGAATCGAGAAAAGGCAAGTCGGATCTGTTTCTCGTGGGTCCATCCAGCCTGATTGGAGCACCTAAGGACTTAGCAATGTTTAGCAGAATTTCATCATCCCAAAAATGCAATGGTAGCCCAGGAAGCCTACACCAGATTGGAATGGTGTTTATATTTTCAGTGTTAGGGTCAAATCCAGGATACCATTTTTTCAAAAAGAGGCCCATATTACCCAACCACCATGGTCCTCCCAGAAGCATCGATTCCAAATCAGCCTGCTGATTAAATTTTGCCAAAAAAAACCCTGTGGCATGATGGTAATACTCATATCCCCTTTAGGCATCCACTTTCTCATAGCCCATTTTCTAATAAAATCAATATTAGGTCTAGGGCCAAGAAACTTACCAACAAGGGAGAGATTCACTTTGCTCAAGGCCCTATCCACGCAACCATCTGGGACCATCAGGTAGGTGGCACCTTCACTATCCTTTTCCCACGTGAACTGACCTCTTTCAGGAGAATGCGGACCCACTTTTGAAATAGGGCTTTGAAGAATCTTATTCCAGGCCAAAGGCGTGGATCCTAGCAAATCCACTTTTTTAGTTTGTAGATTTACAACCGTCTGATTTTGGCCAGAGAGCAGCCTCTCCTCAACAATTCTTGGCTTAGTATGTAGACATTCTACAAACCGAACTACTAAACTGCATACGATAGTACCTCCACCTCTTTCTCCATCGCTCTGGATCACACGGATCGCTCTGGATCGCTAACTAATGTTTTCTATTCTAAATTAACATAATTTAGAACACACATTCTAAAGCCAATCAATCTCATAACAAAAAACCATATGCAATCTGTAAATGACTCGGTGGAACACCAATCTCTCATTTCATGACTCGATATCATATCGATCTCTCATGTTAACTTAATTTGTATACTACATATACTTGGTTCCTTTACCCTTTTTGGGGTATTAAGTGTTATGTTTAAGAGGCCTATCTGAATATTTGTTACGATATTCATCTAAAATCCTGCTTCTTAAACTAGGTGACATAGGAAAATGTAACCAAAGAAACTTTGCGATATTTTTCCCAAAGATTTTAAACATACTATTCATGTTTATATTTCTAGACGACATACACGTCAAATGGAATAATTCCTTCACCTCACTCAATTTTTTATCTAGAATGGTCCTTACTGACTACTGTCAGTCCACTCTTTCATAGTTTAACCATAAACAAGGTTAGCAACATGGACTAGTGTGGGGGCTACTTGTGGTGACTAAGGGTACATAGACATACTCAATCGACCTAAGTCGATTGCGTGTGTCTAATTATCCTAAGTCATCATGATTTGAATCGACACTAGATCATGCCCCTAACTTTACCTAGGACAAAACTATGATCAAGCTAGAATTTATGTAGATCTAGCTAATTAAAATCTGAAGGGTGTTGCAATATGTCAACTGCAACACAATATCCTCGTGAAGACCTAAGTCTTCATGAAGGTACTGCACTAGCATTGACATGTGTCAACATCCATCTGAGTTCTCCTCATCTAGATGAACATACCTTAGAAAGAAGTTAATGACTTACTAATTTTCCTTATTAAGGGTTAATTGCAGTAACCCTATTAAACAACTAGGTTCATTAACCCTTAGGGTTCCAAGTTAAAATTGCAATAAAGGTAGGTATGTAGAAACATCTGCTCCCTATCCATTCCATAAGTTATGTTTTTATACCAATAACATTTTGATTTATATTTTACATAACAGATCCAACATACATTTAAGTGATGTTTGCTTTCTCCTTTACTCAAGCCCTAGCAAGTTCAGAGAAAGTTATTTTTATATTATACTTCAATGGAATTGAAGTCTAATCCCATTTAATTTCCTTTCTCTACATTCCTATTCTAGTTAAGGAAATCTTCATGAGAAAGAACACCTTCAACTATCCAAAGATAACATTCAGATTCATTACCAAAAGGGTCTTTAAAAAAGTCTATGATTCATTGCATGGAAGTTGTCTTCCTTTTTATTATAAAAGGGTTAGTGTTCATTTTTAACCCCGTAGTATATTATAGGTTATCATCTTATTTTTATTCACCCAAAAACATTTGATTTAAATATAGTCAAAGTGATATATTTGAATATCCATGCATGAATGTCAACTTAATAAGTTGCATTTTACTAGAGAGGGTAGTAAATCTAGTACCCATGATCTCTATTCAATCTATTCCAACCCAAGAGGGTATGTTATGATAGAAAAATTAGTTAAATACTTAACATTTCCATTCACATAATACCCAATTCCATTCACATAATACCCAAAAAGATTACACATCAAGTACAATAAAACTCACAAATCTTTCTTTCATCAAGTGAATTCATACATTATAAGTCTAAACACTTCAGACATTTCTAATGTCAAACAACAATATCAAGATCAATTACAAGTACAAATTTCAATAATGAACCATATTTCATCATAAAAGATCCATCCTCTTTGGTAAACAAATGTAACTTCCTAAAGATATTTTATCCTTTCATCACTTACGAAGTCCATCTACAAAATTGCTAGCATGGGTCCAGTTCATTGAACTGAGCATGATAAGAACTAAACATTAAAACGATGTGATTTTAGCTAAATATTTCATAAAGAGAACTCTACTATTATGAAACAGTCTAAGAAATTTAGAAAGACATACCAAAAGGAGTTACCATACAAAAAAAGAGAGAGAGAGAGAGAGAGAGAGAATGATAAACCATAACATAAGTAAGAATAGATCATGATATAAAAATTCAACCTTCCATACTATTGTCTTTCATAAAAATAATTAAAATAGTAATTCAGATAAGTAATATTTCATCACAATCCCAATATTATTTTCATACATTACTTTACATGTTTCCCTTCTCAGTTAAACCTATTTAACATAAGAAGATAACTATCCTAACTATCTTTTAGGCATAGTTCAACAGTAGATAAAAAAACAATACTTCCATCTTGACATTTCATTCACCTAAATTCATCCTAAAATCGAGATGCCAATAATCCAAATTAAAAACACAAGAATAAGTTTAGGATGATCCAAATCACATAATTTAAATGTGTTATTGATTTAAGTATCCTAATACTCAAATTTAGAATTAGAACCCAATTTAAGTTAAAGTCCAAAAAATTAACAAATCTCATCAAAAGGATAAGATTAAATTAGCATGCAATTGGGACTACACACAATCCTCTAAGAGATACAAAAATTACCATCATGTCAAGAGAGTAGAATGGTAAGATTTGACAATCAGATTCAACTAAATCAATCATACCAATATTTTCTACTAAACACAAAGATTTACTCAAAATATTTCTAACCAAATGCAATAATCCATCCAATCATTCACTACTTCAGCTATAATACCCTAGAACAACCTAAAATCAATCTTATCAAACAAGTCTAGAAGTTAAATAATGGTACCGATCAAAGAAGGACAACACCTTCATCTAGTTTGAAGCAGGAAGAAGATTGATGAAAAGAGAGATATATATTAATTTCTCTGAACTCTAAGAACGATTAGGAAGAGACCAAAAGATAACCATAAACATATATTGATCGGCTCAATCTATACTATCCCAAAAAAAGAATGAATCAAGGATAAAATTGAATGTACAACAACCAAGAGAAGAAAGAACGATGAACAAAACCATTCCTTTACCCAACGACATTCAAGAACACGGTATTGACATCTTCAATATCTGCAAAGACAACAAGAAATTCTTTTCCCCAAGAACACCAAAAGAAACGGAAAATATGACATAAGGATAAGTCAGAAATAGAATCATAAAACTCAGACCCTTAAAGAAAATATGTGAGCATAGCAATATACCATAGTCCCATCTACACATTTATTTTTTAACAAAAGTACATTAGCCTTATCTCGCAAAAGAACTGAAAATGAGATTGATGGCCCAAGGCCAAGAACAGACTAACTATAAAAAAATGTCCATTGAACTACCCAGAAGATCAAATAGACAACAATAAAAAAAAATAAACCAATACCAAGGGAGTTTTTCCTTCTTAGCATCAAATGCTCAAACTTTCACTAGCTACCCAAAAATCAACAGAGTAGAAAATGAGTTCATTTCCTCATGGGATCAAATAGTCAAGCATAGGGACTGAACAATATCACGACAAAGGTAAGTATAAGTTGCAGTGAACATAAAATCTAAAATAACTAACACGTCGTGAAATGTTAACACTTGCAAAGTATAACCTAACAACTAGAATTTCCTCAATAACCATAGGAGTAGACAACTACAACTTGGAGATTAAAAAATAAAACCAAAAATCACAACACGTAGTGATAAG
Source organism: Taxus wallichiana var. yunnanensis (assembly GCA_018340775.1). Classification (NCBI taxonomy): domain Eukaryota; kingdom Viridiplantae; phylum Streptophyta; class Pinopsida; order Cupressales; family Taxaceae; genus Taxus; species Taxus wallichiana. The sequence continues at coordinate 295,496,982 of CM031243.1, read as the reverse complement.
AAACCATACACCTTCTCTATTTTGATCATTCCATTATAACCCAAAAATATGCTAAAGCTGGGTCATAGAAGTTTAATCCCCATAAATACTCATACAAGATCAAATGATAGTCAAGAAAAACAAAAATTTAATACTATAGAGATTAGGTCCATACTATGGTCTAGGTAGGTCCATAGTATTAGTCTAGGTTTAAGTCAAGAAAAACAAAAATTTAAAATCGAAACTCAAATTCATAATCCCGTGCAGTGAATTTATCCTACATAACAGAGATGGATTGCTTCAATTTTAATTAAGAAAAAATACGACAGAATGTACATGTTAAATAGATGAATTATTTCCTACTACAAACATGATTTCCAAAGTCACAAGAGTACACCGTCTTAAGACAAAATCACCTATCAATGTTTGTACCTTCTAAATTAGAAGTCATCTTAGGTACTTGTCATGCTAGAGGCATTACATACCTCCCTCCTAAAAATTATCATCATCCCGATGATTAACTTAGTCAATAAATTCAATCAAGAATATAACCAAATTATAATTCTTTCATTCCTAAGTTCATAACAGAACCAAATTTGAGAAATTCAATTTTTCATAATTATTCAACATTAAAATAGTTATTTTAATACTAAAGAATTTAGTATTTGCCCAAAACTGGTAGGTTTATTGATATACTAAGAATAAAATCTTCAAGTTTTATTAATCAACAGAATCAATTCTATTCAAATAAAAATGGAAAAGCAATTTTCATATCTTCAAGGTTTTCCTAGGTTGTAATTTCTTCGTTAAATTGATCCCACTGGACCTTACATTGACTTATTTCATGATTTCTTAAGTGAAACTAGTGAGTTTCCAACACCGGATGGGTTTAACCACAATTATTCTTGGGTCCTGGACCTACACGAATTCCAATTTAACACATGTGATAAATCTGAAACATATTTCTTAAGTAAAGAAATATGGAAAACATCATGCATTCGTGATAAAGCAGGTGGTAAAGCTAAACGATAAGCTACAAGGTTGATTATTTTGACAATTTCAAAGGGTCCCACATAACAAGGTGATAACTTGGCATCCTTTTCAAAAGTTATAGAACTCTTTTTCGGTTTAACCCACAGAAAGACCTTTTCACCAAGTTCAAATTTCTTGTCAACCTTTTTAAGTTTGCATAACATTTTTTCCTATCTGCTGCTTCCTTTAAACATTTATGAATCATTTTAACTTATTCCATTTCAGTAAGGATCTCAGGTCCAATTACCTCTTTTTCCTCTATACTATCCCATCTTACTGGAGTTCTGCATTTCCTTGCATATAAGACTTCAAAAAGTGTCATTTTTAGAGAGGTGTGATACATGTTATTATAAACAAATTAAACTAATGGAAGGTACTCTTCCCATTTATACTGCTGATCCATGCAATACATTTGTAACATATCTTCCAAAATTTGATTAACTCTTTCAGTCTTCCCATCCATTTCTGGATGGTATGCTGAACTAAAATTCAGTTTAGTTCCCAAAGCTACATTAAGTGTTTTCCAAAATCTAGATGTCATTCTTGGATCTCTATCTAATATGATCAATTCAGAACACCATGCAATCTGAAAATTTCATGCAAAAGTCTTTTTCTAAAATAGGTGAATCATCCTTAAGATTACCAGCAATAAAATGTGCCACTTTTGTTAGTTTATCCACAACAACAAGAATAACATCATGCTTATTTCTTGACATAGGTAGCCCTTGAACAAAATCCATGTTAATTACTTTCCATTTATACTGAGGTATGTTATGAGGGTACAGTAAACCAAATTTGGATGCATATGTTCAACCTTAACACATTGACATTCTAAACAAGTGTGTCACAAAATCAATCACGTCCTTTTTCATCCCTTTCCAAAATATTGTTGTTTTATATCAACAAGCATTTTTGTAATGCCAAGATGTTGTAAAAAGGTGAATTATGAAATTTAGTTAACAATTTCCTTCTTAATTCATTTACTGAAGGTATATATACTCTATTTTCAAATCTCAATATTCCTTCGTCATCAAAGTGAAAACCTCTATATCTCACATCATTTGGATCTGTAGCAAGTGATGTTTTTACTTGCTGAAAATAAGAATCGATTCCATAACACTTTTTACTTCATCCTTAAACTGAGTTCTCAACATTATAAGTGTAAAAATATGTTTCCTATGACTTAGTGCATTTGTCACTTTGTTTTCCTTGCCTTTTATGTAACTTATTTCAAAATCATACTGAGATAGAAACTCTAACCACCTTTGTTGTCTTGTATTCAAATTTGGCTGAATAAAAATATACTTCAGCCCCAAATGGTCAATATTTAATTCAAAAGTTCTACCAAGAAGATAATGCCTCCATAATTGAAGTGCATGAACAATGGCAGCAAGCTCTAGGTCATGGGGAGCATAGTTCAATTCATGTAACTTGAGTTTTCTACTCTCATAGGCTATAACATGTTCATTTTGCAATAAAATACCTCCAAGCCCTTCCCTAGATGCATTTTTACTACAATAAAGTCTCCATTTGGATTAGGTACAACCAAAATAGGTGCAAATGTTAACTAATCCTTTAGAGTCTTAAATACAGATTCACATTTTTCATTCCACACAAATTTTCTTATCTTTCTTCTGTAATGAAGTTATTAGTGTAGTGACCTATCAAAAGTTTTTAACAAACTTTCTATAGTAACCAACAAGACCCATGAAGCTTCTAACTTCATGTACATTCTTAGGTGTAGGCCACTCAGTTATTGCAATAATTTTTGAGGGATCTATAGCTATTCCATCCTTACTTATGACATGTCCTAGATAGTGCACTTTTGTCTCATAGAAAGAACATTTGGACAACTTACCATACAATCTTCTCTTTCTTAAGATTTCCAGAACTATCTTCAAATGCTCATGATTCTCATCAATGCTTTTAGAATATATGATAATATCGTCTAAGAATATAAGCACAATTTTTTCAAGTATTCTTGAAATATATTATTCATTAAATTCATAAAAGCTACAGTGCATTTTTCAAACCAAAAGGTAAAACTGTGAATTCATAATGTTTGTACCTTTTCCTAAAAGCTATTTTATGAATATCTTCATCCTTGATTCTTAACTAATGGTATCCAGATTGAAGATCTATGTTATAATATACTGATGCTCTACACATATAATCAAACAGATCATCAATTCTAGGAAGTGGATATCTATTTTTATTGTTGCTTTATTTAACATCCTATAATAAATGCACAATCTAAGTGTTCCATCTTTCTTTTTCACAAAAATTACCAGTGCTCCCCAAGGTGAGAAACTTGGTCTTATCAAACCTTTAGAAAATAGTTCTGATAATTGTTCCTTAAGCTCTACCAATTCAATGGTAGTCATTTGATACGGTGCCTTGGAAATAGGTTCGGTTTCGACTTGATCTCAATCGTGAAATCAAACTCTGTTTGGGTGGAAGACTGGGTAGCTCCTCCGGAAACACATCACTAAAACTTCATAACAAAGTGGGTATTTTTTCAAGAATTCACTATCCCCTTCAGTTGTTTTAGAAATTCTTATTGAATACAAAATGAAACCTTTATTTTTTTCCCTTTTAAGTTGCATTGCTGACAATTTCCTAACTGAAATCTCACGTTTTACCCTCTATTTTTTTGTTGTTTTATGCAAGTCATCCAAAAACTAATATGTTTTTGAAAACAATCAACCTTTGCCTTATGTTCAACTAGCTAGTTAACACCTATGATTACATCATAAGACCCCAAAGGAGCAACGTAAAGATCAACTTCAGTGGAAAAACTAGGCAAGTCAAGGACTGCTCCAAAAAGACACATACTAACTATGTGGAAAACATTGTTTCCATAGTGTACACCCATGATTTATCAATTTTCCAGCTTTTTCTTTTTAATTTTGAAGCTAATTTAGTAGAAATAAAGCATTTAGTAGCTCCAGTATAAAAAATTATAGTTACAAGTATACCAAATAACTTACTTGACACTTCTATAGGCGTAACTTACTTTTCAGCTTGTTTGTCAGCTACTGCAACATGTATCTTATGTGCTGCTAATTGCAGTCATCCTTCCTCAAAGGACATTGATTTGCATAATGATCCTTGCCATAATTGTAATAGCCTCCTATAGGTCCTTTCTTAGGCTCAAATTTATTTCTAGCCTTAAAGTTATCATTCTGTCCTCCATAGGACTTTTTTCCATTATTATTGTTCTTGAAAAAGTTGTTTTGTACATTAGCAACATGTTTATTTGTTGTAGTTTTCTTGTTATTATCAGCAACAAAAAAAAAAAAATTCATGCCAAACTTTTTCCATGGTCCCTTTTTGGGTGCAAGGGATGAAGAAGAATTTGGAACTTTCTTTCTGATTTCTTCCTTATGGGCAGAGATTACTTTCAATTTCTACTCCTACCTTATGGATTTTTCAACAACCCCTTCCATAGTGGTTGGGATGTGAACATCCACTTCACCACCTATAATGGGATTTAATCCCATAATGAATTTCTATATCCTGAACTTCTCGTCAATTTGATACTGAGGTATGTACTTGAGAAGCTTAGTAAAATTCTCCCAGTACTCTGTTATAGTTAAATTTCCTTGAGCTAAGTTCTAAAATTCAGTCATTTTTTGATCATAGTAAAGTTATGGCAACCATCGTTGCCTAAAATAATTTTTAAATTGATCCCAAGTGATGTTTGTTTCATCAATGTTTAACTCAGCCTTACGGCTGTCCCACCAAGAAGATGCCTCATGGGAAAGTTGATAAGCTCCCCATATTGCTTTAGTTTCCTCTAAGAAGTTCCTTATAGAAAAGTACTTCTCCATTTCATTGAGCTAGTTCTTAGCTCCATCTCCTAGTGTAGTTCCATCAAACTTGGGTGGAATTATCCTTTTTATATCATTAGTGAGTTTAGCCACCAATCTTGTCTTTTTATTCTCAGGTGATTGGGTACATTCGCATTAGCATTGGTTGCATTATTGTTATCAACACCCAAATTCCCAATATTAGCATTGTCCACAGGAGGTGGTTGATTGTTATTACCAGCATATTCTTCCTCCTCCTCATTTCCCATTACTTGTTGTTCAAATACGGATAGACGATCTCTGTGTTTAACAAGGAAGCAAGAATCTTGTCAAGTTTTTGGGTAGTAGCTACTTCTACACTAGGTGGTAGATTTTTGCAGCATTTCCTCTCATTCTAACCATTTTCTGTTAATAAAAAAATTTAATTTTTATCAGATTATGGACACAATAGGTCCAAGAGCTATAACCTTCAACTCTGATACCAAGATGTAACATTCCCATTTTAAGATTTTAGAAACAAGGAATTTTGTTTTTGACTAATGTTCTCTATTTTAAATTAACATAATTTAGAACAAACATTACAAATCCAATCAATCTCATAACAGAAAACCATATGAAGCTGTAAATGATTCAATGGAACACCGATCTTTCATTTCATGACTCGGTATCATAGAGATCTCTCATGTTAACTTGATAATTTGTATACTACATATACTTGGTTTCTTTACCCTTTTCAGGGTATTAAGTGTTCTCTTTAAGAGGCCTATCTAAATATATGTTACTTGATATTTATCTGAAATCCTCTTCTTAAACTAGGTGACATAAGACAACGTAACCAGCAACTTGCGATACTTTGGCCAAAGATTTTAAACAACATACACATCATATTTATATTCCCGGATGGTATACACGTCAAATAGAATAAGTCCTTCACCTCACTTAATTTTTTATCTAGAATGGTCCTTACTGACTACTGTGAGTCCACTCTTTCATACTTTAACCAAAGACAAGGTTAACAAAATGGACTAGTGTGGGGGCTACTCGTGGTGACTAAGGGTACATAGAAATACTCAATCGACCTAATTTGATTACATGTGTCTAGTTATCCTAATTCATCGTGAGTTGACCCCAACACTAGGTCATGCCCCTAACTTTACCTAGGGAAGAATTGTGATCAAGTCAGAATTTATGTAGATCTAGCTGATTAAACTCTTGAAGGGTGTTGCAACATGTCAACTACAACATAGTATCCTTGTGAAGACCCAAGTCTTCACGAAGGTACTACACTGTAGTTGGTGTGTGACATGTGTCAACATCCTTCTGATTTCTCCCCATCTGGATGAACATACCATACAAATAAGTTAAAGACTTACTAATTTTCCTTATTAAGGGTTAATTACAATAAAACTACTGAACAAATAGGTTCATTTACCCTTAGGGTTCTAAGTTAAAACTGTAATAAAGGTAGGTATGTAGAAACATCTACTCCTTATCCATTCCATAAGTTATGTTTTTATACCAATAACATTCTGATTTATATTTTACATAACAGATCCAACATACATTTAAGTGATATTTTTTTACTCCCTTACTCAAGCCCTAGCTTATATAAGTTCAGAGCAAGTTATTTTTATATTAGACTTCAATGGAATTGAAGTCTAATCCCATTTAATTTCCTTTCTCTACATTCCTATTCTAGTTAAGGAACTCTTCATGAGAAAGCACACCTTCAACTATCCAAAGATAACATTTGGATTCATTCCCAAAAGGTCTTAAAACAAGTCTATGATTCATTGCATGGAAGTTGTCTTCCCTTTTTCTTATAAAGGGTTAATGTTCATTTATAACCCCATAGTATATTATAAGTTATCATCATAGTTTTATTCACCCACAAACATTTGATTAAATATATTCATAGTGATATAGTTGAATATCCATGCACGAATGTCAACTTAATAAGTTGCATTTCACTAGAGAGGGTAGTACATCTAGTACCCCTGATCTCTATTCAATCTATTCCAACCCAAGAGGGTATGTTACTGATAGAAAAATTAGAGAAATACTTAACATTTCCATTCATAGAATACCCAAAAATATTACACATCAAGTACAAGAAAATTCACAAATCTTTCATTCATCAAGAGGATTCATACATTATAAGTCCAAACACTTCAGACATTTCTAATGTCAAACAACAATAACAAGATCAATTACAAGTACAAATTTATTTTTCCATCAAATACATTTCAATAATGAACCATATTTCATCATAAAAGATCCAGTCTCTTTGGTAAACAAATGTAACTTCCTAAAGATATTTTCTCCTTTCATCACTTACGAAGTCCATCTGTAAAATTGCTAGCATGGGTCAGTTCATTGAACTGAGCATGATAAGCACTAAACATTAAAATGATGTGATTTTAGCTAACTATTTCATAAAGAGAACTTTGTTGTTATGAAACAATCCTAAGAAATTCAGAAATACATACCAAAAGGAGTTACCATACACAAATAAGAGAGAGAGAGAGAGAGAGAGAGAGAAAGAAATGATAAACCATAACATAAGTAAGAATAGATCATGATATAAACAACTTCAACCTTCCATACTATTGTCTTTCATAAAAAAATTAAAATAGTAATTCGATAAGTAATATTTCATCACAATCCCAATATGATTTTCATACATTACTTTACATGATTCACTTCTCAGTTAAACCTATTTAACATAAGAAGATAACTATCCTAACTATCTTTTAGGAATAGTTCAGCAGTAGATAGAACAACAATACTTCCATCTTGACATTTCATTCACCTAAATTCATCCTAAAATATGGGATGCCAATAATCCAAATTAAAAACACAAGAATAAGTTTAGGATGATCCAAATCACATAATTTAAATGTGTTACTGATTTAAGTATCCTAATACTCAAATTCAGAATTAGAACCCAATTTAAGTTAAAGTCCAGCAACTAAACAGATCTCATCAAAAGGATAAGATTAAATTAGCACATAATTGGGACTACACACACAATCCCGAAAGAGATACAAAAATTACCATCGTTAAGTCAAGAGAGTATAATGGTAAGATTTGACTATCAGATTCAACTAAATCAATCATACCAATATTTTCTACTAAACAAAAAGATTTACTCAAAATATTTCCAACCAAATGCAATAATCCATCCAATCATTCACTACTTCAGCTATACTACCCTAAGCACAACCTGAACTCAATCTTATCAAATAGGTATAGAAGTTAAATAATGGTACAGATCAAAGAAGGATAACACCTTCGTCTAGTTTGAAGTAGGAAGAAGATTGAAGAAAAGAGAGAGAGATATTAATTTCACTTAACTTTAAGCATGATTAGGAAGAGACCAAAAGATAACCATGAAAAAATATTGACCAGCTCAGTCTATATTGTCCCAAACCAAAATCCCAAACCGAGAATAAATCACGAATCAAATTAAATGTACAAAAACCAATAGAAGAAATAACGATGAAAAATAACCATTCCTTTACCCAACAAAATTCAAGAACATAGTATTAATAGCTTCAATATCCACAAAGACAATAAGAAATTATTTTCCCAAGAACACGAAAGTAAAAAAAAAAAAGATGACATAAGGGTAAGTTAGAAACAAACTCGTAAAACTCATACCATTGGAGAAAATATGTGAACATAGCAATATACCATAGTCCCAGGTATACGCATTTATTTTTAACAAAGGTACATTAGCCTTAGCTTGCAAAATAACTAAAAACGAGATTGATGACCCAAGGCCAAGAATAGACTATCTATAAACAATGTCCATTGAACTAACCAGAATATCAAATAGACAACAATAACCGAAAAATAGTAAACCAAGAAGGGATTTTTTCCTTGTTAGCTTCGAATGCTCATAATTTCATTTGTTACCCAAAAATGTGACAGAGTAGAAACTAAGTTCATTTCCCTCATGGGATCAAATAGTCAGGCATAGGGACTAAATAATATCATGAAAGAGCAGAATTATAAGTTGTAGGATGAAGATAAAAGATGAAATAACTAACAAACAATGAAATGTTAACACTTGCCAAGTATAACCTAAAATCTAGACTTTCCTCAATAACCATAGGAGGAGATGACTGCAACTAGGAGATTAAAAAAATAAAACCTAGAATCACAACACAGAAGTGATAAGAAACCATACACATTCTCTATTTTGATCATTCCATCATAACCCAAAAAAATGCTAAAGCCAGGGTCGTAGAAGTTTAATCCCCATAAAGATTCATACAAGATAAAATGATAGTCAAGAAAAATAAACATTTAATCCTCTGAAGTGTTTTCACTGAGTGATACAAGATCTCTGTAAACAAGTTCCACAAATTTAAGCATTCGAGTTACCTGTAGTTTAACACAGCTCAACAAGAGTACAAATAATTTTGACTTCATCTCAAGCTCAAGTAGGAGTAAAGCATAACCCAACAAGTCAAATCAAGAAGAACAAAACCCATATCTCACTTCCTCTTACCAGTGGAGTTGAAACAACATTCATATAAAACAACACCAAAAATAAACACATGCAGAGATGATCTAAACAACCATGCAAAACCATATTGTTCCCAAGAAGAGCAGAGTTCTTTTAATGAATCAATTAAGTAAAAGTAAAAAAATTAATGGGTAGATCTTATCATGCCTGATAGATCTTCTCCTTCACTAATTTTCATAAGATTTCCAATTAGAAATTCAACAGCGTCTTCCTCTCCACGAAACGTCAACCAAATTTCAACACTTCTCCCTTCTTCTTATAGTTTTTACAGATTCCAATAATAGCTCTATGCAATGCAAAAATAACAATCATGCAAGAATCAAACTGGAGGTTCAAATAACTGAAAAACATCATGCAGAGCCCAAGCTCGAAAATGAACCGAAAGATCAAAACAACCAAAACCCCTCATGCATCTTCCTAGGCATTTTTGCCAAGTTCAAAAACATTAAATGCAAAGGAATGTCAGTTCCCTCCTTTTTCCATGCCACTGCCATCTCCATATTTGGCGAAGAATAAATTCAAATTTTTCATGCATCAAACTCGATGGAGGTGCCAACTCAACCTCCCCTAACTTTTCCAATGCCCATGCCAAAGTTGGCAGTAGGAAGAGATAAGACTGCATTAAATCCCATTTAATATCTAGAAACCAATGCCACCAACCACCCAATTTCCATGTCATTCCATAGGCCCCCTTTAGGTTAGCCATACTTTAAGTTAGGTTAACTTTAGTTTAGGAAATCAACATAGGTCCATAGGTAGGTCCATAGTATTAGTATAGGTTTAACCCCTAGGATAGAGTCATTAGTTTTAAAACATAGATATATTAGGTCCAAGGTCCTCCAATGACATCTCATCCTAAAAATAATAGAAAAGAAGAACCAGAATCGTTACTGGATTAAATATGAAGTAGAGATCCATGAAGAGGGTCGTTTACAGCCCTCACACACTCCAGATCCAGAACTCTTCCATCTGTCCAAATTGGAATTCATGTCAACAAGACATGTAAATTAGAAGCATACCTTGGATCAATGGAATTGATCCAAGGTAATGTTGTTTGATTCCTCTTAAATTATGAAAACTAAAACTCAAATTCATAATCTCGTGTAGTGAATTTATCTTGCATAATAGAGATGGATTGCTTCATTTTTAATTAAGCAAAAATACGATAGAATGTACTGTTAAATAGATGAATTATTTCCTACTACAAACATGATTTTCAAATTCATAAGAGTACAAAATCTTAAGAAAAATCACCTATCAACGTTTGTAACTTCTAAAGTAGAAGTCATCTTAGGTACCTGTCATGCTAGAGGCATTACATGTTGAGCTCCCTAGGAAAGGAAAATGGTAGCCTAATACTTTAGCTATGATTGAAAAACTACCATTATTGGTTACTACCCACGTAGAATCATCATAGATGTGTGAAAATGAAAAAATAAAGCCACTTATAAGGTGAGAAAATATTGTATAATTAACAAAGTATTCAGGTGCATGACAACAAAAAGAAGTATTCTAGGTTACTATGGGATTTGATTAGATAAATGCGGGGAGATTCGGTGCTTGAAAGAACAAACGTGAGATAGAGAATGTGCTAAACAAATTGAGGTACATTATAAGGATGTGTGTGACCTCAAGGAATTATTTAGAATGATTAAGTAGGAGAACATCATCCATCTATTAGGAGAATGGTTACAAGAAAAAAAAATTACGCACAATAATAGAATGGGATAGACAAATCTTACATGTTAAGTTACCACCACATGACAATGAGTATGACAAGGAGATTACTTTGGATGCAGTGATAGATGGTTGGTTAGTGAGAAATTTTTTTATTGATACAAACACAGAGGTCAATATCCTTACATTGGATGTTAATAACCACCATTGCAGCTATCTTCAAGTTTGCTATACATGGAAAACAAAACACGGGAAATAACCATTAGAGTCTTGAAGAATGAAAGCATCACGATTCAAGGAGCCAAGTTCAGAGGAGACTTCAAGGTACTAGGATTTGTGGAGGTGGAAAATTTTCTAGTATTACTTAGCCACCCTTGGTGTTATGCGAACAATGCAAAACTGCACTTATAAGTGTTATATCAACTTTAAAAATGAGTAAGAATGAGTGGTAATCCTTTTGGATGATTCTAATATTACACCTTATACTGAACCTATCAACAAAGATGATCTTAATTAGATATACACGCAGACATTGCACGGTCTAGAAATTGTTTAACTAACAAAAGGAGTGATAAATTGGGGAGATTCACATTCTATTAGTGACTATACTAGCCTTTCCTATGATAATTGGGCTCATGGTACTTACAAAATGGTAAGTCACTAATTTCATGGAATAGTAACTCATGTGATCAAGCCATGAATAGTCAAGCAATTGGGTAGAATGGTGCTACCAAGATATAATGGGGAGGAAAAACCCAAGTCATTCTTGTGCATAATGGAGGAACATATGTGAAACAAAAGAGATAGGAGAAACATGATTGTTTAATCCTTAACGGGAACAATTTAAATATCGATATAATACCCTTGGATGGAAAAAATAAGGGTATCCTTCAAGAGTAACCTTCCTTCTCTCGATACCATCTTATGAGGGGAATACATCCCCTCGAGATCACATACATGTCTATGACACAAATTGGTTGAAAGGTCTCTACGTGATGGCATCATTGCTTTGGGTTCATAAGTTTTACTTTATGTTGCAAGTATGCACACATGCTTGGTACATACATGAAGACTTGAAGCAAGAGATAAAATTTTTGAGAGGCTTAACTTCATGTATCACACACAAATATGATTACTTTTCTACTAAACCTCATGTCCATGAGGAATTATAGATGATGAAGTACATTACATTGGGGGATAGCATGAAGGTAGATGAATTATAGATATAGATATATGATCAAGTTACCCCGAATAGCACATAAGAGGACACACATGCATGTATACGGATGAGATTATTAGTGAGTGTGCCTAGTGAGAGAAAGATACCAAGAATATTGTATACACGATAGAGGATGATGAGGTTGAGGATCTTAACATAAAGCACACATAAGGTGCATGAGAAGTCATGGATACATCGATGAACAAGTGTGTGCACGCTACATGCCACTAAATATTAAAAGGGTGAACATTAGAACCGATGACACACCAAAGGAGGCCATTATTGGTGATTCTTGGTCTAAGGTAGAGGTTTCAAAAAAAAATTGAACTATTGCACGAATTTAAATATTTGCTCTCATGAGGATACCATGAATTAAAAGGTGTCTATTTGTATTTGTGTGAAAGGAAGATAAATCTTTTAAGGATGGCATGAAACTGGATTGTAAGAGGCCCTACCAGATGAATCCCAATTTTCACATCAACTTGAAGGATGAAATTGATAAAATTTTAACAGAAGGCATCATAAAACCCATAGAGAAATCCAAGTGGATCAGCCTGATGGTTATCAACATTAATAAGGATGGGAGGATCAGGATCTATGTTAGTTATAGAGTTTTTAATGATTTATGTGTTATTGATCCTTTCCCTACTCCATTTACAGAAAAAAATTTAGAGGGTGTTATAGGGTGCAAGATTTATTCTTTCACCGATGGATTTTAAGGCTATCATCATGTCGGGATCACACATGAGGACTAAGCAAAGATGATGTTCACAAAGAATGGGGATGCTTTACATACAAAGTTATTCCTTTTGGTTTGAAGAATCCACTAGTGGTGTTCTCATGCATTGTTGTACAAACATTTCAAGATTTAATTCATAAGTTCCTTCATGTATATCTAGATAACTGGACCATTTATGGGCTGGTTAAATACCATTGTGAATATTTAAGGTTAATGTTTGAGAGATGCATGAAGATTATTATATCATTAAACTTTTAAAAATGTATCTTTACAACACTGTTTGTACTCTCTCTTGGGGCATATTATGTACACATAAGGTTAGTTCATGGATCCAACAAAATTCATCATCATCTTGGGATTAGAGAAGGCAAAAATTATAGTGAAGTGCATGGATTTCTTGGACATACAAGGTACTAGTGGAAATTTATTAAGGGATATGCCACGATTGATGCACCACTAGGAATTTTGAAGGAAAAATGAAAGTTTAATTAGAAGGGCACAAAACATCAGAATTCAAGACTTTAAAGGAGAGGTTAACAACCACACCCATTTTATGCTTTCCTTTTTGGAATAATCCATTTCATGTCCATGTGGATACTTTTGGAGCTACAATTGGTGCAGTCTTAACCCATCCAGGGGAAGGTAATGTGGAGCATCCTATCTATTTTGTGAGAAAGAAGTTTATGTCATCTAAGAAACATTACACAACAGATTAGGAGGTGTTTTTATGGTGTATGTGCTTCACAAGTTTATACATTATTTTCTAACCATGTCATTTATCTTCTACATTGATCACATGAAAATTAAGTAACAATATAGTTTTACAAGGGCACCTTAGTCAATTGATCCTTTTATTACAAGTAATTTGAGTTTTCATCATCATCAAACATGGAAAAAGTAATTTGGGACCAGACCACTTGTCATGGATCAACTTTGGCAAAGACACACGAGAGAATAGAGGACACTATGTGAAATTCCCAATTATTTAGATTACAACACACACTAGATGATTTAGAAGATATTGCAGTATTCTTGTGCACAAGTATGACACATGATGGGATGAAAAAACTAGAAAAGAAGAAATTAGCTATTCGCACTTTGCACCTTACCAGCTAGTGGGAGGTGATTTATACAAAATGGGAAGAGATGAAGTCTTGTGCAGATGTGTCTTGGTGCATGAATGCCAATTCATTATGGAGGAAGTGCATGAGCGTAATCATGCGAAGACATTATGCAAGAGAGGCAACAACACGTAAGATAATCTTGGCAGGACTTTTGTGGGAAACACTATACAATGATACTAAATATTTTATCAAAACATGTGATCATTATAAAAAAAAAGGAAAATCAAGACAAAGTGATTAAATTCCACTACGACCTATAGTAAGATCAAAGTATTGTTGGTTGAATTTATGGTAGCTCGTCACAAGACTACCCATTATCACCCACAAGCCAATGGTACTGCAAAATCCTTCAACAAGATCTTGGGACAAACATTGACAAAAATTTATGATGTTGGATGAAAATATTGGGATGATAAATTATTAGTTATTTTATGGGAAAACATGACCACCTACAAAAGGTTAAATAAGGTAACACCTTTTCAATTGGTGTTTGGGATAGAGGTAGTTCTTGCATTTGAATTCATATTATCCTCCCTATGTATTGTGCACATAGGATATTTTGAAGATGATCAAGATGTGAATGAATTAACAAGTTAATGCAATTATATGAACAATGAGAAATTATGTGATGGATCAGAGAAGACATAAAACACACAACAAAAGGGTTGGTATGACAAACATATAAAAAAAAAAGTCTTTTACAATTGGTTTGATGGTGGTCCTCCATGATTCTAATTTTTACACCACCTAATGAAGCTAAAAGTGAATTTATTAGAACCATTTAAACTAACTAGGATACAAGGTTCAGGCACATGTCATTTACATGCGTTGGACGATACAATGTTGCATGGTTACTTTAATGGGAGTAGGATGAAGCCCTACTATAAATAATATTCTTTTGGTATATTTGTAATAATGCACTCTTTCCACTTATATTAGGTTTCCCTTTTATATCTTATTCTCTTTTTTTTGTAATAAGCACATTAAATGCAGAACTGTTGATCTTCTAGATTGATGCGTAGAGGACCATGCATGATTTTAGTGTGGCGTAGAAGGAAAAGGAACACACGGAATATATTTTGAAATCTTCTCATGATTGGACCACACAAATAAATATAGATGAAAGAAACACAAGTAATAATGAAATTTCTCAATATACGTGTTGGGTACTTACTAGTGTGAAGGAAACTTCGTAAATCATCCAAGATAATGTGGGGAGGTAGCGTAGTGAAGAAAACTACTTGGTAAGTGGTGTAGACAAAGAATATGTGTGGCATGGGAGGATGTACATAAGAGGATATGAATTCTGGGACATAGTAGTTTTTCGTAAGGTTTTGGACTAGTGTGCACATAAGAAGCTTGTGAAAAGGCAAGAAAATGTAGGAAAAGAGGGAAACTAGAAAAGACATTTTAAACAAAAAGTGGTGGAGGGTGAGTGCATTTATTTCATTTGAAAAATTACAAATCTATAAAGGGAAAGAGAATTTTTTCTTATCTTGTTATTTGAGACTTAGTGTGTGATAAAGCTCTTACAAATCAATGATTTTTTTTTATCAAGTGCTAACTAGATTGAACCGGGGTTGTGATAAAAGTGATTAACCAACAAACCTCCAAGAAATAATTAGCTCTCCTTGTGTGAATTTGAAGCTATGAGAAGTGGAAAAGTTTGGTAGAAGGCTCACGAGAGCTAGGGTTTGATGGTGATGAGGTTGATTTACAAACTTGAGCTAAAGCACGAAGAAGGTTTGAACGATTGGTTGAGTGTTATAAACAAACAAGTTTGGATCATGAATTAAAACAAGTGAGACTTGGATTTCTAGTATTTAGCGCACAAGTTTGTAGAAGATTCAAATAGAGTGAAGCAAGTTAAGTTCTTAAGGGTGATAAATAGGAAGGATTACACTTAAGACATGAATTATTGGAGATTAAAAGTATGTAATTAAGTACCTACAACATGGTACTAGTAAATAAAGCACCAAAGGTTAAGAAAAAAATAGAAGAAGAACAGACAAGTGGTTCTTTGAAATAGAGCATCCATAAGAAGTAATTATGTGAAAACCATGGGTGTCTCAATTGTGTCAATGTAATATCAGTGAATATAACCACCATGCGTAAGGCCATGCAAAATACATCAAGAATTATGTGTTGAAAGAGATGAGTCGAGTGAACTCTAGTAGGACATAGAGTTTTTATGACAAGGTGCCCAAGACCTTGGAAAGTGCGGGGTGATAAAATTATATGAACTACCATTACTTGGTAATCCCATGTGTCTATACTAATGGCTAATGTCATGTGTTCATGAATACTACTTCTATTTCACAAGAATAAGAATGCACTTAACTACAAAATTAATTAGTAGAGTGAAAACTTTTAGGGATAGTGGTGAAGAGATATCAATGGATCTCGTGCAATGAGGAAGAAATAGAATAGAAAAAAAAATCAATATCAAAGGGGAATTCATGCCTTCAACATGACATACATTTCGACCAAGGAACCCGAGTATCCACACACATAATGAGCTATAAGTTAGGCACTTGAGAGAGGTAGTCATAGGTCAATAATAAATTTCTGCATATCATGATCAAGATGGAATATGGGACCAAATATAATATTACACTATTTATAGAAAATATTATCATTAAAAACCAAGAACCCAAGCTGAAAAAGGAGAAAATCACATGGGTGTCCATTATCTTGTTGATAGTGTTTTGGGAGATTTGGGTTTCGGATGGCACGATGGATAACAAGTGGGAACACCCAAATTAGAAGAAGTCTCGGCATAGTGGTTCACCAAATACATTTGATATGGCACAATATCTAATCCATACAATGTGAACTTAAATAAATGGTACAAAATAATGTGCAATACCTTTGAAAATGAGTGGCACATGCTCAAAGAGTTCCCATCGGTATTAACTAGGTAGGGAGAGTTTGTAGTGATGTAACACTTTTCCTTAGCAATGTTTTTTTGAAAAATGGGGAGAAGAGTCCATGGTGTAAAATATTGTTTTCATTCACTGCAAAATACTTCAAGAGTGCGGTGAATATAATTTCATGTGTGTAACCTCTAAAATTCAACACATACATGGTAGATGCCAACTACCACATGATGTGAAAGACATATGGGTATGAGTCTAAGGAACCTTATGTAAAAGTTATGGAATCTAACATGATGTATTTGAATCCCATCATGACACTAGAAATAGGAAATAGGCATGTCAATTATATATATATATATATATATATATATATATATATATATATATATATATATATATAGCCCAATCTTAAGGATGGAAAGGTGTTCAATTTATGTGACACCAATCTTCTACCACCTCCATCGAAAATACCACTTTTAGAATTCCCAAGCACAAGCACAAGTCCACACCTCTGGTTGAAGAATAAGAGGAAAATAATGAGATGACGTCCATGCTAGACCATAGCATAAGGAAGAAAATGCAAATGAGGTACCAAAAAGAAAATATATCATGCACCCCTTCATTATATCTCGATCAAAAAGCATGCATGCCTAGTCCAACAGAAGAGGAACAACCTCATATTATTCACAATGTTGATGAGGAGGAAGATTTAGAACATCATGTGTATGAAGAACAACATGAGGAGGAGATCGAGGAAGATAATGTAGAAGAGTGTGAAGAAGATCTTAAAGAAGAATGCAATGAGAAAGAACCTAAGAATAAGGAAATGGGGAGGAACAAGGTGCAAGGAAAGAAATAGATCATGAAAAATATATTTCACAAGAGACACCATAGAGGAAGCATGCATGAGGAAGGAGAAAAAGAAATAATCCATTGGTACCCCCAAAAATTTCATATATAGATGATACAAATAATTTCCTCATGGCGATTCGAGTTCGAGTGCCTACCAACCAACCATTTCTTTGGGAGATGTTTGATAAAGCCGAGGCTCACTTGTTCACATGAAATATGCTCTCATGGGAATTAAAAACATATATGGAGGAGTATGAATTTGAATGAAATAAGGATTCATTTTTTTACTTACTGCACAACAAAAGGACCCAACCTAGGTGTACAAGGTTATAGACTCAACTCGGTTATCTCGATGAGAAGGCATGTAATGCCCTAAATAAAATGGCCTCCAAGGTAGGAAGGAGAAACATTTATAAGAATGTACGGTTATAAGGAGAATATAGAAGGATATAGAAAGGAACTAAAGGAAGAATAAATGACTGACATAAGAGTGAGTGATACAAAAAGGATGTGGTAGACATATACAACAAATCCACCAACCTTGTGAATAATTTTGTGCACAAGTTCCTAGATGTTATAGCACGGGCTGAGACCAGGACCACAACATAGAGATGGAATACTTAGAGGAACTAGTTCATTTACTACTTGGTGAAGGTGAATAATGGGAAAGGGCCTATAACAGAAAATCTACCTAGTTTGAATAAGGCCAGGCCATGGTGGAACAAAAGTTAAAATAATATAAAACACTTGGACGAGAATTGAAGGAATCGCATGAAAGGATAGAAATATTTTTGATAACTTCTAGGATATCTCAATGATCCTAAACACACACATCTATGAGGATGAGGTAGAATTAAATAAACCGAAAACCTTACTATTGACAAATAGGTTTGAACATGAGAAGGTATTGCAAGAATTCAGCAAGAAGAAAGATGAGATAAAGGAAAGGCATGACATAGTGGTAAAACGCTTGGCGAGGTGCAAATAATGATGATGTGAAAGGTGGATAGTTTGGAGGGTTCGCCATAGAATGGGATGTTGTATTAAAGGAACTATAGGATAAGAATGATGGGTTAACTTTGGATAGCATTTAAGATATTTTCTAGGCAGCTCCAGACAAGGTAATTAGTGAGTTGTAGTAATGGAAACAACTAGAGAATGGGATCAACCTAGAATTTCAAAACTCTTTCCATCATCATAGCCTAATTTTTACACACATTGAAGGGAAAGATTCCTTATTATTTTATATTCATTGGGTAATTACCTCTATTATTTAAAATATTATTGTAGACATTCTTCCATTATTTCAAATACTCTTTCATTCTTATATTGTCAAGGATGAAAAATATCCCTAGTGTGGGGTAAAGTTGTACAGAAAGTATATAAGTATGATACACTCATGAAGGTACACGTGACAACAGAAGACAAGAAGTGATACAAGTATAGAATAGTGCATGAAGGTCTATGTGAAAGGGTAAAATATGAGGACACGTGAAGGTCTATGCATAGGAATAGTTAGTACACGAGTTAGCCAAAAATCTGAATAGCCTAAAAATAAGAAATGTAGAGATGATGCAAAAAACAAGGAAAAGTAATGGATGGATAAAAGTAACATTAAACGACATGTAGGGCATAGGATAAAAATAGAATATGTATGAGTGGAAGCAACTAAATATAGCATTTGCGTGTGGCACAAGTAATATTTTAATAACATGCATGGGAATGGAAAACAAAGTTGAAGACTAAAGCATACATAAAAGGAAAATGCATAATAAGTATATAATAGTGGAATAATAGGATAAAACATTGTAAAGAAGTGGAAAATTTCCCACCAGCTATATATAATTGTGATGTATATGTAATTGAGGACGCGTTGGTATGTGAGAGAGAGATAGTATGTGCATAAGCTTGTATGAGATACATGCTTGTAATATGAGATATTGAGTGTAATGGATAACCTAATATGGATTAGCAAGGTTAGGATAAGTAGAAAAGGTTTCATGGGTGTTTGGATTATGATAATTATTGTATATGTCATGGAACGAATGATCAAAGCTTCCTTATTATTGTTTTCTATGACATACTTTCTAGTGTTGTCATTTGTTTTGTGTTGGTTATGTTTTATACTAACTACACATATTGCATGATCAAAATAAAGAGGGACCTAGTGTGTTGCACATGATTGGTGAGAACTTGGACATTATTTTGAGTGATATACCATCGCACCCGACTAAGTGGTGCTAACAAATAAGACTACACTATTTTATTAAAGAATTGTAATATGACAACATGGTTACTAGATTGACTTCATGGTTATATTTTTGTGACACATAATTTTAATAAAAGCACCTCTTCAAAAACCAGATTTTACCAATTATGGATTAATCCAAAATAGTTAAACTCTATGGACAATGTACAAAATTCACTCACCTTGTATTAGATCTCACAATATCCTATAACATCCTACATTTAGGTTTCTCATAACCATGTCCTAATAATATAAACCAAAATATAGTTAACCAAGAGATAGACTTGATATTCATAAAAAATATGTAGGAACTTACAAAAATTTGGACAACTAGGAACTATAAACACTAAATCATGCACTTTGGGTATTTATCTATTCATGATCACATACCACTATTCATATGATTCCTAAGTGAGAAAAGTAGTAATTGATCATTATTTTTTCCATCTTTTCTTGCTTTCTATTTCCTCTTTTGGTCTTAAAATCCTTCCTTCCAAGTCTGTCTTTTCATACTTTGACATTTCTCATTCGATACACTTGACCATCCAAACGCCACCACCCACGCACCCCATCCCCTCTGGGTGTCCCCAACTTCTTTGTACTTTTCTCACATATTTTGGGTCTTTTATAGCCATTTGGGCATCTTGCTTTTTACTAGTCAGCCTTTTAGTGATTAATTATGAAATTCAACTAAGGGAATCATATAAATACAAAGCTATGTGATCATAATAAGAGACAAAACACTAAGCATCTACTATCTCCACCTAAGGTTGCATCCAAAGGCATTTACAAGAGCATTCAAGCATCCATCTAACATCCACACAAGGGTAAGGGAGTGTTTTTTTCATACACTTCATAAAAGGGTAATCTCATTTTTCCATGCACACATCTATCTAATTTTTCTACATCTATCTATTTCTCACTATCAAGTGTGACTCACACAAGACCCACCTAGGGCATGATTCTTGACAAAAATATATAGAACTACATGGGGTCTGAGATGTAGTGTAGCACTCAATCATAAGTTCATTTAATTAACAACTAAGGAAAGTCTTACCTCACATTTTTTTATCTTTCTTTGTTTAGGATTTGGTGTAGTTTGGGGATTTTACAAGTGTTTCTTTCTTATTGTAGGTCTCAAGTGAATAACAACAAAGTGCAGTGACATATAGATGATCAAAGGTGATCATCATTCAACATCTTGCGACCGGTGAAATTGAGTTTCACATATTTTGAGAAGTCACAGTGCCCATAATAGGTCTCTAACACCTCAAGTGCCCCCGAACCAACATAGGCACCCTGGTCTTGGCATTTCTAATATTCCCTGTAATTTTATGGGTTTGATTGCAACATCTTACCTCTCTGTTCCAATAGCTTTCTAGCTCTGCACCCCCTTCATCATCATTGCAAATTAGCTAAGTCTTTTTATCTCTTCATTTGTAACTAGGGTTTCAAATTCAAATTGCTTATTTTCTTGGATCAAATATGTACTTAATTTTTTATATCATTGTGCTAGTACATATTTAGATTTAGCATTTATTTATTTCAATATTTGCTTAATCATTTGGTGAACCCAACTTGTTTCGAACACTCTTAGGGTCCTCATACTTTTATTGCTTTTATTTTCCTAGGATCTTCTCATCATGGATATTTCTATTCATGATTTCTTGCTAGCCAATCCTGAGTTCCACACTAAAATCATTAATATTTTTGTGACCACTCATATTCCTTCCAATACTCCTCAGATTTTGTTTATCGGACATTTTTCAATGCATTTTATCAACAGATTACTTTTCCATATGTTATAGCTGAAAATATTGATGTATACAAAAATGATCCTCCTCTATATATACAAGTCTACGTTAATAACTTAGAAGTCAAGTGTGCTTTAGTCGATATTGGATCTGAGCTCAATCTTTTCCCTTTATTATTCATTCAGGCTATAGGCCTCCCCATATTGTTAGGGAAATGATGGGAAGATATAATTAAAAAATTATGGATCCAAAAATACAGTCTTGAAGATTATAGATTATGATATGTAGTTACATTAATCACATATTTAGCTTAATATAGATTATAGATTACTGAGAATGTAATAACATGAGATAAAAATAAATAACATGAAAGTGAACAAATAGAGAACACCAGATTTAAATTGGAGAAACTGAAGAAAAACCCCACTAATAAAGTAATGTCTATAATAATAATTGATCAAATCTCTAAACCAAGACTTCCACTTTTCTCCTCGGTTTCATAGATAGCAATAGAAAATAAATGTCTTACTGAGTCTAAAAGATTGCATATAGGATTATCCCGCATGGGATTGGTAGTGATTAATCATAATACATATGCGCAAAATATTTTTAATAAACAAATAGTGATTCAGGCTAGCATGCAAACAAGGGAAATCATACAGATCTTCCCATACAAAAATTCTTAATACCAAGTGCTTTACATATGAAGACTTATATCAGATTATGGATCTTTTTATAAACTAAGGCATACCTATAACTAATGCTTCATTAGGGTTTACATATTACTTCACATAGTGTGACACATTTATTTATTACAAAATGGAGGAAGTATTGGAATTTTACAATAATAATTAAGAGGTGGCATTGTCATACAAAATATCCCTAAATGGAAAATCTAATAGGCCTAATAAGGAATGAAACTTGCAAAAATTCACATAATACATTGGCTTTGTAAAGATATCTGCAACTTGATCTTCAATTGAGTGAAAATTGAGATCTATATCACCAGACAAGACTTTCTCTCAAATGAAGTGCAAATGAATTTCAATATGCTTGTTCCTTTGATGTTAAACTACATTTTTGCAAGATCAATGAAAATTTGGCTATCACATAGAAGATTAGTGCTCCCTTTGATGCCCATATGCATTTCAACCAATAGTATTTTCAGTCACATAACTTCCATTCTAGCTTCTATAGCACTTCTATAATCTTTTTAGTTGAAGATATAGAAACTATTGGTTGCTTCTTTCTACTCCAAGTGATGACACCTACAACCAACTTGAAAACATATCCAAAATTAGACTTTCTATTTGCAACATCACCAACATGGTCGAGTCACAATAGCCAAATTATTATGCATCATTATAATAAGAATAAAATAGACCATAAGTAAGTGTTACTTTAAATATTTTAAAATTCTTTTTCATTTTCCAATGATCCTCATAAGGTTATTGCATAAATATTGAAACTAATCCTACTTGCATAGGAAATATCAGGTCTAGTAATAGCTAAATAAATTAAACTACCAACTAGTTGTCTATATAGAGTAGGATCAAATTTAGCACAAGTTAGTTTAGGATCCACTTGACACCAACTTCAATATGAATGAAAAAATCCTTATAGTCAATCACGTTAAATATTCTAAGAAAATTCATAGCTTATCGATATTGAGATGCAATAATATACTTATGATCTTAAAATATAACCATGTAAAGAAAATGATTCAAAAACCTAAATTAGTTATTTCAAAATGTTGTTTTAATATTTCTTTAAGATTAACAATTAAATTAATATCACTCTTAGTAATCAAAAGATCATCAAAATACAAGAAAATAATGATAATATGATTATTTTCAAACTTAAAAAATAAATCATTATCAAAAAAATAGTTAGTGAAACCAAGATCTTGAAAGAAATTGTTAATTTTATCATACCAAGCTCTAGGATCTTACTTAAGACCATACAAAGACTTTTTCAGCTTACAAACATATAGTTCCTTACCAAGTTCTTCAAAACCTTTAGGTTGACACATGTAGATTTCTTCTTTTAAGTCACCATTAATACAAGCATTTTTAACACCCATTTGGTGAATATCCCAACCATATTGGGTAGCCAATGCAAGTAGAATTCTAACATTTCTCATTTTATCTATAGAGGAAAAATTCTCAACAAAGTCAAGACTAGGTTTCGAGTGAAACCACAAGCTAAAAACCTTTCCTTAAACTTTTAATTTCTTGCATGAAGTTATATTTTATCTTATACAACCCCCTAGATCCTAGAATGATTCTCTTAAAAGGAGGAGGGACTAGTTCCCAAGTGTTATTTTTAATCAAAAATTGTATTCATCTTTCATGGCCTAAATTCATTTGTCATCTTGACAGGATTCTTTGAAATATTGTGGCTTAGCCTCATATAGGGTCATCAAGGAATGATAAGTATGGTGAGTATGAGTTACCTTTCTAATATTAGTAGGCTGAGAGTCTTGAACAATAATTTGAGCCCATTTAGGAAACTTTTGATGTAAGACATTTTAAGATGACTCCCCCTCAATCTCCATCATATCTAGATAGATATAATCATCCTCTTGAACTTACATTTCCATAATGTTAGGAGAAATATTATTAGACTCTATCTCAAGAGAAACAGAAGAGGGTTCATGAGAAACATCACAAAAATTATTTTCTAAGAATTGAACATTTCTATTTTCAACAATGTCATGTTTGAAATGATTATAAACTTTCAATACTTTATTTCTATAACCATATGCAACAAAAATAAAAAAGGAGGTTGGATCAAGCTTCTTCCTTTTGTCTTTTGGAATGAATGTAAAAGCAGGACTACGAAATATCCTTAAGTGAGAAACATATGGTTTTTTCTTTTTCCATAGTTCATGAGGAGTAGCTTGATGAATAGATTTTGTAGGAACTCTATTAATAATATAAACAACATTATTCATGGCTTCTACCCACGAAACTTAGGAACATTAGATGCATGAATCATAGTCCTAGAAATTTCTAAAACAATCCTATTATTTCTTTCTCGTAATGCCATTTTGCTGAGGCGAATAGGGAGTAGTCAAATCTCTCTCGAATCCCATGTGACACATAGAATTCATCAAATTCTGACATATTTACCTCCATTATCATTCTTAATTCTTCTGATTTTCAGGTTAGAAGATTTTTAACTAAATATTTAAATTCCTAAAACTCAGACAAGACATTAGACTTCTTCTTAATGAATTAATACCGGGTCATTATAGAGAAAAAATCAATGAAGAAAACAACATATAAATCACCACTAAGAGAAGGAACTTAAAGAGGACCTCTCACATAACTATGAATGAACTCTAACAACTGAGAAGAATTTGGATTATGATACTTTTAAAATGGTTCAACATGATTCTTACCATTTAACCAACTTTCACATGTTTCATGATCTGATTTCATCTTTGGAAGGTAAACAACAAGATTTACTCTAGACATTTCATACACAATTTTGAAATTAACATGACCTAATATTTCGTGCCAAAGTTGAATGTTATTACTAGAAGAGGAAGAAAAGTGGGACTCCATCCCAAAACTATCAAAGATATATATGTCATTTTTCAGAATACCAGAAGCAATAATATTATTGAACTTATCTTTCACATACCACTTATCTTGCAGCAAAACAACTTTATAATTTTCATTGGTTAGTTAAGAGAAAGATGAAAGATTATTTTTCAGTTGAGTAACATACATGCATTCCTAATTAATCGATTTGAGAGGATACTAGGAGTACAATTCATGTTCCTAGAGGCACCACTATCAAGAATCCATTCATTGTCATTTAAAGATGAACGGGCAATATACATGGTAATAGACTACTTAGTTATATTGGCATGATTTTTCTTATGATCTTTCTTTTAATTATTAGGCTTATTATTTCTTGTGTTTTTAACATATTTTTTAGTCTTAACTCTACAATCAGACTCTTTATGCCCAAATTTTCCACACTTGTTACAAGTTCCATTAAATTTAAATTTAAAGTTCTTACTTTTTTAGCAGAGTTAGACTTAGAATTTGCTCTAAATTTTGATATTATTTTAGCCTTTTGATTATGATTCTAGTTATTTCTATTATGAGGATACTTATGATTTTGAGAGTACAATGCTTGAGAAGTAGTCTCTTTTGAATCAAAATTCTCCATAACATGTTCTTCTTGAATTAGAAGAGAAGATAGAGTGTCTAAATCAGGATGATCATTCTTATTCTGATACTTTGAATTAAGAATAGAGATGTAATTTCTGAACTTTTCATGAATGTTAATATGAATTGTAAAGTACAATATCTTATCTTGAAAAAATTCATAGTTTCAGCCATCTAATTAAGTTTTAATGTTATTAATTTTAGCTAAATAATTGACAATTTTCTCATCCCCCTTTATGGGAGTTGTAAACATTTCTAAAACTAGCTTAATTATCTTAGACATATGAGTGCCTTCATGCATAGTCTCGATTGCTTCCGGTAATCAAAATGTGAGTCCACATGACCTATATGCATCAAAATTTCATCTTTTATGATTTACAAAAGGATGGACATAGCTTCTTGTGATCTCTGAGAGAAGAAGCTAAGGTTTTTAGGTGTTCATTTATCTACTAGTGGGTCATTTTTCCACACTAGTCACCAGATCCCATAGCTTCCTAGCCATAAACCAGGGTTTTAAATGAACTCTCCAAATGCTATGATTCCTTCCATTTAAAAATTGAGACTTTTCCAACAAAAAACTAGAAGAGCCAACCATTTTTTATGCTGAGACAACATTGTAAATGAATACGGTTAAAAGATTGAATCAAAGAAGGCAAACAGAGATAAAAACAAGTTATTGATCTTCTAATTAGCTATACGAATGTAAACAATTAAATATTGATCAAAAAATTAGTTTATTTAATCGAGTTTAAGATCGATTTAGTAGGGCATGAACAAAGTTGAGCTATAGATTGTTTAATAGATTAATTAGTTAGTTAATTGATTGATTGATTAATTAAGAGCTTAAAGAGATCTTCTAAAAAATGTAGATCCTTTGGTGGACGTGAAGTCTGTAAAAATTCAATTCAATTCCTTTTTCAGTCTGAAACAAAGTTTAAAAATTGTGGCAAAAACTACAAACTCACGATAATAGATATACACGTGTCACTTTTATATTAGATCACACTTCACAAAGTGCAACAAACAATTCAAAAGACAATTAATAGAAAGACAAAAACCATATACACGTGTCGATAATTAATTAGTTTGATTTTTGCACTCTAAAAAAATATAGGCAATATGTGAAAGCAAAGACTTATCCAACAGAGAGTCACTTGTCAACGATCTAGCGACTGAAAAAGACACTTGGTAGCTTTCCACAAATATTTAAATAGATTTCTTTAAGAAGACTTAAATTCCCCAAAATAAGCTAAACTTTAAAATAAAATTCAGGTCTGAAATCTAAATATAGAGTCTAGAACTTGCAAAGACCGACACAAACAACAGAAAATTAACATATGTGTCCAAATTCAATTGGTTTGCACTTTGCAGATACTACCAAAATGACTACATCAAAATTGAACACATGTGGAGCCTTCTTAATGGCTCCTCGTTCGCAAGTTTGATAAAGACCGACAAATGTAAAATGCAAACATACATGGAGTTATTCTATTGGCCTAGCCTTTGCATATGACAGAAGGTGTCAAAATCGACAAATGAAAAATGTGAAGATACTTAGAGCTATATTATTGGCTCAACCTTCACATATGACAGAATTTGTTAGAAGACCGAGAATGTGAAGTACTTAGAGAAAACTATTGATTCACATTTTGTAAGAGTTAGAAGAAAGCAACCAAACACTTGACAACATGGAAAATTTAGAGAGTTGGAGCTTCTGATTAGATTTGATTTTGCAAATGACATAGGAAGACTAACACAAGTCTAACAACACAAAGAAACATGGAAATCCTTTATTGAGTACGTGTTTCACAACCGACGGGAAGATCTACAAAGAGCATGATAATGCGAAGCAAGATGGAGACTTTTGATTGGCTCAAAGCTTTGCTAAAATGAAAAGGTCTATTAAAAATATTGACAATGTGAAGCCAGATTACACAAAAGGATTGGATTGAGCTTCAAAAAGGAAAAACTTAGAAAATGAAAAGATCGAACAAAATTGACACAAAAATCCACTTGGCAATCAATGATTAGATCGAGCTTCACAAAATTAGATCTATAAAACATGAAGAATAATAAAGTCATGGTGGATTTAATCACTCCAAAATAACTAGATCTAAAGGAATCTTTTGGATCCATAGACAAAAATGTCCCTAACGGATATAAACGGTGTGAAAACTTAAAATAAACTCACGAGACAACATATTTAAACTAAAAATGACTATAAATCGATGCGAAACAAATATCTAAGCGTAAAATTTCTCAAACATGATTTGAAAAATCATTTAAGAAATATTTTCAAAAACTATTTGGTTAGGAATCAGAATTTTAAACCTTATTAGCTTGAAGATGACTATGGAAATTTTAGGGTTTTGCAGATGTGTGAATAAACTTAAAGCTTCTTCACCTCTTAAAATCAAAATCTTACGAGATCGATCATGCACATGCATGATCACCCACTCTAATACCATGTTAGGGAAACGATGGGAAGATGTAATTATCAAATTATAGATCCAAAAATATATTCCTAAAGATTATAGATTATTATATGCAGTTACATTAATCACAGATTTAGCTTAATATAGATTACAGATTATAGAATGTAATAACATGAGCTGAAATCAAATAACAGGAAAGTAAAAGAGAAAGGGAACACTATATTTAAAGTGGGAAACCCAAAGGAAAACCCCACTGATAAATCACTATTTATATTAAGAATTGATCATATCTTTAACCCATCACTTCCACTTCACTCCTCGGTCTCACAGAAAGAAATAACATATCAATTTCTTGAAGTATAACAGCTCACATATATAAAATAGTTTGAGCATGTGTCGTATGATTAATCAAGACCGATCCCATGTAGGATCATCATATATATATATATATATATATATATATATATATATATAGGATGGGTAAATGGTCAAGTTGTTTCACTCTTTTTGAGTAGTGAAAGATTGATTAAGTTTATTAAAATAAAAATTTAATAAGGGTTGTAAGTGGTGGTTTATCAAATGATATCCCACTTCACATTATCAACCCCAAAACGTATCTATTCTTAACCCAACATATATTTATGTTCGAGCATATGATTCTACTACACATCCATACTTAAGCATTGTCACCTTTTCCTAAAGTTGGGTCAAATACTATTTCAGTTCCATTTTTTCATTGATAGCCCACTTCCATATAATTTCTTACTTGGTCGGCCATGGCTTCATCAAATGTAAGCAATGTCTTCTACAGTTCACTGATGTGTTAGATTCTTACATGAGGGATTTGAATATGAGGTTCTCACTAATAGCACATAATTCCAGCATTGAAATCTAGATCCACCACTACATTACCTATTCTGATTTCCACTACTATCCATCCCACTACTGATCCATGACCCATGCAAGATCTAGAAAATTTAGCTCTACTTGAAGGAACTATTTATACATTAGACGTTGTCCCATCTCGCCGTAACCCCCCCTTCTACTAATGATATTGTAATTTATCAAGGTCATTTCCATACATCGATGTCATATTGCCTTCACTATATCCTCATGAGAAACCTACATCTGTGATACCTCCTTTCACATGCACTCTTTTCATAAACAATGCTTTCTTGGTCACACATTCCATTTGATCCCACTTGCTCTAACACTATTTACACACTTGATGGCTTGCCTCGGCTTGGGTTCACACTCGATGATATCTTACCACCACCTCATTCACCACATCTATATCATGGACATGCTTGCATTACTATTGCTTATGGCCTCCGAGTATTTCATCTCTCAATCTTTGTTGCATGCACTCTACGTATTTCACCACTTACTCTTGGCTAATCTTGGCTTGACTATATTGGCAAAACTTTAGATCCTAATCATATTGACATCTCATTCCCCATGCCTTTTGGTCATGTTTTCATTTGCAATGACTCATTTATTGGATATTCACAAAACCTTACTTGTTGGTATGCACATGGATGTCCATTACCACCTTTCATTGATGAGGAATATGCAATGGGCATGTATAATCTATGCCATAATGGCTCTTTTCTTGATCAACCACATATAATTGCTTACCAAGTCTCAGATGCATCTCCATTCAATTTTTACCATGAAAATGATGAACTCTTAGATAACATTTTGGATCATTCTTATCATTGTACACTTAGGAGGAATTGTACTCATTCTTTGCCCCCTTCTAGCATTCTTAGGTGTCTTACATACTCTAGACTTTGCATCTAGTCTCTTACACAACATATACATCTTAATACAAAAATTGTATCATCATTACCCGATGATGCACTATTTTTCTGCGTTTCACACTTAACTATTGAGGTATCACTACATTCATGAACCCCACATCACATTAAACACTAAAAATTCATAGTTAGAGCATTCACGACATATCTCTCTCACGCACAAGTCAACATAACAAACTTTCCTTTGACACACTTCGATCCATGGTTCATGCTCAACTATTGAAGGTATAAATCTAAAATGAAACTCGCCATACTCACTCACTCATGTACTATCTATGCTCTATGCTTTGACAATCATATCTTTCTAGTGCACAAATTCAAACCATTTCCCGATGACGCATAGTTATTTTATGGTTCATTCTCAAGCTATGGGACATTTATAAATGAGCCTAATCTCATTCATATCCACTTGGATGGCACATAAATCCTATTACAATCACTCTAAATTCCATTCCACCTCACACATTCACAACATACTACGTATCTTGATTACACATTGTTGTTTTTTTCTTATAATCTCATGTTACATATTTCTCATTATGTTAGTTAGATACATTATATGTTATTATCTATTCTATGTGCACATGCACATTCACTTTTCTTCTATTTTTGATCATAGACTTTACACATATTGATAAACCTGGCATGGATGCTTGACACAATACCTATTACCAATATTACAACAGCTCCTAGGGGCATCTAATTTCATACACACTTCAGGTGCTATTGTTCTAATTTATATTCATATTAGCACACTACATTATATCAGATCACACACGTTTTGACATAATTTTTATCTTTCTAACATGCTAACGGGTGCGTCATGTGTATAATTTTCCTTACAAGAACTATTTTCCACTTTGTGGATGTCTATTACATTACTTTCTATAGTCGACATTGCTTTTCATTATTTATGGGTTTTTCCTTTGTCTTATGTGCACATTGTCTCGCTTATGGATATGTTAACCTTGATTGTATTGCAACATCATGATTGATGTCCCATGTTTGAAACCCACTTTTTTTTTCTACATTTTCTTCATTATTACTTGTCTACATTGTATTCTTGAGTTCTTAGCTTACATATTGTCTTGTACATGTTTTTAATCTTGTTTACACTAACAATTGTTTTCTAGCCACTTTTTTTGTGTGCCTTGGTTTCTACCAAACACACTCCCTTTCCCCCAGCAAGGTTTCAATTTCATCACAACTTCTAGTCCTCCTTTCAGCCACATACTCCTTGCAACGTCACATTCACCCCAAAGGATGGGGGCTTACATTGGGTGAATCACTGACCCCACACAAAATTTTACAATCATAGTAAACCACAACTCATTTCACACTCCACATAACATTTAGTTTCAAGCCCAGAACATGACTTGGGTCTTCAGCACAGCACATACACCACCATTCAGCACTATAAAGTAGTGTATTTGTGTCCCTATCCCTTCCTCGATGCTTATGACCAAGGGATAGTCACACAAAATTTCTCGGTTCATCATAGTTTTTGACATTTTACACAATGAATGTTTATAAGAAAACGGTCCTTCAACACTCGGCATGCATGCACAACACCTTTTCTAATTTCATTTTGGATCGATGAATCAAATTTTGGCACACATTTGTAGTGGTGTTTATGCTTCAGTAATTATTCAAAGGTTGGAGAATAAAACTAGACCTTTCTCCCTACACTTCTTCTGCACTTGGCATGAGATCACCCAAAAAATTACACTTAGTGCAACCGGCATGAGATCGCCCAAAAACTCGTTCTTCTATAACATCTTCTGGGATCCTTTATATCTCTTTCACTCATCATAGATCACATACACATGTTTCTTTTCAAAAAAATTATATACTTTTTACACACTTCTTACTCGTTTGGATCAAAATTTTCATATATGTGTATTTGACTACTTGTTTGTTCTTCTCTTTTGTAGTTTCATCCTTATGGGAAGTGGTAGTCACATCATTCACACATCAAGAGAGATCAACAAGTAAAACGTGACATCTACACATATTCTTTCACCCCTAGGGTCATCATCATCACTTTTTTACTTCCTCTTCTATAGCTTCCATGCTTCACATTTTTATCACTCCACACTTTTCCTTGTCTCTCAGCACGCTTTCCACCATCAATCTACATGGTTATCAGGTACACATATCTTATCTACTTTATGTTATTGATTATTATGTCAATAATATAAATTGGGGGTAAATGTAGACACTAAATCATGCACTTTGGGTATTTATCCATTCCTAATAACATACCACTATTCATATGATTCCTAAGCGAGAAAATTACTAATTGATCATTTTCTTTGGCCATTTTTTCTTATTTTTGTTTCCTCTTTTGGTATTATAGTCCTTCCGCCCAGAGTTTATATTTTCTTACTTTAGCATTTATCATTCTAGACACTAGCATCCAACTGTGATGCCAATGCCTAGGTGCCCCCATCCCCTCTAGGTGCCTCTAACCTCTTTGCACTTTGCTCACATATTTTGGGTCTCTTCTAGTCATGTGGGAATATTTCTTTTACTAGTCATGATTTTCCGATTAATTATGAAATTAAACCAAGGGAATCATATAAATACAAAGCTATGTGATCATAATAAGAGACCAAGCACTAAGAATCTACTATCTCCACCTAAGGTTGCATCCAAAGGAATTTACAAGAGAATTCAAGCATCCATATAACATCCACACAAGGGTAAGGGACTGCATTTTTCTGCATACACTTCATAGAAGCGGAAGTTAATTTTTCCATGCACACATATATCTAAATTTTCTACATCAATTTCTTGCTATCAAGTGTGACTTTCACAAGAGCCACCTAGGGAATGAATATTCACACACACATAAAACTATATGGGGTTTGAGATGTAGTATAGTGTTCATTCATAAGTTTGTTTTGTTAACAAGCGAGGATAGTCCGACCTCCAAGTTTACATCTTTATTTTTAGGATTTGATGTAGTTAGGAGGTTTTGCAGGTGTTTCTATCTTATTTCAAGTTTCAAGAGAATAAAAATGAAGTGCGGTGACTTACAGTGATCAAAGACGATAAGCAACAAACATCTTGCGACCTTGTGAAACCGAATTTCACAGCCTCCGAATAGTCACATGTGCTCAAAATAGGTCTCGGCGCCAAGGAGATCCCGAACTAGCATAGGCACCCTATTCCTATAATTCCAACACTCTTTTCATTTTATGGGTTTGATTGCGACATCCTTCCTCACTATTCCAGAATTTTTCTAGCTCTACACACCTTCGACATCATTGTTGCAAATCAGCTAAGTCTTTTTATCTCTTCATTTGCAACTAGGGTTTTAAATTCAAATTACTTATTTGCTTGGATCAAATATGTACTTAATTGTTTATATCATTGTACTGTTACATATTTAGATTTAGCATTTATTTATTTCAATATTTGCTTAATTAGGAACAACAAATGTTCGAGTAAATGGGAGAATGGTGGAATTCTCTTCAATTACAATTATTTTACCTTTTTGAAAATAATTTCTTTGATACTTTGTTCAAAAAAATTTACTATTCTATTTTTTTCCTCTTTCTATATTTCCTCACATGGAAATAATAAAGCCTATGGCCAAAATTAAGAAGAATGGAGAGGAAAATCCTTACGAAAATATGGAAACATTTGATAGTGACACTTATGGTACATTATTTGATTTTTTCCTTACTTGATTTCAATCCTTTGATACATGTTTTGTATGTTTATTTTTTTAGTGTAGATCCCAAGCAAAGATTAAAAATATGGCCCCAAGGGACAACTAAAAACTTGTAAACCAATGGGGAGGAAAACAAAAATGTGGGAGCTACGAATAAATAGGACAAACAAAATTCTACAATTTTGGGGGTAGGAACCTAAAGCGGGGATTGAAAATAAAGAAAACCCCCCTCCAAGTAAGCCTTGACTATTGCCAAAGTAAGTTTGTCTTAGAACTCATTAATGTAAAAATGCTATCAAAGAAGGTAGAAATATATGAATGAAATAATGAGAGGTTGGAATTCTAGAAAAATGTAATGGAGAAGAGGATTTTGGCTTTGAAAAAAATATTATGGACTTGAGTGAGGAGGAAATGGAAACGGAAGTTGAAATTGAATACCTTGACTTGGTGAATAATAACCACATGAAAATCACATGATAAATAAAAATATGGTGGAAAATCAATTAGCCAATTTAAATAAGACATTATAGATTGTGAAACATCACATAGATGAGTGACAATCTTTGTTTAGACAAGTGTTTGTTATCCTTGATGAGAGTTTTTATCATAATCCTCGGTCACGAGAATGACACATTCAGAATTGCTATATTTGGGAACTTAATGGTACTTATTCATATTTTTTTAATAATAATAGTCATATTATTTAAATAATCCCAAGCTTTTTATGTGGTCATAAGTGGGTAATGCAAAGTAGGATAGCTATTCCTATCTTAACTTTCCAAATTCATGTTTTTGATGAACCCGATGTTCATTGTTATTCGTTGACAAATCTCAAAAAAAAATCTTAAACTTACCATTCAAAGAATACTCTAAAACTAAGTTATATAATGTATGATAATTAATTTTTATAGTAGGTTAATGAAAAAGGAAGAATTACATGAAATAAAAATGGAGATGAAGAAGCATTGAAAATTTTGGGATTGTGTACATATACATTAACCCTGTTTGCACTTGTATGTTAATGCATTAGATATACTCATTGATCCATTGATTCATATCAATAAATCCATTTATGAAAATTAATAAATAATATTTTTTCAATGCTTCATATTTTCCCAGTTAAATTTTTTCCGGAGTAAATATTAATGCCTTTCCATGGGAATGTAATCAGTGTCATCTCTTAAAAATTATTTCACAATTCTCATCATGAGCAGTAAGTTGTATGACATAATGGGAATTATAAATCTACAAGATGATGTATATTTTCTCTACATATTAATGAAAAAGAAAATTAAAATGTTAAATTTATAGTAAAATGATAAGTACACTCATCCATGAAAAACCCGCTTGGTAACCTAAAATTGTTTATTTCTCATATCATTTTATATTTTTATGACGTCTTGAATGCAAGTAAGTAATTTTTGCATGAATTTCCCATAATCGTGTAGGAAATATGAAATAAAGGGGATTTGAATACTTTGTCTTTATGAATACCAATTTAATTTCATAGTAGGATACAAGGTGATCTTTCATAATATTTTTGGTTGATCAAAATGTAGTAGGAAATTTGTATAATATTTCAATAACTTGTAGTATAGAATATGTGTTATACAAAAAGGATGTCACTTCATTGTTATACCAGGATGTTACTTCACTAGACAAATATGAACACTAATAGCATTTTCCTTTTCACTATACAAAATTAGAAAACTATTTTCAATGCATTTTAGCACCCATCATTAACTTCCTACATCAAAATACAACAATGAAAATGTCAATGAACACATGAATAAAATAACAATAGTCCTACCCTAAAAAAATCAATTACACTAATACATTTAACATGTAAATTGAATGCAAAAATTCCTAAAAATATGTGAAAGATATGAATTAGAAACATACAAATGCATGTTATAATAAGTCCATCAACACCAAATCGAGCAGTAAGAAATTGGGATTAAAAATCTGAAGTATAATATTTGATGAAGGTACCGATATGTTAGGGGACACATAACTTGAGAATAAAAACTAATGAAGAGGAATATTATCTAAACATTGGGAGGTAGGTTTCAATAAATAACAAAAATAGGTAAAAACTTGTAATAAATTAGAATTCTACAACCACATATATCATGTGTAATAGATTGATGCTCAAAAATAATAAATATTTCAGATGGATTGGATTATTTATTTTCATCTCTTTTGCATACTTTTTTTGGGAAATACATAGCTCTAATAGTATTTTTCATGGTAGTTTAACTATTATATATTCACCAACCAACCTTTGACGAGAACCAAAGGAACATTTCTTACTTATGATAAAACATAAACGCATATGTGTGGAAGTTTCCTAACTCATAATGCCATATAAAATGAAATGGAATGGTAGTCCATTTGATTCTTGGAGATATCTACCAAAAATTTCAACAAATCTTGTAGAAGCATGAATATGCTCCTCCATCTATGTCAACATGTGAAGTAGGTACTTTAAGAAGTCATTCAACTTATTAAGCACCCCCAATGACTAAGAATTTTCATATGTTTTGAAAATGTTCATCTCAAACTCCCCACCTTACAAAAGACAAATGTATCAACATCTAAAACAAACTTTAGTAAGAAATGAGCATCACACTTAGACTAAGAAAATTATTTTCCTCAATAATAAAGGAATGACTAAACCACTATCCATACCTCCCACCATCCGTGTCCATTGAGATGAACCTGAATGTAATGCAATTTCATTATCTACCTGAAATGAAAACTACTGCATGTCTATGATCACTGAAACATGAATTTTTTTGTATTATGCACTATAAATAAAAAAACTATAAAAATTACAAAGAGGTCTCTTACCTTCAAAAATCTGCATGGTTATTATGAAGAACATGGACCATCTATCTTACTCTCCTCCAAAAACTTGATAACATTCTTGAAATTTTTCCTCCTTAAATCCCATGGAAAATCAAATGCATACAATTATGGTCCATATCTTCTAACTAAATACAAAATCATGCTTGCACTTTGGGTTCTCACCGCAGGTTAATTTTAAGATGCCTATGGGAATTCGAAGGTGGAGCATTCTTGGTGAATATCCCCAAAACCAATTTCATGAACATGATGAATTTTTTGGGGTTTGTGTGTAAATTTTTCACCCAAAAGAAGCTTTGAGTTTCAATTAAATCACGACAAAAAGGCTACTGAGACGCATGATAGGATATTTGCGGTTGACGACGGAAGAAGGTTGTTTTCGTGTGATAGCATGACAACACCCTCATTGATAGATAACAAAAAGGTAGTTATTGCATGACAACAAGTTTTTTGTCATGCAACAATAACCTTATTATAGCATGACAGAAGTTTTTTTTCACATGACAACAACCTTGATGTCGTACGATTGAAATTCTTCTTTCATGCATCTTCACCTCCGCCTCCTATTGTACGTTAAAAACATAGGACTTCTGTGCATCAACAACCTCTGTCATGCGTCAACAACTTCCTTCCATGCATAAAAAACCTCTGTTGTGCATCAACAACCTACCCTGCAAGTTCACAATACTTGATATGTCGGTACCTTAGTAAATAATAGTAAGTTAGTAGTATACTACCTGGTGAATCACCTAGGTTTTTATAGGATATGTTTTCAAATGTAGGTGAAGCCGACCCCTAAAATAATATATATTGTAAATTTTAGGCAAACAGTCACTATTCTGCTCTAGAAATTTCACCTTTTCAAATTTTCCTAAAATGGAATATTCACCAAATTATGAATATTTTCCACTAAAAAAATCCCCGTCTCACTATATACAAACCTAAAAAATGATCAATTGCAATGCAATCCATATTTAGAATTTCTTTATCCCTCTCTACAACAATTAGAAGTTTCCTCTCCTCCTTGTAATTAGTTAGGAAACTAGACATCTTCATCCTACTTTTATGCTTGTAAAAGTGTTCCACTCTATAAACAAGAGTATACAATAGTTTTTCCATTCTTATTTTACATTTCCTTTGTCAATTGAAAAGGTAACGTGTCTTTAGAAAATAGTGGTAAGAATCAATGGATGTATTGGTATCTTATTTGGCACGTGTAAATTTTTTGAGGTTTTGGCCCACATAATGTAACCTAGAAAAATAACATAATGTAACCTAGAAAAATGATTTATTTTAAAAATAGCTACATGTTTTCAAATATTCTAGTCACCAATACATCCATTTTCCCCATACCAAGTCTTTTTGAATTATTCCATGAATTTGGTTTGATCCTTGATCTTTTCCTAGAATTCATATTTAATTAGGATTATTGTAGTATCTTCCCACTCATCCATTGGACATGTGATCACACCTATCCTCCGAGATTTATTCATCCTAACATCCTTTGAGGTATACCTATAACACATATATTGTAATAATTCAACTCTTAGGTAGATAGAAAATATATTATAGCTATTTTAATTTGTAATAGTTACATGTAAACCTACTTTAACCATGCCTTATAGACATGCCAAACGCAAAGAAAGACAACACATCTAAAAATAACCCTACATTGTAGATAATATTTTGTGTAAGTTACATTAAATGTTTGAATTTGTTGTTAATAAAAAAATCAATACAGAATAACTGCCACATACATATCAAGAATGAAATCATACTTAATGCCTTAAATTTCAGCTGCAACATCATGTATTAGGAATGAATTGACTTTCTAGTCACTTTGGATTTCCTTTACCCATGTATTCACCTCTGCAAACACTTGTATATGTCTTTAACCCTATTACATGATGATGCAACCCTTACAATGGGAACCATAGTCTCTTGCTCATTAAAGACAAGAAAGGAGTATAATTGGTACTACACTACAAAAAAATAAAATCATTGTCAACATGTACATAATGCATGGTTGTTTTTTTTACATAAAATAAAGATTATAATGCCTTCAATTCAAAGACATACCCCATTTTTTTTTTTTGGTAAATTTAGAATCCATTGAGATAATTTAGTTCTATGGGTGACATGCCATCATCTCACACATCTAAGGAGTCTAAATGATCATAATAAATGGTACATTACTTCTCCGAGACCACTTTGAAAATAGAAAACCCACAAATTGACACTCATTACATCATCAACACACTTTTTGTCCTTCTTAAACACACCCTTTCCCAAGAATTGATGAAATCCTTTCTAGTTAAAATTTAATCCCTCTTATTGATCATGCCAACCATTACAAGATCTAGGATAAATATTTCATATATAGTGTCGATATACACACCCACCAAGTAGAAGAGACTTAATGTAATTTTAGCGAGTTAGGAGATGAATTAGGAGTAAAAGTGGTATGCGACTCATTACTAATTTCATTCATATTATGAAAATAGCATTCATCAAAATCATTATGAAACTAATCATTATATGTAATGATTTCCACAACATGTCTCCTATACATGACATTAATAACGAAGTAGCAATATAAACCCCTTTTTTTGAAACCTCCTAACTCTTTTTTTTTTCTTCAAGGTTTATTCCTATTGTTGATATGACCAAATGCACAACAATAGTTGCAAGAAAACAAACCCATTGTCTACTTATTAGAAATATTAAAATTAATAATAAGTTGTTTGATATGACATTCATTATGTGAAATTAAAGCAATTTAAATATGGAATATTCATAAAAGTGGAGATAGTTATGAACCATGAGTACATATTTTCTATATTTTCTTTATAGGAAACAATATATTTTATCCTATGACTAGTGTAGATGAATGTAGTTTTTCGCGTTATGAAGAAATCCTTCACTCTTTATGAAGTTCTCAATTATAACAATATGGATTATTGCACAAAGATCCATCCCATTTCCCTCACCAATGGGACTCCATTCTAAATCTTCACTTAAAAATATTTTTTTCACACCTACATATTGCACTTGGAGATTGTACATACTCTCCCATTTCCACATTTTTCCCAGGACTACAAAAAAATCAAGTAGCAAAACATGGTTAAAATCACACGCGATCGAAAAAAATACCATATTTTTCAACCATCTATTCTCTCGAAAGCTTTTGAAGACAAAGTATTAACATTGGCTGCATTAAAAATAAAGGTAGTAAAAACACAACACACCTTTGAAAAGAAAATTGCAATAATTTTTTTTTGTATAATAGAAAATTAGGAAAACACACAATGTGGTGAAAAACAAAATATGTTTTTGACCATTTTTAGGTGTAACATTTAGAAGAGGAAAATATGACATCGGCTTGGTTGAAACATACAAATAGTGTATGTGGTGGATTAGAGAGCCCTTTTTGGTTGTGAACTTATCCAATGGGGAGTGGCATATTTGTAAGATTTCTTCCAAAATACCTTTTCCATAAATGAAAACAAGGTAAAAATACACACTTTGGTGGATTTTTTTTGTGTTTTTGACCAGTCTTGCATTCAAAAATAGAATAGGAATAAATTATATTAGCTTGATTGATACATGCAATCTGGTAGAATGATACAATAACATTTACATGCAAGCTTGCAGATGGCTTCCACTATGGAGTGACTTAGGAGGCTTGATTTTTATAAAACTGACATGAATTACAAATAACCTAGTGTATGTGGTGGGTTTAGGATGCATTTTTGTTTTTGGAATCATTACATGTATATTCCCATGGGGTTGACATATTGGTAAGTTTCTAGCCAAAAATGTTTTGCATAAGAGAAAAATGGGTAAAAAACAAACATTGGTGAAAAATACATTGTATTTTTCGACTCATTTCACGTGCAACATTTAGATGATGAAGAAATTATATTGGTTGGGTTGAAACACAAATTTGGTAGAAGGATATATAACAATTACATTAAATCTTTCATATGAATTCCACTATCTAGTAACTCAAGAGTCTTTGTTTTTTTATAACATCGACAAGAATACCATATCACCTATTATATGTGGTGGGTTTGGGATCATTTTTTTGGTTTGTAATTTTTTTGTTTGGTCCCATGGGGGTTGACATATTTGTAATATTCCAGCCAAAAATGTTATTCATAAGAGAAAATTGGACAACAAACACATAGTTTTTTTCAAATAGTTATGGGTGTAACATTTATCAGAGGAAGAAATGATATTGAATGTGTTGAAACATAGTTGGTAGAAGGATATATTAAAATTTACAAATAATATTACAATTTGGGAGTCTTTATTTGGTTGTAGACTTACTATAGGTTTTATCTTATAGGGGTTGAAATATTTGTAAGATTTTGTAGACACAAAATTATGCACTTTAGATATTATTTAGCTCAGTCTTATACTAATATTTAGAAGGTTCTCAAGTGAATAAAGTACTAATTAATCCCACCTTTTGGCCATCCTTTTCTTATATTTTATTTTTTCATTTCCACATATTTTCTTGCACTTATCTGTCCATTTCACAACTGCTTCATCATTCTAGCCCAACATTAGGGCACCCTAGCCTATATTGGGGCATCTTGGGGTGCCTTGGTCCCACCTTAGGCGTCCCTGGTCTATGTTTCTCTTTTCCCGCTTCTTTTTGGGGCCTTTCTAGCCATTTTTCATCCTTATCCTTTTCCCAGTCAGCCTTTTCAGGATTAATTATGAAATTAAGCTTGAGATCCCTATAAATATAAAGTTATAAGACCATAATGAGGGTCCTAATGTCACATACTACTATCACTCCATCTAGAGTTGCATCCATTGCATCACTTACATCCACATAGTGTCATGCATCAAGGTTAGGAGATTTGCATCACACACACTACATAGGGGGATTCTATTTTATTCCATGTACACATGCTATTTATATTTTCTATAGTTACTATTTCTCACTACTTCACAAAGTGCAATTGGCACAAGAGTACCTAGGGCACGACATGAACACACTCACGAGAAATATATCTAGGTTTAAAATGTAGTGTAACACTTAGTGATAATACCACTAGTTTGGTGGCTAAGGTTAGTCTGACCCATTAATTTTGCATGTTTATTTTTCCTAGAGTTTGATACTTCCTCTTGTATTACATGTCATTATTCAACTCATCCGGTGAATCCAATGTGACATGCATGTAGAGTTTCGATCAATTTGCGCCCATTCTAAACTCATATTCGAGCATTTACAGAGAACTAGGTGACTAATGTATAGATCAGGGGCACCCCAATACCTTCCCAAGTGCCTTAGTCAGTTTAAATCTTCCAGATCTTGTCTTCATAGGGTTTTTGAGTGATTGTCTACACTCCCGCATTCTATTTTTCGGACTGTGACGACTTGTGATAGTCTCTTCGAATTAGCTAAGCCACTTCTCTCCCTTATCTTCCACATTTAGGGTTTTATTTCACTTAGAATAATTAATTGCACTTATTACATACCACCTTAGTTTATTTATATATTTTTTTAGTCCTCTTAATTAGAATAACATTAATACCCTATAATCATTAGTCTAGGAGTTATCTTTATTTTTGTTAATAATTTTGGTGAACTTGACTCCCATATTTTATGCTTGTTACTCATAGCGGTCAATTCGAACCTCTCCATTATTGTGAACTTCTTTCTCCTCTTCACCATACATGTAGATCCATGGCTGACATGCCTACCTTTGTGGCTGAAAACCCCTTAGATAACTCTACCCAAGTTCCCCTTCATGAAATCAAAACCGTGGATAGTGAGAAGTCCTATGATGAGGACACTAATGTTGAATAAGAAAAATCGATGTTATTACCTATTTCTATCAAGATTTATGTGATAATCCCACTCATATCCCTCATGTCTTACATGCTCTAATTTCTGCTAAGCATGATCCCGAGGCCTCCCCACTAAATTATTCTACCCCTATGGTCTCTACACCACCTGTTTGTGTTTCCTCTCCTCCTATTGCAACCACCGCCCCTCTAGCCCACAATGATGCTTCTTATATGCCACTTGGTTCTGTCATCACCAATCCGGCACTATGATAATTCTCCACTGGGAACTCCTCATGCTATGATTATTTACTAATGCACAACCTTTAGTTTGGTGGATGTAATATGGAAACACAACAAACATAACACAAGAATACCATAGACTATGATACAAAGGAATGATGACAAATTTGAAATATAAGTGTAAATTATAATATCAACATGAAATTGTTACAATCTCACCCATGAGGTACTTCAAGTGTTACTGACTTCACTTGCCTTCCAACAATAACTATGGGAGAAACTTCACAATGGATTCTTTAACACACCTTCTAAATGATGGCTTCCTTTACACACTTACTCATACAATATTTCTCACTACTTCTCTCTATGCTAAATGACGGGGGTGGCCTCTTTATTTATAGAAATTCAAGCTTATCCACCCTATCCCTAAGATAGGATAGGAAATCTCTTCTATCCAA
Source organism: Taxus wallichiana var. yunnanensis (assembly GCA_018340775.1). Classification (NCBI taxonomy): domain Eukaryota; kingdom Viridiplantae; phylum Streptophyta; class Pinopsida; order Cupressales; family Taxaceae; genus Taxus; species Taxus wallichiana. The sequence goes on along the minus strand of CM031243.1, from coordinate 295,453,632 downwards.
TCATATTCCATGCCTAAACTCTTGCCTTTACATGTAGGCTTATCTTCTAGGATAAGATAAACCTTATCATCTCACATGGGTTCCACCTTTTTAGAATTTTCCACAAATAAAATACACAAAATATTTATGACATCACTCTTTGTCCTTATTACAAATATAATATTTCTAATTCCTAATAATGTAGACCCTACTTCTTTACTTACCCTAACTTTGACATTTTAACATTACCGAACCACTTACGACAAATATTTACTTTTACCACAACATTCCTATTGTACTTTTGACTATTACCATACTATACATTATTGGCAGCAGATACCGGCAAAGTTGTCGTTATCTTCTATCGGATGCTACTACTAATTATACTTAACAACCTCCTATTCATAATACACACATTAATGAAATAGAAATTATGAAGGAAAATTTTAGTGTTGACATCTTCCCCCTTCCTAACTTCTACCCCATCCTGGAGTAGATTACTTTGGTGCTTGGAAAATCTTTAACTTGTCATGGTTGACCCATTTTGTAATGGGAGTACCATCCAATTCCTCTAGTTGGTATGTACCATTTTTATGCACAACTGCTATTTTGTAGGGCCCCATCCATTTTGGAAGAAATTTTCTGTCTTCTTTTTTGTATCTAGAATCATATACTAGAACCAATTCATTCACATGAAATGAAGACCAACGGATCTTTTGATCAAAGTATTCCTTCTACTTCATTTTCTTCTTATAGCTTGTATCCTTCGCTATTTCCCTCATTTCCTCTAGAAAATGAAGATGCACCAACCTTTCTTTTACTGAATCACTTTCATCCATCCTTTCCTTTTTCATAACTCTCACAAAGTGGGGATATCAAACTCAATAGGAAGAACTGGATCAATGCCATAAGCCAACTGAAATGGGAGTATCCTGTTGCTGACTTTGATGTTGCCCTATATTCCCACAATGTTGCATGAATCCTTTTATCCCACTTATGTACCTGCAAGGCTACATCTTTTGCTAGAATTTGACACAACATAAAATTTGTTCATTCCACTTGTCCATTTGTGCTTGGCTTGTATGTTGTTTCCTTCCTGTGCTTAATAGAAAACTTGTTGACTAGGGCTTCTACCACCTCATTAATGAAGTGGCTTCCTTGATCTGTTACAATTTCTAATGGGCAACCAAATCTGGTGACAATGCGTTCATATATGAACCTTTCCACTTCATCCATGGAATTTGTTTTTAATGGCCTAGCTTCAACCCACTTGGTTAAATAATCTATGGCAACTACAATATGCTTATTTTGGTGTGGGGTAGTTAGAAGTGGACCTAAAATATCTATTCCCCACTTTTCAAAGGGACCAAGTGGAAGAATAGGGCATAATGGAGCTGATGAAGTCTTATGGTTACCATGTGTTTGAAAAATATCACATGTCTTACAATAATTATAACAATCTCTAAAAAGAGTGGGCCAGTGATAACTTGCATCCAAGATCCTTCTTGTTGTAATTTGTCCAGAGAAGTGTCCTCCACATGTACCATTGTGGAATTCTTTTATCAGCTCCTTTCCTTGATCATGTCCAACTGCCCTCTTGTACTATCCATCAGGTCCTATTCAAAATAATACTCCATGCAGAATAGAATATGGACGACTAGCTTGAGTAATCTTCCTTTTAGTATTTGCATTAGCACCATTAGGAAACTTGAATTCATTCAGATAATTCTAAATATCTATGTATTCACTATGGATTGTGTCAAGGGATAACAATGCTGCATCTAGGAAATCATCATCATCACAAGATGAACCTAAACCATCATAGGCTTGAGAGAGTGCATCTGCATTGACATGCTTCTTTCCTGGCTTATCTATAATATCAAATTCAAATTCTTGTAGAAAAATTATTCATCTTGCTATCCTCCCTGATGGGTTAGGCTTATTTAAAATATATTTTAGAGCCTGATGATCTATTACAACTATAAATTTTTGCCCTAGAAAATAATTTCTAAACTTCTTTACAACAAAAATGATAGCTAGAGCCTCTTTTCTTACAGTATAATTTACCTCAGCACTGCTCATTTGTCTTCTCCCAAAGTAAACTAGATGATCATTCCCATTTTCATACTTTTGGCTCAGATTACTTCCTAGTGTTGCATCTGAAGCATTAGTATACACAATGAATGGCTTGCTCCAATCTGTATTCTTTAAAATAGGTGAAGACACTAGGTTTTCCTTTAGTTGTTCAAAAGCTTCATGCGCCTTCTTTCCTGGTTCATAAGTAACATCCTTCTTCAAGAAATGGGTTAGTGGCTATGCAATCTTTGAGAAATTCTTGATGAACCTTCTATATTAACCCATATGGCCTAAAAATTATCTCAACTTGCTTCTATTCATAGGAAATGGTAACTCTTTGATTTTTGAAACTTTATCAGGATCGGTACCAATACCATCTCTAGATACAACATGCCCTAACAAAAAGCCTTTAGAACATCCAAAGACACACTTTATAGGGTTTAGTGAGGCTTGTGCTTCATCTAACCTGTGAAATGCTATCTCCATCTGGTGCTGGTGGTCCATCTTGCTCCCATAGATGTAAAAATCATCCAAAAATACTCTGATGAAGTTCCCAATGTAGGGTTCAAACACCCTATTCATCAAACACTGGAACATTTCCGGAGCATTACACAACCCAAAAGGCATAACTCTATAAGCAAATGTTCCCAAGGAGTGGTGAACGTGGTCTTTAGCTGATCTTTCTCTCGCTATACGAACTTGGTTGTATCCGCTATATCCATCAGCAAAACTATAACACTCCTGGCCCGCTACTTCGTCCAAGATCTAATCTAAGAATGGAAGAGGGTAATGATCCTTCTTTGTTGCCTTTTTGAGCTTCCTATAATCAACACAAATGCGTAGTTTCCCATTCTTTTTTATTGAGATTACAATGGGAGAAACCCATTCTGAATTCTCCACAGTAAATATGAATCTTGCATCAAGCAACTTATCTATTTCTTCTTTTACATTCTTGGAAAAATTAGGATTCATTCTATATGGCATTTACTTTATGGGCTTGGCACCATCTACCAGCTCAATAGAATGTTCTACCCAACTTACTTGACAGAGTTCCTTGTAATCAAAAGTGAATAGGTGTATATACCTTTGAAAGAGATGGAGGTAGGATTCCTTCTCACTCTCCATCACAACATTACCAATATTTACTTTGTTGGAGACGATCAACAATTTCTTCTTCAGATAATCTTATGGGTTCATGAGTTGGTGTGACTGGAAGGATATCCATGACTCGAAACATCAACCTCACTTTCTTTGTCTTCTCGTGTCGACTTCATTGGTACTAGAGTAATCGAGGATGTCCAATCATCAGTTTCATCACTTGAATCCATGGGTTCTACCTTATGATGCCGAGGGCTCAAGTTTATATTCACCCTCTCTTTGTCATGTCCAAGTGTCATGAAGCCTTCATTCCAGTAGTTTCTTTCATGAACTCTCCTTAGCCATGGCCTTCCTAACAACATAGGGTATGTAACAATACCATTTTTCATTACTTGAAAGTATATCACACATATAACACCCATAATGATATTTCCACATTTGAAACAACACCTTCTCGGTTTAGTTTTTCCCTTATTTAATGACCTTAACATAAGTGTTGAGGGGCGATCAATTTTTAAACCCAACATATTCATTACTGGACTCTACCATTACATTAATCGCAACACCTCCATCAACTAAGACATCATGAATTGAAATACCATTACATAATACCTCACTTGTGGAGCGTAGGGATCTACCTCTACTCCAAAACAGTACCTCAACCTCCTTACTTCGTCAAGCATTGAGTCCACTTCACAACTCCCGCCTCTTCTCAGAAGACATAGCCAGAAGTTGACCATATGTAATATTTGCAAGCCTTTTGGATAGATCTTCTAAGATGGAGTATGGTCCTTGTCCCTGTGAAATTAGAAAATCCTGCACACCCAACTTCCTTCTCCTATGTTTCTTACTAGTTTCTCCTTTCATCTTCTTAGGATCATTTCCATCTTGGTTATCTTTTTCTTTCTTTCTTTTTGTTACAAACACATCTGCTTCATTATTTATGCTCCTATCTATTACATCAAAAGAATTCACATGTGTTTTTCCTTTATCATTATCTCTTGTACCATATGTAGAAGCTCTATATGGATAATTATACTTATAATGACCCTTTTTATGACAACCATAACATACAAATTCAGTTATATTTCTTTTTGGACCTCTATCTCCTCCCTGAGAACTAAATTCCTTTCCTTGAAGAATTCTTGAGCAGATCTTCATACTCAGTAGATGTACTAGGGAAAATATTTGTGCTCACCGAGAGTGGTTGTGGATTCTGGACCAAAGGTGTTGGTGTAGGCTCTACCTTAAGAGCAATTTCTTTGGGCTCTTCTTCCATGCTTTCTTCTTTCCTTCTTGAAATCTCCTTTACTTTTTCAATGGTAGTCGGGTGGTCATTATTCACTCGTTGTCTTATCTCTGGCTTCATCCCAAGAATGAAGTGCTTATAGAGGAGATTATCCACACCATTCATCAACCCATCCGCTAATCCTTCCTTCCGGATCTGGGCATCGATATTCCTCCTTAGCTCTAGAACATGAGCATGATAATCCCTTATCTTCTCCTTCTCTCCTTGGGATAGCTTTGTGATATCGATCATGAGATCTGCATATTTCTGTTGTTCACCAAATTCTTTAAGAAAACTTTCAGTTAATAAATCCCATGAATTTTTCACATTATCACCTAGTGTTTCAAACCACCTAAGAGATGAACCATCCAAAAAGGTAGGAAAAAATTCAATCCATTGTTCCCTTCTTATGAGGCCATTACAAATGCAAGATTGTTTAAACTTTTGAATGAAAGAGGAAGCATCTTCATTAGATTGGGCTAAAAAAAAAAGAAATCTTCCCATTTTAAAAAGTAACCATAGTGAAATACCAATTCACAAGTACAATCAGTAAGACTTGTGTGCACAAATAATTGGACTCACTACAATAGAAAGTGACTTTACACCTTTCTACAGTAAAATAGGAATGACCACGGTAAAACTTGACTTACTGCAGTAAAAACTGACTTTACTGTGGTAAACACTATTCACAGTAAAAAGTGAAGTTACTGTGGTAAATACTATTCACGGTAAAAAGTAAAGTTACTATGGTAAATACTATTCATGGTAAAAAGTGACTTTACCATGGTAACTACTATGCACAGTAAAAACAAGGTTACCCTCCAAATGATTTTTGACTAAGGGGAATATTTCTCCAGAAAATCCACCAACGAGGAATGGTCCTGAAAATGGAACCAAAATATCATCACCAATCCGGCACTATGATAATTCTCCACCAGGAACTCCTCATGTTATCATTATTTACTAATGCACATCCTTTAGTTTTGTGGATGTAATCTGGAAACACAACAACAAACATAACACAAGAATACCATAGACTATGATATGAAGGAATGATGACAAATCTGAAATATAAGTGTAAATTATAATATCAACATGAAATTGTTACAATCTCACTCATGAGGTACTTCAAGTGTTACTGACTTCACTTGCCTTCCAAAAATAACTATGGGAGAAACTTCACAATTGATTCTTTAACACCTTCTATATGATGGCTTCCTTTACACACTTACTCATACAATATTTCTCACTACTTCTCTCTATGCTAAATGAGGGGGGTGGCCTCTTTATTTATAGGAATTCAGGCTTATCCACCCTATCCCTAAGATAGGATAGGAAATCTCTTTCGCCAATCATATTCCATGCCTAAACTCTTGCCTTTACATGTAGGCTTATCTTCTAAGATAAGATAAACCTTATCATCTCACATGGGTTCCACCTTTTTAGAATTTTCCACAAATAAAATACACAAAATATTTATGACATCACTCTTTGTCCTTATTACAAATATAATATTTCTAGTTCCTAATCATGTAGACCCTACTTCTCTACTTACCCTAACTTTGACATTTTAACATTACCGAACCACTTACGACAAATATTTACTTTTTACCACAACATTCCTATTGTACTTTTGACTATTACCATACTATACATTATTGGCGGCATCGTACCAGCAGGCCGTTATCTTCTATCGGACGCTACTACTAATTATACTTAACATCCTATTCCTAATACACACATTAATGAAATAGAAATTACAGAGGAAAATTTTAGTGTCACAGTTCCTCCTCTAACAATCCTAATTTTACATCATTATACCAAGATATTCAAAATCAAATCTTCCAGTTACAAGTCGCTACCTCTATAGGACCTCTATTGTTTGACTCCATCTCCTTGATTTTTTCCCCCTTTGTGTCATCCATCTTTACTTATCTGTTCCTAGCTGACTTCATCTCTCCTAAATTTCCCATTTTTAAAGGCCATGGTGACCCACAAGAACATCTCCATGCCTTTTATGTCACATGTCTCGACTACACCGATGATCATATTATCCTCGCTAAGTTATTTCCACGTAACTTACAAGACTATGTGATGTGTTGGTTCTAATACTTACCAATCCATTCAGTGGTTTCTTTTACGCGTCTTCTTGATGCTTTTCTCACACATTTTTCTATTAATATCGGTTCCAAACTCTCTTATACCCATCTAGCACAACTTAAACAAGACTCCAATGAATGTTTCCCTGGTTACGTCTTATGATATAAGAATAATGTAGCTAAAATAACCAATTTCCTCGCAAACTTATAACTTTAGGATTTATTCATCCATAGTCTCTTGCCACCTCTACAAGATAGTGTACTCTTTGAGAATTTTTCATCATTTGATCAACTTTTTCACACTCTCAAGCCTCGTGAGACTAAAATTATCTCTATAAGAAATATCAAATATCGTGGATTCACCTTCATCTTCTTCCCACATTCCAAACATGATGTTATTCAAGGAACCCACGCATAAATCCCACGATCCACAAACTATCATTAATGTGGTCTCCACCACTAGAGAATTGTGACCCCAGCCATATAGGCACCATCTTGCTAAACTTAGTACACCTCCAAGTGTCTTCTAACAACAACTCCTTACTAGTAATACCATAACCCTAACACCACCTTTACAACTCGACCCATTATAACCCAAATGGTGTAACGTTAACGGTCATTCTTATTGTGATTATCACTAATGTGTTGAGCATTCCACTGATCATTGTTTCAAGCTCTAACATCTCCTTCAAGAACTACTCGATAATGGCCATATTGAACTTCCGGACTCTCCCACATCAGTCCCTACAAATGATAACCATAAAATCCAAATTTTTAACAACCCACTTCCAAAACATGATACTAAGAAAGTTTATTCATCTTCTAACTATGTCTTTCATACAATGTCTTCTCCCCTCGACCTCTCAACTTTATCATTGCTCACATTGTTTTTTTGGCACCAATTATCTCCTTCTCTAATGTTGATTACCACACATTGTTTCTATCTAATCATCTACATATTCAAGCATCTATTGGCTCCACCTTTATCAACAACACTAGGGTTGATCCATCTTCTCCTATTAACGCATGTTCCATGTCCTTCTTATGATCTATCGGTACCCTCCATCACAAATCGACTATCCATTCAAGTGACCATATGGTGTTGTTAAATTACATATCATCGTTGGTCCTCTCACTCTTCTCATCCCTTTCCTTGTTAGTCAAACAGTCAAAGGATGTGACCTACTTCTTGGCCTCAATTGGATTCATAAATCCCAAGATATTATTTCTATGAATCACTTGTGCCTTAAATTTATTTACGATAATCAATTTATTTCCATTAACAGTGTCCCTCCTTCATCTCCCTTATCTTTATCTTCTAACCCCACCGCTCATCCTTACACATCTCCTATGGTGTTTCCCACAATGCATTCTACACCTACTTCACTTCCTCAACTATCCTCTCCACAACCACTCCACTCCATTAGTCCCATACGCCAGCATATGCCTATTCATAGGACTCCTACCCTATCCCTCCGCCAATCACCACCTTGGTTTGTTCCACATGGCTTGTCCTCTCCCTTACACACAAAACCTCCTCGATCTCCATCGACCACACACTTTACTATGCCATGACATTTATCACATGCTTATCGGCTTCATTCCCCTATGCAACATTTTTTAGCTATCCCACCATTACTCGAGCCTAGTCCTACACTTTCCTCATTTCGGCACCACTCGATGAACCTTCATCCCTTGACCTTATCGAGTTGATTTCTTCTTCGTGACCACTTGGGGGCATAACCATTACACAATGCCCCTTCCTCATATTAACATAATTGCATCTCATCTCTTTACATTCTCCTTCATTTATTCCTTCACACATAGGTATATTTCTTACACATCATAGCACCCTTATTACACGATAACACAGTCTTGTGCTTTGGTTCACATTGGAATGTTGAGGTATTACCATTACATTAAGCCCCACACACGACACTCTAGGTTCTACACATTTACATTCTATCACATAGACCACACATCCTACATCATCCTTTCTATAGTTATTCTACATCCTACATTATCCTATACATACCTTATTTATTATTCATTTATACATAATCAATTTCATACATGCTACACTATGTTAACTTGTGGATATAAATTACTTCAAATTATCATGCAATATGAATTTTGCTAGAAAACACAGAAGAACTATAATCAATTATAGAGGGACCTGGCATCAGTCACTTATGACTGGCATCATCGGGTAAGGAGGAACCGTCATCGGTTAGGGCTAACCGGCATTGGTTACCGGTGCGGGAGTGTTTTATTTAACTCTTGGGAATTATAACTATTTTTAGTATTAAAGAAGATCTATTGATTGTAATTACATGGTTAAGTGCCCTAAGTTTATATACACCTATATAAGCATGAAATCTAGGGTTTAGAAGTAATAATTAAGAAGAACTTACAAAATTTGATGATTATTGTGAGAATAATTGTGAGAGAGAGAATTCTTGGAGAAGAAGAAAAAGCTTGATAGTAAGAAACTATTGTACATCTTGTCAAATCTTTGGATAATAGATTGACTTATTTATTGGTGGACATAGCCACACTGGGCAAAAACCACATTAAATATGGTGTTGATTTATATATTTTATTCTATATATTTATTCTCGGTAGAATATACACTTTTATTTGCATGTATGCTTAGATCTAATATATTATCTCGTATAACCGGTGTGTTAATCCCAACAACCGGTATTAAAGATTTTTGAGGGTTTTGTGTGTTGACAAATTTAATCACAGAGGGTTTTTTGATTGAATGGGAGCTATAACAATGGCAAAAGAAAACAAATAAAAGTTAGAGAAGTTTGACAACTGAAATTATCAATTATGGAAGATGTAGATTGAGGATTATTTGTTTCAAAGAGATTTTTATTTACCGTTGGATGAGAATTCTAGACCTATGAAAATGACTGATGAAGAATGAAATATTCTTGACAAAAAGGCTTTGGGATCTATAAGATTGATCCTGGTAACATTCGTGGCTTCCAATATTACAAAAGCGACTAATATGGTAGGGTTAATGAAATCTCTTGCTAATTTATATGAAAAACCTAGTGCTTTAAATAAAGTTTATTTGATGAAGAAACTATTTAGTTCTAAGATGCATGAAGGTGGATCTGCATCTAGTCATTTGAATGATTTCAAATCTATTGTAAATCAGTTAAAATTGATTGATATACCATTTGATGATGAAGTGAAATAAATTTTATTCTTATGTTCTTTGCACGATAGTTGGGATAACTTGGTAATAGATGTTAGTAATACAACATCCGCTAATAATATTTTCAATTTTGATGATGTGGTTAGTATAATATTGAATGAAGAAACTTTTGGAAGAATATAGAAGAATCACCATCCTGGGAATGCTTTGAATGTAGAAAGTAGGGGTAGGCAAAAGGAGAGATCCAAGAGTAAGAGTAATGGGAAATCAAAGTCAAGGGATAGTAGATATAAATCTAGAGGTAAGGGAATTACTTGTTGGAAATATGGAAAGAAAGGACATGCAAAGAAATATTTTTGGTCAAAGGATAAAGAGAACCAATAACTAGATAAAGGTAAATAAGTAAATCTTGTTCCAGTAGAGGTAATACAAGATGCTCTTATTCTTTATTTATGTAATAGAATTGAATCATGGGTTTTAGATTCAGGAGCTTCTTTCCATGCACCCCTAATAAGGTCTATTTCATAAATTATGTCTAGGGAAATTTTGGGCATGTTTATTTGAGTGATGATGAACCTTGCAGTATTACTAAAAAGGGGAATTTTATCTTAAATTGCAAAATGGAAATACACGGGTATTAAAAGATATGAGGCATGTGCCAAACCTCGGGAAAAATATTATTTCGAAGGGAGACTAGGTGAAGTTGATTGTATGGTTACTTTTATAGGAGACTCCTGGAAAGTCACCAAGGGTGCTTTTGTTGTGGTAAGAGGTAAGAAGGTAGTAACATTATATTTATCTACCCATGTTACTCATTCATTTTTGCATTATCTATTTTAGATTCAGATGCATCTATGTGGCATAATCGGTTGGGCCATATGAGTCAAAAAGGAATGTAGATCTTAAAGGCTAAAGGTAAGTTACAAGATTTGAAAGATTTAGATCTTGATTTTTGTGAGCATTATATCTTTGGAAAGAAAAGAGAGTGAGATTTCTTAGAGGTTGGGAAACTAAGAAAGAGCAGAAAATGGAGCTTGTACACTCATATGTGTAGGGACTAGCTCGGGTAGCTTCTCATGGAGGATCCCTATAGAAACCCATAATTACGACCAAGTAATTTAAATACTTAAATTGTGCTAATTATCTCCTTTCTCACAAATTGACGAAATATCGTCAAAAGCACTCATATTCCCTCATATTATCATTAATTAATTATAATACACTAATTGATTAAGTCACCTACCCATCTAACATCCTGATTAATGACCTTATGTTTATTATTCACCCCTTCTATCTAGACTAATTAATTAGCTTTCCTTCCATTTATCTAATAAATCAATATTTAATTAATTTAATCCCCTTCTAATAGCCTAAATCATACTAATGTTCCTCTAATTGGCTTCTATAAGTTTACATCTACCTATTAGTTAATCACCTTTGATTAATTAAAGCACCCCAACTCCCATGACTTGCTAAATATAGATTAAACCCTTCTAAAGTAGGGTTACCTTTTATAAACCAACCTTATCCATTACTAATCATGTTTTACCTTTATCCCACATGTAAAGGGATGAAGTGTTTCCTTTATCCATTGGACTATATAAGGAGCCCTCCTTCTACCTTTATACCTACACCTAAACTCTTTGAGAAAGAAAATGCAAAGCATATAGCAAAATAGACTAAGAGCTTTCCTTTTGTTTTCTTGGGAGTTCATTGTCTTGAAGAGTTAACCCTCTTTCCTAAGTGCTTAGGTCATATCGGAGGTGTCAAAGGGTCTTGTAGACCAACTTTGACAATCCTCATTCCTAGGTTCTTGGAACACTAAGGACAACCATTTTTGATAGCCATGGAGCCTACTTAGGTCCCTTCATTTATATGTTGTTAGAGAATAGAGGATTTTAGATGTTTAACATTGTTAGTTTCAAAGTTTTGTATTGATGAATGTTAGCATCTAACCCTTGTTTAATTCTTATCATGATGGTGCTTAATATGTTGTTTAATTCTTGCTAATTAAGGCTATTTAGGTGTTAGCCTTTACTCACATTTAGCATTAGTCTAAAAACAACACATGCACACATTTACGCTTAGGTGGGACCTAGTCTCTTAGAATTTTAGTTTAATTTTCATTTTTTTGGCTAACTTTTGATATGCACATGTAGTAATTAATTTCTATTTTCTTGGAATTTTTGCTAATTTGATATGTGTAACTTCTTGTTCATAGCCATCATTTTAATGGGTTGTTGCCATTTTAAAACTAACTTGTCAAAATTTGAGATATTGTGAGTTTTCTTGTGTTTTTTTTTGCCGTATTTTAGTTGTAGGTGTGGCGCAGGCACATTTTTAGTAGTGTAGGCACGTTTTTCATGGTGTAGGCATCTCTCGGGTGGCGCAGGCACATTGTCAAAACCTAGTTCTCTGTTTATCGATCTTGGCGCATGCGCACTAACCCTGACGCACACTCCCTAACAAAGCATGTGTTAGGTTAATTATTTACCTAACATTATTAATTATGCATTATATAATAAATTATTAAATGTTGTTATATGGTTATATTCCTTCATAACCATCTAATTGTATACTGAGTGTAGTTATAATATTTTAATAAAGTATATTTGTAATTATTCATTTGTGCTTCCCGGATGTTATTGGAAGCTTATGTAATTTGGAATATGGTTGCACCTGTGCAACTTAGTTTCCTGTTTGTATTTGGCTATGCAATATCTATAAATATTGCAGCCCATTCTTTGTAATGTTGGTTGATTGAGTTTAATAAATATAATCAGGCTTCCGCCCCTATTGCTCAATCTACATTTGGTACCAGAGCAAAAACTGGACTGTGATCCTGTGAAGGTGTGGAAAGAGAGAGCAGCCGAGATAGAGGAGTTTTGGAGAAGCATTTGCAGCATCAGAGAGCCTGTGTAGCCTCCTGTAACCTCCCAGCCCCATCCCTGCCTCCTCACACCCTTCCGTTCGTTCCAGGTGTTTGGAATGCAATTTTTTTTTGCACTGGTGCACTCAGCACCAAGAAAAATTTGTTGTAGGTATATACATTAAAAAATCCCAATTTAGAGGACTGTGCTAAAAATTGGAGGTTATTTGTCATTTGGAGGCGTATGTGTATGCATTGTGGAGCTTCGACCGAAGAGCTTGGTCAAGCTCGGGTCACATTGGCTTTATTTGTTTTTTTTTTTTTGTGTTGTGCATCCAACATTGAGCAGCGAGCCTTTTTTTTATCATCGGAGCCATGATGTATTGGAGATGGTAGAATAAAAAAAAAAGGCCGTGTTGATTATTGTTGCCAAATCAATTAACTCGTGGTGAAGGTGTGACCTGTGCCTCCAACCATCGACCCGCAACCCGCACCACGAGCCTATTCCGCCCCTACCAAAGCCCCAACTAGTGAACCTCCACAAGCATTGAGGTTTATTCAAACTCCACAAAGCAACCCGCAACAAACCAAACAAACAAAGCAAGAAGCGGCCGAGGAAAGTAGGTGCAAATAATTTTAAAAAAGCACTTACAAACAAAAAAACGCAGAGGTAGCATCCAAAATAGGGGATAAACAAAATAGAGGTGGTTTGATTAATTAAAAATTGGCTTCAAGCAAGCGATTCTATTCCTAAAATGTAGAAACCCTAGGCCATTCCTCCTCTACGACTTAGCCACGTGGACTCTCTCCTCGGTCATGTCACTTTTTACAAAGGTGAGTCGATTTACACCTTATTTAAATACAATCTTGTCCATTTTACATTACAAATGCTTAAGCGGCCAAGGCGGTTAGAGGGAAAGAATTAGAAGTGGGAGGTGTGGGGTTCAAATCCCACCCCCAACTTCTTTTTCAAATTTGCAGAATATTTGGCAGAACCACTAAATTTAGCAAAAAATTCAAATTTAGTTATAACTAACTAAATTTAGCGGGGAAATCCCTAATTTAGGGTAAAAAAAATATTTCCCCATTCAGCCTATTTTTCATTCTGGACATTTTTTGCTAAAGGAGGCCTATCCAAAAATTGCAGTTTCAATTTGCTTTTTTGCAATTCTTTACATTTTGGGTCGTATATGGCTCCTGAGAGGCCACCTGGGGCCCGCAAAAGAATTTTTTTTTTTCTTGCCATTCAATTTTCCATATTTTTTACATGCTTGACATATTGTACTAATTTGCAGGTTGCCATAGTCAACTGCAAACTTTGTAACTACTCGACAAGCTCGGCAGAATTATAATACAAAATAAAAGTAAAAATTGGTTCTGTAACACTCACGAGATCTTAGATCTCATTCATAGCGTTTGGTATATACGGTGCCTCTAGGAAGCACTTATGGGTAAATTCATCATGACTACTACTACACTTAATGCCTAATATAGCTACAATAACATCATCTGGGCATCGACCCTTTAAATCAATGGGGAGTAATAAGGTCATAGTGCACACACTATGAACCATCCCATCCGTCTATGAATGATTACACGACATAAATCCAAATGAGAAATTATCCAAGTATATAGTGAAGTTACACACGCGTATGAGGATATTTCTTTGAGCCGGTGTCAATAATCACACAGACCCCATCAGTATTGTCTTGGTACCATGTATTGAATTCTTTCACGTACGTTAACACCTCTTTCACGTACCGCCGGGTATATAGAAAGGGTGAGATTCTTCCATGCCGCCGGGTATATCGGAAGGGCACGTATATAGAAAGGTTTGGTATATCGAACTAACGGTATATAGATTGGGAGACCTAATACCTAGAGTGATAAGAGCCAAACCTTATCAGTGATCTCTGCAAAATGGGCACCAATGCCCCCAAATTTTTTCTTCCAGATTCACAATTGCTCAGAGGAAATAACTATGCTACATGGAAGACTAAAATCAAGACACAGCTTGAGTTTGAAGAAATCTAGCCTACTTATGAATGGTACTCTGACCGGAGATCGGAAAAACTAATACAACACAACAAAGTGGTAGTTTGATAAAGTAGATCAGAAGGCCAAACTCATCATCTTGTTTGGAGTGTTCGATGATGTGCAACCCCACATTCGAGATGCCAAAATAGCAAAAGAAGCATGGGATAAATTGAGCACAATATACAAGGCCAAGAACAAGAATGTTATACTAAATTTACAGAGTCAGTTACACACACTAAAGTTCAAACAAAATGAAAAAATTGAAGCTTTCTTAAGAAGAGTTACAGAATTGAGGGCTTCACTTCTAGCCCTGGGAGAACCAGTCACAGATGATGCTCTCATTCCCATTGTTCTAAGAGCACTCCCCTCTTCTTACCACATTTTTGTCACAACACTAAACGTGTCAGATACGATAGTTAGTTTTGACAAATTGGTAAACCTACTGCAACAAGAGGAAGCAATGCACAATAAGGATGATGAAGAGGATCAAGCACTGTCTTCACATCAAAAATGGAAAGGAAAAGGTAAAGGAAAACCTAATTCCTATCAAAAGTCCCAAAATCAAAATCAGTATCAAGGGGATAGACAACAGAAGAAGCAATGTCCTATCTACAAAAGAGGACATAACCTACAATATTGTTGGTATAATACTTACAAGAAAGGTTCATCCAGTAACTCTAGACCTCAACAAAAACAATCTTACAAGGGACATTCTAACAACAATCATGGGTAGAAAAAGGGGAAGTGGAAAAGAAGACCCCACCAAAGAAGGTAATATTCTTTGAGCAACAAGAACAATCAGACAATGAAGACTACTTATTCACTGCTCGATCAAGTGAACCATCCACATCATCTAGTGATGTCTGGTATGTTGATTTGGGAGCCACTTGACACATGACCAGCCACAAAGACTGGTTTATTTCAATGAGGTACATGCCATCAAAAATCATGTTTCATTGGGAGATGCTTCATATACAATTTAGGGATTGGAAACATTTCTCTACCCATTGGTTCACACAAAGGTAGACTATCATATGTCCTATATGTCCCTGGGTTAACAAAGAATCTACTTTCAGTTAGTCAACTCCTAGATCACAACCTAAAAATTGACTTTGATAGTTAATCCAGCAAGAAAATGTGCTTGATTCGAGATAAATCAAGAGGCTCAAAAATAATTGCAAAAGCCTCCAATGTGGGACGCATGTTCCAACTTGATTTTGTTCACAGAGACGATCAAGCACTTGTGGCTAAGAACTCCACCTCAGCACAATTGTGGCATAGAATATTTGGTCATGTAAGTTTCAAATATCTTGAAACACTTCGTCGGTGTAATATGGTACATGGGCTACCATCTCTTCAGAAGGATATAGATAAATGTCCTCACCGCCTAGTAGGAAAACAACATAGAGCATCGTTCTAGAGGAGTACATTTCGAGCTCATGGTAAACTTGACCTGGTTCATACCGATCTTTGCGGTCTAATGTAGCCAAGTCATTCTGGGTTCTAGTACTTCATGCTTTGTGTTGATGACTATTCGAGAAAAATGTGGATTTTCTGTCTTCGCAAGAAAAGTGAAGTGTTTGAAACCTTCAAAAAGTTCAAAGTAGTAGTTGAGAAATAAATTGGTCATCACATTCGAACTCTCCACTCAGAACGAGGGGGAATTCACCAGTGATGAGTTCAGAGACTACCTACAAACTCATGGGATTCTTCGACAAATCCCTCCTCCACACACACCACAAAAAAATGGTGTTGTTGAGAGAAGAAATCGTATTATCATGGAAATGGTATGATGCATGATCAATGATTCCAGACTTGCAAAGACATTCTAGGTAGAAGCAGAAAGACAACAGTGTATTTGTTGAACAGAGCACCCACAACTTCTCTTGATGGAATAACACCACAAGAAGCATGGTCAAAATGAAAACCATCCATTGCACACCTCAGAGTATTTGGGTGCAAAGCAAGCATGCACATACCCAAACAGAATAGAAAGAAATTGGACATGAAGTCACAGAAACTCATCTTCATTGGGTATAGTGAAGAGACTCTTGGGTATAGATTGATGGATCCTAAGACCAAAAAATTCTACACCAATAGAGATGTTGAGTTTTTCGAGAAGAAGGAAGCAGAGAATCCTCCTCCAGACTCACAAGATGTAGATTTTTCACTTGTAAAAATTGAAGCTGATGTTCCCTAAGATGAAAGTGATGATGGGGATGATGGTGTTGATCAGATAGAACTACGACCCATGGGAACATTTTAGCATATGCCTAAATGGTGTATAATTACATTTCGAGATGTAAGAATGGATTCTCCACCGGATACATCCACCCCTGGACCATGGACTCATAGTAAAGTAAGAGAAGAAGTTAAATTTTCTTTGATGAGTAGATTTATTGAATAAGATGAGCCCTCTACAGTCTAGGAAGCCCTACAATCAAAAGCTTGGAAAGATGCCATGGATTTTGAATATCAATCAGTGATGAAGAATAACACTTGGCAGCTTGTCGATCTTCCACCAGGGAAGAAACCAATTAGATGCAGATGGATATTTAAAACAAAGTACAAATCAAATGGGACATTGCACAAGTATAAAGTGAGACTTGTAGCAAAGGGGTATGCACAAAAATAAGGCATTGACTATGAGGAGACATTTTCTCCCACAACTAAGATCAAAACGATCAAGATGATATTTTCTCTAGCTACACAGTTTGGATGGAAAGTCCATCAAATGGACGTAAAAAGTGCCTTCCTAAATAGAGATTTACAAGAATAAGTCTACATGACTCAACTTGAGGGATATGTTGTACCTGGTCAAGAAGCAAAGATATGCAGACTCAGGAAATCTCTGTAACACCCCAAATAGGCACCCCGGGCATGGTACATCAAGATTGATGAGCATCTCATTCAACATGGATTTGTTAGAAATCCATATGATCCCAATCTCTACCTCAAAAAGAAAAGGGGGAGATTGTGATTTTTGTTGTCTATGTCGACGATCTAGTCATCACTGGAAGTTTAGTGAAGATGATCAATGCAATGAAGAAATATCTTAATCGATCATTCGACATGACTAATCTCGGTTGATGCATTATTGTCTTAGATTGGAAGTATGACAGAAAGAGAATCACATTTTTGTTTCTCAAATGAAATATACCAATACTATGCTTGAAAATTTTAGGATGATGGATTGCACACCAATTACTACACCCATGGAGAACAAATTGCAATTATCTAATTCAGATCCATCTCCTGAGGTAAGTTCCACTCTCTATCGGTAGCTGATTGGGAGTCTCATTTACCTGACCTACACTAGACTAGATATCAGCTTTGTAGTGAGTTATCTATCCAGGTTCATACATGAACCCAAAGTTTTTCATTGGAAAGCAACAAGGCACATTTTGAGATATCTCAAAGGATTAGTGGATCTTGGTCTAGAATACAAGAAGAACGACAACTTCTTCTTGATTGGATATTCGGATTCAGATCACGCAGTAACATTGATGATAGAAAATCCACTTCTAGATTTGTATTCTTTATGGGATCTAGACCAATATCATGGGGAAGTAAGAAACAACACTTCATTTCTAACTCTTCCTTAGAAGCGAGTATCGTTCTGCAGGAGAAGCTATCTGTGAAGAGATTTGGCTACATCACATACTAGAAGGACTTGGAATACCACGGGAAAACCGACCACCATGTATGTTGACAATGAAGGTGTTCTCAAACTTGTTCACAATCTAGTGTTTCATGAGAGAACAAAGCACATTGAGGTTCAGGTTCATTTCATATGTGAGCATGTGTTGAAGCACAACATCCAGCTTCAATTTTGTCCAACAACTAAACAACGGGCATATATCTTCACAAAGTCACTTGCACGTGACAAGTTTGAGTTGTTCAGAGAGTTCCTCTCCACATCCCTTGAGACAATGCACAATTAAGGGGGGGAATGTTAGGTTAATTATTTACCTAATATTATTAATTATGCATTATATAATAAATTATTTAATAAATGTTGTTATATGGTTATATTTCTTCATAACCATCTAATTGTATACGGGTGTAGTTATATTGTTTTAATAATATATTTGTAATTATTCATTTGTGCTTCCCGGATGTTATTGGAAGCTTATGTAATTTGGAATATGGTTGCACCTATGCAACTTAGTTTCTTGTTTGTATTTGGCTGTGCAATATCTATAAATATTACAGCCCATTCTTTGTAATGTTGGTTGATTGAGTTTAATAAATATAATCAGGCTTCCACCCCTGTTGCTATATCTACAACGTGGAGATGCACTAACTTGGGTGCAGTGTCATTTCTTCTTTGTACCTTCACTACATTTTAAAACCTATCAGATCGGTGCATACACCCTAACCCAAGTGCACACATTGTTTTAGTGCCATAGACGCATTTCGGTGGCGCAGCATTCTGTCGAAACCGAGACTATTTTACAAGGTGATGTCACACACATTTTTCTAGTCATGTAAGCATCCTATCCAAGTTTCCACCTATTTTTATTGAAGGTGGCACATACACTCTTTTTGTGGTGCACATGCCTCTCGGGTGGTGCGGTGTGCATTCTTGTAAATCATAAAAACACAGAGTGGCGTATACACCCTAACCCACATATAGATGCCAAAATAGGGGTGCATGTGTCTTTTTGTTTTCTTTAAATTATTGTGTTCAGGTGCTAACATTCTTGCAAGTTTTCTCTAATCACATACATGTCTTTACAGGATATTTTTACTTGATTAGATAAGCTTTGCACATTTACTTTTAGGAATAAGATCATGTATGCTCTTCCCTTGCATCCCTTGGGGTGATCTTGGGAATCAGAAACAATTCTTAAATCCTTTTGATGCTTTGAGGTTGTTAAGAATATTTGAATTGGAATTGGTTAACTTGGCGTAGTTGAATTAAAGTGTTTTTCCATTTGGTATCTTTTTGAATTTTGGAAATATCACATATGCTCTTCTCTTGCGTCCTTGGACGATCTAGAGAATCAGAAATGGTGTTTTCACTTTTGATGGAAAACTACTAAAAAACGTCATACAAGACCAAAACGTCATTGCTTGTCAAAGATCGGATGAATAAAAACAAATTCAAAAACTACTAATACAGTTGTTATACAGGTTGCCAAAAGGTGTTTCGAGAAAACCACACCTAATTAAACAAGATAAAACGAACAACATATTCAAAACATTGTATTGCAAGTTTCGGAAAAGAGTACGTCCCTCTCTACTCAACTGGAACATAACGCCTTTGGCATAATGCCTTAAGCTACAACAATGAGGGTGGTTCCAGGAACCCCAAAGTAGTACATGCAAGAGGGAACCTTGTGGATGAAATGTTAAGTGCTCCGCACTACCTATCTAACTAGTGATTGCTTTGTGAGATAGAGTTACAAGTTGTCCCTATGTGACCCTTTTAAGTACATGATGGATGCATTTACTACCCACTGTGCTTGAAGGGGGAAAAGTCGAGATACTCCTAAGATAGTTGGGACTATTTGGGTAAATCATCCCGCTTGTGGATAATATTTGTAACACCTAGGACGAGAGAACCACCTAGGAAAATATACTTTGGCCAAGAGCCCACTTTGACCATTCTAAAATAGTGTTGAGTTGTGAACCATCTTTTTATTGCGAAATGTGTGACGCGTTACTTTCACTTATTTTTTACTTGCCTTAGGGTGAGGCAAAACTGCCAAAGTGAAGCCAACATTTTTCATCCCATTTTTGATTTTCTTCCTTCACATTCTTTTGACACTTTGTTGATCAAAAGGAGAGTGACTACCTTTGTGTTACCAATCGATTGTTTCTGCCACTTTTTTTGTCCGTTTACACCCATCCATGTTTATGGCTGGGTAAGTTAAATGTCTAAAGTGTTTAGAGATGTATTCATATCATTGGTGTCCTTTGTGATCTTGATACCCACGTCAAGATCTCCATTGTAGTTAGGTGTGGTTCATCATCTTGAACTTCCTTAGAAGGGTTAGCTTGTTTGTATCATATCACTACAATTTTGATATTTATGTCTTGTTTCTTGTAAAGTCGACATAAATATATATATTGTAAGCTTACGTTACACACATTTTTAGCTATTTCTAGCTATATTTTGAGTTATTTAGTTTGATTCTATTATTACCTCGATTTTTAAGAGTGTTGGGTGTTACCATTCGTGCGTGTTATATCAATAACACTTTGATATCAATACCTTACTTTCTCGCAAAAGTTTGGTTAACATATTTTGGTGATATTGTTGTGTCATTCACGAATTGTAATTGGCACTTTTTGAGATATAGGTCTTAATCAAGTTTGAGCTCGCTCCTAGTATATCTTGTTAGGAGGTCACATTAACCTTTTGTATTTACTTACGTCTTGTTCATCCTCTTGAACTGGGCATAAGTAAAAACATCTTGTTAATTATCTTGCGACACTAAACTACTTTTTGAGATGTAGTCTAGGAAGTGCTTCATTTGATAGGTTTAGATACCAAACATTTGTGTCATTGGTGATTCATCACTCTATCACATTGGTATTCTCACATTGTTTTTCATTCATATTCTTGAAAATTTATCTTACACTTCACTTAGGTGTGGTCACAAAGTTTTGAACACATTTACAACTTACCCTAGTGAAACTATCACAAAAATGGCTCCTAAAACATGATTAGGACTCGAGAAACAAACGTACGAGGAATAAGTGCAAGCTTGGGAAGCCTCTAATGACAAGGTCAAACCCCTTTATTGGACATGATCTAGGGCCTCTGTTTTCTATAGAAAAGGAGATAGAAGATATGGTCGATCATAGTGGTAATGAAATGGAATCTCCACACGCAGAATTCAACTTTGATCCCACTTTATTAGATGAGTTTCTTTTCAAAAATAAGGATAGAGTGCTAGCACGGGTTGTAGAATTAGGGGCCAAATTGCCCACTGAAAATGAAACAATCCCACCTGTGAATAACGCTAATGAGGAAGAACAACCCCTTATCAATATGGAGGATATTTTGATGCATGGACATGCTTCTACCTCCAACGTAGGAAATAATAAGATAGTGGGACATAAAATACCCTTTATCAAAGTGCCACGTAGAAACACGATGGGACATGAAAATGGTGAAGAACCTCCATAATGTGAGGAAGAGGAGGAACCTTTAGAAGAAGAAACCACAATTCAACAACAGATTAGTAACCTAAGCTGAAAACTAGCTTTGCTAACCTCCCATGTATGAAGGAAGCAAGCAAAAACATTCAAAATTCAAGGCCTAAGGTTAAGATCAATGAACTCCATAGAGAAAACCAAGAAGAAGATGATATGGGGTACCGTCGGGTATATCTCCCACGTCTCCCACTAGAGAACAATTACTCACACAAGAGGTACAGTCTATGAAAGAAACACTCACAAGCCTCCAAGAGAGAAATATAGGGAGCATTAGAAAGTATCAATATGAAGAATTATGCCCCTATCCTTTTGACAAGACTATGACCCTTCAACCCTTTCCCAAGAAATTTGATATGCCAAAATTTGACAAATATAAAGGGAAGGGAGATCCACGGGATCATGTCAAATATTTCTATATGGCATGTCAAGAGGTGTCCTATAGTGACAACTATCTTATAAGACTTTTTCCTAAAAGTCTCGGAGGTCAAGCCTTGGAGTGGTTCACACGTTTACCTCGGGGATCAATTTTCACCTAGCTAGAATTGGCAGAAAGGTTTATGTGTCACTTCTCATACAACATAGAGAGTGATGTCACCATGGCAGATTTATGTGGTGCCAAGCAACACCCTAATGAGAATTTCACCAGTTTCCTCCAATGGTGGAGAGGGATAGCTAGCTGCTTCCCTTGCACTTTCCCTGAAAAATAGCTGGTTAGTATTTTCATTCCCAATCTAAACCCGGACATAGCCTTCCACCTCCAAATGCATTGTGTTCACACTTTTGAGGAGGTCATCGAAAAAGGGGTTCAGATAGAGAAAGCTCTCATTGCCAAAGGAACTCTCAAAACTCAATCTAGAGATAATCAAAATGTTAAATCCATGGAGAAGCCGAAGGTCTTTAACAAAAACAAAAATGTGGTGGGAGATGGGATCACTAATTCCAAACGTGTACAAATGGTCCAAACCAGTCAACCTTTTAAACTGACCAAAGGACCAATTCAACCACCACCAAAGTGAAGAACGTTTACCTCTCTTAATGAACCTTTTTCAGTTATACTAAAATAATTGGATGCAACCCACATGATGACATATCCTACGATGCAACCATTTGATGAAAATGATCCAAAACCTTCATGGTACAAGGAGCATGAATATTACAAAATGCATTGTGTCAAGGGACATAAGATAGAAAAATGTATGTGACTCCATCATTATATCCAATACCTCATTAACAATGGGGAGATCGAGGTGGAAAAACCAGGCACAACATAGACACCTAACGAGAAAATGGGGATATATAAAGAGCCATTCCCCAATCATGATAAATCGAGAAAAGTCCAACTTGGATCGGGAGATTCATCCCAAGGTTATAAAGCGTTGAATTACTTGTACACCAAAAATAAAACAATCATTATGATTCATTTATTGGATTTATTCTCTCTCTATTGACCATGCCAACACTATCTGAATCAAGGAAAGGATTGCACCATGGTAACAAGGCATTCCCACCTCGTGATTCCAAAACCTTCTTCGTCAACCCCTCAAAAGTGGTAAGTATAACCTCTAAGAGTAACTTGAAAAGATGTCTGCTAAGATTTCAATCTTAGATATTCTCAAGATATCCAATGTACATAAAGACATTCTGTACCAAACTCTTCAGGGGTCGGGACTTCTATTAGAGGTCGATCCCATACTGACTACAATTGTAGTCGCAAACATCATACCAAATGAACATATTTCCTTCAACCATAGGGAGATCCCTACTAAAAATATGACACATAATCTTCCTTTATATATTGAGGTAGTTGTCACCCGCAGGAAGATCAAATGAGTGCTTGTGGACAATGGATATGGGTTGAACATTTACACACTCAAGTTGGTTAAATAGTTACGGCATACGAAGGCCAGATCTTGAGTCTAATATCATCACTATCACCACATACGACAATGCGAAAGGGAGTTAGCGGGCACAATCACGTTTCCCATGGAGGTGGGTCCCACTTGCCATCGAGAAAAAGTTTCATTTCTGGACTTGGAAATTCCGTATAATATACTTCTAGGCCGACCGTGGATTCATGCCATGCGGAGTCGTGCCATCGACATTTCATCGGTGCATTAAATTGAAGCATGAGGGACGCACCATTACAATACAAGGAGATTCAGATCCCATTGCTCACCTGTAGAGCTCTCAATAGCTTTGCACAAAAGGAACTTATGCATACCCCTCCACCAATATAGTTGTCCCTCTCTAGTCGAGGCCATGGAATCCTACATAGATTCGGATTCTCTCATTTCTTGCACCCTAAGGGGCGTCTACATCAACATCTCCTTTTGATTTATGGGAGATGAAAATCCTTGAATATGGATGTAGGGAATATAATGTACAACAAGTGCTCTTGGTTTCAGACGTCTCATTTTCACCCAAGACTAGAGGCTGACCCAACTATCACTTCAGAAGACCTAGAACTGAACACACTATTGGGTCATTCTTACCTGGAGGCTTGTTGGTTGAGGAAAAATTGTTAGATCCACCTACAACTTGGGTCCCAGAGGATACTTAGCCATCCTATTATCAAACCCCAGAATATGAGAAATCCAATAAAATGATGTACTCCATGGGCTACAAAGGCCTAGGATGTGGAAGAAATGAACAAGGACAGAGAGAGCCAGTGCCTCTTTCACATTTCAAAATAGAAAGATATGACATTGGGATTCTCCCTTATGGAGCACACCCTAATGATCAAGATGCTACTTGTTCTGAACGTGAGGATAACTCTGACTATCTAGATAGTGATACGGATTCCCATTGTAGCCAATATGAGGATCTTGCCTCGACAAACCTATTCCTCAATAAAGTTTTCCTAACCATAACCCCTATGGAGCCAACCCTCGACCTTGTTTACCCTTCCCTTGTTGAATGGGACCAACAACGTCACATATCGCTAGATTTATTTGAGAATGACGAGGCTATCGTAGAGTTCTCGGGCATTCGGTATACAATTCCCATTAGATACCACAAGAAGCGTGTATTTAATGACTTGGATACCTGCACCTACTTCGGCAAGGAGCCTGAGATTTGTGGTCAGCAAAACTTAAAGAAAATTGAGGGAAAAAGTTCCAATGTAAAGCCTCAGCAAAAATCAAAGTCCAATTCGCATAGTGAAAACCTCTTTGAGGCATTGGCTGATAATCAAATAAAAAAATCAAAGGAAAAATAAAATGACAATGCCAAGGATGAAAATATCATGGAGACATCCTTGGACGAATATCTCAACCTTCCTCCCGATCCTACGTGTATGGAGGACTTGTCCAAATTACTAGTTGAATAAACCATTGATGTGAATATTGGTATAGAAGAAAACCCCAAGATAGTAAAATTTAGAGCATCACTCTCTGCTAGAGAACATAATACATTCACTATGCTACTATGAGAGTTTATGGATGTGTTCACATGGTCTTACAAAGACATACCAGGCTTAGATCCAACTTTGGTCATGCACAACCTAGTTGTGCATGCAAACAATAATCCTATCAAACAGAAGCTCAGAAAGATGCACCCAAGGGTAGCCTTACTGGTTAAAGAGGAATTATAAATATTTCTTGTGGCAGGGTTCATCTAGCCTATTGATTATTCTGAATGGATATCGAACATCATCCCTATCTAGAAAAATCATGTCAGTATCAAAATTTTCACGTATTTTAGAGACATTAATAAGGCTTTCCCTAAAGATGATTTTCCACTACCAAATATTGACATGATTGTCAATTCAACAGCAGGGTATGAGATGCTATCTCTCATGGATGGATTTTTGGGATACAACCAAATCAAGATAGTTGAGGAAGATCAGCACAAAATGGCTTTCATGACTCCTTGGGGTACCTTCTATTATTAGGTGATGCCATTTGGTCTCAAAAATGTAGGAGCTACTTATCAACAGGAAATGATAGTAATTTTTCATGATATCATGGAGGACTACATGGATGACATCCTCGAAAGTTTAAGACAAGAGAGGATCACCCTATCATTTTACTGACATATCTTTGAGCACCTATGAGAGTACAAGGTTAGGTTGAATCCAAAGAAGTGTGTATTTGGTGTGCTATCAGGAAAACTGTTGGGCTTCATTGTATCAAGACGAGGAATTGAGGTAGACCCTGCTAAAGTGTCTGCTATTACTGAAATGCCTCCACCTAAGAATATTAAGCAACTACGTAGCTTACAGGGGGGAATCCAATCCATTCATTTCTTCCTCTCCTAGCTCACGAGATAAGTTCCACTCATTCACCCACTTGCTTAAAAATGATGTCACCTTCATCTGGGGACCAGAGCAACAACAAGACTTTTCTATGCTTAAAAAATACTTGGCTAATCCACTTATCCTCATGCCTCCAACTCCTGGAGAACCACTCTTGCTCTATATCTCTGCTACGTAATTTTCTATTGGTGTGCTACTCACCCAATATGACCTTGGTCATAAGGAAAAAGTAGTGTATTATCTCAGTCGTACTCTCATCGCCTATGAGCTCAACTATCCTCAAATTGAAAAAGCTTTCTTGGCTATTGTTTTTACTTTTCAAAAACTTCACCATTATCTATTGAATACCAAAACCAAGCTGATATCCAAAGTTGACCCACTCAAGTATTTGTCATCTAAACTTGCCCTCATAGGTAGAATGGCTAATTAGATCATTCTACTAAGTGAGTTTGACATAGAATTTATGCATCAAAAATCATTTAAAGGACAAGTACTCGTTGACTAGCTAGTAGAAGCACCTTTGCAAGGCACTGAACCTTTGAATCTAGATCTTCCAAATTCCTCCTTGCTCTACATTAAAGAATTTATCGTGTGGCAGGTACATTTTGATGGGTCCTTTACTTTTCATGGTTCAGGTGCACGGGTAGTCCTTATTACTCCTTCTAGTGACGCTATACCACAGGATTTTCGCTTGGGCTTTCCTTGCACAAACAATATCACCGAGTATGAGGCACTTGTTGCAGGGATGAAGCTAGCTATCAAGTGGAACATTAATCATGTCAAGGATGTGGGTGATTCTCGGTTAATTGTCAAACGGGTTAATCATAAATACAAGGTTAAGGATGACAAGATCATAACTTATAAAACATTGGTTGAAACTATAAAGGAGTACTTTTTGCACATTACATTTAAACAAGTCCCAAGAGCATAGAATAGATCGATAGATGCCATGGTGATAGTGGGTTCTATGCTTCGTATTCCACAGGAATAATTACATGCCATTCTTTGTAGAAAATTTGTGCCAGCCCCAGCATATGACATGCAGAATATTTTACGGCTTGTGGCATTATTGGTCCTAATTCCCCATGGCATGAACCCATCTTTACCTATCTCAAGGACAACACATTCCCTCCCGATATCTCCCATTCTAAAAAAATCCTAATTCACCAAATAGCCCGTTACACCCTTTTAGGAGGTACACTTTATCGTCGTGGCTACAATGGGAATCTATTACGTTATCTTGATGTGATGGAGTCAATCCAAGTAATCAAAGAAGTACATGAAGGGGTGTGTAGAGCACATACAAATGGAATGTTTTTGGCCAAAAATTGTTAAGAGTAGGCTAATATTGGCCTACCATGGAAACTAATTGTTGCAATTATGTCAAAAATGTGGACTTTTCTAGAAGTATGGAAACTTCATCCATGCTCCATCGTAACCATTGCAACCTATCACTACCCCATGGCCATTCTCTAAGTGGGGACTTGACTTGATAGGGAAACTTACCCTACCTCATCTGATGGTCATACACACATCATCACGACCATGGAATACTTTACAAAGTGGGTGGAGGTTGTTCCTTTAACCTATGTAACAGGAGCTCAGATTTCTAAATTTATAATGAATCATATCATTTGTCGATATGGCATCCCTACAGCCATCGTTACAGATAATGGGAAGTCATTTAAGAACAAAACGTAAAAGGTCTTTGTCAACAGTTCCAAATCTGGTTAAAATGGTCCACACCATATTACCCCAAGGTAATGGACAGGATGAAGCCACAAACAAGACTTTGGTGAGAATAATGGAGAAGATGGTCTAGTAAAACAAGTCGTAATTGGCACTTGCAAATCCACCCAACCCTTTGGGCTTACAAGACCTCCATTCGCACTCCTACGGGTGTAACACCATACTCTCTAGTATTTGGGACAGAATCCATCATCCCATTAGAAATTGAACTTCCTTCCCTGAGAATTTCTCTTAGGGACTATTTGGATAAAGATGAGGATTACCAGGTAGTAAGATTGGCTGAATTAGAACTCCTAGATGAGAAGCGCATTCATGCTCTTAATCACCTTAAAGTGTATCATAATAGAGTCTCCAAAAACTACAACAAGAGAATCATCCCTCGTCAGTTTGAGGTTGGTGATTTAGTCATGAAGGAGAATCAGTTCAACACAAGAGCAAAACGAGAAAATAAAGGGAAGTTCGAACTACATTGGTTGGGACCCTATGTTATTGAAGCCAAATATGGCACAGGGACATACAAATTTGCTCACCCTAATGGTGATGAACTCTGTGATCTCATGAACGCCATGCATCTTAAGTGGTTCTATGCTTAAACATGGCACAAAAAATCAAAAAAGCAAAAAACTCAAAAACATGGTAAAATGATCAAAAATACAAAAAAATCAAAAAGAGAAAAAGAGAAAACATGTCGTCCACAAGTGAAAACCACGCAATTGTGGCACTTTGGATAAGTCCTTGGGTGAAAACCGGTTTCTAGCACCTTGGGAGGGTTCGTTGTTCACAAGCATCTTGCATTTGGAGGGTAGTTTTACTTAGCCTAGCCCTAGTTCTGCCTTCAAGATTCCCTGTGAGCCCCATCCTGTCAGGCCTTGATCCGGCTTTGTCTTCTTTTATTCGTTTGTGAGGGACATGGTCTTTCACTATTTCCCATCTTACACTGGGGGAAATTCAACAACTTCACCTTCTTGTTCATAAGTGCATGGCTTCCCCTTATACATTCCCCATCTAACACTGGGGGCATCCACGCTTTCTTGGTTTCCGTGCATAACTCTAGAAAACCATTGCAAAACCACAAAAAAACAATGGAAAATTGTTTCTCAAAAGCTACAAAAACATTCAAAATATAAAAAACAATAGAAAATTGTTGCATAAAAACAAACTTACAAAAACATTTTACTTACATTTACTTGCATTGTCTTGTTTCTTGCTTTGCTTGTTTGCTTGTGTAGTTGTTTCGTGTTTGTGCTTTTGTGTTGTTGCTTGGGCATACTTTGTTAGGATTCATCTTTTCTTTCTTAGATTAGATTTATTCTTGCTTGTGCATATTGAGGTGTGTTTTTGCATGCTAGTGACTCATGGTGCATTATTATGTTAATTCATTGTGTTTTTTGTTAAGCATTTGATTGTGTTTATTGCATGTGTGTTTTTTTGTTATCATAACATCACATTAAGATCATATAATCACACCTAACATCATCTATACATCATATATCAAGAAAAATCTAAGTATACATCATACATGAATGCTAAGCTAATCATCACATATCGTATCATCAAATGGGGGCAAGAGGGATCACAAATATCAAAATCTATCCCCGCACCCTTATCATCATATCATCCCGTCCACTAAGTATGGCACATCTCATAAACAAAACACATTTGATATATTCTACAAAATCACATCATCTAGAAATAAAAATGCATGTGATACATCACCAAGATCATCGATACATATACATGTCAAATCAAATCAGAATGCATCATAAACACATCTATCTATCCATGAGAAATAATAAACAAGTGTCCATCTCATATACACATAGGTCATGTCACAAATGTCCAAAATCATACATGTAAGGTATATCTATATTAAAAATGGATATACATCATGGCAATACATCAGTAAAGCCTTCACCTGAGGCATATAAATGAATGGTACATATAACAAAGGAATCAAATCCTTCATCAGAGGCATGTATCAAAAATGCTATACCACTACAAAAGAAATACACGTGGAGCACAATCTACTCATAGCCTTTATAACAAGGCGTATGTAGATTAAAAATCTCAAGGAAAACTCTAACCCTACGAAGGTGTGGCTGGCCTGTCTCATGGAGGTCACATGGCATGAGCATCGCTAACTCTCTCTAGTCGTGGTTGCTCCACTAAGGCCTGAGGCCTCTCTGATCTAGTCCCTCTGCTGGATTGCTGACTATAAGATGGTGCTCTTTGCTCAGGAGGCACTACCTCAAAGTATAAAGATCTGTAATATGAGGCCCTGCCCTCTGTTGTAGCCAAATATTTATGTGTTCGGAAGTCATTACGGTACCATCCATGCGTCGGTAGGATGCTATCTCTATTGTGGCTCAGGCCATCTCGGCCTAGCCCACTACACGCTCTTCCTTGAGCTTGTATCGCTCTAAAATCATAGGCTGCAACCGAGCACGTGTCTATTGGTGTAAACATGTAACTTTGGGCCATCCGAGTAGCCATTGGTTAAATCTACTAGAAAAGCACAACACTGTCACCTCCTGGGCCAGCCTGGGCCTAAGCCTGATCTCGCTCTGATAGTAATGTGACAATCTAGGTCCAAGCTTGATCGTGTTCAGCTGTCACGGTCACACACCAGCCTCGAGGCCTCATCTCTTTCTTCCCTCGTTGTGTCTCTCTCGGCTAAAGCCTGTTGTAGATGCTACTACAATGTGGCTATCTGTACCACTGGTTGTGTCACTAAGACTGGTCCCTAAGGTGCTCTCGATGACTGACCCTGCTCAAGGACCATGACTCACAGAATCTATGTTGGTACTTGTACTAGGCCCTGTGGCCTCGGTCCTTATGCCTGTGAGGCACCCTACTCATCATGCAAAAGGCCATCAAATCGATCCTCTGGATCAAGACCCACTGCTCTCTCTCTCTCTTCACTCCGAACCATGCCAGATCTCTATAGGTGGATGAATGCCTACTTCTCAAGCCTCCTCTGGGATAATGAGACGTTGAGGTAGGATAGTGGCGCACCACACCGTGTAAACTTTTTCGGCCCCTAGGTCCCCACTTTGTCATTCTAGGTCTCATGCATGCCTGTGGGACCACCTGTGAAAATCTCTCCCTAGCTCGGGCCATTGGTATGCGAGGCCCCATGGTGTGCCTCTCTAAATCTCTACGCGCATACCAAATATCTAGTTGTGGGACCCCTGTACTATGCCAAGCTACCGCTAGCACCTATCAACTCGATACAACTCTATAATATAGCTGTGATTACCGATGATAAAGTGCTCTACTAAGCACACACTAAGCTCTGTGGCATCCTCTAGCCACTGGATATGTCGAGTAAGGTCGCCATATAATATCAATCTTGGGAAGCTCATCAAAATCTCACCTATATCTGAATAGGCTACATAGGTGGCCTCGTGCATCACCACCTACTGATACCCATGCCATGTAAGATTGCTCCTTTGGGTCTCGAAATGCAAAGTACCTACAGGGAAACCAATCGCAATATGGTCCCATGACCAAATATATAATAAAGAAGTTGACCCCACGGTCTTCTGACCATGGTATGTAATCAAATGCAAATCCCAGTATAAGTGGGCAGATACACTATCCCCAATAGTATCACTCACCGCTGAAAATGCCATGTACCAGTGGTAATAACCCTCTCGGGAATGAAGTCCTGTCTTATCAGTGAGAAAAAACCCACTGATAAGAGACATAATGTAAAGAGGCCCCGATGTAGTGTGGGGTTGGAAATGCACTCGTGTAGGGCTATGGTCATACCATCATGCGGTATGTCATCTATATCAAAGAGATCACTACATGCTGCTCTAATCAGCCCTACATTAGAGTTGTACTCAATCAAGGTGCCCATGATCGGCACGTGGAGAATCCGCCATACATCCTCTAGGGTCACAGTCATCTCCCATGTAGGAAATCTAAAGCACTGGCTCTCGCTATGCCATCACTTGGCTAGCGCAGTCAATAGGCCATGGTCTAGTGTAATAGAAGGCATCTCGCGACATGGGGCCTAGCCCCACTACCTCAAGAAGTATAGACATAGCTCATCAACCTCACCAATGCATGCCCTCTACCTCTCGCTATCCGAGTGTGACACTCTTACATCTGCAATATGAGTAGACATCTCTACAAAATATCAAATCACTCGTCAGTTACTAACATTTCTTCCAAAAATCTATCTATTATTCTAGGGTTAACCCACAAATCCTAAAATTTTCTTCTAAGTGTCATCTTTTTGGCATTTCTCTGTCTATCCTCTCCCGGCTGGGATGCTGTGCACCCTTTTGGGTGTGTCCACCTCCTTTTGGTGTGTGTTAGTGCACACATTTGTCTTCTAACACTTGTTCCCTCATTCAGTGCCTATGTGCCATTTTGGGCATGTGCGCCACATATTTGGCACTTGCACCATCATTCTTGTGCTTGCACTTTGCACGTGTGTACCCCCATGTGTGTGCCTTTCCTTTCGTGTGTGCACTCCACTTTTTACGTGTGCACCCCCTTTCTGGTGTGTGCACGTGCGTGCACATGTGTAGTGTGCACGCGTGCATGTGGGTGTGTTAAAATTACGCTTACGTGTGCGTGTGTGTATGTTGTGGCGTGTGCACCCCCAAGCGATGCCTCGCACCCCAAATTCGACAATTGCGCTGCGTGCATGTGCACCGACGCAACTTCCTAGCGCTAATCGCTAAAATTAGGGAATTAATGACAAAAATTAACAAGAAAGGTTTCGATACTCATGAAGGGGACATCGTCCACGTGCCACTGATACCCTCAAACTGCATCTTCTCACCTCACTTGGTCTCGCATGATCACCATTTTCCTCATCGTTATCAAAGCCTCATAGTAAAAAATTCTATAGGGCTCGGTTAAAATGAATTGGTCGCGATGATTTTACCCCCTAGGTGGGGTATATTAACCCTATTTTTCACCACCGTGAAGGCCTGGAGGCCCGTTTGAACCCGTTTTCTTCTCTGTTCACCGTGGAATAATTATTTTTATTAAATAATTATTTTTCTCTTATTTTCCACCATATTGGGGCTTTTTTTTCTGTCCAATACCCATTTTTTCCCCTAGGAAATTTTTTTGCTCTAGGCGATTTTTCTTCTTATTCACTCTCGTAAATAATTATTTTTCAAAAATAATTATTTTGTTAATTTTTCCACTACACAAGGACATTATTTGTCGCTTGTTTCTTCTTTCTTCCACCTAGGGTACTTTTTGTTGCGCTAGGCCCTTCGTTCTATTTCTTCTATTTTCTTCTACTATCCACCACATTTTAGAAAATAGAAAATAAAAATGAAATATATATATATCAAAAATCCAAAAACAGGGAAATTTTTTTCACAAAATCCTAAAAAGTAAAAAACCTACAAAAATGGTAACTTGCTTATTGCATCTGAAACTTGTGTCTTGCGCATGGTATTTTCTCCATATCCTACTAGTTTGTTTCACATCTTCCCCGATTAATACGACTCATGATTGCCAAATTCACAACCATTCACAAATCTAACTACTTGCTTCATCGTACTCTGGGGCACATTTGTTTCCTGGTGTTGTTTCGTTGCGCACAATGCTTTTCTTCGACCCGTGTCCATTTTCATTTCCCCTTGCATGTATCCTTTCTCAAGGCATCATTTTTAACCCTTGTCATCAATCATGAACATGTGGATCTCTTTAGCTTGATAAAAAAACATTTGTACAACTATCTTAATCATTGTTGGGTTAGATATGTGTGTTTGTACTTGTTTTCCCTGTTAAATGAGCTTGTTTCCTTCTCATATTGCATTGCATTTTTATGTGTTACGTAGAGTTGGTATTTTCAGCAATGGACAACCTGTTCAGTATGGATTTTCATGTTGTTCTACCTTTGTCGTATGCTTATATTTTCATTAGGACCGATGATGTAGATCTCTTAGCAATATTATGACATCTAAATTGTCCCAATACATAGTGGCTAGAGGCTAAGCTCTTCTCTCCCCTCCTCCATATTTCTTCTACATTACTTTTCTCTCACCCCTAATCCTTTGTCTCACCTGGGCATCCTACCCCTTCCTATTATTCTATCTATCTCTCACCTTTTCGATCATCGATCATCTTCTTTCGTCACCCCATCGACACTCAAGGGGGAATCTCTCCTTCCTACTATTTTTTCTTCTATCCCTTCAAAATTCCATCCATCTACTATCTTTGAAGTGGCGTCACTTACATCACCCCAAAGAGGGGCAAATGTAGACACCCATAATTATGCTCGAGCAATTTAAATACTTAAATTGTGCTAATTATCTCCTTTCTCACAAATTGATGACATATCGTCAAAAGTGCTCATATTCCCTCATATTGTCATTAATTAATTACAATACACTAATTGATTAATTCACCTACCCAACTAACATCATGATTAATGACCTTCTATTGATTATCCACCCCTTCTATCTAGACTAATTAATTATTATTAATTAATTAGCTTTCCTTCCATTTATCTAATAAATCAATATTTAATTGATTTAATCCCCTTCTAATAGTCTAAATTGTACTAATGTTCCTCTAATTAGCTTCTATAAGTTTACATCTACCTATTAGTTAATCACCTTTGATTAATTAAAGCACCCCTCAACTCCCATGACTTGCTAAGTATAAATTAAACCCTTCTAAAGTAAGGTTACCTTTTATAAAGCAACCTTATCCATTCCTAATCATGTTTTACCTTTATCCCACATGAAAAGGGATGAAGTGTTTCCTTTATCCATTGGGCTATATAAGGATCCCTCCTTCTACCTTTATACCTACACCTAAACTCTTTGAGAAAGAAAATGCAAAGCATATAGCAAAATAGACTAAGAGCTTGCCTTTTGTTTTCTCGGGAGTTCATCGTCTTGAAGAGTTAATCTTCTTTCCTAAGTTCTTAGGTCATATGGGAGGTGTTAAAAGGGTCTTGTAGCCCAACTTTGACAAGCCCTCATTCCTAGGTTCTTGGAACACTAAGGACAACCATTTTTATAGCCATGGAGCCTACTTAGGTCCCTTCATTTATATGTTGTTAGAGAATAGAGGATTTTAGATGTTTAACATTGTTAGTTTCAAATTTTTGTATTGATGAATGTTAGAATCGAACCCTTGTTTAATTCTTATCATGATGGTACTAATTAGTTTGTTTAACTCTTGCTAATTAAGGCTATTTAGGTGTTAGTCTTTACTCATATTAACATTAGTTAAAAAACAACACATGCACACAATCCCAAAGTATTATGTTACTTTCATTGATAATGCTACAAAAAAGGTATGAGTTTATTGTATTAAAAGTAAATATGATGTTTTTGATACTTTTAAAATGTGGAAAGCCCTTGTTGAGAATGAATCAAATTCAAAATTAAAGTACCTTAGATCTCGACAATGGTAGTGAATACTATAGCAAGGCTTTCAATGATTATTTTTCAGGTGAATGGCATACATACGAGGAAAGAATGGTTCCAAGAACACCATAAGAGAATGGTGTTAAAGAAAGAATGAACAGGACAATCATGGAATGTGCTAGAAGTATTAGAATACATTCTGGATTGCCCTTGTAGTTTTGTGTAGGAGTAGTTGATACAACAGTTTATTTGATTAACCATGGGCCTTCAAGTTCACTAGATGGAGGAATAATAGAGGAATATTGGACCAGAAAAGAGGTATATCTTTCTTTTCTTAAATTTTTTGGTTTAGAAGCTTTTTGCATATTGATAAGGAAAATAGGAAAAAGTTGGATGCAAAATCCAAGATATGCACTTTCATTGGTTATGGATCTAGTGATATGGGATTTTGTTTTTGGGATTTAGAGAATTATAAAATTATTAGGAATCGTGATATTGAATGGAATGAAAAGAGAATATACAGGGATAAAATTTTAGTACCCAAGGATGAACCAATTTAGAAGTTTGTGAATGAAAATGAACTCTCGGATTTAAAATAAATATCAACATGGTTACACAGTAATCGGTGTCGATTGACCCCTAACCAACATTGGTCGGCATAATCAAAATAGCGATTCTGAGAGGATCCCAATCGCATCGATTATCATAACCAATGTCGATTACAAGTGACGGTGTGTTGCCATTAACAAATTTGGATACAAATGTCCAGGAGGTCCAAATTGAGCCTCCGGTACCCCAAACTCCTGTGAGAAGGTCACAAAGGGTAAGTAAACCTCCAAAAAGATTTACACCTTCTCTATTTTATTTATTATTGACTGATAATGGTGAACTAGAGATTTTTGAAGAAGCAATGTAGGATGAGACCCACATGTAGTGGGAGCATGGCATGGATGAGGAGATGGACTCCTTGGAACATAACCAGACTTGGGATTTGGTTAAGTTACAATCAGGTAAGAGGACATTGCAGAATAAGTGGGTTTACAGGATCAAGGAAGAAGAGGGTTGACAAAAAAGGTACAAGGAAAGGCTTGTAGTAAAGGGTTTTACAGAAAGTAGGTATTGACTTCTGTGAAATATTTTCCCCTGTTGTAAAGATGACTTCAATTAAATCTTTGTATTGAGTTTAGTTGAAGTAGAGGATTTGAATTTAGAGAAAATATATGTGAAGATGACTTTCCTTCATGGTGATTTGGATGAAGAGATTTATATATGCAGATGCTTGGGTATGAAGTCAAGGGTAAGAGAAATTAGTGTGTAGGTTGAAAAAGAGCTTATATGGTCTCAAGCAAGCTCCAAGGAAATGGTACATGAGGTTTGATAGTTTTATGCATGAGCATGGTTACTTGAAATGTGAATTTGACCATTGTGTATAATTCAAGAAGCTTGAAAATGGGAGCTATATTATTTTTTTATCGTATGTGGATGATATACTTATTGCATGATCTAGTATGCAAGACATTAGTGAGCTTAAGGGAAATCTAGCTCACACATTTTCTATGAAGGATTTAGGAGATGCAAAAATAATCCTTGGCATGCAAATACACAGAGATAGGAAGAACAAGAAATTGTATTTGTCTCAGGAGGATTATATCTACAAGGTGTTAGAAAGGTTCAAGATGCAAGATTCAAAACCTGTTAGTACACCAATGGCTTGAAACTTCAAATTGAGAAAAGATCAATGTCCTTCATCACATGAGGAGGTCAAATACTTGAGATGCGTGTCATATGCTTGAAGAGTTTGGAGTATCATGTATGTTATTGTTTGTACCAGACTAGACATTGCACATGAAGTAGGAGTTATGAGTAGATATATGGCCAATCCAGTTAAAGAGCATTGGAAAGCAGTCTAATGGATACTCAGGTATTTGAAAGGGACATCTAGAATGAAGCTATGCTATGTAGGTTTGGATATTTCATTATGTAGCTATGTTGATTCGAGATATGGATGGAGATATGGATGGTAGGAGGATCACTACTAGTTATATTTTCATAGTAGGTGTGATGATAGTTAGCTAGATTTCAAGATTACAGAAGGTTGTGGCTTTATCTACTAAAGAGGCAGAGTATGCCGCAGCTACTGAGAGGCTAGCAAGGAGATGATATGGATGAGTAGGTTCATGAAAGAGTTGGGAAAGAATAAAGATGATTGCAAATTTTTCAATGAAATTAGAGTGCAATTCATTTGGAAAAAAACTCAGCGATTCATTTGAAAATGAAACACATTCAGTTGAGGTATCACTTCATATGGAAGTTATTGGAGGATGGGCGTTAAATCTAGAAAATATTCATACGATTTAGAACCCTACAGATATGCTAACGAAGCCATTAGCAAAGGAGAAGTTAGAGCTAAACTCCACTTCTTTTGGTATTCAATTTTGAGACTTGAAGAGGAAGAAATAAAGCTAAGGAAGGATCCAAGAATGACTTTCTACATGTATGGTGTAGTAATTAATCTCCAAGTGGGATATTGTTGAGTTTTGGATCTCAATTACTTCGGATTAGCATGTAATATGAAACTTGCTGGAAAAAACACTAACCGTCATTGGTTATGGAGGGACCGCCATCGGTCACCTATGACTGAAATCAGTCAAGAAAGGAGGAACCATCATCGGTTAGGGCTAACCGACATCGGTTACCTATGCGGGAGTGTTTTATTTAACTCTCAGAATTAGATCTATTTTATGTATTAAACAAGATCTATTGATTGTAATTGCATGGCTAAGTTCCCTAATTTTATATATGGCTATATAAGCATGAGATCTAGGGTTTAGAAGTAATAATTAATAAGAACTTGAAAATTTTGATGATTATTGTGAGAATAATTGTGAGAGAGAGAATTCTTGGAGAAGAAGCAAAAGCTTGAGAGTAAGAAACTAATGTACATCTGAGAGGTGTGGAAGATTGTAAATATTCAATTTTATATCTTGTCAAAGCTTTGGATAATAGATTGGTTTGTTTCTTGGTGGATTTATCCCACACTAGGTGAACCATGTTAAATTTGGTGTTGATTTATATATCTTGTTCTGTATATTTCTTCTGGTATAATATCCACTTTTATTTGCATGTATGCTTAGATCTGATATATTATCTGTACAACCGGTGTGCTAACCACAACACACTAGTTGTCCTATCATTTTTGTATG
Organism: Taxus wallichiana var. yunnanensis; assembly: GCA_018340775.1. Lineage (NCBI taxonomy): Eukaryota > Viridiplantae > Streptophyta > Pinopsida > Cupressales > Taxaceae > Taxus > Taxus wallichiana. The sequence goes on along the minus strand of CM031243.1, from coordinate 295,415,273 downwards.
CGGTTTTGCATCCCCTTATTCCATTCTATATTTATGTTATGTCACATTATATATGGGTCTAGCTTTACCTATCATCACTACATACTCTATCTACACCTATCTCCGCCTCTTCAATCATCTACACACCCTACATTTCCTATATTATATGCTTTACATAGTGCATCTATCCATCATATACACTCTACATACTACACTAGATTCCATTACACATGGATCTAGTTCTCCTTATCATCATTACATATTCCATTTCTATATACATTACATATCCTCTACATACTACACATCCTATATTACATTACCTACACCAGGAATTTACATCCCGTATTCATCACTTTGTCATTTATACTACATTGTCTTCTATGCGTTGTACTCACCACCCTATGATGCACTCTAGTTCCTCGGTTCATACTCGACTACCAAGGGTTTACTAATCAAATGGACCTTACATTCACCAATGCGACATTTTCCTCATGCGATGCTTCTAGAATTAGTGACATACACCTTAGGTTAAATTGTCACCCATCTTATCTTCTCGTAGTGGTATGCAACTTAGGCTATATCACCACCCTCATTATCATCTTGTAGTACCATACACCGTAGGGTACCTAACGACTCCCTTCTTATCCATCTCATAGTGACATACGCTTTAGGATAAATCATCACCAATATTCATCCTTTCATCTTATAGTGATACACGCTTAGGAATAAATCATCACTCATATATTCAAACATCATGGTATATGCTTAGGCTATAGGGTCTACGTGTATTTTTCCATATGTCTCATCCCCATACACTCATTCTATAGTGATACACACTTAGGGATAAATCATCACTCTTCCATTCCACAATTCGTGGTATACGCTTAGGCTATAGGGTCCATGCATATCTCCCCACATGTTGCATTTCATCACCATTACATATACACACTCATCATAGTGTGCTAGGTACAACCAAATTTAATCAACCATTTCCCAATAACGCACTCTCATTTATAGTTCGTTCTTGATTTCTGAGGGGAAAAAATGAACCTCACTGCATACACTTCTATCCACTTGGGGTGCATGTTTCTCCTATCATTCCATCTTGCATTCCATTCCATCCATCCACAACATATTGCATTATCTTGGGGGAAATTACTTTTTCTTGTTAGTGTTTTGCATGCTCACATTATTACACATGTTAGATTGCTTTCTTATATGTCATTATCATACACACATGTGCATTCATGCCTTTTTTAGTGTGATCACATATACATGACTCTACACGCAACATAGATGCTCACCTTCTACCCTTCTTATATTACTCATTGGGGGCATCCACATTCATCTTATCTAGGTGTTATTGTTTCATTTTTACTTATCATCATATACTACTTGTTTATACATGCTTTGATATATTGGTTATCGCTCTAACATGCTAACGGGTGCTCCATATATACCACTTATTTTGCGGGATTACATGTTTCCATGACTACTTTTTTCTACTTGTCTTCTTTTTTTCCATTATAAGCGGGCTTTACCCTTTCCTTATGTGCACACTTGTCTTTTATTTTCACATGACCATGAAGGCCTTGAGTATCTTACAACATCATGAGTTATGTCCCATGTTTGAAACCCACTTTGTGCGATCTACTTATTTTCTTGTGTGTTTACACTACTTTGTTTGCTTGATTTCAACATTATTTATTATTTTACATGTGTCTTTTTGCATGCATGTGTTCTCGAGGCTATCACTTGTTTTCGGTAGCCATCCCCTTTTGTGCATGCCTTGGTATCTACCAAGTGTTTCCCTTTCCACAGTAGGGCGAGTTCCCTTTACCCCCGAAGGGAAGATTTTTACATGTCGAGTGTGGTTAGCCCTCTTTTGGGGCCGCATTCTCCTTTCAACAATGTCACATACGCCCCAAAGAGGCGGGGAATAATTGAGGGCTTTTACTAACGCAATGTATTTACACCGGTTCACACAAAGTGAGTAGGTTCGAGACCAATCTATAAACTCCATACATAGCATCCTCTACATGGTGTCCTTCGGTAATTCTGTGTAGAATTTATAGGCTTAGGGGTTACATTGGGTGTTCCTCTCTACACTAATCAGTCCAATCGCATCAGATCACCCAAAAAACTAGGACAGTATAGAGATCTCTTCACACATTTCAAGTAGAAGTGATTAAAGGTTGGAGGATAAAATGCATTTCATCCCTATACTTCTTTAGTTAGGGTTGTGTGAAATCACCCAAAAAAATGTGATGGTACATTATATCCTTCTACACCCTTTTCTCGACATGGATTAGGTGCACATGTTCCATTTACACTTTTATTCTTGTGTATTTTACATTTGCATACTTTACACATTTCTATATACATGCATATTTTACACAACATTTTTACATACATACATATTTGACTACTTGATCATTTTCTCTTTGCAGTCTAACCGTATGAGAAACAAGCAGTCAAATTGGGGAAAAAAACAACAACACAATGCTACAGGGAACTTTCATTTACTAACCATGCAAGTACACTACACACAATAGAAACTACACGCGTTCCACCCTAGGTTCACTCTCATCACTTTTTATGCATATTTTTCATCTTTAGAATCCACACTCCTCCACTTTTTCTTTTTGTCATTCCACACTTGAGTCTAGTCCATTGGCACATCTTCTTCTACACTCTACATGGATATCAGGTATGCATCTCTATCTACTTTATGTTACTAAGCATTTCACTCACCAACATAAAGTGGGGGTAAAATGTAGACACAAAATTATGCACTTTAGATATTATTTATCCCGATCTTATACTACTATTTAGAAGGTTCTCAAGTGAATAAAGTATTAATTAATCCCACCTTTTGGCCATCCTTTTCTTATATTTTATTTTTTCATTCCCCATATTTTCTTGCACTTATCCGTCCATTTTGCAACTACCCCATCATTCTAGCCCGAAATCAGGGTGCCCTGACCTTTCATAGGTCACCCTGGTCCCACCCTAAGTGCCCCGGTCTACATTTCTCTTTTTCACTTCTTTTTGTGGCTTTTCTATCCATTTTTCATCCTTATCCTTTTCCCATTCAGCCTTGTTAGGATTAATTACAAAATTAAGCTTGAGAGCCCTATAAATATAAAGTTATAAGACCATAATGAGGGTCCTAGCATCACATACTACTATCACTCCATCTAGAGTTGCATCCATTGCATCACTTGCATCCACATAGTGTCATGCATCAAGGCTAGGAGATCTACATCACACACATTGCATAGGGGGAGGGATTCTATTCTATTCCATGCACACATGTTATTTACATTTTCTATAGTTACTATTACTCGTTACTTCACAAAGTGAAACTAGAACAAGAGCACACGGGGCACGACATGCACACACTCACTATAACTACATCCAGTCCAAAATGTAGTGCAACGCTCAGTGATAATACCACTAGTTTGGTGATTGAGGTCAGTCTGACCCATTCATTTTGAATTTTTATTTTTCCTTAGGTTTGATACTTCCTCTTGTATTGCAGGTCATTATTCAACTCATCTGGTGAATCCGGTGACAGACACATGCATAGTTTTAGATCAAATTTTGACCATCCTAAACTCATATTCGGAGTATTTACAGAGACCAGGGCACCTAATCTATAGATCTGGGCACCCGGGGTGCCCAAATACCTTCCTAGGCACCCCAATCAGTTCATATCTTCCAAATCTAGTCTTCACAGGATTTCTGAGTGATCATCTGCACTTCTAGATTCTATTTTCAGACTTGCGACAACTTGTGAGTCTCTTTGAATCAACTAAGCCACTTCTCTCCCTTCTCTTACACATTTAGGGTTTTATTTCACTTAGAATAATTAATTGCACTTATTACATACTACCTTAGTTTATTTATACAACATTTTAGTCCTCCTAATTAGATTAACATTAATACCCTATACTCATTAGTCTAAGAGTTATCTATATTTTTGTTAATCGATTCCACCAAAACAAATATGCATAAGATAAAATTAGGTAATAAAACAAAATGCATTAAAAACACATTTTTTTCAAACAATTACGTTTGCAACATTAAGAAGAGTAAGAAATGATACCGATAATATTTAATCACAAACTTGGTAGAAGGATACAATAACACTTGCATACATGCTTGCATTTGATTTCTACTCTGCAATGACTTGGGAGTCTTGTTTTTTTTTTTCCAACATCGAAGGAATAATAAATCACATAGTGTACATGGTTGTCTTGGGATCATTTTTATTATTAGAATCCTTATGAGTATTCCCTCATGGGGATGACTTATTTGTGAGATTATAACAAATAATTTATTATGAAGATAAAAATGGGTATGAGGTACATAATGGTGAAACGCACACTATGATTTTTTACCGGTTTCATTTGCAACATTTAGAAGAGGAAGAAATGATACTAAAAGCATTTAATCACATAGTTGGAAGAAGGATACAATAACACTTATATTCGGGATTAGATATTACTTCCACTATGCAATGAACTAGGAGTCTGGTTTTTAAATGTAGGGAGTAATAACATATCACATAGTCTATGTGGTGGATTTGAGATCCTTTTTGGTTGTAGAATCTTTACAGGTTTTCCTTATGGAGGTTGACTTATTTTTAAGATTTTAGTAAAAAAATAAAAAGGTGAATTGGGTGCAAAACAAATACTCATGAAAAGCACATGCTTTGGTTTTTGACTAGTTTCATTTGTCTCATTTAGAAGAGGAAGAAATGATAGTGAAAAAATTTAATCATATAGTTGGTAGAAGGATACAATAACACTTGCATACAAGCTTGTAAATGACTTCCACCATGCAATAACTTAGCAGTCTTAATTTTTTTAACGTTGGGAGGAATAAAATATCACATAGTGTACGTGGTGGATTTTTGAGCCTTTTTTTCTTTCATACTCCTTAGGTTTTTCCTAATGGGGCTAAATTATTTGTAAGTTTCAAAAAAATTGTTTCGAAGATAAACTAGGTAAAAAACACATGCTAATGAAAAACACATCGCTTTTTTCATTCATTTTTTACAACATTTACAAGAGGAATAAATTATACCATTTGGGTTAAAACACACAACTTGTAGAAGGATATAATAAAATTTACAAAGGATCTTTCATATAGTTTCCATTATGCTTTGACTTTGGAGTCTCTGTTTTTATAACACTTGTGTATGTGGTGAGTTTGGGAGTTTTTTTTTGTTGTAGAATCATTATGGATTTGGTGGTATGGGGTTTGACATATTTGTAATATTCTAACAAAAAGTGTTCAAAGTATAAGATAAAAATAGTTAACAAAACAAAATGTGTTGAAAAACACATTATTTTTGACATGTTCTAGGGGCTACATTTGTAAGAGGAATAAATGATCTTGACAAGGTTGAATCACACATTTGGTAGAAGAATTGAATAATATTCACTTAAATATTGCATTTGACTTCCATTATGTAGTCACTTTGTAGTAATGGTTTTTAAAATGTTGGTAGGAATAAAATAACAAGTACTATACATGGTTAAAAAAACATTTGTTTCAACCAACTTTACGTGTAAATTTGGTAAGCCAAAGTAATAGCATTTACTAACTTGAAAACAAGGTTTCTTCAATAACGAGTCATATGGAAAATTAAAATAGCTGGTTCATGACCACATTTCTTATTATTTTATCTTGTTACAAGTTTGGTCTTATGAGATTTTAAATATTTCTTGGATGATGAAAAATCATATCGGATAAATTAATATTAGGGGTTGTCAGACAAGACACAATCTAATACTAGTTATTGGGGTTGATTTAATGTAATTTGGACACCATTTGATTGAGAAAACAATGTGAAAAGGTCCAAAAAAATCATTAAAATAACTATAAATTCCATATCATGGTATCTAAAATTAGTCCCAGATTGAATCTATGATCAATTTTTTCCATTGTTATCATGTGTAGGTGAACAAGATCTTAGGATCAAAATTTATGAGTTAAATAAAATGGCTCATCTTATGCCACAAAAATCAAACCCAAAACATCTATGTCCCCTCAAACTTTGATTTGATCATAAAATAAGATTGAAAACAACCTAAAACTACATTAATCATTATTTTATCCTTAAGATCTTTCCAATCATACTAATTTTATCTAATTTGGTGACTGGATCAAAATATATGACCATTTTAAGATACCCAATCCATTTTACACAATTGACATCCACAAGGCCATCAAATTTAACCTCATGATTTCTTCCTTCCACGTGTCTCTCTCGATTAGAGATAGATCTCTTCTTATTACCCAAGTTGGTTCCATGTGTCTCATTATCATTGGTTCTTAAGGGTCATGGATTGATGGGGATCATGGGTCACCAACCTCCAAACTCTCCTCAAATTTATCCTCATTTTCTCGATACTTAGATTAAACCATGATTGGTACACATGGACCAATCATGTTCATCCATTATCGGTGTCACCTTAATCAATTTCAAGCTTGGATCAAGGTTTTCACGCTCACCGTGACTTTACAATTCCATGATTGGTCCACATGGACCAATCATAGTCCTCGTTGTTTCACCATTATTTTCCTTTACATTGGCCCTTTGATTAGATTGGTGAATTCTTAGGATCTCAAAGTTCTAGAAATATCTTTCATGCCTTGATTGATCCAAATTATCCGAGAACCATAGATTGGAAATATTACACCATGTGTCCACCTTCATGCCTTTGTCAATTTTTGATGTATTTCTCAACTCTCCTTGAAGCTTGGTGACTAACTTGATCAACTCATATTTTTATCTTATTGACCCAACTCGTGCTCAAATCGCCTAACTTGGTGATATAAAATATGAACTCAAAAGGTAAACCAAGTTACTAATGACTAACACATGTTTCTTATGGCCTAGATTAAGTTTTATGGTCTATATCATTTAAAAAATTAATTATTTGGATGTCACCATCCCATCTTAGAGGAAAAACACAATATTTTGATAATTTTTTTCTCTAATTTTCTTATATGATCCTAGATTTGATTTGTGCAAGTGAATTTTAAAAGTTTGAAGATACCAAGGTGTTCAAAGTGAATGAATAATCATAATCAAATCCTCTAAGTCTATAATGTGTAAAAAATTCCCAAAAATTAAGTGTGAGATTGTTTTTGGTAACAAGATATAAATAGTATGTTTTTTTATCTTTCAATGATTGAATTTATTCTAGTGTAGTTACCTACCATTAAGGATAATCAAAATATTGATGAAAATATATGGATCTTATGCCACTAACATACGTGTCATATGTGCAACACCATATGGATGTTGTGATATCATTTTATTTTGATCTCTTCAATCCCTTTCTAATGTCACTACCCTTATTATATACTATTTAGACCTATTTTGGTTGAGATTTTGATGTTTGTATAGTTAGATTTGTAATGTATTATTACACTAATAGTGGAGGATTAATAATAAAAACATCACTACCATGAATTATTATATTGTTCTTAATATTTCAAGAAGAAGCATAAGTGTGTGATGTAGAAGATGAAGGTGAAGACTATAGAGGGGTGAGATATTAATCAAATTTGACATCCCATCAAAAACAAACATCAATTATGATATGGTCAAATAATCGATAAGATTTCAAAACTTTGTTTTATCCAAATAAATAAACAGTTCACTTTTCTTATTTATGGATTTACGTTTCTCTTGAAGCAAAATCCTAAACTTCGCTACCAAAAATGCAAAATGTGGAAAATTTAGGTTTTACATGGGACTAATCCTCCTCTAGTATCATTTTTTCACTTCCTTTTGAGGCATGTTGTTATAAATGTATTTGAAACAATTTAATGCCCTAGCCCAAAATGCAGATTCCATGTCCTTGGACTAGATCGGTCAATTTTTCATTTTCCTAAAATTCCTATATTTGCTTTCAGCAATGTCATTTTATTGATAGGTATAGGTAACTATGTATTTATTTTTAATACCATGTTTTGTATTTTTTTGAAAATATAATTACTGACATATTCACCTAATTATTTGTATGTAGTGTTTTGATAGGAATTGAGGATTACTTCTAAAAATTCCTTCAATGTATTATTTTCTCAAATATGTCACTCATATATTTAAGAAATTACACCCATTTTTATTTAATCTATTATAAATGACTATAAGAACATATTTGGACCATGAAAAAGATAGAGTGGGAAACTAAATAAGGTCACTATGCAATAAATAAATGGGAACTATAGATTGTGAAACATTACCTTTTAGAAAAGGATATTGATGTTTTTTTCATATATACAACCTCTACAAACATCATTTACACAAGACAAATTAGGTAGACAAGGCAAAAAAATTGTGAAGTTATTAGTTTTAAATATTTGTAATTCAAGCTTCTAAACCACACATACCAAAGTTTTCTTATGGGATAAAAATGATAAATGAATTATGTTCATGACCAAGAATCAAAACCATTAAATACATATATGTGTGAAATGTGATCAATAATATATAAATAAATCAAAACCTTTTTACAAATATTTGATCAAAATATTATGAGGAGAGAACTCCATAGTATTTTCACTTCCAAAATGTTAAAAATGATAAATTGAAAGAATGTTTTTGGAGATCCGAGAAAATAATACTACATAATTAATTCACCCATCCTTTATTTAAATAGCTATTGAATATGAAAAAATTATCCTTTTATAATATCAAATTATTATTTGTGAAGTCTTGCTAGTTTATTGCAAAGTGATATTCTAGGTGTATGTGTCATGTGATGAGTAATGCTTGAATATATAATCCAACAATATGTAGATACACTTAATACACAATATTTTTTTTACCTTTTTCCTTTTAATAAGAGGAATAAGTAGAAACTACAAATTTATTCAACTTCAATTCTTCCTATAATGCTTTAATTACATGCCAACATTTTATCTCCAAACAATGTAATCTTTCACAAAAGGTACACTTCTCACTAGTAATTTATTTATTAGTAGAGGTTGAATCTTTTGGTTTATTATAAGGAAGATTCATGGATTTAAACGTGAAATCATAAAAAAATCTAGGGTTTTTTTTTTTTTTGTTGAAGGCAAATAGTTTTGAAGGGACTATACCCTAATACAAAAAGGATCAACAACCAAATATACATAAGTAAGAATCCAAAAAAAGGATCAGAATCCAGATAAATCATTAAGCCAAATAGTAGCCAAAAAAGGAACTACTAAGAAGAAGCAAACTAGGAATAAAAATGCTAAGAAACAACAGTTAAACAACAAACTAGCAACAAAAAAACAACATCCTACTCACAACCAGACTACACTAAAGAATTTATTTCTTCGAAGCCCTGTCTATTCTTGATTGAACAGTCTAAAGTGAGGTAAATAATGCTAGAGTGGTGATATGCATGGGGTCATTTGCATCAATTGAGAGATGATCGATTCCTTTCATCTCCAGTGCCCCAAATGTCAGTTGAGATTCCACTACGCATAGTGATGCTTCTGACATGTTGTTCAAGAAAATCACTTATAGCCCTAAAAATTACAATGTTATGGTCATGCCGATCCTTAGAATTAGAGTATGAGAAATCAACAAACAAAAAACAACATCGAGTATGCAAGGGCTTAGTACCTTGGATATGGTGATGGATGATACTGAGAAAAAGTCTTTTCTGAACTCTTCACTAAGGTCCCAACAAACCTGTAGCTCATAGACACTAGAGAAATATTTATTAGAGATTTTATGTGGGGGCTACCTGACAAAGTAGATCCGAGAAGCGTTAACTTCCTCGGTGGTTATCAACCCCGTGTGATAAAGAATAATGATAAAATACAAGATAAACAAATAACATGCAAGCTGATGAACAAAGGAACCTGACATTATGCGGGTATGTAGATGGTGTTATTGATCTGATCCAAACACAACATGCAACAAGAACCATGCTATGTGAACTAACAAATCATGAGCAAAGTATTGTGGGGATTATAATGTCATTTACAAGGACATCATGAGGATATAAATGATAAAAAGAAGCTTAGAATTCAAAACAACATTTTCCAAATTTTCTAACTTAACTTTCCGAAGGGGGAAATCCCATATTTATAGCCTAATGGTGAGGTTACACTAGGTTAAAATATACTCAGGGTTGGGTAAAGTGAACCTTGATTAAAAGAGGTGATGTGATTTAGTGGGGCTCACAATTTGACTTATGGTTAAAAAGATAAGGATGTGATATAGAGTGGGAAAGATGATTGACATGGTTAGGTGAAATAAAGATTCCATTCTTTGAAATTAAGAGTGGAGTGTCGGATGGGTGTATTATTGCCCATGAATTGAATAATTTGTGAGAGATGCCAAAATTCAATTATTAAATGGGTTTATATGGAGCCCATTTAATAATTAATTAAATTTGGGTGAATAAAAGGATGAGATTTATTTAAATTTAAGAAAAATAAAAGTGAGAGTGAGAGTTGAATGAATGTGAGATGACGAGAGGGGTGTTATACCAAAAATTGGTGTCTACATTTCCCCTTTTTGTTGAGTGGTTTGTGATAGCAAGCCACAAGACAAAAATAAAAAGGGTTAGATAAAAGGGATGAGGATGATAAAAACATGACCAAAGGTAAGATTCCCAAGGTGAAAAAGGATCACAATATCTATGAAAAATATGGTGACTCCAATATCACATCGGTAGAGGACAATTGTGGTCTCAATGAGAGAGGCAGATAATGTTCTACGAGACCAGTGAGTGGGTGAAGACCACTGCAGTATGGATGTAAACCATGATGACCAATGGGTCATAGGAAAACATCAAAATATGCACAACTGAATGTGAAAGGTATGTGAAATCTTTGTCTGTGAGGAATCGAGCGAAAAATCATGCGTCCACAAAAGGGACGAGGATGAAGATAATGATGCCCCAACACAAGGCACGAGAAGGACAAAAAGTGAGTTATATGCATCAACAAGTACAAGGATGAAAAGGTGCCCCATCATAGGACACAAAAATGACATAATGGGAGATGGATGTTGAAATAAAATATCCAAGGGGAATAGTATGGCCATGAATGTGGATATGAAGAACAGATTGGATAAAATGCCCTAAGAGGGTGTTAAATAGGATATTGAAAACATGTTTCTTAAGACAAGTTTTGTGGTTGAAGTCATATGAACAATGGGTGAATAAGAAGGAAATTAGTCCCACTTTTTGACAAAGTAGAAAGGAGCCAAACTACTTGTGTGACAAAAAAAAGTGGAACAAACATTCATGGAAGAGAACAAGATCAGATAGGATGATGGTTGTTATGGTATCCTCCAAGACAAAAATGTCCCAGGAAGATGGGATGAAGGATGTAGATGATAGATGATAGAGATAGAGAGAAACAAACATGGTTGGAGTAGAGTGGACGTGGTGGAGGAGAGGAATCAAATAGTAGAGAAGGATGATAAGAGAGGTGAGAAGATAGATGAAATCACAAAAGAGAGAGAATGATAGTTAATAAGAAGGTAGTGGGAAAAGATAAGGGGAAATAAATAGGGAAGGCATGATGGACCTAGAGAAAAATAAAATAGAAAGAAAGAGGAGAGAAGAAGGAAGGAGGAAGATCAAACAAGAAGAAGACGAGATGAGAAGGGAAAGGAGATTAGAGGAGATGGTGAATGTATAGAGATGTACCATAGTAAAGAAGTAGTAGATATAATAAAGAGGAGAGATGGTGGAAGAAATAAATGATGAAGGACAAAGAAGAAGAAGACAAGAAAATGACAGAAGAGAGGGTGAAAGGGAGATGGAGATCAAAAATAAAGGGGGAGAAAGAATGGATCACGAAAGAGACGACAGAGATGAGAAGGAGAAGAGGTGAAGAATATTAGAGAAGGATGATAGGAGAGATGAATAGGAATAACAGGATGGAAAGATGAAGGAGATGAAGAAGTTAAAGAAGATGGGAGAGGAAGTAGAATAGAAAAGAGAAAGAAAGGAACAATGAGGAGCTAGGAGACTACAGAGGAGATGAAAGAATGGAAAAGAAACTGATGTATAGAGATGGAATAAGATAGGGGTGGTAGAGAAAGAATTTTGGTAATGGGAAATGGAAATAAGAGGAAAGAAGAGATGATAGAGCCGAAACTAGAAGGAAATTGAATCCAAGGTTAGGAGTAAGACCTGGTAAAGAATATGAAACAAAAGCATGAGAAATGCATGTGGATGGTGGGATGATTAAAAATATGGGAAATGTTGGTGAGTCAAGTTATCAATGGAGAAGTAGGATGAAAGTGTAAGGAGAAGAGGGGATGAAGATGATATAGAGGAAATGAAAGAAAACCAGGGGTAGAAAGGAGGAGAGGACAATAGAGAAAATGATGCAAAGGTAATATATGATGAAGACAATAGAGATATTGAAGAAGGGAAGGGAAGATGGAAAGGCAATGCCAGTGGAGGGATGTTAGGAGAAATCCTCCGATAATGATTAGAGGGCACAAAAGAAAAAAAGGAAGGAAGAGAAAATAGAGGAGGTAAAAAGGAGTGAACAGGGACATGTAGAATGGGGATAAATGAATTTTAGGAGAAGTCCATTGATAATTATTAGCGCAAAAATGGAAGATGATGATGACATAATGTTAGGAGATGAACAATGATAATGATGAGTAAGTATGGTGGTAGATATGTGGGAGTACTCTAGAAAATGGAGTGGAAAGAGTAAAGAAAGGAGGGATAATGATTGTGTGGAGATGATGATGAGGAGAGGATGTAATGGATGAGGATGTGGATGAAGATGAAGGAAGTAAAGATGAAGGAATGAGACATAGTAAGAAATGGTATGAAGTGGTTAAGTTAGATTTCCAAATGAGGGATGATGGGGATGATATTTGAGGAAGTTTGAGATATTTTGTGCGAGGAAAAAAGAGGAGGGAAGAGGATGTGTTTATGGGGAATGAAGAGAAAAATGAAAATGGTGGGAAGGTGGAGTAAAGGGGAAAGGAAAGGAGACAAATCATTCTTAAGAGAGACTCTTAAGTAAGATCACCATGCCGTAAGAATGGTTAAGTAGAATCGCCAATCCGAAGAAGAAGAAGAATGATGAAAAGACTGAGTGGTGTATACCAAAATGGAATAAGAGATGAAAGGAGGTGATAACAAAGGAAACAAAGGAGTGTGACATGAGTGGATGGAGGAATGTATGGTGTAGGATGGAGAGTGTAAGGGGAATTCTTAATTAGAATGCCTATGTTGTGTGAGTGATGATGCCAAAGTGTTAAGAAAAATTTATGGAGTGGGAAGATGTTTCTAGTGTTCAATGGAATAGAAAATGTGGAGGAGTTTCTACAGTGGCAGGATCTTAAGAAAGAGATGCATTGTGATTAAGAAGCCTGCATGAAATGGGTGGTTAAGTAAGATCGTCAAGCCAAAAGAAGAATGAAAGGGAAATGGAATGATAGAATAGATGCCAGTAAAAGGATATTAAGAGAAAAACACAAAAATAATTGTCCGGGTGGAGGACATGTGAAGTATCGAAGAAACAATGGAGAAGGACGAAGTGGGTGAGAAGAGTGGAAGAATGAGATGGGGTGAATTTTAGGAGAAAATTGGGTTGACAAAGGAGACTAGGAGGAAGGAATGGTCAACAAACATGATTACGAATGAGACCTTGTCCAGAATGACAGGTCTACCTCGAGTAAGGATTTCCATGTTGTGTGGGGAGTTATGGACATGCCAAGCTAGGGATGAAAGGCTTATGATGGTGAAGAAGATGATGTCTGTGCTAGATGATAAACAAAAATAAGAGTGATGAGAAGGGTAATGGGTGGATGATTGGAGAGAAGAGAAGGATGATGTGAGAGGATGGATGGAGAAAGATCACATTGGTCATGGTGGGGGATGAGAAGTTGTTGGATAATGAATGCTACTTGAGAGATATTCTCAAGTAGAATTCACAAACTACAATGGAGATCAAGTAGAATTCCCAAACCGAATAGTGTATCAAAGAGAGTGTGTAGAAATAGTAACATATTTCATGGATTTATGGATGATGTTAATAGGGAACATCCTTAAGAGTAAAAATATAGATGCAAATTTTATGATATGAAATTTGATTTCTAAAAACATAATTGTAATAAAAGATGATTTTGATGAGATGAGTATCACATAACCATAGCAAGGGCCATGTAAGAAAGTTATGCTTTTAACCGGATAGGAAGTAAACAAGAAAAGGCACTACTCAAAGCATTGCACTTGCAACCGATAGCAGGTGTTAGTACATAACCAATGACATGTGATTATACCAAAAGACCAAGAGGGAGATATGGATGAAATATTCTCATAATCCTAATATTGACATGACGAGGGATTTGAGATGTAACTTGTATGGGAAGAAGGTTCTCCAAAGGTGGTGTTCCTTAAGTCTATGCCCCAACTCTGGGAAAGGGAAAGAACAATAATAGAAGAAATTTGATCAATGCGGGAAGCTTTCTGAATGCCATAACAAAAGAGTAGCCATCCTTCGAGGGTATGGTCTACTATATATATAACATGGATGGTGAGAATAAAATACATGATAGCCGTCCTTCGAGGGATCGGTCTATTTATTTTGATTTTTGCTTTGATTTTGATTTTAATTTGCATGCTTTTTTCTTTTTATTCTTCTTTTTTGTTTTGTATGCATGGTTATCCTTCCTTCTAGGATAGTCTTTTTTAGATAACTTTGATTTCTTTTTGCATGCATGAATGTTAGCTTCACATGGGGGAGAGCTAGGGATAGAAAATAGACCACTTAGGAGGGGATAATGACTATACAAGAGACACCCCTATACCCTTTACATGATTATCATAGGAAAATGAGAGGGTGATGGATGTAATGATTATGGGGTTCTCACCAAATGGGAGAACTTATCCATAATGAATATGCTATGAGTAGAGCCATGGTACTCATATTCAAGGTCATATCAAAGTAGTGACGGTAGACCACATAATTCATATCATTACCATGATAGATGGAAGTGGATAATGGTGGAGACATGGTCTAAAGATAGGACTATGCTCATAAGTGCATGTACTAACAATAGAATGGCCGTAAGTGTAATGCATTAAGGGGTTCGATCTCTGGTTTACCATCAAGAGAAGCCAAATGATAAGCCCCAGACCCATACTTATGTGTGATAATATATGGTCTGATCAGTTGGGAGAAAATTTTCCCTACCGACTCCTTGATTAATGTTACATCCGAGATAAGATAAGAACTTTGGGAGGATGAGTGAAGGTAAAACTATGCACTACCCTTTCAGGAAGTGAAAATATGTGTCCCTAACAAGATGAATAGATGGTCAAAAGGGTGGGCTTAAGAGGCACACAATCATGGCCACAAAGGTGGACTTTGGTGAAAAATATGGTCCTTATTGGAAGGACAAACATGGCCTCAAAGGAGGACTTTGATGACACAATCATGGCCACAAAGGTGGACTTTAATGAAAAAGATAGAAATATGGTCTCTTAACGGAGAGAAAAACATGGCCACCATAGTGGGCTTAAGATGAAAATAAATGGTCCCCTAAGGGATAGACGCATATGGCCACAAAAGTGGGCTTCAAATGAGATGAAGATTTGGACGGGGTTAGTTTAGATTGGATGGATTTGAATGAGGTAAATAAAACAATGTCAAGGATTAAAGCCTCTTAGCGTGAAAGGAGAGTTGTTTAGATAGGAAATGCATTAATACAAATGATATGCTCAAGGAGGGGAGGCTACTCCCTAGCAAAAGAGATTATATCACTGTAGGAAAATTAGATGTGGATAGGTGAAAGGGATTGGATGATGATAACCTTAGATTTGGATTAGGTAGATGTATTGGGGATCATAGGAAAATAGTGTTGATGAATAAGGGGGACCTTCTGTATGAGTAATAACATGCAAAGGAGAGATGTTAATGAAGGATGGAGGAGAACACTTAGAGACTTTGAGAGATGTGGAATTAGTTGCGGATAAAATGGTAGAGGGACAATCCTCAAAAAGGTCGTCTCTTTCAATGAGATCATGGATGACAGTTTGAAGAGCCTTACAACACTTAATGCTATGACCCGGGGTACGATGGTAGGCACAACTGAGGTGGGGATCAAACCACAAGGTTTCTTACTACTTGGGTTAAATGCCTTGACAGGTGGAAGCATAATGGCAGAAATTTGTAATAAGTGTTGAAGGGTTTTCAGCATATGATTCAATTGATACATTAGTATATGTATTTTCTTGGGAATCCTTTGACTTAGATCTTGATGAAATTACTTGGGATGTGGGTATGAGTTATGAGTGTGTCTTGTCATTCCACAATTTTGTTATTACATAATTTGATTCAAATCTTGAGGGAATGTTGGATGTTTTTATTTTGTTTGGTGGAGTGATTGTGATGCCTTAGATGGAGATTGATGTTGCCCCAAAATAGATGATGCATATTTGGTATTTGTTAGTGAAATGTCTATCTTCTTTTGGGGACACAAGAGATCATGTTGTGGAAGGTACCAAGGATCTTAGATTTGGATGGTGAAGGAGCATTCTTGGAAGGGATGATATTGATTTCAGTCGGAGGGTCTAAAGGTTGTGTCATAGTTGATATGGGTGGAAAGATTAGTGTTTTCATGGTGACATCCGACAAAGGTTGGTTTGTTGTGGAGGCATTTGTAGATGAGATGAGAGGGTTATTTGAAGTTGTTGTAAGTTGAGGTTTTATCCAAGATTCTTCAAATGATGTGGAAGAAGAGGATGGTGTGTTTGACACGATTAGAAGGGTGGAAAGAGGAACTGAGAGAGAATCAATAGATGGTATGATAGGTAAAGATGGAATAGATGTGGATGGGGGAGTGTTAGGAAACCCGATGGATGAGGATGTAGAAAGATGAGTTATATTCATTTTGGATGGGGAAGTATATTCCCCCGAGTGAGGAAATCATCTTCCTGAATGAGGTCATGGACGATGGTCTAAAAGGCCCTACACTACTCAATTTCATGGTGGCCCGAAACACGATGATAGGTGCAAATGCAATTGGGATTGAACCATGGAGGTTTTATT
Organism: Taxus wallichiana var. yunnanensis; assembly: GCA_018340775.1. NCBI lineage: Eukaryota > Viridiplantae > Streptophyta > Pinopsida > Cupressales > Taxaceae > Taxus > Taxus wallichiana. The sequence continues at coordinate 295,398,230 of CM031243.1, read as the reverse complement.
GCTATAAGGATCCCAATGTCTAATGGGAGGAAGCATGATCATAGAAGTTTGAATTAGATGTTGAAGGATGTCCATGTAGGATCCAATCGAGGTGTCAAAAAGAAGGTAACTCTTATGAGTTTTAAGATGATGTTTTGGCTTGGATTTATATGTGGAAATCTGGGATGTCGATGTATAAACTAGTATAGATGTTGAGGATGGGGATGGATTGCATTGCAGTTTTAATGTTTTGGTTTCAGTTTTAGTGTTAGTTGATGATTTAGGGTCACGTGAACTAGACTGAGGAGGTACTTGAATAAATTTGATGGAGAATGAAGGATCCTCTTTAAAATATTCTTCACTTGGAGGTGACATGGTTGTGGAAGTGTGTGAAGAATGAGGGGACATTTGCATTTGGATAGATGAGGTCAACAATGCAAATGTTGAAGTGGAAGGAATAGATTGGTTTGGTTTGGGAAGGATGCATCCTTCCTTAATGAATTCATGAACAATGGCTTGAAATGCTTTGAAATGTCCGATATCATGTCCAGGGGTATGATGATATGTGAAAACAAGGATGGAATTAAACCATGTTTGTTTCTTACTACCGGGGTCAAAGGCCCTAATAGGCGGAAGTGTGATTATAGAAATTTGTAACAAGTGTCGGAAGACCTCCGTACATGATTCAAATGAAACATTAGGAGGTGCTTTGTATGTGCAAAATATCTTGGTCTTTAGAGAAGGAGTGGATGTTTGAGATAATTCGGATGTTGAGGAAAATTTGAGTATGTTTCATGTCTCTGATGATGGCTGGAATCCAATTGATTTTCATATAGTGTTGGATGGTGTTTAATTGAAGGGATTTGGGGTTGGATTGTTTAGAAGAAGGAATACTATTTTCCTATATAAGGGAATTTTGAGGCAATATTTGAGAGGTTGCGTCCTTGGGAGGAACGATAATAATTTCTACCAAAGAATCATAGAGGTGGTACTGATAGAGGCGTAGAAGGAATATTTGTTCGTTGGAATCTAAGGAAGGTGAAAATTGATTTGGTTGCATTGATGAGGTAGAAATATTATTTGAAGTTGAATCCATTTGAAGTTATTTCAAAGGTTCTTCAAACAATGTAGGAGGGGAGGACAATGTGGATGTGGTCTCAATGGTGATGTAGTTAGTAGGTTGTGGAGCTGGGATTGGTTCTATGGTTGGCATTATGGGTAAAGATGGAATAGATGTGGATGATGGAGTGTATGAGGTATATTCAAAAGTGGAATCATCGGTGGATGTGGGAAGAGGTGTTGAGGGAACCGCGACCGTAGATATGACGAGGTTGGTAGGGGGAGAGGGTTAATTGATTGAAGAAAGTGGGAGCTTTAGTGAGGTGGATATGGTGGTTGATGAAGAAGGTAAATATTTGTTTTGGATGGAACTATATTTATACCAGTAGTATGTATAGTATTTATGGTGTGGGTATTGGGAATTTGCAATGTAGAAGAAAAGTGGTGGTTTGATTTATTGATGTGGGTGGAGTATGGTTTGCAAATGGTTGTTTAAAAACATCTAGTGGTTGATTAGGAAAAGCATTTGGATTATCTACTTGAAGATCTCCCTTATTGATGAGTCTTTGGATTAAATCCTTAAATGTTTGACATCTCTCTATGTCATGTCCTCGTACTTGATGAGTATTTCATAGTAATGGTCCATGTAGATCGATATTGTAGGTCTTGGTCTAGATTCGTTAATAGGTTGGATAGGTGGCAACGTGATCAAGTGTGTTGTTATCAATTTGTCAAAGATGGTGTTGTATGATTCTCCTAGGGGATTATAAGGAGGAATTGGTCATGTGATTCATTGTTGAGTTATGTATTGCGGAGATGTAGGTGTAGGAGATGATTTGACAATGACAACGTTGGTAGTTGTCTTTGATTTATCATTTGATGTGGATGGTCTAAAAAAAAAAATTTTTAGGCTTATTTGAATTAAACTTTAAATGCCCTCTTCTAGGGCACGTGTCTCAAGCTTGTGAGCCATGGTGAAAGCTTCTTCAAAAGTGTGAAATGATTGGATTTATAAATTATATGAAATATCTATCTTTGGTGGACAAGAGCATGTGAAAGAGCTCATTGAGGTCATTTTGAGGAAGTGGAAAAGATAATTGGTTTATAATATTTTGCCATCACACGATGAAATCCATGATGGATACATCGTCAAATTGTGTGGATGGTAAATAGATCATTGATGGTTACATTATGCACAATATTTATTGAGAAATGCTCAAGAAATAATTAGAGCAAGTGTTTGAGAGAAAGAAAATATGGAGTATTGAGGGATATTATTATACCAATCTAAGGAAGGGGATGGCCAAAGACATGGGGAATGTATGGAGCGTTGAATCTTGGTTGTAAACAAAAAATCACGATGAGATAACATGCATATTTGAATGCTTGAAGATGTTGTTGAGGCACAAGCATGTTGTTGGTTAGGATAATTTTAGGTATGGTGGCAAATATTCCATTTTGAAAAAATTGAAAAGGTGACATGTTCGCGAGAAAAATAGAGGGCAAAGTTTAATTTTTTTAGGGGTGCTTTTCCTACCCTTGAAACTATCCCCTATATAATCCTAGATTATTCAATAGGTAGAACACTACTAGATCACTCATACCACTTGGGGGTATATGTATTATCAAGTACAGTAAATGCACGATAGGAGGGTGGTTATGTTATACGTGACGAGGATTAGAGGCTGCATGGATTTGTTGTATTGCGACATGGAGAGTTTGGATAACGTGTGACATGGAGAGTTTGTTGATGTGTGTGTGGAGTGCAGAGGAAGCAAACATCATTTGACAAATATTTTGTTGGGCTTGACATGGATATTTTGTTGTCGGGCACAACTCAAGAGGGCATGGTGAAAGCTTCTTCGAAAACACGTGAAATGATTTATTTGCAAAGTCGATGAAATATAGGTGGTGCGTTGACACGCATCAATGAACCTCAGCGATGTTTGCGTTAAAAACCTTGTTAACGTGCGTTAGTGAGGTTTGTTTGTTGATGCATGTCAACCACCTTGTTGATGTGCAACAACAAATCTCCTATCACGTATACGATCGTTGATGGTTACTTTATCACATATCTGGAAAAATTAGAAAAAAAATTTGCAAGCTAAGAGAAAGACAATATGGAGTATTGAGGAATATTACATACCAATATAAAGCCGGTTCCAAGGATATTTGCATCAAATTTTCCACCTCATTTCTAAGAGGATCTCATGTTAAAATGAACCAAAGATGTTGTTGAGGGTCCTATTTTGTATTAAATTTGGAAAACTTGGAAATTCCTAATGTGGAGGATATGGTTTCATAGGCATGGATGGATGAATGGCTTTATTACATATTTGTTCATAAGATAATGTAAATTTGGATCTTAATGTAGTGGCCTCTAGGTTTACCGACCAACCTATTAAGATTTGTATGGGACCATTATGAAGCTTTGTTGATAAATGAGAGGTGGTGGTTGAATTTTTGAATGCATGGGTGTCTGAGGAACTTGGTATGGGTGAGTGTAAATTATGGGTTGTGGTTGAGGTGGAGGTTGATAGAATGTGTGTTGGTGAGAAATAGGGGCATGGTATGATTGTTGATATTGTGTAGGTTATTGGGTAAGCTATCTTTGAGTGGGGATATGAGTATAGATGGGTTGATAGATATGAAGTGACATTGCATGTTGAAAAGGTATCATTGGAGGAGGTTGAGAAGTAATGGAATAGACTTGTGATGTAAAAGGTAATTGTTGTTCGAATAAGTGATTTGACACACGAGATGGTTGAATGAGAGTACCAGTGGCAATTGGAGCTATAGTAGTGATAGGGATGGTAGTCACGATGGTCGTGTTGATGTGAGGAAGATTGGGCGGAATGGGCATGACTACCTAGGTGGTCTAGTGTGTCGATGGGTTGGTGGAGGACAAAAGCAAAATCATGTAAGGCCAAAGACTGAGGAATTTCAGAACTAGTACTATAAGGATAGACCTGCTGAAGTGGTGGGCCATCTAGAGGAAGGTGTATGTATCTTCTCAAGAGATAATCTTGAAGGGCCACAGGGTTGATGCCAAGAATTTTTCTAAATTCTAGGTCACCAAGATGGAAGATGGAAGTACCACTAGGCTCTGATCTAACAGAGGGCAAAGTGGCAGGCTGGATGGGATGGAATGGTCTAACATCGAAGTGTGACCGACTGGTACTAGGTGAGATATATCGGTAAGAGAATGGGTATTTATGGGGGCCGTGGGGAGAGGCATGGATGATGAAGCCACTAAGATGGTTATCGGCTGAGATGAAGCATTATGTGAAGTGGGTTTGTGTTCCATTTTCTTTGTATTAGATCGAGTGTTTATAGGCATGAAAATAAATTTGTTATTATATGAACCAAACAAGTGAGGCACACAACAATTTTTTTATTTTGTTTTGATTTTGATTAAAAATAAAAATAAAAATGGTTATAAGAGGACCTAGAAGGAGGTGAACTATATTTGGTTTTGGGTAAGTTATGGCTAGGAAATGTCTGAAATGGTTTTTTGTTGGGTGATCAAATCACAATTAGTGAACTAGGTACAAGGAATGTTTTGGTGTGTTGATTAGTTTGTGAATTTTTAGGTAGTGTGTGATGATAGGTGTGATGCAAAAATTTAAACCCCTATTTACACTATGTGAGTAGGTAGAATGCACAAGGTTCGTTTTACTCCAAATTTGAAAAATGAAGTTTGATCTTTGACAATCAACAAGAATGGGAAAGTACAATACAAAAAAGAGAAAATAGGGAAGATGAATGAATAATACCTAGAGAATTTTCTTTTTCATGATTAGATTGTATGTGATAATGATGGATTTTGGAAGTGATCATGACAGGGTAAAGCAAGCAAGGAACGTTTGGGTGCCCTAACAACATGCTTTCCCTCGTGATTAGATTGTACATGATAATGATGGCTTTTTTGGAAGTGATCGTAGTTGATGGCAAGGAACATCTGGGTACCCTTAAATTACACCATGTTCAATTACAATGAGAGGTTTGGATGAGATTTCTAGTCATTTTTACTTAGTTTAGTAATTGTCTGTGTAAGCAAATGAACGTTATTATTTATCTCAAATGAAAGCAAAGAAGACAATTAGTGGACGTAGTTGACAAAATAAGAAAAATAATTTTAAGTAATTTGATTTAGATGTTAACAAGATAAATTTTACAATGGAAACAATAACAAATAATTATTCTAGTTAACAACCACATAGATAAAATAAAGAATAAGAAAATAATTATCTTAATATAAATGAACCACCTAGGAATTTTAATTAACAAACCTTAACTAAACTAATAAATTATCTCATCTAATTATCTTATGAATTCTAATTAAAAGTAAAGACAAGATAATTAATTGTAATAAAACAATTACCTTAGGATTACTAAGTAACAAATCATGGACTCATATAATTAATTAGGAAATAAAATGATTATCCATGGAACAATTATCTTAGGAATTTTAATCAACAAATTTTAAGGAACTAACTAGTAAATAAAATAATTATCTATGGATATGAACAAATCATAATTATTTAACGAACAATAACACAATGATCCTAGGAACTCTAGTTAACAAATTGTATTTAATTAACTAGTAAATGAAACAATTGACCTATGAACGTTAACGAACAACCATAATGATTTAACTAACAATAACACAATTATCCTATATAAAACCTAACTAAGTAATTACTAATAGAATGATGTATGGATGTGATGGGTTGAAACAATGGTGTTTTGATAGAAGATGCTTGTGTTGAAATTCAACCTATGTGTAAATGGTTGAACTATGTGAAATCAAAAGGGAGATGTGAAAGGAAAAGCATTGGGAACGAGACGTGAGAGGTTAGAGGTAGTGGTGGGAGATGGATGTTGGATGTTCTGAGGCACACAAAGGAGTTGGATAGGCCGTGGAGAGGGAGTTGACTCATAAAGGAAGAATTGGAATGGTGTAAAGATGGTATGGGGTGAAGGATGCAGCCACTGGCAAGTTGGAGGATGTCTATGTTGAGAGAGGGGTGAAGTGGAAGGTTGTTGAGATGAACCGAGGTAGAATCGGTGGAGAGGAAGTGGAGTTAAGTGTTCGGGGTTGAGAATGGGGGTGGAGGATGAGATGAGGAACGATTGTCAAGTAACGAGACAACAAATGGGAGGTGGAGGGGAGAGTTAAAAGGAGGCAAGTTCAAGGTAAAAGGGGTGAAGGGAGATGTGCGTGCGAGATGAGGTGAGATTAGGGTTGTGTTGCCTGGTGTGATGGAATTGCTCGTGAAATGAGTGAAACAGTTGATAGATGGAAGCTCAAATGCATTGGGATCGAGAATAGATGGGGAGAGATATGTGGAAGGGTAGGTTGAGGATGGTGATAGGATGTGGAGCAGGAGATATAAGCTCAAAGAGTGGAGAGGATGTGGTAGAAGAGAAACTCGGAAGAGATCTCGGTCTGTGTGGGGACATGGGAGAAGAGATGGTGAGTCGGTGGGAGGAGTAAGGTGGGAGTTTGGATTAGGTAGGAGAGAGGAGTGGAGCTTGGGTCAGAATGGAGAGAGGTCGCCTACATGGGGAAAATGAGTGGTAGCGAGGTGTGTGGTGGATGAGTGGGAAGTGGCTGAGTGGAGAGTAGGTAGAGAATAGGTAGAGGGAAGATAGCTTGGGAAAGAGATGGGAAGGTAAAAGTTTGTGTGGGTGGGAGTGGAATTGGGTCGGTGGAATGTGAAGTGAATTGATGGAGGGAATGAGTGGTTAATGAGGAGTAAGGGTAGACCAGTTAGGGGGAAGTGAAAATGGGAGCTGAGGGGGAGTGGAAGAGTTATGTGTGTGGAGGGATAGTCTTTTTTTATATCATTTTTTATTTTTTTAAATATCTCTTATTTATTTAAATATTAAAAATGAACATTATACCAAGGTAAAACAAGAACAAAACTACAATTTATTTTTTTTTATTTGTTTTTATTATTATAATTAATAATAAAAATACACTTGATGCTAAGTATAAATTCCAAACATCTAGATCACCTAGTTTTTAAATGACGAAAAATCGATGTACCTTAATGGCACATAAAGCGACTAAGGCCGATGAAGAACAAAGCACTTACCATCGAAGATGACCAAAACCATGAACGTAAAGATGAAAATGAAGGAAATAATGCTGAATTCTATAAATAGGTGAGTGAAAAGAATGACATATTTGTAAATGATATTGAAATCGACAAGAATTATGAATAACTATTATACATGATGCCTAGGTGCAAGAGAAATGACAAAAAAATGACCAGGAACTCCATTCTAGTCCCACCATGGTGTGCCAAATGTTGATCGGAGTTTCTTGCTTCATGTCCAAATTAGAGTATGAGAAATAAAAAAACATAAAACAATGTCGAGTATGCAAGGGCTTCATACCTTTGAGATGGTGATGGATGATACAGTGCAAATTCAATGTTGAACTCCTGTTGTGATCCAACAAACTTGTAGCTCATAGACACTAGAGAAAGATTTATTAGAGATTTTATGTGGGGGCTACTTGACAAAGTATATCCAGGAAGTTTTAACTTCCTTGGTGGTTGTCAACCCCCGTGTGATAAAGAATAATGATAAAATACAAGATAAACAAATAACATGCAAGCTGATGAACAAAGGAACTTGACGTTGTGGGTATGTAGATGGTGTTATTGATCTGATCCAAACACAACGTGCAACAAGAACCATGCTACGTGAACTAAAAATCATGAGAAAAGTATTGTGAGGATTACAATGTCATTATAAGGACATCATGAGGATATAAATGATAAACAAGAAGCTTAGAATTCAAAACAACATTTTCCAAATTTTCTAACTTAACTTTCCGAAGGGGGAAAGCCCATATTTATAGCCTAATGGTGAGGTTAGAATGTGTGTTAAAAGATACTCAGAGTTGGGTAAAGTGACCTTGATTAAAAGAGGTGATGTGATTCAACGAGGGCTCATAATTTGACTTATGGTTAAAAAGATAAGGATGTGATATGGAGTGGGAAAGATGAATGACATGGTTAGGTGAAATAAAAGATTCCATTCTTTGAAATTAGGAATGGAGTGTTAGATGGGTGTATTATTTCCCATGAATTGAATAATTTTTGAGAGATGCCAAAATTCAATTATTAAATGCGTTTATATGGAGCCCATTTAATAATTAATTAAATTTGGGTGAATAAAAGGATACAAAGAGGAGTCAGTATCTTGATTTGATCATGGGAGTAAGTTCAGGAAATAATCACAATGAATATTTTCAAAAAAGGAGTTGTATCCTGATTTGATAGTGTATTCTCCATCAAATGAGTTATTCCAAACAAGCTCATCCTTGACATTAATTTGATTCAGTGGGATGTTATCTAGCTGCTCTTGTAGTGAGGAAATTATGGAATTTGGCTCATTCATTTCCACCTTAAGTTGCTTCCATTTTTTATTTCCCTCCATTTCAATGTAGTCTTTGACTTTAGTTCCATAATTTTGAACTAAAATATCTTTGATAGAGCCAAATTTATCATTTAAAATGAAATTGGTCTAGTTATCACTCCAAAACTGAATATCTCTTCCATTTCCCATTTCCCATTTTCCATTTACATCCTTGTTTGATAAAATTCCTTATTTGAATCAAATTATTCCAGAAAATAGAACCATGAGGTAGTTGATCATCATAAAGGAAAGAATTCACTTTTTGTTGGGCTAGGTATTTTGCTTTAATTAATTCAATCCAAGGTTGTTCCTCTGTTAACATTCTCCATCCCATTTTTGCAATTAAAGCCATGTTCATTTTTCTGATATCCTTAATGCCTATCCCACCTATTCTCTTAGGTGTACATACTTGATCCCATGCCACCAAGTGATACCTGAATCTTTCTTTTGTGCCCTACCACAAAAAATTTTTCTGAATCCTTTCAATTTTGTCCCTAAAAACAACAAGAATGTTGTAAAGAGACATAATGTAAATAGGTAAGTTTTACAATGTGCTTTTAATTAGGAGACATTTTCCAACACTGGATAGAATGGCCCCTTTCCATCCAGCCATTTTCTTCTAAAACCTGCCAAGTAAACCATTCCATACTATTGTGGAAATTTTATTAGTTCCAAGAGGAAGACCCAAATATGTTGTGGGTAGAGAACTAATTTTACAACCCAGAATATGGGCGATTCTTTTTGCCTTTCCAGTGGAGTATTAAAAAATAAGATGGAACTCTTATCAAAATTGACCTCTTGTCCTGAGGAAACCTCATAGAATTTCATAATAGACTTAATAGCCTTAGCTTCAAGGATGGAGGCCATTAAAAGTAAAATTGTATCATCAACAAATTGTTGATGTGAAGTAGTTTGATTTGCAGAAGTAGGTCTGATTCCTTTTAAAATTCCATCATTGACCACTTTGGTAATGGATCTACTAAGGCTATCAGCCATTAGAATGAAAAGGAGAGGGGATATAGGATCTCCCTATCTTAATCCCCTACTACTTGGCAAAAGAAGCCCACCAGCTCCCCATTGACCACTACTAAGAATCTAGCTGTAGAAATACAAGCCTTAATAATCCTTCTAAATTTATTTTGAAAACCAAATTTAGTGAAGATTATCAAGAAAGTGCCAAGAAACTCTGTCAAAAGCCTTATTCATATCAAGTTTCATTACCATACCAACTTTTTTATTTTTATCCATTGAATGAATAATTTCATGCACCATGATCACCCCATCTTGAATTATCCTCCCTTTAATAAAGCCACTTTGTTGCTTTGAGATTATATTATCTAGAATAGACTGAATTCTTGTAGTAATAATCTTAGTAAATATTCTATAAATTACATTTACCAGACTAATAGGATGGAAGTCCTTAAAGTATTTAGCATCCATTTTTTGGAGCAAGCACAATGTGAGTGTTATTTAGTTCCTTAAGAAGGTCTCATATTATGTAAAACTCATTCACTTCCTTGAGTAGATCTTCTGAACATATTTCCCAAAAATTTTAAAGAAATTAGTAGAAAATCCATCAAGACCTGGTGCCTTATCTCCTTCAAGAGAAAAAATAGATTTTTGAAGCTCCTCCAAAGTAACTGATTTTGTGAGATTTTTGAATCTTTGTTCAGCTATGCTACCTTCCGGAATGGCCTCTAAAATAAAAGAGGTAGCTTCTTCATTATCCACACTATTCTCTTTGAGAAAATTTTCATAGAATCTAAGAGCTTCAGCCTTTATTTCCTCTAGGTATTTGATAACAATACCATTTCCTTTTGAAACTTTTGTTATCCTATTGCTTTCTCTATGTTTCATAGTGGTCATATGAAAAAAATAATTGTTTCTATCTCCCTCTTTCAGCCAAATGGCCCTGGATTTGAGCCTCCAAAAAGTTTCTTCCCTACTACAAACCGTATGTAACTCAGATAAAAGTTTCTTTTCGAGAAACTGATTCTCCAAAGTCATGCCATTTGTAGATATTTGAGATTCAAGCTCCTAAATTTTTCTTTAATTCCTTCTTCCTTTCAAAAATATTTCCAAAAACTTCTTTATTCCAAGTTCTCACCTACTTTTTAACATTTTTTAATTTCTGCATTAATTTGTATTGAAGCAGTTCCTCCTCCATCCCATTTCCACCATTCTTTAATCTGATCTGAAATGTCTTCATGATCCATCCACATATTTTCAAATTTAAAGGAGCTATGTGAATTCTTGACCCAGTTGAAAAGATTCAACACAATTGGATTATGATCAGAGCCAATTATGGGTAAAGAGGATAGATGAAAATCCTGATGTAGGATCCAGTTGGCTGAAATAAGTGCTCTATCTAATCTAACCTGGATCATGTCACTTCCAACTCTTTTGTTTTTCCAGGTGAATTGATTACCATGAAGTTCCACATCCATGAGATTAGAATCAGAGACAAAGTTAGCAAATTCATCCATGCCATTGGAGTATTCAGAATTTCCACCTTGCTTTCTCCAGGATTGAGAGGGGAGTTAAAATCTCCCATAACAAGCCAATTATCATTTTTATATTGATTCCTAAAGATCTTTAAATCTTCCCAAATCTTCCTTCTTCCATTTACAGTATTAGGAGCATAAATATTTGAGAGGATCCATGAAAAATTATTATCAATAACATGAAACTTAACAACAAGATGGGTATTAGTGTCAGAGATCACCATACCAGTAAGAATATTTTTATCCTATAAAATAGCCAAACCACCTAAAGCTCCTTGAGAATCCACAACAACAAATTCTGAATTATCCCAAAAATCTTTTTACAATTCTCAAGGTTACTTTTTTCATTTTAGTTTCCTATGTATCAGAATATGAGGTCTACTTGAAGTTCTTAATTCTTTGAGTATTCTTTTCTTAGAGCTTCCATTCAACCCTCTAATATTCCAAGAGATTATCTTCATCTAAATAGGATGGGGAGGCATTTTCCAGATGGATCAATTGACTTTGAGTTCCATCTCGCATTATCGTTATCTATTTCATTCTTTACGAGTTCTTTCCTTGAAGGTCTACCTTTTTTGAGTTGCTTCCAAAATTTTTATCCTTCTAGTAGACGATCTAGTTATTCTGGAGGTTGAGGCTCCCTAGTTTCCTATTTTCTTTTTTTTTTTCATTATAAAGAGCATCCAAAATCTCCTCAAATCCTTTCATTCATTTTTTTATTTGACCTCTATAAACCCATTGTTCAATTCCTTATCACAATTATAAAGTGTCTTTTCCGAGTATGGTGTAAATTCACCCTCCTCCTTTTCATTTTGTTCTTGATCCTTTTTCTTGTGAAATTTTTGTTTTGTTGCCAAAGTGAATTCGATCACCTATGGGCGAGAGATGCTCTGACATAGAAATATTTTCCTCTGTGAATAAATTTGGTTCCATGTTTTCTTTGTCATTAAACAACTCTTCCTCAATGGAAGATAAAGAATTATTAACCTTATCTTCCACTGTTATCTCTTGTATTTCAGATTCAGAGTTTCTCTCATTTACTTGATCCATCAATCTAGTTTGATCTTTCATATTCAAAGCATGTGTCCTACATCCTTGGAAATGAGATTGATTCTCATTGTAGCATTCTTTTCATCTACATCCATAATTAGATGCATTAGTGCTTCAACTTCTAGATCTCCTTTTATGCTTGAAATTTCTCCTATTGGTTTTGTCACAGGATTTTTAGGATGCCAGAGTTTCCTACAAACCAATGGTTTCTTGATTAGAGTTCGGAACCCCTTTTTACCTTCTTGTATTTCAAATCTGGCTGAATTGGAGCAGTTACTTCCATGTTATTCTAATTTTTTTCTTTTACCCTCCTTTCAATATCATCTGTTGGAATCCTAGGCTCATTATCTTTCCTTATTTCATGGGCCTCTGTAAATCCAGCGTGAATAATGTTACTTGTGTCCAGCCTATTAGCCTGATGTAGCCCTTCGTCCTTGTCTTTGGGCAAAAAGGGACATTTTCTGGTGAAATTTGCAATTTTATGGAATTTTTACACCTCTTTTTATGGTTTTTTGTTATGGTGTTAGGTTTTATCTTTTTATTTTTCTTACCTTTTAAGTTAGGTGTATTAAAAACTAGTATCTTTAAACTAGGATGGACATCACATTGAGAAATTTTTATTTCTTATGATTCATCCATTCAAAAAGGTATAAAAAGAGGTAATATTAAAGGCATCACCAAAGGCATCCATTATGGAATAAGCAAAGTAATACATAAAACTCGGTATGGATCCTTTAACTTACAAAAATGAGAAAAATATGCTTCTCAACCTTCTTTTCATTTCCATAATTTTCTAGCTATGAGATAATGGAAATAAAATAGGAAGAAATAATTCTATAGTTTTAAAATATGTAAATAAAATAGAGGATAATTTAACACCCAATTATATATATCCAAATTAATTACTTTCCCAAACATTTTACATTTATCTTGCAATCCATGATGTGAAATAATAGACTATAAAAATATTCATATCAATTATCACCATGAGTTCATCATGTTTTTCTCATACATAAATTTCTTGTATTCTTTTTGAAATGTGATAGGTGTTTCTTTCAAAACACACCACAAAACATGAGATTGCAATAATTGTTCCATCTTCTTTTGGTCCATGTGTTATAGTTGTGTGGATTTATGATATCAATAAGCTTATATTAAGCCATTGAATAATAATATATACCAAATTTTTCAACATGTTAAAACATAATCAAAAATATTTTTGCCACCAAATTTTGAGGTCACAAAAAGTACCACTTAGATGGTGAAAAGTATTTTAACTAAAAGATTTTTTTTGTTAAGATATACCTTTAAGTAAAATTTTAGGTCGACAAAAACTTTAACTTTTGCAATAATTTCTAGGAAGCCATTAAATTATCATACCATAACCAAATCAACACCTATGGTAAAAGGAAAATGTCATACTATAGGTTAATATCTACTTTATATTAAATATTAATGGAAAAAAATACTTTTATTTTAGCATAAATTACAAGGCAACCATAAAGTATTGTTAAGGTGACCCTAAAATGTTTTTAAGAATTTGAATCAACAATTGATGTAGAAGGAAATTTGATGCAAAATCTAAGAGATATTTTCTTGTAAAATTTCAATTCAATTGCATTATTATGTTTATGATTCTTAATTTCACCAAAAATAACTTGAAATGGAACAAAAAAATATGCATAAATCTGATGTGGAGTTCTTGAGATAAGGTGTATTTTATCTATATAATCTTTGATATATTTATCCTACATATAAATAGAGAACCATACCGGTGTTTGAGTGCCACAAAATATAAGGGATTTCATCATCCTTGTATCCACACTATCTTATCTCTTAGGTATATAAAGATTAAATTCCCAAGGCTAACTAATTATAGGTGCACCGAGATAATCAAACATATGAAATACTTCCTATTGGTAAAAAAATCCTAGGTGATTTCTATATATCATGAGGTATATGGAAGCTAAAACCCATACACAGTGTTGTTTTATGGATTTAATATTGGGGTAGCACCTCTCACACCAATATGAAAGATCCTATGGAGTTTAATAGTTAAACGACATGATTCTATCCTAATATAACTCTTACAAAATTAGCCATATATATAATTTTAGTACCCCAACAATTTCATCATTTTTTTATCAACCAAAATCCCACAAGGGAAAAAAATGAGAGCATAAAGTGATTTAATTGCAACAGGATACTATATCTGGATAGAAATTTTAAAAACAACTAAAAAATATAATTATTGTGGATATATATAGAAAAAGTTGAAATACTATACATCTGATTTGAATCCCAATAGATAAACTAAAAACTATATGATATTTAACCTTACCCACAAAATGAGGTCAATATTATATTTTTATGGTACCATATTAGTTTTTTTAATTATTTTCTATAATTTCTATTAACAATTATGGCACATAAAGGCATTTACTAAAAATAAGTAAAATCTTAAAATGAAGACATAACACAAATTTATAAGTTGTGTAGCATTACTACCTATTTTATAAAAATATTTGGCTTGAATTATCGAGTATACACATAAATTTCTTCTACAATGAATAGCTCAAACACTAACTCTCTATGATTTTATAAAAAGAGTAGAGGTTATCATTACGATTTGAAGAGCAGTTATCTTTAAGAGATTAATTTTTAAAACTATTAACAACAAATCTAATCAAGTCAATAAATTGATTTATACTCTTCTCTATAATAGACATAACATTATCAATGAATTGTATTACAGTTAAATATTACTAGTGCATCTTAATCACATACAATTATTTTTGGTTAATCATATACACTAAGACACAAATAAGAATCTTTTCACAAATTTCAACAATTTAAATCTTTAATGGAGAAATAAAGTTGACACTTACTAACAATGTTGAGGAAAGAAAGAGGTAGAGAGTATGTCTCACATGAGTTTTTCGACTTTTGCAAGAATAACGGAATCAAAAAAGTAACAAGATATGTAAAAAAATAAAATATTTTCTCAAAGAAATAATAAAATTATAATACGAGATGAATCTAAGGAAGGTGATAGCACCAGAAAAAGAGGGATGAACACCATCTGTTTTGAGTGAAAATGAAAGGAAAAGGCATGAAAGAAGGCTAGGCACATGTGTAGCATAACTAAAATGCATTTACCAGATCAGTTTCATGGAACACAACTAAAAATGGAGCTGCAAGGGATGTAGAAGTGACACAACAAGCACACAATGTAAAAGAAAGGAAAGAAGAAAGAATAAACACACTTTAGGAAAGAATAGTCACAAAATGATGCTTCCATTACTTCTAGAAATGCACAGAACTATTACAATGGTGAAAGAGGTTGATATCCACATGCATGAGCAGATATAGAGGTTGTGACTCAAAATATAGAAATATGAAGTCCTTAGCAAAAATGTGTAAGGATCCAAATGTCCAACATTAACAATGAGCCCAACTCTTACATTTATAGATGAATCCATGAAGAAGAAGAAGAAGAAGGAGGAAAACCAAATTTGAAATACAACCACCAACAAGAAGCATTCAATGCCTACTAAATCCACCTAAAAATCTATCAAATACATTTCCCCAAGTTTTTGTGCATGTTGGAGAAGGAAAGAAGGTGGATCAGATCAAATCGGGTGGTTGGAGTAATCAGATCTACTCATTAATGCCTAGAAAGATGTTTTCCCATTTCTCACCTACCAGATCACCAAGAATTTGAATTTGAATATCTAGCATTATAGCCTACATCAACAACTATCGATTGAGACTAGGTGCACATGCCGATCAGAGCTCTGTAGAAAAATATATGGTTTTAGAAGATTTTAGAGTTCAGTCATACACTGTGCACACAAGACATGTGGCACATGGATTAGCTGAAAAGGATGACCAATGTATGTGAAATTGTTTTTGTCATTTTACCATGTGTCACTCATTGATTTGTTGCAAAGGATTTGGTGCCCTATTGTGTGCTTTGATTGGTTGTGTGTGGCACACTCAAGCATGTCAGAGAATGACATGGCATGAAAATGGCACAGAGGAGGGCACAAAGGTATGCACATGAAGAAGAATGAGGCATGGGAGAAGAGAAGGAAGGAAGGCATGCGTGTGCACAATGTAACATGCGTGGAGGAAATGGGGAAAATGGTGAGTGGAAAATGTATGGTCAAGGCACAAACTATTACAAGGTAATGTGTGGGGGTGTGAGAGGGCCAGAGGACTTAGCTGATTGAAGCAAGTGCAAGGTGTGTGCATAGGATGAATAATGCTTTAGGAAGAAGGTGAATGCATGTGAAGAAGATGTGTGCAAGGAAGAGTGGAAAACAAAGAGAAAAAAGGAAAATGGAAAGGGAGAAGGGGAAGCAAAGAGGGGCAGTGAGGAAATAAATGACCAAGTGAATGTGCCAAGGAGAAAATTGAGTGTGTGTGCCACCACAATAATGAAGATCTCAGAGCAGAATATGTATGTAAGTTGTCCAAATAACTAGGAGAGTTATTTGGATAACATTTTGGTGACTTTTGGGGCCATCTTCTGCTAGATGAAGGAGATCAGTAGCCTAGAGCATCCATTGGGCATGGAGTCTACTATGTAATCATGAAATTTATGATTTTAGCTTTGAAGAACTACCCCTTGAAGTCACTTGAAGGATCATTTCTTGACTCTATTTTGAATCTGCAAACTACTGAAAATTGTTGAAAGAAGATCGACACCCTGGAAGAAAAAAGAAAGTGCATGCAAGAAGCACATGAAGAAGAAAGAACTATGTACAAAAAACAATGTGCACATGCACAAACACACTTGGAGGAATTGAAACTACTCTAATATATACAAAATGATGCAAAAAACTTAATGGAAGGGTTTGAGATAGATCCCATTTTATTGGGATTTTGTGTGCCTCCATCAAGATGAGTTAACTCAAAAGAGTTAGCCTCCTTGCATGAATTGATGATGTATGGGCCACTCCAAAGTGCATCAAACTTTGAATGGCACCTTGGTTTAGCTCTCAAGCATCCCATTTCAAGACCAAGTCCCCAACTTTGAAATCTTGAGGCCTAGCCTTTTTGTCAAACCATTTCTTTGTTTTTGTTGATGTTGTTCTAGCTTGATCATGGATAGAGTTCCTTGATTCTTCAAGATTAACCAGCTCTTCCATTCTGATTTCTCTCTGGTCTTGTGCCTTCAAACTCTAGCTTATTGGGAAAGCACCTAATGAGTTCAACTCAAGCATCAAAGGAAGGGTAGCCTCCTTTCCATAGACAAGCTTGTAAGGAGAAGTTCCTATTGCTTTTTTAACTATGATTCTATCTTCCCAGAGCAGTGTGTGAGACCTTTGTATGCCATTATCTTTGGCTGATGTTCATTGTGTGCTTCATGATCTGATCAAGTTCTTGTTTGTTGACTCTGCCAGACCATTTCCTTGAGGGTAATAGTTGGAAGAAGTCTTCAGATAGATGCCTAGATTTAGAGCCCAATCAGTGATTTTAGTGCCAAGGAAGGCTTTTGCATTATCAGAGATAATGGTTTGAGGAATGCCAAACCTTGTGACTATACCCTTGAGAAAGTCAAGGATGATTGACTTCGGTTGATTCCTTGAGTGAAACTTTTATCCATCTGGTGAAGTAGTCCATAGCTATCAACACCCATTATGTGTCAGTGCTTGAAGGTGGATTGATCATGCCTATGAAGTTGAGACCCCATTGTGCAAAAGGTTGATCCACTTGGATTGGTCGGAGGGGAAGCGTACTCAATCTCTTCTTTCCTACAAAGAAAGCACATTCCTTGCATTTTGTGACCCACTTGTGTGCATCTGCAAATAGAGTAGGCCAAAAGATACCTACCATTATGATCTTCATTGTTGTAGTTTTGGTAGAGAAGTGTCCACCAGAGAATCCATCGTGAAATTATGCTAACACTTTTTAGTTTCTGTGCATGCCATTGATACACCTTAACAACACATGCCATCAAGATTCTTCTTGAAGAGAATTCCATCAATCAAAACATAAGGGATAGATTGTAACCTTAGATGTCTTCTCTTTTCCTTGTTTAAGCTAGGAGGGTATGCCCTTGGAAAGGAATGTGATCATGTCCTTCATCAATCATGCGTGCTAGGATATATATTTTCTCAAGTTTTATGTGTGGGAGAGCTTCATCAAGAAATAATGAAGTCTCGATTCATTCATTGTGTGCATCCTCAACAAAGCTAGCTTTTGCAGAGCACTACCTCTACCTCTTACCTAGCTTTGTGGCTTTGATAGTCACATCATACTCCATGATTTTGGTCACCCATCGTGCTCTCTTTTCATTGATTTTTCTCTCCCATGATGAAGTCTCTAATAGAAGAGTGGGAGACTAACACCTTGATATGATTTGTGGTGAGCATACTTTTGAATTTTCTTGAGTGTGCGCATGATGGTGTAGACTATTTCTCCATGTATGAATATATTTTAATTCATAATCCTTCATGTTTGGCTGAAGAAAGCCATTAGTTGTTCCAGCCCTTGTTCATTTTCTTGTGTTAGGACAACAACAACACTTGCATCAGTGCCATAAGCATAAAGGATAAAATCCTTTGAGTAATTGGTTGATGAGTGTTGTGCAAAAATCTCTTGCTTGATTTTGTTGAAGCTTTCCTTTCCTTTTATTTGTCCATCTGAAAGTTATGTCTTTCTTGAGCATGAGGGTGATGGGCTGAACCAGTCCTACAAAGTTAGGAATAAAACACCTAACAAAATTGATCTTACCGAGGAAGGACTGCAAGGCCTTTTTTTGTGCTTGTAGGGAAGGGAAAGAGCTAGGATGGCTGAAACATGCTCAGGATCAATTGTGATGCCATCCTTTGAAACCACATGGCCCAAGAGCTTTCCCTGTGCCACTACAAAATTACACTTCTTGGGGTTAAGAGATACCCATATTTTTTGCATCTCTCAAATACTTTCTCAGGTGTGCCATGATGATCCATGCTTTGCTTTGAGAAGATTGTAATGTCATCAAGGTAAACCAAGATGAACTCATTGATGTAACCTTTGAAGGTAAAATATCCATGGCATGCACGTTGAAAATTTTGCACCTATGTTTGATAGACCAAAGGGCATCTTTATGATATGCATATGTTCCCCACTTGGTTGTAAACACCATTTTGAATTGATCCTCTTCCTTGACCAGGATCTGATTGAAGCTAGAGTATCCATCAACATTGAGAATCTTTTGTGCATGTCACCGGCCACGATCTAAAAATCTGCTCCATAGAAGGAAAAGGATAATGATCCTTTAGAGATGCCTTGTTCAAATATCTGAAATCAACACAGAGTCTGATTTCACCATTCTTCTTGTGCACCGGAACTAGATTCGTGACCCAAGGTAGAGTACTTGATGGGAAAAATAATCTTCACCTCAATGAGTTTGGATAACTCCTTTCTCATGAGGGCTCTATCTTTGGATTGATTAGTCATTTTTTTTTTTTGATGGGCTTGATACTAGGATCAAGGTCAATGGAGTGTTGAGAAACACTTGGATCAAAACCTTTGAGGTCTTCATACTCCCATGAGAAGATATCATTGTATTTTTTGACAGAGAGAGATGAAGGCCTTTTTTTCATCGTGTGTGCAAGCTTTATTGAGAAAAACTCCTTTTGTGTAATAATAGTGATTGGGGAGCAGTCTTCTTGCGTGGTGCATGCATATACTTTTCTTCACCCTTGAACTCATCATCAGGGCTAAACATTTTCTCTAAGGTGACCAGCCCTTTAGGAAACTTTTTTTGTCTTTATTTGATATCACTTGGTCACCATAGTTGTCATGCAAAGTCAGCTTGCATGCTTGATGAGAACTCAACTTCATTCTGGATGAACTGGATGATCTATGCATGTCATTTATCAAACACTTTCCAAGCTGGTGTTGTTATCTAGAATGGATGGTCTAATCACCATCTTAATGTGTTGAGTGTTTCCTTTGACAAAGTCCTCAGTAGGAGAGAATTGCTGAACCAAGTGTGGCCATTTGATCAGCTTCCTTATTCATTTTGTGTGGCACCACCTGCGTAGATTTAGAGCATCAAATCTCTCAAGGAGGTCCCAAACTCTGTGTTTATAAGCTTTGAGAAGCTTATTTTTTTCATGCACTTGTTGGTGACTTGGTGGATAACCAATTTTGTGTCCCCAAAGATCTGCAATGCCTTAATCTTCTTCTTTTTCAGCAATAAGCAAGACCATGCACCATGCCTCATACTTGCCACATTGTTAGAACATGTAAACTCTACAACATGTGTGAAGAATAATTTCTCATCCTTAGGGGAAATGAGAACAACTCCTCTCTCTCATGCCATTTTTCTTTTGGATCCATCAAAGTATAACTTCCATAGACCAGGGTTCTCTTCACTTTTCTTGAGTGCATGTGTGTGCAAACACACAACTTCTTCTTCAAGAATGTAGTAAGTACAAGCCTAGTTTCATAAGCTTCCAACTCTTCAGCATATGGGTCAAATTTATGGTGCCTCTCCACCCACTCATCAAGTACTAGATCAGGAATAGAAGGTGGAAGAGGCTTCTCTTTAGAAAAAATGAAGCTTGTTCTTCTTGGATTAAATAGTTGGCTTGGAGAGGGGATGGGACATATGACTCTACATGATAGGAAAATATTGGCTCAGCTTGTATGGTAAACTGGGTACCATACCTTGTCTTGAGTAACATATGGGTCCAATCAAGAAGACAAGTAACCACCCACTTTAGTAGTAAAATCTCTTGATAAACATAAGGAAAAAAGGGGGAAGATCAATGATTGACACATCTTGAGTTATTGTTAGACTTGGACATGCATGGAGGGTTAACTCAAGATCCTTGATGATTCCTAGGGTAGTGATAGTTGAACCATCAAGTTGTAGGACTCCTTTTTTCAAGGGGCTATACTTAAGACCTAAGACATCAACAATCTTCTTAGGCATGAAAAAGTACTACTTTGAGTCAATCATACAATTATGGACAAGATGTTTTCCTATGATCAAAGACATATAGAAGGGTGGGGTTTTAAAACTTTTTACTTACTTTTTCTCCTCTTCTTGGTAGATATTGATAGAAGTGCATGGCTTTTAATGAATAGAGTTGGATCGGTGTGAGAAGTTTGAGCTAGAGCTTCATGCAACAAGTCATTGGGATGGAATGGTTCAGGGCATCCCACATTGTAACATTTATGTTTTTCTTCTTCATCTGGTCCACAATGTTGAATGGAAAACCCATTGACTTGTGCATTTGAGGAACAACAACATCCTTTCTTGGTTTTTTAGGTATAGAGGTAGGAACCTTAGCTGGTGTAGAGGCTTGACCTACAAAAAGGAGGGTGTGCACCACTTTTGGAGGAGCTTTTTTGTGGAGCCTGGGTGTAGGAACTTGAGAGATTTTACTATTGGATGTCTTAGTTTGCTTCCTTTTTTTTTTAGAGGATCTTGTGCTTGTGTTTTTGGAATTATGACCTGTGTGCTAGACTCTTGAGCATTCTCTTCTTGTATCTTGTGTTTCTATAACTTGGGTGTGTGGTCTACTTATATCCTCTGCAACTTGGTTGATTACACAAAAGTCCTCAGTGCCAAAGAACATCAAATTTTCCTCTAGGAGGAGCTTCTGGCCTTTCTTGGTTTCTCTACTTGTGGCTTGTTGAAGGCTCAGTTAGAAGCATTCTGGATCATGTAGGCTTTGCATGCATGCATGCGCATTACATTGTGCACAATGATATTGAATATGAGGCATATTGTAAGGAAAGCACCATTTCAGACTCTGTGCCATGTTGTTTGGATTGGGACAAGTGCTTGACTTGTGTTGGGCGTTGGAAGAGGTTGTGCAGGAGGAATAACTTGCAAAGGAAAGTGTGCATTAGCATGCCATCTATCATTTTTTGTTTTTTTCTATGTCTTTGATTCCCATATTGATTTCACCAAGGTTGATTTTCTTTGCGCCTGATTAGAACTACCTTGTAGGCTTTTTGCTTATTTTTCTCAATGATATGACCTTGTTGGACAAGTTTCTAATTAGGGCCTTCAATTCATCATCTTCTTTTTGTTGTGCAGGAGAGTAGGATGTAGATGTAATTGGTTGCATGCACTCTACACTAGAACTGGAGCAATAGAAGGTTGGGGTTTGGAGACATCTCTGGGAACAAGGGCAGTAGGAGGCCTAGTGCTAACTTACCACCTGAATGAGACTATTTTTTTCTGCCCTTATTGCAATGTTGTATGTAGCAGGTAAGGTTCTACCTCCCATGGATTGAATCATGACTGAAATGTCACTATTCAAAGCCCTTAGATAGTACAAGAAAGCATGTTGGGTTGTAGGCCTTACCACTTGAGGAATTTTGTCCCAAGTCTTCTAGAATATGATGTTGAAATCAGTCATCTCATTGGGTGCATGCACTTTTTGTTGTAGTCATTTCTCCACAGTGATAGATGATTTGATTTATCTTCAAAGTAATTACATAGAGTTGTTCCAAGCTCATCCCAGGTAGCAATAGATGTAGGTCTCAAGCCATGGTACCATTGGAGTGCTTTACCCTTGAAAAGAGGCTATAAGTAACTTGACAACAACATCATCATGTGTAATCAAGATAGATAGAGCATACATTGGCCACATCTTGAATGTGTTCAATAGGGGTGACTTGATTTTCTCCCATGTGAAGTATGGAATACTCTTGAGCACGGCTGTTGGCATATCATGTTGGGCATTGAGATTGAGTGGGCTTCCACCTAGTGAAGTTGGAAAAGTTCCTTGGAGGAGGAGGAGGTTGAAGCACCATGGTAGGGCACACTTGTCTATTTTGAGGAGGAGTAGAGTGTGTGTGGTGCATTGGAGATGGGGATGCACACATGGAAGATCTATTGTGTGCTTCTTCTCGGTGAAAAATTGGAGGTATTCAAAGGATCCTTTAGCTGCAACACTCTGTCTAGTATGCACTCTTCTCATAAAAGGTGCTCTCAAGACTAAAAAAAAGAGCTCTGGAAATGTTGGGAGTCACTAGATGTGTTGAAATAAGCCTCAAAGGCTGGAAATACTAAGTTCACACACCAAAACTTAGCAATATGAAATTTAAGCTTTTCACTTTGTCCCATTGGGCATGCCAAAATTGTTGGTGGTCAAACTTGCACCCATGTCTCGGATCTGGAAGAACCAGAGTCATTTGAGACAACAATGGAACCATCTCAAGTTGTGGGACCTTGCGTGCTTGAGATGGATCTCTAGGAGAAGGTCGGTTCCTCTATCTATTTCTCTCTTTACTACTACTACTCCTAATGTTGAAAAAGGAAAACTAAGCTAACAATGCCAAGGGACCAGGGATAGAAGGATAAAAAAGGAAAACTAATCTAAGGAAGGTGATAGCAAAAAAAGAGGGATGAACACCATCCATTTTGAGTGAAAATGAAAGGACAAGGCATGAAAGAAGGCTAGGCACATGTAGCACAACTAAAAACATTTACCAGATCAGTTTCATGGAACACAACTAAAAATGGAGCTGCAAGGGATGTAGAGTGACACAACAACAACACACAATGTAAAAAAGGAAAGAAGAAAGAAATAAAAACACTTAGGATAGAAGAATAGTCACAAAACGATGCTTCCATTACTTCCAAAAATGCACAAAACTATTATAATGGTGAAAGAAGGTTGATATCCACATGCATGAGCCAGATATAGAGGTTGTGACTCAAAATATAAAAATATGAAGTCCTTAGAAAAATGTGTAAGGATCCAAAGTGTCCAACATTAACAATGAGCCCAACTCTTACATTTATAGATGAATCCATGGATGGAAGAAGAAGAAGGAGGAAAACCCAAATTTGAAATACAACCACCAACAAGAAGCATTCAATGCCTAAAATCCACTAAAAATATATCAAATACATTTCCCCAAGTCTGTTTGGCATGTTGGAGAAGGAAGGAGGTGGATCAGATCAAATCAGGTGGTTGGAGTAATTCAGATCTACTCATTAATGCCTAGAAAGATGTTTTCCCATTTCTCACCTACTAGATCCACCAAGAATTTGAATTTGAATATCTAGCATTATAGCCTACATCAACAGCTATCGATTGAGACTAGACTGTGCATCGATCAGAGCTCTGTAGAAAAATATATGGTTGTCAGAAGATTTTTAGAGTTTCTACACATGCAAGACACATGTGGCATGCATGGATTAGCTGAAAAAGGATGGACCAACTATGCAAATGTTCTTGTCATTTTGCCATGTGTCACTCATTGATTTTTGCAAGGATTTGGTGCCCTGTTGGCATGCTTTGATTGGTTGCATGTGGCACACTCAAGCATGTCAGAGAATGACATGGGCAAATGGCATAGAAGGAGGGTGCAAAGGTATGTGCGTGGAAGAATGAGGAGGTGGATGGGAAGAAGGTAGAAGGAAGGTGCAATGTGTAAGTGCAAATGATGCATGGAGGAAATGGGGAAAATTGGTGAGTGGAAAATATATGGTCAAGGCACAACTATTACAAAGTAATGTGTGGGGGGTGCGTGAGAGGGCTAGGACTTAGCTGATTGAAGCAAGTACAAGGCACATGTGTAGGATGAATAATTGCTAGGAAGAAGGTGAATGCATAGAAGATGCATGTGCCATGAAGGTAAGAGTGGAACAAAGAGGAAAAAAGGAAAAAAAGTGGGAGGAAAAGAAGGGGGAATAATGTGCACCATTTGCAATGAGGCTAAGTGTGAGGAAATGTAAGTGACCAAGTGAATGTAAGAAGTTGGAGAGACAATTTTTTCTCATTTGAGGTGTGTGCCACTTATTGTAATGAAGATCTCTGAGCCAGAATATGTATGTAAGTATTCTCCATATTCTTCCACACCACCAAGTATAAGAAAAATGGACATATTAAAAAATTATCCTTCGTTGAAGAAGATGAGAAGCTTGATGGAGATTTATGAGGCAAATAAAGTTAAAAAATGATTATATGGTTAATGATATTGATTTAATAAAATTTATCTACATTTTTATGAAGACAAAAATAAGAATCACAATAGGTTGAAATCAAAGGATGGTGATATTGATGCAATAAATAAGAATGAGACATGACAATTAGTAAATATTTAAATAGGAGAATGCTAATTGGTTTGAATAGGGTTTATTAAACTAAGTACAATGTAAAAGGAAACATTAAATAACACAAAGAAAGGTGTGTATCTAAAGGTTATTATCAACATCCAAGTATTGATTGGAATGAAACATTTTCTCTTGTTGCAAGACTAGATACAATTATAGTTGTTTTAGAAATTACAAGATAAAATAAATATAAAATATATAAAAATAGATGTCAAATAAACATTCATGAATGGAGTACTAGTTAAAGAAGTGTATATGCAACAACCACTTAGTTATGAGATTTTGGTACATGAGAATAAAGTGTATAAATTGAAGAAAGTGTTTTATGTGGTTAAGAAATAACTTAAAGCTTGGTAAGGGCGAGTAGATTCACATTTCTTATGCAATGTATTTAGTAAATGCAATAATGAATGATAAATTAATTAAATATGAATAACTAAGGTGAAAGAATGATTTCATGTTTGTATGTTGATGATTTTATATTCACAAGAAATAAGTCAATTAGTGTGTTCAAATTAGACATGAATATTGAATTCAAATTGATAGATTTAAGATTTATGAAATACTTTTTGGGTGTAAAAATGAGCCAAAAAATGATAAAATTTTCATTGTAAAAATATATATGAAAATGATGTTTTAAAGAGGTTTAGAATGCTAAATTGTAATCCTTCATTAACACCAATGGGTTTAGGTTTGTAATAGAGAAAATAAGATAGTAAAAAGCGTGTCGATATAATATTCTATAAAATACTAGTTGGAAAATTTATATTGATGATCATATCTCTAATATTTTTCATTTTATTATTTTACATGGTATTTATATGTGGGATAAGAGTTCTATAGAAGACCCTCTTTCTCTTCTCAATAATATATATTTGTATAAGAAGGGGACCATTTTATGAAAAAAATAAAAATAACCAAGGTATATTAAGATTTTCGATTTACAAGATGGTAATCCACTCTGTATCAAAGGCACATGGTTCCAAAGCTATGTTCTAGGATAGGTTCTTAAATATTACTAGTATGGCGATTAGAAATAAATTAATTTTTTTTTTTATTATTGGCAAATAGTTTTTTGAAAGGGACTATACCCTTGTACACCAAGGCTCAGAAGCCAGAATTGAAAGTTAAAGCACAAGAGATGGATCAAAATCCAAATAGAACAATAGAGCTGACTGCAGAAAAATGTCAGCGAACAACCGACAAAGAAACAACAAAAAAAAAACAGAAATACAAAGCAATCGAACAACAATGGCATAACAACACCATTGGAAGCAACCTGCTATCCGGCCAAGAAAAATGAGACCCATGTAGCCCAGCCAGCCAATAGCAGAGAAAAGAATCATCCAGGCGAAGTGCTACCCTTCAAAGGGGTAGATTTTTTCTTTTTGCTGACCGTAACCCATCCTGATGGAGCCTTCGCGGTTGGAGAAGAAGACAAAGGAGGAGTATTTTCCTTAGTCACATTTGTTCCTTTTGGGACAGCCACTTTGTTAACACGAGAGAGATATTTATCATTTTCCATGCTGCCCTCAACAGCTTGTGCATTTTTCATGCTGCTCACAATTTGAGATTCGGTTTGGGGCTGAAATGGATTCAATATTTGTATCTGCATTTGAATCTAGTCCCTTTTTTGCCTCAAAAATCAGGTGTTTTGGAAGAGCATCTCTCCACCAGCTACGCTTCTCATGTTGACGTTTTTCCATCCCACACTCAGTAGAGGTGTGCCCTAAGCAAAAACATCTTCTACAACGAAAAGGAAGACCTTCATAATCAAGAGGTTGTGACCAAGTTCTGTTTTGCACTCTAAGGTCTATGGTTGCAGGAAGATTTTTATCGGTGTCAAGTTCCACCAAGATTCGAGCATAAGTAGTATGGGTGTAATTAGTGGTTTGAGAATCAATATAGAGTGTAGTTCCCAAGGCATTGCCAATGGATGTCAAATAGTCATGACTCCAGAACTGGAGAGGTAAATGGGGCAGCCTGATCCAAACAGGTTTCCATGAGAAAGATTCTGTGAGTGGGTTGAAGGATGGAAACCAGGGTTTAATGATCAAATATTTAGATTGGCAGGTCCAAAGTTTGGAAGCAATGATGTTTCTATCAGCTATTAAAGAGAAGGTTACAATGAAAATACCTTTAGCACACGGATACAAGTCTATTTTTCCAGCTAAAATTGGAGTCCAGTGCTCAGAGATCCACGCATGAAGAGTAGGAAGGTTGGGCCATAGTCCCCGAAATAAATTAATATATTGTAAATAATATAGAGATATATAATCTATGATTGTAAACATGGATTTTAGAGATCAATAGGTTGTAATTCCCACATAATGGATCGAGGTAAGGGATGGTATATAATAATGTAGTAAATAAATATATGATACTTCATTCTATTCTATATACATGATACATGAATCAATAAATCAAATAAAAAATTAAGGAAAATGATAGTTAGATATATGTATCTTTATGTAGAAACCATTGACACATTAACTTCACCAATGGTTATAAACACCTTATGAGAGAGTTGATGTTGGGAACCACAAGATAGATAAAATAATACTTGATTAAACAAAAATTGGAGGCTTTAAAAACTTGGTGAACCTTGTTATCACACATCCTATTTTTGATTGTTTTAACCCAATGCTCCAAAATATGAAAGGTTACCCATACACCTTTAAGATCTTACAAAAATAATTGTGTTTCTAAAATATCTAATTAAGAATGATGTGATGATGGTAAATCATATAATTAATAAGATATGATCACATGGCAATGTGACAAAGAAGATAGGACCACATGTTTGGAAAATATTTTATTTTTATTTTTTAAGAAAATTGTGTGTAACATACCCTTGAATTTTTATAATTTTATAGTCGATATGATTATTCTAGAATGTTGATCATAGTCATGGTTACAAACATATCACAATTTCATAAATTTGGGAATAAATAATTTAAATATTTTAGTTTTGTTTGAAACCTATACGTATGGAGTTAAATATCCCATTTTTCATCTTGTAAATAGATATTTTAAGATTTTATAGCCCCAGGTTAAAAAAATTATGAAACCACAATCCATGGTGAGAAAGTGAGGAAAGGTTCTAGGTAGATAAGTTGAGGTTGATGAGGACACACTAAGGTGGATCCATCATTATGTTCTGCATTTGAATTTGGAAAAAGGTAGAAATACAAAGTTAGGTCCCTAGAAGAATTTTTGTAGCCAAATTCTAAGTAAATTTTAGTGGAAAATATTTGTTGATTCATGAATATTCCGGTTTTTAAAATTTGCATTAGGTGAAATTTTAGGTGTAGGGATTAGGATTGGGTTGCTTAAATTTGTTGGGTTCAAGTTACTTTTTGGCATCATACTTCGCCTAGCGTTTATACCAAAAGATGGATTTTTAATTCAAATTGTTATTAGCATAAAATTGAAATTTGTAAAAATCACCTTCATATATATATATAGTATTCCAAATATCAAGTAGATATCAAATTTTCTACA
Organism: Taxus wallichiana var. yunnanensis; assembly: GCA_018340775.1. Lineage (NCBI taxonomy): Eukaryota > Viridiplantae > Streptophyta > Pinopsida > Cupressales > Taxaceae > Taxus > Taxus wallichiana. The sequence continues at coordinate 295,369,610 of CM031243.1, read as the reverse complement.
CAATTTATTTACCTATTCTCATGGTCCTATGGGAATTGATGAACGAGTTCTTTGCGTATATCGCAACCCTCCAACATTAAAGGTATTTTAACAGTTAATATGTTATTCTATTGAAGTTACATATAATGTAAAATTTCAGCAACGCTACCGGTTGGTAGCATATACTTCACTACTGAATGGTAGCATACAGTGTTTTACCATCTGAAAATGTATAATATGTTATTGACCAGAAGCATGCAATATGCTACAGACATCAGCATATAGTATGTTATCATCGGACACCATGTTGTATGCTATCTATCGGTCGACACCATGTTGTATCTTTTGTATGGCATATATCTATGCTACTAGCAAGATAGCATATTATAAGATATAGGTCGACATCATATCATATGATTCTGGCCGGTGGCATAATATATGCTACCAATGGTAGTAGTATATTGTATGCTACCATTTTTAGTGGTGTAGTTAGAGGAAAAAAAAGAGTATGGAATTTTTTTCTTGCACCATATTTTATGACGAAATATTTCTCATTGAGACGATCATTTTAATCTGCTAATATCAATTTTTTTAAAAATAAATCTTTCCCATACAAAAATGACAAAATTTGCATTTTTTCACAAAAAAAAATCACTTTTTATTTTTTTGTTTATGCCATATTTTTCGGGAAAATTTTCTCGTCGAGATCTTCATTTTAACTACTATTATTAAAAAAATTTGTAAAATTACATATGTCATTCATGACAACATATACTATCAAGTGATAATTTTCACCCGGTGACACCATTATCAAATGATTCACCAAACCATTCGAAACCCATTTCCTTCATATTTTTCATTTTTTCAAATGTCATTTTCATAGATTCACCAAGTAATATCTACGAGCCTTTTTGGGGGGTCTTAAAATTTTCCATTGGCAAATTTTCACTAAGAAGTTTTAAAATATAGTTTTGAAAAAAATTACAAATGATAATTGCTATCGGCTCACAACATTATCAAATGATTCACCAAACCATTTGAAACACGTTTCCTTCATATTTTCCATTTTTTCAAATTTCATTTTCACACATTCACCAAGTAATATCTACGAGCCTTTTTAAAGGCGTCTTAAAATTTTCCCTAGCCAAATTTTCACTAAGAAGTTTTAAACTATAGTTTCAAAAAAAAATTAAGTAGGCTTGGGGGATTTTTTTATTGAGAGTTCATTAGGTTAGTATTGTTTAAAATAACCACCTTGGCTATTTGGATAACTTACGGTTCCATTATGGCTCGATATTCACATTTTTTTAGTTGTGTGCACTCTTGGTTTTATAACTTGGCACTTTTGCATGGCTATAGTTATTCACGCACACCCTCGCGCTCTCTTCCTTACCTTTCCCTTTCCATTGATTCTTTCCACCTGCTTCCATCCCTCTCCTTATATATCTTCTATCTTCCTTACATTCTCTTGTACGTGTAATCCTTATATGCATCCAATTTCCTTCCAAAAATTTTGTGCACCTCTTCATATGCACCTATTGACTTCCATACATTTTGGATAATTCCTTAGAATTCTTCTCCCATGTATGCTCATTCTTCTCAATTATTATACATTGCATCGCACACACTCATTCCCCTTCCACACTCTTCATTCTACATTACCTTTACACTCCCCTTTCCATGTACTTGTGTTTCCTCTATGTACCCCTTCGTCCTTTTGTCACCACGCACCCGTTTAATCAAATGTCAAGCACCCCTACTTGTGTACTTGTATACATGTGAATATATGCACCCTTCTTCCACTTTGCATGCACAACACCCTCATGTGAACTCACAAACCTTTGCATTCTTCCCTCTCGTACCCTTGCTCTCACACACATGTCAAGCACCTTCTACAACACCGGTCATCATGTGCCTCATGGAACTTGTTAGATGAAGTGTGCCATGTGGGACTTGTTAGATGAAGTGTGCAACATGTAACCTATCATATTATACCAGTGCATGCCGAATCCTCTCATCAAATGAGAATCGACATATGGCAAAAAGACAAAATTAACAAATAATTATCTAAATCCTTGACTAATCAACACACGCCACATATCATTGTGTGTTCATTTTGCACTACATATCTTTTGATCATCATAACTTCTCGCTACTGAGCTCAAATTCTCACGTGCCTAGGATTGATCAAAATATCTTTGACATGGGATATAATCTAGGATTCTCAAAATCAGATCATGGCAAGATTTAATAGGTGTAAAACAGGAAATGTCTATCGATCCATTAATACACACATCCAATCAACCCAACCACCCAAAGTTGATCTAATTTGGTCTCCTTCCTTCTTCCACAAGCTAAACAGACATGGGGAGGCGGATCTAAAAATTTTGCATACACATTTATAGGCATTTATTGTTTGTTATTAGTGGTTGGAATTTTGAATCCGAGTTTCCCTCTCTTTATCATCCTCTTCTCTCCTTCTTCACCTATAAATAGAAGAGCATTTATCATTGTAAAATGTTGGACTCTCTTTGTTTGCAAGAGTATTACTTAGTGTAGTGCTTTGCATTTTGATTTGCAGGCCTTCGAGATCTAGCTCTTTGCATGAGGATACTCACCTATTTTAACATTGTAATCAAATGTGTATTATTTGGAAGTAATTAAATCTTGCTTTGTGGTTATTCTCAGCCTTAGATCGTGTTTTATTGCATCTTCTTTCCTCTACTTTGCATTGTTGGTTCACTATACATTTTTATGTCCCTTGTAGGTTTCCTTTTCGATTTTTCTACATGGAAACAATTGTTTGAACATGTTTTAGATTTTTTGGCACACTTGTCTTCCCTTTCTACACGTGTTTTCCTTCATTTTTCTTACACACATATGTTTATCCCCACTTTCTAGTGTTATCACATCCCCTTAGCTTAGGATTCCCTTTTTATGCATCTCCTTCTCACCTGGTCCATTACAATCACAAATCGGTGTTAGGTAGTTGTATTTCCCTTCTTAGGAGTAGTTTTAGTAGTAAAAATAGGTTGAGGAATTTGGCCTTCTCTAGAGGTCTATGTAAAGTGCAAGTCCCACTACTTAAAGACATTCCCATGTTTCCTCAAAGCCCCGATTATTCCTAATATGGGATGGGTGCAATGTTGAGCTCGAGCGATTTTGGCATGCCCAGTGGGACAAGTATTGAAAGCTTACATTTCATCATTTCTAAGCTTTGGTGTGTGACTTATTGATTTCCATCCTTTGGAGGCTTGTTTTAACACATCTAATGACTCCCAACATCTAGATCTACGATTTGATAGTCCACACACCTATTTCATGATAATAATACCACAATTGGAGGATCCTTTGAATGGGTGTGTGTCTACATTATGTGTGTGTGTGTCCCTAGGAATAATATGTAGAGGAACCTTTGTGTGCACCTATCCTTCTTCCGCACACACTAAAAATATACCCCTCCTTTTAGACCCTCCACACACTCTACCGGGTATTGGACTCTTTCTACCAATTATACATAGAAATATGCCCTTTGATAATTTCATTGGCGAAGTCCTTTAGACCTTACCGCAGTAATATGATATACCAATGGTCATGCTTAAAAGTATTCCATTCTTCATTGGTGATAATACAGGTTATCCCTACTAAGCATATTCAAGATATTACAAACATATGTTTTGTTCATCTAGTTACTGAAGATGATGTAGTTGTAAGGCTACTTGCTTCTTCACTTAAAGGAAAATCGCTTTAGTGGTACATAAGTTTAAGACCTTCCTCTATCACTAACTAGGATGGACTTAACCACGCGCTCTATAATTATTTTGTGAAGAAATCTAACAATATCTCCTTACTATAACAACTCACAATGATCAAGAGAGCTCCCAATGAGCTCATGACTAATTTCAACTTCATATTTCGAAGACATGGGATATAATTCTAGCCCTCTTAAGACCAACTCCTCAAGGTGTTTTCCTTTACTTTTTAAGAGCTCGAATTCTTACATTTCGGTGATGATACGAGTCTATGGGTGGCACGCATCTCCCCAATGCCTATACTATAACCATTAGGGTAGTAAATTACCTTATCTAAGCTGGAAAGATAGCCCCTATGCCACCCATACCCTTGTTTCTTGAAATCCCTCTAGCACCTCATCCTTTTGTTTCCCCCATTCTTGAGGAGAGTGCTCAACTCATTGCCTCCACATCATATTCTCCCACACAGCAAAATTAATATGATGATATAACCAAATCCATCAACCCTTCAGAAATCAATATCCAAACCAAATATATGGGAAGAACTAACAAAATGATAGATGGCATGCCAATCCATACCTTCCATTGTAATCGGTTCCTCCTAAACAACCCCTTCCAAAGACCCAATACAAGAAAATCACTAGTTCCATTACAGAACAACATGGTCCTAGAGACATAATGGTGTTTTCCTTGAAATTTTCCTCACATTAAGTCCAATTGCACAAATTCCTTATGTGCTCAAGCCTATATGATTTAGAATGTAATTTATGATCCTTCCACTAACATGCATGAACCGAGAGAATGAAGAAGTGTCAGAAGTTGTTCTGAGACCAACCTTATGTTCTTTAGGTATGAGGACTTCTACATAATCAACCAAGTTATGGAGAACTCAAATATATTGTGCGCATAGGTGGATGTCAACACAATATACAAGAAGAGAATGCTTGAGTCTAGCGTGTACCCTTCCATTCATGTCATCCAAAATAATCCTCAAAATAAATAAGATATGGCTAATGCACCTAATAGTTCTGGCACACATGTTTCTACAAGTGAGGTTCTTCACAATTTCTCAATGAAGCGTCACTTGCCCCTCCTTTGGTAGGTCAAGCCCCTACGCAAGCTAAGGCCCCTTCCTCTACACCTGAACAATCAAGAAAATATGTTTTTGTGCCTTAAATGCACAAATCCATGGGCCTTCCATTCAACATTGTGGACCAAATGAAGAATACAAATGTAAATGTCACAATGTGGGATGCTCTAGTCATTCCATCTCGGTCTGCTGACCTTATGCATGAATCTCTAGCGCAACTCTTGTATGCTAATCCAGCTATCCAAAGACCTCAAGTTCATCGACATTTGTCAAACTAAGGAGAATAAAGTAAGAAAATTTGTCAAAACCCCACCATTCTATATTTCCTTGATAGTGGGAAAACATCTTATCCATAACTATATGATTGACTCAGGGGCTAGTACTTTTTCATGCCAAAGAAAATTATTGATGTTTTAGGATTTAAGTACAACCCTATGTTCAAAGGATTATTTCATCTTAATGGCTCATTGTCACTACTTTAGGAGTCATTAAAGGTCTTAAGTTAACCCTCCATGCATTCCCAAGCCTAACAATAACTCATGATGTGTCAATCATTGATTTTCCTCCATTGTTTTCTATTTTCCTATCAAGAGATTTCACTTCCAGGGTTGGTGGCTACTTTTCTTTTGATTGGTATCATATGTTTATGAGAAAATGGTATGGTACCAGGTTTAACATACAAGTTGAGCCTATATTTTCCTATCATGTTGAGGCATATGATCCATCACCTCTCCAATTCAATTGCCTAATCCAAGAAGGCCAAAAGAAAGATTCGAGTTGAATATCATCCTATTCCTCCCTCCATACCTAATTTTTTATTAGATGAATGGATAGAAGAGTGCTGATGAATTTGATCCCAGTGATAAAACTATTGAAACTGGTCTTGGTGTTTTTTTCATCCTTGAAGAAGAGTGTGTGTTTCTTATCACGCTTTAGCAAGAAAATGATAAAAAATATGGACTATGGAAAATTTTGGTTGATTTCTCCACAAGAAAAAATGGCACGTCGTGGGTATTTTTCTCATCTCTCCTAAGAATGATAATTTTTACTTCATGCATAGGTTGTATTTTTCATGTTCCAACAACGTAGAAAAATATGAATCGTTGGTGCATGGTCTTATTATTGCGAAGAAAAGACAAATTGAGGTGATGAATATTTTTTGCGGACAATGAATTGATTATCCACTAGGTCACATACAAGTGTACGGTGAAGAATAAGCTCTAATGGATTATAAACATAGAGTTTAGTAATTCCTAAAGAGTTTTTAATCTCTAAACCTACGAGGTGGTGCCAATAAAATTGAACAAGGAAGTGGATCAGATGGCAGCCCTTGGTTCACAATTCTCACCTATTGAACATTTTTCCAAGGCAACACATAACACAGCAATATGGTGGTCATACTGATCTATTTTGGATAATGAAACTAGCTCGAAAGTGTTTGAAAGTGACGTGTAGATTGTCTAGTTCATTCAGAATGAAGTTGAGTTCTCTTCAAGTATGCAATTTGACTTGCATGATAGCTATAGTGACCAACTTAGTCAACTCAAGATAAACAAGTTTCCTAAAGGGTTGGTCCCCTTAGATCATATATTTAGCCTTGATGATGAATTCAAGGATGAAGAAAAGAATATGCGTGTAGTGCAAGAAGACTACATCCCAGTCATTATTGTGTTTGGCAAAGAGTTCTTTGCTTGGTAAAGAATGCGCGAAGGATGAAAAATAAGATTCCATCTCTATATTTCATATAATGATATCTTTTCATGGGATTATGAATACCTCAAATGATTTTATCAAGTGTTTCTTAAAACTCCATTGACCTTGATCCTAGTATCAAGCCCATTAGAAAAAAAAGCAAAGGCGTGTCAATCCTAAGACATATCCTCTAATGAGGAAAAGATTATTTTTATCGAGCACTCTACTTGGGTGGTGAATCTTTTCTAGTCCACAGTAAAACAGTGAAATCAAACTTTGCGTTGATTTCAAAGACTTGAATAAGGCATCATTGAAGGATTATTATCCTTTACCTTCTATGGATCATATTTTGTAGACTGTGGCCAAAGCGCAAATGTTTTCCATGTTGAATTGGCATTTTGGTTTCAATCAGATCATGGTCAAGGAAGAGGATTAGTTCAAAACAAAATTTACAACCAAATGGGGAAAATATGCATATCAAAAAATGCCTTTTGATTTGTCAAATGTAGGTGCAACATTTTAGAGAGCCATGGACATTTCCTTCAAAAGATATATCAATGATTTCATCCTATTTTATTTGGATGACATAAGTGTCTTCTCAAAGTATATCATGGATCACATGATGCATCTGGAGAAAGTATTTGAGAGATGCAGAGAATTCGGGGTATCTCTTAACCCAAAGAAGTGTAAATTTTTTGATGCACAAGGAAATATTTTAGGCCATGTGGTCTCTAAATATGACATTGTCATCGATCATGAGCGCATTTTTTCCATCCTTGCTCTCTCATTACGGTGCACAAGAAGGCATTACAGTCATTCCTAAAAACTAACTTTGTTATGAGATTTACTCCTAACTTTACATGATTTGTCAATCCTATCACCCTTATGCTCAATAAGGACACATTAGTCAAGTTGACATTAGAAGGAAAACAAAGTTTTGATAAGATCAAGTAAAAAATTACTTGTGTGCCAACACTCATCAATTTGGATTACTCTAAGGATTGCATCATTTATTATTATGGAGTTTATGCAAGTGTTGTTGATGTCTTTACACAAGAAAATGAATAAGGACTAGAGCATCTAGTGGATTCCTTGATCAAACACTAACGGATTATTAATTTAAATATAGTCACATGGAAAAATAGGTCTTTGCCATCATATGGGCACTAAAGAAATTCATGAGTACACTTACCAAAAATCATGTCAAGGTGTTAGTTTCACACTTAGGTGTAAGAGACTTCATCATGGGAATAGAAATCAATGAAAAGAGCAATATGGGTGAACAAAATCATGGAGTATGATGTGACTATCAAAGCCACTGAGTTGGTTAGAGGTAGTTTTCTCTACAAGAAACTTACACAGGACACACGGAATGAATAGGAGGCTTCATTATTTACGGATGAGGATCCTCCACATGCTAAACCTAAGTAGAATACAAATCCTAGCATGTGCACCTAGATGGAGGACATGGTAATATTTTTCTCTTATAGGAATACCCTTTTGGACTAAACAAAGCTAAGAGATGAAATTTGAGGCTACAATCTATTCCATATGCATTTATTAATGACATTCTCTTCAAAATAAATATTGATGGCGTGCTGCTGAGGTGTATTGATAGCACACAAATTGACAATGTGTTAGTAGAATTTCATGATGGATTTTCATGTGGACACTTCTTTTCCAAGGAAATAATGATGAAGATCATTGATGCGGGATATACGGGATACCATCTTTGCAGATGCACACAAGTGCGATAGAAGATGTAAATAATATCCTTTATTTGTAGGAAAGAATAAATTGGTAATGCTTCCCCTCCTATCAATCCAATTTGGTCAACCTTTTTCTTAATGGGGTCTTGAATTCATAGGCATGATCAACCCTCCTTTGAGTGCTAGTCACAAGTGGGTGCTGAAAGCTACAGATTACTTCACTAGATGGACAAAAGTTGTTACACTCAAGGAATCAACCGAGTTAGTCATCCTTGACTTTCTCAAGGGAATATAACAAGGTTTGGCGTTCCTCAAACCATTATCTCTGATAATGTAAAATACTTCCTTGGAACTTAAATTTCTAATTGATCACTTAGTCTTGGTATCTATTTGAATACTCCTTCCAACTACTACCCATAAGGTAATGGCTTGGTAGAGTCTACTAACAAGAACTTGATCAGAATCATGAATCAAACAATGAATATCAACCAGAGGCAATGGTACACAAATTTTTCATGTGTGCTTTAGGTAGACTAAATCATGGTAAAAAAATTCAATAGGTACTTCACCTTACAAATTGATCTATGGTAAGGGATCTATAATTCCCTTATCACTTAAATTTCCTTCATTAGAGCTTGCCCAATAGCTAGAATTTGAGGAAATATATCAAAGAGAAATCATTATGGTAAACGTAGTTTAACTTAAAGAATCAAGAAACCCTACCATGATCAAATTATAATAGCATCAAATATCAACCAAAGAGTGGTTTAATAGAAAGGATAGACCTCAAGATTTCAAATTTGATGACCTGATCTTGAAATGGGATCTTGACAAAGCTAAATCATGACATCATTCAAAGTTTGTTTGGAGTGGCCCATACATCATCATCTCTTACAAAAAGGCCAATTCTTTCAATTTTTCTCATCTTGATGGAGATACACTATCAATCCCAGTTAATGGGATCTATCTCAAACATTTCCATTAAGTTGTCCTTTTGCATCATTGTACATAATAGAATAGTTTCAATTCTTCCAAGTAAAAGTTGTGCACATTACCTTGTTTGTACATATTTCTTTCCTCTTATGCACTTATCTTCTCGTGCTCTATTGTTTCTTCGGCATATTGATTCAATTAAGGGTCTTCTAAATGTTTTGGCATTATTCATCATTCTTCCGCTCACATAAAATCCAATTCAAAACATCTTCATATGAGACCAACAACTTTATCCAAAGTTTAGAAAGAGTGCAAGTGGATTTAGGGGTGTTCTTCATGTTCTGATTAGAAATTCATGTTTTTAGGTAGACTCCATGCCTAATGGATGCTTTTAAAGAAACTAGTCTCTTTCATCTAACATGAATATTGTCTCAAAATTCTCAAAATTATTTTTCAAAATAACCACCATAGCTATTTGAACAACTTACGAGTTCCATTCTAGATCGACATTTACATTTTTAGGTTACACGCATTCTTGGTTTTATACCTTGGCACTTTTTCATTTCTACGATTCTTTGCATATGCCTCGCGCACCCTTCCTTCTTCTTTAATATCCTTTCCTTTCATCGCTTATTTATTTTTTTCATTTGTTTCTTTGTCCTTGATTTTTAGGTATATATTATATTCATTCATTTATTTATTATTAGTATTATTATTTATTTTATTTTATTTTTAATAGCAACAACAATAAAACTTTATATCAATTATAAACAACTAATATAACAATCCCTTTCAAAACAACAAAACCACTTACCTCATGACGGAGAAAGACTACAATATGCAAATGTCATACCGGACTAGTGGAGGCTAAACTAACACCCTGCAAACAAGTCAGTCAAAAAAAAATCTTCACAAGCGATATCTAAAGTGGTGAGAACTATGAAACCAGACACCCATTATACTCATGACACCTGTACAAGTTGAGAAAAGGAACAAAACAAATGAAATAACTAGATCTTGGATCCGGTCCCACCGGGTGTGCCAAAATGTTGTACAAGAAACCTCATTCTCACGTGGGTGAATTTTGATACTAGAAGCCACTAGAAACTTCAAATGATGGAGGGCTTAGGACATCATATGTGGATATGAATCTATGGGCACAATGAAGATATAATCTGTGATAAAAGATGATAGATCTATGATAATATCTACAAAACTAAAATAGATGTGATTAGATAACAATATGTGGGGTTTCCTAGACAATTTTGGTTCCAAGAGGCTATGAACTCCCTTGGAGGATGTCAACCCCCATGTTTAGAAAGATAGAAATAAATGATGAACAATAGATAGCATGTAGAAATAGTGAAATACAAAATTCCAAGTAATTGGAATGACGAGGGGACTTAGCTAGTGCTCTGGTATGGAGATGAAATGGGCATTAGGATGGTAAGATGATGAGCAATGTCAAATATTTCTCCAACACTCCTCACCTCTAACTTCTAACAATGGCAAAGGTTTTCCTTGACCTCAAACTTGTAGAACTTAATTAAGCACTTTCTTCTCTTCTCCTAAAAACTTCAATACGCAGAGATTTCATACTTGATTCTTTCTCCGAAAGAAGGGGAAGACCTATATTTAAAGCTTGGAGGTGAGGTTAGATTGGGGTTAACAAGTAACTAGGGTTTGATAAATTAATCCTGGTCGGTGAGTGGGGAACATGATTTGACTAGGTATGTGAGATAATAGATTTGATTTGATTGAGTGGGGTTCATGATTTGGATGGTGGTGGACACAATTTTATTGAGTGGGGTAATGTGATTTAATTGGAATATTTCGGTATTATTAGCACATAATGAGGTTTAAATATTAAAATAGATTAATTGATTAAACAAACATTTAGATTTGGTGGGAAATGGTATAAATATTTTGAGAGAGAGAGAGAGAATGTGGGGTGATACAAAAATTTGGTGTCTACATTTTCCCCTTGTTGTTGAGTGGTTTGTGATAGCAAGCCATGAGACAAAAAAAGGGTTGGAGTAAATCATGTGCCCGTAAAAGGGATAGGGATGGATTAAAAATGACCAAAGGTAAGATGGCCCAGGAAAAAAAGTATCACAATAACAATGAAAAATATGGAGGTGACTCTAATATCACATCGGTAGAGGAAAATTGTGGTCTCAAAAAGATGAGAAATGACATTCTATGGACCAATGAGTGGTTAGACACCACTACAGTATGGACATAAACCATGATGACCAATGGGCCATAGGTAAACATCAAAATATGTGCAATTGAATGTGAAGAGTATGTGAAATCCTTCGTACACGAGGGAATCGAGTGAAAAAAATCATGCATCCACAAAAGAGATGAGGATGAAAATAATGATGTCCTAACATAGGGCACGATATAAAAGGTGGATATGTAAATAAAATGCCCCAAGGGGAATGAATGTAATCATAAATATGGACATGATGAGAATATATGATTGAATGGTGAGATAAAATGATCCAAAAGGGAGGGTAAATATAATTTTGAATACATGTTTCATAACGAAGGGGATTCATAAGTGACCACAAATTAGTAGGTGAAGAAAAAAATCAAAGCAAGATGGGAATAGATTATTATAAATGGATATGATGATTCCCCCTGAGAAGAGGTGACGAAGATAAAAGATGTGATAGAGAGAAGAGGTCAATTTTGTAGAGATAAGAATGAGAATGGGATGTAATGAAATGGATCGACAGTGGTACATAAATGGAGAAACATCAGAATTTATTGTGAATGTTAGGGGTGAGGGATGTGTTGAAGGATGTAATGAGAAAGAGAAAAGGGAATGGAAAGGAGTGGTTGATTATGAGAAGAGCAAGAAAGGTCAAAGGTGAAGGAAATAGGGGTATGGAATAGAGGGATGGAGATGGAGGAGGAGAAAATAAGGAATGAAAAGGGAGGAAGAAGATAACAAATAATAATTATAGAGGAAGAGACAAATGATGAAGGACAAACAAGGAGAAGACCAGAAAATGACAAAGTAGAGGGTGAAATTATGAAAAAGGGAGAGAGTTATTTAAAATGAAAGGCATGAAGGAGGGTGAAGCAGATGAAGGTAGAGAGGTAATGGAAAATGAAAGAGATGATAGAGAAAAGAAAATTAAAGGAACCAGATCATAGTGAGGAAATCCAAGGAAAATAATATGGAATTGACTGCATGGAAATGCATGTGGATGGTGGGATGATAAAAAGATGGGACAACATTGAAGAGTTAGGTTATCGATGAGGAAGTAGAAGCGCGAGGTAAGATGGGGAAGAAGATGATATAGAGGAAGTAAAATTAGATGAGGTTCGGGAAGGAGGAGAGCATAAAAAATAAAATTATGTAGAAGGGAAGTAAGAATGGATATATTCGATAAAGAGTGAGAAAGCATAGGGAATGTAAAGAGAAGTTATAGGGAGGAATGACATAGATTAGAAAATATGTGGAGATGCGTGAGATGAGGATAAGTTGATGATGAGAAAATAGAGAGAGGGTATATGATGAAGATAGTGAAGAAATTGGCAAGGAAGAATGGAAGATGGAGAGGTGGCAAAGAAAAAGAGAGGGAAGGGATAGGAGAGGTAATGCCAGCAAATGGATGTTAGGATAAATCCACCGATAATGATCGGTAGGGAAGGATGGGACAAAAGGTGAGAAGATGGGTAAAGTAAATGAGGAATGGAAGGGGAATGCCAATGAAGGGACGTTAGGATACATCCCCGATAATGATCGAGAGGGCATAGAGGAAGCAAGGAATGAAGATATAATAGAGGAGGTCAAAGAGAAGGATCCAGGCTATGTAGAATGGGGATGAGTGATTTTTAGGAGAAGTCCACCGATAATTATTAGCACAGAAATAGAATATGATGATGAAATAATGTTAGGAGATGATCAATGACAATGATGGGTAATTATGGGGGTAGATATGTGGGATGATTCTAGAAGATGGGGTGGAAAGAGTAAATAAATGAGGGATAACGTTGTGTATGAAGATGAAGGCGAGGAGAGGATGTAGTGGATGAGAATGAATGTGAGAAAGATGAAGAAACAAGACGTGAAATGAATGGGGAGAAGCAAGAATTAAGTAAGATTACCAAGTGAGGGATCATGGAAATGAAATGGGTGTAAGTAGGAAGTGGTGTTTGCGAGAATAAAAAGAGGAGGTGAGAGGATTTGATGATAGGGAATGACAAGAAAATATGGATGGTGATAATTTAGAGTGGTAGGTGAGTGTAGGATGAAAAATCATCATTAAGAGGAAATATTAAGTAAGATCACCATGACCCAAGAGGAGTTAAGTAATATCACCAAACCCGTAGTGATGATATGGAAGGAGAAAGAAAACATTGTATTGGGTATAGGTGTGGAATGTTTGGTTGGAGAAGATGATTACGATGAGAGACAGGAGACAAAAGATGAGGAAAATATGATGGGATGTGGAAGGGTCAGATGGAAAACCATTCTTAATAAGGACTCTTAAGTAAGATTACCATGCAACGGGGATGGTTAAGTAGGATCACAAAGCCGAAGAAGAAGAATAATGATGAAAATATTGAGTGGTGTATACCAAAATGGAACAAGAGATGAAAGGAGGTGATAACAAGGAAACAAAGGAGTGTGATATGAATGGATTAAGGAATATATGTAGTGTTGATGGATAGAGTAAGGAAAATCCTTAATTGGGATGCCCACATGGTGGGAGTGATGATACCAAAATATGAGGCGGAAGAGGCAAAGAGAAAATCTGGGAGGAAAGGAAAGGAAGACACACAAAGTGGTGAAATGGGACAGAAAGGTGAGAAGGATAATGTGGAGAAAAATGGTGATGAGTGGAAATGGGGAGAGAATAGAAATGGATCAAATACATTGTCGAATATGTTGGGTGATAAGAAGCTAAAGTATAATGAAATTGCCTTTAAAATTATCATCAAGTAAGATTCATAAAGCGTAATGGTGATCAAGTAGAATTCACAAACTAAAAAGTGTATTTACGAGAGCATTCATGGATGTTATGGATAGATATAGAATTCACAATGTGAAATTTGATGTGATTTTGATAAAATATGACCTTTATGAGATGAGTGAAACATAATTGTCGTAAAGGCGTAAAGAAAAACCATGCTTTGAACCGGATTGGAGATAAACAAGAAAGGTTACCACTCAAGGCAATGCACTTGCAACCAATAGCAAGTGTTAACACATAACCAACAATAGTTAGTTATACCAAAATACCATGAGGGAAGTATGGATGAAATATGCTCACGAAACTAATGTTGTCATGACAAAAGGGTTGGGGATGTAACTTGTATACGGGAACAAGGTTCTCTAAAGGTGATGTTCCTTAAGTCTATGCCCCAGCTCTGGGAAAGGAAAATAAAAATAGCAGAAGAAAGTTGAGCAATGCAGGAAGCTTTCTGACAATGTTGATAAAGGGAAGTCGATCAATGCGACAAACCTTCCAAATTCCATAATAAAAGAGTAGGCATCCTTCGAGGGTATGGTCTAATTTATACATAATATGGATGAAAATAATAATATATATGATAGCCATCCCTCGAGGGATCGGTCTATTTCTTGTGATTTTTTCTTTTGACTTTGATTTGCATGTTTTTCTTTTTATTTTCCTTTTTCATTTCATGAACGACTTTCCTTTGAGGATCGCTTTTTTTTTTATAACTTTGATTTTGATTTTTGCATATATGAATTTTAGCTTTACATGGGGGAGAGCTGGGAATAGCTAAGTAGATCACTTAGGATGGGATGATGAAAGTACAAGAGACACCCTTGACCCTTTACATGAATACAATAGGAGAATGAGAGGGGATGGATGTAATGATTGTGGAGTTTACACCAAATGATATAACTTATCCATAGTGAATATGCTATCGGTGAGAGTAGTGGTACTCATATTCAAGGTCATATCAAAGCGGTGATGGTAGACCACATAATTCATATCATTACCATGATAGACGGAAGGGGATAATGGTGGAGGAGTGATCTAAGGATATAACTAAGTTCTCATTGGTAGATATGCTAACAGTAGAATGGTTACAAGTGTAATTCATTAAGAGGTTTTTTCTCCGGTTTACCATCAAGGGAAGCCAAGTGATAAGCCCCAGCACTCCATACTTATGCATGATAATATATGGTCTCGATCTAGTTGGGAGAAAATTTTCCCCATTGGCTTCTTTATTGAACCTAATAGTGAAGTTTTTATAGGATGAGATGATAGCTTGCAAAGGATTAGATGCAATAAACAAGTAGGAAATAAAACTATGTCCTCAAGGAAACATAAATATGACCATGATAGTGGATTTGGATGAAAATAAATGATGCCCCAAGAGAGACAAATATGGAAGGAAAAATATGGCCAAAAAGGTGGACTTTGATAAAAAGGTCCTCAATGGAAGGAAAAATATGGCCTCCAAGGAGGAATTAAAATGAAATGAATATTTGGGTAGGATTGATTTAGATTGGGTGGATTTTGATGAGGTAAATAAAACAATATCAAGGATCGAAGTACCCTAGTGTCAAGGGATTTATACGGATGATATACTCAAGGGTGAGGGATGAATGCTCCTCAAATGAACTAAATGTGAAGGAGTTAAAGGATGTCAAAATAGTTTAGATGATATTTGTTTTAGATTTGGATGGGATAAATAGTTGGAGACCACAAGTGTTCTTGGCAAGATAAGTGGTATTGATGAACAATGGAGGACCTTCCTTAAGAGGAATGTAATGTGCGGGGAGGGATGTTAAGGGATGATGTGAATGGAGGAACTGTGGGAAACCCGATGGATGGGATATGAATTGGATTAAATGTATATGGAGAAGGATATTTCCCTTGAATGATGAAATCATCTTTCTCAATGAGGTTACAAACGATTGTTTAAAAGGCCTTACAATGTTCAATGTCATGGCTCGAGGTACGATGGTAAGTGCAAATGCAATTGGGATTGAACCACGATGGCTTTGGACTATGGGGATTGAAATATTTAATGGGAGGAAGCATGATGGAAACTATTCAAACTAAATGTCAAAATATATCTACTTAGGACCCCATCGAAGTGTCATGAGGAAGATAAATCTTATGATTTTTATCATATTGTTTTGGCTTGGATTTAGATGTAGATCATATGGGTAAATTATGATTTTGGAAGACAAATCAAATTTTATTGAAGGATTTTATTGTTTGGATTTGGATTTAGGTGAGGACGTACATTGGATGGGTAGTTTATATGTCTTGGATGAAAAATCAAATTCAATTAGAGGATTGGATTGTTTGTATGTGGATTGATTGTTGTGATATGTCGTAGATGGAGATATTGATCCTAAAATAGATGTTGTCGCATCGAATTTTTGAAAAGAGGTAAAATCTAAATGTTTAAAAGGATGCACAGGGGACTATCAGAGATATTTTCCATGAGCCTTAGACTTTGATCTAGAATATTCACTCTTACTATGGAGGATAATAATCTTAACTAGAGGATCTGATGAAGGTGGTGTGGATATTGATGGAGAAAATGTCCTAAAACAAGAAGAGGATATTAATGGAGAAATAGGTGTTTGTATGATGTGATTAATGAGATCTATGTGAGATGTGGATTGTTTAGGTTTTAACATGGAAAGAGTTGATTTTGTAGAGGGAGAATGTAAACCATCTTTATTTGACTTAGGTGGAGGTGTTTGTTCAATAGATGTTTCAAAGGGTATCTTTGATAGGGTTATAGATCGAGAAGATTTTTTCATTGTGATAGACAGATTAGGTAAAGAGTATTGGGATAGACCGGGTGATGTGGCCATGGGAAAGGATATAGGTAAATATGTCAAGGTAGGGATAGGTGGATTTTTGATATGATAGATATAGGGGTAGTTGGGATAGATATGGATGTAGGAATATTTGGGATATTTAGAGATGTGGGTGATGTGGTAACCGATGGAGTAGACATTATAGGTAATGTAGAAAATGTAGGAGTATTATCATGTGTAGAAGTAGGTGGGACTGGTTGTTTCATAAATGCTTTGAGGGGTAAGAATGATATGTTTTCTAATGGGGTTGTAAAAGGTACATGTGTGATAAATGAGTTTAGTTTGGGATGGTTTTGAGTAATGTAGGTGTAGTGATAGGTGTGATTAATGCAGATGTGGGTGAAGAAATAGATGTGACAGATGTAGGGATATGTGTGGATATCAATAGGGCTGAAATAGGTGTTAAGGATGCATCTAATGTTATGGATTGGGGCATGATTCAAGTGGCTAAAGTAGATGTTCTAGTCAAATTTGATGTAGATGTGGCAAGAGTAGAAGAAGGTGTAGGTTCAATAAAAGTAGTAAAAGTTGACATAGTTGTGATAGTTTTGGACGTGATAGGCTCCACATAAGGAGTGGGCATAATGTCTAAGGTAGGAACATGCAGATATGGTGATAAGATATGATCTTTATTGACAGTGTCAATCATATAAGCATTTTATAGTTGAGATGTAAATGGTGAGGCTTGTTTAGTTGGTGGTTGATTAGGTAAAGTTTGAGTAGTGGAGCTATCGATTTGGATATCCCATTGATTTATGAGTTGTTGGACATGATCTTTGAAGGAACGACATTTCTCAATGTTGTGACCTTTGACCCAATGATATTTACAATAGTGGGCTTCGTGATACCAAATAGGCTTGGCTTGCAAATTGTCCACGGGTCGTATGGGAGGAAGTTGGATGGAGTTTGTGGCCATCAATTTGTCGAATACGGATCTATAGGATTCTCCCAATGGGGTATAATTTATTATTTATTGAGGGCTCATTGTTGAGGCCATGATGCTGGATGTATATTTGGACGAGGGATTACTAACCACAACGTTGGCCGCATCTTTAAATGTGTTTTCATGTGTGGATGGTTCAAGTAGATTCAACTTTAGGTTTGGCCAATCGAGTTTAAGATGATCGAATTTGTGATCCATTGTGAAAGCTTCATCAAAGGTTCAAAATGATTGGATTTTCAAAGTAGATTATTTATGTTTTTCACACGAACGTGAGAAGAGTTCAATGAGTTTGGTTTGTAGAAGAGTGAAGGATAATTGGTTTACATCACCATGCCATCATGCGACAAATTCATCAATAGACTCATCACCAAACTATTAGATGGTGTATAGGTCAGGCATAGTAGTTTTGTGTGTAATATTGATTGAAAAGTGTTGTAAGAACAACTATGTAAGTTGGGAAAATGAGAATATGGAATATTGCGGGATATGGTTATACCAGTCCAACGTGGGACTAGACAAGGACATGGGGAAAGTACGAAGTAGTAGATCATGATCATGTGCAATAAGACAACATGTGTGTTTAAATGTGTGGAGATGTTGTTGGGGATCTTCCTTCTTTGTTGAACTTAGTAAACTCGGGAAGTTTCTAATGAGGAGGGTAGGGTTTGATTGGAACCGATAGATGAATTGGTTCATTACATATTTTTCATAGGATAATGTATCCTTAGGTGCCAAGGTAGCAACCTCTAAACTAGCCAACTGATTTATTAAGGCATGAATTGGATCACTCGATATGTTGTTAGGTTGAGATTGGATTGGTTGTGTTGTTTTAAATGTAGTTTGATAAGGCAAATGATACATGTGTGGATGTGTGGGTATTTGGGGAATCATTTGATAAGGTGGTTGATAAATTTGCGGGTGTGATGTTTTTGAAATAATTTAATAAGATGGTTTATAAACTTGTGTGTGTGCAAGTGTGTGGGGAACTGTTTAGTAAGGATTAACATGTGTCATGGGTTGAGATTGTTGCATAGGTTGACTTTGAACAATAGGGACATGATGTGTTTGTTGAAGTTGGGTAGGTTGTTGTGGTAAATGATAAGTGGGGATATGAGTGTTACAATATTGAGATGATTGGGGCATATATTTGGTAGGTATGTAAGTGCTAAGAGGTTTAGATGGTTTTATGGGCATACTAGTAGCGGATGAAATAAAATTGACAAAAAGGGATGTGGGTGGAATTTGATGTACCAATTGAGGAGATTGAGAGGATTGAGATTTTGTGGAAAATTTTCAAAATACGAGATCATATATGGGGTTAGGAGGAGGTCTAAGTGTCTGTAGATGAGATGGAGATGGTGGTACGGTTGGTTTAGGAAGATCAGCTTGGTGAGGGATATGAGGATTAGTTTTAAAATAGGAATGATTGTGAATGACACGGTCCTCGTGAAGCTAGGCCATGGAAATAAGGAGTTGGATAATTGAAGTTATGATTTTGAGTTTATAATCTTGTTGAATGAGATTCTTAGAGGAAGTAATTTTATTTGGTGGAGGACATTATTGTTTTTTTCGATTTGAGAGAGAGTGACAATAGACATGAAATAAATAAATATTTTTTATGAATTTTGTTAAAAAACAAATTAGGAAACAATTTTTTATCATCATGATTAATTTAGAGGATGTGAAAAGAAAAGCGGATAACAAGGTTCCTAAGGAACGATCATTTAAGCCTGGTTTCAGGTAGTTTGGCTAGGGAAATGTCTAGAAAGGAGAAAATAGGGGGAAATGAGGAATACCTAGAGAGTTCTTTCTCCCATTATTTTATTTCACGTGATAGTGACATATTTTGAAAGCATCAATTAGTGGCCAGGAACGTCCGGGTACCCTAAAATTGCACCATGCACAATTGTGGATGGGGTCGGTGAAAGATATTTTAGGCTTGTTTATATTTCAACAATTGATCTTTGACGACATAATTTGTGGTTGCAAATGTGTAGAGTCCACCTGCAAAAGAAAATAAAATTTAATCAGTTGATGTGGAAATGATGCAAATGTCGTAAAGTGCCTTTATAAACAAGACTATGAGATTAGTAATCTAAATTAGGAAATAATTAATGAACGATAAATAGAACAAATTATAGACCGAACAAACTATATATCATGGGATAAGCTATGTTCTATTGAAACTTGAAATGATTAAATACGTTCAACATCTTAGATTAATGTACACAATATAAACAATTGGCACAAAAAAGAACGATATGAATAATATAATCTATAGACTGATGAGAGAAGCGAGATTGAAAGGAGAAAAGGACAAGATACATAAAAGACATTCTAAATAAGAGAGTATTATGACTTAGACTAATATAAACAAAACAAGTGGCATAGATTTAATTTTTTTATGGAATGAAATGTATGAAGAAATGGGATATGTAAAGGTGGAATTTAAATAAGAGGTGAGATAAATGCCTAATAAAAACTAATTAATCAACGAAAAATAAAATAAAATAAAATAAACTTTAATTGATAGAAAAAAGTAGGAATAATTATTAGGAGTGTAGTGTGTTGACTAAAGGGAATGGACGAACAAAAAAGTGGGTGGGGGAAATGTGGACTGATATGTTGAAAATGAAAACTTTGGGGAGGATGAAAGCAATTTGATTTGAAATTTGTAATGTAGATGGGAGAAATAGGTTAGGGTGGTGAAAATAGTGGACCTAAGTTGTGGACTTAGTTGAATAAAGGAGGGAAGAGATAGGTTGGTGTACCAAAAAGTGAACGTGAAAGTCTAAGGAGATGGGAGGATATGCCAAATCCAACGTGACAAGTCAACGACGTACATGGAAATGGATTTTCACATGGATGATGACATAATGAGAATCATAGAAAATATAAATGAGAAATTTATAATTGGTTGTGGTGCACTATTTATGACTATGTCATTTAAAACTATGTTGTAGAGAATTGCGATCCTGTTCTTATGAAACAACCGCATACCACTACCCACAAACCTTGCATGATTTTTAAAATTGAGATGGATACATGAAAAATAATTAAACATTTAAATCTTGTGAGTCACCATAGATATTCACTTAGAATTTTAAGCCAATCACTTATAGAAATACTTTACAAATCACCTCCCACAAATCCTACATGGATTTAAAAGCGAGCTAGAAATAGTTGGATGCATCAAGCATCGGATTGAGATTTGAGTGGAGGAGGTATGGTGAAGGAGTCATGGGGAAATTGTGGAGAGAGGTGGATGGTGGAAGAATTCAGTTGGGAGATATCCAAGGTAATCATTTGGGTATCCATGTGGTGGAGTGGGAAAATATGTAGAAAATAAACACCAAATTTGGGTATCACCTGCGTTCTCTCTCTCTCAATGAGACTTATACCATTTCCCACCAAACATACATGTTTTTTAATCAATTAACATCTTTTAATCCTTAAACTTAATTATGTGCTAATAATACCCAAATATTCCAATTAAATGCATTACCCCACTCAATCAAATCGTGACCCCCACCATCCAAATTATGATCCCCACTCAATCAAATCTATTATCTCACCTACCCAAGTAAAATCATGTCCCCCCACTCACCCGACCAAGGATAATTTATAAAACCCTAATTACTCATTAACCTCAATCTAACCTCACCTCCAAGCTATAAATATGGGTCTTCCCCCTTCTTTCAAAAAGAGAAATAATTAGTATGAAATCTTTATGTACTAAATTTTTTAGGAGAGGAGAAGAAAGTGCTTGATTAAGTTTTGTAAGTTTGAGGTCAAGGAAAACCTTTTCCATTGTTAGAAGTTAGAGGTGAGGAGTGTTTGAGAAATATTTGACATTTCTCGTCATCTTACCATCCTGATGCCCATTTCATCTCCATACCAGAGCACTAGCTAAGTCCCCTCGTCATTCCAGTTACTTGGCATTTTGTATTTCATTATTTCTACATGATATCTATTATTCATCATTTATTGTTATCTTTCTAGACATGGGGGTTGACATCCTCCAAGGGAGTTCATAGCCTCTTGGAACCGGCATTATCCTGGGAAACCCCGCATATTGTTATCTAATCACATATGTTTCATTTTTGCAGATATTATCAGAGATCTATCATATTTTATCACAGATCTATCTTCATTGTGCTCATAGACTCATATCCAATCTAAGGTCCTAAGCCCTCCATAATTTGAATTTTTGGTGGCTTCTAGTATCGGCATTCACCCATGCGAGAACAAGTTTTCTTATACAACATTTTGGCATGCCCGGTGGGACCGGATCTAAAATATGGTCATTTCATTTGTTTTTTTCCTTTTCTCAACTTGTATAGGTGTCATGAGTATAATGGGTGTTTCAGTTTCATAGTTCTCGCCACTTTAGATATCGCTTGTGAAGATTTCATTTTCGGATGACTTGTTTTACAGGGTGTTAGTTTAGCCTCCACTAGTCTGGTATGACATTTTCATTTTGTAATATTTCTATGTCATGAGGTAAGTGGTTTTATTGTTTTGAAAGGGATTGTTATATTAGTTGTTTATAATTGATATAAAGTTTTCTTTTATTGTTTATTAAAAAATAATAATAAGAATATTATTAATAAATAAATAAATGAATGTAATATATACGTAAAAAATAGAGGACAAAGAAACAAATGAAAACAAAAAATATATAATAATACTACTATTATCCCACATCTCATTTCTATTCCCACCTCACACACATATCGATCTTAAAGCCCAACTCCCCCACTCTTAGCTCCTCATTCAACTCCATATCGAGCTCTCACTTATCTCCCTCGCCTGAGCTCCTTACCCACCTATCCCCCTCTCCATCAAGTTTTTTCCTCAAAACTCCCCATACTCCTTTCTACTCTCCAAACCAGCCATAAGCTCATACCCTACCCACCAACTCCCCACTACCACCTTCTCACATGCCTCTCTACTTGAGCTATTATGACCCGCATCTCCACCTCCTCTCTGCCACTCCTCAACCCATTCAACCCATCCACCACCTCTCTCCATTTTGACTCCCTCAATTCACCATGCACACATAAACTCCTACGAGCTCCCATCTCCAACTCAACTTCCTCTCCACCAATCCCACCTTGGTTCGTCCCAACATCCCTCCACTTTAATCACCTCTAAATGCATCCATCCTCCAACTTTCAACTCGTCCCCACACCTCGAATCATCCCACACAAATCTCTTTCCTCCTCTCGAGTTATCTCCAACATCCCAAGCTACCACCCTTAACTTGACTACTCCCACCTCACATACCACTTGGATTTTCCAGTCCCTCTCTCCCATCCACCTCTTCTCGTGAGATCCTTCTATTTTCCGATTCCACCATGTGGATACCCAAATGATTACCTCGGTTATCTCCCAACATGATCGCTTTCACTATCCACCTCTCTCCATCTTGTCCCCATGACTCCTTCACCACACCTCCTCCACTCAACTCTCAATCTGATGCTTGATGCATCCAACTATTTCCACTCATTTTTAAATCCACACAGATTTGTGGGGAGGTGACTGTAAAGTCTTTCTATAAGCGATTGGCTTACAATTCTAAGTGAATATCTACACCACTCACAAGATTTCAATGTTTAATGCTTTCACCTGTAATTCTAGCTCATTTTTTAAAATCATGCAATTTTTGGGTAGTGGTATATTTTCTTGATTCCATCTTCAAAGCAAACATGCTCGCAATTCTATTTTACAACATTCATTTTAAACGACATTATCATAAACAATGTGTACCCACACACCAATTATAAATTTCTTGTTTATATTTTCTATGATTCTCATTATGTCATTGTCCATGTGAAAATCCATGTCCATGTACATTTTCGACTTGTCATGTTAGATTTGGCATATCCTCCCATCTCATTAGACTTTCACGTTCACTTTTCGGTCACCAACCTATCTTTGCCTCCTTTATTCAACTAAGTCCACAACTTAGGTCCACTATTTTCTCCCATCTCCATTACAAATTTCAAATCAAATTGCTTTCATCCTCCCCAAAGTCTTCATTTTCAACATATCATCCACATTTCCCCCCACTTTTTCTTTTCGTTCAATCCATTCCCTTTAAACAGTACACTCATAATAATTATTCCTACTTTTTTCTATCAATTCAATTTTTTTAATTTTATTTTTCCATCGATTAATTATTTTTTTATTAGGCATTTAGCTCACCTCTTATTTCAATTTCACCTTTCCATTATAGTTTTTTTCTTCATACATTTTATTCAAAAAAAAAAATAAATTAAACCTAAACTTTTTTGTTTATATTATTAGTATTTAGTCCATAATACTCTTTCTTTTAGAATGTCTTTTAAGTATCTTTTCCTTTTCTCTTTTATCTTGCTTCTCTCATTGTTTATAGATTATATTATTCATATCATTCTTTTTTCATTATTTATTTATATAGTGTACATTAATCTAAGATGTTTTTTTTACGTATTTAATCATTTAGTGTCAATAGAACATAGCTTATCCCATGATATATAGTTTATTAAGTATATAATTTTTTTATTTATCGTTCATTAATTATTTTAATTTAGATTACTAATCTTTGTCCTATTTATAAAGGCACTTTATGACATCTCATGCATCATTTCCACATCAAATAATTAAATTTTATTTTCTTTTGCAGTAGGAAATCTATGACATTTGCAACCATAAATTATTACGTCAAAGATAGGGATCAATTGTTGAAATATAAACAAGCCTAAAATCTCTTTCACCGACCCCATCCACAATTGTGCATGGTGTAATTTTAGGGTATCGAGACATTCTTGTGCCACGATTGGCACTTAAAATACGTCACTATCACGTGCTAATAAAATAACAGGAGAAATCATTCTCCAGGTTATTCCTCATTTTCCCTATTTTCTCCTTTTTGCATTGTAATTTCCTTTTCTGAGTGATTGTCTGCATCGAAATTCACATTTTGAATTTGGTCTTAAAATAACCTTTTCTTTTTGCACTTGCTTGATCACATAGCTTAAATAGGGTTTAACTCTCTACATCACACATTATCACACACACCTAAAACTTCACGAACAAAATCAACACATCAAAACATTCCTTTCACTGGTTCACTGATTGGGATTTGAACACCCAACAGAAACCATTTTAGACATTTCCCTAGCCAAAACTACCCAAAACCAACCTTAAAATGATTGTTCCTTAGGCACCTTATTATCCACTTTTCTTTTCACATCCTCTAAATTAATCATGATGATAAAAAAATATGTTGCTTGATTTGTTTGTTAAAAAAATTCATAAACAAATGTTTATTTATTTCACACCTATTGTCACTCTCTCTCAAATCAAAACAAAACAACAATGTCCTCCACCCAATGAAATTACTTCCCCTAATGATCTTTTCCCAACAAGATTCTAAACTCAAAACCATGCCTTTCAGTTACCCAACCCCTGTCTCCATGGCCTCGCTTCATGAGAACCATGTCATCCAAGATTATCCCTATCTTAAAACTAATCCTCATATCCCTCACCAAGCAATCTTCCTAAACCAACCACACCACCATCTCCCACTCCTCTAGAGACACTGGGCCTCCTCCTAACCCCATATATGATTTTATTTCAAAATCTCCCACAATCTCTCAATCCTCTCCCAATCTCCTCAATTGGTGGATCACATTCCACCCACATCCCTTTTTGTCAATTCTATTTCATCCACTACTAATATGCCCATGTCCAACCATCTCAACCTCTTCACACTTACATTCCTACCCATCGTATGCTCCAACCATCTCAACCTCTTAACACTCATATCCCCACTTATCATTTACCACAACAACCTACCCAACTTCAATGAACACATCATGTCCCTATTGTTCAAAGTCATCCTATGCAACAATCTCAACCCATGACACATGTTAATCCTTACCAAATAGTTCCCCACACACCTACACACCCACAAGTTTATCAACCATCTTATCAAACAATTTCACAAACATCCCACCCACAAGTTTATCAACCACCTTATCAAATGATTCCCAAATACCCACACATCCACAAATGTATCATTCACCTTATCAAACTACATTTCAAACCACACAACCAATCCAATCTCAACCTAACAACACATCAAGTGATCCAATTCATGCTTTAATAAATCAGGTTGGCTAGTTTAGAGGTCATTACCTTGGCACCCAAGGATACATTATCCTATGAACAAATCTGTAATGAACCAATTCATCCATCGTTCCAATCAAACCCTACCCTCCTCATTGGAAACTTCTCAAGTTTACTAAGTTCAACAACAAGGAAGATCCCCAACAACATCTGCATTTAAACATGTTGTTGTCTTATTGCACATGATCATGATCTACTGCTTCGCACTTTCCCCATGTCCTTGTCTCGGTCCCGTGTTGGACTGGTACAACCATATCCCACAATATTCCATATTCTCTTTTTCCTAACTTCACGCAATTATTCTTAGAACACTTTTCAATTAACATTACACATAAAACTACTATCATTGACCTATACACCATCCAATAGTTTGATGATGAGTCCATTAATGACTTTTTCACATGATGGCATGGTGTTATAAACCAATTATCCTTCACTCTTCCACAAACCAAACTCATTGAACTCTTCTCACATTCATGTGCAAAACATATATCATCTACTTTACAAATCCAATCATTCCAAACCTTTGATGAAGCTTTCACAATGGCTCACAAACTCAAAACTCATGCCATTGAACAAGGTCATCTTAAACTCAGATCAACCAAACCTAAAGTTGAATCTACTAAACCATCCACACATAACAACACATTTAAGGGTGCGGCCAATGTTGTGGTTAGTAATCCTCATCTACATCTACATCCAAGCACATGGCCTCAACAATGAGCCCCTCAACCAACAATCAACTATACCCCTTGGGAGAATCCTATAGTTCCGTATTTGACAAATTGATGGCCGTAAACTCCATCCAACTTCCTCCCATACGACCCGTGGACAATTCACAAGCCAAGCCTATTTGGTATCATGAAGCCCACTATTGTAAATATCATCGAGTCAAAGGTCACGACATTGAGAAATTTCATTCCTTCAAATATCGTGTCCAACAACTCATAAATCAAGGGGATATCCAAATCGATAGCTCCACTACTCAAACTTTACCTAATCAACCACCAATGAATCAAGCCACGCCCTTTACATCTCAACTATCAAATGCTTATATGATTGACACCATCAATCAAGATCTCATCTTATCACCAATTTCTGCATGTTCCTACCTTAGACATTATGCCCACTCCTTATTGGAACCTATCACATCCACAACTATCACACCTATGTCAACTTTTACTACTTGTCCTGAACCTACACCTTCTTCTACCCTTACCACATCTACATCAAATTTGACTATAACATCTACTTTATCCACTTCAATCATGCCCCAATCCACCACATCAAGATTCATCCTTAGCACCTATTTCAGCCCCATTGATATCCACACATATCCCTACATCTCTCACATCTATTCCTTCACCCACATCTGCATCAAACACACCTATTACTACACCTACATTACTCATCTCTACAACCATCCCAACTAAACTCATTTCTACCACATGTACCTTTACAACCCCACCTCCAACATCAACCCCATTAGCAAACATATCATTCTTACCCTCAAAGCATTTATGAAACAACCAATCCCACCTACTTCTACACCCGATAATACTCCTACATTTGTTGCATTACCTATAATGTCTACTCCATCGGTTATCACATCACCCACATCTCCAAATATCCCAAATATGCCTACATCCCTATCTATCCCAACTACCCCTATATCTATCATATCAACAAATCCACCTATCCCTACCTTGACATCTTTACCTATATCCTTTGCCCATGGCCACATCACCCGGTCTATCCCAATACTCTTTACTTAATCCTTCTATCACAATGACCAAATCCTCTCGATCTACAACCCTATCAAAGATACCCTTTGAAACATCTATTGAACAAACACCTCCACCTAAATCAAATAAAGATGGTTTACATTCTCCAAAATTAAATCAACTCTTTCCATGCCAAAACCTAAACAATCCACATCTCACATAGATCTCATTAATCACATCATACAAACACCTATTTCTCCATTAATATCCTCTTCTTGTTTTAGGACATTTTCTCCATCAATATCCACACCACCACCGTCAGATCCTCTAGTTGAGATTATTATCATCCCTGCTAAGAGTAAATCTTCTCGATCAAATTTAAGGCTCATGGAAAAACATCCTCAATAGTCCCTTGTGTCATCCTTGTAAACATTCATATTTTCCTCTTTTCAACAATCCAATGCCACAACATCTATTTTAGGATCAATTCTCCATCTACGACATCTCGCAATGATCAATCCACATCCAAACAATCCAATCCTCCAATCAAATTTGATTTTTCATCCAAGACATATAATCTACCCATCCAATGTACGTCCTCACCTAAATCCGAATCCAAACAATACAATCCTTCAACCAAATTTGATTTGTCTTCCAAAACACATAATTTACCCATCCGATCTACATCCAAATCCAAGCCAAAAACATCATGAGAGTTATCTTCCTCATGACACTTCGATTGGGTCCTACGACATTTTTCAACATTTAGTTTGAATATCTACCATCACGCTTCCTCCCATTAAAGCCTTTAATCCCTATGGTCCAAAGCCATCATGGTTCAATCCTAATTGCATTTTTGCTTATCATCGTACCCCGAGCCATGACATTGAACATTGTAAGGCCTTTCAAACAATCATCCATAACCTTATTGAGAAAGATGATTTCCTCATTCAGGGAAATATCCTTCTCCATCTACATTTAATCCAATTGTATCCCATCCATCGGGTTTCCCATGATTCCTCCATCCACATCATCCCTTAACATCCCTCCTGCACATGACATTCCTCCTAAGGAAGGTCCTCCATTGTTCATCAATACCACTTATCTTGCCAAACACACTTGTGGTCTCCAACCATTTATCCCATCCAAATCTAAAACAATCTCATCTAAACTCTTTCGACATCCTTTAACTCCTTCACATTTAATTCATTTGGGGAGAAACCTTCCCTCTCCCTTGAGCATATCATCCGTATAACTCCCTTGACACTAGGGGACTTCTCCTTGACATTGTTTTATTTACCTCCTCCAAATTCATCCAATCTAAACTAATTATGTCCAAATCCTCATCTCATTCTAAGTCCACCATTGTGGCCATTTTTTTCCTTCTGTGAGGGACCATTTTTGTTATTTTTTTTCTTACCAAAGTCCACCATTGTGGCCATATTTGTGTCTCTTTTGGGGCACCATCTATTTCATCAAGTCCACATTTGTGGCCATTTTTGTCCTACCATATTTGTGTCTCTCTGGGGCATCATTTATTTTCATCCAAATCCACCATCGTGGTCATATTTTTCTTCCTTAAGGACATAGTTTTATTTCTCACTTGTCTATCACATCTAATCCTTTGCAAACTATCATCTCATCCTGTCACAACTTAATGTCTTCCTCCTTGGTGGTAAACTAAAGACATAACCTCTTAATGCATTACACTTGCGACTAGTCTACTATTAGCATATCTACCAATGAGCACTTAGTTATATCCTTAGATCACTCCTCCACCATTAGCCCCTTCCATCTATCATGGTAATGATATGAATTATGTGGTCTACCATCACTGCTTTGATATGACCTTGAATATGAGTACCATGGACTCTACTCATAGCATATTCATTATGGATAAGTTCTCCCATTTGGTGAGAGCTCCATGATCATTACATCCATCACCCTCTCATTCTCCTATTGGAGCCATGCAAAGGGTCCACAGGGTGTCACTTGTATGATCATCATCCCCTCCTAAGTGGTCTACTTAGCTATTCCTAGCTCTCCCCCATGTAAAGCTAAAATTCATATATGCAAAAGTAAAATCAAAGTTATAAAAATAAATTGATCCTCAAGGACAATTGTTCATGCAAAAAAAAAAAAAAGGAAAATAAAAAGAAAAGCATGCAAATCAAAGTCAAAAGAAAAAAATCACAAGAAATAGACCGATCCCTCAAAGGATGGCTATCATATATATTATTCTTTTCCATCCATATTATGTATAAAGTAGACCATACCCTCGAAGGATGGCTACTCTTTATTATGGCATTTGGAAGGTTTCCACATTGATCAACCTTCCTTTTATCAACATTTTCAAAAATCTTCTCGCATTGATCATCTTTCTTCTATTGTTTTTCCTTTCCTAGAGTTGGGGCATAGACTTAAGGAACACCACCTTTGGAGAACCTTCTTCCCACATACAAGTTACATCTCAAATCCTTTTATCATGTCAACATTAGTTTATGAGAATCTTTCATCCATATTTCCCTCATGGTATTTTGGTATAACTAACTATCGTTGGTTATGTGTTAACACCTACTATTGGCTGCAAGTGTAATGCCTTGAGTGGTAACCTTTCTTGTTTATCTCCAATCTAGTTTGAAGCATGGTTTCCTATATGCCCTTACTACAACTATGTTTCATTCATCTCATCAAGATCATATTTTATCAAAATCACATCAAATTTCACACTATGAATTCTATATCTATCCATAATATCCATGAATGCTCTCACAAATACACTTTTCAGTTTGTGAATTCTACTTGATCCCGTTGCAGTTTACATGAATCCTACTTGAGGATCCTTCTCAAGGAAAGTTCATTATCCTGCACTTCTTATCCCCAACATGTTCAATAATGTCTTTGATCCATTTCTCTTCACTCCCATTTCCACTCATCACCATTTGTCTCCACATCATCCTTCTCACCTTTCTGTCCCCTTTCACCACGCCGGATATCTTACTTGCCTTTCCTCTTGAGTTTCCCTTTCACTCTTCTACTTTCAGTTTGACAATCTTACTTAATCATCCATACAACTAGAGAATCTTAGTTAAGGTATATCTTCTTCCTCGATCCTCCCGCTATATAAGCTTCTCCACCATTTCCTCTTTCAAGCGGATGACAATCACCACCACCACAAACATCTTTCCCTCCTCCTTTTTCACTTGACACTCTACACATCATCTCCCACCATGTGCGCATCCCAATTAAGGATTTCCTTACACTCTCCATCTACATTGCATATGTTCCTCCATCCACTCATTTCACACTCCTTTGTTTTCTTATTATCACCTTGTTATCACCTCCTTTCAGCTCTTGTTCCATTTTGATATACACCGCTTCAAGTATTTTCATCATTCTTCTTCTTCTTCGGCTTGGCGATCCTACTTAACCATCCCCATCACATGGAAATCTTACTTAAGAGTCCCTCTTAAGAATGGTTTTCCATCTGACCCTTCCACATCCCATCATATTTCCCTCATCTTTGTCTCCCATCTCTCATCGTAATCATCTACTCCAACCAACCATTCCACACACTGTACCCAATACAATGTTGTCTTTCTCCTTCCATATCATCACTGCCGGTTTGGTGATCTTACTTAACTCCTCTGCGGCCTGAAGCGATCTTACTTAAGAGTCCCTCTTAAGGATGATCTTATCATCTGCACTCACCCACCACTCCACATTCTCACCATCTACATTTTCTCTTCATTCCCCATCATCACATCCTCTCACCTCCTCTTCCATTCTCGCAAACACCACTTCCTACTTGCCCCCTTTTCATCTCCATCATCCCTTGCTTGGTAATCTTACTTAACCATTGCTTCCCCATTCATTTTGTGTTGTTTCTTCATCTTTCTCTCATTCATTCTCATCCATGCATCCTCTCCTCACCTTCATCTTCACACACATCGTTATCCCTCCTTTCTTTACTCTTTCCACTCCATCTTCTAGAGTTCTCCCACATATCTACCCCCATACTTACCCGTCATTTTCATTGATCATCTCCTAACATTATTTCATCATCATCTTCCATTTCCACGCTAATAATTATCGGTGGAATTCTCCTAAAAATCACTCATCCCCATTCTGCACAACCTGGATCCTTCTCTTTGACCTCCTCCATTCTATCTTCATTCCTTCCTTCCTCTATGCCCTCTGATCATTATCGGGGGACTTCTCCTAACATCCCTTCATTGTGCATTCCCCTTCCATTCCTCATTTACTTTCCCCCTCTTCTCACCTTTTGTCCCATCCTTCCCTACCGATCATTATCGGTGGATTTCTCCTAACATCCATTCACTTTGGCATTGCCTCTCCTATCCCTTCCTCTCTTTTTCTTCACCACCTCTCCATCTTCCATTCTTCCTTGCCAATTTCTTCACTATCTTCATCATACACCCTCTCTCTATTTTCTCATCATCAACTTATCCTCATCTCACACATCTCCACATCTTTTCCAATCTGTGTCATTCCTCCCCTCCAGCTTCTCTTTACGTTCCTTATGCTACTCACTCTTTATCGAATATATCTGTTCTTGCTTCCTTTTTTCGCATAATTTTCTCGTTGTCCTCTCCTCCTTTTTGATCCTCATCTTATTTTACTTCCTCTATATCGTCTTCTTCCCCATCTTACCTCGCACTTCTTTCTTACTTCCCCATCGATAACCTGACTCTTCAATGTTGTCCCATCTTTTTTATCATCCCACCATCCACATGCATTTCCATGCAGTGGTCAGTTCCATATTCTTTGCCTTGGATTTCCTCACTATGATCTGGTTCCTTCAATTTTTTTTCTCTATCATCTCTTTCATTTTCCATTACCTCTCTACCTTCATCTACTTCACCCTCCTTCATGCCTTTCATTTTAAATAACTCTCTCCCTTTTTCATAATTTCACCCTCTTCTCTATCATTTTCTTGTCTTCTCCTTTTTTTTCCTT
The DNA here is from genome assembly GCA_018340775.1 of Taxus wallichiana var. yunnanensis. Taxonomy (NCBI): domain Eukaryota; kingdom Viridiplantae; phylum Streptophyta; class Pinopsida; order Cupressales; family Taxaceae; genus Taxus; species Taxus wallichiana. The sequence goes on along the minus strand of CM031243.1, from coordinate 295,336,790 downwards.
CATCATTTCCCCTTCCTCTATAATCCTTCTTTGTTATCTTCTTCCTCCCCTTTCATTCCTTCTTTTTCTCCTCCTCCATCTCCATCCCTCTATTCCATACCCCTTTTCACCTTCACCTTCGACCTTTCTTCTCTTCTCATAATCAACCACTCCTCCTTTCCATTCCCTTTTCTCTTTCTCATTACATCCTTCAACACATCCCTCACACCTAGAATTCACAATCAATTCTGATGTTTCTCCATTTATGTACCACCATCGATCCATTTCATTACATCATGTTCTCATTCTTCTCTCTACAACATTGACCTCTTCTCTTTTTGAGAACTCTATCACATCTTTTATCTTCATCAATCCTCTCAAGGGGCATCATCATATCCATTTCTAAGAATTTCTTCCCATGGTATTTTTTCTTCGAGGATACCATAATAACCATCACCTATCTAATCTTGTCCTCTTCCATGAATGTTTTCTCTACTTTTTTTCTTGCAAAATCGTATCGTAATCTTTCCCTATTTTGAAGAATCAAACTTTTTTTCTATATTTCTTCTCCCTAGTATTTTTTCTTGTCACTTATGAACATTCCTTATGAAACATGTATTCAAAATCATATTTACCCTCCCTCTTGGAGCATTTTATCTCACCCTTCTATCCTATATGCTCATCATGTCCACATTTATGATTACATTCATTCCCCTGGGGCATTTTATTTACATATCCACCTTCTATATCATGCCCTATGTTGGGGCATCATTATTTTCATCCTCGTCCCTTTTGCAGATGCATGATTTTTTTCACTCGATTCCTCACGTACGAAGGATTTTGCATACTCTTCACATTTAGTTGCACATATTTTGATGTTTTCCTATGACCCATTGGTCATCGTGGTTTACATCCATACTACAAAGTGGTCTCCACCACTCACTGGTCCATAGAACATTGCTTGCATCTCTCGTTGAGACCGCAATTATCCTCTACCGATGTGATATTGGAGTCACCACCATATTTTTCATTATTATTGCGATCCTTTTTCTGGGGCATCTTGCCTTTGGTCATGTTTTTATCTATCCCCATCCCTTTATGGACACATGATTTCATCCAACCCTTTTTGTTTTTGTCTCGTGGCTTGCTATCGCAAACCACTCAACAAAAAGGGGAAAATGTAGACACCAAATTTTGGTATCACCCCGCTTCTCTCTCTCTCTCTCTCTCTCTCTCTCAGACTTATACCATTTCCCACCAAACCTACATGTTTGTTTAATCAATTAATCTTTTAAATCCTTAAACCTCATTATGTGCTAATAATACCCAAATATTCCAATTAAATCACATTACCCCACTCAATCAAATCATGTCCCCACCATCCAAATCATGAACCCCACTCAATCAAATCAAATCTATTATCTCACCTACCCATTCAAATCATGTCCCCCCCACTCACCTAACCAGGGTTAATTTATCAAACCCCTGGTTACTCGTTAACCCCAATCTAACCTCACCTCCAAGCTATAAATATGGGTCTTCCCCTTCTTTCAAAAGGGAGGAAAAGGGAGGAAGAATCAGTATGAAATCTCCTTATTGAAGTTTTTAGGAGAGGAGAAGAAAGTGTTGAATTAAGTTCTGCAAGTTTGAGGTCAAGGAAAACCTTTTCCATTATTAGAAGTTAGAGGTGAGGAGTGTTGGAGAAAGCTTTGACATTGCTCATCATCTTACCATCTTGATGCCCATTTCATCTCCATATCAGAAGCACCAACTAAGTCCCCTCATTCATTTGGCAGTATTTTACTTGGCATTTTGTTCATATATTCATTGTTTTAACATCCTCTAAGGGCATGATATCTATTGTTCATCATTTATTTTTGATATTATCTTTCTAGACACGGGGTTGACATCCTCCAAGGGAGTTCATAGCCTCTTCAGAACCCACATGGAATAATTGTCATGGGAAACCCCACATATTGTTATCTAATAGTTTTGGTGGCATTATCAGCATTCAACATAAAATCAACATCATAAAACACTCATCTAATTAGCTTAAATAAGTTTGCATCACACATTTTACCACACACAACTGAGTCACAAATAAAATCAACACATCCCGATTGGGATTTAAACACCCAACAGAAACCATTTTAGACATTTCCATAGCCAAAACTACTCGAAACCAGCCTTAAATGATCGTTCCTTAAGCACCTTGTTATCCACTTTTATTTCACCTCCTCTTTATTAATCATGATGAAAAAAATTCTTGATTTGTTTGTTAACAAAATTCATATGTGGGATGAGTTGCAAGTTGGAGGATGTATGCATTGAGAGGCGGGTTAAGTGGAGGGATATTGGGACAAACTAAGGTGGGATTGGTGGAGAGGGGAGTCGAGGTTAAGATGGGAGATCGTAGGAGTTGTTGTGTGCATGGTGAACTAAGGGGAGTCAAAATGGAGAGAGGTGGTGGAAGGGTTGAAGCTGCGGGAGTGGCGAGAGGTGGTGGATGGGTCATGGTAGCTCAGGTAGGGAGGGATGGTGAGCTAAGTGGGTAGTGGGATTTGGTGTAAGTTCTAAGCTTGTGGGTGGTTTAGTGAGAAGGAAGGAGTATGGGAGTTCTTAGGAAAAACGTGATGGAGAGGGGGATAGGTGGGTAAGGAGATTGGCGAGGGAGATAGGTGAGAGCTTGGTATGGAGTTGAATGAGGATTTGGGAGTGGGGAGAGTTGGGCTCGAGGAAATTCTAAGCTCATGTGTGTGAGGTGGGAGTAGAAAGGAGATGTGGGATAATAGTAATATTATTATATTTTTTGTTTTCATTTGTTTCTTTGTCCTTTCTTTTTTTAGGTATATATTACATTCATTTATTTATTTATTTTTAGTATTATTATTAATTTTATTATATTTTTAATAGAAACAATAGTAAAACTTTATATCAATTATAAACAATTAATATAACAATCCCTTTCAAAATAACAAAACCACTTACCTCATAACGAAGAAACACTACACTATGCAAATGTCATACCGAACTAGTGGAGGCTAAACCAACACCCTACAAAAAATTCATTCAAAAAATGAAATCATCATAAGAGATATCTAAAGTGGTGAGAACTATGAAACCAGACACTCGTTATACCCATGACACTTGTACAAGTTGAGAAAAGGAACAAAACAAACTAAACAACCAGATCTTGGATCCAGACCCACTGGGCATGCAAAAATGTTGTACAAGAAACATCATTCTCACACGAGTGAATTTAGATCTTGGAAGCCACCAAAACTTCAATGATGGAGGGCTTAGGACCTTAGATGTGGATATGAATCTATGGATGAAACAAAGATAGATTTGTGACAAAAGATGATAGATCTCTGAAAATGTCTACAAAATTGAAATAGATGTGATTAGATAACAATATGTGGGGGTTTCCCAGACAATATCGGTTCCAAGAGGCTATGAAATCCCTTGGAGGATGTCAACCACTGTGTCTAGAAAGATAGAAATAAATGATGAACAATAGATATCATGTAGAAACAATGAAATACAAAATTCCAAGTAAGCTGGAATGACGAGGGGACTTATCTAGTGTTCAGTATGGAGATTAAATGGGTATCGAGGATTGTAAGATGATGATTAATGTTAAATATTTCTCCAACACTCCTCACCTCTAAATTCTAACAATGGAAAAGGTTTTCCTTGACCTCCAACTTGCATAACTTAATTAAGAAATTTCTTCTCTTGTCCTAAAAACTTCAATACACGATATTTCATACTAATTCTTTCTCAAAAAGAAGGGGAAGTCCCATATTTATATCTTGGAGGTGAGGTTAAATTGGGGTTAATGAGTAACCAGGGGTTTGATATATTAACCCCATGATATAGCATTGAGTGGCGGGGACATGATTTAAATGGGTAGGTAAGATAATAGATTTGATTTGATTGAGTGGGGTTCATGATTTGGATGGTGGGGGACATAATTTGATTGAGTGGGCTAATGTGATTTAATTTGAATATTTGGGTATTATTAGAACATAATGAGGTTTAAGGATTAAAAGAGATTAATTGATTAAACAAACATAGGTAGGTTTGGTGGGAAATGGTATAAGTCTTCTTTGGGAGAGAGAGAGAATGCAGGTGATACCAAAATTTGGTGTCTACAAAATGAGCTCTGAAATGTGAAAGAAAAGATAAAATTAACAGATAGCCATTTGAATCCTATAGCTAATCATCGTGCGCCACATGTTACTACGTGTTCTGCTTTGCACTACAGATCTTATGATCATAATAACTTCTATTGCAAAACTCGATTCCCACATCCCGGTGATGAGTGCATTTTTGACTTGTTTATATCATCTATGGGATTATTGGTTTTTCATTAAACATGATTAATTTGTGCACGGAGATGCTTTATATAGTTATATCCTAGTAAGCTCAATGCATTTCTTTTATTTTTTTCATGCAACTTGTTAACCGTAGAACCTCCAATTAATCACCTCTATGAGTGAAATGTGGTGACATTGCGGGAAAATAGTGGACATTTTGCTAATGTTGGGAGTTATAATCAAGGAGCCCAAGTATATGGAGCCGTTGTGTAGTCATGGAATACTTTTTCCATCGACAACCTATAAACATAGAATTTGTGTTTAGTAGTTCCGTAGGATTTAATGAACTTTAATAGGGTTTTTAGTGGAAGAACTCAAAGTGCCTATAATTTTGTCATGATGTGTAACCAGCTATGTCTATATAGACATATCCTTAAGAATAATTTTGTAGTTAGTTGATTTTGGAATCATGTAATACGCTTTTATAGGTATTGGTATCTATTTTCGAGTTATGTATTGAGTATGTTATGGAACTTTTAGAATCAATTTATTATATGTTTTTTAAATATTGTGTGGTGTTGAGATTACCTCTATCTCAAGGAAGATCGAGGTGTCACTCCACTAAGGTGACTAGAGGATTTAACATTTATGCATACTAGTGGTTTCTTATAAGTTACAGTTTGAGTGCAATTACTTATTTACTTTCTTTGCAATTTATATTTAGTGTGTGTTATTTCCTTTCATACAATTTCAATTCTGAGTGTGTCATTTCAATTTTGCAATTTCAATTCATAGTGTGTGTTATTTGAATTCTGTTATATTGATTTGGTGTGTGCATTTTAATTCCATAAAATTATTTCCATTAAATGCATTTCATTACAGTAATGTTGTTTCAGTATTTTAGCATTACATTTCTATAGATTAGCAGAGATAGAGAGAAATATAACAACCAAAACCCCCAAAAGGAACCACTAAACAACTAAGTTGCATAAAGATTCATTGCATATAGCCTTGGACACACAACCCTAGTTTTATAATGACACTAGCAGAACAATGTTAGTTAAATGATTGGAGAATACAACGATAGATCATTTTGGTGCCATTTCCTAGGACACCATAAGCACAACACGCCATTTTATTCACTTTACATGTTATGGGTGTTAATGAAGTTAATCTATGCAACCAGTAGAAGTCCTAGGCCTTGTTTACATAACCAACCTTGATGCATAGGCCACGGGACATTCAAGGGATATTTATACCATGTAATATCCACATAATATATCTAAAAAAAGTACAAGTAGGGAACACTGAAAGTGACACTGAATCTAATACAATGCCTAGAATCCCTTCTGAAAATTTTGCATCATCCTATTTAGAACCATAACAACCTTCAGAAATGGGAGACAATAGGAATAATGAGAACCACCCTTGGGTAGAACCTTTACCTATCCCATTGTCTTAGACGAAGATGAGGATGCACCTATGAAAAATATCTCACCATCCATCCTCCCTATCTTTCGAGGAATGTCTATAGAAGACCCAGATCAGTTCTATTTGAATTCAAATTTCTTTTCCAAACATATGACTACAGTAAAAGACAATCAAAACTCAAACTATTTCCTTCCACCCTCAAAGACTTTGCTATGAGGTGGTTCATGGGATTGTCCCCTAACTCCATTCATTCTTGGGAGAACATGGAGACAACATTTTTGGACAAATATCAAGACTACTATAGGGGAAGAGATAGGAAAGAAGATTTCTTCCAGATAAAGCAAAAGGAAGATGAAAATCTAGAAGATTATCTGGATATATTTCTCTTTCTCCATCGGAGGAGTGGTTATGAGTTACATGTAGAAATCACTAAGACAATTTTCCTTAAAGGACTTGATGAGGAAACCAAGGATTCCCTCCATCTTATGGGAGGAGGTGATGTGCACAAACTTAGCATGGAAGATATCACTGAGCTATGCAAAAGTTACTCTAGAACACAAGGAGGTATAAGGAAAATAAAAACATCCAAGACTTCCCTAGGTACCTCAAAACTTCTAGAGGAAATGGCTAACATGAAAACAGACATCTTGTCATAATTAACATCAACCATAGATGGGTTGAAAGCCAAGACTAGTGTTGTAAAATAACCTCTAGACATATATTGCCCTAAATACAAGAAGAGACATCCTTTGAGAGAGTGTCCTTTGGATGTCATAGACATGTGTTTGATCTGTGATGTCACTGATCATGATACTAACCATTGTAATTTCTTACCTCAATTGAAAGAAATATTGAATGTCATGTCTCAAGAAAATGCAGAGGTAAACTTTGTTCAAAGGCCAAATAATCAGGTTGTGTATGCCCCTAGACCTACTTAGAACCCTGGATGATGTCATGGCCCATTCAGATCCTTAGCCTACTTGGGGACAACCTGAGTGGACACCACCAAACTGGATGGTTTACCCACATCCACCACCATGGATGACTCCCTACAATCAGCAGGTTGGACACCACTAGCCAATGTAAATCCATGGAAAAACCAACAATGGGCACCTCAACAAAATTCTAATCAACAAAGGAGGTTCCAGAAACCACAACAGGCTTTAATGGCCCCACCAAAAACTATCAACAACACAAGAAAGTAGAAAAAACTCAAATTTTAGCCCATCCTATAGTGAACCCTAAAATCAACAAACAACTTCAATTAATGAAGTAGGAAAGAGTGATACAATGCATGTTAATACTATCAATAATATGTGACTAAGGTCTAGGAGAATAGTGAATAATCCTCCTATTGTTATCACAGAAATACCTAAGGAAAATGAGAAAGAAGAGACACTGATGAAAATCAAGAACTCGAACATGTTTCATTAATACAAGCCACTAGAACAGTCAAGGAAAAGATAAGAATGCACATGCAACTCCTTTTCTAGAATGATTACAGGAAACTCGAACTACAGAAGAAACAACACTAGTTCAAGAGTTGAAAAAGATGAACATTGAGGTCCCACTTCTGAGAGCAATAAGGGACATTCCTAAATTAAACCAAACCATTAGAGACCAAAGTGTATAAAGACACCAGGAAGAAAGAAGAAATACCCAAAAATGGTCAAAGTGGAAGGGAATCTAGCTGATCTTGTTATTGGAAAGCTTATTTCACCAAAATATGGGGATCCTAGGAGTCCAGTTCATTACTATTTTTATAAATGGTCATTCAATATCTAACATTTTTATGGATCTCGCATGTTGCCATCAATGTTATCATATAATGTTCAATTTTTTGTCTTTAACAGGATTGCAGCCAACCAATATCGTTCTTCAATTGGTAGATCTATTGATGTACCAGATGGAGTGATTGAGGATGTAATGGTCACAATTGAATCTTGGGAGTATCCCGCCGATTTTATGGTCTTACAACCTAAAGCTCATAATTTGGGATATCCAGTCATCTTAGGAAGGCCCTAGTTAGTTACTATTGCTGCATATATTGACTGTAGGTTGGGGAAATGACAATTTTAAATGGGAAAAAATCAAAGAATATTTCATTATATCCTCCTATCTAGCCATATGTGGATGTTTGTGAACATGTATGGGTAGATTATTTAGATACTAATCATCTGAGTTCTTCTTATCTGGCCACCATTACAGTGAAAAATCACATGGAAGAAATTGTTGAGTCATACACTGTGGCTACGGAAATTGGAACCGAGGCTACGGAAATTAGAACTAAGGCTATGAAACCATCTGTTTTGAACACAACAGATAATATTACCTTGGTAAGTGACATTTCTAATGAAAATTGTAAAGAAACCTATGCTTATCATGAGGAATGTGCAGTCACTGATTTCTATTGTCCTTTAACCAAGGTTATGTCTCTTGAAAATATGACTATTTTGCACATGCTTCAACCTCATGTTTGTCCCTTGAATTCTTTAATTGCTGATGCAGAGCTCACTATTTTGAAAGATACCAAGCAAGTGACTATTGACATAGGAAAAGAGCTGACCATTGGTAATAACTTAGAGGCCAGCCAAGAGACTAGGGTTGTAGAAATATTGAGGAAGCATTCCCAAGATTTTTCTTGGGATTATACTGATATGAAAGGGATCCATCCAAGCATCTGCACTCACCATATCTACACCGAGGATGTTAAACCTGTGAGACAACCACAATGAATAATTAATCCAGCACTTAGAGACATAGTAAAAAATGAGATAGAAAAATTGTTGAAGGTAGGATTCATCTATCCTATATCTGATAGTCAAGTGGGTATCACCACTAGTTATAGTTCCCAAGAAAAATAGTAAATGGAGAATCTATGTAGACTATAGGGAACTTAATAAAGCCACCAAGAAAGACTACTTTCCCTTTCCCTTTATTGATCAGGTTCTGGACAATCTTGCAGGTAAGAAATATTTCTCCTTCTTGGATGGGTTTAGTGGGTATAACCAAATTAGTATTGCACCTACTGATCAAGATAAAACCACCTTCACTTGTCCCTAGGGTACATTTGCATATAGAGTCCTACCATTTGGGCTTTGTAATGCACCTGCTACTTTCCAGAGAGCAGTTTTGGCCATTTTTACAGATCTTACAAATGACTGTGTTGAAGTTTACATGGACAACTTCACTATCCACGGTTCCACTTTTGATGAATCTCTGAAAAATCTTGAAAAAGTATTAACTAGATGTGAGCAAGCACCAACTTTCCTTGAGTCATGAAAAATGTCTGATTATGGTTGATCAAGGAATTTTCTTAGGTCATCATATTTTTGCCAAAGGAATATAGGTCGACCCCAAAAAGATTGAAGTAATTACTCAACTGCCTATGCCAACAAATCAAACTAACATCAAGATTTTCCTTGGACATGCAAGGTATTATAGGCGGTTCATCAAAGAATTTAGTAAAATTGTTGCACCTATGTTTTCTTTGCTGACAAAAGATTGTGTTTTTGAATGGTCTCCTCAATGTCAACAAAGGCTTTTGATATTATCAAAGAGAAGCTAACCACCGCTCCAGTCTTGAGAGGACCCAACTAGGGGCAGCCTTTCCATATTCACATTGATGCATCTAATACAACAATGGGATATGTTCTTGGAAAAAGGATGAAGAAGATCATATGTATGCCATTTATTTTATCAGCAAGAATCTGACCCCTACAAAGAGAAACTACACCACTATGGAAAAATAATTTTTAGTTGTTGTTTACTCTCTAAATAAATTCAGACATTATATTACTGGATACAAAATCTTTGTTTATACTGACCATTTGGCCATAAGGTATTTGATGAATAAACTAGTAGTGGGGGGCAGAATTATCAGATGGTTACTCTTGTTGCAAGAATTTAACTTAACAATTATTGATAAGCCAGGAAATACTAACATTGTTGTTGATTTCCTTTCAAGATTGAATGTTTCAAGGAGAAGAAGTAGTCCAAGATCATTTTCTAGATGAACACTTGTTTGCAATATCAACTCAGCCTCCATGGTTTTTTGATCTTGTGAATTACCTAACTACAGGGAAGTTTCTAGCTTACTTTACCAATAAGGAATGAAATAGATTAGTTAAAAATAGCTCAACATATAAATGGTGTAATGGGATTTTATTTAATTGTTATTTTGATATGGTCCTTCGCAGGTGTGTTCATGAAGATGAAGTATATGAAATAGTAAGAGCTTGTCATGATAATCCTGGAGGATGACATTACTCAGTGAAGAGGACAATTCACAAGGTCCTTAGAGCTAGGTATTATTGGCCTTCTCTTCACAAGTCTGTCAAGAAGTATATGTGGCATTGTGATGCATGTCAAAGAATGGGAAAGCCTACATTGTCCATGGAAATGCCTCTCAATCCTTAGCTGGTCTTAGGACCATTTGAGAAGTGGGGTATTGATTTCATTGGAACTTTTGATCCCCCATCCTTTGGGAAAGAGTACCTGTTGGTGTGCACTGATTATGTCACAAAGTGGGCCAAGGTTCAAGCATTGGCATCTGCCAATGAAGATGTTGTAGCTGACTTTTTGTACAACAAGATTATGCTAAGATTTGGCACCCCTAGAGCTATTGTATCTAATCAAGGACCTCAATTTGTGTCTAACATGATTGAGGCCTCACCATATCACCCCCAATCCAATGGGTAGGTAGAAGTTACAAACAGAGAGCTAGAGAATATTTTAACCAAAGTTGTCAATGCAGATAGAAAAATTGGGTACCAAAACTCCTAGAAGTGGTTTGGGCCTACAATACAACCTGGAAGACCACTACTAGTTTCTCCCCATATGAACTAGTGTATGGGAAGAAGCCACTGTTACCCATTGAATTTGAATTGTAGACTTGGAGGACAGCAATGGAAGTTGGCATCGATTTGGACAAAGCACAACGTGAGAGAGTAATGTTGAACAAGCTGGATGAAATGAGGATGGAGGCACAAAACAAATTGAGATTCTTCAACATCAAAGAAAATCTTGGCACGATGCTTGTATCAAATACAGGAAGTTCAATGAGGGAGATTGGGTCTTACTTTTTGACTCAAAGTATCAATAGTTCAAAGGCAAGCTGAGGACAAGATGGTTGGGACCATACCAGATCAAACAAGTGTTTGATAATGGCTTTGTGATATTTTTGTTGATTGATGGAGATAGAAGAACTCTTCTAGTGAATGGACATAGATTAAGGATGTATCAGTGTCCTCTGGATAAAGAAACCTTCAGCAAAGATATGTTGTTATGCGAGGAAATGGATTCAGTGGAGGATCCTAGCTCTTCCCATCATGAGTAGTCATTTTTAAATTTGAATAAAGAAATATGATCATGCTTTCAATATTCTTTCCCTTAGATTGTAGTTGTTTTGTTTGTTTCATGCTTTCAATAAAGGTGGGCATGTCTATTGTTAGAATGTACACTACTCACATTTTCTCTATGAGCACAGGATGTGGAAATCTACGGATATCGGGAAGCTGAGCTAGAAAGGGTAAGTGCATTTTACTTCACTACGAGATATTAAATTTTGAATCACTCCCCATTGCATTTACTTAGCATGATTAAATCAATACACAATTTTCAATGCATTTATTGGGAATATCATTCAAAATATTGTGACATGGAGTGGGGTGTAATGAATCATAATGAATCATAATTAGCAATGATACCACATGTGTCAAATTTCTAAGAAAAGGACAAGATGTTTTATAAGAAGGACAGGTGGCATTATTATTCAATATGATGGGGTGTGTGTCGTACCATGCATTAAAACTTCCCACGCATACTTGGTCCTATCAACTTTTCATGCCGCCAATTTTGCACCGACCTAAGGAAATTAAAATATTGTGGTATATTTCAAATTGTCACTCGCCAAACACTTCATGCCATTGCTTTGTGAGTTTGAACACAACATCGTTCTTCTACACAACTATCTAAATTTGTCTATACTATGGGGCAGAAGAAGAAATTTGAACCAGACTCTCCAGACCCACTACTCTGGAATGCTACAATTTCCCATGTATTTTATGATGTTGGATGGATAGAATTTATTAGGAAATTGAAGGCTTCGATGAAAATTTAGTTGATGAGTTTCTGATAAATTTTGAAGCCACCTGCTTGTAAATTGGGGGAAAAGAGTAGAAATAAGTAGTCAAGTTGTTTCTAACCTATTTGGTTTACCAGACTTTGGTCTCAAGGTTATGACAAATGCTCCTCTTAAATACCTAATTCCCCTATTTCATGAGGATGATGAAGCTCTTCCGAAGTAATCCTCACTTCATATGGTACTCAGAAGGGGATTAAGTGGGAAATTTTACCTGGTATTTGGAAGGAAGTTGCTAAATGGGTTAACAGGTACTTTATCTGTGATGACAGCCATCTATGCTTGGAGGGGATTCACTGAATATTTTAATTCATTTGAATAATTCCGCATAAACCCTACACTCAGGGTAAATTTACCTGAATATTTAGTTGATGCAGTCATTAAAGTGGGACAAAAATATAAAAATGGAGGTGGTAGGGATGCATTGAAACACCCAGGGCTTATTCAATTGATCTATTCACATTAGGTTTTCTATAGACCCAAGAGAAGGATCAAACAAATAATTTCGGGGAGAGTTCCAAAAAATGAAAATCAAGAAGGGACCATCTCCCATTATTCAACCTAAGCTCGATTCGGCTCCTCACCCTTCATAAGAGACTGTGGAAGAACTTGGTAGTCAGGATAGTCCATCTTCTATGCCACAAAATTCTAAGGGTAAAAGAACTTTACCAATTCCTTCTTCTATTTTGTTGAGGCCAAGAAGGTCTTGTACTTTGCAGAGACCTAAAGTTTCCCGACCAGAATTTTTTCATGAAGATTCTACTCCCATTGTGGAGGAGAAGGAAGAGGAGGTACCTCAATTGTCTCGATGAACAATCTAAGGATGATATATTCACAACAACTATCCCTACAACACAAATTCTAGATATTTTTGTAGCACTCGGGAAATCAATTCAGAGCTATAGAAATGCCTTCAGCACTAGATATACAGACCCTAGTGCTAGAATCTGTTACAATGGAGATTGGCAGCTAGGAATCACATGGAGATGATGTACTGAGGTGTTATCTGGATAAAATTTCCTCCCTAAAGGAAAAGTTAAAAGGTATGCAAGAAACCAACTTATCTTTGCAAACTACATTTACACAGAGAACTATAGAAAAAGTGAGGGAAATTATTGCTTTGAAGGTAGAGGTTAGCAGTCTCAAGAGACAAAGAGATATAGGCCTTAAAGTATGGGATGATTTAAATCTGTTATCTCTTTGGAATAAAGCATTAAAAAGGAAAATAAAAATTTAAAAGAGGATATTGAGGCCAGTGCAAATGAGAAGAAGAAGTTAGAATCTATTTTATACTTTATTTGTCCGTTGGCTTGTAAGCTTCTAGCCTGTAGGAAACCTTCTTCTGTCTATAGCATGTTTTTCCAAGAGCAATTCTATGCTTGGAAATTAATGAGAATGTGTAGTCAAGAACCTCATGAAGCTCCTGATGGAAAAACCTTTTTGTCAATTTATCAAAATAGTACCCCTGAGATACAAAATCAACTGTGTGAATTTTACCTCCACAACATGTTGGTCACCAATGTGCCTGATTTCTTTATTAATCTATTTGTGGGAGATTTTCAGTTGAAGGCCTTTCATTCCTTGCTTAGGAACCAAATTACATGGGGTGAAAAAAATAGACATTTTCACTCAAACAACTTGCACCATAGGTTTCTACATTAGGCCTACCCATCACAATGATGTGGCCATGAAGAAAAATTTCCAATCTCTTTATTATCAGTGGTGTTGGGGAAAATACTTCAAATATTCTACTGAAATGTGTGCAGGATTTTGAGGCCTATAGTCAAGTAACATTTTGGTGAAGCAAGACAGGCTTGTGATAGAAGATGGGATACCTTAAAATTTCCATTAAAAAGGAGGGAATTTATCTCCCCTCAGAATCTCAGTTGGTGTATGCAGAGGGGTGATGCATTGGTTACAATAATTTGGTAGTTGTCTAAGAAAAATGACAAGGAATACAGTGATGAGTGGGTAGGAACACAGGTGAGGCCACCTCTTCTCCTAAATCTAATTACTACCTGGAAGAATAACATTGCCTAGTCACATGATAGTTTCACAGCTTGGGTGGAAGTTATTTCAAACAATCAGGGATGCAAAGGAACCAGGAAACAATATGCAGATCAGTTTGAGGAATATGATATGGCACAACAGCTTGGCCTTAGGGCAGGGAAAAGATGAGTTGCATAGGGACATGTAATAAGTAAAGTGCAGGGAGATGATGAGTGCATTATTTGACTTGTTTATATCATCTATGTGATTATTGATTTTTCATTAAACATGATTAATTAGTGCATGGGGATGCTTTATATAGTTATATCCTAGTAAGTTCAATGCATTTCTCTTGTTTTGTTTCATGTAACTTGTTAACCATAGAACCTCCCACTAATCACCTCTGTGAGTGAAATGTGGTGACATGTGTAGGATAATAGTGGACATTTACTGCCAATGTTGGGAATTGTAATCAAGGAGTCCGAGTCTAGAGCCATCGTGCAGTCATGGAAGACTTTTTCCATTGACAACCTATAAACATGGATCTTGTTTTTAGCAGTTCCGTAGGATTTAATGAAATTTAATAGGGTTTTTAGTGGAAGAAATTAGTGCCTACAATTTTGGCATGATGTGTAACCGAATATGTCTATATAGAAATCTCCTTGAAGAATAATTTAGTAGTTAGTTGATGTTGGTAATCTGCAATACAGTTTATAACAGTTAGTATCTATTTTCTAGTTATGTACTAAGTATGTTATGGAAATTTTTTAAATCAATATATTAGATGTTGTTTTGAATATCATGTGGTGTTGAGATTACCTCCATCCTGAGGAAGAGAAAGGGCCCACTTGACCAAGGTGACTGGAGGCTTTTACGTTTATGCATGCTCGTGGTTTCTGATAAGTTACAATTTGAATGCAATTACTTATTTCCTTTACTGCAATTTCTATTCAGTGTGTGTTATTTCCTTTCATGTAATTTCAATTCTAAGTGTGTCATTTCAATTCTACAATTTCAATTCAGAGTGTGTGTTATTTGAATTATGTTATATTGATTTGGTGTGTGCATTTCAATTCCAGCAAAGTATTTCCATTAAATGCATTTCATTACAAAGTAATGTTGTTTCAGTAGTTTAGCATTACATTTCCATAGATTAGTAGAGACAGAGAGAAACATAATAACAAAAACCCCTAAAGGAACCACCGAACAATTGAGTTGTATAAAGATTCATTGTATACATCCTTGGACACATAGCCCTTGTTTTATAATGACACTAGCATAATAATATGTTAGTTAAATTATTGGATAATACAATGACCCGTCACCTAGGCTTGATCGAAATCAGATGACATAGGCTACACTCTAGGCTACTCAAAATCAGATTTTTGTAGGATTTGGTAAGTGCAAAATAGGTAAACATAAGTTAGGCCATTAATACACACATCCAGTTGACTCAACCACCCAGATTTGATCTGATTTGGTCTCCTTCCTTCTTCTACAAGCTAAACAGACATGGGGAGGTGGATCTAAAAATTTTGTAGACACATTTGTAGGCACTAATTGTTTTCTATTGGTGGTTGGAAGTTTAAATCTAAGTTTCCCTCTCTTCTCATCCTCTTCTCTCCTTCATATCCTATAAATAGAAGATCATTATTCATTGTAAAAGGTTAGACTCTCTTCATTTACAAGAGTTTTAGTTAGTGTAGTGATTTGCATTTTGAGTTCCAAGCCTTTAAATCTAGCTCTTTTCATGAGGATAATTATCTCTTTCATCATTGTAATCGAATGTGCATTATTTAGAAGTAATAAAATCTTGTTTTGTGGCTATTCTCTACCTTAGCTCACATTTTATTACATCTTCTTGCCTCTCCTTTGCATTGTTGGTTTGCTGTGCATTTTCATGTCCCTTATAGGTTCCTTTTCCTATTTTTCTCCATGGAAACACTTTTGTGAACGTGTTTCAGATTGTAGTGCACTTGTCTATCCTCCATGTGTGAATTTTACTTCATTTTTCACTCATCCAAGTTTTTTCATCCCCCTCTTTCTAGTGTTATCACCTCCCCTTAGCTTGGGTTTCCTTTTTATGCATCTCCTTCTCACCCTAGTTCCTTAGAATCATAAATTAGTGTTAGGTAGCAATTTTTTCCTTTGTAGGAGTAGTTTTAGCAATAGAAATAGGTTGAGGAAGTTGGCCATATCTATAAGTTTGTCTAAAGTGCAAGTCCCAAAAATTGGAGATAGTTCCATGTTGCCTCAAAGACCCGGTTTCGATCCGGGATGGGTGCAATTTTGAGCTCCAACAGTTAGTTTTTGGATTTTCAATGCTAAAAATGAATGTAAACTTCTTCCTAATTCCATCAACCACATTATACAAAGCAATATTATGGAAGGGACAATGTCACCTATACACATTTATAAATTTTTGGTAAGATGACTAATGCATTTGGGTAGGTTACAATTTACATGGCTGAGATTATTCTAGTTGAGAATCCCTTTTAGTAAGAAGATATGGTTTTTGTTAGATGGTAGATATAGTATGAAGATATGTTTTTTTGTTATTTTTCTAATGTAGTAGGAAGAGATGATTTTTGTTAGCTTGTTAATGTAGTAGGAAGAGATGGTTTTTTGTTAGATAATTTATGTGGTTATACTACATATTGGATGATGTATGATTGGATTTTACTTAATTTATTATTTATGTTTTGATTTTTTTATCATATTTTTCTCTAATTGAGACTAGTGGTTGATTGTTGTGTTGAACAAGTTCCCTCGCTACATGTTTTAGATTAGTGAAATCACAATAAGAGAATAAGAAAATATAATTATGTGAGGGTTTAAGGTACCTCTAGATGGGATGATGATGGATATGGGCACAAATGAGATATTCTCCTCACAAAGTGAGCTAGATGACCTGCAAATCGAGAGAAAATCAAAAGAGAATGGATTAGTAGATAGATGGGTGGAATGCCTAACAATGTTAGTCCCTAGAAGTGAAATTTCTTAGGATGGATTTCAACTCGTGTTTTTGATAAAGATAAGATAAAATCAAGGATTGATAAATTAAATGTAGTAGGATTTGAACTGTAAGAGAAACGAAATGTAATAAAATATGATAAAATGCAGATCTAATCTAAGAAAATTAAACCAAACCTATGTAATTCGATGACGACTTAAGATTGTGAGGACCCATTCAATGGTGACTAGAGCAGATCAACTAAAACAACGATAGAAAATGTAGATCTAGACGCCTTAGAGGAAGATCTAGAACTCGATGATGAAGATGAGAATGAAGAGTAGGAACCTGCAAGATATCTAGAACTGGATCTTTCAAAAAGGATGCAAGAAAATTATGAAATCTAAAGATGAATGCAATGAAAACTAATATGTTTGACAGTAACTGATATTGAGTCAAAGATGACTGAACCGACAAAACAAATCTTAAGTGATAGAACAAATAGAATAGAAAGATCGAAGTGTAAGGGAGTGCAAGATTAGAAAGGGAATGACTGACAAGCTAAATGAAAGGGAACATGACTAGATGGGTACCTAGTTAATGGTAACTAGGAAGGGTGACGGTGATTGGGATTGATCTAAGGTTTGATGGAATAGGATGGGAAACAACAAAGACCTACAGATGATAAATGAATACATGATATGGAAGAGTTAGGGATCGTGGATGATAGTTGAACTGCGCAAGATCTGATGTTGAATGATATGATGACAAAATTGCAACAATGGACCTAAGCATGAAATAGTGAAGAAGGTCTCCAAATCTCCAAAATTCAAACACAAAATCTCAAGGTTATGATGACGGCTACAAGAGAGATCAACAAATGAAGGAAAGATTGCAAGAAATCCCGAAATCTCTAAAATTTCATCTTGATTAAAGGAGGGGTAAGGGTGGTTGTATAGGGTTGACGGAGACCTGGGTAGATAGTCGTCGATTACGGGATCCATCTTTTTGGTGGTAGAAAGGTGAAAATCTCGAGGCAAAGAGAAAACATGAGGTGGAATTAGGGTTTTAGGTGATAAGGATGAGTTAGGGTTGCTTAGGATGGATAAATGGGTAGGTGGAGGGTGAAAAATATTAAATAAAGGAAAAGAGAAGGTGAATTTATTAAATGTGGGCCTAGGGAGGATAAAATGGAGGATTAAGGTAGGATAAATGCATGAAATTGGGATTTATTAATAATTAATGGTGATTATGGATTATTAATTAAGGGCGTGGTTAAGGAGGAATTAAGGTGGGAAATAATGATAAGTGGGATAAAATGAATTTAGGATAGAAAGAGGATTTGAATGGGAATATAGGTATGTATGTGAAAATACGATAGAGAGCGAACGGGTGAGGGGTAATAATACCAAAAATTGATGTCTAAATTCTCCCCCCTTTTTTTAATGGTTTGCGTTGGGAAAGCCATGAGACAAAAATAAGAAGAATGAGAAGATGATTGATGGGGTACTCCCCCTCAAACTAGAGATCAACGACATGAAGTGGAATCGGTCATGAGTTTGAAAGAGATAGATGAAAGAGTGGAAAGGATGAGAAAAAATAATCTATGATGAGATAAGATCCCACGATGAGGATAATCAAAAACTAAAATGTAAATAAAAATATGGCAATGATTTGGAATCACTTTGGTAGGGAACAAAGTATGGCCTCAATGGAGATGATGGTAATGTCCTACGGACCCATGAGTCGGAAAAAAAAACTACAAAATGGAGGGAATCTAATGGGAATCCACTCAAATGGATGTGTAATTCAGAGGACCAATAGTTTAAAGGTATACATCAAGAATATGTGCAAAAAAATACAAGGATGGTCGAGACAAAGGTTTTGAAAAAAATAAGAGGGAGTGAAAAATTGAATGCGATATCCTTCATATATGAGGAATAAAAAGATGTTTCTAGGTGGGATGATGACAAAATAGTAAAATAATGGTACCCCAATAGGGAACATAAAAATGGCCACAAAGGTGAGATATTGGATGCAAAATGAAAGATGAGATAGATATTGAAGCCCAATGGGACCAATAAAGGATGGGTATAAGAAACACACAAGGTAAAATGGAAGAAAAGATAATTTGAAAGGAAGGAATTATCGAAAGGAAATAAGAAGTGACAAAAATTGAGAAGGTAAAAAGGTCAATCAATGGAAACTAGGAAGGATTGGCAATTACTAGGTTAAGCGGTGGTGACCCCAAGTGGTCAATGGTGACCAAGGTCGGTGGGCTATATAAGCCCCAAATTCGGTCAATGATGCTCATTTGCATTGTGCGAGTTGACAATTGAGAGCTTTGGGAAGAGAAGATAGTTGAGAATGGAGCAATATGGAGGCCAACAGAGTAATGAGTAAGTGCTAGAGAACTCGGTGGATGGTAAGTTCCTAAACCTTAGCCTAGTTTTTAAATCATTTTTCATGTTTTTATTTATTTTTTTGTATTTTTCTAAATTTTGGGGTCAAGGCAAGGAGCAAAGAGTCGGCAACCGGGTATGGTTACCATCGATCGGGACTTGTTAGGCATCAAACCTTGCTAGGAGGCATCGATCTACTCTTAGTCAACATCGACCTAGGGCTAAGCTATTTTGTTTTGGATTTTGGATGATTTTTACATGTGCAGAGGCTAATGATTGCTTATTTGACTGGATTTTGTAGGCTCAGAAACCTTATATATCGATATGATTTCCCACTTTATATGATCGGATTAGAGGAGACATGACTGAGGTTGAGTGGGACCACCTAGCCACAGTAGGGTTGGGTGGATTTCGACATTACCAAAGGATTCCACAAGATGTGGGATTGATGATTGCATTGGTGGATAGATGGGATGTGCGTACTAGCACATTTTGGTTTAGGACTAGCGAGATAAAAGTGACTCTCAAAGATGTATACCAAATTATAAGGATTTAGATATAGGAGATCCCATAGATCCTATCATACATGATAGTAAATTGGGGGTACTTACATGGTTATTTGGGAGACGATTCCCCACATATTACTTTCACATCGGGGTATTTTAGTATGAGATGAGATATGAGCCAGTGTGGGGACGATTAGGTTGATGTGTGTAGTTATGATGGCCATATATTGTTATGTACTTCAAGATTTTGGGGGTGTGATATTTCCATAGACAATCGACAGTGTAGTTCTAGATATTATAGATCATCAAAGAGTATTTTCATTTAGGTCTAATTTTCTAGTGCATGTCTATCATTATTTATGGATTTATGTGGCCAAGAGGAGGTCGAGGATAGATGTGGGATTTTTGTTACATTGTTTGGAATATTATAATATTGTAGTGATCAGGCCATTAGGATTCCCATGGAGTACAAGGGATCACATTGAGTTATCTAGTTGGATTCCGAGATGGCGATCCGATCAGGCCTCATGGAGATAGGAGGGAGAGATGAAAGGAGTGTACAGAGAGATATTAGAGGAGCGGATGTAGATCATGTGAGATAATGGCCATACCATGATTTTATTGTATTTCTTTGAGTGGATGTAGAATTAGTTTGGATGAGGAGGATGAGATGGGCGCAAGGGAGGAGACCGATATGATGGAGGTGGTACAGTTTGATTGAGCTATGCAGCAGTTTGGGATAGTCTAGAAAATACCTAGAGATATGACTAGATACGAGATGGGACAAGATGGAGAGATATCTTCCTAGTCCCATGATGGTGGGCCCACTAGAGGAGGAAGGAGCTCCATGGGATGAGGACGATGATGTTGGACTTGGGGTTATATTTTTAGATTGGATGACGATGACATGGGTGACCCAAATAGTGGAGGAAAGGGCCAAGGGAGGAGGAGAGAAGGAGGTGGAGGTGTAAGTAGAGAGAGGATGAGGAGCACCTGGGGGTGATGAGGGTGGTGATGGAGGAGAAACTATGGAGATGACCTGCTTACACATAGAACATGATATAGTCCATCGAGAGGAGGGACGCGACACGTAAGTAGAGGGACTTGGTGATGTAACAATGGGATAGATATAGGAAATAGAGGGAGGACTATAGGGACAGATTTGGAGACCTCACACCTATATTAGCTATAGAGAGTCAAAGAGTTGACTACCAATGGCATCACATGGAGCTAGGAAGATAGAACCATTAGGTATTATTCCCATACATGAGTACCAAGAATTAACAAAGTGAGGCATGTGATTATGAGTGCATTGTGATGTTGAGTCTGCCACAAGTGTAGAGATATGAAACATATCTTATAAATCAGCAAGGAGTTGTCGGTGGAGAATAACTAGTTCCATCTAAAATTAAAAGGAGCATGGTGTAGCCACATCTAGCTCTAGGCCATGACAGAGGAGATGAGGCCCAAAGAGCGATACAAGCACCTGCCCCAAGGGGAAAGATTTGAGATTATATGATGTAGAGGTTACATATTTTGAGGATATATCATCTTTAAGAAGGAATCTTAGAGGTGTGTCATGGATGTATAGATGTACTTAGATGATATATATATATTTTTCATGATTTATTATGTGTCATGTGTCGATGTATGGATTTAATTATGTTATGTTAGCTTGAGATGTTATATGATGAGTATGGATTTGATTTATATATTGATGATTAGGGATTTGATTATGGTTTGGAAATTAGAATAGAATGTGGATGTGGATGATTTTGTGATGGATATATAGATGATAAATAGATGTGATTGGAAATGGATAGATATTTGTTAGATATGATTATGACATAGATAAATGAATGATGTGATGGTTTTAGAAAAATGTTATATATAGATGGTAGATGTTAATTGGAAATTTATAATGGATTTAGAAGTATATACATAATGATGGATGAGATGGTCTTAGAGAAATAGATAAAATGGAAGATGGATTTGTCTTCAATAAAAGGAGAGTAACATCACTCTATCATAGTAAGGAGCACATAAAGAACATGAAGAAATTATTCAAATTAGATTAGAGGTAAACAAGAAAAGGATCCAATCAAGGAAATGCACTTATAGCCAATAGCAGGTGTTAACACATAACCATCTGTAGTTATTAATCCAAGGGCCACAAGGGAAAGTATGGGAGGTGGAATTATAGACCTAATGTTGACACAAATAAAATGAGTTTAGATGTAACTTGTACATGGGAATATAGGTTTCTTAGTAGGTGTTATTCCTAGGTCTATGCCCTAGCTCTGAGAAATATGGCACAAACTAATCAATGAGGGAATTTTTCCATGGATGAGAAAGATGATTGATGTGGGAAGATTTATTAGGATGCTTACCTTTTCAAAATTTATGATTTTAATTTTTTGAGTAGATAGAAGGCTAATCAATGTAGGAATCATTTTCTACCCATTATATGAGATGGTATCATCCTTTGAGGGAGTGGCTACACTTTTCTTTTATACTTTTGGATTTTGGATTTTACTTTTATAGATGACAGGATAAGATATGCATGATAGTTGTCCTTCTGAGGGATTGGTTTATTCTTTTGATATTTTAATGATTTTATGAACAACTATTCTTCAAGGGAGTAGTTATTTTCTTTTGAGTAAGATAGCCTTTAAAATGAGCATCCATGAAATTATGAATTTTTATGGAAGAGATGGGGATAGCTAGTATACCACTTAGGAGGGGATGAATAATGTACAAGTGACACCCGTGGAACCCTTAGTGTGGTTCCAATAGGTAGATAATAAGGAATTGGATGTAATGATCATGGGGTTCCCACCTAAAAGGAAGAACTTTTCCTTAAGGAATATGCTATGAGCAGAGCTATGGTACCCATATTCAAGGTCATAGATAGGAAAGTGACGGTAGACCACATAATTCCAAATCATTATGATGAAAGATGGAAAATGATAATGATGGATGGATGACCACTAAGATGACTAAGTTCACATCAATGAATATGTTAACAATATAAAATCCATAAGTGTAATGTGTTAAGAGGTTATATTTCTAGTTTACCATAAAGAGAGGCTAAACAATAGGCTCAGACCCATATTTATGTGTGATAATATAAGGTCCAATCTAGTTGGGAGAAAACTTTCCATGTTGACTCCTTTCTAGAGTAGTGACATTTTGATTTTATTTAAGGACAAGGTCACCGATGTTAAATTTGTGTTCCTTGAGATTTTTTTATAATCACATTTGATGCACTCTTGGTAGACATGATGATGTTTAAGAATGAGAAGCCTACATTCGTCTAACAACTCAAGTTGTGTTATATGCTCTTGGTGATAATCTTCATCAGAAATGAAGTTGCAAAAAGAGACACACAAGGATGGGATTTGGACTTCTAGAGGAAGGATGGCCTTAGAGCCATAAAGAGAGAGAAAGGAGTAGCACCCGTAGATTTTGGAGGCTAGTCCGATAATCCTAAAGAGTGAAGGGGATATGAATATTCCAATTACAACCTAATTTATATATAGTATTAAGCAAGGATGTTATGAAAAATTTTGTTAGTAGCTTAGGATTTTCTGTTAGCTTAAGGGTAATATAGAGAAGATATGCTAAGCTTAATATTAAACGAGCCATAAAGCTTCTTGACATTTTTTTTTGAATTGCTTTCTATTTTCCGTGATGATTTTGTGATTAACACTCGAAATGGAAAATGATGTATGTTGATAGACAAAATTAATGATTTGATTAGCCTTAGTTGATGTGAGTGGAATGGATTCCACCCATTTAGTGAAGTACTTAGTAGTAATGATAATAGAATGATGGCATTGAGAGGAACGTGGATTAATGAGGCCAATGAGGTCGAGTCCCCATTGTGAAAAATGCCAAAGATCATGAGCTATAGCTATAAGGCCTAACTAAGAATGCGGAGATTGGAATTATAAACTTGGCATTTGACACATTTTTTAACATATCACAAAAATATTGATTAAGAGAGAGACAATAATAACACATGTAAAGAATGTGTTTGGTGACATCCAAACCACTAAAATGACCACCACATATATCGTCATGGACTTCTTGGATAGCTTGAGTGGATTCATGAGACTTAAGGAAAATAATTAAGATGTCATCAAAGTCATGCTTGTAGAGGATGATGCAAGGATGACATAGTAGTTAGCACATTGAAGAAAGGACCTCCTACCATTTTTAGATAGGTCGAGGGGATGATGGATTGAGAAAGATAGTCAAAGATTTGAGAATACCAAAGATCATAAGGATTAGAATCAACAAGATTAATGCTCCGAACTTTCAATCCTAGCATCCTAGGGAGCTCACTAAGGTGATTTGGTTTTTCAATGTGTTTAACATTAACCGAGAGCTTAGATTCTTCCATAGACCAAGGGATAAGAGATGTAAGATAATCCATATTATCTACAAAATTATTAGATGAATGAGGGATGGTTTGAAGGGTGTAGAAATCAAATTCTCTAAGAAGGAAGTCGAAAATGTCCTTATACTTTTTAAGGACCTAATTTTTACATTGATAGATTCCTTTGAATTGATTGATGATGAGTTGAGAATCCCCGTAAATATCAAGGATTTGGACACCAATAGATAGTGGTTTGAAGGCCTAAGATGAGAGCTTCATACTCAACCATATCTTTAGTGCATTTAAATCAATTTTATAAGTGAGGGGGATGGGATTATCCCAAGGAGGAATGATAATGATGCTAGCCTCCCCTTTTCACCACACTTAGATCCATAAAATAAGATCATCATCTTGAGAGGATAAAATTCATGGCAAAATTTTGATAGATAGAAATTCTTGTGAGGAAGATGAGTTATCAGGAAGAGGGGATTTAGCAAATTGATATGCGATAGCCTTTCCCTTTATTGATTTATGAGAGATGAACTCTAGGTAAAACTCAGTCATGAGCATGAGCCATCGAGTGATGCGATCACTATGATAAGGTTTAGAATGCATGGTCTTAAGAAGATGAAAGCTAGTGATAACATAAGTTTTATGATTGAGAAGATAATGGAAAAGTTTGGAGGTAGAAAAGAAAAGAGTGTAACATAGATTTTTAGCTTCATTATAGCGATTCTCATAATTGTGAAGGTGTAACTGATGTAATACATATCCTACTCCATGTCTTTCTCATCATGATGTGCCAACATGACACCTAGAGCATGATCTAAGACAAAGACATAGAGATAGAAAGGCTCCCCTCACGTGGAGGGTAAGAAAGGGAGGGGATAGGAGATACTTGATTGAGATCATAAAATGCTTTTTAGCAATTTGTCATCCCATTTGAAGTCAATATATTTGTGAAGAATATGGTGAAAGGGTTGGAAATGGTCAGAGAAAGTTGTGAAAATGAAATGGAAAATTGATTGAAGTTGGCCTTGAATACTATGAAACTACTTTAGATTATAAGGAGGAGGCATCTCAAGGATGGATTTGATTTTAGTGGGTCAACATCAATACCCCTAATAGAAATGATAAATCCAAGGATTTTATGGTTAACACTCAAAACACACACTTGAATAGATAGAAATGGAGGAAGAAGTGAATAAGGTGCTCAAAAAGGACCTCAAGGATGACAAGGTGGTCATGTCGATGCTTGGATTTACCCAAAATTTCATCAATGTAGTCCTCTATAGTCTTATGGATTAGATCATGAAAGATGTAAGTCATGGATCATTGATAGGTGGCTCTAGAATGTTTTAAAACCAAGGGCATAAATGCGATAGTATAAGGTCCCCAAGGAGTGATGAAAGAGGTCTTATGTTGGTCTTTTGGCAATAAGGATTTGATTATACCTAGAGAATCCATCCATAAGAGAAATCATCTCATGGCCTGCGGTAAGGTCTATGATTTGGTCGATGTTGGGAAGAGGAAAATCATCTTTAGGGAAAGCAAGATTTAGATCTCAAAAGTCAGTGTAGATACAAATATTGTCGAAGCTTTAGAAATGGGTAAAATATTGGAAACCCATTGCATATGGTTGATAGGAATGATGAAATTATCGAAAGAAGGCGTTATAACTCCTCTTTGACAAGGAGGAAAACTTGAGGATGTATACAATGAAGCTTCTTCTTAACTAGCTTAGCGTTAGGGAAAGGTAACAATGTTATGGACAATAATGGAAGGATCGAGGCTTGACATGTTGGCATATGACCATGTGAAGGATTTTCTATGTCGAGAAAGGAAGGTGGTGAAGGATTCAAGCTCCTAAGGATCAAGGGATTGACCCATTTTGAGGATGTGGGGATCTTGTGGAGTCCTTATGTTGATTTCGATGGTGGATTCGTTAAGAAGGGTGGATGTGTCTGGTGGTAAGGTCTTATAAAGATAGGAATCTTCTGCCCCTATATAAGAAAGGATGAAATCTTCATCGTTGCATTGAATAACATCAATTTTAGGAGTCTTCCTCTATCATTTATGGATATTGAAGAGGGAGGGACCTAGTTTCTCTATCACACGGATAAAAGACCGGTCCCAAGATGATGGTGTATTTTTAAAAATCTAAAGGTGATAGACACAATTTCATCCATATCCATAACCTCGCGAGATGGAGAAGATAGAGGATCGATGTCCATGAGATCCAAAGATGAATGGAGTGAGAGGGTCGGTAGATTGTTCTTTATATCCCAACCCAAAATTTTCATGGGGTTTATGAGATTGATCAATGACGAGGTCATGCATGCCTTGTTCATAATGCCCCATTCCAAATCCTTTTAGAGTGCCAGTGATGAAGATAAGTGTAGGAAAAGGATTTCTTATAAAGAAATTCAAATTCATTGGTGTATGGTTTTGTGTGTGGTTGAATTGATGTGGGAGGAAGGGTGATTGATGCCACTATATATGAAATTAGTGTGAAGATGAGGTGGACCAAAGGGAACAATATCCCGATGTTAGGTTGATACATTGGAGCTTTATGAGATCTACCATTTCTATGGGAAGAGCATTAAGTGTGAGAAGAGATATTGAGTGTGAGGATCCATCACTTTGTCTAAGGATTCATCATTAGGAAGATTGGACGTAGAGACAAATGATCTAGTGGATGCTTCAAAATAATCTTATTTTAGGATGAGCACGTAATTAGGATGATAAGTCATGTGACATGATTTAAATGGAGGAATATCTATGGGGAGAGTTAGAATTTTCCCCTCATGTTCATACTTGATGCATCGATGAAGGGTGGAAGGAATGCAAATGCATGGCATGAATCCATGGTCATCCAAGAAGGATATTGTATTGGAACTCCCCTTCTATGATATAGAATACCTCATGGAGGATTTTTTTCACTAATGGATAGGAAGAATAACTATGCCCAAAGTAGGAACAACAACATCATTGAATATGTAGAGAAATACGGTGATTGGGAGATAATGGAATTAGGGAGCTTAAGCTGATCAAAAGTATGAGATGAGATGATGTTTATGCTAGATCCATTTTCTATCATAGAAACAATGGATGAATGTGTCATTGATATGCATAGTGATGAAAAAGGAAGGTCATGCTCTTGGGTGATATTTCTGGAATTTCAATATTGTCAAATGATATGGAGGAAAGAAGCACAAAGTTATCCAAAAATAGATGCAAAGGGTCGAGCTTCATCGTTAGGAGTAGGGATAAATTTGAGTTCTTCATGATGATATATTTCCTATGATCCATGGAGATTTGAATGAGCTCATAAAGTGACATAATTAATTGGGGGTCTGATGGAGTTTATTCATAACACTTTGCTCGATATAGCAAAGAGGCCGAGAGGAAGCTAAGATAGACACTTTAGGTTTTGATGAAGAAGGAGGTGGAGTAGGCTCATTAGAGGGAGGTGACAATGACTTTAGATTTTGATTGAGTAGGTGATAGGAATTTGGGGGTGAGAATGAGTGGTGATCTAAACAACATTAATGAAGAGAGGAGGACCTTCTTTGGAGATGTCATAGTTGGAGGAGGGATATCAACGAAACTCTTGGATGAATGAGGATATTTGTATATATTAGTGGATGAAGGTTGGGATGAAGAAGAGGGATTGGTAGATGGTAGAGGGTGATCCCCTTCAACAAGAATATCATCCTCATCGATAAGATTATGGATAATAGTTTGGATCTTTGCAATGTTTGGTATCATGTCTGGTGCATGATGATATGCAAAAATGAGATTAGAATCAAACCATGAAGGTCTTGGGCCACATGGATCAAAAGGTTTGATAGGTGGAAGGGTAATTGCAGATGCTTGAAGTAGGCATTGAAATATTTTGTGTAAGAACCAATGGGGGTGGTTGGAGAAGAGGTTGTAGATGAAGTGGTTTTAAGAATGGTGGATGATGGTAAGAGGGAATGTTTATTTTGAGGTGGTTTTATGGAAGCCTTTTGATGCTATTTGACTTAGAAGAATAATAAGGTGGTTGTGTCTTGATTTTAGTTTTGATAATTGATGACTTAGATGGTTTGGATTCTAATTTGGTAATTGAAGATGTGGATGATTTTGGAGGAAGGATCGGATTTGGAGGAAGGATTAGATTTCTTCGATTTGTTGATAATGGGGATATGGATGAAGGGATTGACCCTAAGATGGAAGGATATGCCCATAAGAGTGATGATGTGACATTAATTTCTTAGGAGGATTAGTATTGGGAGAAGGAAGCTCCAAATTTTTGTGTGGATGTGTGAGGGATTTTGGATGGGCATGCCAAGGTTCTTAGACTTTGGTTGTGAGGATTTACCTTTGGTAGGAATGATGAAAATTTCAACTGGGGATATGTGGAAGTAGAACTAGGTAATGTATATTGAGTTATATAGGTGGATATTGAAGGTGGAATTGGTTTTTATATGATGTCTCTTGATGAGATATAAAGGGGTGGTAGATTGTGTAGGTTTAGGATTTGTTGATGTAGGAATGATTGGAGTTGTAGATGGGGTGAGAGTATCACTTGGAGGCACATTAAGTGTGGATGTCTACATGGTAGATGATTCTAGGGATGGTGTGGATGTGGTCATAGATTCGTATGTTGATGTGGGTATGGTCATAGTAGTAGATGTGATTGATGATTTATATATGGGATATATGATGGAGATGTTAAGGTGGATGTTGGATTAGATATAGGTGAAGGATTAGATGTGATGGGTGAAGATGTGGTAGATATGGATGGGGAAGTGGGTGTAATTAGGATTGATGTTGATGTAGTTATTGTGGACATATTGATATGATATAGATATAATATGTGTATATGTTGATGAAGTGGTGAGTGTGGGGGAAGAGTCTAAAAAGAGATGATCGATGCAATGGATGACACGATGATGGATGTAGGTGATGGTGTTGGATCTTGATTTATAGTATTAATTGTATGGGCATTAGGTTCCTGTGATGTGGGGTGGAGTTTGATTATTAGGTGGATGATTAGGAAAAGGTTGTTTGAAAACATCTAAGGGTTGATTAGGTGGTGCATTAGGATTATCCACTTGGAGGTCACCAGAGTCTATGAGTTTTTGGACAAGGTCTTTAAAAGTGTGACACTTCTCAATGTCATAATTACCATAGACTTGATGATACTTATAGTAATTCTCCTCATGATACCATGTTGGTTTGGTCGTGATTCATCAAAGGGTCAAATGGGAGGAATTGAATGAGATGGACCACCATTAACTTGTCAAATATTACACTATAGGATTCCCCAAGAGGGTATAGTTAGGAAAACGTCTAGAGATCTTTATGGAGGCATTCATGTGAGAATTAGATGTGGAGGATGATTTAACCATGATGGCATTAGCAAAGTTCTTGGATTTGTCACCATGTATGGAGGATTTAGTGAATTCATACTTGGGTTTATTTGATCAAAGTTTAAGATGGCCTTGCTCAAGGGTGCGGAGTTCAAGTTTGTGAGCCATGGTAAATACCTCTTTAAAGGTTTGGAATGATTGAATTTGAAGAGTAGATGAGATATGCTTCACACAAGACCGTGAGAAAGTTCAATTAATTCAATCTATGGAAGGGAGAATGATAGTTGGTTGATGATTCCATGCCATCATGTGACAAATTTTTTGATAGATTCATCATCATATTTCTAATGGCATAGAGGTCTATGATAGTGATCTTACACACAATATTGATCAAGAAATGTTATAGGAATAGTTGTGTGAGTTGGGTGAAGGAAAATAATGAATGTTGTGGGATTTTGTTATACTAGTCCAACGTAGGTCTAGATAATGACATAAGGAATGTGCAAAGCATAAGGTATTGATCATGGGAGATGAGGTAACATGAATGTCTAAAAGAACAAATATGTTTTTTGTGGGTCCTCCTTGCTATTGAACTTAGAAATTTTGGAAATTCCCAATGAGGAGGATAAGGCTTTTATGGGGACAGATGGATTGATGGGTTTGTTATGAATTTGTTCATATGAAAAGGTGGTTTTAGATCCCAAGGTAAAAACTTCAAGATTATCCATTCTACTAATAATTAACTTCTGCATGGGATCATTAGATGGATGGGGTTGAGAAGTAAAAGGATGAGATTTGATGCATATGAGGTAGATGGATTAGGTTGTTGATAAGTTTGATATGTTTGAGGATGAGTAGGTGTTGGTGGAAGTGGTTGATAAGGGGGATGTAATTAAAGGGTTGTGATTGAATGGGTTGAGATAGATTTAGTTGTTTGGAAATGGGATATGATGAGATTAATGAGATTGATTTAGATGTTGAGGGATGGGTACATTTGATTGGTTTGGTATAAGATGAGTTGGGATGTAAGTAATAGGTGGTTGGGATACTTGAGTTGATTGGTTGGGAAGTATGTAGCGATAAGCAACCTTGAGGAGGAGGTTGATGGGTTTGATTTGATTCAGAAGGATGGGGTTGTGAAGTGATCACATTGGCATGGATGTGGGAGAGTGGAGATAAGGGGTAAATTTTAATTATGTTTCGGGTGGAGGAGAAGCAAGTGAGACTCTTGAGATGATTGGATAGGAGCACAAGTGATGGTGGTAGATGATGAGGTGATGGGAGAAGAGGTGATAGTAGTGTTAACACGAGGTAAATTAGGGGGAATGGGACCACCAATTGAGTGGTTTGGTGATTGTGAGGGATTGAGGAAGAATATTGGTGGGGATTAAGCTCATGTTGGGCCATGAAAAGTTCATTCATAGCTCGAGGGAAGAATACAACAATTTGTGATGTGAGGACTTGTGTAGATTTAGGATTGGAATGGTAGGATAAATTTGTTGCAAAGGAGGTCCATCAATAGGGAGATTGGTAGTCTTATGAAGGATATAGTCATGAAGATAAATTGGATTAACATCGATAAGCTCTTGAAATTCCACACACCCACGAGGGATGATAGGAGGCCCAAAAGCTTGATAGAGTGAAAAAGGGGGTGTAGCTGGTCTAGATGGGATGGAGTGATGATGAAGAAAGGGATTGGTTTCAACATGGTGTTAGGTTAGACATTTTGAGATTATTGAAGAGAGAAAATGGAACCATTGGTTGAGTAACTGTAGAAGAGGGACCAAAGGGTGGAGGTAATGATAGAAAGTGCGGAAGTTTTTGGGAAGTAATAGTGGAAATAGGAATGTTGTTGGATGACATGTTTTGTTCCATTTGTCTTTCTTGGGATCATGTAATAACTGGCATGAAACAAACAATAAAAAAAATATGTTTATTTTTAATTAGATCAAACAAGTCACACAACATAATTTTGATTATCTTGATTATTAAAGATGTGAAAAGAAATGAAAAAATGGGCTTGAAGGGAGCCTAGGAAATGGATGATCTATGGATGGTTTCAGGTAGTTTTGGTTGGATTCCTCGATATACTTGAAGGTACGTGAGGCACAAATATGTGATGACTACTAGTACAAGGCTTGGTATTGGGTCCTACCCCCTCACTTCACCGTCCCACAACAATAAGGAAGTCAGGTGCTTAGCTAATATATATATAGTAGCCGAAAAAAAAATTGTAACAGTGGTCAAAACATTGCGGCGAATTTCCTATTAGGTGATGAAATCTCAATAGTTCCACCTAGGAGGAAAATTTTAATATGTTTATTTTATATACGTGTGTTTGGATGTGTGTGATAAGAGTGTATGCAAAAATATTGACCCCTATTTAAAATAGATCTCCAAGAAGATATGAAGGTTCTTTTTATATCCAAAATGAAATGTTATGTTCCATGAGGAAAAACAAGGTAAGAAAGGAAAGTAAAATTAAAAATGAGAAACTAAGAAAAAGAGGAATACCTAGATAACGCTTTTCCTTTTTACTTGAATTTTTAATTTTTAAATGTTAGAAAATCTAAGAAAAGTAACATACATACACACAAAAGCAAGCAATGCTCCTTCCTGAGGTTAGTAGAAGATGGATAGATAAAATAGAAATGAAAAAAATAGTAACAAGACTCACCAAAGAAAGGTGGGTCCTACCAAGCATGCTAGAATGTTGAACAAGTTTCCTCACTACCTATTTTAGATTAGTGAAATGCAACAAGAGAACAAGTAACTCCAAGTATGATATGCTTTAAGGTACCTCTAGATGGGATGGCGATGGATGGGATTAAAATGAGTTATTCTCTTTGCAATGAGTTAGATGACCGTAAATTGAGAGAAACTCAACAAAGAATG
Source organism: Taxus wallichiana var. yunnanensis (assembly GCA_018340775.1). Lineage (NCBI taxonomy): Eukaryota > Viridiplantae > Streptophyta > Pinopsida > Cupressales > Taxaceae > Taxus > Taxus wallichiana. The sequence goes on along the minus strand of CM031243.1, from coordinate 295,304,427 downwards.
GATTAATAGATAGATGGGTGGGTTGCCTGACAATTTCACTCCCTTGAATTGAAACTTTCGTAGGATGGATGTCAACCCACATTTTTGATAAAGATAAGATAAAATCAATGATTGATAAATTGGATGTAGCAGATATGAACTATAAAAAAAACTGAAATGCAATAAATGATGATAAAATGTAGATCTGATCTAATAAAATTAAACCAAACTGTGCATGTCGATGGAAACTCGAGACTATAGGACCCCCATGAATGGCGATGGAGCAGATCAACTAAAACAATGGTATAAAAATGCAAATCCGGAGGCCTTAGAGGAAGATCTAGATTTGATGATGAAGTTGAGAATGAAGAATAGGAACTTGTAAGAGATCTAGAACTGGATCTTGATAGAAAGGATGCAAGAAAATTATGAAATTTAAAGATAAATATAATTAAGACTCGATATGGTTGATGGTTACCCGATCGATTCGATGATGAATAGTGCAATAACGTAAAGTGAAGTGACAGAACAAATGAAATGGAAATAGATGAAGTCTAACGGAGTGTAAGATTGGAAAGGGAATGATTGGAAAGCTGAATGATAGGGAACACAACTAGACGGGGACCTAGTCTATGGTGACTAGGAAGGGTCGATGAGACTGGGACTGATCTAAGGTTTGATGGAATAGGATGGGAAATAACAAAGATTTGCATATGATAAATGAAGACACGAGAGGGAAGAGACAGGCTCATGGATGATAGATGAACATGCGCAAGATCTAATGAAGAGTATGATGATAAAATTACAATAATGGACCCCAACATGAAATAGTGAGGAAGGTCTCCAAATCTCCAAAATTAAAGTGCAATATCTCTAAGGTGATGATGGAAGTTAAGAGAGATCAACAAATGAAGGTAAGATCACAAGAAATCCCCATACCGATTGTGGGGATCTGTCCATTTTTGAGGTGGAAAAGTGACAAACTCGAGGAAAAGAGCCCACATGAGGCATAAGAGGTGACTAGGGTTTGAGATGATAAGGATGAATTAGGGTTTCTTAGGATGGATAAATGGGTGGATGGAGGGTGGAAAATATTAAATAAAGGAAAAGGGAAGGTGAATTTATTAAATGTGGTCTTAGGGAGGATAAAATGGAGGATTTAGGGAGGATAAATGAATTAAATGGGGGTTTAGAATAATTAACGGTGATTAGGGATGATTAATTAAGGGTGTGGTTAAGGAGGAATTAAAGTGGGAAATAATGATAAGTGGGATAAATTGAATTTAGGAGGGAAAGAGGATTTGAATGGGAAGAGAGGTATGTACGTGAAAATATGACATAGAGTGAATGTGGGGTGAGGGGTAATGATACACAAAAAGGTGTCTACATGTTGTTTATATGTGTTACAATTTTAGATATGGTTTTGATAACGATCAATAATTGATGCCTTATATATACCATATTTGTTAGGCTCATTTTTAGACCAAGAAATATTATAGTGATGAATCCATTTAGATGGATGATTGATTTAGATATTTACTTAATTTTGGAAGGTCAAATCAAATAATTTATATGGAGGGTACATAATTGAGACAATGTTTACCATAGAGGATGTGCAAACTATATTTGGTCTTTTAACTAGAGGGATGCATACATTATGTTATGTTCCATAAAAAGATATAGAGTGAAGGGGACTAGGTAAATATCATCCATAGTCCCTTATTGTTATAGTTCCTATAATTGTTATCTAATTTATTATAATGGTGGTTATGGCACAGATCTTATGCCACAATTATGATGGAGTGTCGTAGTTTATATAGTTGAATTCTAGAGTGCAATAGATTATGATGAACATGTAACAACTCATTATTAGGTTATTTGCATGACATGATGTATAGTTAGGGTATAAATATTTGGGTTTAGTTAGTAAATGATTTGTATTTTCATTGAGAATGATTTTTTTCCATTGGGTTAATCATACATATTTTAACATAGATCTATGAGATATTCTTGATGTAAAGGCCTACATGGACACCTTTACATGTAGTAGATGATGCACCAAGGGTATTATAATTGGAATAAGGACTAACAATCAGATATTATAATTGATAATAGTTATAAATAGTGTAGAGGGAGATACTAAATGAATAAATATGCCAAAGTATTATGTTTAGATGGTTGTCTTGTATAACTATAATATTGGCATAGAGGATTACTAATGTGACCATATTGTCTATGGTGGATGGAGTACCACTCTAAATATAGAATGTTAGATCAATTTTGGATACATAAAATAAATATGATATTAAGAACCATATCTTCCTAGACATGTGAGAGAGCCTAGGGGTAGAGAAGGATGGGGGATAAACCTTGTAGTCTCTTTTATGAGACCAAAAGATAGACTCAATAAAGCAAGAGAGGGAAAAGGCCATTAACATAGAATAATGTTAGATATATAGTTAGTAGAATAAATATATGTTCATGTTATAAAAGATAATATAGAGTAGGATGCCCCAATATAGGTAGAAAAATATTTCATCATTTGTATTAGACTTATGATTATAGATACTATGTGACAACTACATATTATCCATTAAAGTCTCAATTAGATATATCCTAGATACATACATGGAGAGAGTAGAAAAAATGCATATAAGAGGCCATGATTTTTGGTTATCTATAGACAGGTGGAAATAGTTAGCTACAAGGATGTTTGACGATGGAGACAAAGGTGTGCTTTAGGAGGTAAGGAAAATGGGGCAATCATTTAGGACCGGCCAGAGAATCCAATTATAAATAAATGTAGGAATTTTCTATGGTATTTCCTTTGTTAAATTATATGTATATGCTAAGAACTAGGTGATATTATGTTAGATTGTGTATGTTCTAATTTTCAAAAAATATATATATGTTTGTAAATTCTAAAGGTGAATTAGCATGCCCTTATTAAGAGTATAAATTATCAAATTTTGGATGAATCCTCATCCATACAAAAATGAAATTGATTTTAAAGTCATTAGTTCCATCATTGGTATTTTATGTAGGATCCTTTAGGTTTATACAAAATGTAATGTATGAGCTATAGTGAATGAGAGTAGATATTTCATCATTATAGCATGGGGATATGAGGCCATTGGTGTATATCCTAAGAGAGAGATCCAAAAGTCATTAATAGCCAAGAAATATAGTATATTGGTGGATACTCATGTGGATAATAAGACATAATAGAGATATAGGGAGGAAATGGTTACATTACAAGTTTGTATTTCTCATGTAGAGGGGAATTCATAAGGAGAATAGTTTATGGTGTCCTCGTTAGCTCAATTTTTATGAGCGGATAGCTGAAATATACCAATCATAATATTTCAGCTCTTCTCTTTTGAGATGTGAGAGGCATGCATGAGTGATGGGATATTGCATATATGTGATATATGATGAACCATTTATGAGAAACACTATACATATGTATGTTTATATGTGTGTGCATGTGTGCGACATTACTTGGATTTATTTTATACATGTATTATTATTATTATTATTATTATTATATAAATTTATGTATGTTTATTTATGTTTTCATTTCCATGTTTGCATACATGTGATAAAATTTATGACTAGAAATTTAAATGCAAATGTGAGAGTGGGAGGTAATATGACCATATAATGGAAAAAAATCTATAAATTTCTAAGAAATAAATAATAGAAATTATAATATATGGAAAAAGATAATAAAATACCTAATAGTATTTAAGAAAGAATTCAAAGAAACTACATGGTATAGAAATGATTGTAAGAAACCTAATAAATTCTAATAAAGAAATCAAATAAATTAAGAGATGTGGGAAAAGGTTGATATAACACTTAATAAAATATAATAAAGGAATTAAAAAATTAGAATATGTGGAAACAATGTTATAATAAACATAAAAATATAAACCGAGAAATTGGAAAATAAAAAACAAGATGTGATAGAAAAGGAATCACCAAAATGAATATGATCACAATCAATACTTGTGATGTACCAAATGAATAGGATCACAATCAATACTTGTGATGTATTTTCTTAGTAGATTAAACACTAAAATCTAATGTCACAACTAAGGTGAATGGAGATGGTATGTACACAAAATATGTATTTGTAAGGAAGGTTCAAACCTGTATTAAAATCATAATAAAAATATATGGTGAGATCAATGAGATAAAATATATAGTATTTTTAAGTAAAATAAAAGGATGTAGAAAGGTATAAAGTCATGACAAACTACTAGTGATATCCATAAGGATGAATATAGTGAGTGAAAATAAAATGTGAATATTAATAGTTGACGATGGAAATAAAACATCCTTAGCATAAATGAGACACTCTAATCAAAAGGGTGTGAATATAGGTCTTTTTAATTTAGGTGAGAAGGAACCTAAGTATGTGGGTTCAAAGTGGACTAACTAGTGAAGTATTAAAATATATCCCATGTTAGAAATGATATGTTGTGATAGTAGATGATGTATCCTACCTTATCATGGCGTTTTCCACATTCTTAGGACCTCAATTAAGGAGATATTGGAATATTATGAGGATTATGTACTAGTGTGAAAAGGTACTTGCACTAAATAAACATGTGAACTCCTACCCTAGTAAAAAAATCTAACACATCCCGATGGACCTTAAAATCCATGTAATAAGGAAAAATTGGATTTTACACCCTTTTTTGTCACTTCCAATACCTCCAAATTCCTTCAATAGGAAAAAATTTCATCCCTCTTAACTCTCCAACTAATATAAAGCATCAACCAATCCATTTCATTCCTCAACCAACTCAATCTTTAAGCTCGAACAATCGCTTCCCGAGAACCAAGAAACCTTCTTCCTCACAAACCGACTTGAATACGCGCACAAAATATCATCATCTTGATACAAAACCTATACCACTATCAACCAATCCATTTCATACTTCAACCAACTCAATCTTTAAGCTCGAACAATCGTGTCCCGAGAACCAAGAAACCTTCTTCCTCACAACCGACTCCGAATGATGCACCAAATATCACCATCTTGATACAAAACCTATACCACTAGAAATACATTTGAATCTTCTTTCCAGAACATATTTTAACTCGTTCCAAATCTAAGTGGAAGGCCTTCAACCAAGACCATTTATGCAAACTACCTCGAATTTCCCTTTGACTAGTCTTCACAAATAGGGCACATTTTTTCCTTTATAAGCATTCACGTGACTGAAACCATCATGAACATCAAGAAAAACTCACATACTTAAAAAAAAAAAAATCCATTTATTTTGTAACTTATTTGGACAACCTTATCCCAAAATGAACTTCTTCAAAAATAGGCTTGTTTGAGTGGGGTCCACTCAACACCATAAACTCTACCATTTCTTTTTGAATACCTAGATGAGTCCTATACACCATCCAATCATCATACTTTCACTATAAATCCATAATGGGAAATTAAGAGCAATATCTCTCCTACCACTTTTGAGCTAGGGTTTTGTTAGCGAGAAAATTTGTCTTGTGGACAAATTGGTGGGTTTCAAGCCAACGCTATGGGAATCTAAGTCCCTCTACTTGAACGGTGCAGCTTCCATAGGTGCATGCATGAAAGATGGGTTTCAATGGTGGCCTTTCAACCAGAGATCCAGCAAGGGCACTCCACTAACCTTGTGGCAAAGCTAGCAATGTCTCACTAGAGAAGAAACTTTGTCTTGGAAAGGGGAAGGGGAGTGGAAATGGAGGTAGGAGAAAAAAATGTTGTGAGTAGAATATCAAATGCCCACACACATTAATTAGAAATTTTGTTTACATGTATTTATAGTTAGAAGAAAAACAAATCTATAGGAGAAGCTACAAGACCGAATGAAATTCATTGGTCATAAGGTACCAATCAATCCCTTAATCAAAGAGGTAAAAATTCCTTCTTTTATTATTGAAGCTAAAGCAGAATTTGTACAGAGCTTTGAGAATAGAGGAAAATCTAAGGAGAAGGGAAAATAGAAGAAGTATGGCATTTTTGTCTTTTCTAGGTACAAAGCACTCTGGTCTTTTTGAAATCAATCGCCTTGCCCTTTGGAATGGCTCTAAGGATCCATTATATCCTTTGCCAAAATAGTTACAAATTTACAAATCATTTATACCTCTTCAAATTCCTCCATTGCGAAGAAAACGCTCATGGCGAGTTAAAAACTAGATCTTGCAACGTGAACCTTACATTTGATTTGCCAGTTTGAATAATAGACCATTTTATTTTTCTTATAACTTTGAAATCGGGACGCCCACGTGGTAGGAAGAGATTGGAGTGGGTACGGGGAAATCCCTTTGCGTTTTGTGATTTTTTAGAGATTTGGCAATTTGGAACAAAATGGCCCGCACCCTCGCTTCAACTTTTCAACTTATGCACATGGCACGTTTTCATTGGAAATGGATTCACAGCCATTTTCTCAACATTTTAACCTATTTTTGTAAAAAGGCTCAAAAACTCAAATTCCTCCGCCGTTCCACTCTCCCGCTTTGAATTTTCAACGGCAGGCTTCACCTTTGACTTTTTCCCTACGGGATTCAACTTTGACTTTTTCCCCGATATCCCGATCGGGGCTGCAGGTTACTTTTTAACTTTTCACCTTTTTTACAAAGAGGATCAAAATCTCAAATCCCTCGATGGCCCGCTCGTCTGCTTTGACTTTTCAACAATGGGCTTCACCTTTGAATTTTTCCCTACGGGCTCAAGATTTGACTTTTTCCCTTATAGCCTGATCGGGGCCGTAGGTTACTTTTTAACTTTTCACCTTTTTACAAAGAGGCTCAAAATCTCAAATCCCCCGATGGCCCGCTCGTCTACTTTGAAAGCACCTTCTGAAATTGTGCCAGGTTGATGCGTGTCTCCTTCCGTTAGGGTTAGACTTTTGAATAGCCAACTATGCCTCTCCAATGACTCTAACCACGTGGCAATCTAGCGTTGATTTGGTAATTGGCCCTTTCTACCCCACCTTCGGAATTACACCATTTTGGAACATGGAGCCGTCCACTGAGCCTTCCATACTTAGCTGATTTTAGCCCATTTTACCTTCATTTTGTACTTGGGACATGTGGAAAGCTTGCACTTAATTGAAGACTATCCCTTGAACCCTGCCCCTAGAGTTGCGTCATTTGTACACATGGCTTCTTTCGCTAGATTTTGAAATATGACTTAATCGCATCCAATCAAAGAGACCCACGTATCACCATGGGATGCTGAGGCAAAATTTGACGGGGAAGGAAACGCCCATCGTTCTTGACTGTGAGAAAAATACACAGAGGAAGAGAAATTCATCATTTTGAGTCCAACTTTTGAATTTCCTTCGCGAGATGGAGGCATGGAGGCAAAAAAATTATTTGACAACCTAGGCCATAGAACAAGTGAACAATTTTGATCAAAAAGGAGATTGTAAAGTGGATATTACGTGCACAGACCGGGAGATGGAGAATTTCTCAAAACGAGCAAAACAGAGATTTAAACAAAGCACTAGGGCACGTACTTTGCTATTTCTTTGAACTTTCAAACTGGAAAAATACTTTAGGAGGGCAAGAGCTCAAAATTTCAAATTTAACTTGGAAAATGAAAAGTAGTTTTCAAGAGACAACAACTAGCTCTAGCTTGGGGACATGGCATGGACTGAGCATGACGAAGACATGGTATGAGGATCCAGAATCTCAATTTTTAAACCGTATAACATTGACCAGTGCCTTATCCATTGGGCCTTGCAAAGTCATGTACAATTCTGAGAAAGAATGGAAGAAGGAGGAAACACACAAGCCAAACCACACAGTAACAAAACCAAAGAAAACTAAACAGAACCACACAATGTAAAAGGGAAAAATACACCTATGAAAACATCTATGGTACAAGGCGAGGACGACCCACTTTCACTAATGATACAGTTTCAAGTATTTCCTGCTTCGAGGAAATTCCAATGGCATTCCATCCAAGTAAGAGAGGAGAAAAACATTCTCACCACAAGCTTGATGAATTTGGAATGGGCCCAACCACAATGAATCAAACTTTCCATGGCTTCCCTTTGGTTCTCTTCTCTTGTCCCATAGCAAGACAAAATCTCCAACTTTGAAATTCCTTGCTTTGGTCTTCTTGTCAAAAAAATTCTTCACTTTCAACTGATGCTCCTTAATTCTATCCACCACTTGGCATCTTATTTCTTCTAACTTCTCTAGGAAGAGGATCCTCTTGTCAATGGAGTCTTTGTATTGACCATCTTCTATTTCTTGCAAGCAACTTGAGAGTTGGCATCTCAATTGTGAGGGGAATCTCTACCTCAACTCCATACAACATTTGGAAAGGTGACATACCTATTTCCTTCTTAGGAGTGATCCTATCAGCCCACAATGCATCATATAACTTCTTGTGCCAGTTCCTTTGATTCTCATCTACCAACTTGCGAACAATGGTCACAATGTTCTTGTTACTTGACTCAGCCTTTCCCATTTCCCTGTGGGTAGTAGTCAAAAGAGTGGGATAGGGAGATTCCAAATCCATAACAAAAATTAGTGAGCTCTTTGGAAGAGAAATAGGTGGCATTGTCTACAACAATTTTCGTGGTATTTGAAAACGAACAATGATATTCTCCTTGATGAAGTTCTGCATCTTTGTTTAAGAGTGACTTGCTTGGTCGGGATGGCTTCCACCCATTTAGTGAAGTAATCATTTGCAATGAGTACATAAGTATGCCCTACACTAGAATGAGGATTTAGAACACCAATAAAATCTAGCCCCCATTGATGAAATGGTTCTTCAATCACCACAGACCTGAGTGGCAATGCAGCTAGGTGTGGCTTTCCAACAAATTGTTGGCATGCTTTGCATTTGGAAACCCAATTCTGAGTGTCTGCAAAGATGGAGGGCCAATAATATCTCCCTCTAAGGATCTTATGTGAGGTGACCATTTCTGAGAAATGTCCACCACAAGCTTGATCATGATATGCCCTAAACAACTTTCCTTGTTGCTCCTTATCTACACACCTGAGGAAACAACCATCTAGGCCTCTCTTGTAAAGTGCATGATTCCAAATCACAAAATTCACTACCATTATCTTGAGTGTCCTTATTTCTTTATAATCAAGATGAGGATGGAATTCTCCATAAGTGAGGTAGTAAGCAATGTCAACATGCCACTCATCAAAAGTAGTGGTGACAAAGAGCGCTTGTGGAGTGTCTCTGAACAAGTGTTGAGCAAACACCATCTTTTTCTCCCATCGAGCCCGAGAGCTTCATCTTCAGCAATCAGCTGGCACAAACCATTTCCTCTTACCAGATTAGAGGGTCTAATCTCCAAGTCATACTCTTAGGTCTTTGCAATCCAACTTCTTCTCTTAACCCCAGGATCTTGTTGAGTCAATATGGACTTGATTGCACTTACAGGGACCATCACCATTGTATGGGAATTGAGAATGTAGAATCTAAAAATTTTAACAGCGTTGACCACTATGTAGGAATGTTTCTCCAATTGGCTATACTTTAGCTCATGATTTTTCAAAGGACAGCTCATGAAAGTAATGGGTGCTTCCAAACCTTCATCATTTTTCTGAATAAGGATAACAGAGAGTGTATGTTTTGATGCATAGGAATACATGATGAACTCCTTGTTGAAATCTAGAGATACAAGAGTTGGAGCTTTGGTAATGGCTTTCTTGATCTCCTAAAATGTTGTTTTTCCTTCCTTGTTCCACTTGAAACCTGCTTGAGGCTTCATCATGGAAGTTATATGCTTAGTCAGTTCAGAGAACTTAGGCACACAATGACGAAGGAAGTTCACCTTCCCAAAGAATGAATGAAATCCCTTCTTGTTGGTTGGTAAGGCTAGTTCTTGGATAGCTCTAACCCTCTCAGGATCAATGTGTGCTCCATGTTTGTTCACAATGTGTCCCAGCAACTTACCTTTTGTGACTCCAAAAATGCACTTCTTTGGATTTAGAGAAATGTCATGTTTCCTACACCTTGCAAGGACTTTCTCCAAATGATAGATATGATCTCCCCTCCTCTTTGAAAAAAATGTGAGGTCATCAAGGTAAATGACAATGTAATGTTTCAAATCTTTGAAGGCCAAGTCCATTGCTCTCTGGAAAGTGGCTCTAGCATTGATCAAGCCAAAAGGCATTCTATTGTAGGAAAAAGTGCCCCAAGGTGTTGTGAAGGTTGTTTTGTTGCAATCCTCTTCTACCACCTTGATTTGGTTGTACCCTGAGAATCCATCAAGCAAAGAGAGCATTTCAAATCTAGTGACTACTTGTAAAATATGATCCATGATTGGAAGAGGGTAGTTGTCCTTGAGAGATGCCTAATTCATATTTCGGAAGTCTACACAAATCCTTATTTCCCCATTCTTCTTCCTTATTGGCACAATGTTAGCCACCCATGTTGAATGGTGGATGGGGAAGATGATTCTAGCATTGAGCATCTTTGTCACCTCTTCTTTGATAACATCAGCAATATTTGGATTGTAGGGCCTTTATTTTTTCTTGAAGGGCTTAGCTCCTTACTTCAAAGGAATGGAGTGATGCATTTCCTTTGGCTGAAAATATTTGAGTTCATCATAGGAATAGGCCAGGACATCTGAGTACTTTTTAGCAGAGCAACAAACTTTCTCTTCTCTTCTAGTGAGCAACATTTACCAATGTTAACCATCCTTGGATTCTCTGAAGTGCCAATGTTTTCTTGATCAAAATCAGATGGACACCGAGAAGACTATTTTTCTTTCTCTTAGATGAACCTGTCATGCTTGTCAAAGAGGTCTTCCAAAGAAACTAGGCCTTTGGGGATTTTGTTTCCTTTCAGTTTGATTACTCCCTCTTCATCAATTCCCTCAATTCCTTCCTTCTCTTCTTTGGGGACTGATTCATGGTGTGGGTTTTCACTTCCTTCAAAGAAAATATTATTGAAGTTATCCCTTTGTTCTAAGAAGCTAGGATCTAATTATCATCATTAAAGACCACCGGTGATTTGCATTGTTTGGTACGCTGGTCCGAACACCATTTCAATGGTCAATTTATCCTTTCCAAAAGAAGGATGAGGTGTTACTAAGGAAGCGACACGGTAGAGAATCAGCCTTTTCATTCTGCTCCCTAGGGATAGCTTCAATGGAGAACGCATCAAAGGATTCAATGAAGTCACACACTCTATTTCTATAGTGCATGGCACTCGGTATTTTTCACCGATATTTTTGGTGGACCCGCTTGACCACAACCTCTACATAACCTTTGCATATCAACTTCTTGATTCCCATGTCCTCTACTTCATTCATTCCTAAGAGAAATGCTTCATACTCTTGAGTATTATTTTTATTATCAAATTAAAACTTGTATGAAAAAGGGTACACCTCATTGGAAGAAGATTACAATACTACACCAGCTCTTGAACCGCTCTCGGAATGACTACCATCAAATTCCATTGTCCAAATTTGATCTTCCTCTTCCTCCATGAGAAGTGGAAAGTTCTCCTCTTTTTCTAATGTGAGGAAGTAGTTTCCTAGCCCAAAATCTTAAAAGAGAATGTTTGTTTTCGAATCATCAAAATTTCGTACTTGTGAACTTCATTTTTCCGATCTGTAGCAGCTTCTTCATTTCTCCTTTCACTAGGATAGTTGTAGATGACCAATCCATTTTTATTTCTCCACCTAGATCTCTCGCAAATAATTTACTACTCAACAAAGCATACCAAAAGATGTTGGGATGTCTGCCACCAAAATGGTCAAGAGTATCTTCTTGTCAGGGTAATCAGCTAGTGCAACCTGAGCATCCTTAATCCTTCCTACCAATGGAGCTTGTTTAGATTCCATTGAGTAACATGTGCCATTTACTGGTCAAAGTGAGGCCAAGAGCATTTGCAGCTTTTGCTGGCATCACATTATCTAAGGCTCCAGAATATATAATGCAATTTTTCAGTTGGAAACCTTTGATGAGAAGTGACATGTAAAAAGGCTCAACTCTATTCGTGGTGGAGGCACTTAGGGCTAGCATGTTTTGAGAAGATGGTGTGGATGGTGTGGGAAGTAAGCCTTTAGAATTAGAGATTGGGGATGTAGAGTTACCACCCCAAACTGCCTTAATGAATCTGTCAAATTGGGCAGGATGTGTTTGTAGGTATTCAATTTCAGAGAGCCAAAATTTGGTTTTGCTAGCATGCTCTACAAAGTCAAATGAAGTTATGGTAGATGAGGACTTAAATGGTAGATGCGTCATTACTTTTGGTGTTGGGTTATCCTTTTCAAATGTAGCAATTGTCTTGGAAGGAGATGGGGGTGTAGCCTTTGATTAAAATTTAGATGTTCTTACATAACCAACATTTAGAAGAGAATTGCTCATAATGACTTTTGATTTGGGAGAAGAATCGATAACTTACTTAGCACAATAGTGTGATCCTTGACAACCTGGTGAATCTGATTTTTCTCTAGCTGATTCCATGGACGGTGGTAATGGTTTCCTCTGCTGATGATCTTGTTTAGTGGACGCTTTGAAGAGCTATCTTCTTTGTTCTTCCTACTCTCGACTGCAATCGCCGAGGCTGAAACACCATTCTTGGATTGTGCATGAGTGAAAAAAGCACATGAAAAACTTGGAGCTTCTTCATCACCTTCCTCCTCATCATCAATGTATTAAATCAAGCTATTTTACATGCCAACCTCTTCAATTTCAAGATAGTTTTCATAGTCATCCATGCTTTCTTCTTCAATTTCCTCAATGTCTGTTCCTTCTTCTAATTCCCTAGTGTCATAGATGGCATTGTGGTGGTGCTTCAAGAGCAATCCTATGAGGAGGTGGAGCGAGTTCTTCATTTATCAAGAGGATTTGGTCTCCTTAGAGCATTCCTCATTGTGATTTGTGACAATTGCTTCTTCAAAGCAACTAGGTCATTTGCCATTTTTTGGAACATTGGATTAGTGGTGACTGAATTTGAACTCTAACCTTTTTGCTTCCCATTTGGTCCTTTCACTTTGCCAGAAAGAATTAGATCATCATCAGTCTCAATTGTAAAGTCTTGAACTTCCCTTAATGTTCTTGGTTGGGCTCTTCTGAGGAAGAAACCAACTTCTGATGGAAAATCACTGATGAAGAACCTTTTCAAGTTGTTTTCAGGGGGTACCACATCTTCTAGGATCCTTCTTGTCAACCTATCATACCTTGCTACAAAATCTCTCATTGATTCGAGAGGTCTCCTTCTTCATCTGAACCAATTGGACCAGCAGATCCTGACAATCTTTTGTGCTCTTGAACCTATGTTCAAATGCACTTCTTATATCTTCCCAAAGATGTGACAGATATTGGGGGCAACATGTAGAACCATTCAAAGCAGATTTTTTGGAGTGACTCCACAAAGAGCCTAACTGAAACATCTTCATTTTCAACTCCCAACACTCCACAAGTTGTGATGAATGCTGCTACATGTTCTTTAGGGAGCTAAGAACCATCCCCTTTGAATTTTGGGAAGTTCTTTCTTGAGCCTCTTGGGAGCTCATGAAGTGGTTGTGGAAGAGCAAGTGGACTAGTATTTCTTCCCATGGCATGTTAGGCTGCGTACTTCATGCTCATGATCACCCATTCTATTCCTGTTTCCAACCTCCAATCTTGCTAAGGGTACTTCGTTGCTACTCTTTCTTCTACTTCAATTTGGAGTATTTCTATTTCTTCAAGTTGAGCCCTTATCAACTCTTTCGCTCTTGCCTCTCTTTCAAGCTCTTAAAATGTGGGATCAATTTGTCCTCCTTACCTCAGTTGCCGGGTGTATATTCTATCAACCATCTTGAAAGTTTATGCTCTTCTCTAGGGTGTTGGAACTTGTCTCTTCCTTTTCAATTCGACAACATGTTCCTCTTCCAGGTCTAGAATCCTTATGGCAATGAAGTATTGATTGACACTTTGTCTATTATGCCAAATATCTTCTCTCGAATCAGAAGCAATGTCTTCTTGGATGTGAAGTAAATCAGATCTCTCAACAAGAGGATTTCCCAGAATAGCCATGATTTACATCCATGTATTTTGTGTGACTATTCAATCTCCAAAAAAATTCTTCTAGGCTTCTTTCTTTTATATTTTATGACCCCGAGGTCATTTTTAGGTGTAGATGTTGCAAAAATCGCCCCATGGTGGGCGCTAAAAGCTGTCAAGCGAGAAAAATTTTCTTGTGGAAAAATTGGTGGGTTTCAAGCCAATGCTATGGGAATCTAAGTCCCTCTAATTGAATGGTGCAGCTTCCATAGGTGCATGCATGAAAGATGGGTTTCAATGGTGGCCTTTCGACTAGAGATCCAACAAGGGCACTCCACTGACCCTGTGGAAAAGCTAGCAATGTCTCGCTAGAGAAGAAAATTTGTCTTGGAAAGGGGAAGGGGAGTGGAAATGGAGGTAGGAGAAAACTAATGTTGTGAGTAGAATATCAGATGCCCACACACATTAATTAGAAATTTTGTTTACATGCATTTATAGTTAGAAGAAAAACAAATCCAAGGAGAAGCTACAAGACCGAATGAAATTCATTGGTCGCAAGGTACCAATCAATCCCTCAATTAAAGAGGCAAAAATTCCTTCTTTTATTATTGAAGCTAAAGTAGAATTTGTACAGAGCTTTGAGAATAGAGGAAAATCTAAGAAGAAGGGAAAATAGAAGAAGTATGGCGTTTTTCTGTCTTTTCCAGGTACAAAGCACTGGTATTTTTGAAATCAATCGCCAGCCCTTTGGAATGGATATGAGGAGCCATTATATCCTTTGCCAAAATGGTTACAACTTTACAAATCATTTATGCCTCTTCAAATTCCTCCATTGCGAAGAAAACGATCATGGTGGGTTAAAAACCAGATCTTGCAACGTGAACATTACATTTGATTTGCCAGTTTGAATATAGACCATTTGATTTTCTCTTATAACTTTGAAATTGGGCCATCCATGTGGTAGGAAGAGATTGGAGTGGGTACGGGGAAAGCCCTTTGCGTTTTGCAATTTTTTTAGAGATTTAGCAATTTGGAACAAAATGGCCCGCACCCCCGCTTCGACTTTTCAACTTAGGCACATGGCAAGTTTTCACTGAAATGGGGTCGCATCCCTTTCTCAACATTTTAACCCTTTTTGGAAAAATACTCAAAACTCAAATTCCTCCGCGTTGCCCGCTCTCCCGCTTTGACTTTTCAATGGTGGACTTCACCTTTGACTTTTTCCTTATGGGCTTCAACTTTGACTTTTTCCCTGATAACTGATCGGGCTGCGGGTTACTTTTTAACTTTTCACCTTTTTTACAAAGAGGCTCAAAATCTCAAATCCCCGATTGGCCCACTCATCCGCTTTGACTTTTCAACGGTGGGCTTCACCTTTGACTTTTTCCCTACGGGCTCAAGATTTGACTTTTTCCCTGATAGCCTAATCAAGGTTGTGGGTTACTTTTTAACTTTTCACCTTTTTTACAAAAATGCTCAAAATCTCAAATCCCCCCAATGGATCACTCATCTACTTTGAAATAACCTTCCGAAATTGTGCTAGGGCGACACGTGTCTCCTTTCGTTGGGGTTAGACTTTTCAACGGCCAACTCTGCCTCTCTAATGACTCCGACCACGTGGCGATTTGGCGCTGATTTGGTAATTGACCCTTTCTACCCCACCTTTGAAATTGTGCCATTACGGCACATGGAGCCGTCCTTTGAGCCTTCCATACTTAGTCAATTTTAGCCTATTTTACCTTTATTTTATACAGGACACATGGAAAGCTCGCGAGTAATGAAGATTTTCCTTGGACCCCGCCCTTGGAGTTAGTCGTTTGGACGCGTGGCTGCTTCCGTTGGATTTTGAAATATGACTAAACCGCATCCAATCAGAGAGACCCATGTATCACCCAGGATGCTGAGGAAAAATTTGACGGGGAAGGAAACGCCCATCATTCCCGACTATGGGAAAAATACACAGAGGAAGAGAACTTCATCATTTTGAGTCCAATTTTTGAATTTCCTTCGTGATCCGAAGCATGGAGGCAAAAAAATGATTTGAAAACTCAGGCCATAGAACAAGCAAACAATTTCGATAAAAAGGAGATTGTAAAGAGGATACTACGTGCACAGACCGAGAGTTGGAGAATTTCTCAAAACGAGCAAAACAAAGATTTAAATAGCACTAGGGCACGGATTTTTCTATTTCTTCAAACTTTCAAATTGGAAAAAATACTTTAGGAGGGTGAGAGCTCAAAATTATGAATTTAACTTGGAAAATGAAAAGTAATTTTCGGGAGACAACATGAGTTTTAAGCATGTAAAAAGTTGTTTATCTTCTTAACATTCGTTCATAAAAATGTGATGATTAAATGAATGAGAATTATTTTTAAAACCGACTCATTTTATAAATATTCCTAAAAGCCACAAGGTCCCATGAAAGTTACACAATTCAAGGTGAGCATCAGAAGGTATAATTCGAGCTACAAAACACCCTTTCTTAGACCCTGTTTCACACAAAACTTCATAACTTACAAAATTCTCTCAGAATGACTCCAATTTTTTTATACCTCTAGGAAACCTATTTTCATCATCTCCAATCATCATCATAGCTCAAATATTTCTCCATCTTCTCATCCCATCTCATTTGCATGACTAGCCCTTAGGGTTTTGTATGGTTTAGGCTAGGGTCAATTGAAACAACATCATAACTCACCATGAAACCTCTCCAAAATGTGATAACATCATTATTACATCATGAAACAACTTCCTACATGAATCCATGAGCTCATATGGCTCCACAACTCATGCTCATGCCTCCCTAAAGCACCTAGACTGGTCCAAATGAGCACACGAAATTTGGTCTTCAACTTGTACTTGCACCCTGAAACTCATGTGAGTGCCTAAGAACTCCTAAAAATTATCTCCATGCTTCCAACATGCCCTTAAAGTTATCAAGAAGCTCCAACCATCATGCGCCATCACGTAGGCTAGCTAGGTCATCATCAAGGCTTGCTTTATAATAGGCTAATCTCATTGAATCAACTCATGCAACCATGAACATACCTAAAACACCATGTCACCATCATATTGATCATGCTCGACTCCACTCCATCATCTTCTTTGTCATTAATGGGCTTTTATATCAATGACAACACCTAGAACACAACATGCCAACAAGTATGCTTCTTATTTCATGTTTATTATGGAGGATGTGGCTCGATTTATAGAAGCCACGTGGAGGAATGAATGGTGTAAATGAATCCATGTTGGAGGTTGATAGATGGTGGAGGATGGAGAAGTGTTTGGGATTCTACATTTTTTCTCCATTTTTAAATTCTTGGAGAAATCTAGAAAGGTGGTGAGGGGTCTAAGCTTTTAGATATGATTAGATTTTAGTTAGTGGATCTATATGAGAGGCTAGGAGGGTATGTAGAGGTGGGTCAATAGTAATTTTAAATTCCTAAACTGTGAAGATTAATAGTTAGTGTTAAGTGGGGGATGATTAGATGCTTAATTGGGAGGATAGGAAAATGGGATGTGATAAGTTTAGGTGATGTAGGATAAACGTAAAGGGAGTTAGAGTAATGTTATTAGTAGTGATGTTAAGGGGCACTAACGAATGTTAAATTAGTAGTGATGAAGGAGTGATTAATTTTATATGTATACAAAAGCATCGAAAACCTAATTCAATTCAACCTCTTTTATTTTATAGTATTTTAGCATGTGATTTAATTAAATATCATTTATTTCTAGTATTTACATGTACTATCAAATCTAAATGTCGAGCATGTATTTTAAAAGCTTGGTTTTGTTTTAGATTCAATTACTGATCCAAATTAAAGACAAACTAGCACACTTATTTTCAATTAGGTTTAAAATAAGGATAAGACCTAAAAGTTAGCTAAATCTTGATGAGAGGTTGAACATCCATAACCTTGTCACATAATCAATTTGGCGCAAAAATGTTGACTTTGAACCTATTATTTATTGCGAAGTTGTGATAAAATAAACTACAAGATATGTATCAAAATTAGTGATAAGATATGAAATCTATCATCATATGTTGACCATAATTTCGGAGATAGTGGCTTCCCATGATCTTGCATCAATTAACTATCAAATTATTTTAATTGAAAGAATAGTTGACCATGATAATAGTACATAAGAGATACGTCATTTCCTACAAAAATCCCCTCATAATATGTATCTACTTTGGTCATTTGTTTCCTTGAATGTTCGGTCTGCAAGATTCTTCGATGGGTTTATCTATATACATCTAAATTAATCTCACCTCAACCCTCATCAATGCGTACGTGAAACGACCTTTTTCTATGGAGGCATTTCCATTGATTGAAGCTACAAAATGTTGGTCTTACGATAATCTTTGTAAAAATACAAGTGGACAAAGAAAAAGTAAAGGCCATTGTTTGTGTGTCCTTTTGTGCAAAGGAGAATAAGTTGCGCTCACTTTCAACACAAGGGTCACTCAAGTCTCATTAATGGAGCATTGTGGAATATTGTTTTAGTTGTTCTTAAAGTGGGATCAAAACCTCTAGATTTACCATTATATGTGTTATTAATTTCACTTATAATGTTAGCCCGCTATAAGATATAAATAATGTTTCAATCACAACAATAACATACATAAATTATGAGCAATTTCCATTGAAAATGGACATGGGAATTAATAGTTCATACGTCCCAAGGTTTGATGTTTCATGTGGCTACAAATAGACATAGGGAACATTTATCAACAAGGATTGACTTTCACAACAACATCAAGAGTTAGTTCACTAAAATACCTCTCCATCTACCCTCCATTTTCATTCAAATGCAATGTAAAGATGTAAGATAGTGCATATGTCAAGATTAGGAAGCAAGAAGAGGAAAAACTTAATTCAAAATCACTTTTTGCATATTATTGTGTCTACCATTTAAAGCAATCTCTTATTTGCTTGATGTCTTGAGTTCTTTCATTCATGTGATACAAGTGATAAGACTTGTTCATTGTGTAGCTTAAAATTAATTTATGGTATACTATTGTTGTCCTACATATTCCTAACATTATTTTTTGTTAAAATTGCACTCCATTACTTTTGTGTGTGTGTGTTTTTTTAACAAATTCACATTACAAACACAATCTCATTTTAAATGTGATAGAAACATGAAAGTGTTCCCATGAGACTAATTTACCTTTGTTTAGGTATTTCATTTCCAAGTGTTTTTTTTTATATACGATTACGTTCGTTTGTTCTCTTTCACCTTATTATAAAAAGGAAAATTTTAGTTTGACATCCTTACCAAGGTATTATGCAACACTGTGCTTGAACTGTTGGGAATAATTTTATTCATGTTTAAGAATGATCAATAACATATATATTTATTTTTATTGTTACTAGGAGTTAAATTTGGCAATCGGCCATGCTTGTGAGGTCAAGTTTTTACGACAACCCTCCATTCAACATCAACATTAGCAATATTTAAGAAAACTCATATTTTTAAAAATGTGTAAACTTTAATAAATATTTAGTTTTTTCAACTAAAGACAATGTAATGTTAACATTTATTTGTCCTCTCATTTTTTTTTATTTGATTAACTTTATGTTATATTTATAAGTAGAAAAACTTTTCCATAGATTTTTAAAACTTTAAAAAGAAACATAAACCTAAATATATATTTAGTAAACATTAAATAAATATATACATATGTGCATATACAAATTGATAGTCCACCAAAATATATATTATTCCCGTGAAAAAGTTTATACGTCCATCAAATGGCATTGAAAAGCATTGGGCAGTGGTTTGGTGAAAATGTCGTCGTCGAGCATCAAATGATTTAAAAACATCCAATTGTGTTTAAGTTAGATTGTGTGTTGTTATTTCACGATTGAGAAGAGCCGTTTACTCTCTAGAAGATTGAATTTGGAGAGCCGTGTTCACTTCCACCCAACGCACTCATCACGTCACTATGACATTCGATTACTCCGCCTCCACCTCTCCGCCACTTTCCACATTTATTAATTTAAAGTTTTATGACGTTTTATTACGTCCCTCGCATTTTTCCTTTCTTTTTTTTTTTAAAATTAAATATTTCGACTCAGCTCCGTCAATGCTTATGCTTTGAATGTTTTTTAATATGTGGCCAAAATTCAAAAGCAAGGAATTAGGTACCGAACAACAGCAGGGTAATAATGGGCATTGTTTGGCATACGTGATGCCGATGAAAGGATCCTATGTTTACAAAACATTCAAAGTACTTATTCTAATGAAAAACAGAGTTTTGTTGGGACCCATGCTATGGCTATTTATATATTGCAATTTATAGGCTTTTCGGCATATCTACCAATCTCCCAATTCCAATCATTGCGATTTTACTTAGAGAAGCAAAATTTCGACCATGAATGGGCAGGCCACTAACAACCATTACAGCACAGAAATCTGTAATGGCGTGAGGAGCCGGAGCGGTGGCCTGTTCGAAAGCGAGGAGGAAGAATTAAGCGGACAAGCCGAAGCATGGCGCTTCACCTTCGCCTTTGTCGACTCCCTCGCTGTCAAGGCCGCTGTTTTGCTGGGAATCCCCGACATCATCGCTCGCCAAGCCCCCAACGCCACGCTTTCTCTCTCCCAAATCGCTGCACATCTTCCCTCGGAAAAGCCCGACCTCAATTGTCTTTTCAGAATCCTGCGTTTCCTCGTCGCCAAGAAGTTTTTCAGGGCCGAAACTGCGATGAGCACTGAAGAGGGGTCGACGTGGAAATGAGATACGGTCTCACGCCCGCTTCCAAGTGGCTGGTGAAAGACGGTGTGTCCATGGCGGCCATGCTGCTGATGCAGAACGACCGCACGAGCGTGGCGCCGTGGCACCATTTTAATGAGTGCGTAGTAAAGGGGGCGTTGCCTTCGACAAGGCCAACGGTGCGCACATTTGGGAGTACGCGAGCGCGCACCCTGACTACAACGACCTCTTCAACTCGGCCATGGCCTGCAACGCCAACATCGTCATGAAGGCCGTCTTGTCTAAATACCAGGGATTCCGAGGCCTCAATTCTCTGGTGGACGTCGGAGGCGGTACCGGAACGGCCGTTGCGGAGATTGTGAAGGCGTATCCCGCTATCAAAGGTTTCAACTACGATCTTCCCCATGTCGTAGCTACGGCCCCCATCTCCCAGGTATAATTCTAATTCTAATTTATTCAATATAATGCTTGTGATAAGCCTCTTTCTTTCTCTCTTGCTGCTGATTTTATTTTTTTATCTGTAACACAATGAAGGGGTGAAGCATATTGGCGGAGACATTTTCAAAAGCGTCCCTTCTGCGGATGCCGTATTCAT
The DNA here is from genome assembly GCA_018340775.1 of Taxus wallichiana var. yunnanensis. NCBI lineage: Eukaryota > Viridiplantae > Streptophyta > Pinopsida > Cupressales > Taxaceae > Taxus > Taxus wallichiana. The sequence goes on along the minus strand of CM031243.1, from coordinate 295,283,152 downwards.
GAAAGTGGGTGCTTAAATGTCGTCCTTCATTTTCTAATGGCAGAGTTTTTTTTTTTTTATGAAAGGGTTTCTGTATTGATTAATTGAATTTTGCAGTGGATAATGCACGACTGGCCGGACGAGGATTGCGTAAAAATTCTAAAGCAATGCAGAAAGGCCATTGGAGAGAGAGGTAAGGTAATTATAGTGGATGTGGTGTTGGATAGCAGAGAAAAAGCGGCGCTGGATCCTAATCTGGGTATTGTGTTTGACCTGGTAATGATTGCGCATAGCTCTGGTGGGAAAGAGAGAACCGAGGAGGAGTGGAAAAAGGTCTTAGAGGAAGGAGGATTTCCTCGTTTCAATGTGATTTCCATACCAGCATTACAGTCTATCATTGAAGCTTTTCCTTACTAGCTGTTTCTCTCCGCCTATGTACAGTTTAGTGTATTTTATTTTCTTGTTTTAAAATAAATGCCGTCTTATCTAATGAATCCCGGCGATAAAGCAGTTTAGATTTTGGTGTAGGTAGAATCGTATTATATAATTAGTGGTGTATCATGTTTCCTTTTGAAATACGACCTTTCTATCAAATGAACAAATGATAAATGTAATATGGAATTGACGTCACAAAACGTACAATTTGTCCCTTAATTTTAAAAATTTATTATCTTAGAATTTTCAGCATCTTTCTGAATTTTAGTGGAATGGTACCTAATCCTATGTGCGGTTTATTTTTATTATTATAGTAAATTTGATATCTATTTGACCGTTCCAATGCCAATTAAATGATAATTAATTGATATTTATTATTATTTAAATGATAAATAATTGATATATATATTGCATTTATAAAAAAGTGTATACAATATCAAATGAAAATAATAAATACAAACAATAAATATAAAAAAAAGTTAAGAGGCCAAGAAAAGCATATCAGAGAAATTTTTTTATTAAGATATTTATCTTTTGTTTATTGCAGCTCAACAATTTTAGTTTTGATAGTCTCCATGATGTTATTTTGCATTCGATCACAAGTTCATTCATAGCTAAATTATTCTAAATGCATTAGCTTATATCAAGATGATAACCACTGCTATAAAAATTTAACATTATAAATAAGATGAAAATGTCAATTGATGTGATAGATCCAACAAATAATAATAAAGTAGCATACCTATCTTAAATATATCTTTGAAAAAGAGGTTGAGAGGTATCATTCTTGAGGTGCCTATTCCACTTATGTCTCGATCCAATATACGCAACTCGACAAAGATACATCTATGGGTTTTTACATGATTTATCAAAGATAGGTATGCTAATTTTTGTTCGACTAATATATATGGTTAGAAAAAATATTTCAATCATTTAAACCTTAACTTTTACGATCAAATGAACATCAAATTTAAAGCTTAAATTACTTATGATTAATCAAATAGATGTCAAATTTAAAATTGTCATGAATTATTTATGTACGAAATTACAATGCCCAACACCACATGGATTACCATGGTAAAATGCCTATCAACAAAAAAACTATTTAGTTTTTAATTTTTTATTTCTTAAACTAAAAACTTGTAAACTTATTTTTCTTAATATTGTAAATTTAAAATTCATAATATAATTATTTATCTATTCAATTATTGATTATTTTGATGGAATTTAATTTAAGTTGATTTATATATTAATGTCTAAAAATCCCAAGATCGGTCCATGGGACTACAAAAATACAATGTAAATTAAAAAAGGGAACATCGCAAACACATTCAAAATAATAAATGTTAACCAAAATAACCACCTTGGTTATTTAGACAACTTCTTGATTCTATTATGGCTTTGACATTAATTTTTGATTGCACACGCTCTTGGTTATGTACCTTGGTACTTTTGCATGGCTGCAATTCTTCACGTGCGCCCTTCCTACTTTTCCTTGCATTTTCCTTCTCCCCGCTTCCTTTCGCGCTTCCACATCTCTTCTCTATTCTTCTATCTCCTTCAATTTTCCCTCTATGCGCAACCTTGTGCACTGCTTTCATTCCTACAATTTTGTGCCCACTTTGGGCACACCCGCTCACTGCCTCCCATTTTGGCTAATTCCCTGGCATGTCTACCCCGCACATTCCCTCACGCACACTCATTTCCCTTCCGCATTCTTCCTTTACACATTACACATTTTGCACTCACCTTCTCGTGAGTCTCTTCCCTTTTATTGTTGTACACTCCTTTAATCAAGTGCCCGTGTCTACTTGCATAATTACATACCTTAGCAGATATGCACCTTTTCTTCCCACTCCTCGCACACCCTTATGCGCACGCTCACAAACCTCTACATTTTTCCCTCTCGTGCTTTTTTTTTCTCTTGCACACGCGCTAAGTACAATCTTCCATGCCGATTATGGAGCACCACATGTCAAATAAAGTGTGTAACACGCAACCTATCAAAACATGCCAGCTGTGTGCCAAGTCCTCACATCAAATAAATCCATGACACATGGCGAGAAAAGTAGAAAACAAAACGTCGCAGCAGTCGAATCCTTCACCGATCGAGAATGCACCACGTATATTATGTGTTCAACTTATATTGCACATCTTGAGACCGTCATAACTTTTGTTCAGGGCTCGATTCATGTGCTCTTGGTCTCATTGGAAATATGTTGACGTAGGGTACACTCTAGGCTATTCAAAATTAGATTTTGGTGGGATTTGGTAGATAGAAAATAGGGAAACACATCTCAGGCCATTAATTCACAGATTCAATCAACTCAATCACCCAGATTTGATTAGATTCTACCTCCTACAGAATAAATAGACATGGAGAGGTGGATCGACATTATTGCAGTGCATTTGCAAGCATTTATTGTTTGATTTTGGTGGTTGGATGTTTGAATATGAGTTTCCCTCTCTTTCTCCCCTTCCTTCTCTCCCATTCTTCTATAAATTCTAGAGAAATGCTCATTGAAAAGGTTGGACCCTCTTAGTCTGCTAAGTGTATTTTTTAGATCTTTGTTCCTTAGCATTTTGAGTTGCAGGCCTCATATCTAGTCTTCTACATGAAATACATGCCTCTTCCACCATTGTAATCGGTTGTACATCTTTTGGAAGTAATAAAAGCTTTGTTTTGTGGCTATTCTTTGCCCTAACTGGTTTTTATTACATCTTCTTTCCTTTTCCCTTTACGTTGTTTGTTTGTTGTGTATTTTATGTTCTTGAAGGTTCCTTTTCTCTGTGCTCCATGAAAATGAATTCGTAAATGTTTTTTCGTAATGTGCAACAGTTATTTCCGCCCTCCATGTGCATGTTTTCCTTCTTTTTCACTCTCGGTAAGTGTGTTCATCCCCCTCTTTCTGGTGTTATCACCTCCCCTTAGCTTATGTTTCATTTTATGTACCTCTTTCTCACCCTAGTCCCTTAAAATTGTAGAGTTGATAGGTAGCTGCATTTCCCTTTGTAGGAGTAGTTTCAGTAGTATAAATCGGTAGAGGAATTTGACCTTCTCCGGAGGTTTGTCTCAAACACAAGTCCCACAACTTGGAGACAGTCCCATGTTGCCTCAAATCCCTAGTTCATCTTGATATGGGACGGGTATAATTTTGAGCTCCAAAAGTTTTTGGCATGCCTAATGTGACCAACATTGAAAGCTTAAATTTCATTGTTGCTAAGTTATGGTGTGTGAATTAGTGATTTCCATCCTTTGGAGGCTCATTTCAACACATTTAGCAACTCCCAACTTCTAGATCTACTATTTTCAGTAGTTAGAGTGCATATTTCAGAGAAGGATACATATCCGATAGAGTGTAGTAGTCGAAGAATCTTTTGAATATCTTTAGTAGTAGAATTTTTGTGTGTGCATCTCCATCTTTCGCACATAGTGCACTTTCCACACCTCCTCTTGGCATACCTTTCACGCGCTCTACCAAGGTATTTAAACCCTTTCTAGCCATGGCATAGAGAAATATTCCCTTTATCGCCTTCAACGGTGGAAGTCCTTTGGCTCTTGCCATGCAACATGATATCTTGGTAGATGCACTTAAAATTATTATTTTTTCACCGATGAGAACCAAGTTATCGGTGTTGAGCACATTCAAGATATTAAAAATGTATTCTCTGTTCATCTAGTTACAGAGGATGATGTAATTGTAAGGTTGCTTGCATATTCACTCAAAGGAAAAGTGTTTATGTAGTACATAAGCTTAGGACTGCCTCTATCACTAACTAGGTTGGACTTGGAACTATACTTTGTAAATCAATTTGAGGAGAAAAGCAGATAACATCTCCTTATTAGAATAATTCACAATGATCAAGAGAACTCTCAATGAGCTCATGGCTGATTTAAACTTTAGATTTCAAAACACATGGGACAAGATTTTTACCCTCTTAAGACTAACCCCTCAAGGTGTTTTTCTTTATTTCTTAAGAGATATGAATTATGGCATTACATTAACGATATAATCTATGAATGGTGTGTAGCTTCCGATGCCTATGCTATATCCATTAGGGCTGAAAATTGTTTAATCCAAGTTGGAAAGATAGCCCCTAGACCACATACGCCCTTGTTTCCTAAAATCCCTCAAGTACCTCGGCCTTTACATTGCCCCTATTCCGAGAAAATTTCCCAACCCATTTCCATGACATCCTATTCACTTGCGTAGAAAAATGAGGATGAAGAAATGAAATCCTTAATTAGAAATTTGTGCAATAAATTTATATATTTATAAAAACACTAGGCGCAAGCCTTCAAAAATAATTCTAATCAAGGATTTAATCAAATCCATCATCCCTTTATAAATCAATATCCAAATCAAATATATGGGTAGAACCAACAAAATGATATATGACATGCTAATGAGCACCTCTCGCTTCACAAAGTTGCCTCTATGTAACCCCTCCTAGCTCCCAGTGCAAGAAAAACACTAGTTCTTGTATAAAACAATATGGTCCAAGAGATAGAATGGTGCTTTCCTTGCAACTTTCCTCACATTTATTACAACTATGCAAATTCCTTTCACGTGCAAGCCTACATGATCTAGAATAATTCAAGTGATGAGCCTTCCACTAGTGCACACGAACCAAAAAATGAAGAAGTTCCAGAAGTTGTTCCTGAGACCAACCTTATGTTATTTGGTGTTGAGTACTTCTACACAATAAACCAAGCTATGATAGCTCAAGTAGGCCATGAAGTTGCTAATAACACAAGGTACAAGAAGATAATGCTGAAATCCAAAGACACAGTCCACCGCTCCTTCCAATCTAACAAATCCTCGGAAGCAAAGAGATCGCAACTCATCGGTCAACCTGCTCTAGCATGATGCCGTTTCCATGAGCAAGTTCTTGTGCAATGTTCCAACATAAATTTCACCAATAAGTTGTGTACGTATGAGAAAAATAGATAATGTAAAGGTGAGGAGGAATACTTGTGAAGTGAAGGTAGAAGGTAAATGTGCGCATTGTTGATGTTATCAAGTTGAATGTAGAGAGATCATTTTTTTCCGGGAAGGACTACTTATAAATGCAAAGTAAGAACACAAAAAGAGTATTAAATAACAAAGGAAAGTGGACTCATTGCCCTAGCGTATGCTAGATCCGGGAATCGTGATGCTTCCTAGAAAAATTTGTCAATCCTTTGTTAAATAACAATTTAATGTAAACATGAAAATGAAATAAATAGGTCCTATTGCAATGTAATGATTTAAGTTTCTCATACTCACAATAGACTAGATTTTATGCTAAATATCAAATATAAAACTAAATATAATTAGAACCAGGGGTTTTCTTTCAGTCGAAGGCAGTCATCGGAGGTTTGGTAAGGGTATGAGATTGGTAGGTTGAGGTCCTGGGCTGAGTTTGGGTGAATGGGAGGCTCATTTGGTATGAGAATGTTGTTAACCATAGAGATCGATATCGCTCAAGTGACCAATACCGGTATAGGAAAGGAACCAACGCAGTTAGGTATCTAGCATCAAGAAGGGCAATTAGTGGGAAACTATTAAAAATGGGTTTTTAACCTCTCTCCGTGATGATTACGAGAGAGTGGGGGAGAAGTATAGACAAGGTCGTAATTTTATTAGGAAGACTCGGGAATGCTGAAAAGGGGGTTAGAAAGGGTGTAAAGGCTTGGGATGGTTGAATAGTGGGTTGGTGGGAAGAAGGTGATATACGAGTAATGGAAGGAATGAAAATACAAAAAGAAGCAAGAGATCTACACTTTGAATAAGCACAAATGATGAAATCAAAATACTTACTTGGTATTTTTCATATCCTATGAGTGGAGATGGATGCTAGTTGATCGAGATAAGATGTGTTTGCATCTAGTGCAGCGATAGTGCAACCTGTGTGCTCCCATGAATATTCCAATGCTTTGGAAGGATGACCGACTGCTTGTCTTACACTATGGTTGTGTGTGTTTGTCATCTAGATGCAGCAAGGCTTGAAGATTTGAGCTTGAATGCAATAAGGCTCTAATAATTGAATGACCAACCCGGTGAAGAGTTGTAAAAGTGTATATAAAGTAACCTATGGCGATTAGGTAACCGGCAGATCGCCAAGGAAAAATTAGCATCGGTAAGGGTGAATTAGTCCCTTTTACCAAAAATAGGAAGATCTTCCTAGATTTGGCATGTTTTCCAAGTTGGTTCCACTTAGGAAGTTGAGTTCTCGTTAGAAAAGGTAGGAAATTCATAGAAGAAGTCCAACTAGGTTTGAGAAGAAGTCTCAATTAGTTAGGTCAAGTGGTGACTCAACACTAGAAGTGATGACTCAGTGCTGAGAGTGATGACTTGGTCACTGTGAGTTAAATGCCCCTAGAATGGGTCCATGGTGAGGTGGTGAGGTGGATGTGTGAGGACTAAATTAACTTAATTAAAATAATTAAATTAATTAATAATGTGAGGATGAATATTAATTCAATTATAAGTGATTAAATTAATATCAAGGTGTGGAAGGGGACTATGGTTAGGTGCATGCGTTATGTTGATTAATTGAAAGGGATTGAGGGGAGTGTGACCCAAATTTGGTGTCTACATTTGCCCCTTTTTGTCATGTAAATTTTATTGATAAACAATCTTGACATAAATAGGAAGTCGATGTCCAGTATGTATGTGAAAGTTAGGTTTTCCCAAGTATGGGTGGAGGTGATCCCCTCAAACCAATAATTGATGAGGTGATAAACGAAGTCGAAGTCGGTGAGGGGGTTGATAAATGGGTAAGGGATGAGAATGAGATTGGTTTGGGGTATAGGCGGGGGCATTGGATGCAAACACACATATAGAATGTGATAAGGTACTAAGATGAAGAGCTCGTAAACTCTACTTTGTCAAAGGTTGAGAGGTTTATCCAAACAAGGTTGATGTGATCCAAGTATCCAAGGTATAAGATACGGTCCTAAAACACAACTAGGATAGGTGTAGGAAGAGGCATTAAGTGTGTTTAAAAACAACAAAAAGGTTTGGTCGGGATAAAGAACATGACATTAGGTTGGGCAAGGTCATTGGGATGAACAACACGAGTAACGTCATCGCAAGGTATAATGAGTAAGAAAATTTGAGTGTGTAATGGACAGGTGTAGGTTGGGTAAATAGGTAAGGTCGTGGTAGAGGCAATAACATGCCCTAAATGATAGTGCAATTGGGTATTAGGTAATAAGGTAAGTAGGTTGGGTAATAAGGCTAGGTGGAGGCTTGGGCAGCAATAAAATGGTTTCAGGTAATCAAATGTGGTTAAAACATGGCATAACAGTTCAGAAAGCAAGCTAACTAATATTGGTCAAAGGGAAATCGATATCGGTCATGGTAAACCGACATTGGTATATTAGGGCACAATAATGAAACGATGTCGGTTAGGTCAAATTTTGGTTGAAAAGGTAAAACCCACATTTTACAAAATCATTTTTCATTTTCTATTCGGGGAAAACAACAGGGTAAAATAGTTGGAGGAGAAGATGACAGTGAGAGGCAAGGGGTTAAGGTGGCTAACTGTTATTGGGTGATTGGATTGTGATTGACGGTCCCATGAGATAGATTCAAGTGATTCAATTGGCTGGAGGTGGAGAGAGGGAGTTGATCTATGACAAAGGTAGGAGAAGGTGTAGGAGGACCGCCGGTGCAGAGACCAGAGGTTCCACCGAGGAGGCGGTGTCATGTCGAGGTAGGATTCTATCATTTCTGGTTGTTTGTGAGTGAAATTTAATGGAAAAATAAAAAAATTGGGGTTTGGAATTTAAAGTTGAAATTTGATTTAAAATGAAATGGTTTTGGGTAAGGGGAGGGTGGAATGTAGGCTAAATAGGTAGGAAAATGAATGGGGTGGGGTTTAGGTGGGTTTTGGGTAGATTGTAGGGTGTTTTTCAATTTTTTCAAATTTGGGGGCATAGAGGTTTGGCCTTGGGACCGAACAGAGAACATTATCTCCACCCCGTCGTTAGACATGGCCCGATGAGGATAGGAGGATTAGGCTATTAATATCGGGATTGATGACAAAGGACCACCGTGGCATACAAGTGGTGGGAAACATAGCTACATATAGCACTACCATGACCTAAAGGCAGTCATTCAGATTTAGCTACTGGTTATGGTATAGAGAGATGCATTACAGGGGTATGTGACTACTTTAGGGATGAAATTGACATCATTGCATGAATAGGTAGCCACCATTGTGAAGGATAGGTTAGGTGGGTTACAAGTTGACTAGAAATAATGAGCACAAGCTCTGTATAGGCACCCACACAAAGCTTCCATAAGGGATGGATCACAGTAGAAGTGTTATAGGCACATGAGACATGTTTACAGGTCAACTTGAAGCAACGTAGACACAAGTTGTGACATTACAAGTTAATGAGATAGTTGTATAGGAACCTGCAGGTAGAGCAATAGTACAAGCATGGGACATGGTCCCATTATACAGTGAGCAAGAGGACAAGGGCCACTAACAGGGTAGAGGCCATTATTATTAGAGAAGGGTGCACAGGTTAGAGCTAGGGTGATGGCGCCACCCCAAACAATATCCATGGCTAGGTTTTAGGATGTGCCGAATGAGTCCCAATATTATCGGGATCATTTGACCACAACCGGTATTGAGGTTCCATCATATGCAAGAATAGGGTCGTGTAGGAAGCTAGTCGAGAAGACCCGCAACACTAGTACTACAGGTATTCATCGGTCTCATAGACATGGCGAGAGGGAGGTGACGAGTGCACAAACATCGAGACCAGATGAGGGTATATGGGACATGATAGTTGGGTAGAGGACAAGGCGAGAGGAGGATACAGGTGAGAGTGGAGGCGAGGGCCCTATATGGGGGTGATGCAGGATGATATGTGATACTACATTTTGATTATATATATATATATATATATATACCAGCTGAAAGAGTTGATGAATCATATCGAAAGCTGTGCACCACAATGAAGTTACACTCAAGTTGAATCATAATGGCTCTAAAGTAATCACAAGGAAGAATCGATCAACAATGAATAACTTGCATAAGAATAAAGCTTGCTCATAAGAAAAAGACAGCAGAGTGTCTTGGCATGCTCATAAATGAATAAAAAGAGAGTACATATAGGGTGTTGAGTAACCCTAGTGCATGACACACATGTAAACCCTAAAACTAACCCTAAACCTAACCCATGTGAGATGACCCTCCAATATGAGAGGAGGACACATATGATAACCCACATTAACACCGGCTGTGTGCCAAAGATGTGAGATTATACATGAGAGTTTTTGAGATACTTATATTATTTATATATGTGTATATATGTAGTGATACACAATTATTTATATACGTGTATATATGGGATGGGTGACCTCCCAGGAAATTCCCACAGTGAGTGCCTCTTAATGCTATTGCACTGATTGGGTGTATACTCAGCTCCATTGTGTGGGAGGGTATTGGGTGCAGCATTTGTTTAACACAATGAAATCCTCTCCACCATGGGTTCGAGCTTTTGGTGTGATGGAAAGTCTTGTAGCTCGATACCATGAAAGAGTTGATGAATCATATCGAAGACCTGTGCACCACAATGAAGTTACACTCAAGTTGAATTGTAATGGCTCCAACATAATCACAAAGAAGAAGAATCGATCAAAGCTGAATAAATTGCATAATGAGAATAAAGCTTGCTCATAAGAAAAAGAGCAATGGAGTGTCTTGGCATGCTTATAAATGAATAGAAAGAGAGTACATATAGGGTGTTGAGTAACCCTAGTGCATGACACATAGGTAAATCCTAAACCTAACCCATGTGAGATGACCCTCAATATGAGAGGAGGACATAGGATAACTCACACTAACACTAGCATGTGTGCAAAGATGCGAGATTATATATGAGAGTTTTGAGATACGATATTATATTATTTATATGTGTATATATGTAGTGATACATAGTTATTTATATATGTGTATATATGGGATGGGTGACCTCCCGGGAAATTCCCAGTGTCACTTCCTCCTAATGTTGTTGGGCTTGATTGGGTGTATACTCAACTCCATCATGTGGGAGGGTATTGGCGTAGCAACTGATTAACACGATGAGATCCCTCTCCACCATCAGTTTGAGCTTTTGGTGTGATGACAAGTCGTGTAGCTCTGATACCATGAAAGAGTTGATGAATCGTATCGAAAACTATGCACCACAATGAATTTTCACTCAAGTTGAATCGTAATGGCTCCAACATAATCACAAGGAAGAATCGATCAACAACTGAATAACTTGAATAACGAAATAAAGCTTGCTCATAATAAAAAGAGGTGGAGTGTCTTGACATGCTCATAAATGAATAAAAAGAGAGTAGATATAGGGTGTTGAGTAACCCTAGTGCATGACACATAGGTAAACCCTAAACCTAACCCTAGACCTAACCCATGTGAGATGACCCTCCAATATGAGAGGAGGACACATAGGATAACTACACTTTTAATTTTGATATATATGTGTGCCAAAGATGCGAGATTATACATGATAGTTTTTGAGATATTGATATTATATTATTTATATATGTGTATATATGTAGTGATACATAGACATTCCCTTGATATAATTCATGATTATATTGGATTGATGATGTACTTGGTTTCATTGTTATTGTCATTATGGAAACTAGGTGAGTTAGGAATGGTTGAATCAAGGTTCATTAGACATGAGTGAGTCAAGGTTATTTAGGCATGATTGAGTCATAGTTAGGCGTGGTGGAGTCTGAAATGTCTAAGAGTTGTTTGTATGGAAGTTAGTTGTGTTAGGCATGGTTGAGTTATAGGTGTAGGCATGGTTGAGTCATAGGTGTAGGCATGGTTGAGTCAAAAATATCCAAGTTATTGTTTTTATGGAAATTATGTATGGTAGATATGGTTTTGTGAAATTTCTGAGTAATTTCTATCATGGAAATGGTAGATGATTTAGGATGTGGTTGATGTTGTAGCATGTTAGGTATGTTGAAATGATTAATGTTTTGTGATATGTCAATTTCCAAGTTATTGTGTAGATGGAAACTAACTAGGTTATGATATGTGTTAAAGGGAGAAAATGGTTAGGGGAAAGAGTGGTTGAGCTAACCTCCAAGGGCCCCATGCCCTAGAGTGCTACCTACATAGCCCTAGGGAAAAAGGGGCCTCAGGCCAATGTAGTTCTCCCATAGGATAGGGAAGAATATGATGAGGTAGATGGGTAGGTTGGTTAGTTTAGGAATGATTGAGTCTAGGTCATTTAGGCATGGTTGAGTCTAGGTTATTTAGGCATGGTTGAGTCTAGGTCATTTAGGCATGGTTGAGTCTAGGTTGTTTAGGCATGGTGGAATGTTTAAAATGAGTTGATGAAAATAGATGAGGAATGTTGAGGTAGGTGAAAGGAGAAGAAATCCCATAAAGTAAGTACGAAGGTCTAGTCCTATGTAGGAGAATCAATAAGTAAGAAAAGAGGCAAATAGTAAAAGAGGTGAAATGATCCATAAGTGTCAAGGACCATAATGAGCATACCAAAGATGGGCTTATGAACCTAGGCACCACAAGGCATTGCATGTTTGAACTTTCCAAGGTTGAAAGACGTTACATAATCACAAAGTTTCACATGTGCGCCACATCCCTTGAGTAGGTTGAATAAGGAAAGGAAGGAGGGTAAGGTGGAGTAGGTTGTTTAGCATAATCTTGTTGTGAGACAACATGCCTCTTATACAAGATACCCAAAACCAAAATAGGAAAGTCCATGACAAAAAAATTGTATTTTTCTTAATTTTTTGTATTTTATTTTTTCTTTTGTTTTATAGATTGATCGATACGGGAAGTATATGTGGGATGAATAGAATGAATCCTTGAGGTCTTCTTGAAGCTAATCTGATGCAAGAAGCTTTAGAATAGAATATCTTTGTAGAAATAGTCTTCTTTTTGGATAGACTATGTACAATAGCGCTAGCTTTGTATAGATGTCCTTCGAGGGAGTAGTCTATTTATAGCAGCAAGACAGAGAGATAGATGTCCCTTTTTGAGGGAATCATCTATTCTGAAGAATTTTGAATCAAGGAGTTGAATTTGAATATCCCATATATTAATTTTGATTTTTTTAAACTTTTAGGTCATGGACAAGACTATAAAGGAGTATAGGCTTCTTTTATGAAGGAAAAGCTATAACAGAAAAAGGTTAACTATGAAAGAGAGGTTTTAAGTGATAAAAAACCATGGGATTCCATCCTAAAAAGAATGAAAAGTATCCATGATAATCATGCCATGAGTAGAGCCGTGGTACTCATATTTAAGATAAGGCTGAAAGGTGATGGATAATCACATGATTCTTGTTTAGTCGTTGATCCTTAAAAGAGGTAGATGAAAGGAATGGTACTCAAGGGATGAGTGTGTAATAGAAAAAGGTGATATAATACTTGATTCAAAAATAGAATGTTCAAAGATGCAAGGCATTTAGGGGATCAGGTTTGGGTTTACATTTAAGGGAAGATAAATGATAAGCACCGATCTATATGTATGAGTAACAATATAGGGTCTAAGCCAATTATGAGAAAACTTTCCTTGTTTACTTTTCTTACCTTATGTTTATTTTCCTTCATGACAAGATTTCCGAACTTGAAGTTTCATTCGTGAACACATTTTTATAGGCATGTTTGATACATTTTTCATAGATTTGAAGGTGATCGAGAGCATTTAAACGACGTTCATCTAGAAGCACACATTGAGCCAAATGGTCTTAGTGAAAGTTGTCATCATTGAGCATGTCTTTGAGTGATATACAAAGTGATGGAATTTGGACTTGAGAGGCAAGCCAACCTCTTTATTATAGACCAAAGAGAAAGGTGTTGCAACAGTGGAGGTACGAATACTAGTGTGATAATCCCATAAGGAAAAAGGAATGTGCATGTGCCAATCCTTACCAGTATCATCAACTAATTTCATAATAATTTTGTTATTCAATTTGGCTTGGCCATTTTTTTGAGTATAATAAGGTGAAGAAAAACTAATTTGAATGTCAAAGGTTTCACAGAGTTTGTGTAGGGTTTTATTTTTGAATTGTTTTCCATTATCAGTGATGAGGTGGTGAGGAACACTAAAGTGAAAAATGATGTGATGGTTGATGAATTCACAAATTTTCTCAGCTTTTGTAGAAATGAGAGGTATGAATTCCACCCATTTAGTGTAATATTTGGTTTGGTGATGATCCATTGATGATGTTGAGAAGAATGAGGGTTAATCTCTCCGACGAGATCTAAACCCCATTGGGAGAAAGGCCAAAGGTTTCTAGCGACATGTAAGGTATGACTAGGGGTGTGGTGAATATTAGCATGTTGTTGATGACATTTCACACAACATTTGACATAGTCACAAAGTAGTCTTGGTTTAAGGTTGGCTAGTAGTAGCTGAGGTGAAGGATGTGCTTAGTGACAATGAGGCCATTGAAATGACCACCGCAAATCCCATCATGAACTTCCTTAATGGTGTATGGGATTTCAAAACTTGTAAGGCATCATAGGAGGATACCGTCAAAGCCATGTTTGTAGAGAAGACCCCCATAATGATATAGTGAGAGACACTTTCGAGGAAAGCTCTTCCTCCATTGCAAGTGAGTTCTGGAGGCATAATTGAGAAGGAAAGGTAATGGAAAACTACTTATAGCAAATGTCACGTGGATCATGTTTCAATTCTTCCTACAAAGTTAACATCTTGAAATAAATAAGAGGGTGATTGCAACCTTTGTATTATGACAAAGATTTTGAGTCAGAAGGAGAAGCGGGTATTTGAGAAGTAAGGAAAGCCATGGTATTTGCAAATTTGTTAGTAGATCGCAGAGTGGTTTGAAGTTCATAATGATCAAAGGTAGTCAAAAGTATGTCGACGTGATGTTTATACTTTTGAAGTACCTCATTACGACACTGGTATAAACCATTGAATTGGTTCACAACTAGTTGGGAGTCACCAAAGATATTAATGGATTTAATGTCTAAGGTTATATGATGGTTTGAAGACCTAACACAAGTGCTTCGTATTCGGAAATGTTATTAGTACAATTGAAATCTAGTTTGAAAGATAAAGGCATAGGATCACCATCAAGAGGAATAAGGATGACCCCTGCACCACCCCCACGTTGACATTTAGAACCGTCAAAAAATAAGGTCATCTGATAAATGGTGTCATCAAGGGAGAGGGTAGCAATGGATTCATCAGGGAAATCAAAGTTAGAAGATTGATTTTCGAAAGAGGTGCATTTGCAAGTTGGTTAGAAATGGTTTTTCCTTTAACAAACTTTTGATGGATGAATTCAAGATCTAGGTCTATAAGAAGCATGAGCCAATGTGTACACGTTGGTGTTGGTAAGGCTTAGCATACATGTAATGTAAGGGGTCAATATTGGTGACAATGAAGGTTTTTTGGTTGAGTAGGTAATGGCGTAGTTTGGTGGTGATGAAGACTAGGGCTAAGCACAATTTTTCAAGCATTAGTATACTTAGTTTGTAGTATAAAAGAGTACAAATTATATAATAAACCACTTGCTCCTGGTGTTTCTTGTCACGATGAGTGATCATGGAACCCAAAGAATGGTCTGTGGTAGAAATATAGAGGTAAAAGGGTTCGTCATCCTTTGGTAGGATGCGTACATGTGGTTGGAGGAGGTATTGTTTTAAGGCATCAAAGGATTTGTGGCATTCACCATCCTATTTGAAGGAGACATCCTTTTTAATAAGATGATGAAATGGATGGTAGCAATCGTAGAAAGATGAGAATTGAAATGATGAATAGATTACAACTTGTCTTACAAACTATGAAGTTTACGAAGGTTAGTAGGTAGAGGCATATCGAGAATAGCCTTGATTTTAGCAGGATCAACTTCAATGCCATGCAAAGAAACGATGAAACTAAGGAGATTTCCTGAGAGAAAATTTAAGACACACTTCTTAGGTTGAAGATGAATGCAATATTTGATGAGACAATCAAAGATAACCTTAAGGACTACAACGTGCTTGGCCCGATGTTTGGATTTGGCAAGAATATCGACATAATCTTCCAATATGTTATGCATGATGTCGTGAAAGATATAAGTCATAGCCCATTGATATGTGGCACCAAAATTTTTAAGGAAAAAAGGCATGAAATGCTAGTAGAAGGTCCCCCAAGGAGTGATGAAGGCAATTTTGTGTTGATTTTTTGGGGCAAGTAATATTTAATTATAACCTGAGAAACCGTCCATGAGTGATAACATCTCATGGCCACTGGTGAGATCAACTATTTAGCAATAATAGGTAGAGGAAAATCATATTTGGGGAAAGCTAGGTAAAGATCACAAAAATCCGTGTAAATACAAGAGTCCCCTATCATTTTGGTGATGAAAACGATGTTAGAGATCCATTGGAGATAATCAATGGGTAGAATAAATGAAACATAAAGGATACGCTAGAGTTCTTCTTTCACAAGAAGGGCAATGTGAGAATGCATTTTTGTAGCTTATGTTTCATGGGTTTGGCATCAGGAATGGTTACGATATTATGGACCACGATATTTGGGTCAATACTGGGCATGTTGGCCTAAGACCAAGAAAAGCATTGTTATGATCTCAGAGGAAAGAAGTAAAAGCTTCCTTTTGAGTAGCATCTAAAGCTTGACCTATCTTTAGAATATGTGGGTCATCCTGAGTATGAATTTTGATCTTGATAGTTGATTCATTCAACATGGTTTACATCTCAGAAGGTAACGACTAATGAAAATAAGAATCTTCTACACTAAGGTAGGTGAGAATAGACTCATCGTCCTAACATTGAACAATGTTGATAAAAGGTGTGTCATCATTGATCATGTAGGATATAGGAAGGGAAGAGAAGAGGAAGCCTTACCATCATGCTGATAGGTCAGAGGTCCTAGAGAAATGATGTTTATGAAAAAAAGTTAGGAGGAATGGATTATGGATCCATAGAATCTGTAGGTGAAGGTGGTGAAGTAGGTGAATGGGGTGGAGAAGGTTTATCATCCTCAATGAGTTCGACTCGGGCCTTCTTGGAAGGTGGTTTGGAAAATCGATACCACTACGGTATTTATGCGTATGGGTGGTGTAAAAGGAATGACAATATGGTGGCCTTGTTCATAGAAACCAAATCCAAATCCCTTCCAAGCGCAGAGATGAAAGAAGGTGTGGGCAAAGAAATGGTTGGTGAGAGATTGGAGATCAAATAAAAATGGTCGAGTTTGGGATGGTGGCTCAGGTGAGTAGGTAGAAATATCAAATCCCCCATACGTTAGGTTGGTGAAAAGGTGGGGAGGACCATAGGGAAATTTTCACCTACTCGGTGATTATAGGGTAGATGTTGATGAAGGTTACCATACTCTTGAGGAGTAAGTAATGTGTCAATGTTATAAAGGTAGTATCCCCAGAGTGAGAAGTTGAAAAAAAAATATTCCAAGGATTGGTGGTTAGTATGTGGGTAGATGGAATAGAGGTATCACTGGATGGTTGGGAAGAAGAAGAATAATATGTTTGAGAAGTAGATGGATTGGTTGGTGGGCTAGTTGTAGAAGTTCTAGCTATAGTGGGAATAGAGGAGTTGGTTGTGGAAGATGTAATGACAAAAGTGGTGGATGAGGTAGTGGTTGAAGAAGAAGCGGTAGTAGTGGTAGATGCCTTAATTGGTATAAGAACATCATTAGGTCAACAAAGCATGTTACAAGTTTAGAACGGTGAAGGAAGGGTCGGCTAGAATGGTATAGGTATGTCCTTCATGTTCAAATTTTAAACAACGATGTAAGGTATAAGGGACACAACCCATGGTGTGAATCCGTGGTCGCCAAGTAGCATGTTGCATTGAAATTCCCCCTCTAAGAAAGAATAATTTAGGAATAGTACGAGGTCCCATGTGAATGTTGATAAGTGATGGTACCGAGGGTGGAAGTCATGACATTGTTAAATGAATGCAGCATAAATGGGTTATTATGCATACAATTGGTAGGGATGCACATTTTTTTGTACGCATGGGAGGAAATGATGTTGATATTAGCACCTCCATCGATCATAACATGTAAAACATGTGTATTATCAATGTAGATGGAAATGAATAAGGTGGGGTTAGGATCATCGGCTTGGAGAGGTACAATCTCTTCGTTAGAAAAATAACAATAGAGACTTGATGAATGGTAGTGGGAGCAAAAGATGGAGGCAAAGTGGTGAGAGCAACCACATGATGAGGAGTGATAATGGTGGTGACAAGTGTGGGGTCATTAGGTAAAACCTCAATAGATTGTAGGACCTCGATGAGGGCCTGACGATGAGACTTAGAGGTTTGGATGAGGTCATATAAAGAAATTTTGAGGGACTGACTTGGTGAAGTTTCTTAGTCATTATATGATGGGAAACCCCATCAAAATGGGGTATGTGGGTCCATAGATGGTGATTTTGGGTGCAGGTGTAGATGGAATGTTGGGTAAAGGTGTAGCAGATGAGATGGTTTTCTTCTCTTTTCCTTTTTCCTTTTGATCTCAAGTGGAAACTTGAACCATATTGATATGAGGTGAAGAAGAAGGTGTGTCATGAAAGGTGTAGCGATAGGATGGGAAAAAAGTGGTGAAGGAAAAGAGTCTTGTGAAAGAGTATGGTGCACTAGCATTTTGGAGGAGTTTTGGCTAGTTATCTAATGTGTACCATGTTGATCTCAAATGTTGGAGGAGGGTAAAAGGGTTGTGGAGGTGGAGATGGAGGTCGTTGAATAGGTATGGGGCGAGGTTGTGTGGTGATAGACAAAGGTGGAATGGGGTCCTCATCCAAAATATCATCATCATCAAATTTATCTTTAAGAGGACATAGTTGGAGAAGAATAGTATTAAGAACCTTACAATTTTCTACATCATGCCCTGGAACACGATGGTAAGAAAATTTTGGTATCATCAAACCCTTTCGGGAATAGATTTTATTGGGTCATAAGGTCTAAGCGATGGAAATGTGATGACAGGGGTTTCCAAAAGGTTAGCCAAGATGTTAGTGTAAGAGCCTACCAATGGATCACAATGTGAAGTGAGTGTGGGTCCTGGATGGAAGTTTGGGTGAATTTGGTGGTAGAATTGATGGTTGAGTAAGTTTGACCACCTGTTTGGTAGATATTACAGTTTTGGATTTGGGTTACACATTCTTAGGTAAAGTTGTAGCTGGTGAGCTAGTTATTGGAGGCAATATAGGTTTAACTACCTCTTTAGAAGGTAGTGGGGCTTTGGGCTTGGGTTTTAGCTTCTTGGGTAAAGTTTTAGGAGTACGTGATGTAGAAGGAAGTAGATGGTGAAGGGGATGGGTTAACCAAGGTGATAATGAAGGTGCGGTGAAGATGGTGGTAGGAAATGTGGAAAGGATTGGTTGAGGAGAAGGGAATGGCATGGGTAATGATGAGGATACATGAAGTGGTGTAGGTATGGGAGGTATAAAGTATGTAGGTAATGGTGAAGGCGTAGGTTGTGTAGGTAATTTGGGTGGAATAGAAGATCGTGATGAAGAGGTGGGCTGTTATGTTTTTGGTTTACCTTGGGTAGGAGGCTTCTTGACCAAGGTTGATGGGTGTGGACCTAGGATAGATGGAAGTGGTGAAGGTGACAAAGGGGTAGTGGGAAAAGTTAGTGTATGTGGCCTAAGAGGTTGGGTATTCCTCTTATGTGGGGGAATAGTTTTTGTGAGGACATGGATAAATATAGTTTGACAGGAGGATGGACTAGGCTTGATGTCGGCATAACTCCCAATGTGGTAATGGGTTTGGATGTGGGTGAAGGTATGGGTGCAGGTAGGGGTTTAGGCATAGGAAAAAGTTTGGTTGATGGTAATGGTTTAGGTGTGGGTAAGGGTAATGAAGAATAGGTGAGTACAATTGGCATGGGCATGGTGGGTTTGGTTGTCTTAAACACCTTTGGATAAATCATGGAAGTGTCAGCAGACAACATCTGCATTTGAGTTGAGACAGGAAGCCAAAGGTGTCCCCAAAGCATGGAATTGTTGACATAATCCAAGTGGTCATCCAAATGTGAGAATGGCGTAAAAGTGGAGGGGGATGATGTTGATTTGATAGTAATCCCTGTAAAGAATGTCTGTGAGACAGGGAAATGGTTGGCTTCAAAATTTGTGGGTAGAAGAGACAATAGTAAATCGATAGGGTCTTTAAAATCTAGTGGGAGTTGTCTCCAATAAGAAGAGATGCCACTAAGCGGGTCCTCCTGTGGAAGAGAGGAGGAGACAAGGTTGATTGTATAGGCTCTTCCTTTGGTAAAGAAGAGAGTATGATGGGCTCTTCCGTAGGTATAAGAATGGGTAATGTAGGTTACTTGACAGGTGGCGAGATGAGTGGGATAGATGCATCCAAAGATAAGGCAGACTCCTCCATGGGTAAAGAAGAAGGTAAGGTAGACTCCTCCATGGGTAGAGAAGTGGATGAAATAGGTGCCTCTCATGGGTGGAGGAGCTCATGCAAGAATTTCCTCAATAGATGGGATGGGAGGAAACTGAGCGGAAGGAGCCTAGTATGATATCAAAAATGGCATGGACCTCTCAAACATTGGTATCATTAGTTGAGGTTTCACCGACTTGGTTGGATGATGGGGTGTGATTTGGAAATGGTTTCTTGAATATGTGGAGGTTTTGGTTATCCGATGCATTAGGTTTATCCAAGACGATATCTCCATTATCTAACAATTCTTGGATGATGTTTTTGAAAGTTATACAATTACCATCACTATGACCTCTAACACGATGATAATTATAGTAATTGTTCTCCTTGTACCATGTAGGTACAAGATGGGAAGGGTCAAAACTAGTATGTGTTTTGATGGGTGGAAGAGTGATTGCTCCATATTTTAGAAGTTTTTCCAAAACAGAAGAATAAGGTTCTCCAATGGGAGTATATTTTCATTGTTCCCACTTGAATTGGAAAGTTTGAATAGGAGAAATATTAGAAGAAGGTTTTGATTGGTTGGATGGATGAGAAGGACGGATTTTAAAACCAATGCGTTGGCAGATCCTTTTGCTTTAGAATAATTATTTTTGGTTTGGATGAAGAAGAAGAATCATTGGTTTTGAAGGGAGCATTTTTGTTACGCAATTACAACTTCTTCTCCTCAATAGCACGGATTTCAAGTTTTGGGCCATTGTGAATGCCTCATCGAATGTGTGGAAAGTTTGGACTTGGAGAGTTGGCAAGATGTGTCTAGCACAAGCTCAGGTAAACAACTCTATTAACTCAGTTTGAGGTAGTTGGAATGTGAGTTTATTAATCATACACCATGCGCTAATGAGGGAAAAGGTCTATGATACACTCGTCCTCATATTGGCGTGTCACGTACAAGTCGGTCATTGTGACCTTCTTGACAATGTTGATAGAAAAGTGGTCTAGAAAATCCTGAGCTACCTAATTAAATGAAAAGATGGAGTGCATGGGTAGAGCACTATACCAATCTAAAGTAGGTCCATCAAGGACATTGGGAATGTTCATGGAGCAATGCATCATCGTGAGTGATGAGATAACACACATGTTTAAAAGACTACAAAATGTTGTTGTGGGTCTTCTTTGCTATTGAATCGGTTGAATTTTGGAATTTCCCAATGTATAGGGTATGGATGAATCGGAATGGAAAGGTGAATGGGCTCATTGCAAATCTCTTCATAAATCGAGAGAGAGTTACGCAAGATGGAGACAGATGCTTCTAATGTCTGCATCTTTTCCATCATCATTTTGATAAGATCATTTGTGGGCTGTGATGATGGAACACTCCCTATAGTATAAGGGGGAGATAAGATGGGTATGACGTGGATGAAAATCTAGTATGTGGTGGTTCCATGTAAGAAAACTATGATGAGGGAATATAAGATGGGATGGATATCATGGGAAAATACCTAGAATAAGAGGTAGATGAAATAGGTGGTTGTTGATGATAGGTGTAGGTAGGTGGGATGGACATAAAGACTCTCGTGGCGATTGGTGGAAGAGATTGCGGGATGGAGAGGACAAGGTTTTGGAAGGGAGTGTGGGTTGCCGACACCAGAGGTGGTTGGGATGCAAAAGGTACATGGGAAGTGGATGATGTAGGTATGCCTACACTAAGGGAAGTGGATGATGATATGGTATATGTCGTAGGGCGATGGACATCAAGGGCATGGTAGTTGTCGTAGGTGTGACATATACCAATAATGTGGGGTCAAGATGAGAAACCATAGGCGATGAGGTAGAAGAGTAATGATGTGCTAGTAGTGGTTGATGCGAAGTGGGGGAAACATGGGGAGGAAAAGATATAGGCATGCCATATATAAGTTGTCTAGATGAGTCATGGGTGGATGAGTGAGAGAGGTAATACTGCAGTGCGGCATGGTTTTGATCAAGGAGTCTTGTGAACTCCTCATCATCGTATGTATGGTAATAGGCTAGTTGGGGTCCATAGGTGATGAAATGGAAGGTGGCAATGGGCTAGGTGGGAGAAACTGGTGGCTAGCGTGAAACACGAGAGAATTGGCTTGTCTACGAGTCAAAACCATGTGACTGACAATAGAACTGGTAATCTGAGTTTTGTTGATGATACAGAAACACAGAAAGATGGAGAAGAATGGATCTAGAGGGTGGAAATTAGTCGTTATTTTTTTGAAATATAAAAACACAGAGACCAATACCTAGTTAGGTAACCGATGCCGGTGTTGGAGGGTAACCGATGTTGG
This sequence comes from Taxus wallichiana var. yunnanensis, assembly GCA_018340775.1. Taxonomy (NCBI): domain Eukaryota; kingdom Viridiplantae; phylum Streptophyta; class Pinopsida; order Cupressales; family Taxaceae; genus Taxus; species Taxus wallichiana. The sequence goes on along the minus strand of CM031243.1, from coordinate 295,261,032 downwards.
TCACTGGACCGATGCTATTTATTGTGGAAAATGAAAGATTAAAAAATATGACAATAAAAGGAAATCAAGTGAAACTAGACTCTGAAGAAGATATCAGAGACTCAAAAATGTAATGAAGTGATAGAATAAGTCACAAAAAGTGTTAGATGTGAATTGAACACTATTTTGGGAAAAGGACTAAAATAGCAAGGAATCAATGATAATTAGTAAATCGATCCCAGTATGAAGAGGTAACCGATGAGTGTTGTTGGACCAATATCGACTACTGTGGATGAATGGCGATTAAAATCTGGAGATAGAAAAGCATGAATGACGTGAGCCTAAACTTTGTTGGGGATAATAGAACCCAAAAATGTGATAAAGTGAGAACAAGCCACAAAAAACATGAAATGTAGATTGAATGCTACTTTGGTAGAAATGACCAAAAAAACACAAAAGCGATAAGGTCAATTAACCGATGTTAATAAGATGATATAAATGATGGTGGTCATTGGATGATACTAGTTATTGTGAAATCTTTGAAGAGATGAAAAATGAATTTTGTGATTTAGATCAAATAAAAAGGCCAACCCAGAGATTGAGTATGGTTTGTGATGAGTCCTAACACGCCAAGAATAAAAAATGGAATACACCAGTTGTGATGGGGGTGTGAAGGATGAGAAAAATTAAGAATAAAAAAAACTCTCACCTCAAAACACAATCAATAAAAAAGATAACAAACATGAAATCCTAGGCTATAGAATTTATGTTGTGTGGTTTATGCCATTTAGGACTAACTGTGAGTAGAGTAGAATTTTTGGTCAACAAGGGTGCCCTATATAAACTGACAATTATGGCTAGTTTTAGGTGAATTTTGGCTTGGGGTCCCCAATATATACTTTGCAAGGTGCGAGGCCTTACTCTGATATAATGTCTGGCTAGAACACCAGCTGGCTCTGCCACTAATCAGATTATTAGTTGTTAATGGTAAATACATGAAAGAAGATGTTTAAGAAATGTGTAACTTGTTTCAGTGATTTGGTTTAGGGTGTGTGTGCACAAGTGAGCTACGCTTCATTCCCACTAACCATCAAATGGTCACGACCTCCAAAGCATATAAGTTATAAATAAATTTAAATGAGTTAAATGCAACAATCCCATAATCCAATGCACTGATTTTTATAACCCAAATTCACAATTAGATTCAATGAGAGCAATGATGAATAAGTTAATAATGTGCTCTTTCACTACTATGCAAATGCAATAAGGAAGAAAGGATTCATTTTAAGCAACCAAATCACAAGTTTCGTTTAGATCAATTAGAAGAAGAGAATGTTACCAGGGATAACATTAAATGTGTATTTTTTAGAAAGAAAGAGACACACACAATATTTCCCTATATGAAGAAAATTCAATGAACCCAAGAGAGGGTTCCACTAGGCATGCCAAAATGTTTCACCAATAACTTGCGTATGTATGAGAAAAATAGATAAGGTAAAGGTGAGAGGAATACCTGTGAAGTGAAGGTGGAAGGTAGAATGCGCACATTGTTGATGTTATCCAAGCCGAATATAGAGAGCTCCTTTTTTTCTGGGAAGGACTACATGTAAATGCAAAACAAGACCACAAAAATAGTATTAAATAACACAGGACAATGGACTACCTAGCGTATGCTAGATCTAAGAAGCATGGTACTTCCTAGAAAGGATGTCAATCCACTGTTTAATAATAATTTAATGTAAACATGAAACTAAAATAAATAGGTCCTATTGCAATGTAATGATTTAGGTTTCTCATACACACAATAAACTATATTTTATGCTAGATATCAAATATAACACTAAATCTAATTAGAACCAAGGTTTTTTCAGGTCAGGTAGGTCTGTTAGAGGTTTGGTAAGGGTCTAAGGTTGGTGGGTTGAGGTATGGGATGATTTTGGGTGAATGGGAGGCTCACTGGTCTGAGAATGTTGTTAGCCAGAGAGACTAATATCGGTCGGGTGACCGATGCTAGTATAGGAAAGGAACCGACGGAAGTTAGGTAACCAAGCGTTGGTAGGGGCAATTGGTGGGAAACTATTAAAAATGGGTTTCTAACCTCTTTGTGATTACACAGAGAGTGGGAGGGGTGTAGATAGGGTCGTAATATTATTAGGAAGACTCAATAATATTGACAAGGGGGTTAGAAATGGTGTAAAGTCTTGGGATGGTTAAATAGTGGATTGATGGGAAGAAGGTGATATATAGGTAATGGAAGGAATGAAAATATAAAAATAAGCAAGATATCTACACTTTGAATAAGCACAAATGATTAAATCACAATACTTGGTATTTTGCAGATCCTATGAGTGGAGATGGTTGATGGTTGATCAGAGAAGAGGTTCTTGATTCAAGTGCCACAACAGTGCAACCTGTGTTCTCCCGTGAATATTCCAATGCTCTGGAAGGAGAACTGACTGTTTGTCTTGCACTTTGGTTGTGTGTGTTTATCTTCTGGATGCAACAAGGCTTGAATATTTGAGCTTGAATGTAATAAGGCTCCAATAACTAAATGACCAACCCAGGTGAATAGTTGTGATGGTGTATATAAAGTGATTGATGGCGGTTAGGTATCCGGTGCCAGCCAAGGAAAAAATAGCATCGGTTATGGTGAATTAGTCCCTTTTACCAAAAATAGGAATATCTTCCCAGATTTGGCATGTTTTCCAAGTTGGGTCTACTTAGGAAGTGGAGTTCTCATTATAAAAGGTAGGAAAATCATAGAATAAGTCTAACTAGGTTTTGATAAGAAGTCTCAGTTAGTTAGGTTAAGTGGTGACTCAACACTAGAAGTGATGAATCAGTGCTGAGAGTGATGACTTGGTCACTGTGAGTTAAATGCCCCTAGAATGGGTCCAGGGTGAGGTGGATGTGTGAGGATTAAATTAACTTAATTAAAATAATTAAATTAATTAATAATGTGAGGATGAATATTAATTCAATTATAAACAATTAAATTAATATCAAGGTGTGTAAGGGGATCATGCTTAGGTCATGCACTACGTTGATTAATTGAAAGGGATCAAAGGGAGTGTGACCCAAATTTTTCATCTACCCTTGAACATTCAAGAAAATATGCTATTATTCCTCAAATGCACAAGTCCATGGGCCTTCCATTCAACATTGTGGACCAGATGAAGAAAACAAATGTAAATGTCACAATGTGGGATTCCTGGTCACTCCATCTTAGCACAACCTATTGCATAAAGCTCTATCACAACATCCACGCGTTGATCCAGTTATCCAATGACCTCATGCTTCTATCAAAAATTTCAAAAAGAGTTGAAGGAAGTAAGAAATTTTTCAAAACCTCACCCTTTTATATGTCCTTGATAATAGGCAAACACCTTATGCACAATTGTATGATTGACTCAAGGGCTATTACTTCTGTCATGCCTAAGAAAATTGTTGATGTCCTAGGCCTTAAGTATAGCTATATGTCCAAAGGAGTCTTACAACTTGATGGATCAATAGTTACCACTTTAGGAGTCATCAAGAATCTTGAGTTAACCCTTCATACATGCCCAAGCCTGACAATAACTCAAGACATATCAATCATTTATTTTCCTCCATTATTTTCCATTTTCCTATCAAGAGATTTCACTGCCAAAGTGGGTGGCTACTTGTCTTTAGATTGTTTACGTATGTTGCTAAGAACAAGGCATGGTACCAAGTTTACCATATAATATGAGCCTATATTTTACTATCATGTTGATTCATATGACCTGTCCCCTCTCCAAGATAATTTCCCTGTCCAAGAAGGCCAAGAATAGAAATTAGTTTTAGAAGAGCAGCCAATTTTCCCCTTAATACCTTATCTTTTTTAGATGAATGGGAAAAACCACGCTATGAGTTTGATCCCTATGATACAACTATTAAAATCGGTCCTGTGACATATTGCATCCTTGAAGAAGAATTTGTGTTGCCTACCGCGCCCAAGCATAATGATGAAAATTATGGACTATGGAAGATGTATTTTGATAGCTCCATAAGTAGAAATGGCACAAGTGCATGTGTTTTTCTCATCTATCCCAAGATTGAGAAGTTATTCTTGGCACACATGTTAGTAGTCTCATGCATGCTGCAACAACATAGAATAATATGAAGAGTTGGTGCATGGTATTCTTATTATTGAAAAAGGAATATCAAGGCATTATAGATCTTTGGGCACACTTAATTAGTCATCCTCCGGTCAAAAAAAAGTGTGTAACAAATAAAAATCTTTTGAAATCTTATAAACATTAATTTTGGGACCTATTGGAGAGTTTTGATGCTCTCAATTTCATTGGTGGTGCCAATAAAATTAAAAAAGAATCGGATCGAGATGGAAACCATTGGTTCACAATTATCACATGTTGGGGATTTTATCCAAGGAAATACATAGCACATCAAGATGGTGGTTAGGCCATCTATTCCAGATAATGAAACTAGCTGGCAAGTGTTTGAAAACAATGTGCAAATTATCAAGTTCATTCATAATGAAGCTAATTTTTCATCAAACATGCAAGCCGAATTACATGACAGCTATGGTGACCAAGTAATTCAACTCAAGATAAATAAATTTCCTAAAGGAATAGTCACCTTAGAGGACATGTTTAATCCTGGTGATGAGTTCAAGGGTGAAGAAAAGAACATACATGCAACACAAGAAGATTGTCTCCCAATCACCATTGCATGCGGCGGAGTTTTGTTTGGTAAAGAAGTGTTTACAAGATGAAAAACATGCCTTCATATATCTATGTTAGAAGTATGTTGACATATTCTCATTGGAGTATGTAGACCTTAAATGTTTATATCCAAGTGTTTCTCAACACTCCATTGACCTTGATCCTAATATCAAGCCCATCGAAAAAAGCAAAGGCCAGTCAATCCTAAGATAGAGCCCCTTATGAGGAAGGAGTTATCCAAACTCATTGAGGTAAAAATAATATTTCCCATCAAGTAATCTACTTGGGTGGTGAATCTTGTTCTAGTGCGTAAGAAGAATGGTGAAATCAGACTTTGTGTTTATTTCATAGATTTGAATAAGGCATCTTTGAAGGATCATTATCCTTTTCCTTCTATGGAGTAGATTTTGCATTCATTGGTGACATGTAAATATTCTCTATGTTGGATGGGTACTCTAGCTTCAATCAAATCATGGTCAAGGAAGAGGATCAATTCAAAATAACATTTACAACCAAATGGGGAACATATGCATATCAGAAGATGCCTTTTGGTTTGTTAAATGTAGGCACAACATTCCAGAGAGCAATGGACATTACCTTCAAAGGATATATCAACGAGTTCATCCTAGTTTACTTAGATGACATAAATTTCTTCTCAAAGAAGGGTGCAGGTCACATGATACATCTAGAGAAAGTATTTGAGATATGCAGAGAATTGGGATATCTCTTAACCCCAAGAAGTGAAAATTCTATATCGCAAAAGGAAAATTTGTAAGCCATGTGGTCTTGAAGAATGACATTGTTATTGATCTTGAACATGTTTCATCCATCCTATCTCTATATTTTCGGCACACAAGAAGGACTTGCAATTATTCCTAGGGAAAATCAAATTTTTAGGTGATTCATTCCTAACTTTGTAGGATTGGTGAGGCCCATCACCCTTATGCTCAAGAAAAACATAGTCTTCAAATGAAAATCAAAAGGGAAAGAAAGTTTCTACAAAATAAAGCAATAAATTTCTTGCACGCTAAAACTCATCTATCTGAATTACTCCAAGGATTTTATCATATGCATGTGGATTTGATGCTAGTTTTTTTGTTGTCATGACACAAGAAAATGAACAATATCTTTGAGCAACCATTAAATTTCTTGATCAAACATTGAAGCATTATGAATTGAAATACAGTCACACAAAAAAAAGGTCTTTTCCATCATGTGCACGCTGAAGAAGCTCAAGAGTATGCCCACCAAAAATCATGTCAAGGTGCTAGTTTCACACTCTGGTGTGAGATACTTCATCATGGAAGTAGAAATTAGTGAAAAAGAGCTAGATGGAGCGAACTATGAGGTCACATAGTTGATGCTCGAGTAGGTGAGCTAGGGGTAGATTTTCTTTGAGCAACATAGAATGTGATGTGCTAGAAGAAGTAGGTGGTTGCTTAGGAGGCTCTTGATTGGTGAAGAAGGCACACTAGAAATAGTGGCATGATGCTCAATAGATGTAGAAGGAGTAGTCTTTGGAGCCCATTTGGATGTAGCATTTGGAGATGGGCATGCAATAGAATGTTGTGTAGTGAATGAGATAAATCCCTGATGTAAAGTAGGTAGGCGGTCGTAAGTAACTTGAGGGCCATTGAGGATGAAATGACGAAGGAAAACATCCTTCATGTCATAGTAAGTACTGATGGACCCAAAGGAGAGATAAGTGTAATAGTGCAATGCCTCAATGGTAAGACTATGTTAAAATGCCTTGAGTAATAATCTATCATTAGAATAAAAGGTCATAACCATGCAGAAATGTAGAAGATGAGCACGAGGATCACTAGTACCATCTAAAAAAGTGAACTTAGTAAATGCCAAATTATGAATCCTCTTAGGAAAAGGGTTACCATGTAATGAGTTATTGCCAATAGAGGAATAGTAAACTGTACTTGTGTTGGTCCGAAAATCTGTCGGGTGGATAGATCTATGGATAGACGAGCCAACAGTGTGCAGGGCATAGCCCCTCTTTGAGTTAGCAAAGCGAAACTGGTTTATTGCTATTCTACCAGCAGGAATCTGTGAAAGTCTCACAATATTCTACCTTCGGATTTTAGGATCTCATCCTAGTAGAGGTGTTTCCAACTGTAAGAAGAAGGGGAAGAAACGAGATGGGGAGATAGGAAAGATCTAAAGGGAGAAAAGAAATGAATTCCAAAGTAGAAAGGTCAGAGGGTCTATGTTTTGGGCTGGTAGTAAACAGAGCCGAACTTACTCGCATAGACGAACAAAGCAATACTGATGAATAAATGACAATAAAGCAGAAGTAGATTCAACAGAACAAACATACAGATCTAACATAAGAAAGCTCTGATGTATAACACAGGTATTCAACACAAAGTCTAAATATTGTATTAATATTTCCTTCTGTTATAAAAAGCTCAAAGTCTTTTCTTCTTACTTCTATTTTTCATCTGAAAAGTATCCACCCCTTGAATACAAAAAACATTCAAGTATATATAGACGAAGGAGAAGAGAGAAGACAAAAAAACCAACGAATTAATTACAAAGTATCGACAAAATATCTAAAAGTCAATTGTTGACTTTTGGCAACTTGGTGGATGACATCATCCCATGGTGTAACATGGATGATGTCATCATTTGTGCCAACATACTCTTAGATATTTACAAAAATAAGATCGAGAGGAAGGATACTATTCGTCATCATCTCATGGCCGAAAGGAGTGTCTTGCTTTTGTTGTTGCTCGGGAGAAGTGATGTTAAACTGGGCCCGATATTCCATGAACTTGCTGATCATGGGCTGAAGTTGATCCTGAGCAGGATCCTTGTGGCGATCGCTGATAACTTCGCAAGTTTCACGTTCATCCATGAGCCTTTCTAGGAGCTTGGAATATTCATTTCCCGCCTCTATCAGGTACCCTATAAAGTCACGACAGGCTAGAAGGTTGTTGAAGCATTTGGTGTCGAAAGTGGCTTCTGGCCTTAACCCTTGCGAGACGATCTCCTTAAAGATCCGAATAGTTTGGTCTGCCTTCCTCAGGGTGAAAGAAGGAGTGAGCAAGCCTAGGGACATTCTCAGGATGATTTGCTCCATCTGGTGCATAGCTTCTAAGGCTTCCTCTTTGACTTTATCTATCTTTTCGAGGACAAACTCCAACTGATCGACCAGTAGTCCAAAGTAGAAAGGATTTTGTTGGGTGCTCTGGGGTGATCGAAGACGCCGAACTTGACCAGATCTTTAACTGAACAGTCGAGCATTTTCTGGAAGGTCTCATGTTCTAGCCTAGCATGGTCCAACTCTTTGGAGATAGGTCCTGCAATCACTGGAGATCTTTGTTCGCCTGATTGATGTTCTGATACAACTCGGTGAACTTGACGATTACTCCCTCACTTTCCTTGAGGATTTGGTCTCTCCAGGCGGATACTGCCATACCCTGCTCACCGATTTTGGCGTATTCATTTATCTTATCTGGCTTAGGGGCTCAGGAGTTTCGGTAGCAGTTGTAGGAGGTGCACTGCCCATTTTCTGCAGGGCTTGGAGAAGATGTTTGTTTTGTTCTTTTAGTAACCTCTTCTCCTCCTTTGCTTCCTGGAGCTTCTTGCAAAGGGCATCGACTGTAGATAGGGCCTCTCCCTGAAGGCTTTCAGAAGATGTTCCCATTATGACTTGGGTCACTGTATAATCTGTTGGAGATAGATCCTTTTTATCCTTTAAAGGATTGGGATATGCAATCTCCATTACTCTTTCTCCCGATGCACTCTGAGAGAAGCGGGTTATAGGATTTTGCTTCTTAGCCCCCTTTGCTGGGATGACGGAGAAGTCCATCGGTGCGATAGGAACTTTCCTCTTTTGCTGGCTCAGATGCTGGGAGATCCACGTTGGACTTATGGGAGTGGGACCAGAAGTGGAAGAGGGGGCAGCTGCAGTAGTGGAGGGAAAGTGCGTAGAGACACTTGGTGGCGGCATTGAAAGAGAGGCCAGTGAAGTACTCAAGGGAGGAAGGGATACTGCAGGGGAGGTAGTCGAGGGTATGGAAGGGAGCTGAGAGATGAGAGAAGAAATAGTGGGGGACAGCTCCGCGAGAGAAGAGAAGATGGATGACGAGGAGGGGGGAATAGTAGAAGATGGGGGAGAGGATACGACCAAAGGAATGGTCACTTGGGTCACACGAGGAGGAGAAGGAGGAGAGGGAGAAGGGACAGAAGGGACCTCAGCAGTTGTAGTAGTGGCAACATCCTGAAGGATGTGCCCATCAGAACATCTTGGCCACTTCTTTCTCTGGAGATAATGAGCTACAACTGGTCTTGTGCTATGGAAGGGGACTCTCAGGAGCCTCTTCTTGAGCAGAGCTTGGTTTTCCCTCTTTGTCTTTGCCTCTGCCCTTTGGTAGATGCTTTGGCCTGGCAGGTGCATTGCCCAATGGGGACGTAGTGAAATCTACCCCAAGGTAGATGAGGCCATTCATCCTGCGCGGTGTTACTGGCATCGCCGGAGTTTCTTTGACCCTATCTTCAATAGTGCTGGGGGCACTTTGTTCTATTGATTACAAGTAAATGGCCGATTGTCCCCATCCATGTCAAGATACACCTGATCAACTTCTTGATCGAGTAGTTTGATAACCTTTTGGGACAATGGCCACGCCGTACTGAATGATCTCTGCCAGGGCCAGGCGAGAATGGTCCTTTCTTCTGAGCTCGACCTCATGATACAGGTCGATATAAATGTCCTCGATCTGTGGAATGTGAATTGGATCGAGTTTTTCCTTGGGAAGGCAATTCCTTGGATCAAAAGTAGGCCTCACGGGAAGTTGTGCTTTAGATTGAGCAATTCTAGCTCGGTAAGCATTTCCCGGGCTTTGTGGTGAGAAATGTAGGTATACCTGCCCACTGTAAGGGGGAAAGGAGTTCCGCCCTTCTTTCTTTTCAAACATTTCTCATGGTAGGTTATGAGCTGTCTGGACAGCTCTAACAGGATCAGCTTGGGGCTAGCATATCTTGGCAATTTGGTGGGCTCCCCCAAGAAGTTGGTCGCTCTGAGATAGGTGAAGGTGGGAAATTGGGTAAATAGTGCCCCCCACTTCTCTGTTGCTGCGACAATGCTCTTGGTCATTCGAACGTGAGTCATGTTGGGCCTCAATAGGCAGACGATGCCGTAGAAAAAGGCATCGTTGATTTTGGTGAACTGCGAGATGCTATTCTCGGCTTCACTCTAGGTAGTACTCATATATTCTCACCTAGGGCCAAACCCCACATCAGCTCAATCTTTGGATAATCCCCCTCTCGAGGTTATAGCATAAACTATGTAGGAGTTCATGTAGAACCTCCCCGTTGTGGTGAGTTGTTGGAGCTGCTCGGATATGGTGCTGCTTATGATCTCCACCCACTCAAAGCGTTGATCTAGTACGTTCTTGTTCATAGTTTCAAAGTACCTGAGCATCCATTTGTGAAAGTAATGGGTGTCAGAAAGCCCAAATACTCTACTTAGGAATGTGATGGTATCACTTAGTTCCTCGGAGAAATCGCTACGGTGAATAACCTGTGGCCATCTAGTTACCACCTTCTTGTTCTTTAAATACACTTCATTCATCAGCTGCATGCACTGGTCTTCATTATCCTCCCATGCCTTAATGCAGTCCTCTTGGCTCATGGCCACGAAATGCTAGTGGTGAGGGATGCCAAGCATGATTTTGAAGTGTTGGGTAGTAAGGTTGATCATGACTTCACCCTTTTCATTTTGGACACACCTCGTGTCTTTGTTGTAGCAGCGGGCCACTACCATCATGAATTCATTGTTTATTGCACTGATGGGGATCCCCTAACAAAATGCGTCCCTGCCTACTAGTTTGTCCATCCAAGGACTCCCTGTGACTCTCCTGGTTCTGGCCCAAAAATATTCCATGTCAATGTGACCGAGCTCAGAGTCTCTTATATCCAGGTCACATTCTACCTGGGACTCGGGCATTCTGACCCTCTGATACTTGTACTTCATCTCTTCCTTTGTAAGTTTAGCTTTTCCCTTTGATTTGGTCGGTCTCTTGCTTGATGTAGACATATGTGGATATGAGTTCAGTTGCTGATCTGTAAGAAGGAGGAGTGAAGTCCAACGCAAAAGAGCCATGTTAGCTGTCAGATCTTCCATTAAAGCATTTACATAATGAAGAGTTAGTAATTTTAAGGCCTCCAGGCATAGGGTGCAAGGATCATGTAGGTGCGAGGGTTAATAGTATGGCACATAGAAGAAGGGTGTTATAAGGAACAAATTAGTGCCAAAGGGCGCAGGGCGCAAGGATACTACACATGACATTTTTGTTCTTTTGAATGCACTGCACCATTCATGTGTTTTATACGTGTGCAGATAATTTTCATGTTGCAGGATATAGAACGTGAGAGATGAAGCGGGGTTCACGAATGCGACACGAGGACGATAGGCATGCTGATAGGTGTAGAGGAATAAAATAATCACGTGTTTTCAATTGTGAAAGTGACAGGGTGGATGCGCCTATATATAGGCAAAGGTGTAATAAATGTGCCAACCACTTTTACAAAGGGCGCACCAAAACACGTGTCGACACGTAAAACTTTGCGCCCTTTGGCACAGATAAATGCATGTCAACACGAAATTATGTGCACCTTTGGCACAATTTTAAGACTATCAACACTCCATTTCTTATGCCCTTTGGCGCACCAAAACACGGTGCAACAATTAATGTGCCAACATGAAGGCGCATGCGCCTTGGCGCACGCAAGGAAGGTGCATCACGGGAAGGCACACCAAAACATGTGTCGACACTTTAAAGGGTGCGCCAAAGGAAATGAAGGGGGCGCGGATTAATTTCGGTGTTGCACAGAGACAAAGGTGCGCCCAGCCAAAAAGGACCAAAATGACTAAGTTTAGAAAACTGGATTTCCCGGAAGGGATCTTAAGATCATTCCGAACACTTTCGGTCCCGTCACAGGACTGAAACAAAAATTTGGTAGGGTTACCTATAAAATTGCCCTTGTCAATTTTACGGGATAACAACTGGCTCTTTCTAGGGACTATCTTTGAGTGAAACTTAAGGGTAGAGAATCCCATATTTTCATGTGCCTATCCATTGGGTAAGAGATTAAAAACAAGGGTGACGACAAAAGCAAACACAAAAAAAACACACGACATAAAGTAAATTGTACAAAGAAGAGAGCAAGCTCTACTTCCTGAATATTTTGAGATGCTGCCCACTATAGGGAAGCGGGAGATCAGTTCCATCTAGATACGAGAGATAGAAGCTATTCTCTCCATTGAGCCGTTTGATCTTGAAAGGTCCTCTCCATAGGGAATCAAATTTTCCATGCATGCCCTTTGGCTCTTTTTGTTTGTCCCACAAAAGGATGAGGTCTCCCACCTAGAACTCTCTTTTCTTAGCTTTTTTATCGAACAGTCTCTTGACCTGATTCTGATGTTTGGTGATCCTGTCGACCACTCTTACTCTCTTTTCTTCAAGTTCTGCTAGATACATGATCCTCTTTTCAAGAGAATTTTGGAAAGTCTCATCTTCAATCACTCGTGCCAAGCGCAGAGTAGGAAGTTCCACAGAAATGGGAAGCTCAGCGCCGATTCCATATAACACTTGAAAAGGTGACATACCGAGGGACCTCTTTGGAGTAATACGGTCTGCCCACAAAGCGTCATACAATGACTTGTGCCACGTTCACTGATTCTTATCGACTAGCTTTCGTATAATGGTCACTAAGTTTTTATTACTGGATTCTGCCTGACCATTTCCTTGGGGGTAATAATCGAGGCGTGAGCCAAGGTTATCCCGTATTCATAGCAAAAACTAATAACTTCCTGTGAAGAGAAGTTGGAAGCATTATCAGCAACAATCTTGCTTGGAACGCCAAACCTGACAATGATATTTTCTTTGATGAAACTGCAAACAACCTCGGAAGTGGCATGCTTGACAGGTATGGCTTCCACCCATTTCGTGAAGTAATCTATTGTTGTCAGGACATAACTATGTCTAGCACTTGATTGGGGATTGAGTGCACCGATAAAATCGATTCCCCACTGCTGAATGGTTCATCAATGATGACTGGCCTGAGGGGAAAAGCAGCCAATTTTGGCTTACCAACAAATTGCTGGCAAGGCTCACACTTTGCTACCCAAGTGGCTGTATCTTGGAAAAGCATTGGCCAATAGTACTGGCTGGATGATCTTGTGTGCTGTCATGGAAGAGGAGAAGTGACCACCACAGGCTGAATCATGAAAACTTTGAAGTAACTTTGTCTGTTGTGGTTTGTCAACACATCGCAAGAAGATTCCATCTATTCCGTGTTTGTATAAACCGTCATCCCAGATGACATATCTGGCTGCTCTGAGATTTATAGCACGCTTCTCCTTTGTAGTTAGATGAGTTGGGCATTCACCATAAGTGAGAAAGAAAGCAATATCAGAATACCATTCATCGCTGGTCGCGACAAATAGAACCATGGGTAGTGAATCGGCTTTCTCCAGCTGGCTTTGTGCTCCATCGGTGCAATCATCTTTTCCGTCAGGGTCTTCTGAACCTCGGTTTTCAGCCATGAGCTGACAAAGGCCCTTGCCTCTTACTAGCTTGGTTGGTTTTATATCTAGATCATACTCCTGGACTTTTGCGATCCAATTCCCTCGCAAACTCCCTAACTCCTGTTGAGTTAAGATGGACTTGACTACCGTGTCAGGAACTAGAACTACCGTATGAGAGTTTAGAATGTAGTACCTGAAGTTCTTGACTGCTTTGACAACGGCGAAGGCATGCTTTTCCAACTGAGTCATTTTTAATTCGTGAGGCTTGAGAGGAGAGCTCATAAATGCAATCGGGGATTCAACATCCTCAGAATTCTTTTGCATTAAGATGGCTGACACAGTGTGCTCAGATGCATAGCTATACATAATGAAATCCTTGGAGAAATCGAGACATACCAGGACTAGCGCATGGGTGACGAGAGGATTTTATCTCCTTGAATGACTTCTTTCCTTCTTCGCTCCACTGGAAAGCTGGTGACCCTTTCATCATGTTTGATATATGGCGAGTCTTCTCAAGCAAAATCGGGAACAAAGCACTTGAGAAAATTCACTTTTCCGAAGAAAGAGTGAACGCCGGTCTTGCTTGTTGGTAAAGTAAGGCTCTGGATAGCCCTAACCCTTTCAGCATCTATCTTTGTTCCTTCTTTGCTGACTACGTGCCCCAGTAACTTTCCTTCTGTGACTCCAAAAATAGATTTTTTGATTCAGGGAGATCCCATGCTCTCGGCATCTGGCCAATACTTGCTCCAAATGATCACAATGATCATTTCACCGTTTAGAGAACACAGTTAAGTCATCCAAATAAACTACGATGACCTTCCCCATTATACCTTTGAATGCAAAGTCCATTGCCCGCTAGAAGGTGGCGCCAGCATTAGTCAAGCCAAAGGGCATCCTAGCTGTAGGCGAATGTACCCCAGGGGGTAGTGAATGCTGTTTTGAATTGGTCTTCAGGTGAGACTTCAATTTGATTGTAGCCAGAAAAACCATCAAGCATAGACAACATTTCTGATCTAGTTACTGCTTGCAGAACCTGATCCATTATGGGAAGGGGGTAGTTATCCTTTAAGGATGCCTGATTCAGGTTGTGAAAGTCTACGCAGATGCGTATCTCACCATTCTTCTTGCGTACTGGCACAATATTTGCAACCTAGGTACTGTGATGGATAGGAAAAATGATTCTCACATCCAACATTTTCTGAATTTCAGCCTGGATAGTACCCGAGACCTTAGGATTGTAGTGTCTCTATTTCTGGCAAAAGGGTTTGACACCTTCTTTCAATGGGATGTCATGCTGGATGTCTCTTGGCTTAAAAGACTTTAGATTGGCATAAGACCATGCTAATACATCCATGTATTTCTTCAACAATTTGACAAACTTCCGCTTTTCCTCAGGTGTGCAACATTTTCCGATGTTTACAAACTGCGGATGTTCCATAGTACCTAGATTGACCGGCTCGGTCTCTGGGGAGGAGTTAGGATTGTCTCACCTTTTCTTTCTGAAAAAATGATCATGTCTGTCGAACAAACATTCCAGAGAAACCAAACCTTTTGGAATTTTATTTCCTTTGAGTTGACATATGCCATCGCTCCTTTTTGATTCATCGTCTTGATCAGTAAAGAATTCCGGCATGCAGAAGTGGATCCTTCAAAATGAAGCTCTCTGAAATTTTCTGCCTTTTCCAAAAAGGAAATAAGTTGATTGTCATCATTGAATACCTGCCAGTGCTGAGAATTTTCTAGCACGCTTGGGCGGAAAACTACCTCAATGGTATACGTGTTTGTTTTCAACCCTGGGTGGGGGAGCATGAGGGATGCTGAGACGGCTAATGAGTCGGCCATGTCATTCTGAGTTCTTGGAATGACTTTTATTGAAAAAGCATCAAATTATTTGATGCTATCCCATACCGTGTTGCGGTAATGTCTGAGCCTTTCATTCTTTACTTGGTATATCCTTTTAACTTGATTTACGACCAGCTCTGCATCACCCTGTACTTTCAAATTCTTGATTCCTCTTTCCCTTGCGGCTTGCATGCCAAGTAGCAAAGATTCATACTCAGCAGTATTATTCATGTTGAAAAACTGCAACTTGAAGGAGAGAGGGATAATCTCTTCCTTGGGAGATATTAGCATGGCTCCAGCACCGCATCCACTAGTCGTGCAACTGCCATCAAACTGTAATGTCCAGATCTTGTTAAGATCCTCTGCTTAGATGAGGACATCCATTTTGTCAGACTCAGTAGACAAGAAATAGTTTCCCATCCCTGATGATTCGAAGAGAATTTGGGCTTTGGGGTCATCAGAGTTAGTAACCAGGTACTTCTTTTGTGATTCTGGCTCCAACGTTTGCATTATACCTTTGACGGGGATTCTAGCCTTAGACCAGTCCATATGAATCTCTCCACCAACCTCACTGCAAAAACTCCTTCCTAATAGAATTCCATATGCTGCTGGAATGTCGGTGACAAGGACAGTCATCTTTACTCTTTTCTCAGGAACACCACAAATGCGAACTCGTGAGTCCTTGATTTGACCGATCAGTGGAACCTGGTTGGTTTCCAAGGAATAACATCTGCCAAAAGGCTTGGTAAGGGTGAGGCACAAAGCATGGGAAACTTTTACTGGCATGACATTATCAGAAGCCCCAGAATCAATTATGCAGTTGCTTAGTTTGTGGCCATTAATTAGGAGGGAGAGATAGAAAGGTTCTATCTTGCCTGATGCAGAGGTCGAGGCAAGGTTTATGCGGGACGAAGGAGGAGTAGACAGGATTCCTTTCGGGGATACCTAAGTGGTTATGACAGCCTGGATTTGAATGTATTCAATTAACCTTACAAGCTGTTTGGGGTTTGATTGAAGATACTCGGCTTCAGACATTTAGATCTTGGTCTTTTTAGCGTGATCGATTATATCAAACGTGGCCAAGGGTTGCGTTGATGAAGGAATGAGTCCCTCATTTCGCAATGGTAGGGTAGGATTACTAGCCTTGATAGGAATATGAGGAGGCTGATTCAGAGGGGAAAAAGGGGAAAAAGATTTCTTTGAAAAAGACTTAGTAATAGGCTGAGCAGGAAGGGGATTACCTCTTTTTACAATGGTTGGAGGCGTGTTTGACACGACCTTCTCTTTCTGCATCTTGGCAGCAACTTCTACTTCTTTTTCTTGAGAGCGGGTGAAAACAACATAAGATTGTCTCGCTTGCATATCCTTGTGTACCCTCTTCTTCATCGGATTCCTCTTCATCAAATTCCATATACCCAATAGTAGAGTCACCAGTCGGTTCACCGACATTTTGATCATCTTCACCTGGCGATGAAGGTTCTTCATAATTTTGCTCTTCTTCTTCTTCGATCTCAGCTAAAGCATTGACCGAAGGAGCCTCAAGTGCCAACCACGGAGTGGTTGCGGGAGCAAATGCGGCCTTTGCGGGATGTTGTTGGAAGTAAAGTTTCTTCGTGGAATATCCCGGTATGAAGTGCTAGGAGAAGCTTGGGCTAGCTGCTTCTTTAATGCAAGCAAGTCATTTGCCATCTTTTGAAATGCCGGATCAGATGAAGTGGTGGGAGAAGGGTCGAAGCTTTAGGCTTGGACGTTTCTCTTTTTAATTCACCAGATATTAGCAAGTTATCTTTAATTCATATGGTAGTAGCTTGGGTGAGAACCAAAGTAGTGACTTGTTCTTGCAAGAGTAAGAAACTTACTTTTGAGCTCATGGCGTTCATGAAGAAACATTTTTGATTTTCCGGCATCAAGAACATGGCAATCGGAACTCGATTGATTAGTGAGTTGAAATGGCGGAAATGAAATCGCATGGTTTCATTGACCTCCTTCTTTAAATGAGTGATCTTGGATAAGAATAACGCATCTTCTCGAAGGCTTATATCTTTCTTCGAATGCAGTTCGCAAGGTGGCCCAACTGGTAATAGATCCGGCCGGAAAATGTTGAAACCATTCTGCTACGGGTCCTTGTAAGGTTTCTAAAAAGAGGTGAACTGACACATCTTCATGGGTCACATCCAGGAAACTGCATGGCATGATGAACACGGATATGTGTGAATCTGTGCTTTGGTTCCCGCTCCCATCAAATTTAGGAAAATTCTTTCGGTTTCCATGTGGGAGCGCGTGAACAGGATGTGGTAAAGCCAAAGGGCCCATAGCATTTCCCCATGGCACTACCATTTGAACAGCTGGAAAGAGAACGCGTTGGGAGGATGGTCCCACTGAGCAATAAAGCACTGCAAAGTGATGTGGATGCACCTTGTGAGAGGTACTTCCTTCGTGGAGGTGAGACACTCTTGGATGACCGGTCAACTGAGCTTAGTGACGAGAAGCGTGTTGGTGTAACAATGAAGTTGTGCCTTTGAAGCAGATGAAAAGTAGGATCAACTTCTCCACGAGCTCTCCTGCTATGAGTAAATGGTTCACCCGCCAGTGTACCTTCTAGATCTGTAATATTTTAGAGCAAATCCTAAAACTCTTTTTGGTTGTACTTGCTGATTTTCTAAATTTTCTGACAAAAATCAGTAGCATGTACTTTTCTAAATGTTTAATTTATCCTCCTTTTGAAAACTGATTGGTTTTAATGACAAAGATCAATGAGGATAAAACGATGGTAAAACTTAGTAAGCTGATTTTCAGATCTAGAGTTGACTTTTTAAAGAGTTTGAAATTTTTGGTAAACTGTCAAAAACTCAGATCTACGAAAAATACAGATTTTTGTAAAAACTCAGTGAACTAAAGATCTCTAACTAGCCCAGATCTATGGACCTCTGAAGAAAATTTTCAGTTTGGGTCACTTTTGCAAAAAAATTTGGATTTTGAACAAAAGTTAAAGTTTGCAAACAGGTAGTGATTTTTCCGATTTTCACTAATTTTCTAACGTACCACTATCATAGATCTATTAGATCTGTTCGATCCCCAGTAGAGTTGCCAAAAATATTGGTCCAAAAATCTATCGGGTGGACATATCTATGGATAGATGAGCCAACAGTGTGCAGGGCATAGCCCCTCTTTGAGTCAGCAAAGCGAAACTGGTTTATTGCTATTCTACCAGCAGGAATTTGTGCAAGTCTCACAATATTCTACCTTTGGGGTTTTAGGATCTCATCCTAGTAGAGGTGTTTCCAACTGTAAGAAGAAGGGGAAGAAATGAGACGGGGAGATAGGAAAGATCTAAAGGGAGAAAAGAAATGAATTCCAAAGCAGAAAGGTCAGAGGGTCTATGTTTTGGGATTGGTAAGTAAAGTGAGCCAACTTACTCGCATAGAGGAACAAAGCAATACTAATGAATAAATGACAATAAAGCAGAAGTAGATTCAACAGAACAAACATAAAAATCTAACATAAGAAAGCTCTGATGTATAACACAAGTATTCAACACAAAATCTAAATATTGTATTAATATTTCCTTCATTACAAAAAGATTAAAGTCTTTTCTTCTTACTTATATTTTTCATCCGAAAAGTATCCACCCCTTGAATACAACAAACATTCAAGTATATATAGAATAAGGAGAAGAGAGAAGAAAAAAAGAAACCAACGACTTAATTACAAAGTATCTCGCAAAATATCTAAAATTCAATTGTTGACTTTTGGCAACTTGGTGGATGACATCATCCCATGGTGCAACATGGATGATGTCATCGTTTGCTGCCAACATACTCTTAGATATTTACAAAAAGAAGATCGAGAGGAAGGATACTATTCGTCGTCGTCTCGTGGCTGAAAGGGAGTGTCTTGCTTCTGTTGTTGCTCAGGAGAAGTGATGTTAAACTGGGCCCGATATTCCATGAACTTGCTGATCATGGGCTGAAGTTGATCATGAGGAGGGGGAACAGTAGAAGATGGGGAGAGGATACGATCAAAGGAATGGTCACTTGGGTCACACGAGGAGGAGAAGGAGGAGAGGGGGAAGGGACAAAAGGGACCTCAACAGTTGTAGTAGTGGCAACATCCTGAAGGGATGTGCCTATCGGAACATCTTCGGCCACTTCTTTCTCTAGAGATAACAGGATTACAACCTATTCTTGTGCGGCGGAAGGGGGAATCTCAGGAGCCTCTTCTCGAGCAGAGCTCGGTTCACCCTCTTTGTCTTTTCCTCTTCCCTTTGGCAGATGCTTTGGCTGGCAAGTGCGTTGCCCAATGGGGATGTAGTGAAATCTACCCCGAGGTAGATGAGGCCATTCATCCTGCACCAGTGTTCTGTCTGCCGCAGAGTTTCTTTGACCCTATCTTCAATGGTCTGGGGTGCTTTGGTTCTGTCGATTGCAGTAAACGGCCAGTTGTCCCCATCCATGTCAAGATACACCTGATCAACTTCTTGATCGGTAGTTTGATAACCTTTTGGGACAATGGCCACGCCGTACTGAATGATCTCTACCAGGGCCAGGCGGGAATGGTCCTTTCTTCTGAGCTCGACCTCATGATACAGGTCAATATAAATGTCCTCGATCTGTGGAATGTGAATAGGATCAAGTTTTTCCTTGGGAAGGTAATTCCTTGGATCAAAAGTGGGCCTTGTCGGGAAGTTGTGCTTCAGATTGAGTAATTCTAGCTTGGCAAGCATCTCCCGGGATTTGTGGTGAGAAATGCAGGTATACCTGCCCACTGTAAGGGGGAAAGGAGTTCCACCCTTCTTTCTTTTCAAACATTTCTCATGGTAGGTTATGAGCCATCTGGATAGCTCTAACAGATCGATTTGGGGCCAACATATCTTGGCATTTGGTGGGCTCCCAAGAAGTGTGCCACTCGAGATAGGTGAAGGTGGGAAATTGGGTAAATAGTGCCCCCATTCTCTGTTTCTACGAAAATGCTCTTGGTTGTTCGACCGTGAGCCATGTTGGGCCTCAATAGGCAGACGATGCCGTAGAAAAAGGCATCGTTGATTTTGGTGAACTGCGAGATGCTATTCTCCAGCTTCAGCTCTGGGTAGTACTCATATATTCTCACCTGGGGCCAAACCCCACATCGGCTCAATGCTGGATAATCCCTCTCCGAGGCTACAACATAAACTACGTAGGAGTTCATGTAGAACCTCCCTGTTGTGGTGAGTTGTTGGAGCTGCTCGGATATGGTGCTGCTTATGATCTCCGCCCACTCGAAGCGTTGATCTGGTACGTTCTTGTTCATAGTTTCAAAGTACCTGAGCATCCATTTGTGAAAGTAATGGGCATCAGAAAGCCCAAATACTCTACTCAAGAATGTGATAGTGTCACTCAGTTCCTCGGAGAAGTCACTATGGTGAATAACCTGTGGCCATCTGGTTACCACCTTCTTGTTCTTTAAATACACTTCATTCATCAGCTGCATGCACTGGTCTTCATTATCCTCCCATGCCTTAATGTAGTCCTCTTGGCTCACGGCCATGAAATGCCGGTGGTGAGGGATGCCAAGCATGATTTCAAAGTGCCAGCGGTAAGGTTGATCACGACTTCGCCCTTTTCATTTTGGACACACCTTATGTCTTTGTTGTAGCAGTGGGCCACTACCATCATGAATTCATTGTTTACTGCACTGATGGGGATCCCCCCAGCAAAATGTAGGCCACTGCCTACTAGTTTTTCCATCCAAGGACTCCCATGACTCTCCTGGTTCTGGCCCAGAAATCTTCCATGTCAATGTGACCGAGCTCAGAGTCTCTTATATCCAGGTCACATTCTACCTGGGACTCGGGCATTCTGACCCTCTGATACTTGTACTTCATCTCTTCCTCTGTAAGTTTAGCTTTGCCCTTTGATTTGGTCGGTCTCTTGCTTGATGTAGACATATGTGGATCTGAGTTCAGTTGCTGATCTGTAAGGAGGAGTGAAGTCCAACACAAAAGAGCCATGTTAGCCATCAGATCTTCCATTAAAGCATTGACAGAATGAAGAGTTAGTAATTTTAAGGCCTCTGGGCGCAGGGTGCAAGGATACTGTAGGCTGCAGGGTTAATAGTATGGTGCACAGAAGAAGGGTGTTACAAGGAACAAATTAGTGCCAAAGGGTGCAGGGCGCAAGGATACTGCACATGACATTTTTGTTGTTGTAAGCAGAAGTGCGCCTGTGCCATTCATGTGTTTTATACCGAGTGCAGATAATTTTCATGTTGCACGGGGACAGGATGTGCCCATGGTGCATATATTTTTCATGTTATATGGAACTTTGGTGCGCCAAAGGGTGCAGGGTTGATGTGTGTAACATAGGCTTTATGTGCGCAAAAGGGGAACTTGGCGTGGCGCAGGGAAGGCTTGCATGACATTTTTGCTACTGTAAGAGGGGATGTGCCTATGCCATTTGTTAGTATTTACTCGGTTTCACATGGTGCGGGTAATTTTCATGTTGTAAGCGGGATCAGTGTGCCTTCTTGGCGTTGTATTTTATGTAACAGGCGTGGCAAATGCGCCAAGAGGAAAAAGTAGTCCAAAATGGATTGTTAAGTTTTCTTCTCTCCCTGATGGGTTTGAGTGTGTTTTTAGGCCATTTCCTTCAGGGATTCAGATGGTGAAGGGGGTACAACAAGGAGATCCAAGTGATTTTTGAGGTAGAGCCCTCCTTACCAGCAGATTTGGAAAGAGGAGGAAGAGCTTGGGGGAGAAAGACAACAAGAAAAACAAAAAGGGGGGTTTGACAAATCCATTACCTCCTACCATACAAATAATCAAAACAAAACATAGGAGTAAGAACCACCTACCTGGGATATAGAACGTGAGAGACAAAGCGGGGTCCACGAACGGGACACGAGGATGACAGGCATGCTGACAGGTGTAGAGGAATAAAATAATCACATGTTTTTAATTGTGAAAGTGACAAGGTGGATGCGCCTATATATAGGCGAAGGTGTAATAAATGTGTCAACCACTTTTACAAAGGGTGCACCAAAACACGTGTCGACACGTAAAACTTTTCACCCTGTGGCGCAGATAAACACATGTCAACATGAAATTATGTGTGCCTTGGCACAATTTTAAGACTATCAACACTCCATTTCTTGCGCCCTTTGGCGCACCAACACAGCGCAAAAATTAATATGCCAACATGAAGTTGCATCCACCTTGGCGTATGCAAGGAAGGTGCATCATGGTAAGGTGCACCAAAACATGTGTCAACACTTTAAAGGGTGCGCTAAAGGAAATGAAGAGGGCATGGATTAATTTTGTGTTGCATGCACAAAAGGTGCACCCACCAAAAAGGACCAAAATGACTAAGTTCGGAAAACTGGATTTCCCAGAAGGGATCTTAAGATCATTCCGAACACTTTTGGTCCCGTCACGGGACCGAAACAAAAATTTGGTAGGGTTACCTGTAAAATTTCCCTTGTCAATTTTACGAGATAATAACTTGCTAGAGTAAGAGACTAGACCTGAGATTGTGACTGACCTACAACATGCATAAGAGGGATAATATCCTGTGAAGGAATAGTGGAAGATGGAAATAATGTATTAAGAGGTTGTAACTTCTCATGGTTAGTTATCATAGGGATGTCAAGAGATGATAGAGGAGATTCTGATGTTAAAGGCAACCGGGAGTAGGTTCGAATAATCTATAGTAAACGATGTAGGTGGAATATTCATAACATTGGTATGAGTAACATCGAAACATCCTTAGGAAATGAGGTGATTGATGGAGATATAACTATGGGAGAAGATGAACTAATAGGCATGAATGATGGAATGAGAGGAGATGAAATAGTAGGAGAAGAAGAATTGATAGATGGGGGTGAGTCATGGAAAATGCTAGTAAAAATATCATGTGGAGATGAAAGTGGAGGAGAAAGTCCTCTGTCAGCCAGATGAGAAGAAAGTGAAGTGTCAGTATCTTGTGGCTCTACAATATCAGATAAATATGTAGGAACAAAGATTGCATCAAGAGGATCATCAACATGCAATGCCGGAGAACTAATAGGTGAGGCTAAATGAGAAGCATCTAGAAAGGAGTTGGAGATGTAACTATGTGATCAACTTGAGTAACTTGTGCTTGTGTAGCCTCATCTAGGACTTGTGATAAAACAATAGGATCGATGGTACACATATAAGAAACAATAACATCACCTAGAGCTTCATGATCTATGTCAAAAGATGGAAAATGAATAAGTGAAGGGAAAGGTTGATAACCAAAAAATCAGCTGGAGTGTCAACAAAGGCATGACCAAAACTATCAAACTGTAGAATGATTGGAGATAGAGAAGAAGTATCTTTAGCCATGAGGGTTTGTAGTGGATCCTAAGGAAAAATATTCAAAAGGATGGGTTCACCAAAATGATTAACTAAAAATGGACTAACTAAGTAGTGCAAGGATAGTTAATCTAAGCTATGAATAGTTGTACTAAAGTAAATAAATGTAGTAAAGAAATATTTTAATGATCTAAGTAAATATGTAAAATGAAATACAAAACCCTAATATGCAATAGAGGAGGAAAGAAACTAGCTAATAACATATTTTTTTAGAGCCATGTCATAGTGATGAACATGAAATCGAGAAAGTAGGAGCGACTATACCGGGGTACCGCAGAGGAAAAATCTAGGTGATGTGGCTAGACTCAATTTCTTAGGAGAGGACTGGGGCACCCACGAGCACTCTGGTATGAAAAATAGGCACCCTTGTCTAGGAAAAAGGTCTTGAACTAGTCTTCATAGGTGCTGGGTGATGACAATTAACTTTTTCTTCCCGTCACATTAATTTTCCTATACCGCACTAAATGCTCGAAATGTTCCAAGAGGAAGAAATTACCTGTAAAATACCAAAAGGAAGTATCAAAACCTAAAAAAATAAATATGAAAATGAATGGGTCGATCGATCACCTCATTTGCCACAATAGTGGGCTTACTAATCGAGCTTTGCACTACATTTCGAGACTCGAGATGTAGTTATATGTGTGTGTGTGTGTGTGAGCATGTTGTGCCCTATGTGCTCTTGTGCCAATCACACTTTGTGAAATAGTGAGCAATAGCCAAATGTAGAAAATGTAATAGAATGTGCGCATGTAATAGAATAGAATCCCCCTATGAAGTGTGATGCATATGTACTAGCTTGTGCCTTGATGATGGAGCTATGTGCGTGCTAATGCAATTGATGGATGCAAATATAAATGGAGTGATAGTAGTAGATGATGATAAGTCCCTCATTATAGTCTCATAACTTTATATTTTATAGGGTTCTCTTGCTCTCATTTCATAATTAACCCCGAAAAGGCCGACCACAAGAAAGAAAAAGATCTAAAACGACTATAAGAGGTCTAAAAATGATGGGAAAGTGCAAAAGGATCGAGGTGCCCCAGTGGCACCAGGGGAACCCATGGGTGCCCTAGTATTAACTGGGTGCCCTAACCGAGGCTAAAATAACGTAGAGTTTTAGAAAATGGTTGGGAATATGGGTGCAATAGGTCACAATTTACGAAATAAAATAAACAAGATGGGCACAAGACGGGGTTAATTAGTAATTTCTTCACTCAAGAACCTTCTAAATAGTTATATGACGCTGGGATAAATAAATGTCTAAAGTGCATGATTTTATGACTACATATGTATATATTAGAGTAGTTTTAATTCCTCCAAGTGTTCTCTGCACACATTATTTTGTTTGTACATAGTGTTTTCCTTCATGCAAGCTATTTTTTTGCTTCCAAGATGATGGTTTGATTTTCAAAAGCCACTTTCCAATAATTTTTGGAAGTTATTCGAGTTTAGGAAGTGTTTTCAAGTGACTTTAGGGGTTTTCTTCAAGTTGGAGATCATAACTTTATATTTGCAAGAAGACTCTATGCCCGATGGATGTTTCTAAGGCTACTAATATCTTTCATCTAGCACGCAGATGGCTCCTAAAGTCACCAAATATCAAGTTTTCGGAGTTGTGCGCACTCTTGGTTGTGTACCTTGGTACTTTTTATGGCTACAATTCTTCATGCACACCCTTCCCGGTTTTCCCTTAATTTTCCTTCTCCACGCTTCATTCCACACACTTTTTCATCTCTTCTCTATTCTTCTATCTACTTCCATATCCCCCTTTGCATGTAGCCTTACACGCCCACTTTCATTCCTACGGTTTTGTGCCCCCTTCGCGCACACCCGCTGAATTGCCTCCCATTTTGGATAAGTCCCTGGCATGTCTTCTCCATATTTCCTCATGTACACTCATTTCCGTTCCAAATTTTTCATTTGTGCATTACAAATTTTGCCCTCGCCTTCCTACATGCTCATGTTTTCTCTACATACCTCTTCCCTTTTGCTATCACATACTCCTTTAATAAAGTTCTTGCACCTACTTGCATACTTTCAAACCTTAGCATATATGCACCTTTTCTTCCCACTACTCGTGCACCCTTACACAAACTATTACATACCTCTACATTCTTCCCTCTCGTGCATATTTCTCTTACACACACACCAAGTATAATATTCCATGCTAGTCATGGAGTACCACATGTCAACTTATCAGATGAAGTTTGTAACATGTAACCTATTAGAACAAGCCAACTATGCATCGAGTCCTCACATCAAATGTATGCATGACACATGGCGTAAAAGGATAAAAAAACTAATACTCAATCGAATCCTTGATTGATCAGAGTGCACCACATTTCTTGCATGTTTAGCTTGTATTGCATATCTTGAGATCATCATAAATTCTCTTTGTAGGGCTCAAATTCATGCGCTCTTGGTCTCATTGTAAATCTCTTTGAAGTAGGATACACTCTAGGCTATTCAAAATCAGATTTTGGTAGGATTTGGTAGGTGTAAAATAGGAAACACATCTCGGGATATTAATGCACCGATTCAATCAACTCAACCACCCAAATTTGATTAGATTATGCCTCCTTCCTTCATCTACAAGATAAATAGACATAGGGAGGCATATCTCGATAGTATTGTAGGTAAGTTTGCAAGAATTTATTACTTATTGTTGGCGATTCGATGTTTGAATTTGAGCTTCCTTCTCTTTCTCCCATTTTTCTATAATTTGTAGAGCAATGCTCATTGTAAAAGGTTGGACCCTCTCATTTTTCTCGAGTGCATTGTTCACATCTTTATTCCTTGGCATTTTGAGTTGCATGCCTCAAATCTAGTCTTTTACATGTGGATACATGCCTCTTCCATCATTGTAATTGGTTGTGCATATTTCATAAGTAATTAAAGCTTTGTTTTGTGGTTATTCTCTACCCTAACTCATTTTTATTGCATCTTCTTACCTTTTCCCTTTGTGTTCATAGTTTTTATGTATTTTCATGTTCCCATAGGTTCCTTTTACGTAATGCTTCACAAAAATGGATGCGTAAATTCTAGTTTAGACTGTGGTATGGTTTTCTACCCTCTATGTGCATGTTGTTGTCAAAATTTCACCCCCCCTGGGTAATTTTGATAACATGCATCAGAATATTCAAGTCCCAGGAAAATTGATTGATTCGGGGCCAAAAATCATGTTGCTAGAGTCCCCTCAAATATTTTCTAAGTTCCCTGTCTGAGAGGAAAAGAGCAAGCTCTGAGAAAATGCGAAAAAAGGTTGCAGAAGGCAAGTAGGTTGATCCAGGAAAAAATCATAAAAATGACTAAGTCCTAGTCCTAGGGGCAGTCGGGACATTTGGGACAAAAAGGCCCGAACCGGCCGGCTCGGCCGAAGTAAGCACAAACAGCCCGCAAAGCAACAGGGACATCTGGGACAAAAGTACGCGGCGGGCGCGAAATGCCGGTTCGACCGAGAAAAAATTGGCTAACTGCTGAGAGGGACACAAATGGGACAATCGGGCCAAAAAGGCGTGAACCGGCCGAACCGGGTGAAAAAGGGCCAGACAGTCCAAAATCAAATGGGACAATCGGGCCAAAAATGCCCGAACCGGCCGAATCGGCGAAATGAGTCCAGAGGGTCCAAAATCAAATGGGACATCTGGGACAAATGGACGCGAAATGCCCGAACCAGCTGAAATGAGCACAAAGGGCCCAAAATCAAATGGGACATCCGGGACAAATGGAGGTGAAGTACGCGAAGGAGCCGAAGGGGCCGAGGACCAATGAGAAATCGCCACGTGCCACAAAGAGAAAAGTCAAAAAGTCAAGGGGTGAGTTTTCGAGCACCGATCCGAACCAATGGGATAGTGCCACGTGTCCCAGCTAGGGCCCACAAGGAAAATTCAAAAGACAGCCCACCGAAAGGTAGAGGAGAGAGAATTGCGTGACCAATCAGAGCCTGCCACGTGTCGTCTAGGTGGCGAAGCGCGGGAAAATATTTCGAAATCTGTCTTGGTCTGTTCCGTGCCCTAAATCTTCAGATCACCATATCTTTTGATCCAGAGCTCAGATTTCCACGTTCTTTATATCAACGGAAAGCTGTTGAGATGCTCTACATGATTCTAGGATCAACCTCGAGTTTTGGTGTAGTATGAAGAGATAAAATCGAGAAACAGCTCTGACACGTGTGCACGGCTAGAAGTGACATTTCAGCGGCCAAATTAATGCGAATGGGTCTCATTCTCCTCCAAATCGGTCAAAGATGGGTGGTATGGGTTGGTAAGGTATCCTATGCCATTTTAATGCGTTAGCATTCAATGAGGAATGGGCTTGCACGTTTTCCCATGTTTTCTCGTCCCCAGGCTCGACCATGCAATGTAAAAGCCGATTTGGCTCATTTTAAAAAAATGAAGTTGTTCATTCTTTCGGCTCGGCCCTCCCTTCTTTTCTTCTCTAGGGTTGAAAATGGAGTTTGAGCCTCCTCCCTACTCTGTAATGGCGTTTTTTTCCTTTTACTAATGGAATGATGTTTCAGGCAAACTTCAAGCAACAAAACGTGTTTTGTGATGCATCCGTCCATCCTTTCTCGTTTTTGGTTGTTTTCTTCTTGCCTCTCTTCATTGCAGGTATTTGTGCATGTTTGAATGTTCATTGCAGGTTTGGAGCTGTGTTCATGGAGTTTTGGGACATTTTTCGTGTGAAATCTATCCTTGGGCTCGTGATGCATCCGTCCATCCTTCCCATTGCTCACCTCTCTTTGTCCCATGGCAGTTTTGATAGATGTTCAACATCCTCCTTCTCGGTGTATCACCGTTTTAGTGTAGGATTTTGTTGTTTTTCCCTCTCTCTCTCTCTCTCTGTCTCCTGGCATGGTTAGATTAGGATTAGATTAGCTTGCCTCGCACCTGGAATAGCTTGTGGCAGGTAGTTTAGGAGTAGGAACCAGCCTTCTCTGGAGATTCCTCTCTCGGTTTCACAAGTCCCACACTTGGAGAGAGGTTTCCATGTTGTGCAATCACACTGGATGCCTGAACATCAACCTAGAAGCCTGATGTGCGTCTGGGGGTGCCTGTGATTTTGCATCAACAGTTTTGCACACCAAGTGGGAGCTTAGAGGTCTTTCACTTCATCTTTTACAAAGTTGATGTGTTCTTGTGAAGATTTCAGCCTTTGGAGGCACGTGCAAACACATCTCGACTCCATCCGGTCAACAACCATCTCTCGAAGTTCGAGACCTTCCTTTCCATTCATTTTCATTCATTTTCCATTCATCCTTCTTTCCATCTCTTTCATTCTTCCTCATTCTTTGAAGTTGTGCAATCATGACTTCATTTCCATCATGGATTTCATATCAACAACAGCAGTATATTCCACCTCCAACAGGTTTTACAAATCCTCCAGATCAGCATGCATATTCATATGAACAGCAGTGCCAAAGTCAGTTTGGCTATGGAGCTTTCCAAGAGCAAGAGTATGCATATAATGAAGACAATCAGATGCAAGATGCTGGTCTGTTGGAGAAAATCCAAAAGATGGAGGTAAACATAGTGCAGTCCAGGGCTCAGGCACAGATGAAAGCTTTTGGAATCGGTTATGGAGCACCCTGTCCATGGGTGGGACCTTTTCCAAGGCATTACAGCCCTCAGGAGAAGCTTGACTTCATGATTGCAACGCTGCCTTTGCTTGCAAAGTGGATTGAAGAAATAGAGGTGTATGAGAGAAGTATTCAGCAACCTTGTCAACGAGTAAGCACACCATCTCATGCCTTTCCTTTTCCTCTTTCCCAATCTGTTTCATTTCTGCAAAGTGTCAAGTTTCAAACTCCTCCATCTGCTGTCCCAAGTGTTGAATCCATTTCTCCACCCCCGTCTTCCACCTCATCTCGATTCTTCTTTCCTTTTCCCTTCCAAATAGTCATCCCCTCCACAAGAGCTAAAAAAAAAACCCCCTCCTCCAAAGAAACAAGAGGTTTCACTACCTCCACCACCACAAAAAAGTGTAAAATCGGTTGAGTTTCAACCCATTCCTCCTCTTGCATTCCCAATTTCATATGGGGAAGAAGGAATTGAAAAAATCAGTCATCAAGGACAGCAAGAAGAGGAGCCCAACAGAAAAGAAATGACAGATGACTTGAAGGTTTGGGCTACCAAATTTGGGATGACAAAGATCCCCTTGATGGTTAAGCCTACAAAAGAGGCTAGGGTTGGAGAACAAATGGTGGTGAGGACTGATTTTGTTGGAGAAGAAGATCTTGCAGTCCCAACTTGTCCTCTAGAGCAACAAATTGAAGAGTTTGACTTGACAAACTTCATGCTGGAGGAAGAGTTCAACCAAGAGCAAGATTTCCTTCAAACATTAGAGGAAGGAGAAGCTGCTCCAAATCTAAAAGAAGAGGAGCACATCCTAGCTGTGGAGGAGAAAAGTGTAGATCCAAGGGCTTTGAGCACAAAGCAGGCTACAGGAGAACCTTCAGTTCTTCTTTCCACTTCATCTCTCTCAAGTTCTATTACTGAAAAGGAGTTTGATCTCTCAAACTCAATATTGGAGAGTGAAGGAAACCATGGTGGTCAAGTTGCAGATCAAGAGGACACCATGGAGGAAGTTGAACACGAGCAGCAGGACAATAATGAGGCAGTTTACCTGTCAGATTTGGAGGACTGTTTTGATGGAGAAGAGCCGGTTGAGCTTTCACCTTTCTCTCTTTCATCATCCACATTCCAAACACAAGAGTCTGCTGTCATGAAGGAGAGCTTTCATTTGCAGCAGCAGCACCGCATCTTTACAAAGAGCTCTTTGGGATCAAGATTGGAAGATTTTTATCTTCCATGTTCTTCATTGGAGGAAGAGAAAGGACAGAATAATTTCACCATTTCTTCCACACCATCCATTCAAGAGGGTCTACAAGAAGACTCCATTCTTGGAGTTGAAAATCAGAGCTATGGGCATATCAAACGGATCAGACCTTGCCCAATCAGGTATTTGGCTTCATTGGAGCCAAAGGAGAAGCCACAACCAGTCATGCTTGCTTCTGAGCATGAGGATGAGCTACAAAGTACCAAGGATCAGCTGCCATACCTCTCCAATCCAAATGTAGAGCAACTAAAAGAGGTATTGGATTTTTTCATTGATACCTTGATGATTTGGATAGAAGACCAGCTTCTTGTTGATTTTCCATCCATCCAAACAGCCATGATCAGTGCCAAATCAATTGCATGGCTGCCAATTTTGAAGAAAGGAAGCTATTTCTCACAACCAGTTGCAGGGTTTGTTTAGCTTGCCTTTGCTTCCAGTTAGAGTAGAGTAGCTAGGTTTGCTTTCAGTAGAAGAAGTGCTTGTGCACACTCTGCATGTTCCATTTGGGGCATGTATGATTTTCAGTTTTGTACATAGTTTTGGTGTTGCTGGTTCTGCTCTTGCACAGTTCATTTCAGTGGCATCTTGGTGAAGACACTCTAGGTTCAATGGGTTTCCAAGTGGCTCAGAGGGAGGTTTTCAAAGTTCAGATCGGTTGCGCAGTCGCAACTCATGACTCCATGCCCAATGGATGCTTCAGAAGTTACCGATCATTCATCTAAGCAGTGAGATGACCCCATTGAGTCGCTAAACTCGTTGTCAAAATTTCACCCCCGGGTAATTTTGATAACATGCATCGAATATTCAAGTCCCGTGAAAATTGATTGATTCGGGGCCAAAAATCATTGTTTAGAGTCCCCTCAAATATTTTCAAGTTCTGTTCGAGAGGAAAAGAGCAAGTCGTGAGAAAATGTGAAAAAGGTTGCAGAGAAGGCAAGTAGGTTGATCCAGAAAAAATCATAAAAATGACTAAGTCCTAGTCCTAGGGCGATCGGGACATTTGGGACAAAAAGGCCCGAACCGGCCGGCTCGGCAAGTAAGCACAAACAGCCCGCAAAGCAACAAGGACTGGGCGGGACAAAAGTACGGCGGCGGGCGCGAAATGCCGGTTCGACCGATAAAAATTGGCTAAGCTAATCACGAGAGGGACGCAAATGGGACAATCAAAGCCAAAAAGGCACGAACCGGTTGAACCAGGTGAAAAAGGGCCGATACCCAAAATCAAATGGGACAATCAGCCAAAAATGTTCGAAACCGGCCGAATCGGCCGAAATGAGTCCAAGAGGGTCCAAAATCAAATGGGACATCTGGGACAAATGGACGCGAAATGCCCGAACCGGCTGAAATGAGCACAAAGGGCCCAAAATCAAATGGGACATCCGGGACAAATGGAGGCGAAGTATGCGAAGGAGCCGAAGGGGCCGAGGACCAATGAGAAATCACCACGTGCCACAAAGAGAAAAGTCAAAAAGTCAAGGGGCGAGTTTTCGAGCACCGATCCGAACCAATGGGATAGTGCCACGTGTCCCAGCTAGGGCCCACAAGGAAAATTCAAAAGACAGCCCGCCGAAAGGTAGAGGAGAGAGAATTGCGTGACCAATCAGAGCCTGCCATGTGTCGTCTAGGTGGCGAAGCGTGGGAAAATATTTGAAATCTGTCTTGGTCTGTTCCGTGCCCTAAATCTTCAGATCGCCATATCTTTTGATCCAGAGCTTAGATTTCCACGTTCTTTATATCAACGGAAATTTGTTGAGATGCTCTACATGATTCTGGGATCAACCTCGAGTTTTGGTGTAGTATGAAGAGAGAAAATCGAGAAACAGCTCGACGCATGCGTGTGCACGGCCAGAAGTGACATTTCAGCGGCCAAATTAATGCAGAATGGGTCGCATTCTCCTCCAAATCGGTCAAAGATGGCAGGGTATGGGTTGGTAAGGTATCCTATGCTATGTTAATGCGTTGGCATTCAATGAGGAATGGGCTTGCATGTTTTCCCACGTTTTCTGTCCCCTGGGCTCGACCCATGCAATGTAAAAGCCAGATTTGGCTCATTTTAAAAAAAATGAAGTTGTTCATTTTTCGGCTCGGCCCTCCCTTCTTTTCTTCTCTAGGGTTGAAAATGGAGTTCGAGCCTCCTCCCTGCTCTGTAATGGCATTTTTTGCCTTTTACTAATGGAATGATGTTCTGTGCAAACTTCTGAAGCAACAAAACGTGTTTTGTGATGCATCTGTCCATCCTTTCTCATTTTTGGTTTTTTTCTTCTCGCCTCTCTTCATTGCAGGTATTTGTGCATGTTTGAATGTTCATTACAGGTTTGGAGCTGTGTTCATGGAGTTTTGGGACATTTTCTATGTGAAATCTATCCTTGGGCCTGTGATGCATCTGTCCATCCTTCCCATTGCTCACCTCTCTTTGTCCATGGCGGTTTTGATAGATGTTCAACATCCTCCTTCTCTGGTGTATCACCGTTTTAGTGTAGGCTTTTGTTGTTTTTCCCTTCTCTCTCTCTCTCTCTCGTCTCCTTGGCATGGTTAGATTAGGATTAGATTAGCTTGCCCGCACTTTGGAATAGCTTGTGGGCAGTAGTTTAGGAGTAGGAACCAGCCTTCTCTGGAGATTCCTCTCTCGGTTTCACAAGTCCCATGCTTGGAGAGAGGTTTCCATGTTGTGCAATCACACTGGATGCCTGAACATCAACCTAGAAGCCTGATGTGCATCCAGGGGTGCTGTGATTTTGCATCAACACATGTTTTCCTTAGTTTTCACTTGGGTGATTGTGTTCATCCCACTCTTTTTGGTGCTATAACCTACCCTTATCTTAGGTTTCATTTTAGGTACCTCCTTCTCACCCGGGTCCCTTGGAATCATAGAGTAGTGATAGGTAAATGCATTTCCCTTCATAGGAGTAGCTTTAGCAGAGAAAATAGGTAGAGGAAGTTGGCCTTCTCTATAGGTTTGTTTCATGTGCAAGTCCCGTGATTTGAAGATAGTCATATTTTTCCTCAAATCCCTAGTTCATCTTGATCTGCGATGAGTAAAATTTTGAGCTCCAACAATACACAAGGGAAACTAAACCATACAAAAGGGAACATCGTGCCCCATTAAAAATAATACACAAAGGAAATTAAACCAAACAAATAATAAGAGAAACATTCCAACAAAGATATCATAAAGAGACTTAGAAAGAGAAGGGTCATGTGTAGTGATTTGATCCTTGTTTCTTTAAAGAAACACTTCTAATACTCAAAGTGGTGAAGAAATGTGTAATGGGTGTGAGGTCATATGATTCATTAAGTTTGCGATGCATTACTAGTCTAACATATAAATTTAAAGGATGGTGGTCGGAACTCTTCCTATTAATGATGTCATATAGTTAGATATTGGATGTAAATAAATTTGTGCAAGACCCCTTAGAGACTTATGTTTGAGAAGCCATTGGTGAAGGTCAAACATATCTAGGAGAAAGAGGGATAACCATCTATGATATTCATAAGCCATAAATGTCTAGAGAGAAATAAGAATTTATAAATAGCCAAAAGAATGATCCTTTATCTTATAATAAGAAGAGAACCTGAAAACAACATGGTCCTCAATCTTAGGTTCTACAGAAAATAAAAGATAAATACGATGCTCTCGAGGGATATGGTCGTATGTATCAATGCAAAGATGATGGGATATAACAATGAGTTGAGTAGGGAAACTCTCACTTATAAGGTAAGTATAGTTTTTGTAGCCTAGAGGTTGGATGAAGCCATCATTGAAATGTAGATATAATTTTGAGAATTATTGTTGAAGTTTTGAGGTGAGTGACACTTTAGGATGATTCTATGTGGACTTGATATATTCTATGTAAATATCGTACGCATTCCATTTCTTATCTCTCTCTCTCTCAAAGAGTTGATAAGCATCCGTGGGTGTTTACAACCTAATTAAATTCTATGTTATACAAATGTACAACAATAAAAAGGATGTAAAGGTTTGCAATAGATTGACTATTTTGATTAATTAATTTCTAACATTAACCATTCATTAGTATAATAATACTTTCATACATATACTTGACTAATAAATAATAAGTAATTACTCAAAGACACAAGAAGATAGAAACTTAGTTGTACATGATAATACCGGGGAGTATCTAGATGTGGAGGATGGTCAAACAAGCAGATCAAAGATTAGAAATCCTTGTATGTTGATTATGGAACTAGAAACCAAGAAAGGAAATGATAATATAACTACTATACAATCCAAACCTGATTTGTAAATTCCTAACCTAGATCTGTATAGTCTTGGACCCTTTGACGATATAGATATGAAAATTCTTGTGTTCTTATATCATCCGGAAATGAGATTTGTTATATGTCACTCTATCTTGCACAAATTTATAATGACTTGTAATCACTTGTAACAAATTGAAAATCCTATAAACTTGTAAAACCCTTCATCAGAGCATTAAAAACCAAAAGGAGAAAACATGTGTGTGGGGATGAGACTGACTAACCTTGGCGATTAGAATCCCATTTGCTAAACCAATATAAGTTTTTCACTAACTCCCTCAAGACGGGATAAAGCCTCATGTAGTTCTCTTAGGTATTTTTTCAAGTGTGAAAAACTAACCAACCACCTAGGGGTGTCATTGTGTTCCTTAACACCAAGATACTAAACTAACTATATAGTATAGAATGTGCCTAGTGTAGTAATAATGAGATGTGGTGTGCCTCAACTACATGACCTAACCATATGTTCCTCAAACCCATGAACCATTATTGGAATGAGTTTACTATTGTTAATGCATGGCTCGTGACATGTTTTCATGCTTGGAGTTGGAGGAAGCTAGAATATTTTACATAGTTGAGTGCTTCATATATATAGTAGGGACTATTATTTAATTCATGTGTAGATAATTTGGGTATATTTAGGAACCCTTTGAGTGATTTTTGAATGATGTTTGTAATAGAATCTTGTAAGAGTTCCATGTGAGTCAGAAAGTGACATTGGCTTGTTTATATAATTGTATACACTCAAATTTGGTAATTCACTCTTTGACACTACTAGTTTTGAAAATGCACTCTTGCTAAGATAAATACAACCTTTACATTGTTTATCCTTGCACATTAACATGTTTTCAAATTCTAAGAAATAAATGCATAAAAATCATAGAAAAACATCAAGTAACAAGTCTCAAACTTCAAATTACATATGTTCCTTCCCTGGTCAAGGTCGTATAGTTTGGTTAGGATATTACATCCAGTCATGATGGAATTGTATTGTATTAGACCCCCATGTTCTCTAATTATGATTTTAATTTCATATTCTTTGTTGGGTCTTATAATCCATCCGGGTCATCCTTTTTTAGATAAATCATGTACGAAACCCTATTTAAGTAAGTAGTGTCACTAAGTCATTTGCTATCCTAGAAATCCAATGGCATTACATTGATACACTCACTCCCAACGCTTGCAAAAGGATCCCTAAATCTTGCAAAAACACATATGTAGTCATTAGGGAAATGATATCTATAGGTATGAGTCTTCTTAATAGGTCAAGACATCCATTTCTCTCATCTACAAGTACTCAAACATCCCTTCCCCAAGTATTTTAGAAAGATTCAAATCAGCTGAAGAATTGTAAAATATGGTTGTCACATCGAGTTACATTCATTCATATATCATATGATAGGTGGAGAATGACATGCGGTTCAATTCCTCTTTAGACTAGTGCCAAAATTGGTGGTGTACATGGGTACCCATAACCCAAATACTATTTTTTTGCAAGAATTCCCATCTATGGTTAGGGTTTGAGATCAAGATCAAAATTTTTAGAGAGCTTCATAGCGTGATCACAAATTAAGGGTTAACAACAAAAATAATTCTACGCAGACATCCATCTCAAGAAGTTGTAGATCCCACATATAAGTAGGTCCAAGACCATACTCAAGTGTTAATACCATATGGTACAATCCTAATAGAGTTATATGGTTCCATACTAGGGAAATTTCTAGTCCTAGTCTCCATAATGAAGCATCACCAAGTCTAGATATATTATTTTAGTAGTACATACTCCTTAACTTCTCGAGAATCATATGTAATCAACTAAGTGTACTTGTTCCTTTGTGTTTTCAAGTTTGTATCATATTTAGCATATCGAGTACAAGTATTTAAAAGTGTTATTTTTATATTCGTAATTAATGTTGAAATTATTTAATCAAAATAATATCTTGTTGCTAACCCTTACATCCTTTAGTGTACTTAATTCACTAAAATCATTAGATTTAACATAAATATAATTAGTGTGCAAACATTTTAGTTAGCCCCACTCATGATTCAATCTTCATATCAACCCTAGTTACCCTAGGGTTTATTTTTCTTCAAAGGTATTCTTCACAGAAAAGAGAGACTTGCTGCCCTTCCATGCATCCAATCTCGGTTGACCACCATTCATGCAATGGGCTTTGGACTTCATCTGAGTCATTAATCCCAATTCAAGCCAAGGGCACAAATGGATTTTGATGACCATGACTACTTCACCAAATGGACAGAAGCAGTAGCACTCAAAGAGGCAAATGAGTCTAGCATCTTAGACTTTTATGAGGGGATAACAACCAGATTCGGTGTACCTACTACAATAATCTCTGATAATGCATTGGCATTCATTGGATCTAGGGTGACTGAGTGGGCTGTCAAGAACGGTATTTACCTAAGCACTTCATCGAACTATTACCCTCAGGGTAATGGCCAGGCTGAGTCTACAAACAAGAATTTGTTGAGGATCATTAGGAGGACTCTTGATGAGAATCAGAGGTCTTGGCATACCAAGCTGAAATCAGCCTTATGGGCTGATAGGATCACTCCCAAAAGATCCACAGGTAACTCTCCATTCAGGCTTGTCTATGGAAGAGAGGCAATCTTGCCCATGTCACTTGAGTTGCCAACGTTGGAACTCATGAAGCAGCTGGAGTTGCTTGAATTTGAGCCCATGGAAGTGAGGTATGCAAAGTTGATGGAGCTGCAAGAGATCAGAAATCAGGCATCCCAAGCAATGGAAAAGGATCAAGCTTTGATCAAGAAGACCTTTGATAGAAAGGCCAAGGATAGATCTTTTCAAGTTGGAGATCTAGTGTTGAAATGGGATGTGGATAGAGCAAAACCGGGAAGGCATTCGAAATTTGATGCCATTTGGAGTGGCCCATACGTGGTCATAAAGTGCAAGAATAATAATGCTTTCCAATTGGCCTCATTGGATGGTGAAGAACCGCAGATTCCAAATCAATGGAATCTATCTCAAGCGTTGCTTTCTAGAGGGAAGTTCACTACCTCTCGTAAATATTAGATTAGATTTTCTTTCCTCCAAGTTCTTGTGCACATTGTTTTTGTAGGTTAGTTTTGTTTTCCTAAGTGCTTGGCACACTTGCTGTCCATGGAGATGTTTTGTAGTCCTTGCTTTCATCGGGCAACATTCCATCTTCCTCCTTACACATTCTCGAGTCGGCTTAAGGTTCTAAACGAGAATATTTGATGACTCCATGCCCAATGGATCGCTTCATGCAATCGGTATCTTCTACCTAGTAGGTGTATCCCCGCATTGAGTCGCCAAATTGTTATCCAAATCCACCCCTAGGGTTGATTTGATAACATACATCAAAATTCTCAAGTCCTGGTAAATGGATGGATTCAGGAAAAAATCATGTTTCTAGGGTCCCCTCGAAAAATTTCTCTCCCGTCTGTGTTAAAGAGAGAAAGCTCGGAAAATGTGAAAAAGTTGCAGAAAATAAGCTTGGGCTGGAAAATTGTGAAAATTGGCTAAGTCCTTGTCCTAGAAGCAGTTGGGACATTCGGATCACCAAGGAGTGGTTGGCCGAAACGCCTCCAGAAGCCCGCGGCACCGGGACAAGTGGAACAAATGTACGCGAAGGGCGCGGAAAGCTAGTTCGGTCGAAGGAGAAGAAAAATGACTAACTGCTCGGGACATTTGGGCCTTGAGGACGCGAACCACCCGGATCGGCCGAAATGGAGAACTTTCATACTAAGTAGTTGGGACATTTGGGCCACGAGGACGTGAAGGACGCGAAAAGGCGAAGCGGCCAAGAGCAAAGGAAGCCATTTCGGGTGGTTTAGAAGTTTTTGTCCCACATAGCACTGGGACATTGGGACAAATGGACGCAAAGGATGCGAACCGGTCGATTCGGCCAAACCGAAACTTCAAAGACGAGACAATCGGGCCGTTGAGACGTGCGGGATGCGGATAACCGAAGAAGCCGAAAGCCAATCGATCACACCAGTGTCACCCGCAGATGAGGGACAAGGAAGCCCATTTCGGGTGGATTAGAGGATTCTGTCCCAAACAGCACTGGGACATCTGGGACAAAAAGATGTGAAGGGCGCGAAAGAGCCGGCAGACCCGTGGACCAACCAGATCATGACACGTGTCACAAGGAGAAAGGTCCAAAGGTCAAAGGGTGATTTTTGAAGGAAAAGCCTGAGCCAATAAAAAGAAGACATGTGTCCAATGAAGCAGGGAAGGAGAGAGAATTACGTGACCAATCAATGCATGCCATGTGTCATCCAGGTGGCAGAGCGCGGGAAAAATTTTAAAACGCATTTTCACCTGTTTCGTGCCCTAAATCTTCAGATCGACATATCTTTCACTCCAGAGCTTGAATTTGCACGTTCTTTATATCAACGGAAATATTGTGAAATTATCTACATGATTATGGGGTTAATCTTGAGTTTTGGTGCAGTTTGAGAGAGAAAATTGAGAAACAGCTCTGACGCGTGTTCATGGCCGTAGTGACATTCAAATGACTGATTTAATGCAGAATGGGTCACATTCTCCTGAAATCTGGTCAAAATGATAGGGTATGGGTTTGTAAGGTCCCCATGTTGTTTTAATGCATATACTGATCAAGGAGGGATGGGCTCCCATGTTTTGTACGTTTTCTTTCCCCTAGGCTCGACCCATGCAATGTAAAAGCCAGATTTGGCTCATTTCTAAGGGGGAACATTTCTTTGGATAGCAAGCTTCTTCTTTCACCTGTAACAAGTGATTTTTGCAAGTATCAGACCTCTTCTAAAATTGTAACAGGTTTTCTACCTTTTGATGTTGTAATACAAGGATTTTGACAGTGGAAATGACAATACAGGCTCTGTGATCAGTTTTCAGTCCTCTGTTTGTGTTGCTTATTTCATTTTAGACCTCTGATTACATCTTATCAGCTTGTGCATGATGCTTTATGTTGCATTTTTATGATCTGTGTCTATCTACAAAAGAAGAAGTGTTCACCACTCCTCCTTTGGTGTATCACCTATTAGTTTAGTTTCATTTTTTGCACTTTCTATCTCTGTCTCCTTGGATTTTAGAGTAGGATTAGGTTTCAAACCTCTGTAGTTTTGCAAAATATAGATCTAAATCAGAGGAGTTTTGAGGAACCAACCTCTAATCTGCAGATTCCTCTCTCAGTTTCACAAGTCCCCACACTTGGAGAGAGGTTTCCATGTCGTGCAATCACATTGGATGCTAGAGTGATCAACCTAGAAGCCTGATCTACATCCAGGGGTGCTGTGAGTCTACAACAACAGTTTTGGCACACCCGGTGGGACAGGAGGTCTCTTTTTTATCGCAGCAAAGTTGATATGCATTTGCTGCAGTTTTCTTGCTTGTAAGAGCTATTATTTGCATATCTGGTGACTCCTGGGGAAAGAATCAATCGGTTTCAAAGCAAATGCAGGCTCGAAAACTCATGAGAAGAATCACCACAAGGTTAAGAGTTGGAGAAGAAGAAGTACTATTTGAATACCTACAGTTATCTCCAAGAAGAAGGCAAAGAGGAAGAAGGATTCAAAGGTCTCCATCTCCACCAAACAGAACTCTCTCAACTCCTCCACCGACGATGTGCCTTTCATTTAGTCAACAAGGGTTTTAAGACCAATCGAATGGCTCGTAACAACCCCTACATCAACTTCATAGGCAAAGAACCCACTTGCTCTCAATGCACAACATCCAGCTTCCTATTGCAGCCTTGAAAAACATTCCCTACTTCACTAGAGAAAATAGACTACTCCAGTGTGATCATGTTAAAGATATTTCTAACCTTTGTGCAATCCATGAAATCAATGAAATGCAAGTGGTCATCAAGTTATCTGGCATCTTCATTCAAGGGTAAAGCATTGCAATGGTTTAGGAGCCTTGATCTGGTTCTATCACAACCGGAATCAGTTTGTGTATTGCACTTCATGAGTAATTTGGAGAGAAGGGAGACAACTTGTCTCTTTTGGAGCAGTTGACAACTATCAAGAGAGCCCCCAATGAGCAGCTGACTGACTTCAACTTCAGATTTCAAAGGTCTTGGGATAGGATTCCAGTGGCAGTCAGGCCAACAAGTAGAAGGTGCTTTTCTATATTACCTTAAAGCTTTGAATTTTGATATTTCTATGTTAATTCAATCTATGGGAGGCACAACCTTACCTGCTGCTTATAGCATTGCCATTAGAGCTGAAAACTATCTTATTCAAGCTGGTAAACTGGCTCCTAGGCCTCCCATGCCCTTGTATCCAAACTTAGAAAATCCAAGCACTAGTCAAGCACCCACTTTGGCTCCTGTTCCCACCCCTAGAAATCAAAGTTCAAGTGAAACTTCTACTTCATCCTCTAGTGCTTCAAATGAACTCCAAGAGGTCATGAAATAGTTGCAAAATTTGGGAAATGAGCTAGTTACTATCAAAAGATAGCAAGCTCAAAGTGCTAGACCGTATCAGCCTCAAGCATAGTACTGTGCTAGGCCCCCATACCAATAAAATAGGTCACCAAATCAGGCTGCAAATCAAAATCAAAGCCAAGTAAGGCCTCCGCCAATAGACCATTCCAGCCCTATAATCCAAATGCCATATCTGCCTCTAAGGCATTAGTGCCAACAAAGAACAATATTGCTCAGGAATATGATTGGTGCTTTTGCAATGCGAGCCTCATAACCAATCCATGTGCTTCAATGGTGCTCTTAATCAAGCATTGATGGTGATAACTCTTTGGTGTGGAGGGTGAGGGCAATCAAGGAAATAGCCAAAAACTAGAAACATTCCAACAAAGCAATCAGCCCCAAATGACACCACATTGGTGAACTGGCAAGGTAAGATTTCGTGGCATGAATCGTAGTTTCTCAAGGTGTTACAGCCAACACAAGGTCAAAGAGGAGGAATCGGGTGAAGAACAACCATTATCCCCACCAATCCACAACCTTCCGCGGCTCCACAAATGATTGGCAAGCAAAGTCCAGTTTCAAATACACAAGGGCAGCCAAGAACAACCCCTAGGCCAACTCAAATGCCACTGTTTGCTACCCACGTGCAAGGAGTAAATGTGCAAACCAAGGGAAAAAAGGATACTTCATCCTCGCTCAAGATCATTGAACAAATGAAGAAGACTAACGTCAATATATCAATGTGGGAATCCCTATCCATCCCAGGACAAAGAGATTTGCTACAAGCTGCCATGAAGGACTGGTCAACTTCGAACCAACAGGTCCAAATGCAAGAGAAGGTACTCACAAATGCTGCCCAGCCTGAAGGAAATCATGGAAGACAACAAGGTAAAATGTTGAAGCCCCCTCCTTTCTATGTTTCATTAATCATTGGGGATAAACTAGTACACAATTGCATGATTGATTTGGGGCAAGCAAGCTGACTCGGTGATGCCCAAGCAAATAGCTGATCAGCTGGGTCTCCAATATGAAGTAATATCTAAAGGGGTAGTGCAATTGGATGGGACAGCAGTAGAAACCGTGGGAGTAATTAAAGGTTTGAATCTTACCTTGCATACATGCCCCAACGTTACCGTTTTACAAGATGTGTCAGTGATAGATTTTCCACCACTCTTTTCCCTATGTTTATCAAGGGATTTCATAGCCAAAATTGGAGGCTACTTATCTGTTGATTGGTCACACATGTTGTTTAGAACAAGATATGGTACTAAGGTCACAATCAGATCCAAACCAATTGCAAACTTTCATATTGAGCCTCATACTCCAAGCCAAATCAATGCCAACTATTCAGCATTTGATCAAGAAGATTATCCAAACACAGATGAAGCCGACACCAAAGTTGGAAGCATCCCAGATTTGACTCTTGATGAATGGGCGAGCAAGGTGCATGCTTTTGATCCCTATCAAGAAACAAGAATCGAGCTAGGATTTTATTGTTTACATGAAGAGAATCAACCTCTCCCTAGCATCACCAAGCCAGATCATAAAGAAAAGAATGAAGTATGGCAATTGTTCTTTGATGGGTCAAGGAGTAGACAAGGTGCAGGAGGAGGAGCTATGCTCATTTCACCACAAGGCATAAAGTATTACTCACCTTATACATTTTCAGCTTTTCTTGCTCAAACAACACAAATTTGAGTATGAAGCCTTAATTCATGGATCTGCACTTTGGGCAATGAAGAGAGGCATCAGGAATTTACAAGTATTTGGTGATAGTGAGCTGGTCGTGAACCAAGTCAAGGGAAAAAATGCTGCCAAAAATGATCTGCTTAAGTGCTACAAAAATCAGGTATGGGATCTTATTGAAGATTTTGAAGCTTTTAGCATCAAATCCATCCCAAGGAAAAAGAATGAAGCCGCTGACAGACTTGCAGCAATTGGGGCTGCGTTTGATGTTGTAGAGAGTATCAAAAGTGAGAAATCTTAGCCTCATATCAAATTAGTTGTGAGACCAGCTGTTCCGGATAACAACACAAGTTGGCAAGTCTTCGAGAATGATTAGCAAATTGTTAATTTCCTACAAGAAGAAGCTGAGTTCTCTGCCAGGAATCAAGACAAGCTGCATCAGCAGTATG
The DNA here is from genome assembly GCA_018340775.1 of Taxus wallichiana var. yunnanensis. NCBI lineage: Eukaryota > Viridiplantae > Streptophyta > Pinopsida > Cupressales > Taxaceae > Taxus > Taxus wallichiana. The sequence goes on along the minus strand of CM031243.1, from coordinate 295,217,929 downwards.
GTGACCAAGTGGTGCAGCTGAGAACCAACAAGTTACCAAAAGGCCTCATAACCTTGGAGTCAATCTTCAACCCGAATGATCAGTTTCGGAAGGAGAAAGTGAACATTCAAGTAAAGGGTGAAGATTCAGAGCCTATTTTAGTGGGAGAAAGCAAAACATTGCAGATTGGCAAAGTAAGTACCTCACAAGAGAAATATGATTTTGTTCACCTTTGTCAAGAATTCGCAGATATTTTTGCTTGGACTTACAAAGATTTGAGAGGTTTCAACCCAGAGTTGGCACAACATACTATTGAGCTAGATCCGGAATCCAAGCTTGTCAGGCAAAAGCAAAGGCCAGTGAATCCCCATATTGAACCTCTAATGAGAAAAGAGTTAAGCAAGCTTATTGAGGCCGAGTATCATCATCTTCCCCATCGAACACTCAAGCCGGGTCACCAACTTAGTCCTAGTGTAAAGAAAAATGGAGAGATCAGCTTGTGTGTCGACTTCAGAGATTTGAATAGAGCCTCTCTCAAGGATCATTATCCACTCCCTTCCATGGAGCAGATATTGCAGAGGTGGTGGCTGGTTCAGAAAGGTTTTCACTACTTGATGGCTACTCAGGCTATAATCAGATTATGGTGAAGGGAGAAGACCAATTCAAGAAAGCCTTTACAACTAAATGGGGCACATATGCTTACAAGAAGATGCCATTTGGGCTGTCCAACGCTCGGTGCTACCTTTCAAAGGGTGATGGACATGGCATTCAAGGCGTTAATCAATAAAATAGTTTTGATATATCTTGATGACATCACTATCTTCTCATAAAATGCAAAGAGACCATCTCTTTCACCTCGAGCAAGTGTTTCGAGAGGTGTAGAAAGTTGAGTATCATTGAATCCCAAAAAATGCATATTCCTGGCTCACGAGGGGAAACTTCTAGGCCATATTGTCTCGAAAGAGGGACTGACAATTGATCCAGAGAGAGTTGAAGCCATAAGAGCACTACCATTGCCAAGTCACAAGAAGGCTCTTCAAAGCTTCTTGGGAAGGATCAATTTTGTCCGCAGGTTTATCCCAGATTTTGCAGCCCTTGTCAAGCCCATCACCAAAATGTTAAAGAAGAGGATGGCTTTCAAATGGACAGCAGAAGGCAAGGAAAGTTTTGAGGCAATCAAAGAAGCTATCTCTCAAGCACCAACTCTCATCAACCCAAACTTCTCCAAGGATTTCATCCTCTATGCATTTGGAGGTAATGACACTATTTCTGCCATTCTAGTACAGCAGAACAAAGATAACGATGAGCAGCTGGTTGCCTTCTTCAGCCAGAGCCTAGATGACTATGAGGTGAGGTACTCTTTTATTGAGAAGCATGTGCTTAGTAATCATAAGCTTGAAGAAATTCAAGAATTTAATCTCAAACAACAAGGTCCAGTTGCTGGTCTCACATGCTGGAGTTAAGGACTTCCTCCTCAACAAGGATTTGAATGAGAAAAGGGCAGGTTGGATCACCCGTGTCATGGAGTATGACATTGAGATCAAGATCACCAAGTTGGTAAGAGGGAAAGGATTGTGTGAGCAGCTAGTTTTGGGGAAGCAAAAAGAAGTATGCAACAAAGAAGAAACTGTTTTGACAGTCCAAGACAGCCATGAGCTAAGTGGTAATCATGAAGAAGATAATGCTTCCCCCACTCCTTGCTGGACCCAAGATATTATGCACTTCCTAGGCACAGGCCTATGCCCTCCAGAGATGAACAAGACCCAAAGGAGACACTTCAGGTTGTAGGTTGTTCCATATGCCATTGTTGATGGAGTTTTGTTCAAGAGAGATGTGAATGGAGTGCTGCTGAGATGCATTAGCACAGTCAGATTCAAAAGGTGTTGGAAGAGTTTCATGGTGGACCAGCTGGTGGCCATTTTGCACCAAGAGTGACAGCTCTAAAAATCATGAAGGCTGGTTATTATTGGCCTAAAATATTCAGTGATTGCTATGCATGGATCAAGAGGTGTAAGAATTGTGCATTCTTCACAGGAAAAGAGAGACTTGCTGCCCTTCCATTGCATCCAATCTCAGTTGACCAGCCATTCATGCAATGGGGTTTGGACTTCATCGGAGTCATTAATCCCAATTCAAGCCAAGGGCACAAATGGATTTTGACAGCCACAGACTACTTCACCAAATGGACAGAAGCAGTAGCACTCAAAGAGGCAAATGAGTCTAGCATCTTAGACTTTTATGAGCGGATAACAACCAGATTCGGTTTACCTACTACAATAATCTCTGATAATGCATTGGCATTCATTGGATCTAGGGTGACTGAGTGGGCTGTCAAGAACGGTATTTACCTAAGCACTTCATCGAACTATTACCCTCAGGGTAATGGCCAGGCCGAGTCTACAAACAAGAATTTGTTGAGGATCATTAGGAGGACTCTTGATGAGAATCAGAGGTCTTGGCATACCAAGCTGAAATCAGCCTTATGGGCTGATAGGATCACTCCCAAAAGATCCATAGGTAACTCTCCATTCAGGCTTTTCTATGGAAGAGAGGCAATCTTGCCCATGTCACTTGAGTTGCCAACGTTGGAACTCATGAAGCAGCTGGAGTAGCTTGAATTTGAGCCCATGGAAGTGAGGTATGCAGAGTTGATGGAGCTGTAAGAGATCAGAAATTAGGCATCCCAAGCAATGGAAAAGGATCAAGCTTTGATCAAGAAGACCTTTGATAGAAAGGCCAAGGATAGATCTTTTCAAGTTGGAGATCTAGTGTTGAAATGGGATGTGGACAGAGAAAAACCGGGAAGGCATTCAAAATTTGATGCCATTTGGAGTGGCCCATACGTGGTCACAAAGTGCAAGAACAACAATGCTTTCCAATTGGCCTCATTAGATGGTGAAGAACTGTAGATTCCAGTCAATGGAATCTATCTCAAGCGTTGCTTCTAGAGGGAAGTTCACTACCTCTATAAATATTAGATTAGATTTTCTTTCCTCCAAGTGCTTGTGCACATTATTTTTCTGTAGGTTAGTTTTGTTTTCCCTAAGTGCTTTGGCACAGCTTGCTGTCCATGGAGATGTTTTGCAGTCCTTGCTTTCATCGGGCGACATTCCATCTTCCTCCTTACACATTCTGAGTCAGTTGAGGTTCTAAATAGAATATTTGATGACTCCATGCCCAATGGATCGCTTTGCAATCGGTATCTTCTACCTAGCAGCGTGTATCCTGTTGAGTCACCAAATTGATATCCAAATCCACCCCCAGGGTTGATTTGATAACATACATCAGAATTCTCGAGTCCCAGGTAAATGGATGGATTCAGGGCAAAAATCATGTTTCTAGGGTCCCCTCAGAAATTTTTCTAACTCTCCTGTCCAGGTTGAAGAGAGCAAGCTCTGAGAAAATGCGAAAAAGTTGCAGAAAATAAGCTTGGGCCAGGAAAAATTGTGAAAATCGGCTAAGTCCTTGTCCTAGAAGCTGGGACATTCGGATCACCAAGGAGCGGTTCGGCCAAAACGCCTCCAGGCGGCCCGCGAAGCACTGGGACAAGTGGAACAAATGTACGCGAAGGGCGCGGAAAGCCGGTTCGGCCGAAGGAGAAGAAAAATGACTAACTGCTCGGGACATTTGGGCCTTGAGGACGCGAACCGCCCGGATCGGCCGAAATGGAGAACTTTCGTACTAAGCAGTTGGGACATTTGGGCCACGAGGACGCGAAAAGGTGAAGCGGCCAAGAGCAAAGGAAGCCATTTCGGGTGGTTCAAAAGTTTTTGTCCCATGCAAAGACTCGGGACATTTGGGACAAATGGATGCGAAGGATACGAATCGGCCGATTCGGCGGAAATGGGTAACTTCAAAGCCATGGGGACAATCGGGCCGTCGGGGACGCGCGGGACGCTGGATAATCAGAAGGAGTGAAAGCCAATCGAGATCATGCCACATATCACCGAAGATGAGGGACAAGGAAGCCCATTTCAGGTGGATCGGAGGATTCTGTCCCAAACAGCACTAGGACATCCGGGACAAAAAGACGCGAAGGGCATTAAAGAGCGTGGCAGACCCGTGGACCAACCAGATCATGACACGTGTCACAAGGAGAAAGGTCCAAAGGTCAAAGGGTGATTTTTGAAGGAAAATCCCAAGCCAATAAAAAGAAGACACGTGTCCAATGAAGTAGGGAAGGAGAGAGAATTACGTGACCAATCAATGCATGCCACGTGTCATCTAGGTGGCAGAGCGCGGGAAAAATTTCAAAACGCATTTTCACCTGTTTCGTGCCCTAAATCTTCAGATCAACATATCTTTCACTCCAGAGCTCAGATTTGCACGTTCTTTATATCAACGGAAAGCTTGTGAAATTCTCTACATGATTCTCGGGGTTAATCTTGAGTTTTGGTGTAGTCTAGAGAGAGAAAATTGAGAAACGGCTCTGACGCGTGTTCATGGCTAGAAGTGGCATTCAAATGACCATATTTAATGCAGAATGGGTCACATTCTCCTGAAATCCGGTCAAAATGACAGGGTATGGGTTTGTAAGGTCCCCCATGTCATTTTAATGCATCTGCAGTCAAGGAGGGATGGGCTCCCATGTTTTGTACATTTTCTATCCCTTGGGCTCGACCCATGCAATGTAAAAGCCAGATTTGGCTCATTTATGAGGGGGGGAACATTTCTTTGGATAGCAAGCTTCTTTTTTCACCTGTAACAAGTGATTTTTGCAAGTATCAGACCTCTTCTAAAATTTTAATATGTTTTCTACCTTTTGATGTTGTAATATAAGGATTTTGACAGTGGAAATGACAATACAGGCTCTGTGATCAGTTTTTAGTCCTCTGTTTGTGTTGTTTATTTCATTTCAGACCTCTGATTACATCTTATCAGCTTGTGCATGATGCTTTATGTTGCATTTTTATGATCTGTGTCTATCTTCGAAGAAGAAGTGTTCACCACTCCTCCTTTGGTGTATCACCTGTTAGTTTAGTTTCATTTTTTGCACTTTCTATCTATGTCTCCTTGGATTTTAGAGTAGGATTAGGTTTCAAAACTCGTAGTTTTGCAAAATATAGATCTAAATCAGAGGAGTTTGAGGAACCAGCCTCTAATCTGGAGATTCCTCTCTTAATTTCATAAGTCCCCACACTTGGAGAGAGGTTTCCATGTTGTGCAATCACACTAGATGCTAGAGTGATCAACCTAGAAGCCTGATCTGCATCCACGGGTGCTTGTGATTCTACAACAAAAGTTCCCAAAACCAACCTAAATTTATTTTATACGAGCTCCATCTTGCATTATGAGGGTTTGAGGGTTTGATTACAATTACAAATCCATTCTGAAGGAGAGCAAAGAAGACCGACGCATAATGGTCATTTCTAGGTAGGCGAGGCACACATAAAGTTATCCCCAACTCCATGAAGTCAAAATCAAAATTTTCCTCCTAGGTCAACACTTCATGTTTTGTCGGTTTGTCAAAATCTACAAGTCGACCCTATTGTACAATTTTGGACTAGCACATCAGACGCTAAAACTTTCAATTGTATCGTATTCATATGAACTAATATTCCCTCTTGGTCTACATTTTATGACATAATAACCAAAGAAAACCTATATAAGCAAGTAAAACATACCTCATTTAAGGCCCTGCCACTTTAAGAGTTCCTCATGTAAAAATGAAATAAATGATGCACGTCCATTAAGGAAGCACTTTCTATATGTTTTAAGTCTCTTACTGTGTTGAGGAGTCTCCATCTTATTTCTACAAGAAAGAAAAGTGACCCTTCCTAAGTATTTAAGTAAGTGTGAAGCTCAAGAAAGGTATTGTTAAATAATTATTTTTAAACTCTGATTGCACTATGGTAGATATCACATGCTAGGAGAATGATGTGTGGTTTAAGCCCTCTTCATAGTAGTCGCAATTTCAGCGGTGCTCAAGAGTTCCAAAAACCCACCTAAATTTATTTTTTAGAAACTCCATCTTGCATTATGATGGTTTGAGGGTTGGATTATAGTTGCAAATCCATTCTGAAGGAGAGCGAAGAAGACCGACACATGAAGCTCATTTCTATGTAGGTGAGGCACATATAAAGTTATAGGTCTAGAATCCAATTAATTCCAAGATTGTAAAAAATGGTCATGACCATACTGACACTTTGGACCTAGTTGTATGGTTTTGACCATGTGTTGTTTCATATGCCAATTCCAGCAACAAAACACTTTCATCTCTAGATCAACCTATTCCTACACTTATACCACTCAAAGTCTCCCAAATCCACACAGAATCAGGTAAGTCCAATATCTCCTTTGTGTTTTGATAGTTCTTAGATCAATAGTCACTTTGCAAAGAGTTATTTTGATTTGGAAAATTAATTTTGGAATTTAATTAATTTAGAATAGCCTCCTATTGCATTATTTCATCCTTTTATGTATGTTAATTAGAAAACAAAATTAAATCTTAAAAGGGAATTAAATAGGAAATTCATATAAAAGTGAAATAATTTTGTGAACCCAACCTCTAATCGAACATCTTATCACTAACCTTAGTGGCCTTATGGTTTCATTCGTTATTTAGGTCTGATTTATTTTTAGGATCCATATGATTTCTTTTTATGTCCTATTGGCATAGTTCTTTTCTTTCTAATCAATATATTTATCTTCTTGAGATCTCACCTCATACTTGCAAGAATTGTAGTGCAATGGATACTTTTACTCCCAATTCTAGTTTTCTCATTGATCTTCCTACACATGAGGTTCAATAGGATGACATTGATACCCAAAATGAACATTCAAATGATTATGACCATAATGAAGACACCAATGTAGATAAAAATCAAGTGGAGCTCCTATCTCATTTTTTTCTCAACTCTATGATAATCCAAATCATATTGAACTGTTATCAAATTTCTATTTATTGTTAAGCTTTCTCACAACCATCAATCTAATAAAAATATTTTACTGAGATAGGACTCAACCAAAATCTACTGTACCCACATCTGTTGTGGCTACTTCCTTGGTGACATCCAACATACCCATGTATAATTTTTCTATGTTTATTCTTGTTACCACTACTAATCCTACATCTCCTATCTATCATCATAATGGATTTCATACCTCTATATCTATCACATGAGATCTTGAGTCCCTTGTTCATTCTCTCCAAGCACAAATTTTACTATTACAACAATGTGTCTCTCATAATTCTAATGTTATGGACTCTTCTCAATTATTGCATAACATGTTTACACTTGATGTTGTTCATACCCTTTTCCCATTTGTTTCACTATATCCAAGCTTCCTATCTATGTGATTTAATTTATTTGGAATTAAATATAATTACGAGTAATTATTGAAATAAATGATGTACAAATGATAAAGTATAATAATTACACAAGAAAAATAACATCTAAATTATAAAACCCTAAATAAGGAAGAACAATAGAGGAATTAGCTGATTTTGGAATGAACAGAAGTGATTTGGGTGGATGAAACTAATGAAAAAATTGCAAACAATTTTGTAAATGCTCATTATAACATAAGGACTTTGAGAATAATTTTTAGACATGGGCAACTAAAGTGAAGGACATACGCATCCAGTCTTTGGTGACTGCGTAGAGGCTCAAAATCTACTTTCTGTTGTGTTACAAGGGTTTCACAATTACTCTCTATTGATTTCCTAATGTTTGTAATATGATCGCTGAAGGTACATGTAATATGAGAAAAAGAAGTTCACCTGCAAAATCTCGTGTAAACCACAACAAACCTAAAAAGGAAAATGCGGAATGGGGAGTTATACGACCCCAATGGTAACCTAGAGAGTGAACTTACGACCGAAAACTATACTACATATCGATTTCGCATTTATTTCTTGTTCTTGTTTATCTATAGAGATTGTGCCCTAGGATCCCCTTGTGTAAGTTACACCTAATAGTAGGTTATAGCTAGAATGTAGAAATGTAGTGGTATGTGTGGATAGAATAGAATGAACTTCCCCTTTCTAAGCAGTTTATGCAGCCCTTGTCCCTTGAATGGATGCTAGTTGGATGCCTTTGAGTGATTTAGTTTCGTTGGAATGCAAGATTAGGTGATGATAGTAATGTATAGTGCTTGGTCCTTGATTTTGAACATAAAACTATGTATTTATATGATTCCCTTGTTTGAATTTTGTAATTGACAAGCTGGAAAGCAAACCCATAAGTGAAAAAGATGCCCAAAAGATAAAATATCTCCAAAAGGAGCGAGTAATCTAAGAAAGGGTCGGGGGTGCCCGGGAGGGATAAGAGAACCTAGGTGTGTAATACCAAATAGAAAAATCAATAAAGTTATGACCAGGTGTAGGGTGTGTAAGATCAAATAGAAAACAAGAGACAAATAAAATAGGCCAAAGATGGTGTCAACCACTAGTTTTCTTTCTTAGGAATCATATAAATGCTAGGATGTGTTTAGGACCTAGAAATGTACCCAAGCGTGTGATTTTATGTCTACATTTACCCCCACTTTATGTTGTTGAGTAAATACTTGATAACATAAAGTAGATAAGAGATGCATACCTTATGATCTTATAGAACATGCGGCGAAATGCGTGCCGAATGGACAAGTAAATCATGGAATGCTTGCAAAGTAAAGGGTGGAGATTAGGAAGGGGAATTGGACCCTAGGGGTGAAGCATGTGTGTTGTATCATGATGTTGAAGATTGTGTGAGTTGTTTCTTGTAAGGAAAATCCTGTAAAAGAAGAGCGAGAATCAAATTTTTATAGATGGTAGATCGAGATAAAGATGTTTATAAGTATGTAAAGAGTGTAAAATTATGTAAAAGGAAAGTGTGCACTGATATATAAAACGTTATAGGATAGAAATGTGTCATGTTGCTTGGAGTTGCTGATTTGAATGTTGAAGGTGAGGTTTTGAGCAATCTCATGCCAAGACAATTTTTTTGGGTGATCTCATGCCAAGTGCGAGTTTTTTGGGAAATCTCACGCCAAGTGCGAGTTTTGGGTGATCTCATGCCAAGTGTGATTTTTTGAGTGATCTCATACCAAAGAGAAAGTGTTGGGGAGAGAGGTCTAGTTTTACTCTCCTTCCCTAACTCTAACCAACAAGCACCACTACAGATGGTACATCCCAATTTGTTCAAATTGTCCCAATTTATTTTAAATTAGTTTTGAATAGTTCTGATTGTATCAATTGAAGGAGATAGAATGTATTCGTGTGAATGTCGGTGCATGTTATTGTAGAACTTCCATGTAAATTGTTATAGATTATCTTGTATTGATAAAATGATTTTGTTTTCCCCCAAGACATTAACTTCCAGTGGAGGTTAGGAGTGTCCAGACACTAGTTTTGGTTCTGGGCATTGATATTTGCGTTGTGTTTGAGGTCCAAGTTTGTTTCTAAACCATTTTTTTATTGTATACTTGTGATGCTTTTATAATATGTTGGTCTAAAATGTAGCTCGAGCCGATGTAGGGGTTGTTTTTTCACCCAATGTATGCCCCCTTGTTTAGGGTACATTCAAAGATAGTAGGATAATGTGGCCCAAAGGATAGGACCTAATGTTGTTTTGAAGTGGATACCTACAGAGGGTATGTAATGTGCATGGTAGAAACCAAGGCACATGCAAACAAAGTGGGATAATAAAAATTGTTGGTTGTAAAAGTTAGCATGCAAGAGAGGACAATGTGAAAAACAAGTGTATAAACAAGATGGGCCACTTAAAAGTAGGTTTCAAACATGGGACATCACTCACAATGTCACAAGAAAATCAATGATGAAGCATCCAAAGCATACAATGATAAAACAATACATAAGGCATAGCCCACAAACAATAGTAATTAAAATGTATCAGATGGCCATGGTTGTATATAGTCCTATGAGTAAAATGCTACACATGAAGCTACCATTAACAAGTTAGAGAGATAAATAATATGTCAAAGAATTTATAAATCAGTGAAAAGAGTAAATTCTAATGAGAAATAGTGAATAATGTCACAATAGAAACTAAAGTGTGTAGATTGTGGTAATTGTGAAAGTAGATGCCCCTAGGAGCCTTAGTGGGATTGGTAAAAGGTATTGTGCCAAACATCACTACAGCATGTAAAAACATGTGAGAGATTTGTATTCACCTCAAAAGACCAAATGAACACACGTGTATAAATAGAAAGATAATGACATACCGAGAATTCTTCTAACATGGAAAACAAAGTGTGAAATGTAAGTATATAAAGCTAGCAAGAATATATGTAACCAAGATATGTAAATGTTGTTTATGAGTGTGATGGTGCGACATGCAAAATGTGAATATGATTGGAGTAGCATGCCCCCAACAGATGTGTATGAGATGAGGTTCATTTATAGGACCCTCAATAGTCAAGAATGAACCATAGAACAAGATTGTGTCATCAGATTAATTAGTGTGTTGTTCAAATATATGCTAGAAATATATATCATGAAACACATATGATACAATGTGAGTGATGTGAGGTTCATTTCAGAATTAGACCCTCAACAATTGAGTATAAACCATAGAAATTTTTGGATTATTCTCGTGAGGATCAATCTTGGAACCTCATGTACATTGAAGAGGGTTTCCTTCTAATGGATATGAGAACGATTCATGTAATTAACAAGAGCACAAATCATAAGGAAAATTAATTACATAAATGACAACGATAAAATCAAGAAAATCATAAGAGTGATGTGTAACTCCTATGTATGGCACATGTACACTAATTCTATTGAATTATTCAACTATGACCTATTATCACTAAGTGAGATGACTAACTAACTAGGTGCACAATACATATGACAAGTCTATTCATATACACCAACACTCCCTTCATCTAAGCTAAGGTAGAGGCATTGGAAAGTCGAATCGAAAGAGAACTCCCCTAGACAACCAAGAAATATGTGTCAATGGTGTCCAATCACTAATCTTGATAAGGTACCCATATATAAACAACATCTTCTTGGAAAAAGAAGAAGAGAAAAATGGGTCCTAGAAACTAGGCCTAATGAGGTACCCATGTACAAGAAACTCTTGAAAAGTGGAGTGAAAGGAGAAAACCCAATGGGAAAAAATCCCCCTCAAAAGAGAGACAAACTCACTCAAGAAGACTGGAGAAGAAGGAAAAGAAATGGGTCCTAGAAACATGGCTTGATAAGGTACCCAAATACAATCATACTAGAGTAGAGAGAAAGAAGAGAGAACAATAAATTCCTCCAAGAAGTGTGTTGATGATGTGGTCCTCCACACCAAGACTGAAGAGAATTCTCCTACATCAAACAATGTTCCTACCCTTGGGAAGGACATAAAAGGAGCACTGGAAGTCACCCACTCCATGAATGAAGAAGAAGCATGCAGTACTCTGAAATATGACTTTGATCTACAACTGGAAGGTGACATAGGTCTGGAAAAAGAGTGCACATGAGACAAAGGTAATGCCATAGAAGTGTGTGTGTCAGAGAGAGAAGAAGACAAGGGAGCAATAACCCTAAAAATGGATCCACAAGAAGAGGTGGATCGTGAAGAATCTTTGAAATGGTGGAAGTGACAAGTGTCCCTAGGGAAGAACTCCCAACATGAGAGATAGATAGGTCCTCCAAGATGTGTGATGGCTCAAACAGAGCATGCAATGCAACACATGAAGTAGGAGGAGAATACTGCTGAGAGTTGTTGGAAGGCCAAGGTGAAGTAATGTGGCACTCAATAGAAACAACAAGTGTAGGGAGAGTGTTGTCAACTGAGTAATTAAAATGTGAGGGAGAACAATGGGAAATAGTCACATATTTCTCATAGAAAGGGTCTCTAATGGAACACGAGTGCAAAGAGTGAATGGAAACATGAACATGGTCAATAATGAGCTCTGTAGTGGTAGCAGTAGTGTGAGTGGTATCAAAAGCAAGGTCCTGATGTGGACGGTCAAAAAGGGACTCTGGGAAGCAATAGGAAATAAGGAACACTCAACAGTGGAAGGGATGTGAGAAGGGGAGAATCCATGGTGGAAAAAGAGTGGTCTAGGGAAACGTCTCTCTCAGATGGTGAAACAATATCACCATGAAACCTGTCGATAATGGACCATGTAATGAAAGGGAACTTAGTCTGCTCAAACAAAAGCAATGTATACCTAGAAATAGTAAGACCGAGAAGGCCATAGACCTCATCATTGTGGTTAAACCACTTATCCTTCTGCAGAGGCTTGAGAGGCTCAGGAACAAGACCATGGAGGTAGGGCAGAAAACCATGTGTAGTGCAGTGTCTGATGATGCCTTCCTTCCATGTCGAATAGTTCTCATAATCAAGCATAACAACAGAACAATGAAACTACATAATGCAAATAAACCCCAAAAATCCCGGATGGCACTTTATAACTTAGTGTAAAAATTACAAGCCCAAATAAATAGTGCAATGACCCAAGACAATATTATAACCCCTACTTTTGGAACTTTATAGTTTAGTGTGTTGGATACAATCAAGTGTGAGTGTGTGTCATGAAACAGTTGTTCACTCATCGTGTAATTGACGTAATAATGTGCAAGAGAGGATACCATAATCAAGTTTTTTAGAACACGAGAAAATCAACACCGTAAATAGGCACAACAAGGTAAAAAATAAGAGAAGGGGTGAAGTCAAGTCTTTTTGCGAGAAAAATTGTCTTGTTTCACAACAGAAAGCCCCTTGTCACAATACTATGGAAGACACATTCACTACTCTATAAACAATAAAAAGGGTTATTACAATGAAGAAAATGGTCTCAAGACGAGTCCCGGGGACCTCTAAGATGTCGAAAAAGCTTTTGGAATGCAAAAACTACTAGAAGGTGTGCTACACATTGAAGAAAATGATTAGAGAAAAAATAACCAATATCGCTTAGGATTTAACCTTTTGAAATGTCCAATTTGACCATTTTTAGAGAAAAATGAAACTAAGAAAGTGGTTATAAATGCTAAATTAACAACTATTTTAATCTTCTAATCACATTAATAAAGAGATTTAATTTTAATAATATGTCTAATTGATAAAAAAACTCTTTAAGTAATTAAAATTAATTAATTACCTTTAAAACGATTATCGGATTGTTCCACGAGGATAAATGTTGGAACCTCGTGCACATCAAAGAGGGTTGCACTTCTAATGGAGATGAGAACACTTCACATAATTAGAAAGAGCATGAATCATAAGGAAAATCAAGTATAGAAAAGACAATAGTGTGTCTGGCATGCTCATAGATCATAAAGAAGGGGTACATAAAGGAGTGTTATGTAACTCCTATGCATGACATGTGTACACTAACCCTATTGACCTATTCTCACTAAGTGAGATGACTAACCAACTAGGTGGAAAAGACATCAAATGATGACAAGTCTAGTCAAATACTCCAACGTAACTAAAGTGCATCATAGGGAAATGAGTGCTTTGTGTAAGAGTATATGTTAGAAAGATGTATCATGAAGCACAAAGCGTGGAGTGTGAATGAGGTGGGGTTAATTTATGAATTAGACCATCGGCGAGTCAAGTATGAATAGTGGAACTAGAGTTTGTCATATGATAATGACAATACAATGTGTGTATCAAAGGGTGTGAGAGTACATAGGAATTATTAGAGCTCAAAATTACACCCTTCCCGAGATCATGTTAAACTATGTCATTGAGGCAACAATGGGACCATCTCCAAGTTGTGGGACATTGCGCAATTGAGACAGACCTCTCGGAGAAGGCAGGTTCCTCTACTTATTTCTACTACTAACACTGCTCCTAACACTGGAAATGAAGCTATCTACACTACTTTGTTATTCCAAGGGACCAGGGTGAGAAGGAGATGCATAAGGTAAGTCCAAAGCTAAGGGAAGGTGATAACACCTGAAAGAGGGTTGATCGCTCTCCATGAGGGATGAGAAAATGGGAAAGAGTGGGGGAGAGGGTGGATAGGTGCATGCCATAGAAAAGAACCACGTGGAAAAATTTCCGCACACCGATAACACATGAAATTGGAACCTACAAGTGGAAATACACACAACACGTAAAAATGAAAATAAAGAGGTGAGACACAACAAAAAAGAGAAAAGGGCATATAAGAGTGCCACGAAACCTGATTTTATTACTTAAGGGAGGTACAACCATTTACATTCATGGAAAGAGATGGGAATACATTGCAGAGATGAGACTCAAGGTTTGAAAATCATGGGAAGCCAACCACCATTTTGGCATCGTGTTGTTACAACAAAGAGGGATCCATTTTAATGAGCAATTCTCTACAATTTATAAAAGAAGAAGGAGACAAGAAAAGGATAAAAGAGGAGGGAAAATCGTATTCAAAAGTTCAACCACCAACAACTAGCAATAATTACCTACAAAACTACCCGCAATGTTGTTAGATGTGCCTCCCCATGTCTGTTTGGTGTGTAGAAGAAGGAAAAGGAAAGGATCTAAAGAAATACGGGTGGTTAGATTGATTAGATGTGTGCATTGATGATAAAAAAATATTTTTCCCTACTTTCCACTTAAAAATCCCATTAAAATCTAATTTTGAAAATTCCAACATGTAGCCCACGTCCGCAACTTTCAAACCAATCCCAGTGCACAGAATCTGAGCACTACAAAGAGAAGTTATGGCTATCGAAGATCTACAAAGTGAAAATTGGACACACAAGATACATGGCACACATTGATTGATTGAAATATTCGACCAACTATTCATTTGTTTTGCCATTTCGAGCACGTGTTATGCACCGGTTCATTGAAATGATTCGGTGCCTGTTGCTGCACGCTTTGATAGGTTGGGTGTGATACACTCAAGTATGACTAACTACCATGTGGAACAATAACTAGTGTAGAAGAAGGTATGAAGGAATGCATGAAAGGAAGAGGTGTGGAAAAATTAAGTAGAAGACAGGCATTTGTAATGTGCATGGCGAAAAAAGATTTATAATCTGTAAGAGGAAAGAATGCAAGTGGGTCACGAGCATCTGTTGAGGAATGTGTGGTGACAGAAAGGAGAGGGTGCATGGAATAAGGTAGGAAGGAAGGAATCTTGTAACACACAAGCGTGAAGACATAATGCAAAATGGAAGAATGCGAGAAAAGGAAGTTGAGGAAGAGTATACACATATGAGGCATACCAAGGGCTTAGCCAAATTGGAGGGAAAATTTTCAGCTATCCACACAAAGTGTATACGATGACAGACTGGGAATGAAAGCATCTATGCAGGAGGGAGTGAAGGAAGAATAAAGCACAAGGAATAATAAGGAAGGGTGCATGGGGAACTTCGGAAGAACTACAACCAAGTAAAATGTACTAAGGGAACCACTAGAGTACGCGTAACCTACACTAACTAAACTTTAAAGCCGAATGAAGATGAAATTTATGATAATAATCGGGGTTATTTTGGACAATAGTTTGGTGAATTTCAGGGCCATCTGCCTGCTAGATGAAGAGACCAGTAGCCTTAGAAGCATCCATTGGGCATGGAGTCTTCCCGAATATTTGAAGATCTGATGATCAGTAACTTGAAGAACACCCTTGGAGTCACTTGAAGCATTTTATGAACTCGAATCGAATCAAGTTGTTGCTCTCATGTGAAGATGTTTTGACTTGGATTCGAGAGGAGAGCTTAACATGGACTATTGGAACTCCCTCTTCTAAAAACCGACTGAAATCCCAAGAAGCAAAAAGGGCATGCACAAAATGCACAATAGAAAAGGAAATAGTGCCATAGGGAGCACATTGAGCAAAACTATATACAAAATATTAAAATCATACATGTTCCAAGGGAAACATGCAGAGTGTGCATGTGTACTATTTTTCTTAAAAGAAAACCAAAACTATCTTATACTAACTAGAGGAGAGTGGTGCTCAAGTAAAACCTACAACAAAGCAGGAGAAGTACCTTCCTTTCCTCACAAATTGTGACCACATAATTGATTTGGCATTGAACATGGACGGTGTCACGATAGAGAAACTGATATGTAGCTGGTTTCTCACCCTTCTCCTAAAAGTATCAAAAACAAAACATATACCTACCGAAGTTGCTCTACGCTTGGATTTGGGAGGTGTTGTTATCGAACTTTGTGTGTCTTTGAAACTCTACCTCATGCTCAAGTGAGAATGACCGGTGGCAACTCTAGATTTGGCTCTATATTATCCGGATATCGATCGAGCATGACTTGATTCTTGTGATTTTCCCATTGCTTTGAAGCTAGATCCCGCATATATGATCCTCATGTAAAATTTTTTCCAGAGAGTGATTGCTTGTAGGTTGGGTCATGCATGGTTATGCCTCTATAAGAAATTTTTTCCCATTCATAACTGCACCCTCTAAAACTAACTAATATTTGTATGAAATAGGCACCCACATGATCTCATCCTCTTAATCGAGTGACACCATTCTTCAATGTTTCTAAAATCATCATACATGATGAAATTGGTTGGGGATGATGCATAGGTGAGGGACTATGCATTTTTATCACAGTTAAATAGAGGGGACTCAGAGGAAGGTGGAAATATGGACATGGAAAGGATGGGAGGTGGGCGCGTGGAAGGAGTGGGGGTGCACATAGAAGGAATAGTGGAAGAGAAGTGATGGGATGGGAAGGAACAAAATTGAGAAGGGATGGAATGTTCAATGGAGGGAGCACGCGAGAAATATGGGAACATGGAAAGATGGATGAGATGATGTAGGTTGGGAAGGAGGAATGGGAGGGCTATAGGATGGTAGTGCAGGGTTGCCCCATTGAAAGGGTTGACTAGCCTTAGGTTTTGAGCCTCCACTTCTTCAACCCATTCTATATTTTGGGGCACAATATAAGTAATAAAGTACAACTTCTATTGGGTGCTAAACCAACCTAATACATGGTTGACCCATGGACAAGGTACCTTGAAGCCAAATCTAGCGGCCTTCATTGAGCATTTGACTCGAGATACATCTTTTCCATCTCCATTTTTGCACCTGCCTATCAAAATCAACATATTCTATGGGAACACCACCATCATCTGTAAAACCATGTTTTTTATAAACATTTTGGTTAGAAAATTAACCATTTGAGTTAGTGGGAGGTGGGTTATGTGCATATTCTTGATGGGGCTCAAAAAATGATTTGGAGGAAGGTTTTTAAACTGTAGTAATGGAGGGAATAGTTCTACTACTGAAAATGAGAGTTATAGGAAGGACAAGAAGTCATGATTACACAACTTAACTAAGGGGAAGATGAAAATATGAAAAGGAAGGAAATGAATGGAAGGAAGGAGGGGACTAGTGTGTGAATGAGATAATGGGTGAATTTGAATCAGTGGAGTCACCAGATGTATTGAAGGATTCCTCTAAAGGATGGATCTCAACAACAATACACCAAAATTGCTGAGATGAAGATGTGTATCTCTTAAAACTAGTCCCATTGAGCGTGCAAAAGCGTTGGAGCTCAAAATTACACCCGCATTTAGATCAAGGTTGATTGATTGAAGGATTAGGAAAAATTTTCATTCATTTTTTTCGTTTCTACCACGTGTTACACATTGGTTCGTTGAAAGGATTTGGCACCCTGTTGGCACACTTTAATAGGTTGCATGTGATACACTCAACTCGACAGGACTACCATGGGCACAGTGACTAGCACAAAAGAAGGTACAAAGGTGAGTGCAAGAGGAAGAGGCTCGGGAAAAGTAAGTAGACTATAAGAACACAATTGTAACCCACATGGTAGAAAAAGATGCATAGCTACGGGAGGCAAGTATGAAAGTGGGGCATAGGAATTTGTTGAGAAATATACGGTGAAAAAAAGGAGAGGGCACATGGACCAAGCCAAGAAGGAAGGAAGTGCACAACATGCAAGCATGAAGACATAATGTGCAAGGGAATAATGTGGACAAGGAAGGTGAGGAAGAGCATGTACACATGAGGCATACCAAGGACTTAGCAAAATTGAAGGGAAATTTTGAAGCTGCACTTGTAAGGAGTTCACAACAAACATGGAATGAAAGTGGGTGTGCATGTGGGAGAAAAGGAATAATAAAGCATAAGGAAGAAGCATGAAGGGCATGCAGGGAACGTAGAAGAACTATAACTAGGAAAAATGTACCAAGGAACTACCGTGAGTATTTGCCACCGCACTAACTAAACTTCCAATTTAGAATGGAGATGAAAGTTTTCAAAATAAACTAGGGGTTATTTTGGACAACAAGAATATTAGGTATGGTTCACAGAGCGAAAAGTATGTTAGTAGATGCTAGAGACAGCGATTACTACTAGTAGAAGGAGAGAGAAGTACAATTCCCCCAAGTGTGCCAATGATGGAGATCTATGTGATAACATGAGAGATACCATGCCAATGTGGGCAAGTGTTTTCTATGTCATGATAATAGAGAGAGTCATCACAATGGTAGGTAGGAGAAAGAGTAGAACTAGGGTTGGATTTTAGGTTGAAAGGAGGAAGTCTAAAGAGGCCATCTAGAGTTTGTTGGTCTTGCTTGGTTGGGGGTTGCTGATTTGGAATTGGTAATGCTAGAGAGGACTTGATAGGAGGAGAGGATGGAGGATGGATTTTGAGTGGTGGTTTCTTTACAAGAGGAGAAGATAGAGGAAGCATTTTGAGTGGTGGTTGTTTCACTTGAGAAGGATATGGAAGATGGATTTTGAGTGGTGATTTCTTGACAAGAGGAGTATATGGAGGACATATTTTTAAAGGAGGATGATTAGTTGGAATAGGTCTCAGAGGATTTTCTTAACTAAGCGAAGAAGGATCAATAATGATTATGCCCTGATTCTCATTAGACATGGAAGGATCAGATTTGGGAACCCATTGAGATGTAGCAATTGGAGATATAGTGGGATGTTATGAGGAAAATGTAATTAAAGCTTGATGCTCAAGGTGTTTGATTGTTATTTTTAAAGCATAACAATCATTTTCATGATGTCCATTAATTTTATGATAATTACAAAATGGGAGACCTTGGTATTTGGAAAGATGATAAGGAGGTTAGCAATGAGTAGTTGGTAAGTTGATAAATTGATGATTGAGGAGCTCAGGAAGAATATCATATTGCTCAAGAGTGAGATCAAAATTGATAGGTGTGAGCAGTAGTAAGACTTGGGGTTCACTGACATGAGCACATGTAGAGGACATAGGATTAGGATGAGATGTAGAAGAAAAACTAGCATGGGCCTTAGAAGTATCCTTGAGATGTTGGATTTTAGATTTAAGAGATGTAATTGTGGTTTCCATAGCTTGAAATTTGTCTTGAAATAACCCATGTAAAGCTTTAATTGATTTATAAATGGATTGATTGGGTGTGATATCAGGATCACTAGGGTCATTAGAGAGATGATCAAAGATGACACTAACTTGAGTAGGTGTTTTATTGCCACAGAGGTACATAGTGGCTAGGAATTTTGGAGAAAAATTTGCAAGATGGGTTCATTTGAAGCAAGTCATGCAAGGATATTTGAGGAATTTTAGGAGCCATGAAAGAAGAAAAATAAAGATCCAAGTGTATGATCACGAGTAGGGTTCACCAAATTATTTAATTTAATTTGAATTAAATATATTTACAAAGTAACTATTGAAATAAATGATGTACAAATGATAAAGTAAAGTACTAACACGAAAAAACTAAGATCTACAATATAAAATACTAAGAAAGGAATAAAGATAGAGGACTTAGTTGATTTATAAATGAATAGGAAGTGATCTAGGTAGTTGTAATTGATGAACAGACTAAAAACATGGTAAATGCTCACTTTGTAAAATATGGACTCGAGAATAATGTCATATAGGGGTGCTTAGGCACTTTGGTGACTATGTAAATGCTCAACATCTACTTTATCTTGTGTCACAAGGGTTTCACAATTAATCTCGGTTGATCTCTTGATGTTTTCACTATGATCACCGAAGGTACCAGAACTCCTGCAAAAGAGAATTTCACCTAAACAAGCCCATAAACTGCATCTAACCTAAAAATAAAAGTGCAAAATGGGGAGTCATATTGACCCCGGAGGTCACCCCGATAGTGAAATTACAACCAAGTGTTGCGCTACATCTCTACGATTCCATGTAGTTCTTGTGCGTGTGTAGATATTGTGTCGTAGGATTCTCTTGTGTAAGTTCATGCAACTAATAGTGGGTGTAGCTAGAATGTAGCAATGTAGTAATATGTGTGGATGGAATACATTGAACTTCCCTTCCTATGGAGTGTATACATAGTTTATGCAATCATTGTACCTTGAATGGATGCTATATGGATGTCTTTTGATTGATTTAGTGCCTTTAGAATGCGAACTTTGGTGATGATAGTAATGCTTAGTGCTTGGTCCTTGATTTTTAACACATAAATATGTATTTATATGATTCCCTTCTTTTAATTTCATAATTCACAACTAAAATGTTGACCCATAAGTGAAAAATATTCCCAAAAGCTAAAATATCCCTAAAAGGAATGAGTAAGATAAGAAAGGGTTAGGGGGTGCCCAGGAGGGATAGGAGCACCTGGGTACTTCTATTCAGTTGGACATTGGTGTCTCAAGCCATAGAATATAAATCCGTAAAGTTCTAAATGAGCTATAGGGTGTGTAAGACCAAATAGAAAAGAAGAAACAATGAAAAGAGGCCAAAGATAGTTTTCAACCACTATATTTCTTTCTTATGAATCATTTAAATGATATTATGTGTTTAGGACCTAGAAATGTAACCAAGTGCATGATTTTGTGTCTAAACTATGGCGGTAAGGGTGATCCATAAGAACATATTCGATCTTTTCATGTTGTTTTCTTTGATTATACATCTAATGATATATTGCTTATTAATTTATTCCTTGGGATCCTTAAGGAATTTACATTGAAATGGTTCTATAATCTCCTACACATTTTGTGCATTATTTTACTACACTATAAAACCAATTCTTGACAACATGTTCAATCAACATCGAGGATAATTTATATCACGCACAAATGTTTAAAATCAAACAAGTATTTGAAGAGAATATCAGTGATTATGTCTTATGTTGAAAATGAATTACAATACCTTTTTATTTACTATTTTCTTCCTTCCTTGCACAAATCGGTCATAGTTGATAAGTTTCAATATTTCAACCATCTATGTCATACAATGAAAGAGCGTGAAGATAAGCTATTACATATGAATAAAATCAAGTATGTTACTAACACCTCTAATTCTTCCAATGCCAAGTTCCAAAGAAAACCTAATTTCAAAGGAAAACTCATGACCTTAAGGTTGCTTCTAAAGACACTTTCACTATTGTTTCTTAACCCACTAATCTCCAATTATAACCTAAAATATGAAAGTTTACACTATTACCTTATTCTCTGTGCATCATTTTAAAACTACTTGAATGAAATATTGTGTCTCTCCTTCCACCATTTGAGTTTGATATGAGTAAGCCCCAAAGTAATAGATTTGATGTCAATGCCTTTTGTTATTACCATAGATGTATTGGTCACTCTACAAATCATTTTATTAAGTTGTGACACATCATTCAGACCTTATTGACTCTAATGCAATTGAATGGGATGATCCTTCTAAATCTTCCAAGCCTATTAATAACAATGCCACATTGAAAATCTTCAATGAACCTCTTCCCAAGCATACTAGTGATCCATCTACTTAAGAAGTTCATAACATACATTGTAACATCCCAAATTTCTTGTAAGTTAAATTAACTACGGTTAAGTCTAAACAAGATTAGATGAGATCATCATTAGGTATAAAATTCATTTGACTCATTAGCTTCTGCTTCGGGGCATGACATTGTAGAAAAAATAACACAAGGCCGCACCCACCTTGATGATCCTTCCTAAAACATGATTGGCCTTAATAATAGCTTTACAAGAATATTCAAATTATTATTATTTATGGACTTGGTGATTTTTCATTTGTTTGAATATTTTATATGGAACATGGGAATTCAAATAATTATTACGATAACATATTGTTGGCAATATGTGGACTTATATTATGATGATTAATTTTACCATTAAAGTTAGGTATCAATTAAAATAAAAATTAGTAAAAAAATGCATTATTAATTTGTGAAATTATATATTTAAATCCTAAAAGGATTTGGCATGTAAATCAAAAGTTAAAAAGTATAATAATAATAATAATTTAATATTTAAAATATGAGAGTTTTGAAAGGGACACGCCTTCATCTGACACCGAGTATGTGGCATCACGGCATGCATTGATGCATGAAGCAACATTTGGAAGCCCAAAAATTCTCCATTATAGTATAGTTTCTTCCTTATATTCTCTTTTATTTTTCCTTTGTCTGTTTTCATTCTTCTCTTCTAGAAATACTTGCGTGAGTTTTGGAGGAAGGAAGGATTCAACTTGTTGGAGTGGGAAGAGTAGTAGAAGGTTGCGATTTTGGGTTTACTTTGCATGAATATCTTCTCCCTTCTCTGTAGCATTATTTGTAAATAATGAGGAAATACACATTCTATTTTAAATGGCAATTAAATGAATTTGTGGACAGCTTCTGATTTAATTACTTGGAAATGAAATCTAAAAAGGAAATTGATGGATTTTGTATTCTCTTAAGTTTTCTTTGTGTGGATTTAGCTAAACTTAGAAAAAACAAAGATGGGTGTTCCTAATCAATTTTTATTTTTTTAATTTTTTAATTTAAATTTGATTTCTGGAAACCCAAATTGATTTCTACCTCTGGGTTTTATTACAGTCAAACAATAATTTATTTGTATGAGCAAAGTGATTTCTGGGTAGTGTGAAAAATGTTTTTACCAGGTATTTCATCATTTTGCCTGATATATTTGTTTTCAATTCTAATAATTTCTAAATAGAAAAGAAATTAATGCTGGAATGAACTGATTTGGATATGTACAAGTTGATTTTCCTGTAGGTATAATTTTATTACCTGA
The DNA here is from genome assembly GCA_018340775.1 of Taxus wallichiana var. yunnanensis. Classification (NCBI taxonomy): domain Eukaryota; kingdom Viridiplantae; phylum Streptophyta; class Pinopsida; order Cupressales; family Taxaceae; genus Taxus; species Taxus wallichiana. The sequence continues at coordinate 295,195,080 of CM031243.1, read as the reverse complement.
GTGAAAAATAAATTAGTGTTAACAGTCTATGTAAGATGACTTAGTTTTTCTCAAAGGATTTCATTACTAGAAGTGTTAGAAACTTATTGTTGTTATTCTATGCAAATAGACTTCAAAATTATCATCTTGTGGTATGTGGGTCAATTTGTTTTGTTGATCTGCCGGTTACCTGAAAGAACATGTTTAAATGATTCAATAGAGGTGTTTTTACACTACTTAGTTGGACTATTCCTATATATATATATATATATATATATATATATATATATATATATATATATATATGTATGTATGTATGTATGTATTTTGATTTTTGGAATAAAGTTATTGTGTGTTTAACAGAGCTGCTCATTACCTAGAGGGAATATGTCTAATTGGTATTTGGAAATGATGATTTCAAACTGTTTTGTTAAGCTATTTGTTGATTGGAAGGTAAGAAAAATAATAGTTGAATCTGTACCATGTGAAGCATGAATTGCTTGTGGTTAAATCAGAATTCAGATGTTGAATGATTATGGTTTGATTATGTCTTAATTCTTGTGATTAGAGTGAAACATGATTGCTGAAATAGAAATTGGTTGTTCTATTGGTGTACATTCATAATTGTATCTTGATGTAGAACATGTAATAATACATTCTCTGCTGTATTACCATGCATTTTTGATAAAATAACTTGTATATCATTTCATATTTTATTAAATAATTGCATCAGAAATTGGAGTTAATATTCATGCCAGTTCATTTTGAACTGACAACATATCACTACTCGCATGGATCTAAATGAGATACTTGGAATTCAATTTGTAGAGGGATGATATCCTAGAATTTTGACTAAATTTATTGGGATCTTGGACCCATTGTTAATATTCAAACCTCACTATGTGAGAGTTACCATAATAGTTATATATTTCACCTTAACGGCATATGTAATTTATGATTTTAATAAAGAGATGATTACCTTGTATGTAATAATATCTCCATACGAGAAAATGATAATAACCATTGCCACTCAAAGAAGTGGCGAAGGGAGATCATGGAGATCTAGATACACCCTTCTCGATGCACATGGCTTACATGGATGTTATCAGATAAGATCAAAATAAAAATTTGATTTAAAGAAATTGATTAAATAAATCGGTATGAATGCAGTTGCGTAATCTATTTTTATGCATGTTTAAAAAAATCCCCATTTTTCCAGTTCTAGTATTTTTAGCATTACACACATCATGCAAAGTGCCACCACCACCTTCTTATGATCACCCATTGGATGTTATGATTGACACTATTTCTTGCACATCCCCTTCTACACTAGTCATTTATTTTGATGATTTTGATATAGATGACACACTTATCTCTAATACATTATTTATTCCAGTCTCTATTCATCATATTCCTATTTAGGGTTTTTTGGTTACTCCACATCATATAAATAACATTTGTGCATGGCCCTTACTTCAGTCTCTTGGTATCTATTTTAAGATCATTACACTTGATTTCGACTACATTTTGACGTATTACACTACTAATCAATGTTTGACCTATCACTACAAACACTCCATTCTTGGTTTCTAAATATATTACTACTAGGTTTTTACATTTAGGTTTCCATTGGCTACATGCTCTTATGGATGTCCCATTCATCGTACATTGGTGCATTCATTTTATTAGTCGAAACAAGAATTTCAATCTCACTAGCCTCATGAACGACCGTAGTGCATCATACCCATCCTTCACTCCTAGATCCACCACATTTGTATGTAACTCCCACATCAACTCATCAATAGAGGTCTAACTCACTAAAATTATTGTTACATCTATTAAAGGGCCCCATTACTTAGTCTCCCGCTGTAATCTCACAAAATATTTTTCATTTGAAGGGATGCCCTATATGTAGCCAAATTTTCACAGGACCCATTTTGCATGTAACTCTCTACAATGAACTCTTGTTGACCCATGATGTAGCACTTTGTCCTGCAAAACCCGAGTTAATCATAATTCTCTTCTTTACCCCACATGACCACATAAGGCCTATAGGTGATGTATTATGCAATTAGCTCATTGAGAGCTCTCACATAATACATCTAATCTTGTAAGTTCCCACTATTTCCCCCTCTAATCACCACCCATTCATATAATTTGGGCTAATCATCCACTCGGACTCTTAGTGCCCCCTTTAGTTGACCCATAGTGATATGCTCCTATGACCATATCGTAGTAGCATTAATGCACCAACACTAGAACTTCCTTTGTATACCACAAAATGTAAGTGCCTCTAAAGATGTGTTAAGGCACATGGTGCCAAGGAAAATAGCATTCATATTTCACCATATTAGATAACACATCCATAAATACAATATAGAATATCATACCCATGTTTTCAAGAAACACTATTCCACCGACAAGTGTAGTGAGAACTAGGGTAGTCAAATCACTAAATCTACCTATAGGAAACCATCCAAATCCAAAGATAAAAAAATCTATAATATATCAGCGTGACTTGTGGATTTCCTAAGTGTTGATCAAGGATCTTCCCCTACCAATAAATCATATATCCCACTATTGAAATTTTAACATACAATACACATCCTCTAAGGTGATTGTCATCTCCCAAATCGAGAAGATGAAAGGTACTAGTCTCTATATGCCACCACTTAGTCATTTCCATTAGAAAAGATATATATACTTAGATATCCCACATTTTTTCCATATAATATAACCCTACATCCTCCAAAACACCCCATGGAATATCTATAAAGTCTCTTGTGAGGCTCAATATTGCTAACTACCTCTCACGGGCTACAAGAATATAGGAAGACACTAATACAATCACTAAGTAGATAAAAAAAATTAGTCATTTTCCTGGATAAATAAAAAAATGTCACTACTAACATCACAAACACTATAACTAAATCAAACGTTCAACGACATTGATCAAATGCAATAAGACATTGATAAAATACGTTATAATATTAAATTTCCTATGACATTGGTAAGATGTTATCAAATGTGCTACGACTTATATCATATACACTATGATTACATCAAATACGCTACAAATTATATCAAAATTTTATTTCTAAAAATTTGATTAATTTTTTTATAGCTTTGATACATATGTTAATGTCATGATTGGATACACTACGACCATAAAACCATACTATCATTTCGACCAATCATGTTTCACACCATAGATAACCCTAATAACTACAAAAATATAAATTTAAAAACATCACTTATTGTTGGTGATGAGGTTCATCAATCCTCAACATTAAATAATATCAATCCAGGGGTGGTGTCTGAAGGCTATATGAAAAAAGAGAGAGATCTCAGTAAATGGTCACTTCTATCAAAATCAGCACTTGCAAAAAATTAAATTCACACTTGTAGGAATTGAAACACATTTGCATGAAAGGTAAATACCCTTGCATGAAATTAAATTCAAACTTTCATGAAATTAAAACACACATTTCATGAAGGGAGACACACTTGTAGGAAAGAAAATTGTAGAATTGAAAAGAAAGGAAAAACACAAAAAAATCCTGTAGGTTTACAACAGATTGTACATCAAAAGGATAATTACATTGTATAAAGAAAAAGATAAAAAAATAATTACAGAATGAGAAAACAAACATAAATATACATGTTCATATTCCTTGGAATGAGTTACCAACTCATTCCTTGGAAGAGGATTTTAATCTACACTATTTACAAATGGATGGAATGATATCTCTAAATTGATTAGAAAAAATGGTGATTACATTAAATGGTATGGGAGGTTGTACTTATAATTTCATGCTTCCAACCACCTCCTTATTTTAAGGAATACATCTCTATAAATTTTTTTCTATGATTTGAATCTATCCAAAAAACATCAATCTCCACAAAATATGGAGAGAGCTTATCTAACTCCAACTAACAAGCCGAATCTATTGTTTTCTTATTGAGAATCAAAATGAATATTGATTCTTCTTTATTATATAAATAAAAAAACATAGAAATATCTATTTTTAGAATGAATCCCAAAAATAAATTACAATACTACCCGTGGAATTATACTCATCTGTACACTTTTAGTACTCATCCTCATAGTTCTAATATCCAACTCCGAAGCTATGATAATCAAATCAAGCGATCTCAAAGAGACTCCAAATAAAGTTGAGATACTTTGAAGAGAGATCACATACTCCATAGCGAGATGAGACAAAACACTTTGAAGCAAGTTGATATACTCAAGTGAGCTGAGATACTCGAAGCAAGTTGATATACTCAAGTAAGATGGGCATTCTAGGAAGATTCCGAAGGAACCTTAAAATGGCTATAACTTTTGCATACGAACTCGAATCAAGATAGTATTTTTTAACTTACATAATTTTTCGAGAGGAATCTAAATATGCAATTAGATTTGGGTTTGGGTATATTATTGATGACTATTTTTCACTGTTTCCCAAAAATATGCTTAAGGAGGCACTCATAAAACTTATGAACATCTCCAGGATCTCGTGAAACGACCTTTGGATATAATGCAATGATTAAATAACAATATGTGGAGATGATATGAGATATTTTAAAGATCTTCCAAGGTTGGTTGTAGAAAGTTCTTGGTTCTCAAAATGCCTTATTCAATGATGATAGTAAATTATGAACTGCATAAGAACAAATCGACATATTTTTCCTAATAATAATTAGAAATAGCGATTAGAAAGAAAACAATTAATTCTAAAGAAATAACCATGATATATACCCTTTATTTCATCCTAAATAAACTCCATGATATATACCCTTTATTTCATCCTAAATTATGAACCTGCATAAGAACAAACTGACATATTTTTCCTAATAATAATTAGAAATAGCGATTAGAAAGAAAACAATTAATTCTAAAGAAATAACCATGATATATACCCTTTATTTCATCCTAAATAAACCATAAGCTCAGAGATTACACTTAGAACCATTGTAAATATGCAAGGAAAAATAATGTCAAATATTTTACAAAATGGGTTATTTCTTGGTCTCATCAATTAGCCCATGATCCATTGTACATTGGTACTCTCGTATTAATGTCTATAGTTTAATTGGGTAGGAATATGAGTCATCGTCTCAATTACCCTCCTCACAAAGATAGAGATTTTTATTCTTACTATGTAAGGTGAAAATGATTTATTTTCTACCCTCCCCTCCTATTTATATCCCCCATCCCTATGGTTTTCTCCACAATGATCACTTCTCCACCTTTCAAGATACCCTCCACTTCTATCACCACAAGGTACCTCAATGGGGCATCGGCCTATCGATTTCATTATTTTATTCTATTTTTCGATTCTCACAAATTTTTACTACTTTCTTTGAAAGGGTGTCATTACCTACGACACCATCCCATAGAGGAAAAAATGTAGACACCCAAAATATGCCACCTTTGGAAAATCACTCCTAAATCCCATAAATCAATCTTTCATCAATTAACTAAATCCCCTTTATCACATCAACTTCTCATAACATGCCATGGCCAATTAAACCTAATAAATTTCTCCTAATCATAATTAATAAACTACTAATCATACATATTTATTATTTCAAATTCACCAAATCAACCAACACCCCTAATTAAAAATATATAAAGAACCTTCCAAAGATAGAAGCACACCTCCCATACAATCTTTCTATTTTTAGAAACCTAGCTGAAATTGCGAAACCCTCTTGGTGTAAGATCTTACTAAAATTGGATTATTTTCCAATTTGGGAAAAATCCTTACATCAGCCTCTTCCTTACAACAACACTACTTAATCTTGCACAATTAGTTTTAAAGCATCCACATTATGTTGAAGCAAGTCTATGCAAGAATGTGATCTTTTTCTTTACTTACATTTATGTGTAATTATTTTTCTTCTAAAATATTTATCTTGATACATTATTGTGATGGTTGTCGGTTAGGTTATTCTTGGTGTATGTTTCTAATTTAATTATATAATTAACACATGAATATAACTACTCTTCAAAACTATTATCCTCCTCTTTTTATCTATATAAGAGCATAGAGGGATATTGGTGAAGGTACACTTTTGAATGAGAATTATTATTATAATGTTGGTATTTTACTAGAGATTCTTTAATATAATGTGGTAGTTTTTCTACCCAAAAATATTTGTGCATTATCTTTTCTTAAGATTTCAATTATTTATATTATGCATACATGTGGGTGTTTGACTTAGGTATTACAACAACCCTAGAACCTATCAGATATTTAATATCCTATCTTGTATATGATGCACTCAATCCTCATTTTTGAGACACATGATTTACATATTCATCACAAATCTCAAAAGGTGGCATACATTCGGACTTCATTATTTTCATCCATAATTCATATATTACTCCTATAAAAGGAATCTCTCACAATAATGTTTGTTCATATAAAAGGGCACTCATTTCACTTATTCTCATAAAGGGTGGTGTACATGTTGTGACACTTAATCCTAGAAAGGAATATGTTTGAAATATATTTTAGAATTTTTTTAGATAACACTCATATTTTAGTTTGCCTTTTCTTTTTCACTCAAATTTTCACTCACAAATGGATGCAAAATTTACTACATATTTGGAGGTACTTGAATTTACTTGGATTCCTAGGGAATCACACCCAATATCTAGTCAAATTAGGTGTATTTTTGCAATTATTACTTTGTATATTTTAACAAATTATTGTTACTATCACTTATGCATGTGTAAATTTTCTTACATGAACATTGGAGCTCTTTTTTAGACCTATTGGGTTTGAGAATGGAACACGAGTTGAAACCACAGATTAGGGGACAAAAATTCCCTCCTCTTTAATGGGAGAGGTTCCCTTATTGAAAGCATAAAAACAAATTTATAGATATACAACTCCCAATGTTTGGACCCTGATATTATGGAATGTTTTCATACTTAAAATATTATCAATTAAAAGGAATGCAAGAATAAAGAGATGGGAGAAGGAATGAAACAACAATGCTTTTGGGAAATATAGATAGCAGATTATCTCCCTACTCACATTGAACCAAGAAAATATAGAAAATGATCAATTACTTCACCACCAATGCAAATCACAGACACAAAGTTCTAAAGATTACACACACTGTAACATAAAGTTTCTATTGAATGCAAAACAAACGATCCATGAATTGAGCCAGAGAGAGATATATAATAGAGGAAAATAAGAAAAGAAAGAAATTCTGTATTAAATAACTTCAGAATTTACAACCTTCCCAAAAACAGAATAAAATTCTCTTTTCCCGTGGCCAAAACCATGTTCTTATAACAATCCATGTACATCCATACTTGGTCCCCAAGAAAAGAATATCCAAAAGGAATAATGTTTGTTGTAGATCCACTTTTGGAAAGTGACATGAAACAAACGCACTCATGAAAATTGGAGGTTCAAAAAGGTGAATATTTCATTAGTTCGAGCATGATTACTTTAGTAGGGGGCATCTCATGATTTTCTTCTTCATGTGGTCCTGCCATTTCTACCTTTTAACCACTTTCATAACACTCAAGTGCTTACTGGTAAGTTTTCTCCTTTTTATTGCGTATGCTGATAAACTCCATTTTTGATGATCAAACTTTACATCCCTTCAAACTTATCGATTTGGCTCCATAATAAACCAAAAATGCATCTCATGGAGAAACGACAAGAATATAGAGAAAAAGAATGAAGAATGATCCATTTTTGCATTTTGTAGAGCTCTAGTTCGTTAATGGCGTTAAAAACTAGATGAGTGCATTTGGCTATCTTTTCCCCTTTTACCTTCAAATTTGGACCCTACACGTGGCAAGATCCAAGCAACAATGGCCTTGGGGGAGAAAACTACATTTCCTGACATTTGGGAGAAAAAGCGTGATTTCTCATTTTGCTCCGCCCCCACGGTGCAGGACACGCAGAACCATCTAAGTGGCTGAGGAAATGCGGTTCAAATCTGCCATTTAAACTCTTTTTTAAAAAATCTCAAATTCTCAAAACCTCTGCCGGCCCGCTTTGACTTTTCAATGTGAACACGTGGCACACCACGATTGGAAAAAGGGTTTAAGACTCAATTTGCAACATTTTAACCCTTTGGTGCAAAAGACTCAAATTCTCAATTTCCTCCATGGGCACGATGTTCGATTTCATCCTTCAACACATGGCATCACCTAACTAGGTGCGGGATGTGCTTCACTTTTTATCTATTTTGAAAAGGGAAATATTCCAACCTTTCCCCCGAAAGTACATGCCTTCGACATTGACTTTTCAACATGAACACATGTCCCTTTCTGATTGACTGTGGGCTTTAACTCATAATTTATCCTTTCACATGGGTAGGGCTGCATGGGTCATTTTAGAACATTTCACCCTTTTTCCGTAATGCCTTAGAGAATAAAATGGATCTTCTACCCCGAACTTCCTCCAAAAATGCTCTAGTCAATCAAGGACCCGGGGATGCAGGCAAATCGACATTTGTTCTAAAATCACCAAAAGTGATAAGTTCAAAAAGGAACCCATTCAGCCGCATCCAATGGGAAAAAACACGTAGCTTCACCTTTTCGAGCAATAATTTGATAGGGAAAAGAACGTAGGAAGTTGTAGGAAACGGAAAATGCCATTTTTGCTCCCGACCTAGAATTTCTTTCATTGTAAAAAGGTCAAAAATGGAAGATGCAAGGTCCCACACATTCCAAACTCATAAAGAAGAACTAAAATCATTTCCCATCCATCTAAAAAAATGGAAAATGTTTTAACAATGATGTGATCGAGGAAATTTTGATTTAAAACATTGTGGGAAATGAAAACGAGCAATCGAAGAGTTTAAAACATGATTTTTTTCTACGGCGGGGCTCTAATTTTCATGAAATTAGATTTGAAAGGGTGGGGAAAATTGAGAGGACAAAAGACCTTAAAATTCACAAAACCCTATATTTGTACCATGTATTTCATGTATATGTATCGCACACACACATGCACACATGTTGATGGGTAAAAATGTAGACATAAAAATGACCATATGCATTTACTTTTTGTTAAATCGCATGTTTCTAGAGTACTTATGTATTTATTTATTATTATCCCAAGTTTAGCTTTATTACAACAAAATTCCCGACTTTTAGTGGATCCCTCTCATCTCATTGTGCCATTTAGTTGCCACCACCCCACTCTACAGAATTCACCATTGGTATCCCTTTTTATCTAGAATGTGGACTCCACATTCATGGAAATTCAAAAAACATGAAGTGTATGGTCCTGGAAACACTTTATTGGGCCCTTACCTCCTCCATATGTGACCTTTATTCATCCTTTTTTAATTTTTGATTATTGGATTGTCTTACATACCAATAGGATTGTACTTTTATTTAATTGTCTATAAATACACAATCACCCTAGTTGATTTGGGGATCTATCAAGAAATCCAAATTATTTATCAAGGTATTCAAGTAGTTTCAAGAAATAATTATGAAAGGAAATTATTGAGAGTTTACAAACATTCTAGAGAACCAAGAATGCATTTTAGCACTTAAGTTCATGTTTAGAGACACATTTTCATTGCACTAGTTTTCTTGGTTGAATTATTTCAAGTATTAGTGTGTTGTTTTTATGTTTCATCAAACAAAGGGATTTGGTAAGAATTAACTTGGGAAAATATATCCTAGAAACTAAACCCCATTTTTTCAAGTTCCTATTTAGTTGTACAATTAGAGTTAAGAACAAAAAGGTTGATTTCCCGTGATATATATGAAGGCATATTTTTTTAGGTGTGAATTTTAAAATATTAGAGTTAATACATCTAATTTTCCAAATCATATTTCTTTCTTGCAATTCTATCGATAAATTTAAGTGCATAATTTGTAGATGCCATAAACATCAAGTGTATGGTATGGAAAATTTAGGTTTGGTTTCTATGATTAATATAGGTTTTTTGTCTCTTTGATTTTTCATGTTAGATTATGAATATTGTCTCCTTATCACTCCTGAAAATAACACAAGACTAAACCATACATATTTCTTTATTATGTAATGATTTTTCAGGATTAAACTGTATTTTGAGTCAATCCACATTGAACCATATATCTTGAGGAGTGATTCATAAGAACCCATCTCTCATTGTAATCTTTATTTTTTTACCCAAAATCCTAGGCTCATTTGGAACTTCATCCAGATAGACCGAACACTCACCCAAAGTGCGAAGCTACCGGGTCCCTCTTTGTTATTTTCTTTCCAAGGTGTTAGCATGTATGTTCATAATAACCACAATCAAAGTATATATTCCATCATAATAACTAGATCCATGAGCTCAATTTGGAAACACACATAATAAGAAAGCATAGTGATCACATAAGAATTAATATCAGATTTACCATGCAATAACCATGAATAGAGACATCAATGACCAAAATCCATCCACAAATATCCATCATATTAATTCATCACAAATAGTAGTTGTATACATCATTAACACCATCACAAAGTCATGCACGCAAATCATACCAAATAACATAACTCACATACAACCTGAAAATATGATCATAAATAGTACAAATCAATAGATATATATAGGGGTGGGGAATTTCCCTTCATTATCCATACACTCTCAAAATAGGTTGCATGCTCAAAATAGAAATGCAGCGTTACTGATGACAACTATGAAACATGCAAGCTTTTCTAATAATAGATTATCTATATATTAAAATCCTGGTCCAATCCTATTATTAGCTCAAATTTTGCATGTCCCTCGATCTTCCAATTTCTCTCAACGTAACTCTCATTTATCCTTGAATTATTCATGTATTTTCCTTATTTTTCCTATTCTTAGCCCGTACCATACAAAAACAGTTAAGTCTCGAACTCTGTCTTATTGGGAAAAAATCGTCAGTGGTGCAAATCATCAACCTTATGCGCCTATCCACACACCCACTTCTTATGTGCCACTATCATATGCACCTTTGATACTTGACTAATATTTCACCTAGCCAACATTACCCCACACTAAGTCTTGGCTGCCCTTGGTAATAGGTATTCCCACCTTATATCTCCAAGGAATGAAGAATATAAAAATGAATTACAGAAAGAATGAAGAATATCGAATGGCTCAATAATTATTGTGTTATTCTTCTAGGTAAAAATAGCTTAGGGTACTCATTCTTGATGTCGATTCCAGCTCGTTCTAGTTATTAAGTCCATTCTTCACCTTCATTGGGATTTCACCAAGCACTACGTCCATTTCATCTATGTGCATATCCTCTCCCTTTTTCTTCAACACCCTTATTACATTTTCCAAACATGAAACCATGTCATCCATTACATCCATCCTCCACACTATCAAATTTCCTATCTCCTTTATTCGGTCTTCATGAGGGTCTTGGGCTACCTTAAGTGCATTGTGCTTCTCTGCTAGTAACTTTAGCCTCTCCTCGCATCTCAAAGTATCATTCTTTTTGGTGACAAGGAATTCATTTTATTCTATCAACATCATTACTTTATTATTGGCTCTGGGTCTTCACACATGTTCAACACCAAGTTATCCCTTTTAATTCATCTTTTATAGTCTGCAAAGTAAGGCTTCATATTCAACTATACGGTGCATGATATGTTTCTTTTTTCTCTCATTCTCTGTTGTGGCTTCCTTTTCCCTATTTGCGAGTCATTTATTTTGAATCTTCGACATGCCTGAATTCTTCTCAAGTAGAAGATGAACACAGTGCCATAAGAAGTGTAATGACCAAGATTATGTTTGATCTCGTAAATACATCGAATTATGGATATGCTTGTATGATCTCTCCTCCAATTTCTGCTACAAAACCCATAATTTTCTCATTCCTTTCCATATCTTTCCTCCGCCCCTTAGTCAATTTCTCTACCTATTCCTTCAAGTTCTTATTATCTTCCAAAAGTGACTTGAGTGTTGCCGCCTTATCCACATTTCTATGTGCCACTTTAATCACCATCTTAGTCAAGGCATTACTTTTCTATTCATCAAGAAATTCTTTGGCCTAATCTGTTATGTGCGTTGTTTGGCCTTTTTCTTCATCTTCCTCTTGATGTATGTTTCCTCCTTCACATAAAATTTAGGATCATCCATGTGAGTCCACATGTCCCAAGATAATTGTTTCCTCGTGCACATAGTTGTTGCCTCTGGATCCATCAACTCCCACCCATAAATGCCTTAGGCTCCAGTACTCGAAACCTAAAGTGAATGATTTTAGAGGGGTCCTAAATGTATCCAAGTGCAAGAATCTTGTACATCTCTTCTCCTTATTTCTCCCAAACTCGATGCCCCTTAGGAATATGCACTACAATATCAAGACTTGGGCCTTCTCTGTCGTGCCTGCCTATTCTCCAATATGCTCACCGATGGTTCAACCTTATCCTTTGCTTCTTGTGTGGTGCCCCATACTTCCTTGTGCTCCTCATGCACCTTTATAACTTACCGTGCTTCGATTCTTGAGGCTCCTCTTCTTCTACATCAATAACAGGGTGTGTTATGGATTATATGTGCACTATCATTTGACACTTCCTCCTCACTCTCCTTATTTACTATGTCCTTAACCTATTGCTTGTATTAGGATATGCGTAGCTGACTTGTGGCTTACCATATCATTTTATTATATAATTTATAATTTCTCATTCTTAGTAGGTAATCCTAAGTGATGGCCATAACATATGAATAGTATATATAGGGGATTGTCGGTACATCGAGATTGGAGCATTTGAGTCTTATTTTATGGTTTGGAGGTTTCCCCCTCGAAGTAGCAAAGCTATTCTAATTGTGTATTGAGATCATTATTCTGAAATATTTTGTTATTTAGTGTTTTATTTCTACTCATAATCTGAATTATACAAGTAATTTCATTACAAGTGGTATCAGAGCTACGATCCGAGCCAAAATTAGGGAAAAACCCTAATTTTTTATTTCTAATATATCTTGCAAACCAAATCTAATTTGTGGGATATTTTTCACCAAAGTTGTGAATCATTTCAAGTAAAAATATCTGAAAATTTTAGACCTTTTTGATATATTTTGCAAAAGTTATTGCAAATTTAGGTTTTTTGATAAAAATGCTCCCCAAACCGAAATTTGTGAAATCTTTTTCGTAAAGATCTAAAAAAATAGTATTAGTATCTTCTTGTGTTTTTTTTCTGTTCATCTAAATTTGTATCGAAACCCTAAACCCTAAGGTTTGACATCATGATAGGGCCTTCTATAAGATCCAAAAAGAATCCAATCACTCCAGGTAAAACCCTAGATAAATATAGGGTAGTGATTGAAGATTTGGAGTTAGAAGGGGTAATTACAGATTCCCTAGCACTAGGGTTTACCTCAGTTGATCATAAGGTGAGCCAACTTGAGTATGAGATATGAAATATACAATTTGAGATGGCCTCTAAAGGAGACATAGGCCAAATCAATCAGTAGTTGGATGATATCATGCAACATATAAAGGGTAAATAGTATGGCCCAAATAAGCCTCATATCAACCAAGGAGGATCTTCAGTTCAAAATAATGGACAAAATAACCATGTTGGATCACTTTTCCAGCCCAATCAGAATCCAACTTATTCATAACCACAGAACATGATGCCGAAAGTGGATATGCGTAAATTTGATGGGAAGGATCCACTTTGAATTTTATAAATCAAATTGAGAACTTCTTTGAGTTACATCAAACACCATTAGGAAAAAATATGACCTTGCATCCCTATACCTTGAACCAAACCAATTTGTTTGGTATCGATGGTTATGTGCTTAGAGGTAGAAGAATGGTCTCAGTGTCACTTAGACAGTTTTTTGCCGAGGAGTTGCAATTGCACTTTAGTTCTAGTGTTTCAAAGAACTAATTTAGTCAATTGGAAAATTTATGACAAATAGGATCAGTCAAAGATTATGTGAATTAATTACAGAACTTATCCTTAAGGGTGGAGAATATTCCAGAAGGGAATCTGAATGACTTGTTTCTTGGGGGTATTAAGGACCACATCGAGCATGAGATATGTATGTTTAATCCACTCAATCTTTCTAATTATATTATAATGGCATGTTAAACAAAGGAAAAAGTTATTTGTAGTAGGATGCAACCTTTCATTAACACCAAAAACCATAGTATCTCTTCCCTTCATTGACTTGGCCAATTAGAATGACTCCTCAAAAAATGGAAGAAAATAGAGCAAAGGGATTATGTTTTAACTGTGACACTAAATATGGACCGGGACATAAATGTGTTGAGAAGAAGTTGTTCTATATTGAAGGAGGATATGAGGATGACGAGGAAGCTGAAATTATAGGAGAGGTGAGGAACCAGTAGAAGATGAAGTAGAGGATCACCAACCTATAATTTCTTTCCATGTGTTGTCAAGTATTAGTACTCCTCAAACACTCAAGGTTATTGGCTATCTCAAAAAAAAACAAAAGGTGACAAAGTGTTGATTGACTCGGAGAGTACTCATAACTTCATAAATAGTAAGTTAGCTTCCCCTCAATTGTTTTATTTACCTTGAACTCCATAAATGCAAGTTATGATTGCGGATGGTGGGACAGATCAAGTGTACATGAAATTTCCATAGTATAAAGATTTCCATGGGAGACTACATGTTAGACTTGCCTATGTTCACTATTTCTATGGGAGGGGAAGATATTGTTTTGGGTGTCAATGGATCATAACCTTGGGTACTATAGAGATGAATTTCAAGAATTGTTCATGTGATTTCATTCAGATGGAAGGACAATACAATTGAAAGGGATGGTAGCTAAGTCTCCAAAGATTATTAGCTCTCATGAGATGTAGAAGGTTCTCAAAAAATGAGTAGATGGAGTTATAACAAAGTTATTTTCCATAGAAGTACAAAATATAGAGTCTTCAATGCCACCCGATCTTCAAAAGATTATTGATGCCCACTCATCTGTTTTTGATGCAATTCCAAAGGGAATACCACCAGTTAGGGATCATGATCATGCCATTTAGTTTATTCCAGGGATCCAAAAACCGAACATCAGACCATACAGATACCCATATTCCCATATTCCCAGAAAAGTGAGATCGAGAAAATGGTACAGGAAATGTTGAAGGCAGGTATCATCAGGCATAGCTAGAGTGCATATTCTTCACTAGTGGTCATGGTATGTAAGAAGGATGAAACATGGAGGATGTGTCTAGATTACCGAGAACTCAAAAAGTACACCATCAAAGATAATTTTCCTATTCCAGTAATTGATGATTTACTTGATGAATTGCATGGTGCTATTTATTTCACAAAATTAGATCTTTGTTCGGGGTACCATCAAATTAGAATAAGAGAGGAAGATGTTCATAAAATGGCTTTCAGGACTCATGAGGGCCATTATGAGTTTTTGGTAATGCCTTTTGGTCTTACAAATGCTCCCTCAACCTTTCAAAGCTTGATGAACACTATTTTTAGGCCATTTAAAAGGAAATTTGTATTAGTTTTCTTTAATGAAATATTGATTTACAGTAAGACATGGGAAGAACACTTGTAACATGTAAATAAAGTGTTGGAAGTTTTGGAGAAACATAATCTATATGAAAATCCATTCATATGTTCTTTTGGTGTACAAGAAGTAGAGTACTTGGGTCACATTGTATCCCATAAAGGTGTCAAAGTTGATCCTCAGAAGATCAAAGCTATGGTGGAATGGCCTAGGCCCAAAACTCTAAAAAATCTTTGTGGGTTCCTAGGACTAACAGGGCACTACAAAATATTTGTGAGGGGATATGGTAGAATAACAACCCCACTCACTGCATTGATAAAGAAGGATGCCTTCCATTGGATAGACGTAGCCACTAAATCCTTTGAGCAGCTGAAGGAAGCCATGTGCAGCACCCCAGTTTTGGCTACTCCCAACTTCTCAAAAACCTTCATTGTTGAATGTGACACTTCAGGATCAGGATTGGGAGTAGTTCTAATGTAGGAAGGAAGACCAATTACATTTGAGAGTTACCAATTCAAAGGAAAATATCTGCTCAAACCTATCTATGAGAAAGAAATGATGGCTATTCTTCATGCGGTAAAGTAATGGAGGTCCTATCTCATGGGTAGACACTTCAAGGTAAAAATTGATCATGATAGTCTCAAATAATTTTTGGAGCAAAGGTTATTATCTGAGGAACAACAAAAGTGGGTAAAAATGTTGGGTTATGATTTTGAAATCATATACAAAAAATGAAATGTAGTAGTTGATGCGTTGTCCAAAGGGATACGTCCATAGATGCCTTACTATGTGGAATGCCCATGTTGAAGGCTGATTGGGTAGATGAAGCAAGATTGGAATGGGATCTAGACAAGGATACACTACTCTAATACATAATATCAAGAAAGGATCTATAACATCTAAGAAATTTGAGTGGAAAGGTAATGCGCTATAGTACAAGGACATGTTATACTTGAGTAAAGATCCGAGTTTAAGGATAAGATTCTTGCAGAGCTACATGCATCACCTTTAGAGGACACTATGGGTTTTTGATGACATATCATAGAATAAAAAGAGAATTATTTTGGGAAGGACTCAAGGGGGATGTACAAAATTTTGTATTAGATTGTTTGGTATGCTAATAGAAAAAAGGGGAAACAATTAAGACACAAGGTCTGTTGCAACCCTTACCAATTCCTAGCTAGAGATGGGAGGAGGTCTCTATGGATTTCATCATAGGATTTCCTTGTTCAAAGGGTAAGAATTTTATTTTGGTGATTGTGGATAGGCTCACTAGATATGCCCATTTTTGTGCCCTATCACATCCATTTGCAGCTGAGTACTGATCACAACTATTTTTTGGAGACAGTTAAAGGCTACATGGAACCCCAAAGATAATTGTAAGTGATCATGATCCTATTTTCAAAAGTAATTTTTGGATGGAATTATTTACATGTTTGGGTACTCAGCTAGCTCATAGTTCATCTTATAATCCTCAAAATGATGTGCAAATGGAATTGGTTAACAAATTCTTAGAGGGGTATCTACGTTGTTTTGTATCAGATAAGTAAGAAAGGTGGATTACATGGCTACCACTTGCAGAATGGTGGTATAACACATATTTTCATACCTCTTCTCAAATGACCCCATTTTTAACATTATATGGTTACCATCCACCTTCTATCACTTCTTCCTTGAGGGTGAAAACTATGGTCAAAGACGTTAAGGAACACATTCAACATCAACAAAACATTTTGGCTAGTTTGAAGGATAATTTGACATTGGCACAAAACATGATGAAACAACAAGTAGATCAACACCGTAGTGAAAGACATTTTGAAATTGGTGACTGGTTTTTGTACGTATCTAGACTTACAAGAAGATGTCTCTAAATCAATAGAAAAAGGACAAAAACTTGCTCTTAAATATTTTGACACTTATTAGGTTCTACAAAAAATTGGCAGTGTTGCTTATAAACTAGAGTTGCCTCAATCTTCACGCATACACCTAGTATTCCATGTTTCCTACCTAAAGAAGGTTATTGGATAGAAATTTGAAGCCCAGATAGAGTTACCCGAACTTGATGAGGAAGGAAGAATCATTTTCAGATCCAGAGAAGATTCTGTAAACATGTACTAAGAGGTTGAGAACAAGATATATTAAAGAATATCTGATCAAGTGGAAGAATCTGAGCATAGAATATGCGACCTGGGAGGATGAAGGTTTTCTGCAACAACATCCAAGATTATTCAACATTGAGGACAACGTTGGTCTGAAGGGGAATGGCATGCTACATCCTTAACCTATTGCTTGTATTAGGATATGAGTATTTGACTTGTGGCTTACCATATAATATTATTATATCATTCATACTTTCTCATGATTAGTAGGTCAGCCATGGTGATGGCCATAACATATGAATAATATATACAAGGATTGTTGGTAG
The DNA here is from genome assembly GCA_018340775.1 of Taxus wallichiana var. yunnanensis. Classification (NCBI taxonomy): domain Eukaryota; kingdom Viridiplantae; phylum Streptophyta; class Pinopsida; order Cupressales; family Taxaceae; genus Taxus; species Taxus wallichiana. Next base: position 295,177,205 of record CM031243.1, on the reverse strand, counting down.
TAGTTCATCAAGATTGGATCATTTGAGTATTATTTTATGGTTTAGAGGTGGCCCCCTCAAAGTGGCGAAGCTATTCTAATTACATATTGAGATCATTATTATGAAATATTGTGTTATTCGGTATTTTATTGCTGCTCATAATCTAAATTATACAAGTAATTTCATTACATTATTAGTCACATATTTGTGCCTCTTCTTCGCTTGTTCGGGATTCATTGGAGAGGTTCGAGGTGATTTCCTTCTTGGTTGGGAGGGTCATGTGCCGATTGCAGTGTCCTTGTCTTTCTCAACACTCTTCTAAATCCTTGATCCTCCGCACCTCCCTCATATTTTTCTATCTCCTCTGCACCCATCTCCTCTCAATTTTTCTTCATCTCTCTTCCTAAGGGGAGTAGCTTATCACGTGTTATTTAATCCTACATTCGGTTTCCTCCATGAGCCATGGTCTAGGCTACCATTATCTTCCTTTGATTATTATTCCTCATGAGGTTCTTCCTCATCTGAAAATTTAGGCTCCTCATCCTGTAATGTCCCCATTATATGCTTCCCCTTTAGCAACTCAGGGAGCTTAAAATCATTTTCAATATATTTCCCATTCACCAGTTTGGGCTTAAGGTATGTATATACCTTAGCGTGCCTATATCACCAACCACCAAACTCATTCAACATATGTTTACATCTTCAGATATTAATTTCTCTATAGGCAGATTGGCACGGATACACATATTTCTTCTTGATTATATAGTACTCACAGTCCACACTATTTGCATCAAACTTCAACTTGCGCAAGTTGGAGAATCTATTCACTGAAGCTTGAAAGTAGCGTGCGGTGAAGGCATAGGGGAGATTGCACCATGGGCTCCACTTTCCATCCTTCATCCCAAACCTGCCAATGCAAAAATGTTGGAACACCGTAAAATGAGCCTACTTTTCTAATACCGTGCGAAGATCCTTAGGTATTATCCATTCATGCTTGAAGGCCTCACGCATGCGCTTATACCAAATTTATAGTATTTGTTTGTAAGGGCCACTCATGGATCCCTCACAGGTGTACTTCACAAATATCTCTAGGAGAGATTTATTTTCCTCAAGGAATTTCTAGATTTTATCATTTGGCCTATCGGGCACTCCAATCTCCACAAATATCATTGATAAAAGTATGGCGCCAAATATTATCTTATCTCCTTCTTTTCTTCTTCAATGATTAATTCAGCTATGAAAGTAGATATATTGTATGCAACACCCTTAGATATCTTCTTAACAATATGAAACCATCTCTTATTTACCTGTGTCCAGTGTTCCTGGTTATTTAGCTTAGTGAGAAGGTGGGAAACAACTTTAATCACATGATATGAATCCAGATTCTCAATGTTCATGGTGCGCGTACCCTTTGCATATGATAATTCTTTATAATTCACCTCCACACAAACATCATCTATATGGTCACTTGTAATCTTGGTGCCCGAGCTCCTTAACCACATCAACTTACCAATCAAAGGTGCGGTGAGACACACCTGTCTTCCTACAAAATAAAATAAGTCCTCATGGACTCGAGACATCAACCACTAGTATAATCTCTCTGGTTTTCCAAAGTATGACAACTCATAAATCTACAAGATCCCCATTTTCTCTAACAAATTCTCCCCGAGTTATCATAGATTGACTTATCATCACATTGTGCGCAGACTTTTCATCTTCACCAACTTTTTATCCATCTTGTCCTTGGTTGTCTTCGTTTGATGATTAAATTCACTTACCTTACTCTTGATATGTGACTCTCAATCTTTCCCCATTATCATATTCTCAAGGTAATGCATTTATGAAAATCTACTTTGTGGGCATATTCGACTTCTACCTCCACTTAATTCTACTTATTACTTCGTGTAACTTCTCCAGTGCTTTTTTGGGTGCCATTGCGATAATTATATGACTTCTTGTGCTCTTTCAAAACTTTAACCTCAAATCCATGTGCCCTAGCTGTAATTTTGTTTCCTCAAACCCTAGCTCCATAAATCTACTTCCTCCACACCTTTCACTTGCTCAAACACCCTTCTAATAGAGCTTAGTTAATGGTCATGCACCAATAACACTTGTTTTATGTTTGTAAATTCTTTCTCTCACACTTTGCACATAAATCACTCTTTGAAATGATCTCCATAGCTCAAATACTTCAACATGCAAGGTAAAAATGATATTAGAAGCATTCCTTATATAAATTTTGTAACTTTTCTTACATTAATTTCTTTCTACCTACCACCTTTGTACTCATCATTGATTACGTATTTTTGCTTTTTCTATGCTTTTTCATTGATTTTTCCATGCCCTAGTCATAACCTTCTGGTGCACCCTCTACTTCTCAACCACGAAATCCTTACGCACACCTCCATGTGATGAATTGCATCAACCTCTATGACTCATCCCAAGTAATTTCCCATGTTGCTGCTTACCTCAAGTTATATTGTGCAATCATCCTTCTTTGTGTGGTCTTCAATTTGAGAAAAATTCCTTAAATGCACCTTTAATCTAAGAACTTGTAACATATTTCTTCTATGTGCACCAATATTTCAAAGGAGGTTCAAGTTTCAACCCATATATGTACTTGCATACCACTTATATCTGCTCCACCCCACACTAAAAATATGTGCGTTCCTTTGAACATGAATCCAATGGATAGTAATTAGCTCTTAGCACATAAGCGCATGTGTTACAACAAAACATGAACTAAGTTAACAAAGTATATAAATGATCAAATAAAAACATTTAAAGGAAATGCATGAAAGGGAAATCTAATCTAAGAAGAAATATTGACTTATTACTAACACCAAGAAGACTTATTTATAGTAGGGCTTCTACCTACTCCCATTGAAATAATGAGAAAATAAAGTGTCATCCAAAGGCCTATAATCGGCAAAGCACCCAAATCAAGTATCTTTGTTACTATAAATGGACCGCACTAATGAAATTTCAATTTTCCTAGGTGGCGTGTAAACTTTGAATCATACAAAATAACCATTTTTTTAATCTCAAATATTCTATTCTTGATATTTCTATCATGTCAGCCTTCTGTCTCACTTTTTTTTGTCATTGGGCTCCACCGAGAAATAACACACCACTCATATAATTGCTTGAGTTTGTATATGTGCTTCTCAACATCTTTTCATCATCTAATCCTCCTATGTGCGTAATACATAGGGATGAAAACATGAAATCCATAGGAAATACAACCTCTGGCTTTAAACACCAACTAAAATAGTGTATCCTTATTCAACCTATTGTCGGTAGTCCTATATGCCAAAAGTACAATAGAAAATTTATCATCCCATTATTTCCTTCCAACATCACATATTTTTGTCAATGTGTGTCCTAGAATATTGTTGAAAGATTCAACGGTACCATTGGCTTTTGGGTGATAAGGTGTTGTCTTATGGTGTGCCACCATAAACTCTATCAATAAAATTTTGATAGCATCATTCAAAAAATGTGTGCCCCTATCATTTTTTAGACTCAATGGACATCCATATTGACAAATAATATTTTTTATATAAATCTTGTTGTTGTGGCTATTATGCAATCCTTAGAAGGTGTTTCTTCTACCCACCTTATCGGATAGTCTGCAGACAAGTTATAATGTAGCACACATTAGTCCTATACGCTGGTGGGGACATAGGACCTATAAAGTCAATTTCCCTTTTCTTAAAGGGTTCAACACTTGTAATAGGCCTCAATGGAATCCCATCTATGGTTCCAGGCTTACCAAGGAACTGAAAATTATCACATGACTTGACATATTATTTGATATCTTTATACGAGTTTCCCACAAAAGGCCAACCATTAAGATCTTGTGTCTTTGTGGAATCTCCTTCATAATGACCTCCTATAATTCCATCATGAGATTCTTCCATAATACCCTCATGCTCATGCTCCGAAAACAACGGCAAAAAACTTCATCAAGGGACTAGCTTATACAAATCTCCACCTATGAGCTAGTATGGTGTCGTGTGCACAAGAATACGGAAATGTCCTCTAGTTCGGTGGGTATGTGGTTAAGTCTAAAGAGATGTGTATCGACATTGTGTCCTCAATGCTCTCGTACATCCTCTCCGAGAATTGATTCTTGACAAATGGTCAAGTCATGAGTTACTTTTTCCTGGTTTTACAATAGTTGTAAACTAAAATTCCCTGAAAATAGTATTATCCACTCGTATATGTGCCCTTGTAAAATAGGCATTTTGACCAAATAATTAAGTGTCATATGATCTACGAAGAAGATAAACAATGTCACCAATAGGTATTTATGAACTTGTGTAGTGTGTAAATCATCTAAACACAAAACCCCGAAAACTCCAATGAAATAGATACACGATGAAGATGTAGATGGATGAGGAAGCCAATGTAGATAAGACGGCGCACACAAGCAATTCGCACAATAGATCCGAATAACCTCGTAAAACACCGATGCTTGACGTAAAAGACCACGTTAAAAGATATTTTAGTGGATCGCGCCCGAGAAGCGGGTCCGAGAAGCGATAAGCTTCCTCGGCGGATGTCACCCACGTTTTCAATAAAGAAAGGAAGCATACATGATAAAAGATGTAAATAAAGACTAGATTTTCTCGATCAGAATAAGACAGTAATCTAAACAAGCAGAGACAGAAGACAGACAAAAAAACAGGAACTATGAAATAAAAGCTCGGATTTGTGTTACCCGTATCCTTTTACCTATCTCGCAGAGAAAATCGGCGCCGCTTTTTAAAATCGGGCGATCGATTGCCGATCGATCGGGTCGGCGCGATCGAGATCGATCGATCGCGCCGATCGGGTCAATCGGCGCCGATCGAGGCGATCGATCACCCGTGGACTCAGGCGATAAGATTCGGGAATTAGAAGACGAATGTGGTCTGGCGGATGAGCCGAAGTTGGAGAGACACTCGGAACAGAGTCACCGATGATGATGATGGTGGTGCGATGTTGATATGACAGGACAGAGTAACGGTGCTCCTCTCGTGGATTGATTCGGACAGATCTCGCCCTAATTTGATACACTTGATGTCAAGATCTCTCGACCGTATCTCTCTCTCTCTGCGCTCGTGTGCAAGTGCTCCTTTTTCGCTTGTTCGCTTTTTTCGCTTCTTCGATCTCTTTTCTTGCCGATTTTTCCGCGCTAGAACCGAGTTCTCGACTTGCTTTTATAATCGGCGCCGCTTCCTAGAAAATCGGCGCCACCATATGGGTCGGCGCCGATCGCGGAGAAGACTCCCGAGATGGCTAAAAATGATCGATTCGAGAAAATAAGACTCATCCCGACTACGGGAAAATATCCCGCTTAGGAAGATTAAAAATAGATGTGATACATGGGTAGAATAAATTTGGGGTGGATAAGTGATTAAGATGATGGGAAGAAGCGTAATTAAATATTTAATACTTAATTACTCATGGGTAAGATGTGATGGGATGAATTAAATTTAGAGTAGGTGATTAAATCACAATTGGAAAACTATCCCAAGGGGATAGTTGGTGATGTAAACGTGCCCCAAAGTTACCTAAGCAAGTAAACGGATGAGAAGGGACACTAAATTGAGTAACCAATTTTAGGTGTCTACATTTTGCCCCTTTTTGTCAAGTAACTTGCGATAAGCAAGGTTATGAGACAAAACAAGGAGATGGAAGAAGAGAAGAATTGTGGTGATGTGATCCCCTCAAACTAGGGATGGGATGGATGATAAAAGATGATCCCGAGTTTGAAAGAGGTAGATAAAAATGCAGGATGCCCCACTGGATAATGGAGTAGAACCGATCATTGAGGACGCATAAAAATAAACACAAGGGCAAAGAACCAAGGAACTCACATTGGTAGGGAAAACTAGCCGGTCTCCTCATGAGACGACGTTAGTGCCTGCACACTCCGCGAGTGTAAGGAGAACTCGCAAAATAGCCAACATCTAAAGAGAGACACATCGGGTAGGGACAACTAGACGGTCCTATAAGTCGACGACGTTAGTGCCTACTGCACTCCGCGTAACTCTAAGCGGCTAAACAAAAAGCGAGTGCTCCACGCAAAGGGAACAAACTCGAAATAGATGATGATCGAAAATATGTGCCAAAGACAACATGTAGCGCACAATAATGATCGATAGACCAGCCAAGCATCAACACTATGGCAAAGAGATTAGCAGATGGAAGCAAACGACGGGAGAAGCGATACCGCAATCCACGGCAAAAATGAGTATAAATCGATAGATCGATAGATGATGATATGACATAGACTCGATAGATGATGAATAGACGTGATGGATAGATATAGATCGATAGAGGATAGAAATAGATGTGATTAGATAGATTGAAATGTGATAAAATAGATGTGATCGATAGATATAAACCGATAGATGATGATAGATGTGGATAGAATTTTGATGAGATGTGATTAGATGATAGATGTAATGATGCACAAGTTTTTAGATGATGATAGATGGATAGATAGATGATGGATGATAGATGATAGAGATAGATAGATGATGATTGGATGATGAGATGATAGATAGATGATAGATAGATGTGGATAGATAGATGATAGAGATAGATGATAGATGATAGATGATGTGATAGATAGATTGAAATGTGATAGATATGTGATAGATGATGATAGATGATGATGATGGATAGATGGATGGTTAGATAGATTGATTTTGATAGATGATGGGAAGTATCTTGATGGACATAGCTTTTAAAATTTTGATGGATAGATAGATAGATGCGTTTGATGTATAGATGGATGTAATTTTAATGAGAAATGAATAAAGATAGATGTTTTGATAGATAAGAGGAATGTTGATAGAAGATAGATTTTGATTGAATTAACATGTGAAATGTCAATTCAACAGATGCAAGACAAAGAAATGGAGAATGCTTATCAGAAGAGCAAAAGATGAAAGGTAAATAACCGTGACTTAGAAGAGAAGACACTGAAAAGAAGGGAAATGATAAGTCTGACTTCCAACCGACCATAGAGAAGATCCGATAAGAAACCGAAAGACCAAGCATACAAGGCCCTATATAAGATTAAAATAAACCCGACACTAACTAGTCGCAAAACCAGCATCTAGGATAGAAATGGAAAGAAAAGAAAGTAAGTATCTTGTCGGAACCTACAAGGGACAGTAATACATGTCCATGATAGGAAAATAGGATTCTCCATATGATCGACAAAAGGTCTAAAATCTCACTTCATGATTTGGGATGTAAAAGCAAACCGATCAATGTGGGAAGTTTGCTTGATATGGAAAGACCGATCGATGCGGAAGTCTTTCAAAGTTGATGCTAACAAGTGTATAAACCGACCGAAGGCTGATTGATTACAAGAAGCCTTGAATATTTTTTTGAGAAACAAATTGGCCCTTCAAGGGAGCGGTCTCGTATTTTGAAATTTGTATGATAGCCATCCTTCGAGGGTATGGTCTATTTGCTTTTTGATTCACTTGACAATGTATGGATAGTCATGTCCTTCGAGGGACTCACCATCTTTTCGATAAAGATCTTTTTTTTTTTTTTTTTTTTTTTTTTTTTTTTTTGAAACTCTTTGGAAGAAGTCGAGTTTAGACCTAGATAGATCGATGAAGGGGAGGAGAACATGGAAGAACATGTACTCATGCCCGAGCAGATCCGATTAAGATAAGTACTGGGATGATGAAGTGGTGATTAAGGTATTCCTACCATGAGGAGGAACATATCCAAAAGAAACGCAATGAGTAGAGCCGCGATACTCATATTTAAGGTAAACGAGGCAATAAGTGAGAACCACACAATTTCAAATCACCACGAAAGTAGATGATCAAGTTATTAGGATGATGGAAGATCCGAGTGCATGACTAGATTTGTGTAAGAGAGATTTTAACAATAGAAGGGCCGTAAATGCAAGGCATTAAGAGGTTCTCGTCTGTGGATACCATCCATGGAAGACAAACGATAAGCCCTGCACTCCATATTTATGAGTGATAATGTAGGGACCCATCCAGCTTGGGAGCAAACTTACCACGTTGACTCCTTTCGAGTGTAGTGACATTTTGATTTTCCTTAAGAACAAGGTCACCAATTTTGAAGTCACTGTGTTGCACATGCTTGTCAGAAGCACGCTGACACGCCGAGATAGACTTGATGATGCTCAAGAGCGTTGAGACGCCGCTCATCTAATAATTCAAGTTGAGCTAGACGATTTTGACGATAATCCTCATCAGAGACAAATTCTCTGAGAGAAACACGGAGAGATGGGATTTGGACCTCCAAAGGAAGGACGGCCTCAGACCCATAGACGAGAGAGAAGGGAGTAGCACCAGTAGGAGTACGAATGCTAGTCCGATAAGCCCAGAGAGCGAAAGGGATATGTAGATGCCAATCCCTACCAACTGACTAGTTACTCATGAGGATATTACGCAAAGTTTTATGGAAGCTTCGCCCCACCATTAGCTTCGAGGATAGTATGGAGAAGAAAATCGAGCTTGATTTTGAAAGTGGCAGAGATTTTGCAAATCGACGCTTCAAGGATTTACCATTATCTCGTGATGAGCTTGTGTGGAACGCCAAAGCGACAAATGATGTGTTGATAGACAAAATCAACTATGGGTTTAGCCTTTCATTCAAGAAAGAGGGATAGCTTCTACCCACTTAGTAAAGTACTCAGAGGCAGTAATGATAGAATGATGACGCTGTGAAGAACGGGGATTGATGAGACCAATAAGATCAAGGCCCCATTGTGAAAAAGGCCACAAATCCGCCGCAGTCGCAAAGCCCGACTAGGACGTGCGTGAGATTGGAATGTTGCCGACACTGACGCATTTCTTAGTGTATTCACAACAATCTTGATTAAGAGAAGGCCAATAATATCCCAAACGTAAGATGCGCTTAGCCACAGCTAAACCACTAAAATGTCCACCACAGATACCGTCATGGACCTCCTGAATAGCTTTAGATGATTCATGGGTTTTGAGGCATCAAGCAAAATACCATCAAAGCCGCTTGTAAAGAATCCCGCCAGATAGAATAATGATTAGCGCTGGACAAAAGACCTTCTACCATGGAAGTCGATCTCGGAGGAAGCACCGAATGAGATAGATAATCAACTATCTGCCGATATACCACTCATCCCGAGTATGGGTCATGACAAAGATTGATCGGGTTAGTCGTCAAGATAAGATGGTTGATCTAATCGTCAGACACCCACATAAAGACGCGAGTCTTCAGAAAAGGCGGATAAGGGATGCTAATGAGGCCATGGTATCCGCGAATCGATTGGCAAAGACGAGGAATGGATCGATGGTGAACTTATCGAAAGATCGAGTGGGCAAGAACAATGTCGCGATATTTTGAAGGATATCATTCTCGCATCGATAGACACCCGTGACCCGATTAACGATGAGTTCGTAATCACCAAAGATGTCAATACGACGAGCGCCGAGATTAATGGCATTTTGAAGTCCTAAGACAAGAGCTTCGTCAGATCACCATATTATGGTGCACTCAAAGTTCAATTTGTGTGCGATCGGGATAGGCGTACTCCCAAGGAGGAATCATCACGAAACCCGCACCTCCCCTCACGGCATTCGATCCATCAAAGAAGAGCTTTACTTTAAAGAGATAGACCAAAATCGATTTGTTGAATAAATTCATCGGGAATGAGCAAGGGGGTCTTGAGTGTCCTAAGAGGAGCACTAGCTAGTTGATCCGCAATAACCCGACCTCGATAGCTCATGGGATAAACTCGAGGTCAAATTCGTCATGAGCATAAGCCAACGAGTGATGCGATCATGTGATAAGGCTTTTGCATGAATTGTCTCTGAGGGGATTGACATTTGTGACGATGTAAGTTTTGTGATTAAGAAGATAATGACGAAGCTTAGAAGTTGCAAAGAAGAGAGCGCAACATAGTTTTTCAGCCCCTGAGTAACGTGTCTCATACTCATGGAGGGTGCGATCGATGTAATAGACACTTGTTCTTTACCACAAGTGTCCCGATGCGAAATCATGGCTCCCAGAGCATGGTCACCACAGAGATATAAAGATAGAAAGGCTCTCGCGTGGAGGTGTAAGCACGGCAAGGAGAAAGAAGATAAGCTTTGAGATCATCAAAGGCCTTTTGGCAATGCTCATCCCATTTGAAATGAACATTCTTACGAGAAGATGGTGAAAAGGTCGACAACGGTCCGACAATGGGAGATAAAACGACGACCGATCAAGACGCCCTCGAGATCATGGAGTTGCTTTAAGTTAGACGGGAGGCATCTCAAGGATGGCTTTTATTTTTAATGGGTCCACTTCAATACCCCGATGGAAATGATAAACCCTAAAAGTTTACAAAGCTGAGGACGCCAAACACGCATTTAGATGGATTTAGACGAAGACAAAGGATAAGCCTCTCAAAGAGAGGTGCAAGGATGAAAAGATGCTCCCGACGACGCTTTGATTCGCGAGGAGATCGCCAACGTAATCCTCACGCTTTGTGTAAAAGATCATGGAAGATGTAGGTCATTGCTCGTTGATAAGTTGCTCCGGCGTTCTTAAGACCGAAGGGCATGACACGATAGCAAAAGGTCCCCCAAGGAGTTATGAAGGAAGTCTTATGCTGGTCTTCTGGTGCGATGAGGATTTGATTATATCCAGAGAAACCATCCATAAGAGAAAGCATTTCATGACCCGCAGTTAAATCTACGAGTTGGTCGATATTAGGAAGAGGAAAATCATCCTTCGACAAAGCGATTAAGATCCCTAAGTCGGTACAAATTTAATCTTCCCAAAGAGCCTTAGTTATCGGTATTACATCGACACCCATCATGGATAATCGATGGGTCGATGAAGTTAGCCGAGAGCAAGTTACTGTAATTCTTCTTTAACAAGAAGGGCTACTCTAGGTGCATTTTACGTAATTTTTGCTTGATCGGTTTGATGTTGGGAAGGGTAACGATATTGTGGACTACAATATCGGATCGAGTCCCCGCATATCTCGTATGACCAAGCAAAGGCTTGACGATGTTTGGAAAGAAAAGTAGTAAAGTCCCCAATTCTTGTGGATCAAGGGATGGCCGACCTTAATGATGCGAGGGTCTTCGTGAGTCCCTATATTAAGGGTCGATAGTGGCCTCGCTGAGAAGGGCAGACGTGTCGAAGGAATGGTTTTGGGAAGATATGAATCCTCCGCCCCTAGACAGGTGAGGACAGAGTCGCCATCCGCACAAAGGATAGTGTTGATAGTAGGAGAGTCGCTCCAACTATCTCGTGGAAGATTAATGGTATGTAAGGCATCGATTGTTAGTCTCATAGACTAAAGGTCCCAAGGAAATGGTATTGATCAAAAAAAAAAGTTAGGTGGGATGGAAATGTCATCGTCCACATCAAGTGATGCTTCGGATTTGGTGGGGGAAGATGGTTCTTCAGTAGGAAGAGGCTCATCAAGAATAGTGACAGTGGCTTTTGAAATGGGTTTAAATCCCAAACCAAACTTTTGGTGTGGCATGAGAGTAGGAATGGATTTGAGGTCATGTATACCTTGTTCATATTTTCCAAGGCCAAAACCTTTCCACGCGCATCGATATAGATAAGTTTTTGCAAACGTGGGATTCTGTAGATAATCAAACCCTGTTAGGTAAGGTTTGGCTCTAGGAGGAGAATCCGGACAATAATGAGGTGTATCAAGACCACCGTAGATGAAATTGGTCTGTTGATTGGGCAAACCAATGGTAACGATGCGACCGAGACCTGATTGATATTCAGGTTGCTTGTCGGGTCTACCATACTCATTAGGTTTGAGATGGGCATCGAAAGAAAAGAGAGGAAGCTCTCCTAGTGAGAAACGCTGCAATGTCTCTTCCAGATTTCGCAAATCTGGTAGTTTGGTTGCAGGTATGGAAGAAGATGAAGCCCCATCTGGAGAAGATGCATTTTCTTTTAAAGGGGCAGACCTTGTGGTCATGTCGCATTGCGCAGAAGGAAAAGGATCTCCTGGATGGGTGTAGATTTTGCCCTCATATTGATATTTTAGGCATCGATGGAGGGTGGATGGGACACAATGCATTGCGCGAACCCAGGAGCGTCCAAGGATCATGTTATAGTGGAATTTTCCTTCGACAATATAGAAGAGTTCATGGAGCAGCTTTTTACCTACTTGGATGGGTAAGACCACGCTCCTAGAGTGATTGCTAGCTGATCGTTAAATGATCGAAGGGCGAAAGGCGGAGGTGACACCACATTCTTAGGTAACTTAAGTTGTTCGAATGTGTGGGAAGAGATGACGTTGAGAGCAGCTCCACTATCGATCATAACACGTTTTAAGGCAAAGTTGTTATTGACTTGGATCGTGATGAAGAGAGGAGCCCAAATCCTCTCAAGAAAGATGAGGAATTTTCAATCCTCAAAAGAAATGGCTGGTCGATGGACCATTCAATCCAACAACCCACTGAAGGGTCGGGGCTCATCGGAATTTATCGCGATGCGACGCAGACATCGACAGAGCCCGCGATGTTGTGGAGAGGATTGGATGAGGTCAAAAAGAGACATTTTGACCGGAGCTTGGGTGAGTTGCTTCATGACACTCTCCTCAACGGACACGGAACTTGAGTCCGAGGTGCAAAGACGAATGGAGACCTTGGGTCGTGGGGTCGATGAGGAAGGAGACACGCCGTGGGGCCGCGTAAATGACAACCCGTGGTCTAGATGTTGGAGATGAAGATGGGTTATGATAATGTTGGGTTCTAGTGGCGATATGGATTGTGTCAATTTGGGAAGGAGGGAGATCAAGTGGAGTGGAACCACTAGAGGTCCGAATGGATGGTTGAGGTTCTGGATGAGGCTAGGGTAACAGAGGTACTTGTTCCTCCTCCAACAAGAGGTCACTTTCTTCCGTAAGGTTCTCGACAACGGCTCAAGAGCTTTACATCCTTCAAAGTTGTCATGACCGGAGTACGGTGGTAAGCATAAATCGATCGAGTTAAACCGTAGGTTTCACTCCTTTGGGGTTATAAGGCTTAATCTCGAGGAAGGGTTATGGCTGAAGATCGATAAGTTGATGAAGGATTTCGTGTAGAATCCGTAGACGAAGATGAGGATAGAGATATGGAGATGGTTCTTTTACCTTAACCGATCACGGGTAAAAGAACTTGCATGTTAGGTTTAACAGCTTTATTAGGGATCCTCTTATTTGTTTGGACATTCGGAGGAGCAGCCTTGGGTGCTTGGGATGGGAGTAAATGAGACATGATTGTCTTTGTGGAGGAGGAGTCCCTAAGATAGATTTTGAGGAGGATGGAGATGTGATAATTTTGTGGTTTTGGAGACAAAGGGGGTTGTTTAGTCGGATTTACTTGATGATTTAGATAATGTCGGTTTGAAGAGGAAGAAGCCCCAAAATAGGTGAATTTGGAGGAAGATAGGGTGTCTTGATTTTTGGTAACAAAGATGAGGATTTTGATAGAAGAAGTGGCATCTTTTTCGTAGGTAAGTCTACTTTTAGGGATGTTGATGAAGAAGAAGATGATGACTTTGATAGGTGTGTAGAAGAAGATGCCTTCTCAAATGGGCAAATCTAATCGCTTATGAGGCGTGGAGAGAGATTTTTGTGGAAGAACACCGAGAGTTTTGATGGTCCGAAATATGGGCTTCCCTTTTCGTGGATGGTGACAACTTCAACGTCATAAGGTGATCAGAACCTTTTGGAGGAAGCAAATGGGGAGATATTGATGGTATAATGTTAGATTTTGGTTGTCGCGTTTAGGTTGAGGAATCGAGTGTGTGTGTTGGTGTTACTTTTTGATTTTTCCCGAATAGGTGAAGTAGTATTAGTGATGGAAGAAGTAAGTGATGAAGAAGTTCTCTCGCGAAGGGACCACTTTTGGTGTAGTGATCATGGGTGGAACTACTATAGGAAAAGAGATAGGAAGAGTCAAAGTTGAGGACACTTTCACCAAGTCAAGCACGATTATAGGATGTTTATCAAGGGCATAGTCAGAGCCGGAATGGGAGAGCAAAGAAGTAGATGTGTTCAAGTGGAAACTCAAGGGATGTAATTGCCTCGAGCATCAAAGGATGTCTGATGATGAGACAGATGAGGAAGACACTGTCTCGGGTATGGATGGGAGATCGGACAAAGGAGCGGAGAGAGATGACTCCGTGTTTAGCAATGTAGGAATATCCAAAGATGGGTTATCTGAGGATGGAGGAATTCCAGTGATTGGTGAAGTGGAAGAGGGTTCTGATTCGATTGCTGCGTTTGTAGATGATGTGGTTTCAGAAGCGGATTCTTCAGTAGAAATGAAGTTGATAGTGTGGGTGTTTGGTTTTTGAGATTCTGAAGAATTATGATTTGGGGCATGATTGGGGAAGGGTTGTTTGAAAACGTCCAGCGCTTGATTTGGGGGAGCATTTGGGTTATCCAGAATAAGCTCGCCTTTATCAATGAATTTTTGGACAAGATTTTTGAAAGTCCGACATCGCTCGATGTCATGACCCTGGTTCTATGATAGTGGCAAAAATCGCTTTCTCCGTACTCACAAAGGACGTTCTCGACTTTCATCAATATTCTAATGGGTGGAAGTTCGATCATGCGAACTTCCAACATTTTTCCTAAGATGGAGGCATATGATTCCCCCAATGGAGCGAAGGATCGAGATGATGAAGCCCTTTTCGAGCAGATGAAGGGTCTCTTCGTGGTGGTTGATTAGAGTACTATCGGTTCTCGATGTTTTTAATACGATAGCATTGGTGGACCCTTGATTCTTATCTTTAGGAGGAAAAGAATTTGGTTTGGTGAACCGAGAGAAATCGGGTTTAGATTTGGAGCGAAGTTTTAGTTTTCTTGTTCAATGGCACGAGATTCGAGCTCATGTTATTGTGGAAGGCTTCTTCAAGGTGTGGAAAGTTTGGATTCTTAACGTGGAAGAAATGTGACTAGCGCAAGATCGGGTGAACAGCTCGATCTGTTGTGATTGAGGAAGAGAGAAGGACAATTGGTCGATTATCCCTCTCCAACGAGCGACAAAGTCTCCGCAATAGACTCATCACAAATGGCTTAATGTCAGAAAGATCTCGTGATTGAGATCTTATGGGCAATATTTATTGAGAAGTTCTCAACAAACATTGGGGCCAATCGAGAGAAAGAAAATAATGAATGTTGAGGAATATTATCAGACACCCAAAGCGGGACCCGCTAGAGACATAGGAAAGGTACGGAGCATGAGCCCCGATCTTGGACATGAGGTAGCAAGCATGTTTCAATGCTCGCAGATGTTGTTGGGGTCTTCCGACTATGAAATTTTGAGAATTTGGGAAGTTCCCATCGGGGGAGGATAAGGCTTAAAAGCCACCGAAGGATGAATGGGTTCATTGCATACTTCTTCAAAGGAGTATGAAGGGCGGGCTCCTTTTGTGGAGGCTTCCAAGTCTGCAATTTTCAAGAGAAATCAACCACATCCGATTGGGGAGGAGGTACATTGGTTTGTCCTATATGAGAAGCAAGTAGTGGGTGTTGTTGAGGTGTCGATGGGGGATTCATCTCGTTGTTGGATAGATGATAAGAGGAATAACCAGTGTTCGGGTGACACCGGTGGGGTATTTGTGAGGCACTGCATGATAGCAAAGCCGCGAGATAATAAGTGGTCGAGCAAATAAAGGTCAGTGACGGATGGAGCCCGTGATGGTGGACTCCTATGTTGGTTGATCGATCGGGATAGATCGAGGAATATGAGTGTTGGTTGGATTGGTCATGTTGGGGAACAAGACCAAAGGGGCCTTCTATTGAATTAGGTATCAAGGGTGCCGATACTAGAGGATGGGCGAATGTCACAAAGAGCTGGAATATGGAAGAAAGACCCCCAGAGGACGAGAAGTAGGAGCCAACCGCCTATTCTGAGGGGGTTGGCTCATGAAGAGGTATTGACCTTGAGAAACGATAGAGGGCATGACGAATCGACGGCAATGTGCGGATGTGCGCATTTAATTTACTATAAGAAGGGCGTAAGACCTCTTAAATGGGTTGTGGAATAGTCGAGGTAGCTGCAAAGTTGTTAGGATAGGTAAGACTAATTGAGAATTAGTCGACATGGTAGGTGGAAGAGAAAAGGGAGGCATAGGGGCCTCACCCTTCTCCGTGGCTCGAGGCAAGAGAGATGGTGCAAACCGCTCTAAAGAGGCCTCGGGATGATCCGCGAGGATAATTGTACACTTGTTTGATTGGTGGGTCTTGGCCGATATTTGGATCGACTTGTGTACTAGATAGTCCATGAGGGCTACCGGATTGCGATCAAGGAGAGCCTCGAAATTCAGATCCCCGCGAGGAATAGACTCGAGTCGAAGATATTTCGATGGACTAGGAGAAGCCGGACGTGATGGGATTGTTTTGGCTTGATGGAAAGGATTATACGACCACGAGGGGGAACCCACTAACAAAGGGTCCCGAGGAAGATTGAGGGGTGCCAAACATCCACGCCGGTGGTGATTTCTGAGGAAGAAGGAACCGTTGGGCCATTTTCCTAGATTGTGAACGGTGATAGCCGCCATAAACAAGCAAGAAAGAAGATTGTCTTAACTAATGCACAAATAGTTCAAGCAAACAGCAAGTGATTATCTCCTTTAAATTTTGATGCTTTTAAGAAATGAAAATGTTAGGGAAGGCTTTTTAGAACAGAACTACTCGATAGCCAAACTAGGGATGGTTTGGGTAATGTTTGGTGAGGAGTCCCAAGGCACTTCAAGAAAAGACCCAGACGTGGCTTGATATAGGGGCCTACCCCGCACTTCACACACCGCCGCGATAAGGGAGTCGGGTGCTTTGCCAATATATACCAAAATCTTTCGTGAATTTATAGCGCATGCCCGAGTACCGCGTAGCTCTTCCTCTCGATATCACTTCCAAGTAAGGCGAGGCCAGTGGAAGGAGTTTTGTTTAGATGCTTTATACCTAGTGATTTTGGCTTTGTGTGCAAGGGTGAAAATAAAAATCAAATAGTGTCACTACCGATTTTGATCAATTTTCCAACCTAATTAACACTAGATGACAAAGCATGCAAAGAATGAAAAAGAAAGGGTTCTTTTTAAGCACTTAAAACGAAATGTTTGATTTCGATGAAGACAATTCAAACAAGTTCTTTCCCAAATGCGATTAGGTTCTTTTTAAGCACCAAAAACTGAAGTGTTTGGATGTGATAAACAACCAACAAAGAAAACCTAAAAAGGAGAAAACACCGAAAAAGAGGAATACCTGTAGTTTTAGCTCTCCAAGGTGTGTGGACTTCAAAAAGCGCGTTGTTGAGCTCTTCCCCGAACAATCCCCACGAACAAGCAAAAGTGCTCCGCAAGAAAGGATCAAGCAAACAACAAACAAGATCCGGAAAGATACATCCAGATAATGGCGAAACGAAAAATTTCTATTTTAAGAAAATAGAAAAATTTCAAGATAATGACTTCGCCTAAAAGCAAGATTGAAATGATGAAATGTAAATGTTCAAATAGGACTCGATAGAAATCAAGAAGAAAAGGAACAAAGTTCAAAACTAGAAAAGAAATGAACTTACCAATAAAGGACTTTGGTCTGGTCCCACG
Organism: Taxus wallichiana var. yunnanensis; assembly: GCA_018340775.1. NCBI lineage: Eukaryota > Viridiplantae > Streptophyta > Pinopsida > Cupressales > Taxaceae > Taxus > Taxus wallichiana. The sequence continues at coordinate 295,159,634 of CM031243.1, read as the reverse complement.
GCGCGCTGCTCGTAGATCAAGAATTTCGTCATACCCCGCGTCCAAGTTAATGTACCAAACTAAACACAAAACCCCGAAAACTCCAATGAAATAGATACTGATGAAGATGTAGATGGATGAGGAAGCCAATGTAGATAAGACGGCGCACACAAGCAATTCGCACAATAGATCCGAATAACCCGTGCAAAACACCGATGCTTGACGTAAAAGACCACGTTAAAAGATATTTTAGTGGACCGCCCGAGAAGCGGGTCCGAGAAGCGATAAGCTTCCTCGCGGATGTCACCCACGTTTTCAATAAAGAAAGGAAGCATACATGATAAAAGATGTAAATAAAGACTAGATTTTCTCGATCAGAATAAGACAGATCTAATCTAAACAGCAGATGCATGCAGAAGTACAGTAAAACAGGAACTATGAAATAAAAGTCGGATTTGTGTTACCCGTATCCTTTTACCTATCTCGCAGAGAAAATCGGCGCCGCTTTTTAAAATCGGGCGCGATCGATGATCGGTCGGCGCGCCGATCGGGCGATCGAGATCGATCGATCGCCGACCGGGTCAATCGGCGCCGATCGAGGCGATCGATCACCGTGGATCAAAGGCGATAAGATTCGGGAATTAGAAGACGAATGTGGTCTCCGGATGAGCCGAAGTCATGGAGAGACACTCGGAACAGAGTCACCAGATGATGATGATGGATGGTGGTGTATGATGTCTGATATGACAGAGTGACAGTAACGGTGCTCCTCTCGTGGATTGATTCGGACAGATCTCGCCCTAATTTGATACACTTGATGTCAAGATCTCTCGATCGTATCTCTCTCGCTCTCTCGCTCGTGTGCAAGTGCTCCTTTTTCGCTTGTTCGCTTTTTTCGTCTGCTCCGATCTCTCTTGGTTCGATTTTTCCGCGCCTAGAACCGAGTTCGACTTGCTTTTATAATCGGCGCGCGCTTCCTAGAAAATCGGCGCCACCATATGGGTCGGCGCCGATCATGAGAAGACTCCCGAGATGGCTAAAAATGATCGATTCGAGAAAATAAGACTCATCCCGACTACGGGAAAATATCCCGCTTAGGAAGATTAAAAATAGATGTGATACATGGGTAGAATAAATTTGGGGTGGATAAGTGATTAAGATGATGGGAAGAAGCGTAATTAAATATTTAATACTTAATTACTCATGGGTAAGATGTGATGGGATGAATTAAATTTAGAGAAAAACTCGCCCCACTCAGTGGTGAAAGTTGTCTTTTCCTAATCTTCCTTTGTTATGTGTACTTGATGATATCCTAAAACCCATCTCGTAAAAGAGTAGAATGCACACCTTGCAACACCCTCAAGGATCTCCTCTATAAATGGGGTGGCAAAAGCATCAATAACAAATGAAGCATTAAATTTTCTGTATTCCACATAGATCCTTATCTTCCCATCCTTTTTAATACCGATGACTATTGTTGCAAATCAGCAAAGCACCCGTGATGTTGATCATATTTCTAGTTTGATCATCCTAAGCATCCAGTGTGATTGCACAACATTGAATCCTTTCCTAAAGTGTGGGACTTGTAAAATGGGAAGGGAATCTCTAGATTAGAGGCTGGTTCCTCAACTCCTCTGATCATATTTATCACTTACAAGCTGCAGAGGTTTGAAACTCAGAATCCTACTCTAAATTCCAAAGTGGACAGAGATAGAGGATGCAAAAATAAAACTAATGCTAATAAGGTGATGCACCAAAGGAGTGGTGAGCATTTCTCACTACTGTAGATTGACACAGTTCATAAAAATGCAACAAAACTTCATGCACAAACTGATAACTATAATGGAGGATTAGAAATTAGTCAAACAACACAAGCAGAAGATGGAAACTCAATCACAGGCACTGTACTTTTATTTTAACATCAAAAATCACTTGCATTAAAACACCGAGTGGAAAAACAGGTTGTAGTATTGAAAAAAGGTCTGATTTCTCCACAAAATCACTTTCAAGGTGAAAGAGAGAGCCTACAATACAAAATAAATGTTCAACCCTTTGAAAATGAGCCAAATATGGCTTTTACAATGCAAGGGACGAGCCCAGGAGAGAGAAACATGGGAAAACATGGAAGGGATTCAACCATTGACCAAAATGTAATAAAAATAGCATGGGCATCCTTACACCCATCCCCTAACATTTTTAGCCATGCTGGAAGAGAATGCGAGCCATTCTTCATTAAAACGGTGGTTGAAATGTCATTTCTGTCCATGACCACGTGCCAGAGGCATTTTTCAATTTTCTCTCTCCAAACTCCATCAAAATGCAAAAATAACGCCACAATCTTCTAGAGAATTTCACTAGATTTCCATTGATATAAAGAACGTGAAAATTCAAGCTCTGGATTGAAAGATATGTCCATTTGAAGTTTTAGGGCAAAACAGGGCCAAATCGGATTGGCAGGTGAAAATTTGAATTTTTTCACCTTTTTTGCATTTGTGAAAATTTCCCAAAAATCCCCGCACTCCACCATTCTAGGTACCATGTGGCACGTTTTTATTGGGTGCAGCCCATCTTGCTCCATTTTTCTTTATTTTCACCTTTGGAAAAAATTCCCAAAATTCCCCGATGGGCCGGCGAGTTTGGGACACGTGGCACGCGTTGATTGGGCGCAGGCCTGTCCTTCCTAAATTTTCTGCGGGCTGCTTGACCATTTTCCCCATTGGACACGTGGTAAAGCCCCATTGGATGCGGGTTTTCCCTTTTGAATTTTTCATGCGGGCTTTTCCTTTATTTTTGGCGCCACATGGACACGTGGCAAGATTCCATTGGCTCGCAATAAGGGGGCGGGCTTGCCTCTTTGAATTTTCCTTTGTTTTTTCTTTGGAAAATTTTCCAAATAATCCCGACCCTCCACCAGTTCAAGACACGTGGTGGTATATCATTGGTCGTGGGCCCTCCGCAAGCATTTTCACCTTTGCGCAATACTTATGGAAAATTTCCCGATTTCCTTCCGCGCTCCGCAGCTTCGACCCCGGGGACACGTGTCGAAACATGATTGGTCGGCGGGCAGCGGGCCAAAACTTTCTTCATTGAAATTTGGCAAAACACTTTTCCAAAATTCCAACTTCTCCTCCACCCCCAAAGTTCTGAGACACGTGGCATGTTTTTATTGGCCTCGGGATTTCTTCTCAAAATTTCCATGCGACAATACTTATCCAAATTTTTTCAAATTTTCCCCCTAGACACGTGGCGTTGTCTCATTCGTCGATGGGCTTGTGGGGAAAATTTTTCCTTTTGAAAACCTTGCCAAAACACTTGGTAAAAAACCAAGTTCTCCTCCGACCCCTACCACTTCTCTGGACACGTGGCAGCATCTCATTGGTTGTAGGCCTTGAAGGGAAAATTTCCCACAAAATCTCCGCCGAGCCATAACTTCAAAAATACATGGAGTTAGGAGGAAAACTTTACCTTTCTGGAAAGATGAGAAAGAGATCTATCCAATGGTGCCATTTCCAAAAATTTTGAGTGCCTAAAAAGCAAAAAATTATGACTGAGGCACAAGAGAGGGAAGAATGAGAGGAGTTAGCCACCCAAAATGAGCAGGGGGCACATTTTGGGTAACATTTTGGCGACTTAGAGGGGTCATCTGCTGTTGGATGAAGTTATCAGTTTCTGGAGCAATCCATTGGGCATGGAGTCACCATTTTCTCTGTTTGATACCCCAATTGACTAGAACACTGCAAGGAGGAAGATGGAATATCACTTGATGGAGCAAGGCCTGCAAACACATCTCTAGGAACAACAAGCTTGTGCCAAAGCACTTAGGGAAAGAAAACTAACCTACAGCAAAATAATGTGCACAAGCACTTGGAGGAATGAAAACCTAAGCTAATATTTACAAGGTGGAGAATTTCCCTTTAGTAGCAATGCTTTAGATGGATTCCATTGACTGGAATCTGCAGTTCTTCGCCATCCAATGAAGACAATTGGAAGGCATTGCTGTCCTTACACTTTGTGACCATGTATGGGCCACTCCAAATGGCATCAAATTTTGAATGCCTTCCTGGTTTTGCTCTATCTACATCCCATTTTAACACTAGATCTCCAACTTGGAAGGATCTATTCTTGGCCTTTCTATCAAAGGTCTTCTTTATCAAAGCCTGATCCTTCTCCATTGCTTGGGATGCTTGATTTCTGATTTCTTAGAGCTCCATCAATTCTGCATATCTAACCTCCATGGGCTCAAACTCCAACAACTCCAACTATTTCATGAGTTCTAATGTTGGCAACTCAAGTGACATGGGCAAAATTGCCTCTCTTCCATAAACAAGCTTGAATGGAGAGTTACCTGTAGATCTCTTGGGAGTTATCCTATCAGCCCATAAGGCTGATTTCAATTTAGTATGCCAAGACCTCTGATTTTTATCAAGGGTCCTTCTAATGATTCTCAACAAGTTCTTGTTTGTAGACTCGGCCTGGCCATTACCCTGAGGGTAATAGTTTGATGAAGTACTTAGGTAGATCCCATTCTTGACAACCCATTTAGTCACCTTGGACCCAATGAATGCCAATGCATTATCTAATATTATTGTAGCAAGTACGCCAAATCTGGTTTATCCCTTCATAGAAGTCTAGTTTGCTAGATTCATTTGCTTCCTTCAAGTCTTCTTGCTTGATCCACTTTGTGAAATAATATGTGGTGTTAAAATCCACTTGTGCCCTTGGCTTGAATTGGGATCAATGACTCAATGAAGTCTAAACCCCATTGCATGAATGTCCGGTCAAATGAAATTGGATGCAATGGAAGGGCAGCTAGCCTCTCTTTACCTGTGAAGAATGCACAATTCTTGCACCTCTTGATCCATGCATAGCAATCACTGAAAATCTTGGGCCAATAATAACCAGCCCTCATGATCTTTAGAGATGTCACTCTTGGTGTAAAATGACCACCAGCTGGTCCACCATGGAACTCCTCCAACACCCTATGAATCTGATCTGTACCAATGCATCTCAGTAGTACTCCATTCACATCTCTTTTGAACAAAACACCATTAACAAGGGCATATGGGACAGCCTGCAATCTAAATTGTCTTCTTTGGGTCTTGTTCATCTCTAGAGGGCATAGGCCTGTGTTTAGAAAGTGCATTATACCTTGGGTCCAGCAAGGAGTGGGGACATCACCATTCTCCTCTTGAGTGCTTCCTTTCTCATGGTTGTCTTGCAATGCCAAAACAGCCTCCTTCTCATTGCATGCTTCCTTTTGTTTGCTCAAAATCAGCTGCTCACACAACCCTTTTCCTCTAACCAGCTTGGTGACTTTGATCTCAATATCATACTCCATGACATGAGTAATCCAACCTGCCCTTTTTTCATTCAATTCTTTGTTGAGGAGGAAGTCTTTAACTCCCACGTGAGAAACCAGCAACTGAACCTTGTTGTTTGAGACTAAATGCTTGAATTTCTTTAAGCTTCTGATTACTGTAAGAACATGCTTCTCAATGAAAGAATATCTCACCTCATAGTCTTCCAGGATTTGGCTGAAGAAAGCAATTGGCTGCTCGTCATTGTCTTTGTTCTGCTGTACCAAAATTATAGAAATAGTATCATCACCCCCAAATGCATAGAGGATGAATTCCTTGGAGAAATCTGGGTTAGTGAGAGTTGGGGCTTGAGAGATGGCTTCTTTGATTGCTTCAAAACTCTCCTTTCCTTCTTCTCGTCCATTTGAAATCCCTGATTTTCCGTAACATCTTGATGATGGGATTGACTAGGGTTGCAAAATTTGGGACAAACCTTTGGACAAAATTTATTCTTCCCAAGAAACTTTGAAGGGCCGTCTTGTGTCTTGGCAATGGTAGTGCTCTTATGGCTTCAACTCTTTCTAGGTCAATTACTAATCCTTCTTTGGAGACAATGTGGCCAAGGAGCTTTCCTTCATGGGCTAGAAAAATACATTTTTTAGGATTCAAGGATACTCCAAATCTTTTGCACCTTTGGAACACTTCTCTCAAATGGAAGAGGTGATCTGCTATGTTTTTGAAAAATAGTGATATCAGCACTATGTTGTTAATCAAACCCTTGAACGCCATGTCCATTGCTCTTTGGAAATTAGCTCAGCGTTGGACAACCCAAATGGCATTTTCTTATATGCATAAGTTCCCATTTGGTTGTGAAGGCTGTCTTGAATCTGATCTTCTTCCTTCACCATAATATGATTGTACCTCGAATAGCCATCAAGTAGTCAAAACCTCTCTCGAGAGCAAAGAACAACTTGTAAAATTTGCTCCATGGAAGGAAGCGGATAATGATCCTTGAGAGATGCTCTATTCAAATCTCTAAAGTCAACACACAATCTGATTTCCCACTCTTCTTTCTAATGGAACCAAGTTGGCCACCCAACTAGAATTCTTGATTGGGAATATGTTTCTTGATTCTATCAACTTATTCAATTCTTTTCTCATGAGGGGCTCGATGTGTGGATTGGTGGCCTTTGTTTTTACCTCGATGGGTTTAGTACTTGGATCCAATTCAATGGTGTGTTGAGCTAACTTGGGATTTAAACCTTTCAAATTTTCATATCTCCAAGAAAACACATCGGGAATTCTTGAAAAAAATTTATGAACTCATACCTTTCTTGTTCGGTTGTCATCTTGCCAACTTGGAGTGATTTACCTCCTTCCTTTGAGATGGACACTGAATCTTCTTTCTTGAATTAGATGTTTGATTTCTCCTTCCTAAACTGATCATTAGGACTGAAAATGGAATCTAAAGTAATAAGTCCCTTTGGTAGTTTGTTGGTTCTCGGCTGTACCACTTGGTCACCATCTGCTACTCCAACTTTTCTCGATTTTTAGTGAAAACTCAGCCTCCTCTTGCAAGAAATGGATGATTTGTTGATCATTTTCAAACACTTGCCAACTTACATTGTTGTCTGGTACCGAAGGCCTCACAATCACATGGATGTTTGGCTGTACCTTGTCTTTTTGAATGCTTTCAACAACGTCAAAGGCTGCCCCTACTGCTGCAAGCCTGTTAGCAGCTTGGTTCTCTTTCCTAGGAATGGATTTTATGCTAAAACCCTCAAAATCTTCAATGAGGTCCCACACCCTGTTCTTGTAGCATTTGAGTAGATCATTCTTGACAGCATGCTGCCCCTTAACTTGGTTGACAATCAACTCACTATCACCAAAGACCTACAAGTTCTTTATTCCTCTCTTGATTGACCAATGCAATCCTTGTATCAAAGCTTCATATTCAGCAGTGTTATTAGAGCATGCAAACTGAAATATAAAAGCTGAATAATACTTCATCCTTGAGGTGAAAAAAGGATAGCTCCACCTCCTGCACCTTGTCTACTCCTTGATCCATCAAAAAAACTGCCATACCTCATTGTCATCCTTGTGGTCTGGCTTGGTGATGCTAGGAATAGGCTGATTTTCTTCATGTATGTAATAGACTCCTAACTCAGATTATTCTATTTATTGATAAGGATCAAAAGCATGCACCTTGTTTTCCCATTCATCAAGAGTTAGATCTGGGATGATTCCTACCTTGGTGTCAGCTTCATCAGTGCTTCGATAATCCTCTTGATCAAACGCTGAACAATTTGTATTGATTTGGCTTGGAGTGTAAGGCTCAATGTGAAAGTTTGCAATAGGCTCAGATCTGATGGTGGCTTTAGTTCCATATCTTGTTCTGAAAAATATGTGTGACCAATCAACAGATAAGTAACCTCGATCTTGGCTGTGAAATCCCTTGACAAACATAGGGTGAAGAGTGGTGGAAGGTCTATTACTGAGACATATTTCAAAACAACAACATTGGGACATGCATGTAAGGTAAGACTCAAGTTTTTATCACTCCAACTGTTGTTAATGTTGTCCCATCCAATTGCACTACCCCTTTGGACATGAATTCATCTTGAATTCCCAACCGATCGCCTATTTGCTTGGGCATTACTAAACTACTTGCCCGGAATTAATCATGTAATTGTGTACTAGTTGATTTCAATGATCAATGAAACATAGAATGGAGGGGTTTCAACATTTTACCTTGTTGTCCTCCATGATTCTCCTCTTGTTGGGTAGAATTTGTGAGCACCTTCTCTTGCATTTGGACTGTTGATTCGAAGGTGACTAGTCCTTCATGGAAGCTTGTAACAAATCTCTTTGGCACCGGGATATATAGTGATTCCCACATTGATATGTTTACATTTGTCTTCTTCATCGATCAATAATATTGAATGGGGATGAAGCATCTCTTTGCTGTCCCTTAGCTTGCACATTCATTCCTTGCACATGGGTAGCAACCGACATTTGAGCTATCCTAGGAACTATTTTAGGCGAGTCCTTGCGTGCTTGGGATTGGATTTTGTTTGCCAATAGTTTGTGGAATGATAGAAGATTGTGGATTTCTTGGAGCCAATGGATGTTCTTCACCCAAATTTCTCCTTTTTGATCTTTTGTTGGCTACAACATTTTGGGAAACTATCTGGTTCATGCCACAAAAATCTTCACTGCCCGCCAGTTTACAAGTGTGGTATCATTTGGAGCTAATTCTTTCTTTGGAATGTTCCTTGTTGCTGGTCATTTCTTTGACTACCTTCACCCTCCACACCGTTTTTGTCACCATTAATGCTTGATTCAAGGAAATGTTGAAGCACATGGACTAATTGTGAGGTTATTTCATGGGAAACACCAATCATACTCTTGAGCTATATTGTTTTGTCATGGCACTAATGCTTTAGAGGTAGATGTAGCATTGGGATTATAAGGTGAAATGGTCTGTCGATAGGAGGCCTTGCTTGATTTAGATTTACAATTTGGATTGGGTGGTCTTTGGGGTTGATATGGCTGCTTGTTAAGCTGATCTTGAGGCTAGAAGGAGGTCTAAAACCACGGGCTTGCTGCCTCTTGAGTGTAACCAACTCATTACCTAAATTTTGCAACTACTTCATGACTTCTTGAAGTTCATTTGAGGCAATAGAAGATGAAGTAGAAGCTTCATTCGAATCCGATTTCTAGGAGTGGGAATAGGGGCTAAATTAGGTGTTTGATTAGTGTTTGGGCTCTCTAAACTTGGAAACAATGGCATTGGAGGTCTAGGAGCTAGCTTGCCAGCTTGAATCAAACAATTTTCAGCCCTAATGGCAATGCTATAAGCAATGGGGATAGTTGTGCCTCCCATGGATTGAATTAACATAGAAATATCAGAATTTAAAGCTTTAAGGTAATAAAGGAAAGCACCTTCTGCTTTGGCCCTGACTGCCACTGGAATTCTCTCCCAAGTCCTTTGAAATCTGAAATTAAAATCAGTCAGCTGCTCATTGGGAGCTCTCTTGATGGTTGTCAATTGCTCCAAAAGGGACAAGTTGTCTCCCTTCTCTCCAAACTACTCATGGAGGGCTATGCATAGCTGGTTCCAATTTTGAATAGAACCTGAGGCAAGAATCTGAACCCGTAAAGCTTTCCCTTTGAATGAAGATGCTGCCAGCAATTTGATAGTAACTTGCATCTCATTGATCTCATGGATCACACAAATGTTAGCAATATCCTTGACATGATCACCAGAAGTAGTACTGATTATCTCTAGTAAAGTATGGGATGTTCTTCAATGCTGCAACTAGAATTGGATTTTGTGTATTGAGAGCAAGTGGGCTACTACCAGTGAAATTGACATAGGGGTTGTTTTGTGCCATTCTGATTGGCCTTAGAACCCTTGTTGATTGAATGAAAGGTCTACCAGGAGGAGGAGTTGATAGAGTTCTGTTTGGTGGAGATGGAGACCTTTGAATTCTCCTCCCTCTTTTCCTTCTTCTTGGAGATAACTACGAGATATTCAAATAGCACCTCTCCTTCTCCGGATCTTGTCCTTGTAGTGATTCTTCTCATGAGTTTTTAGGTCTGTACTACTAAAACTAACTGATTCTTCTTCCTTGGAGTCGCCAGATGTGCAATTTATAGTTCTTTAAAGCAAGAAAATTGTAACAAATGCACATCAATTTTGTTGCAATGAAGATGAATACCTATAAGGTCCCACTAGGCGTGCCAAAACTATTGCTGCAAATCAGCAGCACCCCAGGATGTTGATCAGATTTCTAGTTTGATCATCCTAAGCATCCAGTGTGATTGCACAACATTGAATCCTTTCCCCAAGTGTGGGACTTGTAAAATGGGAAAGGAATCTCCATATTAGAGGCTGGTTCCTCAACTCCTCTGATCAAATTTATCACATATAAGTTACGAGAGGTTTGAAACTCAAAATCCTACTCTAAATTCCAAAGTGGATAGAGATAAAGGATGTAAAAAATAAAACTAATGCTAATAAGGTGATGCACCAAAGGAGTGGTGAGCATTTCTCACTTCTGTAGATTGACATAGTTCATAAAAATGCAACAAAACTTCATGCACAAACTGATAACTGTAATGGAGGATTAGAAATTAGTCAAACAACGCAAGGAGAAGATGGAAACTCAATCACAGGGCCTGTATTGTTATTTTAACATCAAAAATCACTTGCATTACAACACCTAAGAGGAAAAATAGGTTGCAATCTTGAAAAAAGGTCTGATTTCTCCACAAAATCACTTTCAAGGTGAAAGAGAGAGCCTACAATACAAAATAAATGTTCACCCTTTGAAAATGAGCCAAATCGGCTTTTATAGTGCAAGGATGATCCCAACAAGAGAGAAACACAAGAAAACGTGGAAGGGATTCAACCATTGACCAAAATGCTATCAAAATAGCATGGGCATCCTTACTGAGACCCATCCCCTAACATTTTTAGCTTTGGAAGAGAATGCAAGCCATTCTTCATTAAAAACGGTGGTTGAAACGTCATTTCTGCCCATGACCACGTGCCAGAGGTGTTTTTCAATTTTATCTCTCCAAAATCCATAAAAATACAAAAATGACCCTAGAATCTTGTAGAGAATTTCACCAGCTTTCCATTGATATAAATAACGTGAAAATCGAGCTCTGGATCGAAAGATATGGCCGTTTGAAGTTTTAGGGCAAAACAGGGCCAAATCGGATTGGCGGGCGAAAATTTGAATTTTTTCACCTTTTTGCATTTGGGAAAATTTCCCAAAAATCCCCACGCTCCACCATTCTAGGTGCCACGTGGCACGTTTTTATTGGGTGTGGGCCCATCCTGCTCCATTTTCCTTTATTTTCGCCTTTGGAAAAAATTCCCAAAATTCCCCACCGGGCTGGCGAGTTTGGGACACGTGGTGCACGTTGATTGGGCGCAGCCTGTCCTTCCTGAATTTTCTGTGGGCCACTTGACCATTTTCCCCATTGGACACGTCGCAAAGCCCCATTGGATGTGGGTTTGCCCCTTTGAATTTTTCATGCGGGCTTTTCCCCTGGACACGTGGCGTGTTTCATTCGTCGGCGGGCTGTAGGGAAAATTTTTCCTTTTGAAAACCTTGCCAAAACACTTGGTAAAAAACCAAGTTCTCCTCCGACCCCCGCCACTTCTCTGGACACGTGGCATCATCTCATTGGCTGTGGGCCTTGAAGGGGAAAATTTCCCACAAAATCTCCACCAAGCCATAACTTCAAAAATACATGGAGTTAGGAGGAAAAATTTACCTTTCTGGAAAGCTGAGAAAGAGCTCTATCCAATGGTGCCATTTCCAGAAATTTTTGAGTGCCTAAAAAGTAAAAAATTATGACTGAGGCACAAGAGAGGGAAGAATGAGAGGAGTTAGCCACAAAATGAGCAACGGGCACATTTTGGGTAACAATGACCATGGGACTTACCCATTCAGATTCCTCAATAGACTCAATTATAGAAGACTTGAGAATTTTATCAATTTCTTCCTTTACCTTGATGTGTGGATTAGGATTCATTCTATAAGGCCTCTTCTTAATCAGGAACGTGCCTTCTTTAAGTTTTATTTACATCTCACCTAAAGAAGGGTGTAATCCTTTCAATTCATGATAGCCCCATGGAAACAAGTCCTGAAAGTCATGTAGGAGTTCAATAATCTTAGCCACTTCCTACTCGACCAATAATCACCAATAATGGCCTCTTTAGGCTCTGCATCTATTCCAATATTAACCTTCTTTGTTTTCATAGGCTCATGATACACGCACACCTTTTCATCTGATGTGTCCATCACCTTACACGTACCTTCAGTATGGTTAACATCTAGGTTATTATCCTCATCATCATCATCATTTATCATGCACACCAATTTACCCTTTTCCTTCATTTCCCAGGCATGGACCATTTCTTCTTCCTTAGTCTCTTCAAGGTCAGGTGCCCCTCTAAACCTAGTTCTCTAAACATTTCTAATGAAGTTCCTCAGCCTTTACATTATCTCCCAAAGTAAGGTGCTTCATAATATGCAGTGCTTCATTGATTGGAGGTTTAGTAAAAAAATAACCAAAAGTAAGAATCATACCTAAGGTCATCTCCTACCAATTAGCATTTGTTATGTGTCAATTCCGCATGGATATATAATGTGTGCGTGCATCCATTTGGGTTACATAGAAACTATGTAACCAAAGTGATGGTGGCAAGGCCTCTTGCCCCTCCATCCAAAGTCTCTCACAATTTTGAACATGGTGTGAAACAGGGGACTTCCCATGAAATTTACATATTTGTGAAGGTATATTGCTTCTTAGAATCCTAGTAGAAAAGGTGATTCTCACCTCTCACTATTCCTATAAGTTGTTTCGTGTGTGTCTCACCAATGCACTACGGTCCGCGTAGAATATACACTAGCATATATTTTATCTATCTCCTTAATTCTTCCACCGGGATTTTCCATGGCATGCAAAAAGACATCAAGGTTCCCCTCACCAATGTACCGAGGTACCTGGTTATAACTTAAGCACCTAACCATGTGCAACTTGATCATGTGAGTAACCATGTTCTTAATCTCTCTCCTAACTACCTCATACGTCTCATACGACTAGTTATCACAAGCAATACTTGTGGTCTCGGTAATTAAATGAGCATCATCCCATTGTATCACTCCTTCCTTAGATGGCTCAGTTACCTCAAGGTCTCTGATTGTGCACGTGTATATCATGTTCAAGTATTCTTCACTCAAAGGCTCAACATATGGAGCAACCTTTGCATCTGTTAAAGGTATAATGACATGCTCTTCCTTGTTCTCAAAGCTAATGTACCCCTTGTTGAAGCGTAAATATGCATTATTCACATAACACCAGGGGCACCCAAGTAATGTTGGGAAACTATTTGCTTCAGCTAGCTCCAACACTTCAAATTCCCTAGTAAACTTGGCTCCTTGAATTGTAATAGTCGCATCCTTTAACACTCTAAGTGGCATGGGTCTAGTTCTATTTTCCATATATAATATATTCGAAGAAGGCTGCAATGGTGGTCTTCCCATCTAATCCCATGCATCCAACATGATTACATTAACTTATGCACATGTATCTATCATAATGTTTCTCAGAATCCATCCATCTATGAATGCATTCAGTGTAATATCCTTATCATACTCATGATTATGGGGAGGTAGATTTGCATGAAGTATCTACCTCTCACGCTCATTACCTATGTGCGGTAATTTTTCTCTCAACCACTCTCCTAACAAGGGGATTATGTTCTCTTGGCACAAATTTCAATAGACCAAATTCAAATCATCAACATCCATAAGTGGTAGTTCAACCATCTTTTCTTTCTCCATCATGCATGCCTACTCCTTCAAACTCTGAATCTCTCCTTGAAAATAGCTGGTAAACCTCTTTTTGATGTACAACAACATGGTACTTTGCATTTATCTCTTCTTGCTTTGTTATGGTCAGCTTATACTTCAGAGGCTTACGAGCGTGCACAACCTCAACATGTGTAGTGAATAATACGGGTTGTAATTCAGAAGGTGATCCGCCTTTGGCATCCATTGATCTCCATTTGCATGTTTTATCTTGATCATAGTTGTTTTGTTGTCTTACTTATGTTTCTTGCTCATATGATCATACAAGTCTAAAAATTCTTCAAATTTTTGTTGTTTTCCACACCATGAGAAAACCACATTTTGAGGGAATTCATGTTGATAATGATTAGGATATCCACAAGTATAACAAGTTCCTCTAGGAAATTCTCCTCTTCCACCGCCACAACCTCACCCTCTATATCTAGGAATTCATGTTGATAATGTTGATGTTGATGTTGATAATGATAATGATTATTGCATCCTTCATTATGATGTTCTCCTGGTTCCTTAGATGCACCTATTACTACACTAGTGCATACCAGTTTCAATGGCTTCATGGATATGATCAATCACCCTACATTCAATAGTGTCATGAGTGTGTGTTTTACAAATCTTATAGTACATAATCATTCTTCTAGATTGCATGCTACAAAAGAGGACATCTACTCGCATCATGGTCTAAATGACAAATCTCACAATCCAACAACATGGTGCACACTGAATTGTGAGGAAAACTATCCTTGGTATGTCCTTCAACCTTGTAATTTGTACACCATATTCCACTGTGTGTCTCATGAGCTAAATTAGCAGAGATATTCTCCAACTATTTCTCCATAGCTACAATGTGTGCCTCTAAAATGGACTCACTCTGGTTTCCACACTCCTATCTCTGCTTCAATGCACAGAGCTTCCTTGAGATTGTCACACAGTCCATAAAGGTCTTATGAGATAGTTCCCTTCATAATGGAGTAAAAAATACACCAAAAAACCATTGTTCATGATGACTAGGATGTATGTCATAAGAAAAATTTGATAACAAAGTTTTAAATTTGTGTATCATAATCCCATATGCTTTCTGATAAGCCATGCTTAATGTCTTTAAGCATGTTGATAATTTTCTATTCAAACTCTGGAATATGGAACTCAGCTAGAAATGTAGAGTGCAAAGCATCATAATCCACCATAGTCTGATGCGGGTCATACTTTATGTACCAACTATACATGCACCCTTGAAGATTAGTATAAAACTAACTCGCCTTCCTATCTAAAGTGGTGATTCCCTTAGCGTGCCATAGCAGCTCGCACTTGTGCACATGCTCTGTAGCATCTTCAATACTTGTATATTTAGGAAAGTGGAAGGACATCTCGTAATATACTTGTTGAGGTTGATGTGGGGGTTCTGCTGGGGATGAGGGCCCGAGTCCTCCACATCCATAACCGTAACCACCACCAAGTATTTTCTCCACTATCGAACCACCTAATCCACTTGATCCCGACCCTCCTGATCTACCTAATCCTCTAGCAGTGGGCACTAGACCGGTGGATGTACCTCTTTGTGCCCCAACAAGTAGTACTAAAATGAAATCCCATAGTCTATGAATTTTTAGTACTTCTAGACATGTTCCCAATGTTCTACACACCCACACTTTGTCTTGATGACGCACCAAAAATATTCCTCCAATCGGGCCTCCAAATAAAAAAGATGATGTTTGTGTTGCCATAGATGAATGTGTTTTTTGATGTACTTCTGTATTAAAAGTAAAATTATATCTACATAAAGCTACTAGATTACCTACACTCTTTTTATATTCAATGATTACTTTTGGGACTAGAACATCGGGCACAAAGGCTAGGTCACCAGGTGGTATTAGATGCGGGCATGTGGTCCTTACTCTTTCCTCCTCCAACGTGATTTCATTAGAAACCGAAGGGGGTTCTCTACTGTGCTTACCTAAGTGGGGGAGATCTTGATGCTCTGGCTCCACATCTTACATGTGATCCTTAAATTCTTCATGAGACATCATCCTCTGTAACTCCATAGACTCCTCAATATGACGCGGATTTGCCAATTCCCTCTCTTGTGCTTCATTGTACTTAATTTCCCTTTCTTCTCTCTACCTTTCGTAGAAAGGTCCACCATCTTTCACCACACCTACTCCTACCCTCACATGTAGTGGTATGTTTAGCTAGCCATAGGGAGGTACTCTAAACTCAACACCACCATCAAGATATTAATTTCCAAAGGAATAGCGTGGATGTAAGATCCTCTAGGCTCACATAAAAATTCAAACTCAAAAAATTCCAAACAAGAATACATAGAAACAACGTACTCTAGAGTATAACTACGCACAACACCAGCCCACCAATGATCTACATCACACATCCAAGGTTCATCTGCATCAAAAAAATCCCTGGTACTCTTTCCTGTGTCCAAACCCTTGATCTGTAACTCCATATTTTCTTTGATGTGTATGTGGAAAACCACTCGTACAAATCTATTGGAAAGAAACAAAAGAACATTTCATAGAGTTCATGATATAGATTATCTTCCACCCACTTGCACATTAAAATCAGGTCCAGAACCATATCTTTGTGTAAACTGATCTTGTTCATTGTATACCCAATCTTCAATGGCCGCAAGAGTCAATCGATACACCATCAACATGCAACATCATGGAAAACAGTTTGAAAAGAGGTCCCAACAACATAACCAAAATGTAGTCTTTATTTTTATACCCACAAGCTTAGCGCGCATGGCACTTCATCTAGATATATCAAAATGCTCACCCAAAGTGTGAAAAGCTACAGTCCCTCTTTATTTGCCTTGGCAAGGTGTTAGCATGCATGTTCATAATAACCACAATCAAAGTATATATTCCATCATAATAACCAGATCCATGAGCTCAATTTGGAAACACACATAATAAGAAATAATATTGATCACATAAGAATTAATACCAGATTTACCATGTAATAACCATGAATAGAGACATCAATGACCAAAATCCATCTAGAAAGATTCATCATATTAGTTCATCACAAATAGTAGTTGTATACATCACTAACACCATCATAAAGTCATGTGCATGAATTATACTAGTAGGATAACTCTATTACAACTCAAAACATGATCCTAAATAGTACAAATCAATACATATATATAGGGGTGGGGACTTTCCCTTCACCACCCATGCACTCTCAAAATAGGTTGCATGCTCAAAATAACCATGCATCGCTACAATGACAACTATGAAACATGCAAGCTTCACTAATAATAGATTATCTCTATAGTTAAATCTTGATCTAATCCTATTATTAGCTCAAACTTTGCATGTCCCTTGATCTTCCACTTGATCTCAAAATATCCCTCACTTATCCTTGAAGTCTTCATACCTTTTCCTTGTTTTTCCTATTCCTATCCTATGTCATGCAAAACGGTTAAGTCTCAAACTCTGTCTTACTAGGCACGAATTCTTGGGGCACATATCTATCAACCTTCCATGCCTATCCATGTGTTGACTTCTTACACACCACTATCATATGTGCCTTTCATAATTAAGCAATATTTCACCTAGCCAACACTCACGAGCATGAATATTCCACTTGGCACTCATTATTTTTGGTTTTGATGTTAAATTTTTTGTTTGTTGCTCTAGTTTTGGAATATTAACTTAGGTTTGATATAATTTTTAACATATTTATTAGACCTAGTTTAATGGTTATGGATATTTATGTTACAATTTGATTGAAATCCATTTATTCATAATACAATAATAATCACAAGGAAAGTCCTCTAAGATGGCAATAGACTTAAAATTTAGGTCGGGAGGGAACCTTTGAGTAGGGCACATGTAACACCCCCTAGTAGGTGTCTAGAAAAACACTCCTATTTTTTTTTTTAAAACCGGAATATATAGTCAACCTTCAACCAGAATGAAAATAAAGTTCTCACGATTTCCTAGTCCTACTTAAAGATACATTCACATGCAAGAGGCATCAAATATATAATAATAATAATAACATACATTTATTCATGGTTCATTTTTGTCCAATAAAGTTTATTGTTGACATCATTAACTAACATATTTTTCCTCTAAACTTAATAAGTGAATTAACTATGCAATCACTAAGTATTATCTTAAATGAGTTCACATAATAGTAGTTCATCCATTACTACATAAGGCATTCTAGTTAACTCTAAAAACATGTGTATCCATAATTCCATTTCAATACATCCATACATAAGGTCAAGCATATTCCAAGTGGTGATTTCATTTAATTAATTTTATTTATTACCTATTCCCTTACCCATTATTCCATATACAACATAAACAAAAATCTATCACATTAGTTTTTAACGGATGTATCCCCTCGGTTTGTTAGTTTTATATTATGATCAATTCAACATCCATGAGATTAAGTCCATTTTATCACCTATAGTTTACTTAACCATTAAAGACACAATTTTTTTAATGATACCATCTTTCATTCATAGAACAAACATAAAATATTTTCATAGTTTTATACATCGTAAATATCAACTTTCAATTGACAAGGTTTACAAGTTCCAATCTCATAATATTTACTTAAATCTCAATAGTAATAAAAAGATAAAATTTTACGAAGCATTGCCATATCTCTAGTCATAAGATTTATTATTATTTTTCAAACTATTGTGAAAGAAATAGCATCATCGGGAGTTTTATCTCCAACCACTATATATACAGATCCCCACACACCTCTCAACACTTAAGAGTGGCCCTATCCTTCACGAGAAGAAAGATGTTGTAATCAATGAGGAAAGAGAGAGAATCATGTGTATACATTCACCCAATCAATCTGGTAGACCTAAGCGGGGTAGGAAAAATATAATTTTTCTTTTATCCAAAAGTCTTAAGATAAAAGTAGGTACCTACCTAATCCCTTAAGTCTAACAAAATGTTAGAGCATGAAATAATCTAAAGTGATAAATTAAGAGGGTAGCCTATGTGTCAATCCACAACTTATCATGTGTCCCCTCTTAGCATTTGTCTTACATGATTCTATGTACTAGGTTATATATCACGTTTTGTACTATCACCCCTTCCTAAGTTTAACACAACTCTCAAAAAACTATTTTCCCACTAGAAATTTTCAACAAAACATATCTATTGACAAGTTATCATTTTGGAAAACAAGAAAAAAATAACTAACAACACTAACCCTTCCAAATGTCACATACCATATGTATAGTTTAATTCTAATAGGGTTCTATTCTAGTCCATTTATTCCTTAATGAATATTCAACCATTAGAAAGACACTGGAAATCCCATCCTTCTTAGGTGTCCCATACCACCTAGGAATATTATCATATTGATATTAAAAATGAAAAAATTAATATAGAACAGAAACCACATACTTATCTTATTTAAACCCTAACTTTCTCTATTGACAACCATGCTCATTGTTGTGGTAGAATCTCAATGCGTGATAGGAATTTATACTAGTCACTTATTGACCTACATTGAATTGAGGATTTAGTTTTATTTTATTTATTTTTTATTTTTATTTGTGTATTGTAATATAATCCACTTTATTGTAGATCTATAGTTTGTTAATACAACCTATCACCACATTAACACCTTAGTTCATCCAGGAAGATCTCCATGTAATTATATAACTCATTTTTTTGTCTAAGTTATTCTATTATTTCCTTCATAATAACTATTACACCAAAAGGTTTATTCCTTTATCCTCAATGTTTTACTTCCATACCCCCATCGTTTTGGATTTTACAAGGTGTTTAGACATTTTTAGTCATTTTAAATGTCAAAATATAACCACTTTAAAATGTGATTGTTATGATTGATAGGTAAATATTTACTTTCAATGTCAAAATGATATGTATATTTAAAGTTTATTTGTCATATATATATATATATATTAAAAAAATTAATGAATGAACTCAAGGTCTTGGACTATTGGTGAGTTACAAGTAGTTTGTAATCAACAACCCAAGTTCCATTCACATTGGGTTCATTGGATGCTTTCAATAAGTGGCCATGGGGACACCTTGAGGTAGTAGAGGTCAAAATTCTCCATATGGACCAAAAAAACATAGTAGGACTCTCGAATGTAGATCATTTGGTGGACATTAAGGACCCAAGCCCACCCCCATATCCGACTTAGATAAAGTGCTCCTCCACCACTCTAGTTCATAGCTCTAGTATAATAAAAGCATTTACCATCCAAATTTTTAGCATATGGGGTCTAGGTGGAGTGGTCAAGTCGGATGGTTGTATCCGGCTCCACCGGGTTGAAATCCCACTTAGGAACAATCCCGTTAGGGGTGGTAATGTCCGAGGTGGCACAACTAGTAGATGGATTTTGGTTCGAAAGTTCTGCGCTAGAAGTGTGTTCAAGTGTGGTGGTTCTGGTTCACTAATTATTGAGCTTAAATGTTATATCTTGGTTGAATGTACTCTGGTTCATAGCTCTAGTCAAAAGCGTTTATCTATCTAAAAAAATTTAATGAATTAAATATTACACAAAAATTACATATTATAAATTTGTCAAATTCATTAAAAATAAAAGAACCTGAAAATAGAAAATTTGAAATGTAAATTAAATTCAAAAATACAATCATATTAATATCTTATTAATGAACTATAAACATCTTCATATTTCATTGTCAAAATAGAAACATCTATTAATTTTGATTTTAGTATTGGGCGCCCTTTATATTAATTTAAAATAAAGAGAGTTACATTAGTAGGGCAACCTAGGAAAACTAAGGGTCTCACAAAATTCCACAAAGGCAAGAAAAAGCCCGAGAAAATGCCACATGGGCTACATAAAAATGCCTAGAGGGAAAGTAGAGAACACATGAGAAAAATCACACCAGTAGAAATCAAGAACATGTTACAACACCAGGAGGAGGATGAGGGTCATCTTGGGGAGGGATAAACACTCCACTATTCGGCTCAGCCGAGGGAGGATCCACCTGCCAACCATCATGGTCTAGCAATTGCATATGTAACGGAACCATAATCCCCAACTAGGGGAGGAGAACCGGAAATAGTGTGCATGCCCGGTGCGAGAGATCCCACTGCGAGAGAACTAGCAACACCCTTCCCCTGGAGGTGGGCTTCGCCCAAGTCTAGACAAGGATGGAACTAAAGGGCAGCCTTGAGGAGAGGTAGCACTATGGCTACATGAGAAGCTTCTACAACAAAATCCACTAGGCGGGGATGGCCGAGGTGGTGTTGGCAGAGGATCCGATGATACTCGAATCATAGTGCAAGGTACACTCCCACAACACTCCGAGAAGATCCTATATATGAGTAAATTTTAGGGTGACATTCGCCGCTTGAGCTTGAATATTTATGCACATAATAGACAATATAACCACTTTATCATTAGTGGAAAATAAAGCAATAGATTGATCATGCTAGAATATTAAAGCATTAGACGAGCTTTCCAAATATGAAACAAAATACATGCTCAAAACAATTGCCAAAGAGTATCAATGTAAGGAGGCCAAGGACTAAAATCTCCAAATAAAGCTAGACGCCAATTAAAGAACTTCGGGATGGTAGGGCTGGAATAAAGAATGAATCCATGTCCATATAGACTAAGCATGGGGACATGACTAAAATAAGTGCTTAAAAGACTCGGGGTGGGAATAAAAGGAGCATTTAAGATTGGGGATGTTGATATGGCTAAGACGTTTTCCCACAGCCAGACCTTGATAGACAAGGCACCAAAGGAATTGATTAAATTTGGGCTCAAGAAGATAATTCCAAGAATGGGAAAGTCAAAAATCCAAGTGGAATGCATAGATTGTAACCCCCATCGAGCATTGAGCTTGTCAATGGCGGGTGAGAGTGGGCTCAAAAGATGGTAGATTATTCTAGCATTGTAGTGAAGGAAGAAAATTTCTGGTTCCACTACCAATCATGCCACCAAGCCTCAGGGGTTTAAGCCCCAAATTTTGGAGCATAACATCGGGTAGAAGCTCCTAAATTTTACAAATCAATGGGAGGTCTGAATTGAAAAGATTGAATTTTAACTTGAGCTCGGGCCAAGGCACCCAATCTCTATGGGTAACCAAATACTGAATGGTATGAATTCCCTTGTAAGAAAGATGAATATCTTTGATGCCTGAAGTTTCCACAAGTGGAAGATATTATCGAGTGATGACGAGATACCACCAAAGATTATGAGAGTTAAAAGAGATCCCTGTACAAAAATCATCATCAATCTAGCACATCCATGGCTTAACCATCTCAAAAGCTTTCCAAATACTTTTGGCAACAAAGGTGCCAGTAATTTTGACTAGAACTTTCATGATAATAAGGGTGTGTAGCCCAATATTATTCCAACATTTCTTCTGTATGGTGCTCAGAGGAAAAACAATATCATAGAAGGATTTTCCAGGCTTGGTTTCCCAACAAACAATGAATCACCCATTTAGAACATAAAGCCACACTTTTTTGGTAAACATCAATGATTCACATACCACTATGATCATGAGGAAGGAAATAGAAATCCCGAGCCACTCTTTAGAAGCCAGTTGAACTAGAAATTTTACACCATAAAAATTCCCTCAAAAACTTGGCAAGTTTGGCAAACGAGGTGCGAGAAGGGCACCAAAACACAGAGTAATACACATGAGTGACAACGAGAATTTTAGTGTAAACTTGGAATTTACCAGTAGGAATAGAGGTTTGAAGATAATAGGACAAATTTATGCTCCACTGTTAATAACATATTGCCACAGCGTGGTGGAGTCATTGTCAAAGGTGAAGGGAATTCCCAAAAATTTGAATTTCTTACCATGGCCAATCCATCTCTAGGGATAATCTTGCAACCAATCCAGGATAGGTGAGCAGCTTTGATGGTAACCCAAAGTCTTAGCCATTTGAATGTTGGATCCAGAGGCAAGATAGAATGTGTCAAGGTAAAAAACATTGGCAACATTATGTTTTGACTCAACAATGGTAAGGAAGGAATCATCAGCAAAGTGACCATTGATGAGTTGTGTTCCAAGATCAGGAAGGAAAATCTCTTGAATGTGACCTTGAGTATCCTGGTGCATAATAAGATACCCTAAGGTGTCAACAATAATAAAAAACAAGGTTGGAGGAGGAGGGAATCCCTGTCTGATAGAACAAAAGAGGATGATTGCAGTGTACTAATGGCCATTGATAGTAAGATGAGATAAAACATTAAAAACGGTGTTGACTTCCAAAGGAATAAATCACGAAGCTAAGGGATTTGAGCATAGCTAAAATGAAAGACCATTCAATCTGATCATAATCCTTTAGAGTCAATTTTGAGAAATAAAGGCTTGCAATGAAACCCTAGCCCATTCAATGCCTTTCCACACAACAAGAAGATTATCAAGAATATATCGACCTTTAATAAAACTAGTTTGTTCAAGATGAACAATTTGGGCAACATATCAGCTATGCGAAGAGCCAAGGCTTTGGAAATAATTTTATAAGAAACATTTAGCAAGGTGATGGGTTGCTAATTATTCATCTGCTCAAGATCGCCAACTTTAGGATGAACTTGATGTTGCCTTGATTGATGAAACTCCCAAAGGGAATTTATTTAGAGAGATTAATTATAGACATGAAGCAGATCAAGCCCCACAAAATACCACATCACTTTGTATAATTATCATGGGAAACCATCCAAATTCGGTGATTTTTCATCAACTAAGTAGAGAAAGGAAGCATTGAGTTCCTCCAAGGTAAGAGGAGCATTAGAAAGCAAGTCACTCGAGGGGGAAAGCTTGATAGGCACCACATCAATACATCTCTACAAGGAAGCAACCCGCTCACTCGAAACCTCTTGAGCTTGAAAACTAGACAATAGGTAGTGTTCCATAAAAGCATTTATGATCTTTGGTATCTCGTGAGCCGTTGATGGAATCATAAATGACTTTGATCCGTTGTGAGCATGTTTGGCTCAGAGGGATTTGAAAAATATTTTAGAGGCTTTATCTCCCACCTTAAGCTAATGAATCCTTGATCGGATCGAGTGCCACGGGCTGAATGAGACTCGATGAGCTTGAGCTTATGTCAAATTTCTGTTTCCTAAATTTGGAGAGTAATATCAAATGCATTGGCCTCGAATAAGAGAGAGATTCATCTGAATTATTTGTGCGAGATCTGAATGAATCACTTACGGATTCGAGCCACCGGCTTTCCAAACTCATGGAGAAATCTAGTGGTGCGCTGAATCACCTTACCACCATGAGATCTAGCTGGCAGCAAAAACGATAGATGTGACACCATGTTCCAAACCTTTGCAATAAGTGGGACCACTCCGAGGTGACTCAACGAGAAAAACATTAAGATCAAATTGATTAGTGTAAACCTTGAAAGGGCCCCCTACTAAACAACCTTAAATGTAATCGGTGGTGATCTGACAAAAGCACATTAGACCACACCTTGACAGTGGAGGATCCTTGCATATAAAAATAAAAAAATCTGTTATGAAAGAAGTACATGGTCAAGTCTCTTTAACACCAAATCATATCCTTCTCAAATATTGGTCCAAGTATACCAAGCTTGGGCTTTAAATTTCCTTCGTTGTCTGAGTAATGGATCGGAAAGTCCCCAACGGATTTTAAAGAAATACTAGGCTGCACACTCACCAACACACTAGCACATAAGGAGGGTGCCACATTTATCATCTAGATTCTCTATCATATTAAAGTCACCACACACCAGCCAATAAGTAAGAAATAAGTTATCACCTAACCATTTCCATAAATTTGTTCTTTTGGAGTTGTCATTAGGGGCATAAATATTAAGAATAGAAAAAGTAATATCATTAATATCCATAATCACCCACACAACTCGGATTAACAACATCTTGGCTTGAAGCGTAGTGATTAAGGCTGAAAATTTTGGCACAATGGAAATGATAGCACCACCTTTACCATCAATGTGTTGCGTATGAAAATGCATGAAATCGGGGCAATGCAAGTTAGAGTATTCTGAAGCAAAAAACCAGAAATTTTAATTTCTTGTAAACAAATAATATCTAAACTGTCAATACACTAGCAAGCTAAATAGACAAAGAATTTTTGAGAGGGCTCTGTCAGACCCCAAACATTCCATGAGATGAAATTCATGAAAAATCAGACATATCAAACTCCCTCTTCCCGTCTTCAATTCCATCCTTTGAGCCGAGAATGGAAAAATTATTGGCAAGTGGAATCTAGTCTAAATCAGGAAGCTTGACTTGAATGGAGTGGCGTTTGGCCCCATTATCCCCTCACACGTTGTGGGACACCTCCCAGGGGTGGACTGCGAGAGTGTCACAGAGGAAGAGAGGTTGAAGCAAGATTCCCAGAATTCTCATAACTTGAAAGAAAAACTTGACTTTATGAGGGTTTGGAAGGAATGAAAACTACCGAGAAGGGTGGCTCTGAGCCCGACTCATCATTGGGTGGGAAGGGGAAGGAGAGGGGGTAGATGGAACCTCTTGAGTGGGTTTCGCACCAGAGCCCTTCTTATTCCCTATCATAGTCCAACCATTAGTCAAAGGGTCATCCTTGGGCTTGGAAATCGTGGGTTGGGTCACTTCTGGCTTAGAACGAGCTAGCAGTGGACAATCACGAATGCGGTGGTTTGAGGCTTTGGGGAAAAAACATGTTGGGGAGGTTGAAATAAACCACCTTTTGAGAGATACGTAGGGACCCAACTTGAATATCCAGGTGGTCCTGCAAATATTTCGCAAGGTCAACTTTAACACACACACACTTGTTAGGATGAGCGAAAAAAATGCTCTTGTTCATGGAAAATCACCTGCTAATGGGTTTCACAATCTCTGTAAAAAAAACCAGAGATGGACAGGAAGCAGGAAGTTCAATCCAAACAGAAATTTTTAATGAAACTGGTTGGTGGGGCTAAAATATAGAGTCCACCGAGAAAGCACTAACAGGGTATTCCCCAAATACCAACAAGCCACCTTAAGAAGGAGGGCTTGAAGCTAAGAAGGCTCATAAAAGGAAAAAGATAAAACCCCTTGGTGAGGTAATGGGTGCCTAAAACCAAGTTATCATTGGACTCCCAATAGTATTTTATCTAGTTCTGAAGGTAGGCTTCTAAGGGGATGTGGTCACAGAAATAATCAATAAGGGAATTGTTTTAATACCACTTGACCACAGGGTCTAAACTTTCGTCATAAATAATAACATCTTGGGAGGATTCAAAATCCATACCTCGTCATAAAATTTTGGAACAAACTTTTGTGCATGCTTAGGAGCCATTTCCACCTTCAGTTGCAACAATCGTTGCAATGGAAGGAGAGGTGGCCATTTATAGGCAACTTTTTGCCTTAGCGGCAAGAAAATAGTCAGGTTTCATTATGATAGGACCATCGGGATAACCCTAAGAAAGCTAAGGAGACAAATTTCACACAGTATCGTATGGCAAGTGAATGCATGAAAAAACCCTAGCATAGCCGAAGTAAACTCATCTCAAATGCAAGTTTTATTAATTTTGATGTTTAATTAGTTTTGTTTGATTTTTTTTAGCTTTATTTGATTTATTGTTTATCTATATTTTATTGATTTCAATTTGTAATTCATTTTTTTCTATTTCTTTAATTTCTTATGAATAAAGATTGGATAGTGGACTAGTTGCATTGAATTTGGAATTATGGTGAAACTTGAAGATTGAGCTCGCAAGGTTAGAAGTTGGAACTCATTTTATACATAATTGCAAATTTGCACCTGTGATTTTGAGTGAGTCATTTCTATCATTTTGTTCAATAAACTTTTTTTAAATTGTAATTTGAAAATTTGTTTTAATATTCTCATAAATTTTAATGATGATTATGGATATTCAAATAAATTACTATGCAACATTAATTTTTACGATTTTGTGGAAAACTATGAAATTGATTAGTCTAATCTATTTTCCAGAATTAAATAAAAATCACATAACTATGGAAGGAGAATACTACAAAGAACAACAACATCCATATAAAATTTAACTCAATTTATATATTTTGTAATAATTATTATAATTAAAAATTTGATGTGCATATTAAATTTTAAACGTCAAATAACATCCATATAATTTTCTAGACCGTCAAATAATTTTATTGTGACATGCAACATTCAACATCTATACACCCGATGCTTATGCTAAAAGCTGGTCCTTTCCGATTACTAATTCCGATTATCTTTAAATCCCCAAAGCAAACTATTCATCCTCGCCACGATGTGGTTTTAGAATTGAAATGAAATGAAATGAAAGATTTTATTGACGTCCACGAGACTGAAGAGTCTATGGGACCACAAAAATAGTTATTTTAATAAGATTTCAGACTCCTTTCAATATCCACTCTTTGGCTGTGAATCTTGAGGATGAAGCCCGCTGTCGCTTGAAGCTTTGTTCCTTCGAAGAGTTCCTCTAGTCTGTCCACCCTCAGGTTGTTTTCGTACTGAATACGGATATCATCATATGCTTGAACACTCCATGACAAAATGCCATTCTATCTCGATGACCCCTTTCTTTGCGAAGAGACAAATTCTCCTTTGTCGATCTTCCTTGGGATAGTCCATCTACCAATTTCACATCGAAGATGATGCAATCGATCGATTTTTAAGCGTGCCACTAGAATCCTTGCTTTACCCTTGATAGCTGCCCCTAGATAAGATTTTTCATCATGTTCCCTATTGGGATTGAATTCTACGATATAATGTGCTTTCTTTTGACCAATCGGCCGTCCACATGGCAGCCCTGAACTTTTCTATCACATAATTTTTTATTTCCCTATTGCTGTTAGGACACTCTTGCATGTTGATGCCCCATTTGTTCATTCATTTAGTATTATGATTCATCCAGGTTTTCTTTCTGTGTTCTAATGTGTCGTCGATAACTATTTTGGGCCAGCGAAAGGTTGTCCATGTTTTCAACTTTTTTCAAATAGCTTATCATCCTAGATATTGCCAAAGCTTCCAACGAGAAAGTACCCGCTCTAGCCAACAAGATCTCATAAGGAACAGTTGATTTGAATTTAAGGAGCTTGTGATTATATGTTTCTAGATTCTTTCTATCTATCTCCACCCATGATTTGACATGCTACTTCCCCAAACTTCATGCCATATAGAACAACCGGAGTGACCAACAATCCAAAGAGGGTTTTCTTGGTTTTCTAGTCCCAAATTTCAGCTTTCCACTTTTTGTTTTGAAGTAGGAAAGATGCTTTCCAACCTCCTGTATCCTTTTTGCTTTACAAGTTGCCCAACTAAGTTTGTGGTGAAAGTCAATCCCAAGATATTTGTATTCGGTGACTATTTCTAAAGGGCTCCCCTCAAAAGGAAGATGTTTTGTCTCTCTTTCCTTTTCAAGGAGAAAATCATGATTTTTGTTTTCTTTGGTGTTCACTTGCATCCTGAATTCTTGGCGAGTAAGAGCTCTAGCACTTTTAGCTATTCCCTCAAACCTTAGGTTGTTTTTGAAATTAGGATAATGTTTTCAGCATATAGAAGTAACTTCACCATGTAACTTGCTAACTGAATACCTCCTCCCTCAGTTTTGTTTAACCAATCTTCAATTTTGTCAATGTATAGCCCAAATATTGTGGGAGAAAGAGGGAAACCTTGCTTGACACGATGTTGCTGCCGAAACATTTGGACATACCTTCTCTGGTTCTAATTTTAGTTATGACCTGCTCATACAATTTATGAACTGCTACTCTAAACTCATCTGGAATCCCAAGCTCCTCCATCCTGTCCCAAAGTTTCTTTCTGGGCACTGTGTCAAAATCCTTCTGAAATAAAAAAAACAAAAAACTTATTCTCCTTGGGTGTCCCAAACCTTCTCAATCAAATGCCTAAGAGTGATCAATGATCAATTATTCGGTGTTTAGGTGAAAACCCGCTTGCCCCTTTGCTCTTTTACCCTCTCTTTTGGCCCAACTGTTGATTCTATGTTTTATCATGCCTCCAAAAAGTTTACCAAGAAGAGGGTTAATCATAATGGTGCGATAATTGGATGGATTATTAATGTCACCACTTTTAAATAAAGGAATAACAACGTTAGTCGTCCACTCTGTCGGAAAGCCATTCTGGTTGACATCATTGAATATTTTTCTGATGTGTGGCGTGAGGACCTCAACCCCCCATTTTAAAAATTCAGCCTACAGACCATCGATGTCTTGAGCTTTACCACTTGCTAGATTCTTTATGCCCTGCTTGATATCTTCTGTCGAAAAAAGCTCAATCGAAGTCTCGATTATGGGAGGAATATCTTTTTGTTGAGGATGTTCATAAAGGGTCCTTGCATATTCTAACCAATGTGCACCTGTGATATTATTTTCTATGTATTTTTTCTTTTGTTGTAGCTCCTTCCAAAAACCTTTGGGGTTGTGTTTTCCAAGAGAAATTAATTATGTCCTTCTCTTGCACACATAGCTTTCTTTTTTGTGTTGTACCAATCTCTCATAGGTCTTTTTATTTTCTTTGTTCATCCCATTTTCTTTCAAAGCTCTCTTGGCAGCTTTACACTCTTCATCATACCACGGGTTTGTCGGAAAAGTATTTGCCACTCTCTTTCTAGGCTTAGATCTCTCACAAACAGTTAGAGCCTTTTGGATTAAGGATATCAGCAGATTACTACGTATATAACCACTCGATCCCTTGGACGTCGTGTTCTCTATATCTTTCCTCATTATCTGAAATTGCTGCTTAAGGGCTGCAACAAATATTCCCTGATTTTCTTTATTGAGAATGATTTTTCCCTGTTTTTGAGATGCCTTTTGCATGTGATGAGCCTGATTCCTTTGTTGCTGATTGAAGACGGTCCCAAGCTTTACCAAGAGAGGACTATGATCTGAATTTAATTCGATAGGAAAATCTCCAATTTCAAACTCAAGAAGTGTGGAGATAAAACTTTGAGAACAAATTACATAGTCTACTACACTTTTCCCATTCATCATCCCACTTTCAGCCATGCATTCTTTTGATAACAATGTCAACTATTTGTTTGGTGGGTTAGTTTTGTTTGTTTATTTAATTTTTAACTAAGTTCCCATATGTTAAGTTTTTAGCCTTCTTCTATTTGTTGTCATCCCCATAATTAAATGGTGGCAAACCGCCGATCAAGGTGTTTTATTTTTCCCCACGTGGCCTATGCATGGCTTTGTATGCTCCTTTATCCATGTAATTTTGAATCCAAAGGTTAATATTTAATGTGATACGTGAACTTGAACAAAACTTTGTGTTGCCCTAAGGAGAACACGTGGCTTCTCGATGAAGAGCTTAGTTATAAAGTTTAATTTTGTTGTAAATATTATGAGAAGAAATATGAATTGGTTCCAAATCTCCTAACAAGGAAACTTGAGTAGAAATAAGCAATGAAAAGCAAATCAAAAAAA
This sequence comes from Taxus wallichiana var. yunnanensis, assembly GCA_018340775.1. Lineage (NCBI taxonomy): Eukaryota > Viridiplantae > Streptophyta > Pinopsida > Cupressales > Taxaceae > Taxus > Taxus wallichiana. The sequence continues at coordinate 295,129,572 of CM031243.1, read as the reverse complement.
AGGATAGAAGATGCTAGCAAAAAGAGCTTAATATGGGGATTTAATCTCAACCCTTTTTTTAATTCTTCCTAACGATACTATCATTATACTCTTTTTTTTCTTCTATTGGGTTCTTTTTTAAATCCCAATAAAACAATGCGATAACTATATCATGATTGTAAGTGTACCATTGGAAATAGATTGCTTACCAAAATTATGTGAGTGTTGATGTGGTCCCTATAATGGGAGCACACGGCTAAATTATTTGTTGTAACTAAATTTGCCAACTTTGTTGCAAAATTGACTCTCTTCCTCTTTTTGAAAGAAACAAACTAAGTCACAGAGAAGGGGGATTCTAAGATCAAAATTATGGTTTAACTTATTTTTCAAGTAGTGACATATAGATGTAAAATCTCTCTTGTGATACCCATTATTGCATTTGTTTTCTCTTTTGATGATTCCCTTTCTAATATTACGAGAACACCAAAGCACACGCACACACACACACACACACACACACACACACACACACACACACACACACACACACACACAACAACAACAACAATACCTAGTGCATTATGTCCCATATAAATAAATCAACTCAAAATAAATCATAAACAACATATTATTATTAAAAATAGTCTATTATTGCGATTCAATATTAAATAACCATCTAATGTCTATTTTAATTAGTGAAAATAATTATTTTAATCCAAAACACATCATAATGTTAATCAAGCAAAACTAATCAGTAATAATATGTTGCATCCACGGTGGCCACCGCCACCCAGTTCTTAAGATGTCCCAAAATAATAAATGCACAGTTTCAGGATGTGACAACATAAGCAGGAGGATATTATCCTAGACCTAGAGCAAGGGAAAGATGTAATGGACTACAATCCATTGGGGGTCACCCTAGATCCTAGAGGATAATCTATGAACTACAAGTTTGCTAGGATGAAGGATGTTTGTTCTCCAATGTAGAGGTCATGGGAAGATCTGCTCAAGAGCTAATCTAAACATGATTTTCTCTTTAGAACCTATGATGAATGAGGGCGAAGTCCAGTGATGGTCTTAGATTCATTAATCAAGATTTCCTCCCTCAAATTTTCACAATCTGTGATTGGTAAGTTCTTGGGATATCGTTTAAATATTGCATTTGTTTGAAGATGGGCCTTAATGAAATGGAAACCTAAAGGCTTTTTAAAGTTACAACTATTGATAATGGTTTATTCTTGTTTAAATTTTCAATCATGGAAGATTGTACCCAAAAACTTCTAAGTGGACCATATTCCTTGGTAGAGAAGGACTACTTCTAAGAAAGTGGACCCCTAGCTTGACTCGGTGAGTAAGAATATCATCTCATCCCTATTTGGGTCATATTTCCAAGACTTCCATTGTAATTTTGGGAGGAAGAAATAATGATGGGTTTACCAAATGTAAGAAATGATTGGTTCTTTCTAGATTCTATGTTTAGGCTAACACCATGAGTCTCCACCAACTTCCATAACCTTGTCCTTTAAATATGGTCACTTTGGGTTCAAAAATTTGAGTACAAAAATGAATATTTGTTCTATCAATGTTGCCACAATTGGGGAATTCTAAGAATCAATTTTCTTCCAATTTGAAGGAGCAACTTGCGTGGAATAAAAATGAATGTTTGTAAGGTTGTTAATGTGTGAATCAAAACAATGCATATGATAATATTGTATATTTGTAATTCATAGTTGTGATAAACAACCCACGAGATATTATAAGGGTAATTAATCATTATAATAGAGATTTAGAGGATTCTTGTTGAGATTTATCTCTTTTTATTTAGGGAAAAAAAAACTTGTATATTTTTAATATCTCTATTGAATAAGTAACAAAGAATTAGTGTTTTCTATGTTAAATTTTGAGTAAAGATCTACCAAACTATCATTTGGTATCATAGCATGTTCCTACAAAATAGTGTTTTGAATCATAAAAAGGTTTCCACGATATATTGCCCCAAGTGATGGAAATCCACGTTTGAGATATTAATTTTCTATTCCAAATTTTTAACAAATTTTATTCGAGTTTTTCAAAATTTAATTATGTTCTTTAAGGATTCTTTTGACTAGGTTAAGGTATTTCGTGAAAGGGTAACAACCCTTTGTCTCTCTTAGATTTTTGGATTAGATTCTTTGTGTAATGTTTTAATTCACATTCGGGACAAAGAATTAATAATCAATTGGATTTCTTTCATTAAAACTAGATGTTTTATGCATTAAGTAGGGTAATGAATGTGGATAGATTAGGTTCTTGGTGAAAACAACATTATAGGGGCATCTTTATCACACTCGAGATCATCATTTTCATGCTCAAGGGTGTCATTTTAGTGAGAAATTAGGGTTAGGTTGGTGAATCGTCATGTTCGTAAAAACTATGATAAGGGACATCACTTTCATGAAAATGACAATGGGGGATGTCATTTTCGCAGCAGAAACAACACTAAGGGAAATTTCTTTTCATCAAAAATGGCACAAGGGTTGTTAGTGGGTAGGGTGGAGAAATGTTAGTGGATTTTTAGGAGAAAGGATAGGATTTGTGTAGAAAATTATGATGATTGATTAAGCGCATGTGTTTTGATGAGTTTGTAGGAGATTCTTAACATGGTGGTTGCATGAGAGCAATGGCCACATTGTGAGAATTTATAGATTACTACCATGATTGAATTTATATGAGATCATGGTTCTACATGTGGTGGGGATATACCATATAAATTGTCCATAGGTTTGGGTAAATAGGGAACTTTTGACAACACTTGCAAAGAGATGACACTATAAGACAAGTAGTTTCCATCTTCTAACAAGAGAGATGACTATCACTCTAGAGGATGGTTGGAGGATCCATGGATTGTCCCTACTGAGGATATATGGTGTAATGAAGGAACAATAAGAGGATTTGGACCATGAGGATAATGATTTGTTGAATATATTTGTGGGTGTGTCAAGGTTGTATTGATTTGGACAATTTTTATGATCAAGGTCTAGTAAAGAGGTTTCATATGTTTTTGATGGCTCTTGCTAGCAACATTTCCTAGTAGATGCTTTTAGATATTTGAGATGACATATCATAGTTTTTTTCCTAGGGTCATTGTGTACTAACTTCATTATACATGTATCTTTATATGATTGCATACAAGGATTAGGGCCCTACACTATGCTTGATCCAGTAAAGCTGGCCAACATTTTTATTTTTGACCACGAAACCTTATAGAAAATTATTCCTTTTACCGAATTTACCCGATATAATAAACATTAATAGAATGCAATGTAAGAATAAAAACACACTACACAAGGGTTGATAACGGAGTTCGGTAGAAATCCTATGTCTTTAGGTTTGTAAACTAGTTGAATTGATCCGTTATAACATTTTGAATATAAGTACATAATAAACTTACATTACTATAATGGATGTTCAACCGAACCTAGTGTCGATAAATCCTCTTAACCCTTTGGTCTAGGAAAACTTAGTACTTTCACACAACTTTCCGACTTGACATCTTTGTTGACCTCAAACCTTGACAACAATGTGAGATTTGAGAAGTTTGACCTATTGTTAGTGATGTACACGGGAAAAGTAAACTATTCTAAGTTGTGAATAGAAAGAATGTAAAAACACATAACAAAATTTTCTCCAGAACATCAATCTTCATTCATATTTCAATATTCATTACATTAGTCTCATTCTCATACACAAATCCTCTCTATTCTCTCTCTTATATCTTACTCCTCATACATATCAATCATATATCTCTCTTGTGGTACACATAATATATTTCTTATGATGCCCCCATAGAAAATGGATTAATTACAATAAATATACAAAATACAAAACATTCCAAGATTCACTTCTTTTGATTCACACCTCTTTTGAAACCTGTCTCAAATCTTGTCTAGACTTGTTCCACGGCTGTTTGTTGGCTTCTAAAACTTTTTAAAATGTATCACGGCTATCTCCAAAGCATCCTATGGATTTTCTAATGTACCACTTACTTTTCAATATACCACGACTTTCCTCATGTTTCCCACGGCTTGTTCGAGTCTTCCGCATATTTTACTTAACTTTTGGCTATCTCCTTATCTACGAGCCTATCTCAAAATTTGATGAAGAACCCCTGTAAACAATGTATGTTTCTTTGGAGGAGTATTGTATGGAGCATTACTTTCTTTCCTTCTAAAAATTTCATGTGAAGTTCTTGTGTGTTGAGAATCATGCATTTCTTCCTTCTTGCAGTTCTCATCTCTCGTAGAAAATTTAAGTGCATATACATAACTTTTTAATGTCTCAAGACTTGTCATTTTTAGAGACTCTTTGGGATTTTTTTGTAAACTTCTCATTATAGCCAAGAATTCTTTGATAAACGATGATATATGATCATTGTGATGTTTTCTAAAACTTTAGAGTTCTTTTCAAACTTGAGACATTTGTTCAACTTGGTAGTTGATTTCTCAAGTTCCTTTCTTAAGGAAACAACTTCACCTTATAGTTTTTCATAATATTATTCTTTCTGTTTCAACTATATCTTCACATCCTCATCCATATTCATTTCTTCTAGTTTAATCTTTAGATCAATAATGATTTTATTGGACTCTTCAAGATCATGTGTCAACTTTGATTTTAAGGCACCATACTCATCTTCTAGTTTCTAAAAATTTTGTTTTCATTTTTAATTTTATTTCTTAGGATTTTGAGTTATTCTAGGGTAGAAATGAGTTCACCTTCAAGATCCACTTCAGCTTCAAATTCAGTATCTTCATCATATTCTGAATCCATATCTTCTTTGTTTTCCTTAACTTCTAAATCCATGAGCAGTGATTCATTTTTATCACTAGCAAAGACGTTTTCATCAATTTCTTCAGATGTGTTACTTTCTTCCTTGGTATAGAGGTTTTTCTTGTGCTTGTAGATATGCTTCTTTTCTTATGATTCTTCTTGGATTGATAATACGTGTTACTTTTCTTCAAGTTTTCTTTTTCTTTATCATCCTTGTTTTTATATGGGAATTTGTTGGCATAATGTCCTATTTCACCACAATAAAAACATTTGAATGGTAACTTACCTTTATATTTTCTAGATCCTTTCTTCATCCTTTTGACAAAGTGATCTTCTTCTTAATCGACTCATTTACGGGAAATCATGTGGTTCAATTTTCTTTCCTTTCACTTTCTTTGATGTTTTAAATGCAGCTTCTCACTTAGATGATTTATCACTTTTAGTTCTCATCTGATATGATGTGATAATCCCATGCAGTTCATCCATTGTTACAATAGTTAAGTCTTTCAACTCTTTAATATCATAAAAATTTGGAACAAATCTCAGAGGAAGAGATCTTATAACTTTTTGCATAATAGTTTCATCCTTAATTTCTTCACCAAGTCCTCTAATAGTATTGACAACTACATCCACGTGGAGAAGGTAAGATGCAATGTTTTCTTCATCCTTCATCTTCAAAATTTTAAACTAACCTTTGTGTATTTGTATTTTATCTTTCTTTACTTTAACATCTCTCTTATAGAAATTTCTGAGCTTATCCCAAATTTCCTTTGTTGAACCACAATGCATCACTTTGACAAATTTTTCCTCACACAATCTACTCAATATAGCATTCATATATTTTCATTGCTTTCACTTGCCTTCTTTCTTGCTTGATCTATTGGAGGAGTTTTGGAGTTGTATAATCATTAACAAATTTACATAAATCAAACCTTAGAGCAATTAAGTAGGTGTGCATCCTTATACTCAAAAGACATAATTTTTTCCATCATACAATGGAGCCTTATTTGAGGAGAAAAATTCTTGACTTTCCATGTGTGATTATGATATCAACCTTCCAGTAGTTAGATTTTCAGATGGAACCTACTCTTATACTAAGAGGGGGGTCAATCGGTAATATCCAATTTTTATGATCTAGACTTTAACAATCATAATCCACATCAATTACAAAATTATAACAGTTTCACAACAAATTATTTATGTGGAAACCCTTTAAGGAGAAAAACCATAGAGAAAAGGTTGTTTGGAGCCTTTGTCCAAATCCAACCACAAAATAACTTGTTTACAAATTTTTGTAGGCACCGAACCTCACTGGGGACACCAATCCCCAATTTTGAGCACCAACTTAGCTATGATTTGTGAGCACCAACCCACTGGAGACACCAATCCCTAATACCAAGCACCAACTCAAAAATCAAAAGATCCACCCATTGAATTTGCTTCTTCAACCTGATGATGGCGTATAGATAACTCTTCACTTCTTCCTTCTGTTTTTGTATACCCATGCTTTACACTTTGCTTATGCACTTCTCGCTCTTCAATATTCTTCAACAACTTGACATTCTAATCTTCTTGAGTTTTTTTCCTCTTTCTTCTTTAATCCTCTTGATATGTCTTCATTAACCACTCCTCTCTTGTCACTCTCTTCCTTTTCTTTCAAAATGGCATCATCATATTGTGAGCACACACATGAATTCACATTTTAATTCACTTATATACCATATTCATTTCATGAAACAAATATGACTTTTCATGAGTTGGCATCCTTTAGAATATTCATCATGAGTTAACTTTAAATATACTTTAAAATTTGAATATTTGAAAATTTTAAAGACACCCGCAGACAACCCATATTTTCTCTTAGTCCCATGGCATTACATAACCATCATGGAAAAATTTGTACATTCTAGAAATTTCTCTTTGTTGTGCAACTATCATCCTTTGTATCATATTACTTGCTGACTTTAACATGATTTTTATTCGTTGTGTGACATTATTTCAAACTAGCCAAAATACTTCAAAGCTGGTCCATCATTATGCGAGGCACTACTCTGACCCACGAAACACTTGTAGACACCCATGGAGCACTTCAAAATTTGTGAAGCATTACAAACATCTGTAAAACACTAAAGAACCCAAAAAACACCAAAGAATCTATGGAACACTACAAAAACCTGTGGAACATTACAAAATCATTTTATATAGTGCACGACATGCAAAATTCAAATTAAAACATATTTTTCATAAGATGCACACATCTGTAAGCATTAATGACAATATTTCTAACATAAGAGATACTTATCATCATTCCTTTAACATAAATGACAATATTTCCAACGGTGAAGGAGTAAACACAAGGCGGGGCATTAGGAGGTATCATTTTCATGCACACTCCCCCTCAATCACAACTCTAAATGGCCAATCATTGCAAGAAATTTACAAAACTTTACAACACACAATGGCTTCGTAAACATATCTACAACTTGATGTTTAGTTTGGCAGTACTAGATATCTATATCACCGTAGATCACTTTCTCTTGGATGAAATGTATATGTATCTCTATATACTTCATTCTCTGATGTTGAACTAGATTATTAGCAAGAGAAATACAACTCTATCACACAAAAGAGGAGAGATTCCTTTAAACTCCATGTGAATCTCTTCCTACTGATTATTTTATCCACATGGATTTTTCAATGCTTCCATCACACTTCTATATTCTACCATAGTAGAAGAGATGGAGACTATCAGCTACTTTTTGTTGTTCCAAGTAATGGCACTTGTACCAAACTTGAACACATATCTAATTGTAGATTTTATATCTATCACATGAGTAGCATGGTCAAAATCATAATATTCATTTAAACATGCATAAGTATAATATAAATATTTATTGATTTCAATGCTAATTAGATCTTAGATAAAATTTTCATCTCTCTTCCCTTCCCAAAACAGGTTCAAACCACAATCCTATTGCCCTTAATTTTTTCATTTGGTCAAAACCTTTCCATTGCAATTTTAAATTTGAAAAGATGTGGCTTGAGCATGAAGATATTCGAACATAATTAAAGAGTGGTGGTCTTGGGAAGGATCGGGGATGGCTCAAGTCAGGCTTCTTGAGGAAGCTGAAAAATGTGAAGAAAAGGTTAGAATCTAGAATAAAGAGGTTTTGGGAATATATTTGAAAAAAGAAAGAGCTTAAGCAACATTTGGAAGAGTTTGAGCTTAAAGTTTCTTTGAAGGTATGACCCTTGAGGATCATCAACAGGAAAAAAAGATACTGGACTGCATAATATAAGTGATTATGAGGAAACCTTCTGGAGAATGAAGTCTAGAGCTCTCTGGTTAAAAGCAGGTGACAGGAATACAATTTTTTTCATATGACAGCCCTCAAGCATAGGGCTTGTAATAGAATTACTGAAGTCTCTAAGGGAAATGGGAGCATTACTATGGATTTTGAAGACATCAAAGAGGAATCCCTCAAATTCTACAAGAATCTACTCACTGAGAATAATTCCTACAATGAGCAAGTGGCCTCCTTTCTCTTAGACTCTATTCCTAATAATTTATTGCTACTGAGAGGTTTAAGAATCTCTCCAAAACAGTCACCATTGAGGAATTGAAAAAGTTGTTTTTGCTCTGGAAGGGGATAAGGCTCGGGCCACGATGGTTTTCCGTAAACTTATTCCAAAGATGTTGGGAAATCTTATCGAAGATCTGTTGAAAATTTGTTAATGAGTTTTCTGAAGCTCGGAAATCTCATAAAAGAGATAAATAATACACATATTGTGCTTTATCCTAAGAAGATGGATGCAAAGGATTTCAAAGATTTTAGGACAATCAATTTGGTTAATGTAATATATCAGATCTTCACAAAGATTTTAACCACTAGGATGTAACCTATTCTAATGGAGATTATTTCTCAACAACAAAGCGGTTTCATTCAGGGAAAAATTATTCAGGATGGAGTTATTATGGTCCATGAAACAATTCATTCAATTGATAAAAGTAAAAAAGTAGGGATGTATATCAAGTTATACATGCATAAGGATTTTGTGAGTCTCATGGAAATTCACGAGATGAGGTTTTATCCAAGTTTGGTTTTCAAAATAAATTCGGGAAAATTATACATTCTTGCATTTCTTTTCCCGTTTCTCGGTGGTTGTTAATGGGAAGCTGGTTGGTTTTTTTCCGAAATAGAGGAATTCGGCAAGGGATCAATCTCCCCTTTGTTGTTTATTATAATGGTGATAGTTTAAGTTGATTTATCTCAAAAGATATTAATATTGGTATGATAAAGGGATTTCAAGGTTTCCTCACACCAAGCAATTTCTTTGATGACACTCTCCTTCTTCTTATGGCCTCAATGTGAAGGCTATCAAAACTATTCTTATATTTTATGAGGAAGCCTCGGGGCAAAAAGTTAATTTTGACAAAAGCACTATCTATTTTTTCAATACTCCTATAAAAGGCAAAGAAAGATTGCTCTTATACTTGGATGCACTATTAATTCACTACCGCTACTTATTTAGGACTCCCTTTGAGTACTTGTAAGGTTTCTAATGAGGTTTGGAATGATCTTATTAAAAGATTCCAAAAAAAACTGGCTGGTTGGAAAGGAGCTTTACTTTCAAGTGCAGGCAAGTGTTTATTGATAAAAAGCACTCTTCAGAACTTACCTATTTATATCATGTCAATGTTCAACATTCCAGCAACAGTATTGAATAGTATTGAAAAAATTCAAAAGCACTTTTTATGACATGGTACTGAAGATAGGTTTAGATACCATTTAGTGGCTTGGGAGCAGATTTGTAAACCAAAGAGGATTGGGGGTTAGGAATCAAAGAAATCAAACATATGAATGCTGCTCTTATTGCAAAGTTGGGTTGGAGACTTATAAAAGAACACAAGCCTTGGATAGAGTTGGTTAAAATTAAATACCTTTCCAACCAAAGCAAGTATTCCTTTATTTCTGATCAGCCTCTTCCGAATGGTTCTATTTTCTAAAACAATCTTCTCCACGTCAGACATATTCTCTCTCAGGGATGTAGCTAGAAGCTTGGGGATGGTCAAGACATTAATTTATGGACTGATAAATGGTTGGATATTAACTGGTTTTCCTCTTATGGTCACATAAAAGATAGCTTGATTAGAAATTATGGGCACAAAGTTCAGGGATATATTGAGGTGGATGAAAACAAAAGGAAATGGAAACAGTTAAAAGTAGATGAGGATAATGTGCAGCCTGATGTTTCTTCTATGTAGATTCATCTCTCCCTCATTCATATCAGTCCTCAAAATCATAAGGATGAGCTCATTTGGAAAGATTATTTTGATGGAGAGTACTCGGTTAAATCGGGTTACAATTCTTTCTTTGCCTCTATTGAAAGTGATACTCAGTGGCATAAGTTGTGGATGCCAGAGCTAACCCCTAGAGTGAACTTTTTCTGGTGGCTCATCATTAAAGGAAAGATCCTAACTAATGACAATCTCGTTAGGAAAGGGTTCATCATGCCGAATAGATGTTGTATGTGTCAGGAAGAAACATAAGACATCAAACATTTATTTCTTCATTGTAAGTACACTTCCAAAATTTGACATCTTATTTTTGCAAAATTTAATCAGGATTGGATCTTCCCTCTTACTTTTCTTTAGGCTTGGGAACAATGGAACTCTCCTTACAAACATTGTGTGGTAAGGAGATTATGGCAACTAGTTTTACCCCACACCATGTGGTGATTTTGGAAAGCTTGTAATGATGTCATTTTCAGTAATACTAGAAAGTTATGTAACAAAATTTAAAAAGAAATTATCATTGATGTGAAGGACAACATTGAAAGATTTAAACCTCCTAAAAATAGACTTTACCCTGAGGAAGAAGAGCACATTTTGGCTACTTGGAATATAGGCACTGATTTGCATAAGAATAATAATAATATTGATAGATCCACTATCTGATGGATTAAGCCTCCCAGTGCTTGGCATAAATTGAATTTTGATGGGGCCTCAAAAGGCAATCTTGGAGATTCTAGAGGAGGGGGAGTCATTAGAGATCATAGAGGTTGTTTTGTTGCTGCCTTTTTTGGAAAAATGGGTAGGCAAACTAACCACTACTCTGAAGCTCTCGCGATCTTTGGGGTATAAGGCTAGCCAGAGATTGTAATATTTCAAATATTATAATTGAGGGTGATTCGCTAAACATTATCAATCTCCTAAATCAAAAACAATCCCCTAGTTGGTCAATCAGAGACTTCATTCTTTGAAACTCTTTTGATATTTGTAAGAGTTTTGAAAATTTTGAAATCAAACATACCTACCGGGAAGGCAATAGGGTAGTGAGATGATTTGGAAAATTTTGGGGTAAATAATACTTTTCAAACTTGGCTAAGAGGTGACATTATTCCCACTAAAGTTAATGAAGACATCATCAATGATTTACATGGCTTACATGGCTTGGAAAGTAATCACTAAAGAAATTTGTAATGCGATACTAAGGAGCGGCTTTTTAAGTATAGTGTGATGACATCATTAAAGATTTGTGTGACTTGGAGCCTCATCATTAATAGGCATAGGGTGGATGCTAAGGAGTGATTAAATAATTACAAAGTAAAGTCTAATAATTACATCTATTCACACGATTGGGAGGGATTCAAAAGCAGTGAGGAGGCTGATCTACATAGTTTTCAATTTTTTACTATTGTGGGCAGAGACATAGGAAAATTGGGGGGGGGAGCACCTTGCAAGACTGATCCCACCCATAATCTAGCTTGGAAAGATGATACAGTTCTTTGGAACTACCTTCAAAAAGGGGGTCTAGCGAACTTTATTGAAAAAATTCAAGGTTTTGATCAGGATCTCTCTATTAAATTTGCTCAGGGATGGAGGAATCGCGTGGTTAAGTACAACAACATTGAGGTTGAGATATCAGAGGAACTTATTGCCCAAGTCACCAGGCTCAGTCTAGATGGCACCAAATTCTTTAACAAGCGGGTGGACAGAGATGTAGAAGCTAAGAAGTTTCTTGATGAGGGGGAAAATCTTGAATTTGTGACTGCTGGCATCAAGCTTGCCTCTGTTCCCGAGCCGTTTGCTGAAATTGCAAGGATGGTAGTGAGGTATGTTACTTTAGAAGGGTGTTTTGTCACTATTCCCCAAAAGCATTTGATCTTTCTTAACCATTTTTAGAGACATCATCATCAACTTCCCTCATTACTTGTTGAACTCTTTGGAGAAATTGGTTCTGGAAGTTCAAAATCACACTAGGCGGTCCCCTTCATCAAGGGTTAATACTTCTTATTCACTGCCATTTCTTAGCCTATCCCCATTTGGATTCTGCTCCTCCCTCGGCCTTCATTCCTCCCCTTGCCCCCTTGCCTCCATTCTGCCCCTGCCTGAAAGGAAGCTTGACACTGCTTCAACTAGCAAGAAAAGGAAGAAGATGAAAACAAAGGTCCCTACTTCTGAGAGGGTTCTTAGAAGTCATAAAGACCTGGAGGTTTCCGTGAATCTATTGCACATTAGTAACCCGGTGGAGGATCCTAAGGATGAGGATTTTTGGTCGAGAGTGGGTAAGATGGAAAAGGAAATTCAAGAACTTAAGAGTGTTATTAGAGAAATGGATAAAGCTAAGGACTAAAGGAAACTGCAAAATGATGAAGAGGAGGATATCACTGCTGAAATTTTCAAGAAGCTCCAATCTCTGGATGGTAGACTTTGAAATGCAAAAGGACGTAACAACTGTATCCTCTCTTCCCTTAAAAGTATCTATAATTTCATTGAACAACATGTTCGTAGTATTTTCAGTCTCAGCGGTATTACCGAGGACATTTGGGGCTCCAAGGAGAAAAGAGATATTGCAATTGCTCAGGTGGATTTGAAAGACCCTTCCCAGGCCACCACCATTGCATTCTTTGTCTTGCTTCAAACGATCAAAGCCAAGATTGACCGGGCTATCAAGTGATGCGGAGTTCTGTTGTTGTTTACTGGCTATGAAGTTGTTATTGATTAGTGGTTTTGGTGTTGTCTTTTGGCTAAGATGTCCAGTGATGGTTATCTCTTGTTCATTTTTGTCTCTTCTGCTTTTGTTCGAATCACTATACGTCTTGATCCTAGTTTTATTCTTGTTTTGTATTATACGGATGTTGAGCCCTCTGATGTTGGACGTTTTGCTACTTTTTGGGTTGTTTTTACCTTTGTTGATATTTGGCTTTTGAGCCTTCTGTATACAGGGTATAGTCCCTCCAAAACTATTTACCCATAATAATAATTAAAAAAATGTTAACCATATACAAATATTACATTAATAAGTTAAAAACAAGTTGTATAACGACTTGAATGACACTATGTTTTTAATAAGAACCATGTCATATTACTAATATATTGACTTTTTGGGAAAAATAAATTCAATATTTCAATCTTGAAAAATATTATATGAAATCAGTATTGGACATCTCTAATATAGACATAAAGGCATCCCCAAGTGTCATTTGATATGCATAAATACTATTTTTAGTAATCACATACTAATTTAGAGTTTTAGAAATGTTTTATAACACACACACACACACACACACACACACACACACACACACACACACACACACACACACACACACACACACCCACACATGTATTTTCATTATTAGTTTTAAGCCTTTCAAATTAGTGATAAGATTGATTTTTAACTAACGCTTTAAATATAGATAACACATATGATTTGTTTTTAATAAAGTTTTTAGAAAAATAAATTCAACATTTCAATCTTGAAAAAATATTTTATACAATCAATATTCGACGCGTCTCAAAATAGACACAAAGGCATCCCCAAGTGTCATTTGATATGCATATAATATTTTTTTAGTAATCACATACTAATTTAGAGTTTTATAAATGTTTATCAACATATATATCTTTTTATTTGTTTTAAGCCTTTAAAATTAGTGATAAGATTGATTTTTAACTAATGCTTTAAATATAGATAACACATATGATTTGTTTTTAATAAAGAATGCTGAAATCATGCAAGAATATTGAAAGTAACAACATACATTGAACCATTTAGGGAAGGAATTTTTAAAGGTCCTCTAACATTAATGTAGACAAGTTTCGGAGGTTTTAAGGATTTTGCTTCATGATGGTGAGGAAGGGGTTTGATGCAAGATAAATTTTAGGGGTGAATATTAGGAATTTTGAATTTTGAATTTGGTGAATTTTTTTACTACCGTACGGTAGTGCGTTCGTCAAAATTTTACGGGGCCTAAAAATTTTGAATATAATTTATCCTTCATGTGTCCACAAGGGCCGTGATGTTAGTATATTCACCTTCATGTTATAAATGCTCCTAAATTTAACATGACCTAATATTTTATGACACAAGTAAACATCATTCTTATTTTGAGTAGAAAAATATGAAGCGAGATGCAAAAACTTTAAAAACATATAAACCATTTTTGTATGCCTTTAACAATAGTAGCATCTAATTCATTTTTAATGAACCATTTATCCTTTAGTAAGATTACACTATAATTGGTTTGAGTTAATTTTGAACAAGAAAGAAAATTTATTTTTAATTCAGGAACATAAAAACATCATTTATAAAACCATTGAAAAAATTATTTTTCTTTGGCTATAAACATCCATAATGGAATGATAACCTAAATATATTTGATCATTGCATTCTATGATATTAGTAAGAATATCATACATATACGACATGTGCCTAGATGCACCATTGTCTGATATCCATTTGTTTTCTTTGGTAGTGACTAATGCAGCTTACAAGGAAACTACATTAGATTTTTTATTATTCTTTTTATTCTTGTGTTGATTTGGTTTATTCCCTTTTTGTATTTTAAAATTTGGCTAGTTTTTTTAACTCTTCATCCTTCCTTTTGTGTCCAAATTTCCCACAATTGTGACATTTCACTCCCTTGTTTCTTTTCTTTACTAGGGGTTTTTAAGTTCAATTTTTAGTCTTATTGAACCTAGAAAAATTATTAAGTTTTTGTGTGAGAAGTGCATGAGTGGCATTCTCCTTTGAATCAAATTTTAACATGACCTGCTCTTCTGAATCAAGAGAGCACTTAGAGTAGAAAGGTCAAGGATATCTTGTTCAGTTTGATATTTTGAATTTAGAATGGAAATGAAGTTCCTAAATCTCTCATGGATGTTCATTTGAATAATAAAATACAATAGTTTATCATGAATCAAATTATAGTTACATCCATCTAATTGAGATTTAATGTTTTTAATTTTTGCTAGAAAATTAACTATTTTTTTATCTCCCTTCATGGGATTTTTCATTAACTCAAGAATCAATTTTATAATTTTTGACAAACACATACCTTCATGCATTGATTCTAGTTGTGTCCAAGATTCACTCAAACTTTTTGATTTCTAATGTGAAATAGGAAGTCATCCTAAACACTTCGTAGTAAGATATACAACACTTCTTGTACTTTCTATTAAAACTTGGATACATTTTATGTTGTCACATGTTTGTCAGTTGATGTCTTCTCCATACCATTTATGACAATCCGAGTTTATGTGCCTTGAATTTCGTCTTTAGTTTGATTTTCTAGATATTATAATTTGTCACGTTCAACATCTATGTCTTGTCAATGTTAAAGTGATTAGAATCCATTTTTAAGTTTTCAAAAGTTCAAATGAAGAGAAAAAAATACATTTATTACGATAATTGAATGTTTTAAATCGTTTATTTTTCACTTTTCAACAATTAGGTTCTTATGAAGGTAAAAAATTGTAAAGAGTTTTTAGGAAATCCCTCTATCATTTTCAAGTGAGAATGTGTGTCAAATTTGAGGTATATTTTACCTCTTCCACGTTGAAATTGACATTTCATAATTCAATTGAATTGTAAATGAAAAAATAGTTTTTAAAAAATAAGTCCCTAATTTATGACATTTTCACATACTTAATTGTTGTAAAAAAATGCACAACTTCCATATTTGAAAAACACAAGAATAATAAAAAAATTTAAAATTTGTATTCTTAAATATGAAAAAAAATCATTTTCCTAAACTAATTTTCTATGGAAAAAATTAAATATATAAAAAATGGTTTAAGGAGGCTAAAATCTAAGCTCACAATTGAGCTAGTGAGTTGAAACCAAGTTATGAAGCGAGTTATAAACCAAGATCTCAGGCAAGCTCACACTATGCATAGCCCACCAAGCTACGAGCCGAGCTAGGCATGCTCGCCCATCTCCAACTCATTTTATAATGTGTGCACAATTTTCTACAGTCGAGCTAAGTGCCGACGAGTTGGCTTTGCCAATAAAACATAATGACGGACCAAGCTAGGCGTGCTCGCCCATCTCAACTCATTTGCCAATGTATGCACAATTTTCCATAGTTGAGCTAAGTGTCGGCGAGTTGGCTTTGCCAATAAAACACAATGTTATGGTTTGGTCGAAGCCACATGGAACCCTCCACTAATGTGGGATTTTAAAGCCTTAATGCAATTACCTACACGACCAACGTGGGACTAAGTCCCAAACAAAGAAAACATAGCGAAAGCAGGGGATTTAAGCCCCGGACCTCTCGATCCCTTAACTTCGGCCTTACCATTGTGCCACATATTACACTTAAGGGGGGAAGCAAATGAATTTTTAAACCGATGTAAAATTCCACGCCATGTCCTATAGTGAATATTTCAACTGACCAAGCACATAATTTTAATTGAAAATTATATACCCATTGCAGAGAGGGAGGCAAATTCAATATGGGTTTTAATTTGAACGGTTGAGGCTTTATATAAACTTTTATGATCAAGGTATATAGGTTGCTGCTATAGTATGGTTTTAATTATTTAAATTCACATGACCAATAGTATAGGATGTGGCTAGCATATAGACTTAGTTTTTTTTTTTTAAATGTTATATTTAAGATAAGCAACTAAACAACTATTTTTAGTTTAGGTTTTAATATGATAAAAGTATAGTTTATAACATGCCAAATGTAAATAAAGTAGGGGGCGGTTTAGATAGGGTTTTATGTTAGGATTTTAAAAACAGTTTATTATGCCTCCACCACATAATTGGCCCCATTCCAAGGGTCTTCATCTCGGCCAATTAAAAATTTAATGTGATCTTTTTTTTTGTGGAAGATTGTTTCCATCTTCAAAGACCTTCAAATTACCCTCAACATATTTATTCTCCTAATACATTTGAATCATAGGAAATAAATATTTAAGTCTTGAAAAATATTCAAACACAAATAAAACATACATGTGTGTGAAGAGGGCCCCAGAGAGTAATTTTTCAACACCACCCAACAAATAATCTTGCCAATTTATTTTCACGCGAGGAGAAAATGTGAGAGTATTTCGATAATGTCCCATGAGATGGAGGGGGGTTATTTATTTTCACCAACCAACTAACCACCCAAACTGTTATATCTTCTAATTAAATTAATTAAAATGTTTGAAACCGTTCGATATCACGTGAGGTCAAACACATACACATGTATTAACTAAATGAAGTACTATAAAGACTAATTAAGTAAATAAAATTAAACTATAGTATAATACAAATAAAAGATATAATAAAAACACAATAATTAACGTGGAAACACTTTGAAGAGTGAAAAACTACGGTGAAACAAATTTTCCATTATAGAGAAACACTTTACTGATCTATTAAAAACTTCGTTCTCGCCTCATTCCTCTCCACTAGTAATTCACCACGTGAATGCCACACAATATAATTTACCTAACCCCCAGAGTCAATATAAATAAATTGATTTGGTATGACTTCTCGTGAAGCACCCCAATTAAATAATTGATTTATAACAAACCAATTAACCTATAAACATATATTTTATATTAAATAAATTAAAATATATAATAATCCAATTTATTTAATTATAGACTATAGTTTATATACCTAGAACACTTAATATTAAATGTTCTAATGTTTTTAACGTGTGCTTATGAAGGATTGTCATTTTCTAGAGGCCTTTTTTTTGCATTTCAGGAGGTTATTGGCTCTTCCAAGAGTCATTTTTGTATTGTTTTGAGCTCTTATAATTTATTTCATTAGTGAGTGTGTCGGCACAACCTTGTAACAAGGAGTTCCAAAGCGACATGAGACACTATTTCTCACACATAATTTATTTTTTTCCCTTCCTTCTTGGTTTTTCCTCATTTTGTGCTTGTTACCATGAAGGTCACAATGATCGCTTGAAACTTAGAGTGGTCTCCACACTTGTCTTTTATGCCAATTGCAAGGTGAGTAGCCATTTTTTCATGAAGCATGAATGCACCTAATTGTAACCAACCCACTAAACTATAAAGTTTAAGTAAATGAAGGGTGAAAACGTTGTTTTGGGGTGTGTTTGTTTCCTTTCTTTCTACATTTTTTATTTCTCTCTCCTCAAAATGGATGATAATGACTTTACTTTTCTCACGAAATTTAACTTCTTTGAATGAAGATATAATATGATTATAAAATTATGTCGTAAATGGTTATGCTATATCACTATGGGAGTGGAGAAAGAACCAACAACCAAACCAGATAAATCTAGGTGGTTCAACCGATGTGATGAAGCCTAATGTATTCTTTGTATGTTTGTATCTCTGACTTGCTCTTCCGCATTGATTCTTCCACAACACCCGATGGATCCTAGAAAAATCTTGACGATATGTTTGGAAAACAAGATGACATGAGATCCCATGAGTTGGAGAATGAACTGCTAAGATTAACTCCTAGTAACTTTGATAACCTACAACCCTTTTCTAAAAAAAATTCCACACTATATTACTGTTGAAAGAATGTGGAGTTGATAAAAAGGATGCCCAATTGATCTTATCCATTCTTTCTAAGCTTGGCCCCGAATACTATCTTCGTTTCTACTTTTCACGCCATGAAAGAAGCTCTAGGGACTACTTGGAAGATGCCCTCATTTGAAATTTTTTTCGTCCCAACTCATTTGAGAACATGACAAGTTGATTCAAATGGGAGAAATCAAGTCCAAGTCACATGCCCTAGTTACAAGTATTAGTAAAGGAAAGGAAAATAAATAGGAAAAGAAGAAAGAGAAAAAGACCAACCTAAGAAAGAAGCTAAGACCACCCAAACCAAACCCAACACGAACGCTTCTACTTCTAAGCCTAAAGCAAAGAAGGAAAAGTGTAAGTGTTCCTATTGCAAGAATTCAGGACATGAAGAGAATAAATGCATGAGAAAAAAAATTGACCACCTAACTCATTTACTTGAGAAAAATAATATAGATTTTCCTAATTATATCAAGCAAAATGCTCTAAAACCTGAGTCTTCCAAAGCAAAGGAGTCTAAATTTGAGAAGAAGAAAGGCAAGGCCCTTGTAGCAAGAGTTACTCTGTCATCAAATTGGGTCATAGATTTTATTGCCTCACACCACATGGGTTATTCACATGTTGAGTTTTCTGAAATTGAACCATTTGGTATGTCCTAAATCACTTTAGGTAATGAAATTTTACGTCACTTGCTAATAGTGGATCGATAGAAGTAGATGGTATAACCTTTAACAATGTTTAAGTGATCCTGATATCTCTACTAATCTCCTATCACTTTACCAAATCACTCATATTGGTGAAATAATATGAGTGAAATTTAATCCTAACTCGGTGATCATTCATGAAATTCACAGTGAGACTACGATCGGCCGAGGGAAAGGTAGATCACCATCCTTGGTTATACATATTTTCCCACTTTACTTTTGATTCTTCGCCCACTACCTTTCTTACTCATTCTGATGAGGTTATTTAGCTATGACATGGGAATTTTGGTCATTTAAAATATCGTTACCTTAAATAATTGAGGAAACATGATATGGTCAATAGGTTACCTCGAGTCAAATTTTCTAAGTGTCTTTGTGAGGGTCATTCCATCGAGAAGCACCCCGAAGAAATTTTTGGCAAGGAAAAATCTTGGAGAGCATCTCATCTCTTGAATATTGTTCATAGTGACATTTATGGCCTCTTTCCATCTCCTTCATTCAATATATCTCTTTCTGAGACTTACCATCATTGATGAATTTTCATGTTATATGTGGGTTTACTTTCTCAAACAAAAATTTGAAGTTTTCAATAACTTTTGAGACTTCAAGGATCTCATTGAGAAACAAGGCAAAAGGTCTATCAAGGTCCTTCAAACTAAAAATGGAGGTGAGTATATGAGTAATAGGTTAAAATATTTATGCACCTCAAAAGGGATTGCTTTGCAACATATAGTTTTTTAGAACCCTTTGAAAAATGGAGTTACTGAGAAAGAAACAATAGAACACTTTAGGAGATGGCCACTTTCACACCTTCCTTTGTAATATTGGGTTGAAGCCATGAATTGTGATTGTTACATTCAAAACCACATTCCACAAAAATTAGTAGAAGGGGTGACACCCTTTGAAGCTTAGTATGTACGTAAACCTGATGTTGAGTACTTTCGTGTCTTCAAATCAATTTTTATAGCTTGAATTCCCAAAAAGAGACACGAGGCCTTAGAACCGCAATCCAAACCTTGTATATTTTTAGGGAATCCCAATGGTGTGAAGGGATATAGATTATTTAACCCCACCACTCATCAAATTTATATTAAGAGAAGTGTGAAGTTTGATGAGTCATCTTCTAATTCCACTTCTCCACCCTCTAAGGTCCTTCTACCCCTCTATGAATATGATTCTAACTCTTCTGATGATGATATTGCTAAACCTCTCGATCTTGATCCCCTTGTTCCTCCCACTCCTCATACTTTAGAATCTTCTGATTCGATAGTAGTGATGATGAGGACTATGTCCCCTCTCACTCGAGTGAAGAGTTGACAAATTCTAATCCTAATTCTCCTCCTAGTCCTCGATGGGCTAGCTAGACCTTATAGAGTGTTGGAGATTGGATAGGGGGTCCTTGGATGACAAATAAACTCATTTAGAATTTGCTAGACCTCGTGCCTTCTTCACCTCCACTTCCAAAAATCATTATTTTCAAGAAGCTACTGGGATTCCTGAGTGGGATTCTACCATGGATGAGAAGTATTCATCTTTCATAAAGAACAATACTTAAGATCTCATCCCTCATCTAAAAGGAGGAAAACTAGTTTGGTGTAAGTATGGTGTTGATGGGAACATCAAGAAGTATAAATAATTACTCATAGCTAAGGGTTTCTCCTATATTTTTGGGCTTGACTATTCATAGACCTTTTCTCCCATTACGAAGATGACTTCTATTCGATTGACCCTCACCATGAATGCTACTAATAGATGAGAAGTCCATCAAATGGATGTTAAGAGTTTCTTCCTTCATGGGGAGCTAGATGAAGAAATCTATATGGAACAACCTCTGGGTTATGTCTGGGATTCCTACGAAATTTTCAGACTAAAGAAGTATTTCTATGTCCTTAAACAAACCCCTCAGGCTTGGTATGCCAACATGGAATCATTTCTTCATGCATAAGGGTTCATTAGGTGTCACTCTGACACAATTTTTTTACATTTTATGGTGAAATAAGACCATGCTTATCCTTGTTATGTATGTCAATGAATTTTTGATTATGGGTAGCTCTTCCTTGATCATTAATTCTATGAAGATTTCCTTAGCCAAAAAGTTCTCCATGAGAGACTTGGGTTTGTTTCACTACTTCTTGGGATAAAGATTACACAATATGATGTTGGAATCACTATTTCTCGGTGTAAGTACACCCATCTAGGATTCAATTGTTCAATTGTAAGCCATCTCCCACTCCCTTCCTTTCCTAGTTCAAGTTATTTATTGATTGCTCCACTCTCTTAGTTGATGGTATCCTTTATCGCTAGTTGGTGGGGAACTTGACTACCTAGCTCACACTCGATCGAAATTCAGATCAATATTGGTATCGTATCCATATTTATGTAGGATCCTCATGAGTTGCATTGGAAAATAGCTAAGTGGATCCTTCAGTATATTTGTGGAACTCATAATGATGACATTCATTACTTGGGAGGGACAAAGATTAATTTATTTGGATTCACATATTTTGATTGGGTTGGTGATCTCGATCATTAGAAGTCCACCTCCAGCTACATATTTTCTCTTGGTTCAAGTCCCTGTTAGTTGGTTGAGAAAGAAGTATAATGCGATTGTTATATCCTCTCTAGAGGTATAATATAGGGGAGAAGTCAACGTAGCCACATAAGCTATCTGGTTATAAGGGATTTTGAAAAAGTTTGGCATTCACTTTTGGTGGCCTACCATCATCTATTGTGATAAAATGAGTACTATATCAATTTTTCAAAATATTGTTCATCATTCGTATAAGAAGCACATTGAAATATACATGCATTTCATTCAGGAGTTGATCCATGGAGACATCATTGATTTTTAGTATTCCAAAACTTTATAATAGGTTACAAACATCTTTACCAAACCCTGCACTAAATCCAATCTTAATCACTTACACTCTCATCTTGGGGTGAGGTTCATTGTATCCACACATCTTCTTTGGGCTTTCTAGTCCTCTTCTCCTCCTCTTCTTCTTCTATAAATATTGTAGTTTGTACATGGGTACCTCATCAGGCCTTTAGTTGTCGGGACCCATATGATGCATCTTTCTTAGTTTTCTAGGGGATTTCTCTTTCTCTTTTTGGCTTTCCATGCCTCTACCTAAGATTTGATGAAGGGGGAAGGGGGTGGTTATGTGAGGTATTTTTTTCTTCTATTTATTTATTAGGAATTTTCCACCTCACTCATGGCAAGTCATCTCACTTAGGTGAGTCATAGGTATTTTAGGGAGTTATATGACATATGACAGATTTTGTCATAGAATTTGTCGTATGCAGCATTGTCATATGGGATTTACATGTTATTACTAGCATTGTAACTCCTCACTTATTCATGGGAGTATGAAATGTCCAGGCATGGGAGTTATACAACACTCCCCTTATGTACTTTTATATCTATGACAATGAGTAGATGTGTTTTTTTTTCACAAACAATTTCTTATGGTTAATTTTCTTACTTATTACTTGGAATACATTTTCGTTTCTATTGGACTGTAACAAGATTGATGCGCATGGGTTCTATTTATCCTCATGGTTCACTTTTATAGTTTTTCCCTTGTAAATTGTGTAGTTGATTGATATTTTTAGGAGGTATTTGAATAATGGCTTGCACCTTGGCTGAAACTACTTCAATACCTCACCTGGATATAATAAATACCAATAGTTTTCCTATTGTGACCCCAAAAACACATTTCTTTGGATTGAGTCTAAGTTTATACTCCCTTAGCATTTCAAAAATCCTTCTTAGAACTATAGGATGATTGGCCTAAGTTTTTATTTTTATAAGATGCCATCAACATAATCTTCAACAATGTCATGTGTCATGCCATGAAATATTACTATCATTACTTTTTGATAATTGGAACTTACATGTTTTAGTCTAAACGACATTAGTTGATAAAAAACGTTCCTTATGGGGTGGTGAACACGGTCTTTTTCGATACTCAATTGTAATTTTGATTTGATTGTTTCCTAAGAACTCATCCATGAGTGAAATAATTTCATGGCCATTTACATACTTTTTGATCATGTCGATATTTGGTAGATTTATTGATGTCTCTAAAATCTTTCAATCATGCTCTATTGATGCCTCTAAAATCTGTGTAGATAAGAATATGCCCATTGGGTTTGTTGAAGAGGTTAGTCTTGGAGATCCATTCATATTAGTCAATAGGGTGAATGAAGATCACATCCCAAAGATTTTGTGGTTATTCTTTGACTAAAAAGGTTATTTTTGGGTGTATTTTCCTTTTTTTTTTGACTATTTTAGCTTGAGGATGTACTACAAGATAATGGACTACAATGATGGATCCAAACCGACATATCTGCATACGACCATGCAAATATATCAGCCTATCCTTTGAGTAGGGTTGTGAATTTTTACGTTCTTGTGAAGTTAGCCTAACCCCTAGCTTTAGGACCTTTGGATCTGTTGTGGTGATGATATTGACATCAATCTGTATCTTCAACCAAAAAGGATGATCTTTCTTGCATATCCTCTTGAAACTCTTTGAGTAAGTGATCAATTTTAGTTGGTTCTTTTGAGCTAAGGGATTCATCATGTAGTGTGTTAGGGTCTAGACCTCTAAGGTGCTAGTGGGTGAAACGAGGAAATGTAAAAAAAAATCAAAATAAAAAAATACGTATCTATTGGTGAAAAATTATCCGAGGCATAAATCTATTACACCTAAGACATTATCTATAAGAACATGTTTTATCTTGTGATTAGTGATGAGTACCTTTATATACAAGGGAGTTGTAGGATGGATTGGCGGAGGTAGTTCATTTTGGTCGAAAGTGAGTTATTGGTTTGATAAGAGGTGTCCTCCAAGAGCTTAAAATTGGCTAGGATTGATGTCCATATGAACCTTGGACTCCTTAAGGGATTTGTCAAGGATGTATTTGTGGATGGAAGAGGTTTTGAAAATTTCCACAGTGGATATTTTTGGAGGGTCTTCTCTAGTTATTTAATGATTTCATATTAACCCTCGGGAGTGAGCGGAGGATCCTTTTGGATAATGACTTTAGGTGGTGCTCTTGGGATTTTGACTTTGTTACCTCATGTGGAAACATTGCATTTAGGAGATAGCAGTTTGATAGAGATGGAAGGCTGACTTTAGGGAGTAGGTCTATAAAAATACTTACCTTTAATTTTGATAGTAATTATGTGGTAATCAATGCAACCAACCACGAAGTCATAGTCATAAGGTGTCCTATTGTAATTGATGTGGTTGGTTTGGGAAGATTGACCTTGGAATTATTGTTTGGATTTTTATTTTATTCCTACTTTGGGAATGGGTCCTTGTAAATGTCCAATTGTTTATTTTTAGATGGGGAATTCTCTCCTTCTATTTCGATGTCTCCCTTATCAATGAGGTACTAAACGTAATTTCTAAATCATATACATTGATTTGTGTTATGACCTTTAATTATATGGAACTAATAATATTATTCTCCCTAATACCATGAGGGTTTAGGTGTATTTTCATCAAAGGGATTAGTATAAAGGAACTCAATCATGTTTATCACCAAGAGCTTACGAAATATGGATTCTAACGGCTCACCAAGAGGTTTATAGGTTGTGTTTTAATAATATTGCTTTGGTATACCTCTTGGGATAATGATGCTTGATGGATTAGAAGGCTTGGGGATTTTTGGATGGATGGTTTAGCAGCATTTTGGATAGTCTGGATGTATTTGGATTTGGTCACTCCCTCTTCAACTAAATTATTGTTCTTATTAATTTTTTTAGGCTTCATTGTTAATGGTTGGTGGTCTTACTTTGAGTAAAGTTTGATTAGGCCCTTAACAATGAGATCCTTCTCAATTTGAATTCATTCTTTAATTATTTTGTCAAATGCATGATTACAATGTACTTATAGATGGAAGGGAAATTCTTGATTAAGGTTGGTGATAAAAATGTTGAGTAGTTGTTTCTTTAGAATGATACAATGGAATCAACTAGAAAGGTTTTTCCATATTTGTAGAAAGGATGAGAAACTCTCTCCATTTATTTGCTTGGTGTCAAATAATTTTTTTATGGTGATCACATGCTCAATTGTTTAGGAGAAATGTCTCACAATTTTTTTCTAATAGATTGACGAAGGTGGTAATGGATCCTTTGTGTAGGTGCATAAACCTTGATCGAGGGTGTGTCGCGTAGGGCCTATGCACAAGATGGGGGCAAGCAGAAGACACAAATCTGATTTTAAGCAAAACACGAGAGCTTTTGATTAAAGTGCGAGTGCATTATAGCGCACTCATGTTCATGTGTGCTATGTGGTATATGTGGTTGAGGCATGCTTCTATGTATAAAAATAAATGTTTTTAGATTGATTATTGATATTTGTAGGAGTTTTAGATGTGTTATTGATTGGTTATTGATATTTGTAGGAGTTTTAGGATTCCATCATGTTCTCAGACAACTGAACCACCTATTTCACTCATCTAGTTTCTCAACATTCATCCAAATACTCCTCTCTCTTGTCTTTACCAAAATTACCCTTACATTGCACAAGAACAAGGTTCATTGGTCACTTCTTGGTTTGTCTACATTGCAAACTCTTCAAGTAAGATAAAAACATCCCTAAACACCATTATCAATCTCAAGGAGGTATGAAAAGTTTGGTTAACATATATCCACTTGTATGGGGCTTCGTAGGAGAGGTATTCGTAATTATGGGAGGATTTAAGGAGTTACATCAACTGTACCACAATAATAGTTGTATTCTCATGAATCGACAGTCATTTGGTAATCTCAAAAACCCACTTATCATAATAATTGAAAATAAATCCACCTAATAACAATTAATCATCAATAAGTAAATTTGTATAAGGACAATAGGTGTCTACTACGTGCCACCTACGAATTCTAAATTTCATTTTGTTTAAATTCACTTCAAGAAAGGTTGGGGGAAATGAACTCGCCATTTTCTTCATGCTTTTAGAGGTCCAAAATGTCAATTTGACCCAAATTTGGCAAATATGGAGAACTTGGAAAGCCGGATTGCATTTATAAAGATAAGCTCAAAGTAAAGGAATGCATTTCGTAAGTAATTCTAGTCAAATTTATTTCATTTTTTTGTTTATACCCGCTATAGGACTAGGAACATGACCTAGACTGGAAATTTGAGAGGATTTATGAGGTTCAATTTTATTTTCCAAGATGCATTACTCCAACGTTTGAGAATGTTTCTCTAGATGCAATAACATTTTGATTCAGACACTCGATGATTCTTGAATGTCAAATCCTACCACGAGACCTAGTAGTCATCGATCCTTCAATACAAGGAGACATCATTAATAAGACAAGCCAAGGACTATCAAGGAAGAAGAGGTTCTTGTGAATATATAGTTTTGACACATCACATCACACCCTTCATTAGGATTAATGACTACCCCTATATTTTTGAAGGTGCTTTTGAAATCATCCATGGGTTTATCATAGAAGGAATTATCAATGAATGAAAGGTCACTAAGCCATAGGAAAATTGACTCCTATTTAGAACTAAACAAGAAATATTTACTAGGTGATTGATAACTCCTTTGTGTTCTTATCCATACCCCTATTGCTATGTTTATTTTGCACAAACAGACTCAATGATGGTTCTAGGCATGAGACTAGGAAATATGGTCCTAATATTTGTATGGCCTCCTATTCAAGTATTCGGAAGCCATATTAGTATTATTAATACTTAGTACTAATTACTAATGAAATATAATTCTCCAGCTTTCATTTGCTTTACTCATCTTCCATGTCATACTGAATAACCGATTTGACAAGGAGCTTCCCTCTTCGACGGAGATACATTGAATATGAATATGACCCTCAAGAGGGGATCTACACATGGAAAGGTATCATTAAACCCTAAGCCCTAAACTCTAACCCTTAAATCATAAATTCACTTCAAAAAGGTTGGGGGAAATGAACACACCATTTTCTTCACACTTTTAGAGGTCCATAATGTCAATTTGACCCAAATTTGGTAAATATGGAGAACTTGGAAAGCCGGATTGCATTTATAAAGATAAGATCAAAGCAAAGGAATGAATTTCATAAGTAATTCTAATCAAAACTATTTTATTTTTTCTATTAATACCCACTAAAACTAGCCTTGTTATTGCATCCTGATAAAAACAAGTTCCCAAGAGTTGAGGGAGATTTTAAACTTATCACACAAGCATGGGGAGTTCTCTCTAATAATACTAGAAAGGCTACCAATGACACCATGAGAAAAAACCAACAAGGGCACAACCCCACCTTCCACCAACCGAATTCCACAAGCACTACCACTGCCATTAGCATTTCCAACAATCTAAATGGGAATAATTATTCAAGTGTGGATTCCTTTCTTGAAACTTCCATATTTGATGACCAAAACCAGAACTAGAACTTGAAATAGAAATAGGACCAGGAACACGACCTAGACCAGGCCTAGACTGGAAATTTGAGAGGATTTATAAGGTTCAATTTTATTTTCCAAGATGCATTAATCCAATGTTTGAGAATGTTTCTCTAGATGCAACGAAATTATGATTCAGACACTTGATGATTCCTAAATGTCTAATCCTACCACAAACCCCAATAGTCCTCGATATTTGGATACATGGAGACATCATTACTTGGCTTCCATTTATAATAATAAAGATATTTGTAAATTCATGTTATGACCTCTAAATCTATTTGCATTTCAAGTTGTTTGGAAATCACATCACTCCCTTCACTAGGATTGATGACTACCCCTATATTTTTAAGGCACTTTTGAAAGCATCCATGGGTTTATCATAGAAGGAATTATCAATGAATATAAGGTCACTAAGCCATAGGTCAGATAAATCCCACTCATAACTAAACAAGAAATATTTACTAGGTGATTGATAACCCTGTGTGTTCTTAGCCATTCCCATGTTGTTATGCTTATTTTGTACAAGAAAACTCAATGATGGTTCTAGGCATGAGACTAGGAAATATGGTCCTAACATTTTCATGCCCTCCTAGTTGAGTAGTCGGAAGCCATATTAGTCTTGTTGATACTTAGTACTAATTACCCATGAAATATAATTCTCCATACTTCATTTACTTTTCTCATCTTCCACGTAATAATGAATAACCAATTTGACATGGGAGTTTCTCTCTTTGATGACGATACACTGAATATGAATATGATCCTCGAGAGTCAACCCTCATATAACCATAATACTAGTACAAATTCCTTTATCGGTAATATTGCACGGTTAAGGATTGAGTGTTTAGGGTTAAGGGTTTAAGATTTATGGTTTAGGGAACTTAGGGATCAATGTTCATGGTTTATGGTTAAGGTTTTATGGTTTATGGTTTAGGGTTTAGAGTTTAGGTTTTAGTGTTTAGTGTTCATGGTTTAGGGTTAAGGGATTAATGTTTAGGGTTTAGGGTTTATATTTTAGGGTTTAGAGCTTAGGGTTTAAAGTTTAGGTTTTAGGGTTCAAGGTTTAGGGTCCATGATTTAGGGTTTAGGGATCAGGGGTTAGGGTTTAGGATTTAGGGTTCATTGTTTAGGGAACAAACACTCTAATGGTATTGATCTTCTACACTTGATCTTCAGTCTACAGTAATGATTACAATGTGAAAACTTCTCTTGATCTTCTGCACTATAAGGATTAACAAACCTTATATTTTACACATCTCTTCCAAACATTTTTCTCTCCACATATACTTGCAATATTGAATGTTTCTTGATCTTTTGCATTTAATTGCACTATTTATAACACTCTTGGAGCTCCAAATATTTCACAAACTATAGAAAAAAGGAGATATATGTATTGGGTAAATTTATTTATACCAAATTAATCTTTGATATCTGGAATTTCCCTCCTTCAAAATATCAGTAGATGAAAGCCATCAAGTTGTGATGACTCTATTTAAATGTTATGCCTACGAAGTAGATGAACCCTTTTCAATTGAATACTCTCTGTCAATACTAATAAGAATGGGTAAGACACAAAACATTACAATGAGTGAAATAGTTCCCATGTGACATAAAAAATAAGATAGCTCTATTGGGTAACATTTATTTGTGTAAGCTTCCTACAGGGAAGGGGTTGCTTAGAAAAGGGTTGTACCAAATTTTTCTTGGATATTTGAAATTTCCCTCCTTCAAAATTTTTGTACCAATTTCAATCATTCTCATTAGTATATTTTTTAGAAGTCTTTCCAACAAGTATTTTTAGTGTTCAAGGTTTAAAATTTAGGGTTTAGGGTTTAGGGTTTACAATTTAGGATTTAGGGCTCAAGTTCAAGGTTTAGGGTTTAAGGTTTAGGGATTAGGGCTTAGGGTTGAGTGTTTAGGGTATAGGTCTCAAGGTTCAAGGTTTAGGGTTTAGGGTTTAGGTTTTAGTGTTTGGGGTTGAGGTTTTAGGGTTTAAATTTAGGGCTCTGGGTTAAGGGTTGTTGGAGGAAATGAAGTCACCATTTTCTTCACACCTTCAAAGGTACAGAATGTCAATTCACCCCAAATTTGGAAAATATGGAGAGCTTGGAAATCTGGATTACATTTATAAAGATAAGCTCAAAGAAAAGGAATGCATTTCATAAGTAATTATACTTAAATTTATTTTCTTTTTTGTTGATACCCACTACAGGACTAGGAACATGACCTAGACTAGAAATTTGAGAGGATTTATGAGGTTCAATTTTATTTTCCAAGATGCATTACTCCAACGTTTGAGAATGTTTCTCCAGATGCAACGAAATTCTGATTCAGACGTTCGATGATTCTGAATGTCTAATCCTACCACATACCCCAGTAGTCCTCGATCCTTGGATATAAGGAGACATCATTACTAAGACAAGCCAGAACTTTCAAGGAAGAAGAGGTTCTTGTGAATATATAGTTTTGAAACATCACATCACAACCTTCATTAGGTTTGATGACTACCCCTATCTTTTGAAGGCACTTTTGAAAGCATCCATGGGTTTATCATAGAAGGAATTATCAATGAATGAAAGGTCACTAAGCCATAGGCCAACTGAATCCTATTCAGAACTAAACAAGAAATATTTACTAGGCAATTGATAACTCCTTTGTGTTCTTAGCCATACCCCTATCGCTATGTTTATTTTGCACAAGAAGACTCAATGATGGTTCTAGGCATGAGACTAGGAAATATGGTCCTAATATTGTCATGGCCTCCTAGTCAAGTAGTCGGAAGCCATATTAGTCTTGTTAATACTTAGTACTAATTACCAATGAAATCTAATTCTCTAGCTTTCATTTTCTTTACTCATCTTCCACGTCATATTGAATAACCAATTTGATAGGGGAGCTTCCCTCTTCGACGATGATACATTGAATATGAATATGATCCTCAAGAGGGGAATTTCACCTAGAAAGGTATATCGTTAAACCCTAACCCTTAAACCCTAAACCTCAACCCTTAACCCTTAAACCCTAAATCCTCAAACCTTAACCTTAAACCCTAAACCCTAAATAATAAACCTTAAACTTTAAACCTAGAGCCCTAAACCTTGATCCATAAACCCTAAAAACTAAATCCTAAATCCTAAACCCAAAACCATAAACCATAAACCCTCAACCATAAACCCTTAACCCTTAACCCTAAACCCGGATCCATTAGCCCCGAGTCCCGAGCCCTAAACATTTATTTTTGTACATAAAAGAATTCCACAAACACATATACCCCATAACATTTTGAAATGAGAGTGGGTTATAACGTGTTCACATTTTACCTTTTTTGGGATTGAAATTCTAAATCCATAGGCTTGGATTTTCTTGGATTACCAAACCAAAGGTTTGGATTGTTTTCGCACGTTTAAAAGCTGTTTTTGATAAAAAACATCACAATTTCATGTGTACACCCTAATATCTCATGCATTAAAACATAATATTAAAAATAAATTCTACTACAATGTCAAGCTAGGTTTTACCTTGATGACGATATAATTCTCTCTAAAATTAGATTATTTTAAGGCTTTCATCCATATTTTCTTTTACTAGTTCCTTGTTTGCTTGCAAAAACCTATGCATACATTTTGGTGCACAATTTATGATTTTTTCATCCAAATTAAAAAAGTGGTTTTTTCTAAACTCCATTCTACATGCACTAAAAAAAAACTAAAAATGACTTTTTCCCTCAAAGTTATGGGGGTGCACACACAAATATTTCATTTTTGGGATATGTGCACTTTGAAAATTAAGAAAAATTATACATTCATCCAAAAATTATGAAAAATTAACGGGACCTCGTATATGGTCTTAGCTAACTTTCTACCAAAGGGATTTGAAAAAACATATATATAACTGAAAAAAATGGGGGGTGCACACAAAATAGGTTCTTATCTTTTTGATACAAAAATAGACATACTTTGTGTATGCACCACATTTTACCCTCTTAATCTCAACCATTTTTTTAAAAAATAGTAGTTTAGAAACTAGACTATGAATCTATGGTACTTAATCTTATCAATTTGTCAAATTTTGAACATAGGCATGCCAAATTATTCGATGAAGTTCAGGTTTTTCTAATTTCAGGAAAAAGTGTCCCTTTTTTACCCCCATTTTCCTCCCATATTTGTGCACTTACCCCATAAGCTATGTGGAGAAATCCTTAAGAGATAAACATCATTATAAGCCACCTTTTAGAAATCCATATAGAATTCTTTGACATGCTCTTTTAAATTTTATTTACCTCTGTAGTTTTAAAACTTTTGAAGTTCAAAATAGGGAGAAAAGGGAACTTGAATTAGCTTGATTTCCAAGTTATAATGACACAAGTATTCAAATATTTACTTCTTGTCAAACATTGTAATCATAACCCTTGTAGAGCTTCCTCCATTTCTTGTCATTCTTGGTAAAATAATGATCCAATGATGGGAGTGGTGGAAAGATTAATTTGGGTTCATGATGATCTTTATCTTGGTTAATGTGTGATTTTTATTGTTCGGATGGATTTTGTTGGTAGGGTTGTTCATTGGTATCAAGAGTTTTTCAGAAGCTAAAGTGGCCACTTGGTGGGATATTTGTTGGATTTTATAATACAAGGCCAGGGCACAGTTACAATATTTCTTCACTTCTCACTCTAATTTGGTCCTTCCTTTCTATATCTAAAATGGATTACATTTACGGATTTAGTGAGTAGATATTCTCTTTCAAAGGGATTGTATCTTGCGGATGGTTTTCCTTTCTCTAGATCACATTGCATAATGATGTTATGAAGGTTGTCAAGGTCATAATTTTCTGGAATATTATCTCTAATATTGATAAGTTATTGGAGGAGGTCTTACCTAATTTCATATAGGTTTTGATCAAGTTGGTATCTTCCTTGTTTAGTAGAGAGAAAGTCATTGCAACTCCCTAAATTTCTTCTTTGTGATTCACGAGGATTTCCTCATCGTTATTGATAACTTGATCATTGGTCCAAGGACTCATGAGATGATCATTATTGTTTTTTTGTTGAGTCCCAATCAAACCCTATATCTAATTTCGGGTGTCATTGAATTTTTTTATTATGGATTAAGATTTTTAGGATGTAGTTAGAAGTTAGGTGTGTATGGATGTCGGATGAAGTGATGATTTGATAGGAAGTAAAATTTGGTAGAGCTTGATTAAAATTCTACTTTGATATGAGTTAAGTGATAACTCATAAATTTTGTTTGATTGAGGTTTATTATTGATGTTTAGGGTATAGACGAACCTAGGTTTGATAGGATAGATTGGATTTTTGATAAACTATTAATGGCTGATTATATACTAGCTTTGAGATTTAGGGATGATGTGAGTGATTGGATTTAGATTATGAGTGGTAGGATTTGAATAATAATTATGATTAGTGGATGCAAACTATAATAGATAAGATGAAATTTGGGTCTAGGTTATGTTGTTTAGAATTTAGAATGGTCTAAAAGATTATAGGAATGTCATCAAATAAGAATGAATGGTAAGAGGGTTGTTGGTTGAGTGGGTAGTTGGTGGATGATAAGAGGATGATTTGGTAGTAAGTAGATGTTTGATGAGTGGTTTGTTTAATGTGAACGTAGGATGGTATAATGAGGTTGTGAGGTAAATGGAATTGGTTTAAGTAATGAATGAAGAATGATTAGGGTTGTTTGTTTAAGATTTTAGTGTTAAATTTGCAAACATGTTGGTTTCTCACAACACATAAACAATGTCAATAAATCCAAAATCCATATGGTAGTATTAATATGTGTGCAATGCAACTAGTAACCCACCAATATACCTCATGTAAAGTGGTGATAGATTGATCTACCAACCCTAACTCTACGCAGTATTAAGTGGGTAGCTTTCTTTAGTGTTGTGTTACTTCCACTACTAATTGTTTGTGGCCAAAAATTTTTAAAGCTAGGAGAAACAAGGATTACTATGTTTTCCCCTAATATACCTTATTTTACATGGGACATGTTGTCTAAAATAACACCCCATGCTATTTGAACAACTCATCGAATTTTCGTAATTAGGGAGCTCCAAATTGAAGACCCACAGAATGAAGAAATTGAGGATTCAATGTTCCATGAAACATTGGTAAAATGTTAAGTACTATGCACACTTGGAAAATATGAAAAATTCCACAGAGTTATTTAACTATACACAACAAAGCATATAGCCCACTCGGGATAAACCATGATGCAAGGAAAAAGTTTCGCAGAACAATGTGCAAAGAAAAAGCAAGTTTGAATGCAACTAAGGTTAGAAGTCATGGAACAAAGAACTATTGTTTTGCAAACTTCAAACACGTAGTATTTCACAAAGTTGACAAATATGCAAGGCTTTCAAAGACCACATAATGAAAAATCCACAAGGGAAAAGAAATAGAGTTCCATTAGAAATAAAAAAAGGTAGGTTGAATGCGGAATACATCTAGGTCATGGAACATCAAAATTCGTGGAACAAAGGAACATAATCAAGGGTGAAAAAAACTGCTATGTAGGGGAAAATACCTTTGTGGCATAGAAAACGCATTAATGGCTATATGTAGAATATTTGAAATGACACGGGATGTGATAAGTTTCCAAATGAAAGAGGCAATCATGGATCATGAAAAATAATCTAAATCTCGCGAGGCATGACAAATTTGGTCTTGTTGTGAACCAGATGCTCAACCACTCCACCAACCTAAATTTTATGAGTGGCATCATCCTCATGCACTAGCGATCTGATGGTATGTTCTCGAATGTGAAATCTATAATGATTGGTCCTTAGTGTTGGCGGGTGGTTTTTTTCATTAAATCATTGGATGTGATTGGCCTCTCCCCCCCTCTCTCAAATTTTATAAATATAAGTGCTTTGGCACATAATACGAGTTATTTTCTATTAATTTTTCACCTCCTCCTTATGATATTACAAGACTCTTTCTCATGGCCACTTTGTAACTCATGTGAGGATTTCTTTCTCTTGTATCTCTTTCTATAAATGGTTAAGTTTTGATATTAATGCAAGTGTGGCTTTTTCTTCTAAATTTTATGCCTTTAATGTGAACATCTTTGTACTCTTGGATGCCTTCATTATTTTCTAGTTTATTTCTTTCCAAGTCATGTGCATCTCTTAAATTTTCACTTTTGTGTTCATTTGTGTATTTTAGATCCAGAATTGACGCATTTTATAGTTTGATGCATCGCCTCCTTTTTATTTAAGTTTCTCTCTCTCTCACCTTGTCTCCTTGGAGTTTCTTAGTTTAAGATTTGATAGTGTTAGAGTAGAAGTTGGTTAGTGTAGTTTCAGTGGACTTGGGTGAGAGGAACCAACCCTTTCACCTGAGGTTTGATCTTGATTCCCCCACACTCTTGAGATCATTCATGTTTTCATTGAAATGTTGAATTCCTAATTCAAAGTAAGGGTGTGAATTTCAAGTGACAACAATTTTGGCATGCCCGGTGGGACAAGTTGATGAGATTTACACCATATTTACTAATATTGGTGTGTTTCTTAGTGGATCTCAACCTTTAGAGGAATATTCTTACATATATGTTGATTCTCAAGTTTAAATCTACTAATTAAGCAATCCAGTGCTCACTTTCATGAGAAGGATACAAACAAGGCATAGTGTATCAAGAGGTGAACCTTTTGAGTATTTACAACTCTCACCAAGAAGAAGAATAAAATAAGAGAAAGATCATTACATACATCTCTCTGTCACCTTAAACCGAAGTCTTTCCACTCCTCATGGTAGACCCCCTCATTTTCCATAAAATATTTAGGTCATATCCCCTTCATGGCGCATCAAAGAAATCTACCCTTTGTAAGTTTCAATGGTGGTAGTCCCTTAGCTCTAAATGCCCAAAATGATATACCAGTGTCTGCTTATGAAAAATATTCCTTTCTTCACTGGTGAAAACCTTACAACCCCTACAAATCATATCCATGATGTTGTAAATGTTGTATTCATTTCATCTTATTACTAAAGATGATGTTGCAGTTAGGCTTCTTACTTCTTCACTAAAAGGAAAAGCACTTCAATGGTATAGGAGTTTGAGGCTGCTTCCATTCACACATGGGATGAGCTTGGGATAACAATTTTTCAGAAATTTGATGAAAAAGTAGATTACATATATTTGTTATAACAACTAACAACCATCAAGAGGCCCCCCAATGAACTCATGGTAGATTTTAACTTCATATTTCATAAAACAAGGGATAGAATTCCAGTGTATTAAGACCAACTCCACAAGGTGATTTCCTATATTTCTTAAGAGATTTGAATTATAATATAGTTGTAATGATATAATCTATGGGTGTTATCCAATTACATGATGCATATCAAATAGAAAATTATTAGGGATGAGAAATAGCCCCTATATTTCATATGCCCCTATTTCATGAATTGCCACAAAGTACCTAGCTTTCTTTTTCTCCCATTCCTGAGCCAAATACCCCATTTTCTATCTCTACTTCTGATCCTTTCCAAAAATAGAATGATAATGATGACCTTAGAGCCTTGGTTAAGATTGTGTCTAATAAAATTATCTCTCTGAAGAGGCAACAAGTTCAATCCTATCAAAGTTACCCATGTCCTAACCAAAGGAATTCTTCAAGCCAAATTTTTATCCAAGGTCAACGAAGTATAGAATTTAATAACCAAATCAGAGATATGGAAAAAATCAGCAAATTGATAGATTATAAGGATAAAACATATATTTGCCTCTTCAAATGATTGTTCTACACACAGTCTCTTCTTGCCGCTAACACAAGAAAAGCACTTGTATGAGTGCAAAATAATGTAATTCAACAATTTAAATGGTGTTTTCCATGCAATCAACAACATAATAAAAGTACTTGTGTAAATGGCATAAAATTCCAAACCCTCATACTTCAAAATTCCTTCAATCAACAAGAATTTGTGACGGAAATTGTGACAAATAGCACATAAGCACAAGAAGGTTTCCTTCAACCTAAATTCATTTTTGGGTCAGATGATTTTTTTATAGTTAACCAATTCATGGATCACTTGAGAAAGCCACAACTCCATGTGGCGGATCATACAAGGTCAATGAGGAGGTAAATTGAAATGGATACTACATCCTCTTCATTACAAAGTTCCCATTTTGAAGACAAAAAATCTGAAAACTTAGGTGGGAATGTAGCTTCATTTAGTAACTCTGCACTTATAGAAAAATTCCGTAGAATAAACTAAACCTATGAGGCACTATGGGTCCCCTGAGAAAAAAATTCGCCAACTAAAAAACCTTCGCAGATGGAGAAAACTATAAAGGAGAATGTCGCACCTCCGATGCATAATTGTAGGTATCCCCTTCAAAAATTTTGATAAAATGAAGAAGATAAGTCTTAATGTGACAATGTGGGATGCCCTATCTATCCCATCTCAATGGGATCTTATAAATGAGGCTTTAAAGTAGCTTCCCCAATCTAAACCCAGCTATGCAAAAAAACACACTATGTGGTGAGACTGTGCCAACCAAAGGAGGAGAAAGTAAGTACTACTAAGAATCCCCCACCCTTTTACATGTCTCTAATTGTTGGAAATCACCTAGTGTGTAATTGCATGATTGACTTGGGTGCTAGAACCTCCATCATGCATAAGAAAATTGTTGATATTTTAGGCATTGAGTACAATCCATTTTCTAAAGGTGTACTTCAACTTTATGGCTCAATTGTCAACATTTTTGGAGTAATTAAGGATATTGAGCTAACCCTCCATGTTTTTCCAAGCTTGAACATAACTCAAGATATCTCAGTTATTGACTTGCCTCCTTTGTTTGGCATTTGTCTATCAAAATTTTTACACTAAGGTGGGTGGATATTTGTCTTTTGATTGGTCTCATATGCTCCTAAGAACTATATATGGTAAAAAAGTACTATTAAAGTTTAGACAATCTCTTCTTATCATGTTGAGTATTATGACCCTATTCATATCCAATCTAATTGCATGGTACATGAAAATTAAGATCATGAATCAGTGTTAGTACAACAACTTACTCCTCCTATCTCAATACCTGACATCTTGTTAGATGAATGGGCCAAGGAACATTATGAGTTTGATCCTTATGACACAATTATGGAAATGGGTTTAGGCACCTATTAGGATTTTGGATTATGTAAGATGTTTTTGTATGGTTTAGAAGCAAAAATGGAGTTGGGGTTGGTATAGTTATTATTTCTCCAATCGACTATAAATTCTTCTTTCCTCATAGACTACATTTTGCATGTTCTAACAATGAGGCAGAGTATGATGCATTAATCCATGGATTTATTCTTGAAGAGAAAATGGACATCAAAGCTTTGTAGGTATTTTGGTATAGTGAATTTATTATTCACCAAGTTAGAGTAAGGTAAGCAGCCAAGAATAAGTTTTTAAAATTTTATAGACATAGATTTTTGGACCTCTTGGAAAGTTTTGACATTGTTGAATTGCAAGTGGTGTCAAGGAAGTTTGAACAAAGAAGTAGATCATATGGAAGACATAGGATCATAGTTTTCACTAGCTAAAGATCTAATCCAAGGCAATGAATAACATGTTAGGATGGTTGTGAGACCATCAATTCCATATAATGAAGTCAACTAGTAGATATTTGATGATGATAAATTTTTTTCAATTAATCATAAATGAATTTGATCTCTCCTCAAAATTTCCATTTGATTTGCATAATGGTTATGTTGATCAAATCATTCCATTAAGAACACATAATAACTCTTGAAGACATATTCACCCCGATGATGAATTCAAACGTGAAATAAATAATGTAATAATAAAACAAGAGGAATACCAATCAATCACCATTACACAAGACAAGGAGTTACTACTTGGAAATGTATGTGATAAATTTTAAAATAAGTTTTTCATCTCTTTGTTAGAAATTTAATGATGTCTTATTATGG
The DNA here is from genome assembly GCA_018340775.1 of Taxus wallichiana var. yunnanensis. Lineage (NCBI taxonomy): Eukaryota > Viridiplantae > Streptophyta > Pinopsida > Cupressales > Taxaceae > Taxus > Taxus wallichiana. Next base: position 295,090,918 of record CM031243.1, on the reverse strand, counting down.
AGTTATAAATATCTTAAAGGTTTTGACCCCATAATTTCTTAGCATACCATAGATCTTATCCTAGTGTCAAACCAACAAGACCGAAAAGCCATGTCAATACCAAAATAGAGCCCCTCATGAGAAAAGAGTTATCAAAACTCATTGAGGCCAAAATTATATTCCCCATCAAGTATTCCTCTTAGGTGGCTAACTTGGTCCCTGTTAGGAAGAAAAATGGAGAAATCAGGCTTTGTGTGGATTTTAAGGATTTGAATAGAGTATCCTTAAAAGATAATTATGTTCTACCCTCTATGGAATAAATTTTTACAGATAATATTAGGAGCTGAAAGGTTTTCTATACTTGATGGATTCTCATGTTTTAATCAGATCAGGGTTAGATAAGAGGATCAACATAAGACTACATTTACAACCAAGTGGGGAGCATATGCATATGAGACGAGACCCTTAATTTTTCCAAATACGGGTACTAAATTTCAAAGAGCCCCATGTATTCCATTCAAGGGCTATTTAAATGACTTCATCCTCGTCTACTTGGATGATATCATTGTTTTCTCAAGAGAGAGTAAATATCATATCAATCATCTTGAGATTTTTTGAAAGATGTAGAGAGTTTGAAGTGTCTCTTAATCCTAAGAAGTGCATTTTTAAAGTCCTACAGGGAAAAAATTTGGGGCACATTGTTTCAAAGGATGGTATTTCCATTGATCCTAAAAGAATATCCGTTATCCTTTCTCTCTCCTTGCTAAATCATAAGAAGGATTTGCAATATTTCCTCAGTAAGATTAATTTTTTAGGAATTTCATTCCTAACTTTGTAGGAATTGTCAAGCCCATTACCTTGATGTACAAGAAAAAATGCATTTAAAATGGAATGTAGAATGGAAATAAAGATTTACCAAGATCAAGTAGGAAATTACTCAAGCACCCATGCTTAACAACGTTGACTATTGGAAAAATTTATCTTTTATGCACATGGGGTGAGGCCAACGTTGTTGTGGTTTTGACGAAGGAAAATGATAAGGGTTTAGAGTAACCAGTGGATTTTTTTAGTCAAACATTGAAGGATTATGAGTTAAAATATAGTCATGTAGAGAAGTAGGTGTTTTCCATCTTAAGGGCTCTCAAAAAATTCAAGAGCATGATTTCCACTAGCCGCATCAAAGTTTTATTCTCAAACCCCGTATGATAGAATTTTTTTATGGAAGTGGAAATTAGTGAAAAGAGAGTTTGGTGGGTGATCAAGATTATGGAGTATGATGTAACCATCAAGGGCATAAAATTGGTAAAAGGTAGAGCACTATATCAGCAGTTGGCTTTCGATGCTCAAGCTAATCAAGAGACCTCCTTCTTCATGGAAGAGGAGCAAGAAAAAGAGAAAGCTATTGTGGATATACATAATAACAATATTTGGATTAGCAGTATGTCTAGATTCTTATTCACGGGTATTTATCCTCCCGACTTAAGAAAATCTAAGAGGCAGCTCCTAAGGTTGTAATTTTTCCTTACATGTTAATTGGTGGGGTTCTCCTCGAGAAAGGGCATCGATGTATTATTGCTAAGGTGCATTGAGGGTGAAAGTGTAAACAAATTCTTAGTGAACTTCCATAATTCCTTCTCCGGAGAACACTTCTCATCCAAGGCCACGAAGATGAAAATTATAAAAGTAGAATACTTTGGCCCACATTTTTTGTAAATGCTCATCAATGGGTCAGAAAATGTAAGGAATGTGCTCTCTTCACTAGTAAAAATAATATAGCGGCCCTCCCACTTCATCACATTCAGTTAGATAAACACTTTTCTTAATGGGGTATTCATTTCATTTGAATTATTAATCCCATGTCAAGTGTGGGTCATAAGTGGGTCTTGATAGCAACTAATTACTTTACTAGGTGGACGAAAGTTATGGTGCTCAAAGAAGCTATTGAATCAATTATCCTTGATTTTATTGAAGAAATTATGAAAAGGTTTGGTGTTCCTCAAAACATTATTTATAATAACGTAAAATCCTTCCTAAACTCTAAAATATCTAATTGGGCTCTTAGACATGGAATATACTTGAAGAATGCTTCCAATTACTCGCCCTCAAGGTAATGGTTTAGGAGATTCTACTAATTGGAACCTGATCGAGAATCATGAAGAGAATAATGGAAATCAATAAAAGGCAATGGAACACCAAGGTAAAAAGTTCTCGTGATCGACAAGATTACATCAAAGAGATAAACTAGCCACACTCTGTATGTCTTTGTGTATGGCGGACATGCTGAGACTTCCCTTGTCTATGGATTTACCTTCATTAGAGTTGGCCTAACAATTAGAGTTTGAGGGTGAAGATCAAATAATAATCAGAATGGTGGATTTTGTTGATCTCAAAAAATCAAGGCAATGTGTCATGATCATATTAGAAGAGGACTAGAGATCGATTAAGCAATGGTTTGACAAAAATCCAAAGCACAAGATTTTAAAGAAAGATAATTGGTCTTAAAATGGGATGCAGAAAGAGCTAAACCAAGGCATCACTACAAGTTTGATGATCTTTGGAGTGGGACGTATATCATGATAGATTTTAAGAAGGCCAACTCTTTCAAGTTGTCCAAACTTAACGGGAGGCACTTTAGATCCTAGTTAATGGGATCTATCTTAAACCTTCTCATTAAGTTTGTTTTCTTACATCTTGTACATACTTTTGTTTCTTTGTTTTCCCTTTCCTTGTTTTTGGGGATTCTGTCCTTTTGTTGTGTTGATCACCAATTTATTTCCTTTTCCTCAATCCTTTTGGTGGTATTTTTGGCCATTGTGTATTAGTGTTGTCATTGATGTCAAATCAATTGATGGAAAAGGGTGTCATGATACTATGTGAGTCTCGATGAGGTGTTATTTAGTTTCAAACATGAAGGTTGATTGGTAACTTAGTGTTATTGCTGAGGTCCTAGAAGCATGATTTCATGTGTATGGTCATAGTTTCAGTCCTCCCATATTGAGTAGAGGTTTTCATGAGGTCTATAATGGTTATTATAGGTGTATGAGTGTCTGTAAGGTGAAATATAGTATACTTGAGTCTTCTTGTTTGCTTCGTAGTTAGTCTAAAGTTTCTTTCATTTTCTTTAGAGTATGAATGCTTTCTTTGGGGTATGAATGTTTTCTTTGGAGTATGAAAATTTTTCTTTAGATTCTAGTTTGAAAGCTTCATAGTTTGTCTAAAGATTTTTATAATGTTATTACAACATGTGGTAAAGGTCAAGCATATGAAACATGAGATGAAGAGGTGAAGGTTAATGTTTTAGCATGGTTTGTAGGTGTTCATCTAGACCCATTATAGGTTCTTGAAGTCCAAATGGAGCATGAGAGTGAGTTTTAGAGGTATATGAGCTCATAGAATCATACAATAGTGTGATACATATTGTCTCAGGTGTGTTAGGTCCTTTTGGAGATCCTATAATTCGAGCTATGAGGTTTGATTACTTGGTCATGGTGTAAACTACGTCTTATCCTAGTGCTTCAAAGCCTAATAAGGCATGATAGTCACTTGAAGAAGTGTGTGAGATCTTGGAAACACTCAAGAAGGTATGTCACATCATATTCAACATGTCTAAGCAGTTAGCATAAGTTTCATGCTTGATTAGAGTGCCGGTTCGATTGGTTTTGGTTTAGAACATGTAAAACCCAAATGCCTTGTCATTCAAGTCATAGTGGTCATGAAGTTAAAGAGATATTTGTGGTAGGGTGAGAATTTAATATGTTATTAGAGGGTGCTGTGATTTTTGGGAAAAAATTTAGGTTTCAAGATGAAGATTTTGCAAGATATGAGGTTTAGACCAAAACATGGTTCTTAAGAGCATGTTTTCCAGCTCGATATGGGAAATATATGCTTGGATGAGATGTGTAAATTTTTAATGTTAACCTAATCCTTTCAGGGATGATGAATCATGGAGATAATAAGATCTCATAGTTGGAATGAGGTCAAATGAGGCCCAAACATTTATGAACGAATGTTAAGAAGGTAAACTGCTTGTTATGGCTTTGAAACCCTAGGTCAAGAGAGATGGAGAATAAATTCATGGTATGTGAAAATAATTTATATTTTATGCTATTAAAATTATTTTAGGTTATAGAGGACTCCTCCATATTTCTAGAAAGGTAAGATAGAGCATGTGGTGATGAGTGGACCCCACTCAAATATAAAAGTTTTTAAAGATGTTTAGTTAGGAAAAAGTTGTCCAAAGGAGGTATGAAATAAATTGACATAGTTTTTATCTTAGGAGTTTTAATTTATGTCCATGATGGTTTCATATCATTTTTGAGCTTCTAGAGGCCATATTATGCCCTATTTATGAATATTGGTCCTAAGGTAGTTTTGGAGCGGCTTGAGAGATGGACTGGTTGAATGCCATCCACTTGAAGCTGTAAGGAGTTATAATATTTTATGAAAATAGGATTCATAGGGATTTATAATGGTATAATTTTTGTCTCTTGATGATGATACATGATGGGTCATCTAGGTCGAGTTAGTGAGGAAGAATATTGTTGGTTTTCTAAGACATGATTGCTCAAGCTAAAAGAATGAAGTGAATGAGGAATGAGATGGATTAGATGATATTTTTATTAATTGGAAAGTGAAGAGGGATGAATTTTGTTCCTATTTAAGACCTTTTAAGGTCTTGGAAGTTGAAAAAATGGTGCAAACTAGTTGATTTTGCAAAACTAGTTTCATGACAACTTTATTTGGTGAAGAGGAAAGTTGTTGTGGTTTGATCATATGTATATTTCATGAGATGTGATTTACAAGCCTTGGGGATTCCATTGAGTGGTTTCATTCCATAGTTGAGTTGATATTAGGTGGTCTTGAGACCCAAAGGTGTAGACAGGTTGCTGGAAGCAGTTGTTTGGTGATGAAAATGGGCCTTCTTCTTGTTGTTATGAATAATATTATTGGTGAAATTTATTGTGAAACCATGGTTGATAATTTTATGTCATATTTGACATGTGTGAGAAATTATGGAGTTTTACTAATTATTGTTATGATGTCTCTGTGAGTTTTACCCATCTAGGTGATGGCGTTTTGAGTTGATTGTGAGCTTGTTTGGTGCATTAGGACATGGCCGACCTATATGGGTTCATTGTATGAATTTGAATAAGTGTAATGTTATTTTTTAAGTAATTTTTGTCATGATATTGGTATATGATTGGATGTTTTTATGTTTACGAGAAGAGAATCATATAAAAGTGAAGTTGTGCTTCATTTTTGAACTAGACAAGAGAGAGGGAAAAAGTGCGACCCAAGTGTGAGTGAGAAAAATGTATGAAGGAATTATTTCAGAGCCAAGGAAGTGTATGAAAGGCTAAGGAATGTTATAGATATTTTGTGCAATAGGTTGAGATCAAATCAGGTCATGTTTGGTAAGATAGAGCAAGTTAGAAGAGAGAGATTTTGAAGAAGGTTTGAAGGTGTATGAGCTGAATATTTGATCACTATTAGCTATGTGTGTTGGCAAAATTTCTACAGTGGTATTATTATTCAAATTTTTTTATGATTCATATTCATGCAAGTCTATTTTTGTGAGTAATATCAACAAGGGTTTAGGGTTTATTGTTCCTTATGGGGTTGTTGCCTCACTAAAGAAATATCTTGTGATGTGTAATATTCACTTGAGTCTTTGTTGTGTGTAATATCAACAATTTTTTAAGTGGGTTTTATTACCCTTGAGTGTTTACCACTTACATATTGTGTCTATGTGTTCTCTCTCATGTGTTATGTTCATTTGAATGTATGGTGCACACTTAGTAAGTTCTCATCACGGTTCATTTTAAGACCCCCCTCTTAAAAAATATTATAGAATGGGTGGTGAATCTCCAAAATGGACTATCAAAATGATGGTGAATCTTTGAAAAACCATTTCGTGGAAAAGGATAATCTATTGTTATTTGTTCAAAGTAGTTTTGCAGGGTTAGACGGGTGTTGTTCAGTCATCCAACCATTTCCATAGAAATGTTTGGTTTGACGCTCGTCCAATATGTATGGACGACTACCTAATATGGCTGGACGACATCCTAATATGGTTGGATGGTTTCCTAACATGGTTGGATGTTCATCTAACATGGATGGATAACTATATATCATGGATGGATGGATATCTCCATAAGGTTTCATGATTATCCATGGTGAGCGAACTTCTAACAAGGATGGCCATCCATCTCATCTAGGTTAGACAATCGTCTTAGTGTGGTTGGATGGCCATCACGGTTTTTGTACTGTCCATTGCATGCTTTCTTGGTAGAATCCAATGGTCATCAAACATGGTTGGATGACCTCAGCCATCTCAACATATTTGGATGATCTACCTAAAATAGGTTGGATGGAAGGCTGTTCAAACATCCGCTAGTGATTGGATGGGAAAAGTTTCCACGCATCCCCAGGACATGTGCCTCAAACTTTTCCACCAACTATTTTTGCCACGTGTCTAGTACTTTCCACTTGATCCATGTATAAGCTCATATGAGGTTCATTTTCTTCACTTTTTTCCACATCCAAAATGCTCTAAGATCCCCATGATACACCCAAGGAGTGGATACAAAAAAACACAATTCATAGGTCTTTTCCACATGCCCCAATTCGAAACAGAGACAGTTGTCCTCAATTACCTATTGAATTTTTACATCCTAGAAGGATGCACATTTTTCCATTCTCTGTTGGATCATACAATATATTTTATTGTTGAGCCCGTAGATGTCCATTGGTTAACTGTGTTACCTTTCTGGAACCAAACACCGTAAATACAAAGGCGGTCCTTATAGATGAAGAAAAAAAAATTGGAGTCTCATTACAATGTGTAGGTTGATGGTAAGTTCAAAAGTATTTTTAATTGTTTGTTTTCATAATTTTACTTGACAATTATTTTTCTAACATTGTTTGTTTATTGTTGCGAGATCCTCGCTAATTGTTCCAAATTAGGCCTTACTATAAAAGGCATTACAAACAAATTATTTTATGAAATGATATCTCTATTTTAGGTGAGGATTATGTTACAAGGTAGATCTATAGACATTCCTCTTTGTGTGGCTCAAGTATATAATGTGTACACTTGTGGGGCATTAATTCAATTTGTGCACATATTTTTCCAATCGAATTAAAACAGATGTCAACAATGCCCTTGCTAGTATGAATACATCTGATAAATCCAATTTTTTTATCTTTTGCCAATTATCTACTTTATTTCTATCAAGAATCTTTCCTCCAATTGTAGAATGATCAAGTTTTGACTGCAATTAATGAAAAAATGATTGGTCTATCTCTTGAAGAACAACATGTAACAATTAATTTTCACATTATATTGATTACTTATTTTTGAATGCAATACTTATAGTAATGTTATCTTTTGCAAAGAAGAATTATGCTTGCAAAATCTCATAAGGAAGCTATTTCTAGGGGTAAATTCCATCCCGAGGTCTCTTGATTTTGATATGGATTTAGAGGAATCAACCCTTATACGATTTACTCGTTAAAAATACCAAGGGGGTCAATACTTACACCTTAAGGATCTTCTATGCCATCACACTTCTCTGCAAATATAAACATTATTCTTTACTCTTTATAATAATTAATTAAGCTAATAGTAAGTGGTACACTATTTTAATATTTTTACATCTTTTTTTTCAGAAAGTTCTAAGTTTAACGATACGAATATAGATCAAACTCATTCTTAGTGCTAAGATCAGGTCATTACATCTCCAAACATGCAAGGTATTGTATAATTAGTGATATTTAGCATCTTTTGTTTATTTTCAAATATTTATTGATTATTTTTCTAAAAATTACAATTTTCTTCTTGCAAGGAAACCGTCACAACAGATTTTAAAAAGGACTTCAATACCATCAACGCGTATTGTTAAAAAAAAATTCTAGGAAAAAATATAAGGTTTCCTACATAATCTACTGAGGAACACATTATCTTGTAACTTCACGAATTTCGAGTTTTTCACTAGGTGGTGTCATTAGCATGACTGACACCCAAGTTTTGAACTAGATCGACCTTGACAATGAGTTTTTGGGTTTTGATAGTGGTGACATAGAGAAGTAGATACTTTGACACACATAATATGATACAGTCTACCCCACCTCCTCAACCACAAGCACATCAAGATGTGCACTAGATTCTAGAATCTCCTCCTCCAAGTAAAAATCCACTCACAGATGATCAGAAGACAGATTTTTCCTTCGAAAATATGATATCAGATAGTATGGGGGCCACAATCTAGGAAGTTGTTATGTCTGATGTGGAAATAATGCACACTTGGGAGAGAAGGGAAAAATTTGATCAAATAAATAAATACCAAATACCATAATCACGCTCAAAGGCATTCATTGTTCACTACATGTGAGAGCCAACCAATAGCAAGGCTTGACATTTTGCTAAACAAAGCTCAGTCAAGCACAATTTTTTATAATGAGTATGATGATGATATTTTGGACATAATGTTGAACAGGTTGGAAAATCTTAATGTAGAATCCCATACCTACTATAATAAATGGGATAAGGACAAAAATAATGTTTTAATTACAAATGCAGAGAAAGAGAAAGTTGTGGTATGTCATCTTTTACATGCAAAATCATGATATTATGAACATTGTAATAAATTATTGTTTTTGTGAGTTATCTAATAGACTACTAATACATTTGTATTTCTATTTTACAAGATAAGAATATTCAAATTTAAAGAAAGAAACAACAATATTTTATGCACATTTTAAGAATGAAAAAAATCTTAAATTCATTTATACAGTTAAAATAAAAACTTTTATTATTAAATAAACAAAATAATACATTGAAAAGTGAAATAAATGTCACAAATATGCACAATAAAACTGTTTAGATTAATACATGGAATAATGATATTCTATTACATTCATTCCGGATACATTACATAGGATGAACTTACAAATATATAGGCACATAGTTTCCTATAAATTAGGAAACTACTATACTAACAAATACTAATCTCGTGAGTTTTTTGTAACAACCAAACAACTCAGTGCATTTTGTGAAGGATTGGAAGGAACAGACTATGGAATATGGGGGGCAGAAGATATTGGTCAATGAGGAACTTATTGCTGAAGCGACCGGCCTTGGCTTGGAGGGCTACCATTTTTTTAACAAAAGGGTCGACAGAGATGTTGAAGAGAGGAGATTTGTGGAGGGATCTGAGAAGCTGATCTACGTTACAGTGGGCCTGCTTGTTAGCTTGATCCCTCCACCTTATGATGAGGTTACTCGCATGATGATACGGTTCATCTCCTTGGAAGGAAGGTTTGTCACTGTACCTGCTAAGCACCTTATCTTTCTTAACCACTTCCGTAGGAATCACATGGTTTGTTTCCCCCATTACTTGCTGAACTCTCTTGAGTGCTCCATTTTGGAGTTTCAAAAGCATACCTGGGTGGTTCCTTTACACCAGGGGCTTATTTTGCTGCTGCATAAATTTTTTCTTCTTAAGTATCCTGGTCTCCCATCCTCTCCTAGCTCGGTTCCCCCTCTGCCGGGTTCTGCTGCTGCTAGCCCCGTTTCTCCATTCTCTCCCCCGCCACCGCTGTTGTCACCCCCCTGCCGGCCGTCCAAGATTCTTCTTCCATTCCCCCTACTGCTGCTCCGCCCCCCACTTCACCTCCACCTCGGATAGACCAGTTACCAGGGCTTCTAGAAAGCTTAACCTTGAGACTCTTGCTGTGGGGAAGGGTCCTCATGAAATTGAAATTGCACATGACCTACCGAATATTAGCAGTGCCAATCCCGGGATGTGCATATGGAAAGCTCTTCAAAAAGGCTGGAAGCCTTAGAGGCTGATATGAAACTGTTGAAGGATGAGGTTAAGAACTTGGAAAAACAGAAAGGTAAGAGGAAGAAGGAGGAGGAGGTGGATATTGATAACAAATGATTGATGATATCTACAAGAAGCTGAACTCCTTAGACTCCCGTTTAGGGAAGGCCAAAACTCGTCATGATTACAATATGGCCATCTTTAGGGTGATTGAGGAGTTCATTGAGCAACATGTCAAAAGTGTCTCCAACCTCAGCGGAGTTCCGGCAACACTTTGGGGCAATGATAAGGAAAGCAAAAGGACCATTGATCAGCTGGATAAGACTGACGCTGCCCACATGACAACTTTGGGTATGTTCAATTCCTGGAAGAATATCAAGACCAACATAGACAAAGCTGCCAAAAAGTAGTTGTAGATGCTTTAGTTGTTCTTGTCTATTTTTATGTTGTTTTTTTTGCGGTCTCTCTACTACTTTTTTGCAGTGTTTTTGTTGTTTTGTCTTGTTTGGGTAGCTATTTTTGGCTACTTTGGGCTTCATTGTCACATTTGGATTCTGATCCTTTTCTCTCTGGTTTTCATTCCTATTCTGGCTCCTAGGCCATCTTTTGTACTCAAGGGTATAGTCCCTTTCAAAAAACTATTTGCCAATAATAAAAAAACAACCAAACAACTCAACACACATTTTTTATTAGTTTTTATATAACAACTAAATAACAAATTACTAATATAATAATAATTACCAAATGTAATTATTATCTACACAATGTAAATACTAATTCCTAACATTCCCCCCCTTAGTGTTTACATGGTTCAATATATCTCGTTCTTTGATTATAGCATGCCACCTCTGTGTGCTCATGATCAACTCCGCAAATGTGCAACATCGGGCTTGCACAAAACTCAAACATGTGCCAACGCACATTTCTTCCACTGATGGTTTTCTTTGGCTTCTACCAACAACCTTACCAAATTGGTTTTGTAGGTGTACTAATAACCTTTCACAATTGGTTTTACAGGTTTACCAAAAACCTTTCACAATTGGTTTTGCAGGTTCACCAAAAACCTTACACAATTGGTTCTATAGGTTCAAAAACCTTACAATTGGTTTTCCAGGTTTACCAAAAACCTTCACATCATGATTGCTACAATACTTTTTGATCAATATTATACAATGTCTCTACAATAGGGAATCATGTAGGAAATACTGCATTCAAAAACGAACAATAAAACATAATGGAAATGGAACAATGAGACCATGTTCCCCCCCTCAATGTGAACATTTCACTTATTTAACTAGGAACACTGAAATCATACTGCACACAACAAACTACAATTCTAAAATGAAAGAAAACTCACACACACACTGTCACCACAACTTCATGCGGCCCCGTCGTTGGTGACTGACGAGAGGTCACTGATCAACCTCCTGCCTCCTGTGCCTCCGTCCTCCATCAACATGTTGCTAGCTTAGCTGATATTGTCTTTGAGGATCAATAGTTTCCACATTGTGATTTATTCTTTTCTTCCCTCCTACAATGTGAAACACTTTATTTTGTCGACGTCGGGTAACATCGAAAATGTGTCCGTAAGTCAAAAATAATAATTTTATTTTTAAGACTTTTACAATTTTTGACTCGACTCATGATGACAACCTAGAATCACCTATTTGATAACAAGACATAAACAAAAAATAACACTTAAGACTAAAATAAGATGACATCAATGATGGAAACAATATTGACGATAACAAAATCCAATTAAAGATTGGATTTTCACGACTTTTCACACTTTTGACACAATTTTGATGACTACAAGACTTTTGACATTGACACTATGACCAAATTGACTTTACCTTCAATACAATGACAAATGAAAATTCACAAAGACACAAAGATTTGATTGAGCTATTTGATCTAAACAAAAAAACCTAATAAAAATTTAAAAGATATAATCGACCTCTTATTCACTTTAAACAATAACTAATCCGTAAACACTATTAAACCAAACTTAAAACATAAGACTAGACTTACACGACTTGGAAAAAAGACCAAATGCATGCTAGATGTGAGCAGAATCGTGGAACATTTCGATAAGCTTGGATTGTGTGGATTCTCTCTCCTCCGGTTTTACGGATTTCTGGGTGGAGCTATGACATGTCCAATCAGAAAAGAGTACAGAAAGGTGGTTTAGGCGTAGAGATGCGAAGTCATATTCATGAATGTGTAGCATATATAATCTTGTGCATCTATCTCTGACCGATCTGCCACTACTATATATTGTTATCTCTGGCTTGAATTTTGTGTTCAACACGTGAAACAATGAACTAACTGTCTCAAAAGATATTCAAATCTCATATAATGTGACCAATTCACCAAATGTTGATGGTTGAGGATTGATTGGAGAGAGAGAAGGCAAGAGCGAACAATGATGAATACCAAATGTAGATGTATTTACCAGGAGACACTCAAAGTGATTGACCAACCCTCAGATGTTATGCGCAGAAAAGATTGATTGCATGACAAGATAAGACTGACAGGAACCACTGCCCAACAAAATTGATGACAAACTACACTGGTGAAATCTGCAGGATTTTTCGTGAGAATTTGTTGTATGAGGACTGGCAGTATGCACTGGAGGATCAAATCAAATCATCTAGCATTTATGAGTAGACTGGGAATTGAATGTGGATAATCCCTGAACTATGGTTGAGGCGTCAGATCCACGACTGAAAAACTATGTTTCTTCTCTTTTCCAACATATGCACAGATCTTGTTCGCTACAACAAGAAAATAAGGTGAGTTCGAGGTATTACGTTCCACCAAGATCAAAACAAAAGTCTGTGAATGTGGCGTTCACCAAACACCATTGAATAACTGACAAGACTTTTTCAAAAAACTTGAAATATTATTTGCAGCGAATGCTCCCAATCTCTTTCTTATTTCGAACACAATAATCTTATTCCTCAGTGGGCTCGAAATCTACCCACAGGTGACTTGACAGTATCTTTACCGCTTCACAAGGAAATAAAGACTCAAGTTGCACTTTCACATGTATGCAGATCACCTTGTATATGGGTATAACCGTAACTATTATTTTCTCTGATGCCAAATGAAATAAATGTCACAGATCTACACAATAAAACTATTTAGATTAATACACGGAATAATGATATTCTATTACATTCATTCCGAATACATTACATAGGATGAACTTACAAATATATAGGCACATAGTTTCCTATAAATTAGGAAACTACTATACTAACAAATACTAATCTCGTGAGTTGTTTGTAACAACCAAACAACTCAACACACATTTGTTATTAGTTGTTTTATATAACAACTAAATAACAAATTACTAATATAATAATAATTACCAAATGTAATTATTATCTACACAATGTAAATACTAATTCCTTACAAAAAGGATAATCAAAGAGCATAAGATGGATCCATAAATGTTACTGAAGGAAAAGACAGATGCAGATCCATCACTTTTGTCATCAGGAGATGTTGCAAGGAGGAGAAAAATATTCTATAAACATCATTGCAACACAAGATTTGCACCCATCGGGAGTAATAACATAGAGAACTTTATAGAAAAACAAAATCTGCATGTTGTGCAAGAAAAAGATAAGGCTTCCCTTGCAACAAAAAATTAAAAAAAGTTAGTTTCACAATGTAAAACGTGTGTTGTCACAATTATGACACTAGCATAGGAATTAAAAGATAGTGGCTAGCCAAATTTTTTTATTTTTGATTCAGTGTGGAAGACGTAAGGATAATTACGATTCAAAATCATAGGCAGAAAAAAGGATTCCCTCATAATGTGTTCTTATATGAGAACTTTCCCGAAGCTTTGAAAATTTATTTACAACCCACCATTTTGTAATTGTATTGGCCGACAATGTTTTATGAAAAGATGCATGTCTTCATAAATTAATCCACCACTTGATAGAATGAATACAAGACTAATTTGGATTTGGAACTATATTTATTGTTGTATTGCATTTATTGAAAGTTTTCATTTTTCAACAATTTAATATGCAAACTTGTAATTGGATTTCTGCTTACTGTGAATTGTTTTTATGTTACTATTTGGATATGTAAACAGTAAATCATGGTTTAAGATGCCTAGTTTGTGTTTGTTTAAAAAATATTTACATTTCATGCATATGTAAAAAATTAATCAATAATCACATAGATGGATCTAAATAAATCAGTCTTTATTTCAGTCATAAAACAAAATATAAAAATGAATTTGATACAAGTAAAAACAATCTATTAGGACCAGTTGATTATCATTAATGAATATGAAATATATATCAATATATCAAATCATTGTCAATAACGTCAACAATGTATACAATAAGTTACAACTATGTCAATTGGAGCGAGTCAAGTAGCACTTCGTTCATTCATGTCATGGAATTCAATTGAATTGGAAGCATGTTTTGTGGATGGGTTTGGATCCCCGGATCAATCAGAATGTTACCAAATCCTCTTCTTTCCACAATTCCATAATGCAAGTTCTCTCTCATAAGGAAAATTTTCCATAGAGTAATATGATACATACAATCTCAGATAGATTTCTAAATTCCTATCCAATCTATTTCAGACTTTTGAATTTACAAAGGATAATGCACTAAATACCCTCTCATCGTTGTGTAACCTAGAATAGTTGTTTAAAAAATTTCATACAATTGAATATACTCACTAAATTCCTCTCATAAAATATGAGTAGAATAAATATTCTTCTAGAACCATTTTCATCTAGCTCATCTAGAAACTGATATTGATGTAACATAGTGGTAGAAAAATCAATTCAATGAGAACCAAGTAACGTTTTTTTGTAAAATACCTTCAATAACAACTTTGTTTGTCTCTTTGTGCTTACAGAAATGGTTAGTTAGACTAGTTATGTATTTGATAAATAAATTACTTATGGATGTTTGAGGTATGCCTCTAGTTGTATTCCAAAACCGTGAATTGACAAATCCCATTGCTTCAAGTAATTTATCCTTTTTGAATATTTCACAGATCTCTATAGATAAAGATTGAGAAATTATTTTCAATTTTTTTAGTGTCAGATAATACTGTTTCAAAAAAATTGCATGTCACTCTTACCTCTTCCATTTCTAACCCAACCAAATCTACTCATTTCGAAAAACTATGAAGTGGTATCTCTTTCCCATGTGTTGTTATACAGAGATGATCATGTATATTGAATTTTAAGAAGCAACTGGGATTCTTAAGGTCTTTTAATGCATTCCATATTTCAAAAATAGGACCCTGAAAACTTCCATTTGAAAAATATAAATTATCTAGACTTAAGCACACACATTTTCTTAGTCTTATGAAGTTTGTTACGTAGATACAACGCTCTTGCGCATGCTTCGTCAAAACATTTAGATCCTTTAACACAGGCAGTAATACAACATAGTGTAAGTAACTTTTCAATGTCTATTAGATAATATAATAGATCTTTATCTTTATCTACATCCCTTCGGTATTTATACATAAAACCTGTCAATGAAAGATATTCTTCAAATATTCTATAGGTTGGTTCATGCATTGAGATCCATCTAGTAGCTACATCTCTGAGAATTTTTGTCCCATCTTTCATTCTAATTGCATATTTCTAAAATTCTAAAAATCTCTTTGGATTGCTAGAATAATAATCATGCAAATCACGAATTAGCTCCTCCATTTTAGCAACATTTTTAATGTGCTCACAATTTTATAGGACAGATTCATTCTGTGAGTCATGCAATGAATTACAATCATATATGGACTAACACTTGTCTATAGACATACATAGAGACCATTTATGCCCCCTTGCATTAAAGTTGCACTGTCAGTTCCAACACAAACTAACTTCGTTGCAATGGAAAAATCATCCATACCTACAATATCCTTCAAACTTGACACCACCAATTTGTAAATGTTTTCAGAATTGTAATTTTCACTCATTTTATGAATTTCTAAGATATGGGGAGTTCTGAATTCATTTTCAAATGTGAATACATAAATACAAACCCATGAAGTATTGTCCATTGTTGTACCCTCATCAATTGAAAGGGAAATAAACTTTTCCTTTTGAATAGACTCTTTCAGATCCTCATTTTCTACTAGAGAAAGACATTTTGCAATTTCCCAACCACTAGTATCTAACCAATGTGATTGAGGAATGTTCTATACACCAATAACCTGATACATAATTTTATTTTATGAGAAATCTGAAATTGGTCTTCCTTTTTAAATATATGGAATACAAGTAGCAAATTGAATACTTTTTTCATGCATTTTAGTCTCCATAGCTTTGCTCAATTTTGCTACAATTGTGCCACCTTTTTCATTTAGATTTTTCAAACGTATTTGTTATTTTTCATATTCTTCTATGTATTTTACATGTAAACATTCTTTTGCATTTTTCCATTTATGAGATCTGACTATGCTCCCATCCTTTTATTTTTGGGAAATATATATTTTCCCATCGCTTTTTTCAATAGTATCTATTTTGAGCTACATTGTGTGATCATTACCTTGTTTCCAACTACATATTTTGCATCGACATTGAGTTAGAACATCATTACCATTTTTGGCTCCACAGGTTCAATAAAAGGATATTTGGCTACCCAGTCAAACCTAAAAGTCCTTCCTATTGTCTAGTTTGTCCTCTTTCTTCGATATATTTTGTTTTATGTTCTTGGACTTCAACTTGTGCATCTGGGCTCTCAACAGAATATATTGATCCTCATGTCTCCTTTTTCTAGAAATAGACATTGGAGTAGAATATTCCTCTATTGTTGGTGTTGGATGAGAATTTGATGAATCTTCTTCTAGATTGATGTCATCAAGGGAAGGAATGTTTTCCTCAACATATAAAGGATCATTGATATCTAGAAATGGATTAGTTTGTGAAGGTATTTGAGAAATGTCTACATATAATTTTATAAAAGTGTTACATAAATAGTATTAATTATTTATATTATTAATACCACCCACTAAACATAAAACAAGAGTGCAAAGAGTTTGAAAAACAATATGAAAAATATAATTATAAAATTTTGTAAGACTGTAAATTAGTAAACTGTAAATAGTACATACCGATATTTTTCAGCAGATCCAGACACAACCTTCATTTTTTGTGAGTCTCCAAAATATCCAAACAATGTCTTGGAACCCTTTTTTGAAATGGTTGTATTTGTAACCTTCTTACCCTACTTTCTAGAATCCATGGATATGTCGCTAAATAGGGACAAATGGGTCTGGACTATGGAGTTTGAGAAACAAGTTGGATGGCTTACTTTTGACTGATTCAAGGAAGGATGACAAACATCAAGGGACCGAGGTGGACAACCAGCCATTAGATGGAAGTTAGAGGATGACTCATTGTTGCGAGTTAGATAGCTAGCAAGTGGACGGCTAGTTGTTGGGTGACAAGTAGTTAGATGGCTATTGATTGAATGACTTGCAGCTAGACAAAAAGGATTTGGATGACAAGGAGTTATGAGGATTGAAGTTGGATGGAAAGGGTTTAGAAGAATGGTTATTGGATGGAAATGAGTTGGATGATGAATGGTTGGTTTCGCGACTAGTTGGATGGTGATTAGTTGGGTGCCTTGTTGGAAATTTTTTAGTTCCTCTGGTGGTTGGAAGGATAACACATTACACTCGGATAACTTACAATTGTAGTTGGATGGTGTGGGTTTGGTGGAAAACTATAGTCATATTGGTAGAGGTTGGATGGATTGATATTTGACTTAACTGGTAAAGATTGTAAATGGGGTTGGATGGTTGTCTATGTATACTTTGGTGAATATGTGCATAGATTGATTCAAAAATGTTGGTGAATTACATGCATAAGTTCATTTATATGTGTAAATACTAGGTGAAATTACCCATACTAAGGACATGTTAGCCGAAATTTCTAGCGAATTAGGTGGCTTCCGATCACCGAAAATTTTCCATTTCCAATTTCCAAAAACCCGAATATTCACAAGTTTACAAAAATTCGCCACTAAAATTTTCCTTGGTTCTAATTGAATGGATGTTAATGGTTGCTGGAACTAGTGGTAAATGAAGGAAAAATATTATAGGACTGATTCACCTCCCCCTCTCATTCTATTGTGCTCTCAATAATTTTTATCGAGTAATTCCTTGAGAAACAAGTCTAATCACTTGAAGGATATCCTAGAAGCAAAAACTATGGGAATGGATTCAGATGTTGAAGTTACATTAAGGATGAGGAATGAATTTTCTCAAGTGTATAGAGATAGAGCATGGTCAAGCCATTAAGATTTTGGAATCTCAAGTGGAAAGTGTTTCTAAGTCTTTAAAGGCCAAAGAAGTAGCTTGCTTCGGGTATGAAGAGAAATTGAAAACCATAGAATCTAATTTAGAGAGTGCATCTAATAGATTGTGGATGTATGAAAATTTAGAGAAGATTATGTTTTCACCTGATGGGTTTGTTAGTGCAAAATCACAGCACCCCTGGATGCAGATCAGGCTTCTAGGTTGATCACTCAGGCATCCAGTGTGATTGCACAACATGGAAACCTCTCTCCAAGCGTGGGACTTGTGAAACCGAGAGAGGAATCTCCAGAGAAGGCTGGTTCCTGCTCCTAAACTACCTGCCACAAGCTATTCCAGTGCAGGCAAGCTAATCTAATCCTAATCTAACCATGCCAAGGAGACAGAGAGAGAGAGAGAGAGAAGGGAAAAACAACAAAAGCCTACACTAAAACGGTGATACACCAGAGAAGGAGAATGTTGAACATCTATCAAAACTACCATGGGACAAAGAGAGGTGAGCAATGGGAAGGATGGACAGATGCATCACAGGCCCAAGGATAGATTTCACATAGAAAATGTCCCAAAACTCCATGAACATAGCTCCAGACCTGCAATGAACATTCAAACATGCACAAATACCTGCAATGAAGAGAGGCAAGAAGAGAACAAGAAAAAACGAGGAAGGATGGACAGATGCATCACAAAACACGTTTTGTTGCTCCAGAAGTTTGCACAGAACATCATTCCATTAAGTAAGAGGCAAAAACGCCATTACAGAGCAAGGGAGGAGGCTCGAACTCCATTTTCAACCCTAGAGAAGAAAAGAAGGGAGGGCAGAGTAGAAAGAATGAACAACTTCTTCAAATGAGCCAAATCTGGCTTTTTACATTGCATGGGTCGAGCCCAGGGGACAGAAACGTGGGAAAACGTGCAAGCCCATTCCTCATTGACTGCAGATGCATTAAAACGGCATGGGATACCTTACCAACCCATACCCTACCATCTTTGACCAATTTGGAGGAGAATGCGACCCATTCTGCATTAATTTGGCCGCTGAAATGTCACTTCTGGCCGTGCTGAAGAAGAATGCGACCCATTAGCATTAAAACAGGTTGTTGAAATGTCACCTCTAGCCATTATCACGCGTCAGAGCCATTTCTCGATTTTCTCTCTCTAGACTGCACCAAAACTCGAGATTGATCCTAATCATGTAGAGAATTTCAACAGCTTTCCGTTGATATAAATAATGTGCAAACCGAGCTCTCGATCAAAAGATATGGTGATCTCAAGATTTAGGGCACTAATGCACTCAAAACGGATTTTGAAATATTTCCGCGCTTCGCCACTGGATGACACGTGGCACGCATTGATTGGTCACGTGATTCTCTCTCCTCTGCCTTTCGGTGGGCTTTCTTTTGAAATTTCCTTGTGGGCCCCTGCTGGGACACGTGGCGCTATTTCATTGGTTCGGATCAGTGCTCGAAAACTCACCCTTTGACTTTTGACCTTTTCCCTTGTGACACGTGTCATGATCTGGTTGGTTCTCGGCTCTTTCGGCTCCTTCGCGTCCACCGCGTCCATTTGTCCCGGATGTCCCAGTGCTCCTTGTGCTGATTTCGGCCGAACCGGCCGGTTCGCGTACCTTTGTCCCACTTGTCCCACTTTTGTTTCGGACTGTTTGTGCTCATTTCGGCCGATCCGGCCTACGGTTCGGCCTATTCCCAAAATTTTGTCCTGATGTCCCAAATGCTTTTCGGACTGTTTGTTCCCATTTCGGCCGATCCGCCGGTTCGGGTCTTTTTGTCCCAGATGTCCCGAATGCTTTTCGGACTGTTTGTTCCCATTTCGGCCGATCCGGCCGGTTCGGGTCTTTTTGTCCCGAACGTCCCGAGCAACACAGTCATTTTTCTTCCTCTTTCGGCCGGATCGGCTTCTCGCGCCCGCCGCGTACTTCTGGCCCGATTGTCCCAAATGCTTAGCGGGCCACCTGGAGGCTTTTCGGCCGATCCACGTCTTTCTGTCCCACACGTCCCTACTGTCCCAAGGACTAGGACTTAGTCGATTTTCACAATTTTTCCTGGATCAACCTACTTGCCTGGGACTTGAATATTCTGATGCATGTTATCAAAATTACCCTGGGGGGGTGAATTTTGGATAACAGTTTTGGCGACTCAATGGGTCATCTCGCTCGCTAGATGAATGATCGAGCTCAAGCAATCCATTGGGCATGGAGTCATGAGTAGTAGCCTCGAAAACTGATTGAACTTTGAAAACTCCGCCTCCGAGCCACTTGGAAACCCACCGGACATGGAGTTGTTCTCACCAAAAACCACTGAAACGAACTGTGCAAGAGCAAAACCAGCAACACCAAAACTATGTACAAAACTAAAAATCATACATGCCCCAAATGGAACATGCAGAGTGTGCACAAGCACTTTTTCACTGAAAGAAAACCTAGCTACTACTCTACTAATCGAAGCAAAGGCAAGCTAAACAAACCCCGCAATCTGGTTGTGCAAAATAGCTTCCTTTCTTCAAAATTGGCAGCCATGCAATTGATTCGCACTCGATCATGGCTGTTAGGATGGATGGAAAATCAACAAGAAGTCTGGTCTTCCACCCAAATCATCAAGGTATCAACTAAAACAAATCCAATACCTCTTTTAGTTGCTCGCATTTGATCAAGAGGTATGCAGCTGATCCTGGTACTTCAGTAGCTCATCCTCATGCCCGTAAGTGAGCATGACCATTTCAGGCTTCCCTTTGGCTCCAATGAAGCCAAATACCGATTTGGGCAAGGTCTGATCCATTTGATATGCCCATTGCTGTGATTTTCAACTCCAAGAATGGAGTCCTCTTGTAGACCCACCTGAATGGATGATGTGGAAGAAATGGTAAAATTCTTCTGTCCTTTCTCTTCCTCCAATGAAGAACAGGGAAGATTAGAATCTTCCAATTTTGATTCCAAAGGGCTGCTATAAGATGCAGGCTACTGCAATTGAATGCTCTCCTTCATGGCAGCAGGTTCTGGTGTTTGGAATGTGGATGATGGAAGAGAGAATGGTGAAAACTCAACCGGCTCTTCTCCATCAAAACAGTCCTCCAAACTCGATGTAAACCGCCTCATTGCTGTCCCCCGCTGCGTTTTCAACTTCCTCCATGGTGTCCTCTTGATCTGCAACTTGACCACCATGGTTTCCTTCACTCTCCAATATTGAGTTTGAGAGATCAAACTCCTCTTCAGCATTAGAACTCGAGGGAGGTGAAGTAGAAAGAAGAACTGAAGGTTCTCCTGTAGCCTGCTTTGTGCTCAAAGCCCTTGGATCTGCACTTTTCTCCTCCACAGCTAGATGGTGCTCCTCTTCTTTTGGATTTGGAGCAGCTTCTCCTTCCTCTACTACTTGAAGAGAATCTTGCTCTTGATAAAACTCTTCCTCTAGCATGAAGTTTGTCAAGTCAAACTCTTCATTCTGCTGCTCTAGAGGACAAGTTGGGACTGCAAGATCTTCTTCTTCAACAAAATCAGTTCTCACCACCATTTGTTCAACCTTAGCCTCTTCTGTAGGCTTAACCATCAAGGGGATCTTTGTCATCCCAAATCTAAGAGCCCAACTCTTCAGACTTTGAATTTCTTCATCTTTGTTTAGCCTCTCTTTTTGCTGTTGTTTTCCTTGACTGGCATTCTGATTTTCATCCTCCCAACATGGATTTGGGAATGCAAGAGGAGGGATGGGTTGAAACTCAACTGATTTGACAATTTTTTGTGGTGGTGGAGGAGATGAAACCTCTTGTTTCTTTGGAGGAGGGGGTGTTTCTGTTAGCTCTTGTGGAGGGGATGACTGTCTAGAAGGAAAAAGGAAAGAAGAATTGAGATGAGGTGGAAGACTAGGAGATGGAGGGATGGATTCAACACTTGGGACAGCAGATGGAGGGTTTAAAGCTTGACACTGCTGAGATGAAACAGATTGGGAAAGAGGAAAAGAAAAGGTATGAGATGGTGTGCTTACCCGTTGACAAGGTTGCTGAATACTCCTCTCATACACCTCTATTTCTTCAATCCACTTAGCAAGCAAAGGCAGCGTTGCAATCATGAAGTCAAGCTTCTCCTGAGGGCTGTAATGCCTTGGAAAAGGTCCCACCCATGGACAGGGTGCTCCACAACCGATTCCAAATGCTTTCATTTGTGCCTGAGCCCTGGACTGCACTATGTTTACCTCCATCTTTTGGATTTTCTCCAACTG
The DNA here is from genome assembly GCA_018340775.1 of Taxus wallichiana var. yunnanensis. Classification (NCBI taxonomy): domain Eukaryota; kingdom Viridiplantae; phylum Streptophyta; class Pinopsida; order Cupressales; family Taxaceae; genus Taxus; species Taxus wallichiana. The sequence continues at coordinate 295,068,573 of CM031243.1, read as the reverse complement.
ACCAGCATCTTGCATCTGATGGTCTTCGTTATATGCATACTCTTGCTCTTGGAAAGCTCCATTGCCAAACTGACTTTGGCACTGCTGCTCATATGAGTATGCATGCTGATCTGGAGGATTTGTAAAACGTGTTGGAGGTGTGATATACTGCTGTTGTTGTAAATGTGAGTTCCATGATGGAAATGAAGTCATGGTTGCACAACTTCATGGAATGGAAAAGAATGAAAGGGATGGAAAGAAAGATGGATGAAAATGGATGGAAACGGGTCTGCAAGCTCAGAGAAATGGGTTGCTGATCAGATGGAGTCGCCAGATGTGTTTGCAAGTGCCTCCAAAGGCTGAAATCTTCACAGGAACACACCAACCTGCAAAAGATGAAGTGGAAGACCTCTAAGAGTCCCACCGGCGTGCATGCAAAACCGTTGATGCAAAATCACAAAGACACCCCGGATGTAGATCAGGCTTCTAGGTTGATCACTCAGGCATCCAGTGTGATTGCACAACATGGAAACCTCTCTCCAAGCGTGGGACTTGTGAAACCGAGAGAGGAATCTCCAGAGAAGGTTGGTTCCTGCTCCTAAACTACCTGCCACAAGCTATTCCAGTGCAGGCAAGCTAATCTAATCCTAATCTAACCATGCCAAGGAGACAGAGAGAGAGAGAGAAGGGAAAACAACAAAAGCCTACACTAAAACGGTGATACACCAGAGAAGGAGAATGTTGAACATCTATCAAAACTACCATGGGACAAAGAGAGGTGAGCAATGGGAAGGATGGACAGATGCATCACAGGCCCAAGGATAGATTTCACACAGAAAATGTCCCAAAACTCCATGAACACAGCTCCAGACCTGCAATGAACATTCAAACATGCACAAATACCTGCAATGAAGAGAGGCAAGAAGAGAACAAGCAAAAACAAGGAAGGATAGACAGATGCATCACAAAACACGTTTTGTTGCTCCAAAAGATTGCACAAAACATCATTCCATTAGTAAGAGGAAAAAACGCCATTACAGAGCAAGGGAGGAGGCTCGAACTCCATTTTCAACCCTAGAGAAGAAAAGAAGGGAGGGCAGAGCAGAAAGAATGAACAACTTCTTCAAATGAGCCAAATCTAGCTTTTTACATTGCATGGGTTGAGCCCAGGGGACAGAAACGTGGGAAAACGTGCAAGCCCATTCCTCATTGACTACAAATGCATTAAAACGGCATGGGATACCTTACCAACCCATACCCTGCCATCTTTGATCGATTTGGAGGAGAATGTGACCCATTCGCATTAATTTGGCCGCTGAAATGTCACTTCCGCCGTGTCAAGAAGATGTGACCCATTAGCATTAAAACAAGTTGTTGAAACGTCGCCTCGCCATTATCATGCGTCGAGCCGTTTCTCGATTTTCTCTCCAGACTACACCAAAACTCGGAAGATTGATCCAAGAATCATGAAAATAATTTCAACATCTTTCGCGTTGATATAAAGAACATGCAAATCCGAGCTCGATCAAAAGATATGGCGATCTGAAGATTTAGGGCACTAATGACCAAAACGGATTTTGAAATATTTCCCGCGCTTCGCCACCTGGATGACACGTGGCACGCATTGATTGGTCACGTGATTCTCTCTCCTCTTCCTTTCGGTGTGCTTTCTTTTGAAATTTCTCTTGTGGGCCCTCTTTTGACACGTGGCGCTATTTCATTGGTTCGGATCGACTGCTCAAAACTCACCCTTTGACTTTTGACCTTTTCCTCGTGACACGTGTCATGATCTGGTTGGTTCTCGGCTCTTTCGGCTCCTTCGCATCCACCGCGTCCATTTGTCCTGGATGTCCCAAAGGTGCTCCTTGTGCTGATTTCAGCCGAACCTGCCGGTTCGCTGCACCTTTGTCCCACTTGTCCCACTTTGTTTTTGCATCATTTGTGCTCATTTCGCCGATCCGCCTTCGGTCTTTTTGTCCCAGATGTCCCAAATGCTTTTCGGACTGTTTGTTCCCATTTCGGCCGATCCGGCCGGTTCGGGTCTTTTTGTCCCAGATGTCCCAATGCTTTTGACTGCTGTTTGTTCCCATTTCGGCCGATCCGGCCGGTTCGGTCTTTGTCCCGAATGTCCCGAGCAACACGCTAGTCATTTTTCTTCCTCTTTCGGCCGGATCGGCTTCGCGCGCCCGCCGCTGCATTTCTCGGCCCGATTGTCCCAAATGCTTAGCGGGCCACCTGGAGGCTTTTCGGCCGATCCGTGTCTTTCTGTCCCACACGTCCCTACTGTCCCAAGGACTAGGACTTAGTCGATTTTCACAATTTTTCCTAGATCAACCTACTTGCCTGGGACTTGAACATTCTAATGCATGTTATCAAAATTACCCTGCGGGGTGAATTTTGGATAACAACGCTTTTAGAAAGAAAAAGGGATGCAAATGACAAGACAGACCTAGGTTTTAAGGAAAAGCAAAAGGATAATGATGGTGAAGTTGGTCCTAGCTCTCAAGAAAGCAAGAAGGAGACAAACAAGACTAATTTGAGATAGATAACTCGGTTAGAAAACCTAATGTTATGAGCTATGGTACTTATTTCAATGGTTATTGCTATGATTGTAATGATTCTTGGTCATAAAGCTAGAGATTGCAAGAGAAGGTCTTCTAGGAATGGTCGAGGCCTCTTCAAGGGTGAATTTCATTAATGTTGTGAGTATGGGCATACAGATATGGATTGTGGTTAGAAATTAAGTGTGTTTGAACCAAGAGGAAAGAAGAATGGTATTGTATGTCAAAAATTCCACAAACAAGGGTATATTACAAGATATTGTCTCCAAATAGGATCTGCAGGGTACAATAGAAGAATTCAACCTCAAAATGGAAGAGTTTTCAAGAAGAAGACTCTCATGAATGAGTCTAAGGATGTCATGTCGAACCTAAGGCCAAGAAGATGGTTGTTCAAGAAAGAGAAGTTAAGAGATCAGATTCTCAATATGAAATGCATCCTAATCCAATGAATTTTATCAAATATGGTTCTAGTGGCATTAAGATGGGAGACATATTTAGTCAAGGAATTATGTTTATCTTAGTTGAATGGTTCAGATCTAAAGAATGCCATTTGTGCCTAAATGCAATTCATTCCCTTATTCATGATAAGCTAAGGAGGTTAGGTGTTTGGAACACTTAAAGTGTGATAAGGTATGACATGTGATTTATCCATGTTTTTTGAAGTCCTTTTCATTAGTAGGTGTCTAAGTTTGTAAGTGTAAGTATGAGTAAAGTTCTATCAAGTGTATCATTCATGGTCAAGCATCTCAAGTAATAAGAGTATGAAGTCTATATGAATTTGTCAAACCTGTTCACTATCATCGTGTAGGTTTATCTCAAGTTTGTATATTCTGATCTATACCCAAGTTCATTGTGTCTTGATTGAGTGTGGTCCTAAGTTCCATGAGTCCATATTGAGCCACAAGGTTGGGAGGAGGACCTATGTTCACAAAAATTGATGTTGTCATGTGTAGACACCTATAATTACGCCCAAGCAATTTAAATACTTAAATTGCGCTAATTATCCCCTTTCTCACAAATCGACGACATATCGTCAAAAGCACTCATTTTCCCTCATATCATCATTAATTAATTACACTAAGCTAATTAATTAAGTCACCTATCCAACAAATACCCTAATTAACGACCTTCCATTAATAAATCACCCCTTCTACCTAGACTAATTAATTATTATTAATTAATTAGCTTTCCCTTCCATTTAACTAATAAATCAATATTTAATTGATTTAATCCCCTTCTAATAGCCTAAATCGTACTAATATTCCTCTAATTAGCTTCTATAAGCTTACATCTACCTATTAGTTAATCACCTTTGATTAATTAAAACACCCCCAACTCCCATGACTTACTAAGCATAAATTAAACCCTTCTAAAGTAAGGTTACCTTTCATAAAGCAACCTTATGCATTCCTTATCATGTTTTACCTTTATCCCACATGCAAAGGGATGAAGTGTTTCCTTTATCCATTTGACTATATACGGAACCCTCCTCCTACCTTTATACCTACACCTAAAATTCTTGAGAAAACAAATGCAAAGCATATAGCAAAGAGACTAAGAGCTTGCCTTTTGTTTTCTTGAGAGGTCACCATTGTTAAGAGCTAAGCTTCCTATTCTTGCATTCTTTAAGGATCAAACAAGCAATTTTTTATTTTCATTGGAGCTAAATAGGTCCATTCATTCTTGTTGGTAATCTAGGAGAGTAGAGATTTTAAATAGCATGCTAGTTTTGATCTTATGTTTTCAAAGTTATGATGTTAGTTTAGATCTTGTTTAGCTCTTTATCTTGATGGTGCTTAGGCTTTGTCTTAGCTAGATTGTAGAACTATTTTTAGGTGGTAGTTCTTGCTTCATTTAATTTAGCTTAAGCAAAGTACACATGCACACATTTGGCATGCCTGGTGGGACACTTAGTCCCATGGCATTTTAGTTTAAGTTTCATTGTTTTGGCTAACTTTTGATATGCACATGTAGTAATTAATGTCTATTTTCTTGGAATTTTTGCTAATTTGATATGTGTAACTTCTTGTTCATAGCCATCATTTTAATGGGTTATTGCCATTCTTAAACTAACTTGTCAAAATTTGAGATATTATGAGTTTTCTTGTGTTTTTTGCTGTATTTTGGTTACAGGTGTGGCGCAAGCACATTTTTAGGAGTGTAGGCATGGTTTTTTTGGTACACACACCTCTTTGGTGGTGCAGTGCACTGTCAAAACATGGTTCTCTATTTATCGACCCTAGCGCATGCATGCTAACCCCGACGCACACACCCTAACCAACACGCAGATGCACTAACCCTGTGTGTAAGCGTTATTTCATATTGTACCTTCACTGTATTTTAAAACTTGTCAGATCAGCACATACACCCTAACCAGAGCACACATGCTATTTTAGTGGTGTAGACACATTTCTGGTGGCACGGTGCGTTTTGTCGAAATATGATCCTATATTACAAAGTGTTTGGTGCACACATTTTTCTGGTGGCGCACATGCTTTTTTGGTAGCGCAAGCATCCTATCTAAGTTTCCACCTATTTTTATTGAAGGTGGTGCATATGTTCTTTTTGTGAAACGCATGCCTCTCTGGGTGGCACAGTGCATGGTAAGTCCAAAATACACAGTAAAGACACACATTGTTTTGGTGGCGCACATGCCTCTCAGGTGGCCTAGGTATTTGCTGTAAGCCAAAAACACATAGAGTGGCGCACATGTATTTTTGGTGGTGAAAGTGTCTCTGTAAGGGGGTACACATGCATAAAAGGGGGCACATGTATATCTGTTTAATCCGGTTTTGGTTACAACTTTTTAGTGCTCCTTGTTTTGATCATAACTTTTGACTCATTAACCCATTTTCGGAGTTTGAATAAGCGTTGAAAATATAACAAAGGGTACTTTGCAAGGGAAATTCCAAAATTTAAATACCTTTGTTGTACTATCTTCTATCACAAAACTCCCAAAGTGCCCCGGAGACCTCTAAAATGTAAATTACTAAAAACTGTTAAAAGTGCAAAAATTGGATTTCTAGAATTTTTCAATTTTCTTGGTTTTCTAACTCTTGCAAGGTTCTAACAAATGGTTTACAAGTTTCCTTTACATTAGGTTTCTTTATACTAAATAAAAAATATTTTCATCTTTATTTGTGAAGGTTTGAAACGCGTATGCTCTTCCCTTGCGCCTTTCTAGGTGATCTTGGGAATCAGAAACGTTTCACCACTTTCTTCATACTTGTAAAATAGTTTAATTAGCTTTCAAAGTTGGTTAAAAGGAACTTATTTTCACATTGTACTTAGGAATTTTCCATTTATTACAAATTTGAGTGAGATACCTTGTTGCGTATGCTCTTTCCTTGCATCTTAGGATGATCTGGGAAATCAAAAACAACATCTTATCTCCTTTATATGACATTTTGGAAAATTACTAACCTTGGTATGTAGGACCAAAATCACTTGTCAAAGAAAGGAGGAATCAAAACAAAGTCAAACACTACTTATATAGTTTTTGTAAGTTGTCAAAAGGTGTTCAAGAAAACCACACCTAATTAAACAAGATAAAAAGAACAACATATTCAAAACAATGTATTACAGTTTTGTAAAAAAGGGTACGTCCCTCTCCGCTCAATGGAACATAACCCCTTTGGCATAACACCTTAAGCTAACACAATGAGGGTAGTTCTAGGAATCCCAAAATAGTCCATGTAAGAGGGAATCTTATGGATGAAATGGGAAGTGCTCCACACTACCTACTTGACTAGTGATTTCTTTGTGAGTTAGAGTTACAAGTTGTCCCTACACAAACCTTTTAGGTACATGATGGATGCATTTTCTGCCCACTATGCTTGAAGGGGGAAAATTCGAGATATTCCTAAGATAGTCAGGACTATTTGGGCAAATCGTCCCACTTGTGGATAATATTTGTAACACCTAGGATGAGAGAACCACCTAGGAAAATATACTTTGGCCAGATTCCACTTTGACCATTCTAAAAATTGTTGGATTGTGAGCCATCTTTTGATCACGAAATGTGTGATGCGTTACTTTCGCTTAGTTTTTCACTTGCCTTAAGGCGAGGTGAAACTCTGCTGAATTGAAGCCAACATTTGTCATCCCAATTTTTGATCTATTCCTTCACATTATTTTGACACTTTGTTGATCAAAAGAAGGGTGACTACCTTTGTGTTACCAATCGATTGCTTCTACCACTTTTTTGTCCATTTACACCCATCCATGTTTGCGGCTGGGTAAGTTAAACGTCTAAAGTGTGCGGAGGCATATTTATATCATTAGTAGCCTTTGTGATCTTGATACCCACGTCAAGATCATCATCATAGTTCAGATTAATTCATCATTTGATCTCCCTTTGATGTGTTACCTTGTTTGCATTGTCTCAACACAATTAAGATACTTATGTCATGTTTTTCATAAACATGATCTAAGTATCCACATTGTGGCATTACGCTGTGCACATTTTAACACATCCTTAGTATACTTTGACTTCGTTTGATTTCAAACATTTTCCTAAATATTGAAAGGTTTCGCTTACTTTGTTTGCGTCATTTTGATACCACTTTGACACTAATATCTCACTTCTCCGCAAAGCTTGATAGACGTGTCCAATTGGTGTGGTTACCTAGCTTACATTTGTAAACCCCACCCTTTAACATTTAGGTCTTGTTGGTTGTTGAACTTGTCATGGTATCCTTTGATTGGGAGTCGCATCTACCCTTTGTTAATATTTACACCTTGTTCATTTCGAGCTTGACGTAAATATTGACATTGTGTTGATCACCTTTGCATCAAACTTTGCACACACATTTTCATATGGTGTATTTCCTTGTTGATTGGCTTTGTGTTTCACACTTGCATGATTGTTCCTTATGATTATTCATTCAGAAAACTTATTTTCTAGGACAATCCCTTTTTATCTCATCAATATTGCATCATCACGATGTCTATTTTCCTTAGACCTTCTTCAGAAAATCACACATGCATATCAATACTTATGAAATGTCTATCTGGTTGTCCTTATGCTACCAAAATCGACATGTCACTTCCTTTGCTTTGAAGGATTTCCATCACACTATCTAGATCTAGACATTTGTGCTTAAAATAGTGCCAAAAATTACTGACTATCATGCGGTTCCCCATACTTACAAAAATATGGAACCTAGGTTTAGCAATTCAAATCAAAAGATTCCCATTACAACTAAACCTTGTTTGGTTCTTCATGATAGAAAGCCCTTATGGGTAACTCGTTCCCCACCTTCATCTCATAGTTGGTGGTATAATTTGGACGCTTCTAATCCAAATTATTATTCAAGTTCCCCCCACTCTTCTTCTAATTCTAATCCAAAAATTTCCTCTTCTTTTGAGGATTCCAATCCAAACATTTCCTCTTCTTCTGAGGATTCCAATCCAAACATTTCTTCTGATTCTTCTGATGATTCAGATCCAAACTACTATTTGGATTCATCTAATTCAACTCCTAAGTCATCTAATGTGACTCCTATGTCATGGTCCTCCCTATCTTCACAAGAACCTCTTCATCATACATTTAATATGACTCCTACGTCGCGGTCCTCCCTTTCTTCACAGGACCCCTTTTATCGATTACATTGACGACGTATTCTTCCTTTGAAGATACGTGTAACTCCAAATCCCTCCAATCAAACATCTAATACAATTCTTGAATTGTGGTCCTCTCTTTCTTTGTAGAAACCTTGTTATTATTCATTCGATGTGATTATTGAATCACTGTCCTCCCGTTCTTCGCAGGACCTTCTTCATCAATCACCCCTAATAAGTCTTCCTCCTTTGAAGATTTGTGTGACTCAAATTCCTTCGAGACAAACATTTGAATCAACCCATGCATCACAATCTACAGACTTTGGACTTAATCCTACTATTTTACATACAACATACCATTGTATAGGTAGGTCCACACCACCTTCTTCTACTCCTGAGACATCTAGCTACACATCTTCTTCATCCCCCACATCATTTTCTTCTATCAATCATCATCAAACATCTTCTAAGTCTTCCACACCAATTGGATCTCTTTCTTCCAATCAACCCCTGGTGGTTGATCAACAACTCATACCAATTGATCTCTTTCAGAATGAAGAAACAATCAGGGAATTTATAGGGGCATATGAAGATATTCCTTTAGCAAATTATGAGAAAGGATTCTCTTTAGAATTTGATGTGTCTACATATTATGAGGAAAAGGTTGATTCCTTTTATCAAGAAATGGAGGAAGAGCCTCAGGTCATGCAACTTGACCCTCCTCTTATTCTTCCATCTTCACATTCTTCATTATGTGATGAAACTCCTTGGTCTTGCATTGATCCATGGCCTATCTTCTCATCACCCAATAACTCTTTGTCTATCATAATTCCTCAATCACAATTTCTTATGGGGTCAACGCTAAGTAGCCCTTCATCTTCATCTAGGTGTGGGTCACCTTCTAGTATCCCTCCCTCTTCTATTTGTGGGACATTTTTGAGTAGTCCACTATCTTCTATTCTTGGGGCACATCCAACTAGCCCCTTATCTTCTATGTATGGATCACCCCGGGTATTCCATCATCTTCTATTCTTAGGCCACATCCTACTAGTCCATCTTCTTACATCTATGGGTCACATCCTAGTATCCCTTCTTCTTCTATTCTTGGGCCACATCCTAGTAGCCCTTCATCTTCTATCTATGGCTCACCTCCCAGTAGCCCATCTTCTTCAATCCTTGGACCGTATCCTTTTCATCAATCACATCATCCTTCTACCAATGAGTGGGAAAGCCCACCATCATTTCTCTCATTCCTATCATCAATCGTAAATGTTTGCTTTCTTCTCCTTCTCGAGGTCAGAAAAGTCACAAGTCATCTTATAAGAAACCCAAACAGGTTCATTATCAAGCCCAGGTTAAAAATTCCAAGAGCTCAAAATCCCCCAACAACTTGAGCAATCTCAAAGTTGTAAATCAAGTGTGATTCAAGAATGCACATCAACGTAGCCATCAAGTATGGTGTAAAGTGCATAAACCTCTCGGATAGGGAACTCAAGCTCCTGCATACAAAATCTATGTTTTAGGATAAATCACGGTGCTTTGTTGAGTGTGAACTCACCACAATCATTGAGATTGGGAAAACATGACTCTTGATAAAGAAACACGCGTAGTCTCCTTATCAAGGAAGTTGCAAACATTGTTGTTGGATCTTACTGACATAGTGACTTTGTTAGTCCCAACATCTTAAAACTATCAAAAATCTAAAAATAAAAACAATTAAAAAATACAAAAAAATATTGAGAAAACACAACAAAAATCAAAGGTACAAAGATCAAACATTACAATCAGGTGTTACGTACACATGGATATTTCTTTCCTCCCTTCCTTGCTTTTCTTTTGCAAGTCTTCCCGCCATTTTTATCCCTTTGGTGATATTTTTGTTAGCTTATTCATACGTATTTTATGACATTTATCTCTATAGTATCCATTTGACCATGGTCTTTTATCACCTTAGTAACTTAAAGAACAATTGACCTTTTAGAGATCCTATCACATTCAACATCTAATAAACTTGTTGCGAAGAACTTTTGGACATATTTGTTAACACTAGCCAATGTCATCATCATAAGCATTTCCACCTCCTTCCATCAAGCCATCAGTGGTTCTTAACCCCTTGTCAAACAAGAGAGCTGAAATAAGTTTTTAAAGCAAAAGAATCAAAATCAATCAAAAATCAAAAGCTAAAAGCTACAAAGCAAAAGAAAATTGATATATTACTCTCTCTTGGGGTATTTCCAATAATCTCTATTGGGGCTATGGATGCCTAACTGGCAGTAGAGCAATGTTGTGATTAGAATCAAATACATCTCCGTCGGGGCTATGGATGCCTGGCTGGCAGCAGAGAAATGTACGGCTATCCTTTCACCATCCATTCACAAAATTACCTTTCACAATAAATCATTCCTACACATTGGCTAGGGTCTCTTCACTTGTTGTCTATTAAATCTTCACTTCAAGAGGTAATAAACTCCACATGCACACACTGGATCTCTATGAGTAGGCAGGATTAGTATGTTACCAAGTGTCTCATTTTGGATCTTGTTCAGACTCTTACTCTAGTCCATATCTCGTCTTACGATTTTTGCCTTTGGTTAATCACTTCTTCATCGCGAGGCTTCTAATCTACATTCATATCAATCACATCATTATTCTACTTCATTCGTAACATCCACATGTATAAGATTACTTATTTTCCATGTTTGCGGACACGTTTGTCACCTTTCACAAAAGTAATCTTCTCATTCATTTCTATCATGTGATTTTAGGCCAACTTAAGATGGGGGCATCCTTACTTCTTCCCAAAGATTTCATTGGTTTATGTTCATCATCATGTTGAACCTATCCTTAATGGCCTTGGGTCCCACTTCTACATGTGAAGAGTTTTCCTTTGAATACTCCCACCTAATCGTTGGGGCATTTTTGCATCTTCACTTTCTCACACACGCATGTAGCCTTATGCCCTTGTACATCCCATCTATCACCTGGGGGCATCCACGCTTCCTCGTCTTCCCTGTACATTATTTAGTAAAACTTTCAAAATCATCAAAAACATTCAAATATGTTTCAAAAAAATTCTACAAATTGAAAATCATCCTACAAAACATCTCACTTTGGTTCTCACTTGTTCATGTGTGTGACTTGTAGATCATCCGGGTCTATGTCCATCAACAAAAACTAGGTTGCTTACTTCATCTATACTACTGGGGGGCACAACAAGTTGCATGGCATCTTGTTTCATAGTGCACATTGCTTTTCCATTAGACCCAAGTTTCCTCTATTATTCCCCTCGCAATTATCCTTGCTTGGGGCACCATCATCAACCCTTGTCATTAATTTACATAAGTGTCGTAATCAAGCTCAATAATAAAAACATTATATTATGTTTCTTTGTTAGTTTACATTGTTTAATTTCTTGTATTGCATTGCATTTTGTATGTTGCATGGAGTTAGGTATCTTTCACTTTCTTGTATTGCATTACATTTTGTATGTTGCATGGAGTTGGTGTTTTTAGCAATGGACAATTGTTCATAGTATGGATTTTCATGTCATTCTACTTTTTTCGTATGCTTATATTTTTCATAAGGACCAATGACGTAGCTCTTGTGGAAATATGATGACATCAAAATTGTTCCAATATACAAAGGCTAGAGGCTAAGCTCTTCTCTCCCCTCCTCCATATTTCTTCTGCATCACTTTCCTCTCACCCCTAATCTTCCATCTTACTGGGGCATCCTGCCCCTTTCCATTCTTCTATCTATCTCTCACCTTTTTCAATCGTTGATCATCTTCCTTCATCACCCTATCAACACTCAAGGGGGCATCTCTCCTTCCTACTAATTTTTCTTTTATCCCTTCAAAATTTCTTCCATCTACTATCTTTGAAGTGGCGTCACTTACGCCACCCCAAAGAGGGGAAAATATAGACACCTATAATTATGCCCAAGTAATTTAAATACTTAAATTGTGCTAATTATCCCCTTTCTCGCAAATCGAAGAGATATCATCAAAAGCACTCATTTTCCCTCATATCATCATTAATTAATTACACTAAGCTAATTGATTAAGTTGCCTATCTAAAAATACCCTAATTAACGACCTTCCATTCATAAATCACCCCTTCTACATAGAATAATTAATTATCTCTCCCTTCCATTTAACCAATAAATCAATATTTAATTGATTTAATACCCTTCTAATAGCCTAAATCATAATAATATTCCTCTAATTAGCTTCTATAAGCTTACATCTACCTATTATTTAATCACCTTTGATTAATTAAAACAACCCCCAACTCCCATGACTTGCTAAGCATAAATTAAACCCTTCTAAAGTAAGGTTACCTTTTATAAAGCAACCTTATCCATTCCTAATCATGTTTTACCTTTAGCCCACACGCAAAGGGATGAAGTGTTTCCTTTATCCATTGAGCTATATAAGGAGCCCTCCTCCTATATTTATACATACACATAAACTTCTTAAGAAAATAAATGCAAAGCATATAGCAAGAAAGAGACTAAGAGCTTTCTTTTTTTGTTTTCTTGAGAGGTCACCTATTCTAAGAGCTAAGCTTCCTATTCTTGCATTCTTTAATAATCAAACAAGCAATTTTTGATTGCCATTGAGCTAAATAGGTCCATTCATTCTTGTTGGTAATCTAAGAGAGTAGAGATTTTAAATAGCATGCTAGTTTTGATCTTATGTTTTCAAAGTTATGATGTTAGTTTAGATATTGTTTAGCTCTTTATCTTGATGGTGCTTAGGGTTTGTCGTAGCTAGATTGTAGAACTATTTTTAGGTGGTAGTTTTTGCTTCGTTTAATTTAGCTTACGTAAAGTACACATGCACACATTTTGCATCTCTCCTTCCTACTAATTTTTCTTTTATCCCTTCAAAATTTCTTCCATCTACTATCTTTGAAGTGGCGTCACTTACGCCACCCCAAAGAGGGGTAAATGTAGACACCTATAATTACGCCCAAGTAATTTAAATACTTAAATTGTGCTAATTATCCCCTTTCTCGCAAATCGAAGAGATATCATCAAAAGCCCTCATTTTCCCTCATATCATCATTAATTAATTACACTAAGCTAATTGATTAAGTTGCCTATCCAAAAATACCCTAATTAACGACCTTTCATTAATAAATCACCCCTTCTACCTAGACTAATTAATTATTAATAATTAATTAGCTCTCCCTTATATTTAACTAATAAATCAATATTTAATTGATTTAATCCACTTCTAATAGCATAAATTCATACTAATATTCCTCTAATTAGCTTCTATAAGCTTACATCTACCTATTATTTAATACCTTTGATTAATTAAAACACCCCCAACTCCCATGACTTACTAAGCATAAATTAAACCCTTCTAAAGTAAGGTTACCTTTTATAAAGCAACCTTATCCATTCCTAATCATGTTTTACCTTTATCCCACATGCAAAGGGATGAAGTGTTTCCTTTATCCATTGGGCTATATAAGGAGCCCTCCTCCTACCTTTATACATACACATAAACTTCTTAAGAAAATAAATGCAAAGCATATAGCAAAGAGACTAAGAGCTTTCCTTTTGTTTTCTTGAGAGGTCACCATTGTTAAGAGCTAAGCTTCCTATTCTTGCATTCTTTAAGGATCAAACAAGCAATTTTTGATTTCCATTGGAGCTAAATAGGTCCATTCATTCTTGTTGGTAATCTAGGAGAGTAGAGATTTTAAATAGCATGCTAGTTTTGATCTTATGTTTTCAAAGTTATGATGTTAGTTTAGATATTGTTTAGCTCTTTATCTTGATGGTGCTTAGGCTTTGTCTTAGCTAGATTGTAGAACTATTTTTAGGTGGTAGTTTTTACTTCATTTAATTTAGCTTAAGCAAAGTACACATGCACACATTTTACATCTCTCCTTCCTACTAATTTTTCTTTTATCTCTTCAAAATTTCTTCCATCTACTATCTTTGAAGTGGCGTCACTTACGCCACCCCAAAGAGGGGTAAATGTTGACACCTATAATTACGCCCAAGCAATTTAAATACTTAAATTGCATTAATTATCCCTTTTCTCACAAATCGACGACATATCGTCAAAAGAACTCATTTTCCTTATATCATCATTAATTAATTACACTAAGATAATTAATGGAGAAAACTATGGTGATGCGGTCTCTGCAGTTTTGGCTGCAGAATGTCTACAAACTAAGGTTAAAAATGCTGAGGAAAGGCTGATCTATAGCTAGAATCGACGCGTTTGTGGCAGGCACAAGTATGAACGCAGAAGATTTGGAGGTACTTTGCCGCTGCGGTTTTTCATTCGACCGTAGAAAGTCTACGTAATATGCCAAAGTATGCTGAGGAAAAGCAGATCTCAGGCCACAATCGGATGGCTATAAATGAAAATGGGGAAATGCTGGGATCCACACCTATGGCCTGGAATAAGTTGTTTCAAAGCCCTAACTTCAAGGTGGGTCCGAAAATCACTGATCAGTTCACATGGGAAATGGACAAAGAGGGTGCCACCTGTCTAAGGGTCCCAGATGGATTTGTTGATAGAGCCTTAAGCAAAGTGAATCTCTCCCTCGTTGGTAAGTTTCTTGGCTCTAGACCTAATATTGATTTCATTAGAAAATGGGCTTTGAGAAAATGGAAACCTAAGGGAGCCCTAAATATTACCATTATGCCAAAAGGCTTTTTCCTAGCAAAATTTAATCAGCAAGAGGATTTGGATTCGGTGCTTCTGGGAGGCCCCTGGTGGCTGGGTAATATGGGCCTTTTTTTGAAAAAATGGTATCCGGGTTTTGATCCGAATACTGAAAATATAAACACCATCCCAATCTGGTGTAGGTTACCAGGACTGCCATTACATTTATGGGATGATGAAATACTACTAAATATTGCAAAATCCCTAGGTGCACCTATTGGGCTAGATGGACCCACAAGAAACAGATCCAGGCTTGCTTTTGCTCGTTTCTGCATTTTCTCAGCTATGGATCAGGAGTTTCCGGAGCACATAATCTTGAAATCTAGATTTGGGTCTTGGATCCAAAAAATTGAGGTCGAAACATTAAGATGTAAACAATGTCATAGCATTGGACACTCTGACAAAAACTGTTCCAAGAAGAAGACCCCTCCTTTGGATGCTGAACAGCCTGGGAAAGGCTCAGATCTAGACAAGGTTAGCAGGGTTCCAAGCACGGATAGCAGGAATGAAGACAAAGCTCCTAGCCAGAAGGATTTGGAGTTAAGTAGAAAAGGTAAAAAAAGGAGTTTTAGAACTCAAATAAAGAAACATCTCATCTGGCGTCCCAAAGCCACAACAATAGCTCTGCCTGAAGCTCCTAACAAAGAAATCTTGGACAAATCTGTGAAAACATCCTTGGATAAACCTATTGAAGCATCTAATAAAGAAGACTATGTTAAGGTATCCATGGAAGTGAACGAGCAAGATGGCTCTGTGAAGGTTAATATAGTCCCTTTTGGGCATTTTCATAACGGTATGTCAGTCGAGAAAGTAATACAGTCATGCATTAGGGAGGAAACTTGGAACAAGGAAGGTATGACTCCAAAAGAGCCTTTGGAGATATTCTCTTCTAGGGAAAATGGTAATGCGGATCTGCCGGTGTCCCAAAGAACACAACGGTGGTTTTTCGGTCTCTGCAGCACTGATCAGCTCTTGTTCACATGCTGGCAGGACTCAAAAAGAACGAGAAGAGGGAGAAGTTACACTGCCATGGAAATGGAGGATCCAGATTCTGGATTCACAATGGTCATTTCAAAAAAGAAAAAAAGATTGAAAGGTTTTGAAATGGTCCCAGAATCACTATATAGTGATAAAAAAAAGAAAATAGACAATTGGGACACCTCTACTTCCAGAACAACTAGGTCTTCTGCTAGACGAATAGCTGATTTTGGAGGAAGTTCAAAAAGAGGAAGACCTTCTAAAAAGACTCTTAGATCTAAAAAAATGGAGAGGGATATTGCAGATGGTGTTCAGCGTCAGCTGAACCAGCAAGCAATTCCAACCACCAATCACTCCAAATGAAGATTATTTCTTGGAATATCAGAGGCCTAAATGGAAACTCCAAGCAAAGAACCATCAAGGAGTTATGGGATTCCAGTAATCCCAGCATTTTGATTCTGCAAGAAACTAAGATGAAAGCAAAGACCTTTGATACTATTAAAAAGAATTTTTGGGATAACTCTGAAATGGCGGCTGTTGACTCCCAGGGAGCTTCCGGAGGACTGGCTACACTTTGGGATAAAAGACAATGTACTGGTATGATTCTCAATGATAATATTAATCATCTTGCAATCAAATTTGTCACTATTGAGAATAAGAGTGAATGGATCTTGTCTAACATTTATGCCCCTAACTCAGCTAGTGGTAGAAGAAAACTTTGGGCTGCTCTTAAAATATTTAGAAACCAACATTGCTCTGCTAACTGGCTTATTATGGGGGATTTCAACTCCCCACTAAACCCAGGCAAGAAGTTTGGAGGCACCTCCACCTTTTCTAATGGAATGGAGGATTTTGCTGATTTTATTGCTGAACATAACCTCTTAGATGTGGATCTTCATGGAAATAAGTATACTTGGAATAATAGAAGGTTGGGAAAGGAGTTCATTCAGGTGAGATTGGATAGGGCTCTAATCTCAGCAAGCTGGATTCTCAGTCAAGACTTCCATCTTTCTTCCCTACCCAGAATTGGATCGGATCACAATCCGATTGCTCTAAACTTTCTCAATTGGACTAAACCCGCAAGAAGCTCATTCAAATTTGAAAAGATGTGGATGGAGCATGACAATATCTATGACAAGATAAAAGAATGGTGGGGATGGAATGGTGAAGGCACTGCTCAATTCAGATTGGTTCAAAAACTCAAAAATGTCAAAAAGCAAGTCAAAATCTGGAATAAAAGCGTTTTTGGAAATGTTTTTGACAATAAAAAAAGTTAAAACAGAAGCTTCAGGATCTGGAATTAAAAATGGATACTATGGGGAGATCGGCTGAAGATGAAGTAAATGAAAAGAATATTCTTTCAGAGTTGCATACGATCTGCAGCAGAGAGGAATCTTTATGGCGCCTTAAATCTAGAGCTATCTGGCTTAAAGAGGGAGACAGGAACACGAAGTTCTTTCACATGACTACTTTGAAGCACAGAGCCTGTAACAGGATCTTAGAGGTTTCTAAAAACAACGGGAATATCATAAAAGATCCCAATAACATTAAGAAAGAAGCGCTTGACTTCTATAAAAATCTTCTTGAAGAGAGAAATGTCAGCAACTCTGAAGCTATTTCCTTTATGTTGGAGGCCATCCCTCAGAATAAAATCGAGGACCAGAAATTTAGAAGCATCACTAAAGCAGCCACGCTTGAAGAGCTGCAAAAAGCTAGTTTTTTCTCTAGAGGGGGATAAGGCTCCTGGACCGGATGGGTTCTCTATTAATTTTTTTCAGAAGTTCTGGGAAATCTGCTTGGAGGATCTTCTCAAAGCGGTGAATGAATTCTATAGAACGGGAAATCTTTTAAAAGAGCTTAATAACACTCACATTGTGCTGGCACCTAAAAAAATGGATGCTAAAGATTTCAAGGACTTCAGACCTATCAGTCTAGTAAATGCCATATATAGAATCTTCACCAAAATTATTACTACTAGACTACAGCTCATAATGAATGATCTCATCTCAAGGCAGCAGAGTGGCTTTATTAAAGGCAGGATTATACAAGACGGAGTGATTATGGTTCACGAGACTATACATTCCATGGAAAATAATAAAAAGGAAAATATGGTCCTTAAGCTTGATATGAATAAAGCTTTTGACAAGGTATCTTGGGTCTTCCTTGACAAAGTTTTAACTAAATTTGGGTTCACGGAAAAATTCAGAAGAATTATTAAGTCTTGTATATCTACAGCCAGATTCTCTGTGGTTGTTAATGGGGAGCCTGTGGGCTTTTTCACCAGCAGCAGAGGTCTTAGACAAGGAGACCCCATTTCCCCTTTACTCTTCATTCTCTTGGCTGACAGCCTTAGTAGAACAATTGGCAAAGCGGTTAAAGACGGCCTTTTAAATGGCTCTAAACCCACTTCCATCAGCCAAGCTGTCTCCCATCAACAGTTTGCGGATGACACTATCCTTCTTCTTCTGGCTTCAGTTGTGGAAGCTAAGGCTATTAAGGCTTTATTACAGCTCTATGAATCTGCTTCTGGGCAAGAGATTAATTATGATAAAAGCACCATATTCTTTTTCAACACTCCTGAGGAAAGACAGACTCAAAATTGCTAAAATTCTGGGCTGTAAAATAAGTGCACTTCCAGCCACCTACTTAGGCCTCCCTCTCGGCACTAAGAAAGTCTCTTACAAGGTGTGGGATGAATTATTGGAGAGATTTCAGAAAAAAATGGCTGGTTGGAAAGGTGCCACTTTATCTAGTGCTGGTAAGTGCCTACTCATTAAAAGTACTCTTCAAAATCTGCCCATCTATATCATGTCGCTTTTCAAAATCCCATCTTCCTTCAGAGATAAAATTGAGAGGATTCGGAAAAAAATTTATGGCAAGGCATGGAAGAGAAGTTCAAATTTCACTTAGTGGCCTGGGATAAGGTCTGCACCCCGAAGTTTATGGGAGGGCTGGGCATAAAAAATATTGAGAAAATGAATGAGGCACTCATTGCTAAAATGGGCTGGAGAATGTTGTCTGAGAAACAACCCTGGATTGATTTAATTAAAGCAAAATATTTAAATCATCAAGTTGTTTACTCCTATCTACATGATGAGCACCTCCCCTGTGGTTCCATTTTTTGGAATAATTTGGTCAAGAGTAGAAACTTCATCAAGCAGGGCAGCAAATGGAAAGTGGGGGATGGCAGGGAGATAAACTTCTGGGAGGATAATTGGTTTAGTGGCAATCTCTTGGACAGATTTGGGATGGCTAAGGACAGTCTAATAAGCAAGTATGGTATTAAAATCAAGGATTACATTGAAGGAAATGGCACCAACAAGAATTGGAAAAAACTTACTGTGGAGCGAATTGATCTGAAACAAATTACTTCCTCCCTTCAAGATCATTTAGATCTTATTCCATTAAGTCAGCTGGAATCCAAGGATGAGTTGGTTTGGAATAATTCCCATGATGGGAACTACTCAGTCAAATCTGGTTATATCAATCTCTTTCATAGTAATCAATCTGATTTTAATTGGAACAAGATTTGGATGTCTGAATTAACTCCCAAAATAAAATTTTTCCTTTGGCTGGCCATCAGAGGTAGAATTCTTACCACTGACAATTTGATGAGAAGAGGATTTATAATTCCTAATTGGTGCCATCTTTGTAAGAATGACTCTGAGGATATCAGCCACCTGTTCATACATTGTGATTATGCCAAAAGAATTTGGAACTTTGTCCTTTCTAAATTTGAAGCTCTCTGGGTGTTGCCGAAGGATCTTAATCAGCTATGGAATCAATGGAACCCACCCTTCAGGCATTGTGTTATCAAAAGGATCTGGAAATTGGCTATCCCACATTTAATCTGGAGGATTTGGAAGGATAGAAATGATATCATTTTCAGAAATAAGAAGCAAAACTATAAACTCAGTATTGGCAAAATTTCTAATGGTATCAAAGAGGATATTGCCAGATTTAAACCTCCCAAGAACAAGAGTTATCCTGAGAATGAAGAGTACATCTTATCCAATTGGCAGATTGGAAATTGGAGCAATCCCGAGAATAGTATTGATAGATCTTTGATCAAATGGCATCCTCCTGATTCTAATTGGTACAAGTTGAACTTTGATGGGGCCTCTAAGGGAAACCCTGGGACAGCGGCAGGAGGAGGAGCAATACGGGATCATAAAGGTAATCTGATTGCTGCATATGCTGGAAAAATGGGAGTTCAAACTAATCATTTTGCTGAAGCATTATCTGCTCTCTGGGGCTTGAGAGTTGCCCAGGCTCAAAATATTCAGAACCTAGTTGTTGAAGGGGACTCCCTAAATATCATTAAACTTCTTAATCAGTCCTCATCTCCTAGTTGGAGTATTAAGGATTTTATCTCTGAGTCCATAAGCATCAGTCATACTTTCAATAACATCAGAATCATGCATACTTACAGAGAGGGCAATAAATTGGTGGATGCGCTGGCCAATTATGGCATTAATGTTAATTTCACCATCTGGGATAATAACAGCATCCCTAATCAGCTCCACAACAGCATTCATGCGGACTTTTATATGCAAGCAATCCCTAGAGATGAGTCATAATCTTTGGATGAAGATCAGCATCAATAACACTCTCACACGTGTTGCTTTAATGAATATGATGATGCAAATAATATCAAATATACATGATAGTAAGAATTATTTGGGGAACTCCAATTGGAGTTATTTTGATTTGAAAATCGCGCATGCGGGATGTACTACAGCTGTTAAAATCCGGATTCATAGCTCCTCGGAAACCGATGGAAGTTGTAATGTGATTGTTGACAGGGAGAGGGCTACTCACACACGCGACTTCCCGCAGGCTCAGTTCAGCAGTCACGCAGCCGTTCGTGGGAAGAGCAATGGCTATAGTTTCCAGTTTTGTGCGGCTTACAATAGCAAGAAGCGGACAGGTCTCTACGCACACAGGCATCTGGGAAATTGTTGTAATCAGTCTATCACAGAGAAGATGGGAGGACCTCCCTGCCAAATTGAGCCATGCGCGGACCCCGACTGGAAGGAAAATATCGAGCTTTGGAACATTCTCAGCAAAGGTGGCTTCACCAACTTCATGGAAAAGGTGCAGGGACATGACCAAAGCATTTCTGTGTGTTTTGCTAAGGAATGGAAGGAGCGGACTGTTGACTATGGGGGGACAGAAGATATTGGTCAATGAAGATCTTATTGCTGAAGCGACCGGTCTTTGTTTGGAGGGATACCGCTTCTTCAACAAAAGGGTTGACAGAGATGCTGAAGAAAGAAGATTTGTGGAGGGATCTGAGAAGCTCACATTTGGTACAGCGGGCCTGCTTGTCAGCTCAATTCCTCCACCCTATGATGAGGTTACTCGCATGATGATTCGATTCATCTCCTTGGAAGGTAGGTTTGTCACTATCCCTGCTAAACATCTTATCTTTCTAAACCACTTCCGTAGGAATCGATTGGTTTTCTTTCCCCATTATCTACTGAACTCCCTTGAACGCTCCATTTTGGAGTTTCAGAAGCACACCCGGGTGGTTCCCTTACATCAAGGACTTATTTTGTTGATTCATAAATGTTGCCTTCTAAAATACCCTGGTCTTCCTTCCTCTCCTAGCCCGGCTACCCCTTTGATGGGCTCTGCTGCTGTCAGCCCTGTTTTTCTGTTGCCCCCCGTCACCGCTACTTTGTCACCCCGGCCCATTTGCTCAAGCTTCTCCATCCATTCCCCCTGCTGCTGCTCCCACCACCCACCTCACCTCTACCTCTAAAAGACCGGTCACCAGGGCCTCCAGGAAGCTCAACCTTGAGGCTCTTGCTGTGGAGAAGGAGCCTTTCGAACTAGAGATTGCACATGACCTTCTGAATATCAGCAGTGCCAGTCCCGAGAAGTGCAGTTGGATAGCTCTTCAAAGAGGTTGGAGGCCTTAGAGGCTGAGATGAAACTGTTGAAGGATGAGGTCAAGAACCTGGCTAAACAGAAAGGCAAGAAAAGCATGGAGGGGGAGGGGAACATTGATAGCAGTCAGATTGAGGACATCTATAAGAAGCTGACCTCCTTAGACTCCCACTTAGGGAAGGCCAAAACTAGACATGATTACAACATTGCCACCTTTAGGGAAATTGAGGAGTTCATTGAGGGTCATGCCAAAAGTGTTTCCAACCTCAGCGGTGTCCCGGCTACACTTTGGGGCAACGAAAAAGAAAGCAAAAGAACCATTGAGGAGCTTGATAAAACTGATGCTGCCCACATGACAACTTTGGGTATGTTTCACGCCTGGAAGAGAGTCAAGACCAGCATCGACAAAGCTGCCAAGAAGTAGTATTGGTTGCTTCTGCTACTTTGTTTGTTTTTTTTGCTTTTTTGTGGTCTCTTTACTACTTTTTTGCAGTAATTTTGTTGTTTTGTCTCGTTTGAGTAGTTGTTTCTGGGCTACTTCGAGCTTCATTGTAACACTTGGATCTTGATCCATTCTCTCTGATTCTCACTCTTATTCTGGCTCTCAGGCCTTCTTTTGTTCTCAAGGGTATAGTCCCTTTCAAAAAACTATTTGCCAATAATAAAAAAAAAAAAATTAAGTCACCTATCCAAATAATACCCTAATTAACGACCTTCCATTAATAAATCACCCTTCTACCTAGACTAATTAATTATTAATAATTAATTAGCTCTCCCTTCCATTTAACTAATAAATCAATATTTAATTGATTTAATCCCCTTCTAATAGCCTAAATCGTACTAATATTCCTCTAATTAGCTTCTATAAGCTTACATCTACCTATTAGTTAATCACCTTTGATTAATTAAAACACCCCCCAACTCCCATGACTTACTAAGCATAAATTAAACCCTTCTAAAGTAAGGTTACCTTTTATAAAGCAACCTTATCCATTCCTAATCATGTTTTACCTTTATCCCACATGCAAAGGGATGAAGTGTTTCCTTTATCCATTGGGCTATATAAGGAACCCTCCTCCCACCTTTATACCTACACCTAAAATTCTTAAGAAAACAAATGTAAATTATATAGCAAAGAGACTAAGATCTTTCCTTTTTTTTTTCTTGAGAGGTCACCATTGCTAAGAGCTAAGCTTCCTATTCTTGCATTCGTTAAGGATCAAACAAGTAATTTTTTATTTTCATTGGAGCTAAATAGGTCCATTCATTCTTGTTGGTAATCTAGGAGAGTAGAGATTTTAAATAGCATGCTAGTTTTAATCTTATGTTTTCAAAGTGTAGTGCCCACATTTTACGCACCCAAATACAACATTAAATACCAGGATAATTTTTTTTTGACTTACATTACTCACTACACACAACACAACAAGGGCTCTAAGTATAGAAACTCGACTCACATAAGACAATCATATAAATCATTGACTCACATAGACACATGAAAATGACATAGGCATGTCGATGTCGCATGTTTCCCAACGAACGAATACTAGTAATGACCCAACCACAAGAACATGACTTTAGGAATGGCAAACCCACAACACATCATTTCTTTAATTGCATCTCAGTTACGATTAACATTCTAAGAACATTATTGTGCAAGTATAGTTTTCTCCTTTTTCCATCTACAAAATCTTAAGTTCAATCCACATTTAATTTATAGTTTGACCAATTTAGGTTGGCTTCCTTTATGCATCACGGAAATTTCCATAATTTACTTGCTTATTCGGCACAATTCTAATCACATATATAGTACTTAATTATCTTGTTCTTATGTTAAGAATATGCTTCTAAAACATTTATTTAATGTTTAAAAATTTACCCTTGCTACACAAGTGAATCTAACGTGATGTCAAGGTGAAATCTTGGGATTAAGGAAGAAATAGATTCAAGATAGCTTTTTTTTCCAAGAACATCGATCTATCACGAAATAGTTATTTCACTACCATAGTTATTAAAGTTCAATAACTTATGGAATTCCATTTATATTTATATATCTTTTGTTTTCTCAAAGTTTGGTCACACCAAGGCAATTTATATTCTTTACAACACATGAAAATGTTTAATTAAGTTATAAGGACTCCAAGAGTGACCTTAATCCTAATCTCCAATCTCATTTTCATCTTATATGACATGCTCTTACATCACACTATGGTCTCATTCTTAGCATCATCTCAAAACAAAAGAGTTACAAAATCACTTGTCTGACATCTTAAAGAAGTACATGGCTAGGAGAATTATAACTACACATGAACACAAGTGATCTATGTTCACGAAGATCCCATATCTTTGCATTGCACAATTCCACATAAGAAATATTCTTTATTCCTTAATGCCATAAAATGACATAACAAGGGATTAAGGGACAAGATTACAGTTTCTAAGGTTCTCTAGAATCAACATCTTTCAAATCAATTTCGTATGCAAGGAGTTAAATTATAGTTTTCTACCCACAAGTTAACATCCTAATCCACTAGGGTTTAGTTCCATTGTATTTTTCACTTAGGGCTTTACACTCCATTATAGATTAGAATAAGATTCAAAACATATTCACTCTATAAACCCTCCATAACAGATCAAGCACTCTATTGTCACTAGCCAAAGATAGTACATATAGCTAAGAGGATCTATTCCTTAACAAAATTTTAAGTGATAGAACCACTATTCCACTAGCTCCATGATGTCATTTGGATCCCACAAGAAATTCATTTGATGCAGAAGATTTATTTGACTGTGTTGCTCCTATATGTCTGGTTTATGTCGATGACACTAAACGTACCTACTAAGACGATAAACCCCTCTCTTGGGATCTTAATTGCCTAACCTAGGATGTTCCATCGAGTGTAAAGGTTCATTTGAAGGGTCACAGTTTTCTACACTAAGGGATTAACATAGGCAAGTTAGTTATATACAAATTTTGAACTAGGGTTGACTGTTGTGGTTAGGTTCCTTTATTACATTTTCAAGGTAAGAAACACAACACCAATTATTAAACCAATAATAGCACAATGAAAGTTCACTACAAGGTATAAATTTCAATTCCTTTTGACAATTGTATTCCACTTTTACCATAACAGTTTTGGGATCAAAATAACATCCATGAAAGAAATACAAATTTCTCAAGCACTTATTAATCTAGCGAATTTTACATACTACCAATTTCAATAATAAGTCTTTCAATATAATACCAAAAATAAACAATGAATTACTCAACACCTTTACGTCATCATTCTTTCATCCTGCAAAAACCACGTGAGCAAGATATCAGTGATAAATCACTGGCATGGCATCCACCCTAATCTAACATAATTATCATTTTTCAGTTTCCCATTTACATTTGATAATTATTACAATTTGCAATCGAAATAAAAAGGTTTAGAGACATGCACTCATAATATTTCATTTTGCTTCTTTTTGTAACCCAGGAGAGAGAAAGAGAAGGGTAGAGAGAGAAAACACCGTTTTGTCAAAAGTTATAATGTACTCAACAAGTTTCATTATAGTGTTTTAAACAGATTATTTACATGTGTTAAAAGTATCCACGGTGGTTTGGCAACCCTACAAGGGTCCCGCAGCTTTCTATTTTCACATTTTCTCACTAGCTATAAAATGTTCAAAATGGGCTTGGAGGCTAAGAAACCGCTTCCAAAATTTATCTTCTAATGAGAGCACACACCACGATTAACTTTCTACATGTCCCTAGATATACCAAGAATTCATAGCAACTGATGGAATTGGGAAAAAGTGAACGGTTTACGTTTGGCGGCTAGTTTTTGAGGCTACTGATCATAGTTCACCCAGTTGTAAAATGACAAAAGTTAGCTCAAGGGCCCAGAAAACCGCATCCATAACTGATGTTCGATGGAGGAGCACACAACAAGACATATCCTACTAGTTCCCCTATATAAGGAGAATTCATCAGAGTTGACGGGACTGAGAAGTAGAGAACCATTTTCAACGGTGACAAGTTTTTGGAGTGACAAGATGAAATTGGTCCAGTTTGACCTCGTCAAACTGCGACCGGAGGCCTACAAAATGGCTTTGCCAAACTATCCCAAAAAGTGTTTTTTCCTAAACTAAATGTTCCATGCAATTGTCTAGTATAAACACTAGAGGTTTGCAAAGATGGGAAGAAATTTCTCCATCCAGGTTTCAAATGGCGGTTCAAAACGAAAGCCAACTTTCTAGATTTAAAGGCTTTTTACTGCTGTAACCCAGTGTAACAGGGCTCCTATAAGAGCACCAAAAAGGCCACATATGTCCATTTGGGGTCAAACCAAAGGTCCAGGTGACTCCTCGCATACCAAGGTACATGAATGAAGCTTCACATCTCATTTTCACGGTTATGAAGGGTACTTAGTGAGTCTCTGAAAAATGCAAAAAAATTAACTTCTTCTTTCTTTTTTTTTTACAGGGAATTGGTCAACATTATTACTGGAAAGTAAGTTTCATCTGGTCGATAAAACAAGCGATCAAGATGGGTAAGAGTTTTCTAAATCATCTTGAAGTGAGGGTGATAGTTCATGGTTTAAAGTAGATGAGTTATAATGACTTCATGAGTTACGACATGACAATTTATTGTTTTTGCAACGAGTTGAAGGGACATTTAACTGTATTAAAAATCCTAATAATTTAAAATTCTATTTAGTTGCAAAAGATAACTAAAACACGAGAATTATGAGAGGTAACGGAAGAAGAACCATGCCCGGAGAATGATGTCGATTGAAGCCGCGAGCTTCGGTTCAACATCTTTCTTGGGAACTTCACAATCGGCAGGTTCACGAGCATCCTCAACTCCACCATTTTGCATACACGTCTACGTGGAAGTTGCATTGCAAACAAAAACATCTTGTTTTTATGCCTTGATGGTTTTCCATGCTCTATTCTAAAGCTCTTATTTTTGCACATGCGGGAGGATTTTGAAAAAGGTTGTGGAAATATGGCTTACACGTACCAATTGCATTTGCTTGAAATTTTCCAATGCCTTTTCAAAAACTCATTTTTACACATCCTACAATCAGTACAGCCCATAAACCACATTCCTTTTAGGCATTGTCAAACAGTTTGCATGCTTCCACATTTTTGCACATTCTCATGTGCTCATCAAACACCAAGCAAACATAATGATTAATTCTAGGCATTATTCTACAAGAGGCAATCATGCTATCAAATTATTTACAACCCTCATGCACTGAACCTGCCTGGCTAAATGCTAAGTAAACAAAAATGAAACTTACATGGTCAGGGTATGTTCCATAAGACCACATCTCTTTGAGGCATTCTCAAACAGTTCACAGGATTCCACATTTTGCATATGTATCTGCCAGGGCATTTGCAACTAAAACATACAAAAACCCTTCTCCATAATGCTTTGGCGGATGACTGCACCCTGTTTTCAAGGCCCCTTATTTTTGGCACAGGCTGGGAGGTACGCTGGCAAAATAATTTGATTGGGTCAGAGTTTTTGCATACGGGGGACAATGTGGCTGTCTTTTGAGGAAACCATGACTTATGTTCACCTTCTTATTACCATATTCCACGAGTAGTTGTCTCGTTATTTTCTTTGGACAAACAAGAAACCGTGCCCCCCCAAAAATTTGTGACTCCAACAACTAACAAAACCCCCTATCCTTTACCCACGCATGAAAGAAGACTTTTTTTTTACGCAGGCTGGGGAGAATGATTGATTTGAGGATTTCAGTCAAACGGTTCATGTGTTGCGCAAATGCTTCCATGTTTTGCATGCATGGCTGTCAAACTGCTTCCAACAATAGCATCAGACAACTCTCCTATCTCTTGCGCTTCCTTCGACCTCTGGTGTATGTGTAGAATAGGTTCAAAGCTCCTTTCCCATGGCGGTGGTGGCTGCTCTGTCCAAAAAGGAAGAAAATCGAAGAAAAATTCCTAAGCTTCATGTTGAGATAAAAGTCGAGTTATAATTTTATCATCAAAGAAAGAGATCTATGTCGATTATGTTTTCATTAGTATAAGGTTGTGGAGAAGTCTTTTTAAAGTCATGAAATCATGTATGAATGAAGTCATTAATGGAGTTGTAAGATCTATTGTTTGTACTTTTTCAAGTGATCAATGTATGATTGTTATCTCTGTCTCAAGATAGTGATGATCTTAGTATCCGAGTTAGTAAGAGTCCAAATGTTTATATCTCATTTCTCCATAAGTGTTACAAAGATGTGTGTAAGATGTGTTATGTAGACACCTAGAATTTGGTCAAGCAATTTTAATACTTAAATTACACTAACTATCCTCTTTCCCATAAATTGATGACACTTTGTCAATAAACCACCATTTTCCCTCTATCATCATTAATTAATTATGTTTCGCTAATTAATTATCCCTCTTATCATTCAAGATGTCGATTAACGACCTTTCATTAATTAATGTTCACTTCTACCTAGGTTAATTAATTATTCTTAATTAATTAATACCACTAATCTAAATCAATAAATCACCATTTATTGAACCAATTTCCTCTCTTAAATCTCCCTGAATCATACTAAATTTCTTCTAATAAGATTCTATAAGCTTACCCCTTCTATTAATTAATCACCTTTGATTAATTAAACCCCCTTTCAACTCCCATAAAGTGCACATACTTTATTAAACATACATGGCCTTTGTATTTAATCTTTGGGGTTTATCCCACATTCATCAAATTGCAATCCTTTCCCGAATCGGAAAGATATATAAGGAACCCTCCTCCTCAACTTTCTTCTCGACACCTAATTTTCCCTAGAGTAAACTATAGGAATTTTTATCTTGAGCCATTATCCATTGAAGGAAATATATTCTCCATCTTGCATCCATTCTCTCAAATTGAAGAGCATGGGAAGATCAAAAATGGCCTTGTAGCCATTTCTTAGTGAGAACTCCTCTTCAAATCTAAAGTAAACCACTCCATTTTGATTGCTAAAGTGATCTAAATAGGTTCATTTGTTAGCTAGCAATCTAGAGAGTAAGAAATAGCTTAGCATTTAGTTTGAGATTGTTCATGCATTGAAGAAGTTGTTTCTCATAAGCTCTTATCTTGATGGTTCTATAGTAGGTTTGATTGTTTCTTTGAAGCTACTAGGTGTTAGCTTCTTTAGATTAGCATGGAAAATTTACATATGAACACATTTGGCATGCCTGGTGGGAGGGATCCTTAGTCCCTTATATTTGATTTTAAGCTTTGTTGTTCTCTATCTCATTTTTAACTAACCCTTATCATGCACATGTGAAATTTTTTGAATTCCTTAGGGTATTTTGTTAACTTTACATGCGTTAAGTTGTTCTTATAGGTTTAATTGTAATGGTTTTTAATTTTGGGCTAAGATATCAAAGTTTTAACCTTTTGAAGTTTCTTGCGTCATCTGTCGTATTTTAAATGTCATTCCAAGTACACGCGTAGGTGTGAGGCTTCCCAATTATGCATCTTTAGGGCCACATATCCATTGAGTAGGGTGAGCTACTATGCATGGTCTATGTATGCATCTTCTATGCCACACAAGTGCCTCTCTATTTGTGCATACATTTATGTTTTTATTTAACCCTTTCAGGCTTTGTGTTGTTAGACCCATGTATTTACTTCTAGGTCTGCGTAGGTGCTCTCTCTGCCACATATACATCATACTATGTCTCTCTGCAGCCTAATTTCTTATCGACCCACATATGTGCTCTTAGGGCCACATACCCATCTACCTATTTGTGTTTATGTGTCAATGTCTACTTTTTTTATCAGAGCCATGTGTGTGTTGTCGGGACCAAAAACATGATTTTAGGGGTACACTAGTGTTCTAAAGTCTCATGCGAGTGTGACCAAGTCTACATAGGTGTGATCAACTGAAGTTTTGGAAATCTTATCAAGTTTACATGGATTTTGATCTTTGTTATTGCTGACATCTTGTAGATTTTTGAAGCTAACTATTGTTTGCAAGATATATTGATTCATGTTTTTGCTAACTTGTTTGAATGAGTTTAATGAATGTCTTGTTTTCATTTGCTAGGATAGAGTTGTGTATGCTCTTCCCTCGCACCTTCTAGGTGATCTTGGGAATCAGAAACAACTCTAGGCATTTTTCACACTTTCAAAACACTTCATTAAAATTATTTTTAAGGGAATGAACAAAAATTGGATAAAATGAGTTGCTTATGCATTTGAGTTACAAGTTTTTCCATTGGCAATATAGTAGGGTTAATCATTGTGTATGCTCTTCTCTTGCATCTTAGGACGATCTTGAGAATTAAAAACAACGTTTTATCCTCTTTCATGATGTTTTGATCGTTTGGAAAACTATTAACCTTTGCATGCAGGACCAAAAATATGTTTTTCAAAGAATCGGGATCTAAACCCAATACTAATACAGTTTGTTATAGGTTTCCAATGGTGTACAAAACCACACTAAGCTAAAATATTAAAAAAACACCACAATCAAAACATTGTATTTGCAAGTTTCGGTTAAGATCTATGGCTCATCCACTTAAAACTTAAAGAAGTGCCTTGGCATAATACTTCATAACCCATGATGATGCCCCCAGGAACCCCAAAGTAGTACATGTCAAGATGGAACCTTGTAGATGAAACAATAAGCACTCGATTATCTACTTGACTAGTACTTCCTTGAAACGATTAACGTCAAAATTATCTTCACGCGATCCTAGTGAAAATACAACTGAGCACATTTATTGCTCATTGTATTGAAGGGGGTAAATTAAAGTTAGGATACTCCAAGGTTTAGTCAATGTGACTTCCTTTGAAAACCATGCTTGCAGAGATAGTTTGTGACACCTAGAGAGAGAACCAATTAGGAAGCCATTTCATCTTGGAGCCAACTTGATCGAATCAAAGCCAATTGTGTTTCAAATATATTTCACTAAGCATGAACTTTTTTGGAGTCAAAACCTTTTTATTTGAACAAAGGGATTTTGCATTAAATTTTGAGCCAAGCATCATTCATCATGAAATGTGTGAAGTGTTACTTTGCCTTAGTTTTTCACTTTTCATAAGATAAGGTGAAACTTTTCTGAAGTTACGCCAAGTATTTTTCACCCCCACTTGGTCTAATAATTTATTTTATTGTTTCCCTTTTGGGACAAAAGAAATAATACATATGAAGTGTTACTCACAATTGTGTCCACCACTTTTGGACCCTCTTACATTCATCCTTTCTTGATCTTTGGATAGTAAGCATTGAAAGTGTGTTGGTACGTCTTTTCATATTAAGTATCCTTGTCTTGATACCCACGTCAAGATGTTTCATCATAGTTAGGATTGCTTCATCATCGATCTTCCCTTGAGGTGTTACTTTTTCACATTTTCTTGATACAATTTTGGTACTTACATATTTTTTCTCATAAACTTGATTTAAGTGTCTAAATTGTGTCATTACGCTACCCACATCTTAACAACTCCTTGGTATACTTTGAATTTTTTTCCAAACATTTCCTTGACTTTGAAAAGTGTTATTTTTTTCACGTCGTATCAATATTATTTTGATACTAATATCTTGATTTTTCACAAATCTTGATTAATGTATCTAAGTGGTATTGTTGCATTTCTCACATTTGTAACTTCCACTTTTTGGGATTTAGGCCTTGTTTGTATCTAGACTGGTTATAGTATACTTTGATTTGAAAGTCATTTAAACCCCTTGTTAATAATTACGCCTTGTTTATTTTAAACTTGACTTAAGTGTTGACATTGTGTTGATCATCTTGCATCAAACTATCATTGAGAAAAATTTGCATAGAGAGTATTTCCTTGTAGATTGGATTGGTTTTCCAAACTTACATGATTGTTCCTTGTGATCGTTCATCTTTTAGACTTGTTTTTTAAAGGAAAATCCTTTTGATCCTTTTGCACTCACAACTTGTTTTCCAAACCTTGTTGCATTTTTAAAATTGTGTCATCACGATGTTTGTTTTCCTTAGGTCCCCTTTAGAAAATCACACAAGCATCTCCATACTTACGAAATGTTTTATTGGTTACCATTATGGTGCCTGACTTGACATGGAACTTCCTTCCATATGAAGGAGTTAAATCACACTATCTAGGTCTAGGAATTTGGACCCAACGATGCTAACAATGACTAACTATCACATGGTTCCTCACACTTATGACAATAAGGAACCTAGGTTTAGGCACTCACATAAAAATACACCCATCACGACTAAACCTCAATTAGTTCTTCATGCTAGGGAACCCATTTGGTTACCCCTTTCCCCACCTTCATCTCATAGTCGGTGGTATGATTCTGATGATTCTAATCCAAACTATTCTTTGATTCCTCTTAATATTTTGATGATTCTAATCCAAACTATCTTTTGGATTCCTCTCAGTCTCCGAGCCTCATCTAATCAACTTTCTTCTAAGGAATAATCAATAGCCTAAATGAAAATTTCCTCCTCTAAGGATTTACGTCACTACAAAATATCCCCATCATTATTTTTATTCGACTACTACGTCATGATCCTCCCTTTATTTGTAGGACCCCTTTATTAGTCGCCTAAATGAAATCATCATCCTTTGAAAATCCGAGTGACTCCAAATCCTACAATCATTCCTCTAATTTTACTCTTGAGTCAAGGTCCTCCCTTTCTTCGTAGGACCCCTTTTATCAATCACCTTAAAAACTCTTCCTCCATCCAAGATCCATGCGACTCAAAATTCCTCTTGTCAATCATCTACTTCAACCCCTATGTCATAACCCACCGACTAACTACATGATCCTCTTTGTCTACCTGCACTATGTCATCTTCAAGGAAAACCTATACCAACCAATTGAAAATCTACATCTTCCTCCACTCGTGATACATCTCGATCCAAATCTAACTCGTCTCTTGAGTCATCATCTTCTAAATATTCCATACCAGTTGGACACCTTTCTTCCAATCAACCTACTATCATTTTCCAACACTCGACCCATATCGGTCTATTTCTTTCAGAATGAAGAAGAAATTAGAGAATTCGTAGGGCTACATGATGAAATTCCTCTAGAGGATTATGAGAAAGGATTATCTTTTGACCTCGATACGTTCACGTATTGTGGGGAAGAAGTTGATTCCTTTTATCAGAAAATAGAGGAAGATCCTAAGATCATCAAACTTGATCCTCTTATTATTCTTACATCTTCACATTCCCCATTACATGGAGAAACTCCTGGGTCTATCATTGATCCTTGGCCTATCTTCTCATCACCCCATCATTCTTTACATATCACAATTCCTCAATCATAATATTTCCTTGGGTCACCTCCTAGTAGCCCATCATCTTCTTCTTCTATATATAGGTCACCTCCTAGTATCCCTTCATCTTCTATTTATGGGATACCTTTAGGTATCACCTTATCTTCTATTCTTGGGCCACGTCTTAGTAGCCCCTCATCTTATATTTTTGGCCATGTCCTAGTATCTCTTCATTTTCTATCTATGGGCCATGTCCTAGTAGCCCCTCATATTCTATTATTGGGCCATACCATACTATCCCGTCATCTTCTATCTATGGGAAACCTCTTGGTATCCCATAATCTTCTATACTTGGGCCATGTCCTAATAGTCCTTCATTTTCCATTTATGGGACACCTCTCAATATCCCATCCTCTTCAATCCTTGGACCATATCATATTTTCCCATGATATCATCATTCTATCAATGACTGTGCGCTATCCCACCATCATTCCCCACATTCCTATCATCAATATTAAACATCCACTTTCTTCTCCCACTTCTCGGGATCAGAAATATCATGCATTAGCTTATACAAAACCCAAACAATTTCTTTATCAAGCTAATATCAAAACTCCAAAGAGCTCCAAAAATCCCAACAAGTCAAACAACCATAAAGTTAAAAATTAACACGATTTAAGAATGCACACCAACACAACCATAAAGTATGGTGTAAAGTGTAGAAATATATGGATAGGGAACTCAAGATCCCACATAAAAATACATGTTGAAAGATAAGTCACAATAAATTATCAAATATGATCTCACGACGGTCATCGCGATTGGAGATAATATCACTCTTGATAAGTAAAAACTCCTAGTCTCCTCATCAAAGAAATTTCCAACATTATTGTTGGATCCTATCATACTGAGTGAATTTTTTTCCCCAACTTCCAAATCATCCATCTTCATTGTCTTCTCCTTCATAGTTTTCCCTTCACAAAACCATCAAAATCTTAAAAACTAAAAATATTCAAAAATACAAAAATTGAGAAAAACATTAAAAAAATCAAAGGTACAAATATCAAACATTGCAATCAGGTATTGTATACACATGGATGTTCTTTCTTCCCTTTCTTTATATTCCTCTGCAAGCCATCCACCATGTTCATCCCTTCGATGATATTTTGGTTACTATGTGTACCTAAAATTGTAAGGGTACTACGTTTCTTGGAACCATGTCACATGTGCCTCAATGATGATACATGTCTCTTCGCAAGGTGTTTGGGATCTGGAAAAGCTCTCCAAGTATGTGTTAACATACCGCATGTCCCACTTAGCCTCCACGTGCTTTATTTTCTCTTTTCCCCTCTTTTCCTTTACGTTTTGGTCTTCAGTTATGAAACCTTTGCCTGCTGGGCGGTGGTCTTGTGACCACCACCCGGTCAAGGTGGCGATCTGTAACCGCCGCCCTGCTCAGGGTGGCGGTCCTTCATGCATTTTTCCAGAATGTTCCTTTTATCGTGACTCACATAAAATTTCAACATTTACCAACCTTTTTCACCACCTTTGCTCGTATTTATGATTTTGGTTCCCTGGAATAGTGTTTTTTCATTGTTTATTGTAAAGGAGTTCAATTTAGATTTCACCTTTGGGTAAATGGGAATTCTATAAATAGTTGGTTGGTTTTTAAGCAAGTGGCCCCTTAAATTTGTCTCTCATTTTCTCATTTCAATAGTTTAGTCTTTCAGTTCTTAGGAATTCATAGTTTTCATTTGTTGCATGCATAGTTAGTGTTGTTTCGTTGTTTAGAAGCCACATAATCTTCTTGTGCTAGTGTTGTTATTGTTTCATACGATCAATTGAGGTAAGATAATTTTATTTTCAGTCTGAAGCCATTAGAGTTATAGGTTTTGTTTTTCAAAAGGGATAGCTTCAGGTTCTGGATGTTTTGTGTCATATGACTCGCAATAAATCCCGCTAGGAATTACATAAGCCAAGCTCTATTCTCTTGCGTTATCCCTCTCCTACTCACATTATATTCAATCTACATCCAAAGCTGCCATTGTTCCAATACCTAATTTTGTTGATGCTAGCATTACATGATTTTCTAGATTCACGTGAGCACGAAGGAATGAGGAGATCACACTGAGGGGAAAAAGCCACACACAATCGGATTCACCACTGTTATGCAAAATCTAGGTTCAAGCTTTCAAAGTTCTAGTTAAAGTATATCAAATAGAATAGTGAAATCATTTCATTTCAGTTAATCTCACTTTCGATATTGCCGGGGAAGCTATGGGGATTGATAGTTTCTGAGAAACTATGATTCATTCCTCACTTCTAAGGTAGGATCGAGAGTCTTTCAAATAGATTAGATAAGTTATTTTGTTATTTAGAATAGATTTACAACTGCACAGGCAAGTAGCTATACTCGGCTTCCTTGTTTGTTTTAATTTCATTATTAGTTTAGTTGTCAAATTTCTAGATATTCCAAATAATTTCTCTTTCAATTTCGTTCAATAGTTCATCAAAAATACAAAAATAGAGAGTTCATACATGTTGGAGATATACTTTGCATAATTAGTTTACATTGCTTTAATTAGATTCCTTTTGTATGACAATCACAGGACCTAGGGATCCCAGAGAATACGTATTTGAGCCAATCGTGCCTCAACCCAACTTTGTTGTAGCAATAACTGACATAGACCAAAATCTCATAATTCAGGTCTTTCGAACGACAACAGACCTACAAGAAATTAGCTCACAATTAAGAGGATTAAACATAGAAGATGACAAAGCGCATACGTTTTGGTCAAACCAGCCAAACTACATATTACCCTAGATAAATATCCGCATGACTGTAGAAGGACTTGAAAGAGAGCAAACGTTTGGTTGTGATCCTTTGGTCCCACAGCCAGACACAGGAGATATTCTCACTGACATAGACACTAGCTTAAGAATTCAAGTTACCAGAACACCTGTAAGATACTCTGAGAAGATTGCACAACTTTTAGTTCTAAATATAGAGGCCAAAAAGGCATACGACTACTAGATACTAGGGATTAGGGATTGATTCTACACATGACCATAGGAGGTCCACAATGACCACGAACTTACAATTGTGATCCACAGGTCCCACAACCCAATGAGCCCACAGGACAATCAGACATTGATATTGGTTTACGCACATTAGTATTCAGATCCTCTCCACTTCCGCCAACCATTATCACATAGTTATCCTCACTAGACATAGCAGCTAATCAAGATAATGATTTTTAGACTAGACCAGAGAATTTCCCATAGAATCCACTATATCCATCATCCATTTTCATGACCCTGTCGGGAGACATATACAAAGCACCCACAGGTTATCTTCTGCATATTCCACAACCTATAGATTGGATCACACTACAACTCAATATTGATTAGAGCCTTGAGCAGTCATCCTCATCGATCGATCTATTACGCCGATTCGGAGTTAGGAGGGCCTTCTTTTCCTTAGATTCGTAGATTCCATTAGTGTGCGTCGAAGACATAAGATTACCGATTATTTTGTCCATACCCCACATGTATTACATCCCCATTAGCTATCTCGGCA
Organism: Taxus wallichiana var. yunnanensis; assembly: GCA_018340775.1. NCBI lineage: Eukaryota > Viridiplantae > Streptophyta > Pinopsida > Cupressales > Taxaceae > Taxus > Taxus wallichiana. Next base: position 295,032,083 of record CM031243.1, on the reverse strand, counting down.
TGACCTCAGGAGGTCGTGTGCGAGGAAGAGTTACTTGTAGATTCCCATGCTCGCTTGTCACTTTTCCATCGTACAAAATTGGTGAACCCGACATGAAAGAAATAGTTCTTCCTCTTTTTTTTTACTTCTTCCATCCACCTTCACTCTTTCCCATTATTCTGTGGGTATTCATATACCCCGAATATGTTAGGATCCGATGCATATGGCAGACCTCTCCTAAGTCTTGAAGCATACTACAATCAATGAATAGATATCCATCACCCTCACTTTTAGCTTGGGGTGAAAACTATTCAACTAGCTGATTGTCAACACAAACTCTACCCCTAAGAACTAGATATAGTTCTTCTTTCCAAATAGAGGATTTGGATCAGTTCACTCAAATGCAACAACCCAGAGCCTTCAGGCTCGAACAACATGACGTTTACGAGAGAATCTAGTTCATCTCCTCAGGTGTTGCTTAGACCAAAAATTAGTAGACAATCAGATCCATATCTATTTTTAGATGATGAACATTCAGTGCATTATGCCAGGAGTGAACAACACTCTCGGAGTATGTACCCACCTATAGGAAGTTTACAAACACGACCCGAGGTCTCTTTTCAAGAAAACACCTCCATACCTCTACCTATAGGAAATTCCCTCGGTGAAATGTGGCAGGATAATGACCAATTCATAGCAGGGTATCATACCCCTTTGCAGCCTCAAACAACACAACAAATGCCCGTAAGGAAAAATACCGTGTCTTCACCAATAGAGGTCATTTCAGCCTTGGCTGAAAAGGTTAGAGGGCTGGAACTTGCTCAAGCAAATTAGAATTCACATTTTGGACAAGTAGGAATCCCCAACCCTCCACATCATCCTGGCCAAGTAGACCTCCTCATGGAACAGGCACGTTGGGCATGCCTCCTCAGTATTCGCAACAAGCACCAACTAGAACCGTGTTTGCTAATGCCACTCCGGTGGAAAATATGATACCTCCCAGTCTAGTACAAAATAATCCATTCCTAGGAAATACTCCTCCATACTTAAACATATATTCCAAGTCACCACAAGGAGATATGTTCTCTTCTCCGGCATGTTCACTCAACCACAAGGATTTCCTTATGTCCCTACAAATGCATACGCTACACCATATCAACAACCCATTCCACCTCCACCCCCTCAACAGGCGTCATCGATGGTCGAAACCTATGCGATAGGAACTTATTCAGAATATTTGAAAGAGCCCTTAGACTTCACTATATGAAGCGTCATGCTTCCAAGACCTCTTCCCGATTTTCCCAAATACAAAGGGGAAGGAGACCCGAATGCACACATTAAGGCCTATGCCATAACCATTCGAGAATTGCTCCCTTGGGATGGGGTTGTTGCCAAAATATTCCCCAAAAATTTAGAGGGCATCACCCTCGATTGGTATTATAGAATACCTGAAGCTTCCATCCATTCGTTTAAACAACTCGTTTTAGAGTTCATCAAGGCATTTGACATGAACAAACTGTTGAGAACAAGAATCAGGGAATTCTTGCACATTAAGCAAGAACACAATGAATCTGTTTCTCATTTCATCCAGAGATGGCGTACAGTCCTCTATTCTTCAGCAAGCACTCCAAACATGGACCAGATGGAACTATGTAATTTATTCCTTCATTCTCTCAGCAGAGAGATAAAGGAAGAAGTCCAGAAGTTCCCACTAAGGACTTATGATGAAGTACTTGAGAGCCCTCCGAATAGATCAAGCTGCAATAGATAGTGGTCGCAAGACGTATGGAATAAATGGGAGGTTAATCACCCCTAACCAAAATACTATGACTTATCCTACTACCACAAACGTCAATCAAGGACCTAAAATCCTTAACAAAAATTGTGGCGTAACAATAGATGGAGTAACTGACCAAAAAAAACAAATGTTGTAAATACTCCACCACCGATTAACAATCAATGAAACAACAACTTTACCCCAATAATCAACTCGGTGGATTTTAATCATCCACAACAACAACAAAGGCAGACCCAGACACAGGGTCCAAGTCAAAATTCAACTAGATATCAAAACCAAAACCAAAACCAAAGACAACAAACACAAAAATTTAATCCTAATAGTCAACGGTTTAATCAGAGTTTTGGACCACAATACGTGCCAACCCAACAACCTAGGAATTACAATCCCAACTCGTATTGTGGTTTCCACAAAGTTTGAGGTCATGACACTAGAACTTTCCATGATTACAATAAATTCATGCAACATTTTCTAGAAGAACAAAGACAACTTTTCATAGATATGTTCTTAGTAGATCCTGCATCACCTACGCCAAATACTTTCACGGGAGCAGTCTCCCCTCAAAATGCTCCCCTCAAGATCTTCAATGATCCGCTCCCAAATCATGATAAATTAAATCCAAAAGGGATGAACAAGGGTGCAATGATAGGAAACAATGATCATGAAGCCTCGACTTCGCTAAATCCACATGTTGCACCGCAATTAGGAAATCAGCTATGACCCAAGATAGTCAGTTTAGTGGAGTTAGACACTGAACTACACATGGAAGCCATAACAAGGACACGAGATTATTCCTCTCAACCAAATCCAAGTTACCCGCTAGAGACAGATAACATTCAACAACCATTAGTAAAACCCGTAGGTGCCTATGATTTAATTAATGACCTAACAAAGACCTTCTCTCACATCTCCTTTTTGGACTTATTGAAGAACTCTCCTGCCCATAGGGCTGCTCTTTTAGAAGCATTAGGTTTAGGTCATTTAATTAACATCACTCCACCTCCCGAAACACAAGTAAACCATATAGACTTCGATATTCACCCTCCAAGGCAGCCGGATAGGGATACCGAGTTTATATTTGACATAAACAAAATGCCAACAGACGCCGAGATTACACGTAGAGGTGATCCGGCCTTACATTTACAAGTGTGGGTTTATAACAATTACATTAAACATGCAATGGTTGATGATGGGGCAGCAATTAACATAGTTCCCTTCTCTTTCCTTCAAAAGCTAGGGTATGGAGAAATAAATTATTCCATGACTTGGAATACACTAAGAGGCTATGATAGCCTTAAAGCCACTTCGATTGGAACTATAATACTACCAGTCACCTTAGGACCCAAAACAATCCTCATTGAGTTTTATATTATAGATCGGGAAACCAACTATAATATGATCCTCGGCCGACCATGGATACACCGTATGAAGGCAATCCCTTCTATGTTATTTCAGAAATAAGATTCCTACACTTGGGAAAGATATTTGTAGCAAAAGGTGATCCAAAACCATTCGATATACACCTAGCAGACCTGAAGAAAAGGCTAGGAGTTCACTTTGAGTTTGAAATCCCAACAAAAAACCAACCAACACAAAACCAGAAGAAACGTTGGTACCTACAATGGAGTTATAAGTTACTGAACCTAATCAAGAATATCCCAACCATCAAGGATGAGGCTAACGTTGTAGAAACAGTATCATTAGGAACTAGTGTAAAATTATCAAATTGCTAGAATAGATCTACCAATTTTCCTGCCATTTGATTTTGTAGGCATGGGGTGTACCCTAGGAGTTGGTTCTCTTCCAGTAGAGGAACTCTGCATGGTGGAAGTAACCGAAGTAGAAGAAATAGACATAGCAAATGTCCCAACATCCATCTTCCCAAGTAAATATTGGACTCTCCATTTCGATGGAGCTAGATGTCGTTATGGGGCTAGGGCAGGTGTGATCTTTACTTCTCCCAGGGAAAGATCTTACCATTCACCTTTAAACTAAATTTTGAATGTAAAAACAACGATGCTTGAGTATGAAGCCCTCCTCCTTGGCCTCATCATAGCTAAAAGGCTCGGTGTTAATGACATCAGGGTGTTAGGAGACTCTCAATTAGTAGCAAACCAAGTCTCTGAGGTGTATGAGACTAGAGCTAAACATTTACAACTCTACAAAACAACGGTATTAGATTTGAGCAAAGGATTTAACTTCATATCAATTGAAGCAATCCCATGAGAACAAAACCTTCTCACAGATTTGATAGCAACCTCAGCTTCACGTTTCACTCCCAACAGTGAGTTGGAAGACACCGTTTCATGGTATCCCTTCGTATTGAACCATTAGTAAAGAAAATGTCAAACCCTCTTTTAACAAACATAGTTGAGAATACATCTACTATCTTAGATCGCATTGACAGTGATAGAGCCACTCTTGATTACCTAAATGCCTATGTAGAGTTACATCTCACCCATCATGTGGTAGATTTGTCCTTAATCCCACATTCGTCTTCTTACTTTGGAAACCCCATGGTAGAGCTCCCCCCACAAAAGGAGCTTGACATATACGTGGTAGAGAATGGAGAAGATCTGGAACTACCTCCAGCCCCACCTGAGTTTGAAGAAGGTAATGCTTCTTTAATCAAAGAAACAATTGATATTAACATCGGAACAGAGGAAGAACCAAAGATCTTAAAACTAGGATCTTCGCTAACTCTAGAGGAGATAGAGATACACACTCAAATCCTCAGAGAACATCAAAAGGCTTTTGCATTTAATTATAAAGAAATGATGGGAATTGCACCACACATTGTGGTACATAACCTCGTCACCAAACCAGATGCAAAGCCAATTAAACAAAAATCGAGACCAATGAAACCCAAGGTAGCTCTCATGGTGAAGGAAGAGGTAATGAAGCTTCTCCAAGTAGGGTTCATCAAACCGGTTGATTACTCTCAGTGGGTATATAATATCGTCCTCGTTTTAAAAAGAATGGGAAGATATGCATCTGCATAGAATTCTGAGACATTAACAAGGTGTGTCCCAAGGACGACTTCCGTTACCATCCATTACATCATTATTGATGCACAAACTGGATTTGATCTTTTGTCTCTTATGGATGGATTTTGGGATATAATGAAATCGAGATATCCGAACATGACCAAGCCAAAACTATGTTTATAACTCCTTGGGAACTTATTGCTAAGTCACTGTTGTTATGCCGTTCGGTCTCAAGAACGCTTTGGTGCTACATACCAACGGGAAATGACATACATATTTCATGATCTTATTCATAAAATCATGGAATCCTATATAGACGACTTGTTGGCCAAAGCTAGAAAGCACTGTAATCACCTGGAAGTGCTCCACGTCATCCTTTCACGTTTGATCGAATACGAAGTCACACTAAATCTAGAAAATGCATATTTTGTGTAACAGGAGGGAAACTTCTAGGTTACATTATATCATCATGAGGGATTGATGTGGACCCAACCAAAATCCGGCTGTTCTTGAAATGATCCCACCATCAAACGATTCTGGCATTAGATCGTTTCTCGGAAAACTTGGTGTAATTCAAAGATTCATCCCAAACTTGAGTTTTGTTATTCATCCAATCAACAATTTGTTGAAAAAGGATTGCTGCATTATTTGGACAAAGGAATGCCATGAGGCCTTCAAGCGATTAAATGCTTCTTACTGTCTCCTCCCATGTTAATGCCACCTAGACCAAATCATCCTTTGATCTTATACTCATGAGCTACGGATGTCTCACTATCCTATATGTTGGCTCAAGAAGACAACGATAAGAGAGAACGTGCATATTTTTTAATTAGCCAAACATTGCTCGATTATGAGACACGTTATATACGTAGGTAATGAGAATGTCTTGCCATAGTATTTGTAACCAAATGCCTAAGACATTACATGTTAAACCAAGAAACAAGGGTCATTGTAAAAATAGACCATTTGCGAACTTTCCTCATGCAAGGGTCCTTGTCTAAAAAGGTTGGACGCTTTATAACCTTAATGGGTGAATTCAAATTAACTTTCATAAACCAGAAGTCCATTAAGGGAAAAATCATTGCAGATTGGTTAGCCGATAACCCATTAGACGGGGGCGATCTAGTAGATCTAGATTGTCCCGATGAATGCATATATTGCATCGAAACCAGACCTCCTATCTCTTAATGTCCTTGGTATATGGATATTGTTAATTATATCATGGACCATGCGTATCCAAAAGGTGCCACACCAAAATAAAGAAGGTGGTTACGCATTATCATAGCTAAATACATTATTATAGAAAAAGTGCTCTATCGTAAGGTTTTTGATGGAATGCTCCTAAGGTGTGTTGACATAGAAGAATCCAAGAAGATTCTCTACAAATCTCACAGTGGAATATGTGGAGGAAACTTCGGTGGTCATGCCACCACTTGCAAAATACATCAAATGGGATATTTTTGGCCCACTCTCGAACACGACTCAGTAGAGTTTGTACGCAAGTTCCATAAATGCCAAGAATTTTCCCACGAGATTCACATGCCGACACAAGTTCTACAACCAATCGCTACTCCATGGCCCTTTTCTACATGGGGCCTAGATTTGATAGGAAATTATCTCCCTCATCAACAGATGGCCATAACTTCATAATCATGGCCACCGAGTATTTTACCAAATGGGTAGAGGCTATGCCTCTTACCACTGTGCCAGGTGTCGTGATCGCCAAGTTCATTTTGAACCAGATCATTTGTAGGTATGGTGTCCCACAAATCATTATCTCAGATAATGAAACTTCCTTTAAGAATGATGAGGTCCATGAGCTATGTAGTAAATTTAAAATAAACCATCATATAGCCTCCTTGTATTACCCTCAAGCTAATGGGCAAGTTGAAGCAACAAACAAGACATTGAAAGTTATTCTCCTCAAAATAGTAAAAGAAAACAAATGAGATTGACATTTAAATTTATATCTAGCCTTGTGGGCCCACCGAACCTCAATAAGAACACCAATAGGAGCAACTCCTTTCTCATTGGTATTCGGAGCAGAAGTAGTTCTCCCACTTGAGGTTGAAATACCCAGTCTCCACATCTCACTACAAGGGATTTTGGATGAAGAAGCTTATAGAGAAGCACGTCTCTCCCAACTAGAAAGCCTAGATGAGGCCAGATTAGACATTGAACAATGACATAGAGTCTATGCTGACCGGATGTGCCGGTAGTATAATAAAAAGGTCTATGAATGAGAAATATATGAAGGAGATCTAGTTTTAAGACTAGACAACCGGATCGATAAGAAGACCGGTGAAGGAAGGAAATTCCGGCCCAAATGGTTGGGCCCATACTGAGTCATGAAAGACTATGGAAATGGTGTGTATCTCTTATGCACACTAGAAGGTGAGGAATTTGGTGAAACTGTCAATTCCCTACACCTTAAACGGTTTTACACATGAAGCGTCAGCACAATTTGTATAATTATATCTACATTGCATCTTCATTTAGATAGGTTCATTTTGTTCACTCGTATCATACAAATCGGTGATCAAGGGACTTATTCTTAAGCAATTCATTACAAACTTCTGATGGTTTTGGCATAAACATTCGAATCATGCTTCTTCATTTTCATAACATCATCAACCGTTTCAAAATCATTTCATTAAATAAAGCTAGATATGACAAAGTCTTAATGGTAGCCATACCAAGGCTTGCATGCTTGTTCTCATTTTTATTTCTTCCTAGGATAGGTGTCTTTCCTATGGTCTGTTCTAGAAGCTTCATGGTGTCACATCTACCCCATATATAGATATCTTTAGAAATAAGAACATACTGACATTTTGCTTAAATAAATAAGTCAAATGTAGATCAAACAAAAATTTTTATTTTTACACATTTCCTTGCCCTACCAACCTTAGTGATGAGCTTGCATCTCTTACTAGTGACGTAGGGTTGGGAAAGGATGGGAATGCCCTTACTCACATGTACCTTGTCCATGGTGATAAGCCCATGCTTCTTACTAGTAGCATGGGGCAAGGTGTAGGGGTTTCTTGATGATAATGTTGAAGGTTATAAGCAAATAGTTTCAATAAACCTTTGAAATCTTAAGTCAACAAAAATGAATCAGATGTCCAAAATTCCAAGAGAGTCCAAAACCCTAAAAACCAGATTTTGTTAACCATATGGCCATCTACGGATCTAAGTCTAGATAAACCACAAAGCAAGTTGCATTCTAAACTATGGAATCACTTGAGTAGAATAGGTTTGTAGCGTCCTAATTTGGTTCCATCAAAACTTTATTTATATCTCTCATTGCTACCATTCAACAAATTTCATAGCTTGTGCCCTTTTTGCCTCTTGGTGATGAGCCCTCGCATCTTACTAGTTGCGTGGAGATAGGAGTGGGGCAAGTTCATTTGCTCATCATATCAACTCATCATTACATTTTTCAAAACAAATATGAAGTACCGAAATTTTTTTATAGAAACTAAAGTTCAAATATCACATTGTGTTTGCATTATCATATATTAGCATCATAAAATAAAAAAGGAAGAAAGTATTTGTGTCATTTGTTCTCCATTGCATACATTTTGAAAGGCATATAAAAACAACATTATAATTTACATGTGGAAATGAATCACAAAATCCTAGACACCAAGAGTTTGATCAAAAAGAAGTATATATATATATATATATATATATATATATATAATCAAGTTTTGTACAATGCCATCATGCACTAGGCATGGTCAAAACGCTCAATGAGCCGGAAGGTACAAAATAATCGTATAAACAATCTAAAAGTCACTACAAAAAGAGCCAAGTGGCCTCTCAACCCCTATGAGATCCCTCCGAAGGTGCACGACCATGTCTAGGACTCCGGCTATGTCGGTGCTCTGAGTGCACTAAGGGCTCACGATCCCGAACAGTAGCTGTGGCCTCGCTATGAGAGCGGCTCCTCATTAGGCACTCTTTATCCTATACCCATATAACTCGGTACGGAGGGTAGTCACCATCTTGGACACATGCCAGATAGGGGAAAAAATGTCGGTATGCCTATTGGCTGCCGAGGGCTCCCCTGCATCCACGGATAGCTCGACATGAGTCTTCTCCACAAGGATCATCAGGGTATCAGTACATACCCAGCGAATCAGATCTCGCCACTCATTAGCAGTCTCTGTAAGCAAAGGAGAAAACAAATTAGGAAATAATAAAAAGATAAAAACAAAAATGAACAAGAGGAGAGATAGTAACTAAGGCAATCCTAACTAGAAACAAACATTAAAACAAGAGTAATAACTCACTCGGATCTCTGGGCCTCTAATAGGGATCCCAGGATCGGCACCTGCCACAGATGCCGCCACCGATTGATGTGCTCCTCCCGTGTCTGGAGCAACATAGCATCTTGCTATGGAATCATCCTCCCCACTTAGGTCCTAAGAGGGTGGCTCCTCTGAGACTAGAGTCACCCTCTCTGCACTATGCTTTGCCCTCTCGGCCTGTAAGATCTCCTGAGTGTCATGCCACTCGGGATCATTGTCCTCCTCTCCACCCGACTCACTGACCTCCATATCCTCGGTCTCCTCCTTCGTCTCTCCCCCTGTGAACTCCTCAGACTCGGAGTCTATATCAATGGGGTCATCGTTTCGCATGGGCGGGACCGGTGGCAATCTCAAGTAAGGGTGCCTAAGGAGCACCGGATCTCCCTCGAGCACATACTACCCACCTAGCTGCAATAGGGACACCAGGAGTAACAACGGTCCAACCCCGGCCTCTAGGACCTCCCCTAGCCTCCCAAACTAATCTGAATACTTACACCACTGGGGAAGCATAACAGCGTAAGCAAGGCCAAACTGAGGCACTCGGTCAAAAGGGTGTGTCTCTACCTTCCCCATCCTATCCACAAGTTTCCCTATGGTAGAGTAGGAAATCAAAGTGAGGGTCTCCTCACCCCACAACCCTGCCATGGCCCGATAAGGTGTGGCATCCATATCATCAGTAGTCAGGGAAGCAACTAGCTAGTGGGGTGCTCTGAGCACCGACATATCTATCCATCTAGCTGCCCTCAGACTCGGGATCCGCCACCTCTACACCTCTCCCATAAGGGATGATACGCTCATAGACCCAACTCATAACTAGGGTCGGATGGCTCAAGGACTGTCCCTATAGGTGGACCACCCTGTATAAATCATGGTAGGTGGTCCCAAGTATATCAGCTCCCCAGGCATAAATCCGGCCATGTGCCTCAATCTGTGTAATAATAGGGGACCAACAATAAAGTAAAGTGTCTCCTCCCTTGTCCTCGATCAATCTCGAGGCAAGGATCCCCATAATGGCCTGATGAATCAAGGGGATAGGCAAGCTAGGAATGGGCCAAACCATCACCCCCTTCTTCGAACCAGTGGAGATAATTGCATCTCCCATGTATGTAGCCCACTATGCTATCTGAGCCCGTGACCCCATTGTCTCAAGTGTGAGTCGTCTCCGATGATCGGGACTCCCAAGATGTGGTAGACATCCTCCAGGGTGATAGTCCACTCACCCCTGACTCCTGGAAATTAGAAAGTGTTCCGATCAACATCCCAATATGAAAACAAGTCACAAAGTATGTGACTAGAAGGTGTAACATGCGGGACCCGTGATATACACAATATGTTGGCCCTCTGAAGAGTATCCTGCTCATCCTGAGAAAGTGCATCCAACACTACTAGAAGCCAATCACACTCTCTCTCTTGGCTCCATCTGATATATTCCTCCTTCGCATACACCCAAAAACATGTAAAATAGAGTAAGTTAGTATTCAAATTACATTAAAAAATCATTAAAGCAGGTAAGAATGCTAGAAATGCAAAAATGAATTCAAACAAGTGTTATTTTGGCATTCTCAAAGGACCATTGCCCCTGAGTAGGGCGGCGGTTCCGTAAGGTTGCGGATCTTGTAACCACCACCCTTATCAAGGTGGCGTGCTGTAATCGCCATCCCGCTTTAGGGCAGTGGTCATGTCTCGAATTTCCAAATGGGTCATGTGCCCTTAAAAATGCCTAAAAACACGAAAAAATGACTATTTTGACTAAAACAAAGCCTACCCATTAGGCACCCCCTAAGTGACCCTATTAACACTGACATTTTAAAAAATAATCCCCCATGACAAAGATTTCATCATTTTAACATTTTGGGGATAAAAATGTTAAATCAAGAAAAACTAACCTATGATCTCGCGGGTCGATGTTCCACTCGCGGAGGCATGATCACTATCTCGTCACGAACATTTTGACTATACTCTCATAAAAAATTGTCACCATGGGTCTCGAGCTCAAAATCAATCAAATCAACACGCACAAATGAATAGGAAAATGGGCCCATTTTTACATATATAGCATCTTGACTTATTTTGAATGCCCTTTTCGTAGGTTTGGAGCGCTTGACGGAGGTAAGTTCTTATCCCCACACGAATGGTAAGTCCTCACTTCGTATTATTTTAGTATTTATTTTTGATCTATTTTATCTATCTGCACTTGAGTCCTCTTTTCATTTTGTAGGTAGTGGGAATTTTGGATGGCGTCATTTCGACACACAGACATGTCAGGTATAATTTCTAACTTCCCATTTCGGGACCGCCATACTCGGACCCACCATTTTATGCCTCTTCATGGCTAAAACACTTCTCGAGGGGGCAATATGTACGTACCCAAAATTGTAAGGGTACTACGCTGCCAGAACAATGTCACACGTGCCCCAATGATGATACAGGTCTCCTCACAAGGTGTTGGGATCTGAAAAATCTCTCCAAGTATGCATTAACATCCCGCATGTCCCGCTTAGCCTCCACGTGCTTTATTTTCTCTTTTCCCCTCTTTTCCTTTACATTTTGGTCTTTAGTTATGAAACCACCGCCCTGCCTGGGCGGCGGTCTCGTGACCGCCACCTAGTTAGAGCGGCGGTCTCAGAATCGCTGCCCCTGCTCAAGGTGGCGGTCCTTCACGTGTTTTTCCAGAACATTCCTTTTATCGTGACTCACATAAAATTTCAATGTTTACCAGCTTTTTTCACCGCCTTTTCTCATATTTATGATTTTGGTTCCCTAGAATAGTGTTTTTCCATTGTTTATTGTAAAGGAGTTCAATTTGGATTTCACCTTTGGGTAAATGGGAATTCTATAAATAGCTGGTTGGTTTTCAAGCAAATGGCCCCTCAAATTTGTCTCTCATTTTCTCATTTCAATAGTTTAGTCTTTCAGTTCTTAGGAATTCATAGTTTTCATTTGTTGCATGCATAGTTAGTGTTGTTTTGTTGTTTAGAAGCCACATAATCTTCTTGTGCTAGTGTTGTTACTATTTCATACAATCAATTGAGGTAAGATAGTTTTATTTTCAGTCTGAAGCCATTAGAGTTGTAGGTTTTGTTCATCAAAAAGGATAGCTTCAGGTTCTAGATGTTTTGTGTCATATGACTCACAATAAATCCCACTAGGAATTACATAAGCCAAGCTTTGTTCTCTGTGCTATCCCTCTCCTACTTGCATTATATTCAGTCTACATCAAAAGTTGTCATTTTTCCAATACCTACTTCTGTTGATGCTAGCATTACATGCTTTTCTGGATTCACGTGAGCATGAAGGAATGATGAGATCACACTGAGGGGACAAATCCACACACAATCGGATTTGCCACTATTCTGCAAAATACAGGTTCAAGCTTTCAAAGTTCTAGTTAAAGTATATCAAATAGAATAGTGGAATCATTTCATTTCAGTTAATCTCACTTTCGATATTACTGGGGAAGCTGTGGGGATTGATAGTTGCTAAGAAACTATGACTCATTCCTCACTTATGAGGTAGGATTGAGAGTCTTTCAAATAGATTAGATAAGTTATTTTGTTATTTAGAATAGATTTACAATCTTGCTTGGGAAAGTAGTTATACTCGGCTAGCTTGTTTGTTTTAATTTCGTTATTAGTTTAGTTGTCAAATTTCTAGATAGTCCAAATAATTTCTCTTTCAATTTTGTTCAATAGTTCATCAAAAATACAAAAAATAGAGAGTTCATACATGTTGTAGATATACTTTGCATAATTAGTTTACATTGCTTTAATTAGATTCCTTTTGTATGACAATCACGGGACCTAGGGAGCCCAAAGACTATGCATTTGATCCAATCATGCCTTAACCCAACTTTGTTGTAGCAATAAGCGACATAGACCAAAATCTCGAATTTAGATCTTTCAAACGATAGCAGGACCTACAAGAAATTAGCTCACAATTAAGAGGATTAAACATAGAAGACGACAAAGCGCATACGTTTTGGTCAAACCAACCAAACTACATATTACCCTAGATAAATATCCACATGACTGTAGAAGGACTTAAAAGAGAGCAAACATTTGGTTGTGATCCTTTGGTCCCATATCCAGACGCAGGAGACATTCTCACCGACATAGACACTAGCTTAAGAATTCAAGTTACCAGAACACCTGTAAGATACTCTAAGAAGATTGCACAACTGTTAGTTCTAAATATAGAGGCCGAAAAGGCATACGACTACTGGATACTAGGGATTAGGGATTGATTCCGCACATGACCATAGGAGGTCCACAACAACCATGAACTTATGGTTGTGATCCACAGGTCCCACAACCCAACAAGCTCATAGAACAATCAAACGTTGATATTGGTTTACGCACATTAGTATTTAGATCCTCTCCACTTCCGCCAACCATTATCACGCTTTTCCTCACTAGATGTAGCACTAATCAACCTAAGGATTTACGGACTAGACCGAGAGAAGCACCCATAGAATCCACTGTATCCATCATCTATTTTCATGACCCTATCGGGAGACATATACGAAGCACCCATAGGTTATCTTCTACGTATTCCACAACCTATAGATCGAGATCATTCTAGAACTTGAATTGATTGGAGCCTTGAGCGATCATCCTCGCCGATCGATCTATTATGCCGGTTTAGGTTAGGAGGGCCTTCTTTTCCTTAGATTCACTGATTCCATTAGTGCACGTTGAAGACATAAGATTGCCTGATTAGTTTGTCCATACCCCACGTGTATTCCATCCCCAACGGTTGTCTCAAGCACGACCTCGGGAGGTCGGGTGCATGGAAGAGTTACTTGTAGATTTGCACGCTTGCTTGTCACTTTTCCATCGTACATTTACTCTATTCCCACTCATTTTGTGACATTTATTTCTATGGTATCTTTTTGACCTTGGTCTTTTGTCACCTTGGTAAATTAAAGAATGACTGCCCTCTTAGAGATGTTATCACTATCTAAATCTAATAAAAATTTTGTGAATAACTTTTGCACGTATTTATTAACACTAGCCAATGTTATCATCACAATCACTTCCAGATCCTTCCATTAAGTCATTAGTGGTTCTTAACCCCTTATCAAAACAATTGAGAGAGCTGAAATAATTTTCATAAAGCAAAAAAATCAATCAAAAAATCAAAAATCAAAAGAAAATCAATATATAACCCTCTTTTAGGTCATTAAAATTATCTCTACCAAGGCTATAGACACTGATTGGTAGTAGAGTAATGTTGTGACTAGAATTAAATACATCTTTGTTGAGGCTATGGATGCCTAGCTAGAAATGGAGCAATGTACGACTCTCCTTCCACCCTCCATTCACAAATAACCTATCAAAATAAATCATTCCTACACATTGGCTAGCGTGTCTTCACTTAATATCTATCAAATCTTCACTTCAAGAGGTAATAAATTACCGTGTGCACACACTAGATCTTGATTAGAAAATAGGACTAATATGTTACCAAGTTTTGTTTAGACCTTGTTCGAGAATTTTCCATAGCCTATATTTTTTCTCATGATTTGTGCTTTGGTATGATCACCTTGTCATCGCCAATCTTCTAGCTACATTTTCCATATCCTTTCATACCATTTTTTGTTCTTCTGGTTTGTTCAGAACATCCATGTGTATAAGATTTCCTTTTTACCATATTTGAGGGAAACTTTGTCCCTTCTTTCAATAAACAATTTTTCCTTTCTATCATTTTTTTCTTGGTCAACTTGCACTGGGGGCATGCTCACTCTTTCTTAGCACTTCATTGGTTTGAGTTCATCATCACGTTGAACCTATCTATTTTGGCCTTGATCCATATTATCTTCATCTTGTATATACATGTGGGATTTTCCTTTGTATATTCCCATCTAACGTTAGGGGATCTTCGCACCTTCACTTTCTTACACATACGAGAGGAATTTTGTCCTTGTACATTCCCATCTAATCTTTGGGGTATCCACGTTTCTGTTTTCTTGTACATAGCGAGAAAAATTTCAAAACCCCTAAAAATTCGTAAAATCCCAAAAAATCCTAAACATTGTTGGTAAACATTAAAAAATCCAAAAAATTGGTAAAATCATCATAAAAAACTCAAAAAATTGGTAAAATTTCAAAAATTCAAAAACTGTCAAAAATCCACAATTTTTTTTTCAAAAATTGGTAACAAGCATGCACGCAGCTGAAACATGTGTCAAATAAATTATACTCACACATCAAAAATTTCCTACAAAACATATTTATTTGATTCTTACATGTTCTTGTGTGTGACTCGCAGATCATTTGGATCTACCCTCCATCAACAAAAGTTGGTTTTCTTGCTATATTTGTCTTCCCTTACACGAACGCGTTGTTTAGGGTAGTTTCATAGTACATGATTGATTTTTCATGGTACTTCTACATCCTTTGTTTATTCACCTCACATGTATCCTTGCTTGGGTTTTCATTCTTAACTCTTTTTTTTAATTCGCAGTCGGAGTCAAAGCTTGATAAAAAAATATTTGTGCAACTATCTTTAACGTTGTTTGTTTATATGTGTTTATACTTATTTCTTTGTTAGGTTATATTTTTGCTTTCTCATATTGCATTGCATTTATTTATGTTGCATTGAGCTAGCATTTTAGCAATGAACAAATGTTTTTATTATATATTTTCATGTTATTATACACTTTTTTTGTATGCGTATATTTTAATAAGGAGTGATGACATAGATCACATGCAATATGATGAAATAAATTTATTTTTCCATCAACTAGATGAAAGCTATTTCCATCCTCTTCATCTTCATTTTTCTTCCTTATCATTCTCTTCTATTAACACTATTATTCCAAATCACTTGGGGAAATAGGGATCACCTTTTATCCCCCATTCCCCCTTATTCTTCTATTCATTTCCTTCATCTTTTCAATCGTTGATCAACCTATTTCATCACCCCATCGACACTCGAGGGGGCATCCTTCACTCTACTAATTTTTCTTCTATCCCTTAAAAATTCATTGTTCTATACTTGTCTACTATCTTTGAAGTGGCATCACTTACGCCACCCCAAAGAGGGGAAAATGTAGACACCTATAATTTAGTCAAGAAATTTTAATACTTAAATTGCACTAACTATCCTCTTTCCCATAAATTGATGACACTTTGTCAATGAACACCATTTTCCCTCTATCATCGTTAATTAATTACATTTTTCTAATTAATTATCCCTCATATCATTCAGGATGACGATTAACAAGCTTTTGTTAATTAACGTTCACTTCTACCTAGGTTAATTAATTATTCTTAATTAATTACTACCACTAATATAAATCAATAAATTACCATTTATTGAACCAAATTCCTCTCTTAAATCTCTTGAATCATACTAAATTTCTTCTAATAATATTCTATAATCTTACCCCTTCTATTAATTAATCACCTTTAATTAATTAAACCCCCTTCAACTCCCACAAAGTGCACATACTTTATTAAACATACATGGCCTTTGTATTTCCTCTTTGGGGTTTATCCCACATTCATAAAATTGCTAGCCTTTCTTGAACTGACAAGCTATATAAGGAACCCTCCTCCTTACCTTTCTTCTTACACCTTATTTTCTCTAGAGTAAACTATAGGAATTTTGATCTTGAGTCATTCTCCATTGAAGGAAATAGCTTCTCCATTTTGCATCCATTATCTCAAATTGAAAATCATGAGAAGATCTAAAAATGGTCTTGTAGCCATTTCTTGGTGAGATCTCATCTTCAAATCTTGAGGAAACCACTCCATTTTGATTGCTAAAGTGATCTAGACAGGTTCATTTATTAGCTAGAAATCTAGAGAGTAATAAATATCTTAGAATCTAGTTTGATATTGTTCATGCATTCAAGAAGTTATTTCTCATAAGCTCTTATCTCAATGTTTCTATAGTAGATTTTATTGTTTCTTTGAAGCTACTAGGTGTTAGCTTCTTTAGATTAGGGAACCCTCCTCCTTACCTTTCTTCTTACACCTTATTTTCCCTAGAGTAAACTATAGGCATTTTGATCTTGAGCCATTCTCCATTAAAGGAAATAGCTTCTCCATCTTGCATCCATTCTCTCAAATTGAAGAGCATGGGAAGATCCAAAAATGGCCTTGTAGCCATTTCTTGGTGAGATCTCATCTTCAAATATTGAGGAAACCACTCCATTTTTATTGCTAAAGTGATCTAAATAGGTTCATTTGTTAGTTAGCAATCTAGAGAGTAAGAAATAACTTAGCATTTAGTTTGAGATTGTTCATGCATTGAAGAAGTTGTTTCTCATAAGCTCTTATCTTGATGGTTCTATAGTAGGTTTTATTGTTGCTTTGAAGCTACTAGGTGTTAGCTTCTTTATATTAGCATGGAAAATTTACATTTGAACACATGTTACTCCAAGAAGAAAATGATGGTTATGTTTTTGCTGCAATTTTGCTTGGTTTTTTCTATAGTTCTATTTGTTTTGGCAACATCTATGTGGATGCATCAATGTTTTTGCCAAGGATGATGTTAAGGTGAAATGAAGAACTCCAGGTAGGTGAGTAAGTTGACTAGGTTCATATGATGTGTTATTTTTCCTTGTTACATGTTTGAAGATGATTCAAGTGCTCTCATGATTGTTGAAGGTAGTATGAAGTAGTTTAAGGTTTTTCAAGTCTGTGAAAGTCTAGATGATATACATGGTTACATGTTTGAGAATGGATTTCTAGGTTTATGTGATGGGGTCATTCTCTTTTATTATGCAAATGTCTCTAGAGTGTTTATACATGCGGAAGAAATATGAAGAAAGCTTCATTACAAAAGTATTGTAGGTGGTTATTTTGCACTAAATGGTGTGCTACAGGTCCGATGTAGTCCATCAAGGAAGGGGAGATTGTATTTAATTGGAATCAATTGAGAAAGGTGATGAGAAGGCTTGTGTGGCAGAGTTAGTCATGGTTATTAGGTATACTCCAAGAGGGATTAAGTCATGAGTTTAACATCTTTGATAGTAGGTAAAGAAGACCAAGGATACTGAAAAGTTTCTTCATGAAAGTAATGATGTGCTTTCCCGATTATAATGACATATATGCAAGGTATGTGTTTTTATTTTTGTGTTTCCAGTTAGATATGGATGAAATAAACCTAGGGGGAGTCATAAGATAGACATTTAAGGGATGAATGATCTTCCATAAGGTGAAAAATATTGGCCTTTTAGGTATTAAAGTGATCTTCGGGCTTGATTTTGATTGTTTCTTATGAAGTGATAATGCAAAGTACAAGGTTGTATAAGACTATTTTCGGTTGAGACAATGAAAGACGAAATTAAAAATGATGTTTCAATCCCAAAATCAGGTTTTTGGCATGTATAAGTGGTATACCCAAGGGGATTTTATGTTCTATTGTCGAGAAGAAGGTCAAAACATATTATTGTAATGTAACGATAGTATTCGTAGCAGATTTGGTGTTTTCCAACATTGTTAAGACTTGGAGAGAAATGTATTGTTGAGATGGAGATAAATTGTGGAGAGTATCAGTTCAGGGGGATCTAGTTTACATGGTTTATCAAGTCCATAAAATGTTATAGAAGACAAGAAAAAACAAGTACATTCCAAGGGGGTCCATTTGAGCAAGTAAATGTATCTAGTGTATTGTTTCCTTTGTGTCTAGTCTTGTGGTGTCATTTTTCATCCCCATATGTCATTGTATCCTTTTTCATAGATTTCAAAGGGGGAGAGAAACATCAAAAACATGGAAAAGAGTCAAGTAGGTGTGTTTTGTCATATGGTTGCCATCAATGTTTCTGAAGGTGGTTGCCATCAATGAAAAAGGGGGATATTTTTATCCATTGTGTCTCAGTGATATCATTGATGTCAAGTCCATTGGTGGAAAATGGTGTCATGGTGTTGTGTGAGTCTCCATGAGGTGTTATTCAATGTCAAATATGAAGGTTGATTGGTAGTTTCGGGATTGGTGTTGTTATTGAGGTCTTGGAAGCATGATTCATCGTGTATGGTCATAGTTTGAGTCATCCGATGTTGAGTAGAGGTTGTCATGAGGTCTACCATGGTTCATATAGGTGTATGAGTGTGTGTAAGGGGAAATAAAGTATGCTTCATAGTCTTCGTGCTTACTTCGTGAGGTAGTTTGTTCCATTTGCTTTGGAGTATGAATGCTTGCTTCAAGTCTAGTATGAAAGCTTTATATTTTGTTTAAGGATTCTTATAATGCTATTACAACATGTGGTAAATTTCAAGAAGATGCAACATGAGGTGAAAAGGTGTAGCTACATGTTCTAGTATGGTTTGTAGGTGGTCATCTAGACCCGATCTATGTGTTCAAAGGCTAAATAGAGGATGAGAGTGGGGTGTAGAGGTATATGAGCTCATAGAAGCATAAAAAAGTGTGAGACATTTTTACTCAAGTATTTTAGGTCCTTTTGGAGATCCTGTAAGCTTAGCTATGAGGTTTGAATACTTGGTCATGGTGTAAACTAGGTCATATCCTAGTTATTGGAAGCCTAATAAGGTGTGATATTCACTTACAAAAGTGTGTGAGATATTAGAAGCACTCGGAAGGTATGTCACATCATATTCAACATGTAGAAGTAGTTAGCAGATGTTTCATGCTTGGTTGGAGTGTTGCTTCAGTTGGTTTTAGTCTAGAACATATCAACCCCAAGGCCTTGTGATGCAAGTCCTAGTGGTGGTGAAGGTACATAGATATGTGTGGTAGAGTGATAATTTTATATATCATCGAGGTTTTTTTGATGGTATGGGAAAATTTTTAGGTTCCCATGTTGAAGATTTTGCAATATACGAGATTTAGACAAAAACATGGTTCTTAAGAGCATGTTTTCCTACTCGATATGGGAAAGATATACTTGGATGAAATGTGTAACCTTTGCATGGGAACTTTATCATTTTATGGATAATGAAACATGAATATAATAACATCTCGAGTCCGAATGAGGTCAAATGCGACCCAATCATTTATGAATGAATGTTAAGAAGGTAAACTACTTGTTATGGCTTTGAAACCCTGGGTTGAGAGCGATGGAGAATAAATTCATGGTATGTTCCTAAAATTTATTTTTTATGATATTATGATGAATCTAGTTTGTATAGGACTCCTCCATAATTATAGAAAAATAAGATAGAGCATGTGGTGATGAGTGGACCCCACTCAAATAGGTAGGTTTATGAAGATGTTCAATTTAGGAAAAAGTTTTCCAAAATAGGTATGAAATAAAATTACATTTTTTATCTTGGGAGTTTTAATTTATTTCCATGATGATTTTATATCATGTTTGAGCTTCTAGAGGGCAAAGTGTTCCCTATTTATGAAGATTGGTCCTAAGGCGGTTCTAGAGTAGTTGCAAAGATGGACTTGGTTAAAGGCCTTCCACTTGGAGTTGGAAGGATTTGTAATATGTTATAGAAAGAGGATTTATATGCATTTCAATTTGTATAAGTTTTTTCTCTTGATGATGAGACTTGATGGGTCATCTAGGTCAGTTAGTGAGGAAGAAGATTGTTGGTTTTTCCAAGACATAATTTCTCGAGGCTGAAATAATGGCATGCATGAGGCATGAGATGGATTATATGATGTTTGATATTAGTTAAAAAGTGAAGAGGGATGAATTTTGTTCCTATTGAAGAAATTTTAGGTCTTGGAAGTGGTAGAAAGGGTGCAAACTAGTTGAGTTTGCAAAACTAGTTCTCGGGAAGATTGATTTAATGAAAAGGAAATTTGTTGTGGTTTAAGCATATGGATGTTTCATCAGATTGCATGATGTAAATATCCCAAGGATTCTATTGATTGGTTAAATTCCATATTTTATTTGATCTTGGATGGTTTTGAGGCCCAAAGGTGAAGACAGGGTGCTGGAAGCAGTTGTTTGGTGATGAATATGAGCCTTCTTATTGGTGTTATGAATAATTTGATTGGTGAAAGTTAATTTGTGACCATGGTTGATTTTTTTATGTCATATTTTACATTTTTGATAAATTAGGGAGCTTTACTAATCATGGTTATGGTGTTTGTGAGTTTTAGCCATCTAGGTGATGGGGTTTTGAGTTGATTTTGAGCTTGTTTGGTGCATTTGGGCATGGCCAACCTATATGGGTCCATTGTATGAATTTTAATAAGTGTAATGTTATGTTTTTTAGTTTTTTTGGTAGAGCTATTGGTATAGGACTAACTTTTTTTTATGTTTATGAGAAGAGAAGCATATAAAAGTGAAGTTGTGGTTCATTTCGAACTAGCAAGAGAAAGGGAAAAAGTGCGACCCAATTGTGAATGAGAAATAGGTATTAAGGTGTAGACACCTAAAATCCACTTCCATAATTTTAATGCTAAAGTGGTACTGATTATCCTCTATTTCACCATTTCCGTTATAATTAGTGATTTCCACTAATTAACTAACGTTTCCCTCCATTTTGGTCAATTAACGACACTTCATTAATTAACTAGCTTCTATCACATTCTAGATGCCAATTAACGACACTTTGTTAGTTATAATCCTCTTTGAATCAACAATTAGCTATTAATTAGCTAATTAAGCCTTTTTAACAAGCATTTAATCAATAAACCCTCTTATTGGCTAAATCTCACTTTCAAATACTTCTAATCTTATCAAATTCCTCTTCAAACACCTCCAATTAGCCTAAAAATCTTATTCTAGCCTATTAATTAATCTAATTGATTAATTAAAAGCACCCTCAACTCCCATAAAGTGCTAACTAAAGGTTAACTCACCTAGCTTTGGTTAACTAAACTAAAGTTACTTTATGCTTTATTCATTTGTCCCACATGCACCAAGTTGCAAGCCTTTCCCAAATGGAAAGCCTATAAAAAGGACCAAGCTCCTTCCTCTCAAATTTACACCATGTTTTGAATAACATTAATCATATAAAACATATGAGCCTTACTCCATTGTTGGAATAGCTTGCATCCCCATTTACATCCATTTCTTCAAGTTGGTTAGTAAAGGAATATCTAATATGGCCTTGTAGCCATTATTAGAGAGATCCTTTCACCTTCAATGAAGTAGAAAACAACACACACTTTGATTTTTTTTTATCTTCATAGGTTCAATTCTTGTAGTAATCAATTAAACATAGTAGGAATGCTTGTGATTTAAATGGTTAATTTCATTTAGATTTCCTTTTGCATTCCATTAAGCTTTGATATTTGATGTTTCATTTCTAAACTTAAGCTTGGCTCTAGACTATTATGGTGGTAGTCTTTATTAGTTAGTTGTTGCAAAATTTTGGGGTGTTATCATTTAGCTTCTGGTGGGACCTACCCCATTATATTTATTCAAGCTTTCTAGATTAGTTTCAAGATTTTTAGATTAGTTTCAAAGTTTTGATTTACTAACCCTCTTTTTGCATTAATGGCTAAATATTAAGTTTCTTAGCTAGTTTAGGTAGGATTGTCTTGTTTTTGTGCTCTTTGCAGGATCAAAGGAGGTGAGGTGCTATCAAAATTGATCCAAATTGACAAAGTTTTGACCTTTTAAGAATTTTGAAAAAAATTTATATTTTGAGAGCACCTACATGGGAAGGTCCGCTCATACGATTTAATGTCCGCGCATATGCTCTAATGTCTACATATACACTCAAAATTATGAACTACCACTCTAAAGAGTGCGCATATGCTCCACTATCCGCACAAGCACTTTATTGTATTTTTGGTCTCTATGCATGACCCATGCATACACTCCTAAGGGCACACATACACCTCTCTGCTCCTAGACCCACACATATGCTTCAATGTGCATGCATATGCTAATAAGACCATGCATACTCTCTAAAGCCCATGTATGCGCTTTATGTTAAAATTTTGGCACATTTTTCATAGTTTGAGTTTCTTTTTTTTTGTGTTTCTATAAGTTGTAGGTTTTCTTAACTGTTGTTTGTAGGTTTTTAACATTTAAATCATATTTCTAACCATTTGTTTAAGTTTTTAATGAATTCTTTGATTTCCATGTTTTGTGTATGCTCTTCTCTTATACCTTGGGGTGATCTTGAGAATCAAAAGCAGCTCTTAGTTTCCATTTTTCTAACATTTGGTTAAGTGGAAATTTAATCTTTCATTTTTGGCTTAAGAGAATGAACATTTACCAAAATTGAACAACTAGGTGCAAAAGAGATGCAAGCATTTCCTTAAATGGTTCACTTAATTACAAATATTTCCTTTACTTTTTAGTTTAATTATTTTTTGTGTATGATCTTCTCTTGTATCCTTGGACGATCTTGAGAACCAAAAACAACTCTCAATCCTCTTTCTATTAATGTGATTTGCTTGGTGAACTACTAACACTTGGATTTGTAGGACCAAAATCGCTTGCCAAAGAAAGGAGAATCTAAACAAAACTCTAACTACATGTGTGTTTCAGGTTGCCAAATGGTGGTCTAAACCAAATTTCCTAATCCAAAAGATAAGAAAACACACCACACATCTTTCATCACATTGTATATGTAGGTTTTGGTTAAGAGCTATGGCTCATCTGCTTTGAACTAGGAGAAACTCCCTTTGGCATAAGCCTTAAGATAACAAGAGGGATGCTCCTAGGAACCCCAAAGTATTCCACGCAAGAGGGAACCTTGTGGATGAAACGGGAAGTGCTCCGCTTACCTACTTGTCTAGTTTACACTTGTGATATTTTAGTATCAAAATTATCTTCACGTGACCCTAGTGAAATACAACTAAACACATTTATTTCTCATTGTATCAAAGGGGGTAAATTAAATCTAGGATACTCCAAGGTTTATTCAGTGTTACTTCCTTGGAAAACCAAGCTTGTAGAGGTAATTTGTGACACCTAGTTGAGAGAAACAAATAGGAAGCCATTTCATCTTGGAGCCAACTTGACCAACTCAAAACATCATGTTCTAAAGAACCATCATGAAGCACTAACTTATTTTGAATTCAAAACCTTGTTAGTCGAACAAGGGGAGACTCCATTGAAGTTGGGGCCTAGTGATATTCATCAAAAACGTCACGACATGTTTTTTTATTTTAAGTAAATAGTTTTTTGAAAGGGACTATACCCTTGTATAGAAAGGCTCAAAAGCCTAGGATAGAACACGAAAGCCCAATAACAGAAAGCGGTCTACTTTAGAAAAGTACCAACACCCAACATCAATCCAAAAAAACAAGCGATGAACAACAACCATTACGCAACAACACCATTACGGATCCAAAAATGCTATTCGGAAAAGACTTACAACATGTTACTTTGTCTTAGTTTTTCACTTTCCTTAAGGCAAGGTGAAACTTCACCAAAGTTATACTTAGTTTGTTTCATCACCACTTGGTTTTACTCCTTTGTATTCTTGTTGCTAATTTTTGGACAAAAGAAAAAAACATGTGCAGATACCACTAGAAATAATCATGTCCACCACTTTTTTAGTCTACTTGCATGACCAGGTTGTAATTTTGGAATGCAAGTGTTGAAAGTGTGAATGGTATGTCTTCATGTTCTAGTAGGCCCTTTATCTCAAACCCATATTGAGACACATTATCATTATAGTTAGGTAGTCTCATCATTGACTTCCTTTAAGTTGTTATGCTTCTTATATCTTATCAATACAATATTGATACTTACATCTTGTTTCCTTTGTGAAACTTTATCCAAGTCTTGAAGTTGTATTATTACGCTGCAAGCATAAATAACAACTTCTTGCTATACTTAGACTTAGATTTTGATCCAACTATTAACTTAAGCTTTGAATAACATTGTTACTTTGTTAGAATTATAGTGACATCATTTTGATACTAAAAATATTTCCTTTGTCTATAAGGCTTTATTTACGTGTCCAAATAGTGTTGTTGCATTGCTCACATTTGTGGCCACCTTTTTCATGACTTGGAATTTGTTTGTTTCCAAAAATTATTTTTAGTATATCTTGTTGGGAGTTTGCGTCAACACCTTTTTATTACTTAGGTATTATTTTCTTAAACTTGACCTAAGTGGTGACATTGTGTTGTCACTATTTGCAAAACTATACTTGAAGAAAACATAAGGAGTAACTTTTCTTGTAGATCATAGTCTTGATTGTTTGATTCCTAGATTGCTCATTACTTATGATTTCCTTATTAATTAGTGTTTCATTATTATTCATTGAATTCATTAGTGAACATTTGCTTTGGACGTATTCTTATTATTTGATTGACATTATTCGTATCGATCTCACATCATTATGTTGCTTTGTTTTTCTTAGGGTCCTTTTAAACCAACCTTAGAAAAACTTAGTTCATTATGCCTCCTACAAAAAGGATGGGGCATCAAAGATTAGGGTCCTCTAATCCCATAATAGAAACAAATCTTGGATCCTCTTTTGGAAGACAATGTCCTAGTAGGTCATAGTGGTTTGAGGAGAATTCTCCTCGAGAAGATCACAAAATTAACCCTGCCCTCATTGATGACTTCTTATTTCATAATAAACATGAATTTTTTATGTGTGTAGTGGAATTGGGGGAAAAATTTCCTTCTAAAATTTATCCCACTCTCCTCACCGGCATGGTTCAAGGAGAAGAATAAGAAGAACTAGAACATTCACTTCGTGACGTTGATGAAATTTTGAATCCAAGTTGTGCCTCTACTTCAGGAAAACATATTGGTGGATATCACATACCCATAGTTAGAACTTTTCATGAAGATCAGATAGGTAATGATGATCATAAGGACCTTCATACTCAACCTTCCTCGTGTGCATCTCATAAAGAGATACCACCTAAAGAG
Source organism: Taxus wallichiana var. yunnanensis (assembly GCA_018340775.1). NCBI lineage: Eukaryota > Viridiplantae > Streptophyta > Pinopsida > Cupressales > Taxaceae > Taxus > Taxus wallichiana. The sequence continues at coordinate 295,006,280 of CM031243.1, read as the reverse complement.
GTGTCCATAGAAGAACAAATACAAGCTCTCACTTACCAATTGGCAAGTTTAGCTTCACATATTAGCAAAGAATCTACGAAGACACCTAGAAAAGAAAAACCTAAATCTTCATACTACGAGTCTTTCACTAAAACTCCCAAAACCCCAAATAGGAAAAAACTAAAATAGGGTTACGAAAGGTTATACACAAATAACCAAAAATACAAAAAACAGAAAGATATAAGCCTATCCCTTCGACAACCCCACTTTTTGATCGAGATTTCTTGTCTATGAAGAACACTCTCACCTTTGCTCTATAAGAAGGGAAGTTAGGGTCAAATAAGAAATATCAATTTGAGGAGTTATGTCCTTATCCTTTCGATAGGGCTATGCTACAAGTTCCTTTCCCTAGGCATTTCGATTGTCCAAAATTTGAAAGATATAAGGGTAAGGATGATCCAAGGGATCACATCAAAGACTTATTCATAGCTTGTCAAGAGGTTTCATTTAGTGATAACTATCTTATACGCCTCTTCCCACAGAGTTTATGGGGACAAGATCTTTAGTGGTTCTTACACATCCCAAAGGGATCCATATCAACATGGCCAAAATTGACAAAAATTTTCATGCGTCACTTCTCCTTTAATATGGAGAATGATGTTACCATGATCGATTTATGTAATGAAAAATAATGCAACAATGAAAAATTCATTGGTTTCTTATAATGATGGTGAGGGTTAGCTAGTCTCTTCCCTTGTTCCATACCAGAGAAATAGTCGGTTGAAATTTTATTTCCCAACTTGCACCCTGAAATCACTTTCCACTTGCAAATGCATTGTGGTAATACCTTTGAAGAGGTCATCGAGAAAGGTTCCAAAATTGAGAAAGCATTGTTAACAAAAGGGACATTGAAACCCTTCTCGCGTGATAACCAAGACCAGAAACCTAGAGAAAAACAAAATTTTATTTCGAATAAGAACAAAAATGTTGTAGGAGATGGAATTACATATTCCAAATGGGTACATGAGGTTCAAAATCATGGTACCTTAAAACTTAGGGACCACCAACCCTTGAATATAAGCGTCATACATTTACCCCTTTATCTGACTCCATGTCGTCAATACTTAAACAATTAATGGCAATTAATATGGTTAAGTACCTTGAAATAAACTCTTATTCTGAATATGCACCTAAACCATCTTGGTTTATAGAAAATGATTGTTTTGGATTTCATCATGTTAAGGGGCACAAGACTTATAAGTGCCTCAAGTTGAAGCACTACATCCAAGACCTCATTTAGAGTGGTGACGTGGAAATGGATTATACAAACCCCAAAAAAATTCAATTGACATATGTATCTTTAAAGAACCTTTCCCAAAACACAATAAAGGGAAAGAAAATTTGGATCAAGGTTAGACGTCCAATAATAAAGTCATTGGTTATGTCTACAAAAATATAAACCACTCCACCAAAAGCAACAAATCTAGCGATGATTCTTATGATGTTGTAATAGGTTGTGTTACCCCATTTATTGAGCATATAAAAACCATCAATGTCAAAACAAAGGAGTGTATTGTGGAAACGTGACATTCTCTCCTTGTTATCTCTAAGCCTTCATCCCCTCCTACTTCCACTCCTCAGGATAGTCACTACGATGTCTTGGAGAAACTTGAGAAGACCACAACTAAGATATCGATCTTAGATATTCTTAAGATCTCCAATGTACATAAAGATATCATTTGTAAGACTTTACAAGGGTTAGGAGTGTCGGTTGATATTAACCCCACACGCTTCCAAGTAATGGTAGCACAAATTTATCCAATGGAGCATATAACCTTTAGCTAAGAGGAAATTCCTACAGAATATCCTTCACACAATTTTCCCTTACATATAGAGGTTATTGTCAATCATAAGAAGGTCAAACGGGTGCTTGTGGATGGTGAATTAGGCCTTAACATATGTACCTTGAAATTTTTTTGGTTTTGTCATACTAAGATAGATTTAGAAATAAATTTCATCACCATCAAGGCATATGACAATGAAGAGTGGAAGTCAACCAAGTATGATAACATTTTCACTAGGAGTAGGGCCTACTACTCATGATACAAAGTTCCATGTTTTTGACTTGGATCTTCCTTACAACATCTGCTCGACCACCCATGGATTCATGTTATGCAGGTTGTTCCTTCAATGTATCACCAATGTTCGAAGATGTACCATGAAGGGGAAATTATAACTATTTCAGGGGACTCTCAACCTTTTTCTCATTGCAGAGCACTATCAAGTCACGTTCCTACTTGTTGATTGTCCTTTTACGAGAGATGGTTTTTTCAGCTCGAGAATAAGGATCTCGCCTTATGGGTTAACCCAAATTCCTTGACCCCTAACAAAAATGGTGCTTCAATGTCGGTGTCTCTTTTTTTCTACATGGGAGATGAAGACCCATTCAACTAGTTGTGGGAGTATGATCTTTAAGAGACCTATTGGTTTCAAACATTCCCTTATCATGTAAATCAAGGGGAAGGTCATGTCACAAGTATCAACATCCTAGGGATAATTTCCCCTTTGACGAGTTCACTCCTGGTGGTTTTTATATGAGTAAGAACTATTATGTAATTATATGATACAACCACCTAAGGATGAGATGTCATCATGCTACCAAAATCCAAAGTATACAATTCCGAATAAAATAATACACAACATGGGATACAAAGGGTACGGTTGTGGTACACATGACCAAGGAGTGTGGGAACGTCTTCCAAAACCCCATATAAAAATATAAAACTCTGGTATCAGTGTTCGAGCATATGGTTCTATTCTACCAAAGTGTTATGCTACTTCTTATCGCGAAGATAGTGAGTCGAGGTTATGGCGGTGAAACAGATTCCCAGTGTAGTCTTTACAAATACCTTTCCTCCACTAATCTCTTTCCGATACACCTATAATGACCATATCCCATACCTTACCTATCTCCATTCCTACATTAAACCTTATTTATCCTTCCTTGGTGAATTGGGACCAACAACAACATGTACCGATAGACTGCTTTTCCCGATAATGAAGCTATTGGCGATTTTATGGGTATACGAGATGACATACCTACAAGTGATCATAAAAATGTTTCTCCATAAAACTGAACACATGCGTGTATTTTGGAGAGGAGGATGAGTTTTATGGTCATCAAAAAAAAATAAAAAGCAAGGGAAAAAGTTCCATAGAGAAGCCTTGCAAAAAGAACAAGTCCAAGTCTTACAGTGAAAACCTTTTTGAGGCACTAGCAGAAAAAAAAAAGGAAAAATAAATGGACAAATAAATTGACTTATCCAAGGGTGAAAATCTCATTGAGACACCCTTAGAAGAAGATATCAATATCCCCCTTGATCCTACGTGCATGGAAGAAGAATCTCAGATTCTTGTGGAGGAGACAATTGAAGTCAACATTGACATAGAAGAAGTTCAACAGTTGATCAAGTTGGGAGCATCCTCTCAACTCGGGAAAAAAGACAGTTGTCTTGATTTTGTGTGAATTTTCTAATATATTTACTTGGTATTATGTAAACATGTTAGGACTTGATCCTACATTAGTGGTGCAAACTCTTTTTGTACATCCAGATGCCAAGCCCATTAAGAAAATCTTAGGAAAATACATCCTCGAGTGGCCTTGTTGGTTAAAGAGGAGCTAGAAAGACTATAGCAATAGGATTCATTCGGCCTATCAACTACTCAGAGTGGATATCAAATGTTGTACATGTACAAAATAATCCCATGGGTATCATAGTTTGTATAGATTTTAGAGACATCAACAAATCTTGTCCCAAAGATGATTTTCCCCTCCCTAATATTGACATGATTTTCGATTCTACAACTGGATACTGAATGTTTTCACTCATGGATGGTTTTTCTAGTTATAATTAAATCAATATTGCGGAGGAAGACAACCATAAGATAGCTTTTATGACCACTTGGGTAAATTTTTGTTGCCAAGTCATGCCCTTTGGCCTCAAGAATGCATATGTAACTTATTAGTGGGAAATGATAGTCATCTTTCATGATATGATCAATGACATAATGGAAGATTATGTAGATGACATACTAGGAAAGTCCAGAACAAGAGAGGATCATCTAGAAATTTTATGATGTTTCTTTCAGCATCTAAGGGATTATAAGGTCCGTTTAAACCCAAAGAAATGTGTCTTCGAGTGTTATCAAGAAAAATTCTAGGCTTTATAGTATCACGAAGGGGAATATAAGTAGACCCAACAAAGGTCTCAGCCATCACAAAGATGCCTCCTCCTACAAATATCAAACAATTACACAAACTTATAGGGGAAAATATAATAAATCAGAAGATTTATTTCCCAGCTCGTAGATAAGTGTCACGCATTTACACATCTTCTCAAGAAAGATGTCAACTTTTTGTGGGGTCTAGAATAATAACAAGCATTTACTTTGCTAAAATAATATCTATCAAGACCCCTGTGTTAATGCCGCATACTGCAAGTGAACCATTTTTTTTGTATATCTCTACTACATAATTTGTAATTGGAGCACTCTTGGCCCAATATGAAAAGGAGCAGAGGGAAAATGTTGTGTATTATCTAAGTTAGACATTGATTTCTTATGAGCTTAATTATCCACAAATCAAAAAGGCATGCTTGGCCATAGTTTTTGCTTTTCAAAAACTATGTCATTATTTGTTAAACAACAAATTCAAGCTTATCTCTAAGGTGGACCCATTGAAATATCTATTGTCAAAACCAGCGCTCACAGGATGATGGCCAATTGGATCATCTTACTAAGTGAATTTGACATAGAATTTGTCCATCAAAAATCAATCAAGGGGCGAATTGACAAATCAATTAGTTGAATCCCCTCTACCAGAACAAAACCATTGAGTCTGGAACTTCTAGATGCTTCACTCATGTATATCAAGGATTCCATATTATGGCACATGTCTTTTGATGGATCCTTCACATTTCATGGTTCAGGAGTGGGGTTGTACTTATAACTCCTTCAGGGGACTTGATCCCACAAGCTTTCAAAATAGGATTCCCATGCACAAAAACATATCAGAATACGAAGCTCTCATTGCAGCGATGAATATAGCTATACGTTGGGACATCAAGAAGCTCAACGTGACTGGAGACTCTATGTTGATTATCAATCAAGTTCTTAGTTAACCAAAATAAGCTCCCTCTTATTTTGGGTTAACTAGCCTCCTTTTTGTGCCTCCAAGAAAATTTTTACACATTTTAGGGACTCAAAATATTTTGGAAATGGCTTCATCAGATAGGATTTTTCTTCCCCTTTCTAGAAAGGTAAAGAAGTCCTCCTAACTCCTTGTATTTTTTGAGTTATGATCGATGGAGTTTGGAGGGAAAATTTTTGGCACTTAGCCTTTTGGCTAAAAAACTCAAAGGAAAATCTCAGCCTAAAAGCCCGCAGAGGAAAATATATTGTTTGAGGCCCACGCCTAGTCAGGATGCGCCATGTGTCAAGGCGGAGTGGTGGGGGCAGAAGGACTTTAAAGTTTTTGGTGTTTAGTCAAAATGCATCAAAGGCAAAAATAGAAGTGCATCCCCGCCGAGTATTAAAATGACACCATGTGTTAAGTCAGCAGTGGGAGTTAGGGTGGTGGAAGGATTTTGGAATTTTTTCCAAAGTGGTAAAAGCGCAAAGGTAAAAACTTGAGCCACACCTTTGTGCCGCATCAAAAGGTGCCATGTGTTCAATTAATAGTGGAGGTCGAATTGGTGGAGAATTTTGGGAAAATTTCCCAATTTTACGCAAAGGGGCATAATGCAATTTTGAGGCCTACACCTAGTCAATATGCGCCACATGTCGGTGCGAAGTGGGGCGTGAAGAGTTTTTGAGATATTTTCCCAAATTGTAAAAAGAGAGTAAAGGGAAGGTCTTGGGTTGCGGATCATCTAGAGGGTGCCATGTGTCTCAGAGTGGTGGGGGCATGAAGATTTTGGGAAATTTTTCCAAAAGGGAAAAATTTAAAGTTTGACCCTACCGACCCTGATTTTGACTCTGTTTCTACCATTTTTTGCCCTAAATCTTCAGAGGACCATATCTTTCGAACCATAGATTGGTTTTTTGCGATTTAGGTGTCATTGGAAAGCTGTTGAAATCCTCTACACAATGGACCCTTCAATTTTGATTTTTGATGGATATTAGTAGGAGAAAATGGGAAAACATCTCTACACAGGCAAAAACATAGAACCGACCCCCAACCATAAAAATTGATGAAGTATGGCATTCGTTTCTTCTCCAACATGTCCGAATGCATCGAAAAATGGATTTGTGAGGGTGCCCTTGTTGTTTTAATGAATTTTGTTGGTGGTTGGAAATCTCAAATTGATTTTCCCACATTTTTCACCTTCCTTCATTCTGTTTGAGTGATAAAATCTAGTTTTGGCTCATTTTGTAAAGGTTGTTCATTCTTTCTGCTCTACTCTCCCTTCTTTTCTTCCCCAGGGTCAACAATGGAGTTTGAACCTCCTCCCCTGCTCTGTAATGGCATTTTTTTCCTCTTACCCATGAAATGATGATTCTATGCAAACTTCTAGAGTAATAAAAATGTGTTTTGTGATGCATCTATCCATCCTTTCTCATTTTTAGTTGTTTTCTTCTTGTCTCTCTTCATTGCAGGTATTTGCGCATGTTTGGATGTTCATTGTAGGTTTTGGAGTTGTGTTCATGGAGTTTTGGAACATTTTTTGTGTGAAATCCATCCTTGGTTTGTGATGCACTTTTCCATCCTTTCCATTGCTCACCTCTCTTTGTTTTCATGGTAGTTTTGATAGATGATCAACATTTTCCTTCTCTGGTGTATCACCGTTTTAGTGTAGACTCTATATTTTACAATTTTCTTTCTCTCTGTCTCCTTGGAAGTTAGATTAGGATTAGATTAGATTTCCTGCACTGGAATATCTTGTGGTAGGTAGTTTAGGAAGAGGAACCAACCTTCTCTAGAGATCTTTCCCCATTTTCAAAGGTCCCACACTTTGGGAAAGATCAATGTTGTGCATTCACACCAAATGACTTTGTTTTAGAAAAGCAAATCCACGAGTCATTTTGGGGGGGTACTGTGAATTTTCACTAATATTTTTGGCATACTGGTGGGACACTAGGGTTAGATATTTCATCTTCTATTAGTGTCTCATGTAAAAACAACAAACCCAACACCACCATGCACCACTAACAGTTTTGGCACGCCCCGTGGGACACTAGGTTAGATATTTCATGTTCTCTTAGTGTCTCATGTAGAAATAACAAATCCAACACCACCATGTGCCACTAACAATTTTGGCATGCACTGGTGGGACCTAAGAGGTCTCCACTTCATTACAACAAGATTGATGTGCACTTGTTGCAATTTCTAGCTTATTAGAATCTTCAATTTGCACATCCGGCAACTCCATCTAGTAAAAACTCATTCTCTCGAGTTACGAGACCTATTGTCCATCCATTTCCATTCACTATTCTTTCCATCTCTTCCATCTTCTTCCATTCCATGATGTTGTGCAATCATGACTTCATTTCCATCATGGAATTCACATTTATAATTGCAGTATATTCCACCTCCAACATGCTTTACAACTCCTTCAAATCATCATTTTGATCAAATTCAAACCAATATGCATACCCATCTAAGTAATGCCAAATTCAGTTTGGCTATGAAGCAAGTCAAGCACAAGGGTACACAGATTGTGAGGGAGTCAAGAAGAAAGTGTAGATTTGCTAGAAAAGATCCAAAAGATGGAGGCTAGCATGGTGAAATCCAGGCTCAAGCACAAATGAAAGCATTTGGAATCAGTTGTGGAGCACCTTGTCCATGGGTGGGACCTTTTCCAAGGCATTATAGCCCTCAAGAGAAGCTTGACTTCATGGTTGAAATGCTGCCCCAACTTGCACAATGGATTGAGGAGATGGAATCATATGAGCAAAGTCTGAATCAACCTTGTCAATGGGTAAGTCATTCAACAACTCCTTGTCTTTCTTTTTCACCCTCTCAAGCTTTACCATTTCAACATGATCAAGAGTCAAGTCCCCGGTTTCGCCCCAAGTGTTAGTTCCATTTCTTCACCTCCTAGTTTCCCATCCCACCTTAATTTCTCTACTCTTGTCCATCCCAAATAGCCATTGCCTCCAAAGAAACAAGAGGTTCTACCTCCTCCACCACCACAAAAAATTTCAAAACCAATTGAGCCACAACCCACCCATCCTCTTGCATTCCCAAATCCATGTTAGGAAGATGAAAATCAGAAATCCAATCAAGGAGAATAGCAAGAAGAGGAGCCCAATAGAAAAGAAATGACAGACAATCTGAAGAGTTGGGCTGTCAAATTCGGGATTACAAAAATCCCCTTGATGGTGAAGCCAAAAGAGGAAGTTGGATTTGGAGAACAAGTGGTGGACAAGGATGATTTTTTAACAGCAGTTGAGGAAGAAAAACCAGCTCCAAACCCCATTGAAGAGGAGCAAATGGATGAGATCAAGTCAGTTTTTGCAACAACAGAAGAAGGAAGCATTATTGATACATTTTTTCTTTCATTTGAAGGGGCTGATTTGATTGATGAAGCCATTATGGAGGTGAATAAAATAGGTCTAAAGGAATTGAATCATGAGTAAGATGCACAAGAAAATTCATGTTTCTCCCACTTCATCTCTCTGAAAATATGATTTTTGGATGATTTCGAGCTGCCAAGTTTCATGTTTGAAAATGAAGTTATACATGGTGAATAAAATGCAGATTTGAAGGCCACCATGCAAGAGGAAGAGACTTTTTGTAGAAGAATTCGATTGCTTATCAGACTTAGAAGAATGTTTGGATGAGGAGCTAGCTGAAATTGCAACTTTTCTTTCTTCATCATTCATTCTTCAACCACAAGAACCTACTTCCATGGAGGAGAGGATTCAAGGACAGCAGCCTACAGTTTGCAACATGCCTCTTGAATCAAAGTTGGAAGAATTTGATCTTCCAAAAGCTACAATGGAAGAACTCCATAGCTAACAATGTATTGTAGTAGGTTACAATAATGCAAAATCAACTTCATTGGATGTTGTAATCAATAATGATGAGTTGCATATTATAGAATAGTTCCATACTGCCATGAAGGAAGGAAAAGAGTAGGAGAACTTCATCACTTCTTCCACATCATTCATCCAAGAAGGTCTACAAGAAGACTCCATTTCTGGATTTGAAAATCAAAGCTATGGGCCTATCAAATGGATCAAATCTTGCCCAATAAGGTATTTGGATTCATTGGAGCCAAAGGATAATCCACAACTAGTCATGCTTACTTCTAAGCATGAAGATGATAGTACCAAGGATCAGCTGCAATGCCTCTTCAATCCAAATGCAGAGAAACTAAAAGAGGTATCTAATTTTTTTTCAGTTGACACATTGTTAATTTTGGTAGAAAACCAGCTTCTTGTTGATTTTCCACTCATCCAAACAACCATGATCAGCTCTAAATCATTTGCATGGCTGCCCATTTTGAGGAAAGGAAACTACTTTACACACGGCCGATTACGGGGTTTGTTTAGCCTACCTTTGCTTCAATTAGAGTAGAGTAGGTAGGTTTTCTTTTAGTAGAAGAAGTGCTTGTGCACACTGCATATCCCACTTGGGGTATGTATGATTTCTAATTTTGTACATAGTTGTTTGGTGTTGTTTTGGTTGCTCTTGCATAGTGCATTCAATGGTTTTTGGTGAAGATCAACTCCAAGTTTCAGTGGGTTTCCAAGTGGCTCAAAGGTCAAATTTTCATAGTTCAGATCGAATCAGTTTATCAAGCTTGACTCCATGCCCAATGGATGCTTCAAAGGCCACTGATCATTCATCTAGCAGGCAGATGACCCCTGAGAGTTGCCAAATTGTTAACCAAAATAAGCTCCCTCTTATTTTGGGTTAACTAGCTTCCTTTTTGTGCCTCAGTAAAATTTTTACACATTTCATTCACTCAAAATATTCTAGAAATGGCTTCATCAGATAGGATTTTTCTTCCCTTTCTAGAAAGGTAAAGAAGTCCTCCTAACTCCTTGTATTTTTGAGTTATGGCTTGGCGGAGTTTGGAGGGAAAATTTGCCAAGGCGGACCCGTGGGAAAATTTTTGGCACTTAGCCTTTTGGCTAAAAAAATCAAAGGGAAATCTCGGCTGAAAGCCCACAAAGGAAAATATATTGTTTGAGGCCCGTGCCTAGTTAGGATGTGCCACATGTCAAGGCGGAGTGGCAGGGGCGAAAGGACTTTAAATTTTTTGGCGTTTGGTTAAAATGCATCAAAGGAAAAAAATAGAAGTGCATCCCCACCAAGCAATAAAATGACAACATGTGTCCAGTCAACAGCGGGAGTTGGGGTGGCGGAAGGATTTTGGAATTTTTTCCAAAGTGGTAAAAGTGTAAAGGTAAAAACTTGAGTCTTGCCTCCGCATCGGATCAAAAGGCACCACATGTCCGAACAAGAAAGAAAGGTCGGGTTGGTGGAGAATTTTGGGAAAATTTCCCAATTTTGAACAAAGGGACAAAATGTGATTTTGAGGTCCGTGCCTAGTCGAATGTGCCACGTGTCGTGCAAAGAAGTGAGGCGCGGAGAGTTTTTGATAAATTTTCCCAAATTGTAAAAAGAGAGAAAAGGGCAGGTCTTCGGCCCGTGGATCATCCAGAGGGTGCCGCATGTCTCAGAGCATTGGGGGCACAGAGATTTTTGGGAAATTTTTCCAAAAGGAAAAAAATAAATTTTGACCCCGCCAACCCCAATTTTGACTCTATTTTTACCAGTTTTTGCCCTAAATATTTAGAGGTCTATATCTTTCAAACCAGAGCTTAGTTTTTCATGATTTTGGTGTCATTGGAAAGACGTTGAGATCCTCTACACGATGGAACCTTCAATTTTTATTTTTAATGGAGATTGGTGGGAGAAAAATGGAAAAATGTCTCTGACATGGGAAAAAACATAGAACCAACCCCCAACCACCAAAATTGATGAAGTATGGCATCCATTTCTTCTCCAGCATTGTCAAATGCATTGAAAAATGGATTTGTGAGGGTGCCCTTGCTGTTTTAATGAATCTTGTCAGTGGTTGGAGATCTCAAATCTATTTTCCCATGTTTTTCACCTTCCTTCATTTTGTTCGAGTGATAAAATCCAGTTTTGGCTCATTTTGTAAAGGTTGTTCATTCTTTCTGCTCTTCCCTCCCTTCTTTTCTTCCCCAGGGTTGAAAATGGAGTTTGAACCTCCTCCCCTTCTCTGTAATGGCATTTTTACCTCTTACCCATGAAATTATGAATCTGTGCAAATTTTTGGAGCAATAAAAATGTGTTTTGTGGTGCATTTGTCCATCCTTTCTCATTTTTAGTTGTTTTCTACTTACCTCTCTTCATTACAGGTTTTGGAGTGTGTTCATGGAGTTTTGGAACATTTTTGTGTGAAATCCACCCTTTGTTTTGTGATGCACTTGTCCATCCTTGCCATTACTCACCTCTTTTTGTTTCCATGGCAGTTTTGATAGATAATCAACATTTTCCTTCTCTAGTGTATCAATGTTTTAGTGTAGGCTCTATTTTTTCCAGTTTTTCTTTCTCTCCTGTCTCCTTAGAAGTTAGATTAGGATTATATTAGCTTTCCACTGGAATAGCTTATGGCAGGTAGTTTAGGAAGAGGAACCAACCTTCTCTAGAGAGCTTTCCCCATTTGCAAAGGTCCCACACTTTGGGAAAGCTCAATGTTGTGCATTCACACCAAATGACATTGCCTTAGAAAAGTAAATACATAGGTCATTTGGGGGGTCTTGTGAATTTGCACTAACAAGTGATAATTTGAGTAAAAGTTAACTCATTCCTTACAAAAATATGGTCGATACATTAAAAGAGTACTTTGTATAGATCACCTTTGAACAAATTCCTAGAATACGGAATCAAGAAGAAGATGCCATGGAAACAATGGGTTATTTTCTAACCATACCACTTGGAAAAAATGATATACCATTCTTTGTGGATCACTTACTAACATGCTAACACCAACATACAATATGCCGAGTCATATCTGGTATGTGAAGTTTTTGTCCCTATTCACCTTGGTACTATGATATTTTCAACTACCTTAAAGATGGAACCTTCCCAACTAACATTTCCCAATCTGATAAATGAAACCTCATCCAACGTATAGCCCGCTACACCTTACTTGGGGGAACTCTCTATCATAGAGGGGGTATGACAGAATGCATTACATTGTCTTAACATTGATGAATCTATCTTAGCAATTAAAGAGGTACATGGAGGTATCTGTAGAACCCATACAAATAGGATTGTCCTCACCAATAGTATACTCAGAGTAGGCTACTATTTTCCTACCATGGAAAATTATTATTACAAGTATGTAAAGAAGTGTTTGTTGTGTCAAAAGTATGGAAATATGATTCATGTGTCGGCACAATCCTTGTAGCCTATTACAACACCATGGCCTTTCTCAAAGTGGGGGTCAATCTCATAGGAAATCTTACCCCAACATCATCTAATGACACATGTTCATTATAATTTCCACCGAGTACTTTACAAAGTGGGTCGAGGATTTTCCTCTTACCTATATCACAGTGCGCAGATATCCAAGTTTATAATGAACCATATCATTTTTCATTATGGAATCCCTACCCTTGTCACAGAAAATGGAAAATCATTCAAGAATATGAAGGTGTTATGCAAACACTTTCAAATCACTCTCAAGTACTCAACCCCCTATTACCCTCAAGGTAATGGACAAGATGAGGCCACTAATAAAACCCTTGTTTGTATTATGGAGAAGATGGTGAACAAAACTAGCCGCATGGTGGCATTTACAGATTCACCTAGCCCTCTGGGCATACAGAACATCCATCCACACCCCTACTGGTGTAACTCCATATTCCTTAGTATTCGGCACTGAATTCATTTTACCTCTTGAGATTGAGCTCCCATCTTTGCATATAGAATTGAGAGATTATCTAGATAAAGAGGAGGATTACATAGTGGCTCGGCTAGTAGAGTTGGAGCTATTGGATGAGAGGAGACTTCACGCCCTTGATCACCTAAAAGTGTATCTAGAATCGAGTGCGTAGAAGTTATAAAAAAATAATGTTACCTTTCCAGTTTTAGGTAGGATACCTTGTAATGAAGGAGAATCAATTCAACACCATAAAGGACCGTGAAAAGAAAGGAAATTTTGAGCCAAACTAGTTAGGGCCATACATTGTGGTCACTAAATTTGGTTGAGCACATACAAGCTTGCCTATTCAAATGGTGATGAACTAAAGGAACCCATGAATGTTATACATCTCAAGTAGTTCTATGCTTGAGTATGGGGTTCCTCAAAAATCAGAAAATCAAATTAAAAAGTATAAAAAATAGAAAAAGGAGAAAGAGAAATCAATGCATCCAAGTGTGAAAACCACACAATTGTGGCACTTTGGACAATTCCTTTGGTGAAAAATAGTTTCCGGTGCCATTAGAGGGTCCATTATTCACAAGCATCTCCAAATGTAGGATTATGATGGCTTTATCCTAAGCTAGTCCTTGCCTATTTTGAGCCTGCCCCCTTTGGCCTTGATCCAGCTAATCAAACTTTTGATGTAAAGAGTTTGCCTTTGTATATTCCCATCTCACGTTGGGGGAAACTTTGCACTTTCAATTCTTGAACATACACATGGAATTCTACCCTTGTACATCCCATCTAATGATGGGGAATCCACGTTTCTTTGTTTCCTTGCATATAGCTTGAATTATTTTTGGAAAATACCAAAAACATGTGTATAACTTTTTGAAAATCCCTAAACATTCAAATATGTTTCATAGAAAACACAAAAAAATAAAACATTATCTCAAGATACTACAAAAAAAAACATAAAATGTTTCAAAACTTTCCCATAAAAACAAAGTAGTAGTTAGATTACTTTATTAGTTGATTTGTACATAGTTTTTATTGCATTAATTTTTTGTGTTGTGTGTTGTAAATTGGATTCATTTGTTTACTTAGATTGAGTGTTACTTTAATATGTCGTGAATTTCATTGAGTTCATTTTATCTTTCCTACTTGTATATAATTGTTTTTTTATTAAGGGAAAATAGTTTTGAAGGGACTATACCCTGTATACAAAAGGGCTCAAAAGCCAGATAGTGAAGATGAGAGAAACAACCAGAGAAGGGCAAAATAGTCAACCAAGAAGGGCTCAACAGCCAAATATTACAATATAAGTGAAAAAAGGATCTAAACGTACAAAGATCCAAAAGAAAGAAGGAAAGATCAAAAAGAAACCAAAAGAGAAACAACATATAGAGCTCCGCCAAAAATAGCTCAGGCGCGGATGATGACCACATCGCAGCCAAAAAATAGCATCACAATAACCCGTTACTTGATGGCTCTGTCAATCTTGGTCTTGATAGCCTGTAGTGACATGAAGAAGGCAATGGCAGTGGCCTAAGAGGAGTCTTGCATATCTGCTTGGGAAATTGCAATATCCCTTTTCTCTTTAGGACCCCAAATGTCCTCATTAACCCCACTTAAACTGTAGACACTATGGACATATTGTTCAATGAAATTATAAATGCTTTTGAGGGCAGATAATATGTAGTCATTGCAGCTTTTAGCATTCCCCAATCTGCCATCTAAGGACTGTAGCTTCTTGTAGACTTCAGCAATAACCCCCTCTTCCTCCTCGGTTTGAAGGTTTCTTTTACCCAAATTCTATCTCATAATCAAACAAACTTGTATATAATTGTTGTGATTAGATTAGATTTGATTAATTTGTGCTTGTTGTTTGCTTGTACATTTTTGTTATCATCTCATCATCACTATCATCTATCATCACATCTATACATCATATATAAAAAAATTCTAAGTCTACATCAAACATGTATGCTAAGCTAATCATCATACCATATCATCAATGGGGCAAGAGGGGTTGTGAATATCAAAATCTATCCCCCCCACACCAATATCAAAAATAAAAACATGGTCTAATCAAAGTATCTCATCAACATGCAATGTGATATCATCAAATGCTATCTCATAATCAAACAAACATGTGATATAAACATAGACCACAATAAAAATATGGATTACACATGTTATCTCATAAAAAAATGTGATACATCAAAATGGTCCATCATCATCATATATCATCATAATAAATGTCCATGTACAAAATCATGTGTCTTGATACATATCAGATACAAAAATGCCCACATGGCCATGGGTCAAAACTATGTCATCATATAAAGGCGTACATCAAAAACACATACATCTGTAAATACATCATTAATAATTAAGTCATCCTTGGCTCTCACCTACCCATGGACTACCTATTCTAGGTGGTGGCACCCTCATTTATCTTGAGGGACCCTGTACATATTTTGTTGATCAAGATGTCATGTATGATCTAGATCCAAAGCGGCTCATAGAAAACTAGCTAAATGGAACAGCCCCTCTGTCCCTCTAGGATGACCACATGGTATAGAGCCCTGTAATACTAACTCTAGCTAAATCATGGAATACATCTTATGTACCCACTATTCTCGCCACTTGTCTAAGCATAGAAACCTCTGTGGTAAGTCTCGACACATCTACCTAAGACTGAGTATGCTCTACAACTAATTATATCCACTATGTTGTTAGATGATCTCTCTCAGTCTGGAAATGATCTCACTGAGTGATCACCTGCTATGAAAATGATGATTCACCACCACTTGAATTATCTACATAGGAGGCGAGGGTGCTCTATAAGCCTCTCTCCATCCCCCACCGATGGGTTGTGTGATGGTGTACCGTATGATAGAAAATTGACATGCGAGCATGAGAATCTACAAGTAGCCCTTCTTTGTACCCGACCTCCCGAGGTCGTGCCGAGAAAACCGTTGGAAATGAAATATATGTGGGTATAGAAAGACTAGTTGGGCAATCTTATATCCTCAACATGCAATAATGGGATCTGCAAATCTAAGGCAAAGAAAATTCTCCTAACCTGAATTGGTGTAATGGATCATTCAGATATAATAGCTGCTTAGAGGATCCAATCAATGTCAAGATCTATTGAGATCTTATATATTGGTTGTTGGATGCATGGAAAATGACCTGTAGGTGCTTTGTGTATATTTTAAAAAATGGTCATGGAAAATGGTAGTGAGAGGTGTAGTGGATTTCTAGGAAACTATGGGTGGTTTTCTAGTCTAGCCCAGAAAATATTAGCTTGATTGGCTTCTATGTTTAATGCAGAAAATTGTGTTATGATATCCGGTGGGAGTGGTGAGGATCTAAATACCAGCGTATGTAAACTGGTGTCAATGTTTAATTGATTAGCAGGCCTGTTGGGTTGTGGGACCTAGGGATCACAACCATGAGTTCATGGTTGTTGTGGACCTATTATGGTCATGTGAAGAATCAATCTCTTCTTCCGACTATCCAATAGTCATAAGCCTTTTCAACTTCTATGTTTAATACCAGGAGTTGTGCGATCTTCTCATAATACCTTACGGGTGTTCTGGAAACTTGTATAAGTAAGCCTGTGTCTATTTTGATGAGAAGGTTTCCTGTGTTTGGTTTTAGAACTAATGGATCACAACCGAATATTTTTTCTCTTTCAAGTTCTTGTATGGTCATGCATATATCCTATCAAGGCAATCTATAGTTGGGTTTTCTTAACGTAATACGTATGCTTGGTCGTCTTTAATATTCAATTCTCTTAATTGTTCACTAACTACTTGTGGGTTTATTGTCATTTGAAAGACATGAATCCTAAGACCTTGATCTATATCCGTTAATTTTGTGAAGATATTTGGCTGAGGTATTACCAGTTCGAATATGTAATCCCTGGGCTCTCTGGGTCTCGTAATTGTCATGCAAAAGATGATCCAAATTTAATCTGAAATAAGTAAACTAATTATGAAAATAAATCTACACTATGCTTATATTCTTTTTTTTTGTATTTTTAAGGATATGAATTTGAACAAAATTTAAAGAGAAACTATTCTAATATATTCAAATAATGAACAATTAATCTAGTAACAAAATTAAAACAAGCAAGATAGCCAGTGTAGCTATTTTCCTGTGCACCCGTGAACTTATCCTAAATATTAAATAACTAACTAATTTAATTGAAAGACCTTCAATCTTACCTCATAAGTGAGGAATAAATCACAACTTCTCGTAAGCTATCATTCCCCATGACTTCCTTGATAATACCGAAAGTAAACTTAACTCGAAATAAATAGATTTTCTATTCTATTTGATATATCATAACTACAACTTTGACAATTCAAACCGGAGTTTACATAACAAAGTGGAAACTCCATTCATAGTTTGACTAGTCCCCTCAAAGTGTGATCTCTTTGTTCCTTTGTGTTCTCATGAATCTAGAAGAGTGGGAATGTGACAAAGTGGTAGTAGGAGAAGATGTTCAAATAGTGGCAGCTTGGATGTAAGCCAAACAGAATGCAAGTAGGAGAGGGATAGTGCAAGAGAATAGAGCTTGACTATTCAATTCCTAGCGGGATTGTTACAGGGATACAATGCAAGCATATCGAAATCTATAAGACTTATACTTCCTGTGATAAAACAACAACCTATAATTCTAAGCAGAATCAAGATTTAAATGGACATGATCTAGAACCAGAACTATGGAGCCTTGAACTGAGAGGTTGAAATCTTTACAAAATCTAAACTTGTTGAGACTTATTGGAGAACTTTCAAAACACATTGAATAATAATTCATAGAGGGAGAGGGGCCATTTTCTTGTAAACAAGCTTGGTATTTATAGCATTTGGATTTACCAGAGGGTAATTTTGAATTAAACTCTTTTATTATAAATAAAGAGAAATTACTATTTACCAGGCGGCTAAAACTTAAATGCAAGCAAGAGTGGTTGAGAAATGCGAGCGCCACTTGATTTTTTATGTTGACGAAAGCATCATAAAGTTATGGAAAATGCACACAAGACCGCTATCTTGCGTAGGGTAGCAATTACGGGACTACCGCTCTATCTTAGGTGGCAGTCATGGGACCGCCACCTAAGCAAGGCAAAGCATTCCTACAACTAAAGACCAAAATATAAGAAAAGAGTGGAACGAGGTTAGAACAAAGCATGCAGAGGCTGGATATGGAATTTTAGGATGCGGATGTATACTTAGTGTGATTTCGGATTCTAATACAATTTTTGGTACGTACATATTGCCCCCTTGGAGAAGCATTTTAGCCATGAAGGGGCATAAAATGGTGGGTATGAGTATGGCGGTCCCGAAATGGGGAGTTAGAAGTTATACCGATATACCCCTATGTCGCAACGTCGTCGTCTAGATTCCCACTATCTCGTAAAATGAAAAGAGGACACAAGTGCAAATAGATAAAGAAATCAAAAAATAAATATGAAATTAAAATGAAATGAGGACTTACCATTTGCACAGGGATAAGATCTTACCTCCGTCAGTGCTCCAACTCTGCGAAAGAACATTCAAAATAAGTTAGAATATTATATATATAAAATGAGCTCATTTTCCTATTCATTTGTGCGTGTCAATTTGGTAATTTTTGAGCTTTGGGACCCAAGGTAACTGTTTTCGACAAGAGTACAAAGTCAAAACATTCATCATGAGATCATAATCATGCCTCCGAGAGAAAGACATTGACTTGCGAAGTCTCGGGTTAGTTTTTCTCAACTCATTGTTTTTAAACCTAAAATATAGAAATGTTGAAATATTTTTCTTCGGGGGGTTATTTTTGAAAATATTAGTGTTAAATGAGTCTTCAGGGGGGGCACCCATAGGGTAGGCTTTTATTTCAGTCAAAACAGTGTATTTTTGTTGTTTTTAGGCATTTTTAGGGCTTCGTGGACGTACGCTAAATCGGCACAAGACCGCCACCCTACACAAAGCGCCGGTCATGGGACCACCACCCTATGATATTGGTGGTCACATGACCACCACCCTTATATGGCAGCAATCACAGAACCACCGCTCTGCATTGCAGTAGCGGTTCGGACAAAAAGTGAAAACAGATGCCTTAGTTAAATGTTTTTGCATTTTTGATATTTTCCTATGTTTTTGATGAGCTTATCTATTGGACTATGTTGCTAACTTGCTCTTTTTCTATGTTTTTGGTGGATGCAGAAGAAAGAGGAGTACATTAGGTGGAGTAGAGAGAGGGAGTGTGATTGGCTCCCGATAGTGTTAGACTTACTGACTCAGGTAGAGTGAGACACTCTGCAGAGGGCCAATATTTTGAGGATTTCACAGGTTCCTCATGTTGCTCCTACCAGTCACATATTGTGTGACTTGTTCTCATATTGGGATGCAGACCGGAATACTTTCTAGTTTCCAGGTGTTAGGGGTGAGTGGACTATCACCCTAGAGGACGTCTATCACATACTGGGGGTTCTAATTCTTGGGAGGTGGTTGTCTCTTAAGATAACATGATCTAGGTCTCAGATGGTTCAGTGGGCTACCTATATGGGAGATGATGTTGTCTCCTTTGGCTCAAAGAAGGGGGTGAAGGTCTGATCCATTGTTGCTTCTCCTATCCCTGTCATCCGTAAGGCTATTATGGGTATCTTGGCCTCACGATTGATTAGGGATAAGGGAGGAGATACTGTCTTATACTACAGGGCTCACATTATTGCATAGATTGAGGCCCATGGCCGTACTTATGCTTGGGGAGAAGAAATTATTAGGACTACATACCATGACTTATACAGGGTGGTTAGGTTACTGTTGTTGCAAATCAGCAGCACCCCTGGATGTTGATCAGACTTCTAGTTGACATTTTGGACATCCAGTGTGATTGCACAACATTGAGTCTTTTCCCCAAGTGTGGGACTTGTAAAATGGGAAAAGAATCTCCAGCTTTAGAGGCTAGTTCCTCAACTCCTCAGTCGGAGTATATCACTTGTAATTTATAGAGAGGTTTCAAACTCAAAATCCCACTCTAAATTCCAAAGTGGACAGAGATAGAGAATGCAAAAAACTGAAACTAGTGCTAATATGGTGATGCACCAAAGGAGTGGTGAGCATTTTTCACTTCTACAGATTGACACAGATCATGGGAATGCAATAAAAATTCATGCACAAATTTATGACATGTAATGAAAGATCAGAAAGAAAGCAAACAACATAAGCAGAGGAGTGAAACTCATTCAAAGAGCTTGCATTGTCATTTTTAATGTCAAAATACATACATTACAGCATCTGAGAGAGAGAAAACATGTTGCAGTCCTAGAAGAGGCCTGATTTTTCCACAAAAATCACCTTTTTGATGAAAGAGGGATCTTGTAATACATAAAAATGTTCAACCCTTTGAAAAATGAGCCAAATTTGGCTTTTACAATGCCAGAAATGACTCCAGGAGAGAGAAACGTGAGAAAACGTGGGAGAGCTTCAACCACGGACCAAAATGTAGCAAAACAAAGCATGGGCATCCTTACAGGCCCATCCCTTGACATTTTTCACCATGCTGGGAGAGAATGCGAGCCATTCTTCATTAAAAATGGTGGTTGAAACGTCATTTATGTCCATGACCACGTGCCAGAGGCATTTTTCAATTTTCTCTCTCCAAAATCCATCAAAATGCAAAAATGACCCAGAATCTTATATATAATTTTACCAACTTTCCATTGATATAAAGAACACAAAAAACCGAGCTCTGGATCGAAAGATATGGCCGTTTGAAATTTTAGGGCAAAACAGGGCCAAATCGGATTGGCAGGCGAAATTTTTTAAATTTTCCACTTTTTGGTCATTTGGAAAATTTTCCAAAAATTCCCACACTCTACCATTTTGGGTGCCACATGGCATGTTTTGATTGGGCACGGGCCTTTAATGCTTCATTTTCCATTGTTTTTCCCTTTGGAAAATTTTCAAAAATTCCCATCGGCCGATGATCTGAGGACACGTCGATTAGGCACGGGCCGTGCCCTCCCAATTTTTCCATCGCATTGTTTGATCCTATTTCTTGACTCGGACATGTGGCAAAACCTCATTTGTTGTGGGCCTTTCCTTCAAATTTTCCATGCGGGCTTGTCTTGATCTTTTGCCGCCACCGGACACGTGGCGAGATTCCATTGGCTCGCGCTTAGGGGGCGATTTTTCCTTTGAAATTTCCTTCTTTTCCCTTGGGAAAATTTCCCAAATTCTCCCCGCCTTCCGCCGGTCCAGGACACATGGCAGTGTCTTACTAGACGCGGGGCCTGGGAAAACATTTTCCTTTTCATTTTAGCTTTTGGGAAAAAATCCCAATCTCCCCGCACTCTGCTATTCGGGTGCTCATGGACACGTGGCATAATACGATTGGTCAAGGGCAGCTGGCCAAACACTTCACCAAAATCCAATCTTTCCTCCACCCTCCGAAGGTCGATGCCATAGGACATGTGTCGTAACATGATTGGTCGGTGGGCCTTCCTTTGAAATTTTCCATGGTGCTAACACTTAGTCAATTTTTCAATTTTTTCCCCTGGACACATGGCATAATCTGATTCGTCGGTGGGCCTGTGGGAAAAAATATCCCTTTTGAAAACTTTGCCAAACACTTGGTAAAAAAACCAAGTTTTCCTCCGACCCCGCCACTTCCTTGGACATGTGGCGCCATTTCATTGGCTGCGGGCCTTTCAGGGGAAAATTTCCCACAAAAACTCCATTGGGCCATAACTTCAAAAATACATGGAGTTAGGAGGAAAAATTTACCTTTCTAGAAAGTTGAGAAAGAGCTCTATCCAATGGTGCCATTTCCAGAAATTTTTGAGTGCCTAAAAAGCAAAAAATTATGACTGAGGCACAAGAGAGGGAAGAATGAAAGGAGTTAGCCACAAAATGAGCAAGGGGCACATTTTGGATAACAATTGAGGTAAGATCTTGAGTCACCCCACTCTAGTTATGAGTTGGGTGTATGAGTGCATCGTCCCCTATGGAAGGGGTGTACTAGTAGAGGATTTGGGGGGCTGTCAGAGCACCGCGGTGGATGGGGATGACAGTTCTCAAGACGCCACATCAGCCAGTGGCTTCATTGACTACTGTAGATATGGAGGCCACTCCTTGTCAAGCCATGTTGGGAGTATGGGGAGAGGAGACACTTACATTGGTTGCCTGCTCTACTACAGGTCAGTTGGTAGATAGGATAGAGAGGGTGGAGGTCCACCCATTTGACTGAGTCCCTCAGCAGTTTGGTCTCCCTATGTTGATATGCTTCCTCCAGTGGGGGTAGTATACAGGACTATTCGTGAGGCCAAGGGAGGCCCTAGAGGAGATCAGGTTGGACCATAGTTACTATTGGATTTTCTATAGCGGTTAGATGGGTGGTTCAGGCCCGAGGGGCAGCCAATGCTCCTCAAGCACCCTTACTACAGATTAGAGCCACTCTTGCTTTCAGTGGGGGGGAGGATGAGCCTTTTGATGTGGAATCAGACTCTGAGGAGTTCACAGGAGGGGAGACAAAGGCAGAGACAATGGGAGGCAAGGCCGGTGGGATGGTTAAGGAGGATGATAGTGATTCTGAGTGGCATGACACTTAGGATATCTTGAGGGCTGAGAGGGTGGAGGCGAGTGCAGAGAAGGTGACCATGATTTCAGAGGATTTGCCTTCTCAGGACTTAGGGGGAGATGATGAGTCCATGGCAGGACGTCATTTCTTTCCAGATCTTGGGGAGGCTCCACAGTCGGTGGTAGCATTGTTAGCAAGTGTAGATTCTAGAGATCCTACTTGGATGCCTAGAGATCCGAGTGAGTTACTACTCTTTTCTCGACCTTGTTAGCTAGAAATGTTAGTTGGTATTTCCTTTTTGTTGTTTCACTTGTTCTTGACTTTATTTTTCATGATTTTCTAACTTGTTATTTCTCCTTTTTATTTGTAGTGAATGCTCAAGGATGGTGGGATTTGATTCGTTGGGTGTGCATGGACAACTGTTGCTCCCCTCAAAGATGACTCGGGCTCAATTTTCTAAGGACGTTGGAGAGCCTTCAGCCATTGCTGGTAGACATATTGATGTGTTTTCCCCTGTCTGGAAGGTAGCAAAGTTAGTGACCTCCCTTTGTGTTGAGGTAGCTAGATATAGGACTGCTGAGCATCTGATGAGGTAGAGTCATTCTCGTAGTGAGACCACAGCCAGTGGCTATGATCATGAGCACTCAGTTCATTCAAAGTGTCGTCGTAGTAGGAGTCCTAGACGTGATCGTGCACCCTCTAAGGGATCCCATAGGGATTGAGAGGCCATTTGGTCTTTTTGTAGTGATTTTGCTGGATGTTTATATGAGTTTTTTTGTATTTTCGGGCTCATTGAGCGTTTTGACCATGCCTAGTGCATGATGGCATTATCAGATACAAAACATGATTCTTATATATATATATATATATATATATATATATATATATATATATATATATATATATATATATATATATGTATATATATATATATATATATATATGTATGTATATATATGTATATATATATATATATATGTATGTATATATATGTATATATATATGTATATATATATATATATATTTTTGGATCTAGATCTTCTTGTATCTAGAGTTTTGTGATTCGTTTCTCATGTGTACACTAGATGTTTTTAGAATATTTGTTTTTATATGCTTTTCAGAATGTATGCAATGGATGACAAGTGATAACAAATGTTGAATAGAATGTTTCTCTTTTATTTGTTTTTGTAATGTTGATACGTGATGATGTAAACATATTTTAGTACTGAACTTTTGGCTTCTTTGGGCAATGTTCATTGCTTCTTCTTGTTTTGGCAAAACATGATGAATATGTAGTGATAATGAGATGAACTTGCCCCATTCCTAACTCCACACAACTAGTAAGATGCGAGGGATCAACACCAAGAGTTGGGAAGGGTGCAAATTGTATGAGTTTGACTAAATGGAAATGATGAGAGAAAGACAAGGTTTTGACATAAATCAAATTTAGACTTACGTACTTACTCTTACTCAAAACTACTACATAGTTCAGAATGCAACTTACTTTCTAGTTTATCTAGACTTAGATCCATGGATGGCAACTTGGTTGACAAAATCTAGTTTTGAGGATTTGATCTCTTTGGAATTTGGATACTTAATTTCACTTAATACACTTTGCTTTAAAATATTAATATTCATTGAGTTGTGTGAATGGACCCCACCCCCGCCCCATGCTACTAGTAAGAAGCATGGGCTCATCACCGAATGCGGGACATAGGTGATTAAGGGCACTTCTTTCCTTTCTCAACCTCGTACCACCAAGTAAAATATGTGGGCTCATCTTTGAAGGTTGGAGGGGCAAAGAAGCGTGTAAAAATACAATATTTTATTTTTTTAGTATTTTTTATTTAATTTGACATTTATGATTTCTGATTTTGGAGTCTCCTTGTTTCAAAGAGATGTAATAAGGATAGATGTGACACCAAGAAGATTCTAGAATAGACCATAGGTAAGAACAACTTAACCTAGTAGAAAGGAATGAGTATGACCAAGTATGCAGGCATTGGTATGGTTTTTGTCAAGACTTTGTCTTTCGAATTGATGAGATGATTTTGAAATTATTTGATGATATTATGAAAATTGAAGAGATATGATTTGAATGCTTTTGCCAATATTTTCAGAAGCTTATAATAAATTTATTAAGAATAAGTTCCTTGACCAAAAAATTTAAGAAATGAGTGAATAGAATGAAATAACTAAGTTCCTAATGCAATGTAGGTAGATATAATATACAAATGGTGATGTTGATGACTTATGCGTAAAACCGTTTAAGATGCAAGGAATTGACAATTTCATTGAATTCCTCACCTTCTAGTGTACACAAGAGATACGCACCATTTCCATAGTCTTTCATGACTCGGTATGGGCCCAACCACTTGGGCCGGAATTTCATTTCCTTCCTTCATCAATTTTATTACCAACTGGATGTCTAGTCTCAGAACTAGATCTCCCTCATATATTTCTCATTTGTAGACCTTTTTGTTATATTACCGGCACATCCGTTCAACATAGGCTCTGTGTCGTTGTTCATTATTTAACTTGGCCTCATCAAGGATTTCTAGTTGAGAGAGGCATGCCTCTCTATAGGCTTCTTCTCCCAAGATCCCTTGTAATGAGATACAGAGACTAGGTATTTCGACCTCAAGTGGGAGAATTGCTTCTGCCCCAAATACCAATGAAAAAGGGGTTGTCCCTATCGTTTTCTTATTGACGTTCGATAAGCCCACAAGGTCGTATAATTTTAAATGTCGGTCCGTTTGTTCTCCGTAATTGTTTTGAGGAGAATAGATTTTAATGTTTTGTTTGTGGCTTCATCCTGTCCATTGGATTAAGGGTAATAAAGAGAGGTCGCATGATGATTTATCTTGAATTTTTTGCATAACTCACAGACCTCATCATTCTTAAAGGATGTGCCATTATCTGAGATAATGACTTGTGGGACACTGTACCTACAAATGATTTGATTCAAAACGAGCTTAGTGATTATAGAAACTGGTATAGTGGTGAGAGGCCTACCCTCTACCCATTTAGTAAATTATTATGTTGCTGTGATTATAAAGTTATGTCCATCTATTGATGAGGGAGAGAATTTCCCTATCAAATCTAGGCTCCAAGTGGAAAAGGGCCATGGGGTTGTGATTGGTTGTAGAGCGTGTGCTGGCATGTGAATATTGTGGGAGAATTCTTGGTATTTATGACACTTGTACACAAATTCTACTGCATCATGTTCCAAATTAAGCCAGAAATAGCCCATCTAATGTATTTTGTGAGTAGTGGCGTGGCCACCAAAGTGGCCTCCACATATCCCGTTGTGGGATTCTTAAATAATCTTTTTGGATTCTTCCATGTTAACACATATTAAGAGCATTCCGTCAAAGGTTGTATGATAGAGTACCTATTCTAAAATAACGTATTTAGCGGCGATAATGTGTAACCACCTTCTTTTTGTGATGTGGCTCCTTCCAGGTATGTGTGGTCCATGATGAAATTGATGATGCCAAGTGTACCAAGGACATATAGAGATGGGGGCCTGATTTGAAAAAATATATGCATTCATCGGGAAAGTTTGGATCTACCAGATTGCCTCCATCTAATGGATTGTCAGCTAACTAGTCTGTAATGATTTGTCCCTTAACAAATTTCTGGTTTACAAATGTTAATTCAAACTCACCCATTAAGGTTATGAAACATCCAACTTTTTTAGATAAATACCCTTGCATGAGGAATGTCCATAAATGATCTGTCTTTATAATGACCCTTCTTTCTTGATTTAACATGTAATGTCTTAAACATTTCATTGTGAAGACTATGGCAAGGCGTTCTCTTTTTTCCTATGTGTATCATGTTTCATAATCAAGCAACGTCTGGCTAATGAAATAGACTGCATGTTCCCGTTTATCATTATCTTCTTGAGCCAACATATAGGCTAGCGAGACATCAATAGCCCGTGAATACAGGATCAAAGGATGATCTGGTCTAGGAGGCATTAGCATGGGAGGAGACAACAAGAATCATTTAACTACTTTGAAGGCCTTGTTACATTCTTGTCTAATCAATGTTATAATCCTTCTTTAATAAATTGTTGATTGGATGAACAAAAAACTTAAGTCAGGATGAACCTTCGAATTGCACCTGAGTTTCCCAAGAAATGATCTAATACCAAACTTGTCTAATGGTGGAATCATTTCAAGAACAACCTAGATTTTGGTGGATCGACATCAATCCCTCGTGATGATATAATGTAACCAGAAGTTTTCCTCCTGTCACACCAAATACACATTTCTCTAGATTCAATGTGACGCCATATTTGATCAATCATGAGAGAATGATACAGAGTACTTCTAGGTGATCACAGTGCTTCTTGGCCTTAGCCAACAAGTCATCTATGTAGGATTCCACAATCTTATGAATAAGGTCATGGAATATGTATGTCATTGCCCACTGGTATGTAGCGTCAGCGTTCTTAAGACCGAATGGCATGATAGTGTAACAATAAGTTCCCCAAGGAGTTATAAACATGGTCTTGGCTTGATCCTGTTTAGATATTTTGATTTGATTATATCCCGAGAATCCATCCATGAGAGACAAAAGCTCAAATCTAGTTGTTGCGTCAACAATGACGTCAATGGATGGCAATGGGAAGTCATCTTTGGGGAAAGCTTTATTAATGTCCTAGAAGTCTATGCAAATGCGTATCTTCCCATTCTTTTTGAGAACAAGGATGATATTAGATACCCATTGTGAATAGTCAACTAGTTTGATGAATCCCACCTAGAGAAGTTTCATTACTTCTTCTTTCACCATGAGAGCCACTTTTGGTTTCATTGGTCTTGACTTTTTCTTGATTGGCTTTGCATCTGGTTTGGTGACAAGATTGTGTACTACGATATGTGGTGTAATTCCCGTCATTTATTTGTAGTTAAATTTGAAAGCCTTTTAATGTTCCTTGAGGATCTGGGTATGTATTTCTATCTCCTCCAGAGTTAACGAGGATCCCAACTTTAAAATATTTGGTTCTTCCTCCATTCCAATATTTATTTCAATCATTCCTTCAATTAAGGAAGTGTTGCCTTCTTCAAACTCGGGTCAAAATGGAGGTAGTTCCAAAAATTTCCATTCTCTACCTCGTAGATTTCGAGATTATTTTGCGAGGAGATTCTATCATGGGATTTCCAAAATAGGAAGAGGAATGTGGGATTAGGGAAAAATCTACTATGTGATGAGTGAGATGTAATTCCGCATAGGAATTTATGTATCCAAGAGTGACCCTATCACTGTCAAAATGATTTACGATGGTAAACTCATTTTCAGCTTCTATATGTGTCAAGATCAAGATTGGTATTTTATGCACCAATGGTTTAGTATGAAGTGATACCATGAAACTTGTATTTTCCAACTAAGCGCTTGGAGTGAAATGAGAAGTGAGGTTGATATTGAATCAGTGAGAAGGTTTTGTTCTTGTGGGATTGCTTTGATTTATATGAAGTTGAATCCCTTGGTTAGATCTAACATCGCCGTTTTATAGAGTTGTAAGTGTTCACTCTAGTCTCATATACCTCGAGATACTTTTTTGCAACTAATTACGAGTCTCCTAGCACTCTAATGTTATCAACACCCATCCTTTTGGATATGATGAGGCCAAGGAGGAGGGCTTCGTATTCAGCCCCGTTGTTCATACATTTGAAGTTTAACTTAAAGGCAAAAGGTAGGATCTTTCCCTTGGGAGAAGTAAAGATCACACCTGCCCTAGCTCCGAAACAACATCTAGCTCCATCGAAGTGGAGGGTCCAATATTTGCTTAGAAAAATGGATGTTGGGACATTCTTCATGTCTACTTCTTTTGCCTTGGTTACTTCTACCATACAAACTTCATCTGTTGGAAGGGAGCCAATTCCTAGGGTGCATCCCATACCCATGGAATCAAATGGTAGGAGAATAGGTAGATATTTCTCTAGTAACTTTACAATTTTTGCGGTAGTTCCTAATGATACCATCTCTATGACGTTAGTCTCATTTTTGAGTGTCGAAATACCTTTGACTAGATTCGTGATTTCTAATTTTGTTGTAGGTATCAACTTTACTTCTGGTTTTGAATTGACTGGTTTGTTAAGTTGATTCGTTGGGAGTTCAAACTCAAAGTGAACACTTGGTCTCTTCTTCAAATATGCTAGGTGTATATTGAATGGTTTTTGGTCACCTTGCGCCATAAATATTTTCCCTAGGTGTAAAAATCTTATTTCCTAGAATAACGTGGAAGGGATTTCCTTCATGCGATGTATCCATGGTCGACCGAGAATCATATTATAATTGGTTTCCCAATCTATAATATAAAATTTAGTGAGGATTTTCTTGGGTCCTAAGGTGACTGGTAATACTATAGTCCTAATTGAAGTGGCCTTGAGGCTATCATAACCTCTTAGCGTATTTCGTGTTGTGGAAAAATTTGTTTCTCCATATCCTAGCTTTGAGGAAAAGTGAAGGGGACTATGTTAATTGCTTCCTCATCATCAATCATTGCATGCTTAACATAATTATTATAAACCCATACCTATAAATGCAAGGTTGGGTCGCCTCTATGTGTAATTTCAGCATCTGTTGGCATTTTTCTTATATCAAATATAAACTTAGTATCCCTATCTGGCTGCCCTGGAGGGTAGACGTCAAAGTCTACATGGTTTACTTACATTTCAAGAGGAGGAGTGATGTTAATTAGATGACCAAGACCTAATGCTTCTAAGAGAGCAGCCCTATGGGCGGGAGAGTTCTTCAACAAATCCAAGAAGGAAATGTGAGAGAAGGTCTTTGTTAGGTCATTAATCGATCGTAAGCACCTATGGGTTTTATCAGTGTTTGTTGAACATTGTCTAGTTATAATGGGTAGGTTGGAACTGGTTGAGAATAATAATCTCATGTTCTTGTTATGGTTTCTACGTGTAGCTCGGTATCTAACTCTACCAGACCAACTATCTTGGTTTGTGGTCGAGTTCCTAATTGGGGTGTGACTGGTGGATTTAATGAAGTTGAGGCTTCATGATCATTATTTCCTGTTATAACACCCTTGTTCATCCTATTTAGATCTAACATGTTATTATTAGAGTGATTCGGGAGTGGATTGTTAAAAATCTTGAGGGGTGCATTTTGAGGGGAAACTACTCCCGTATAAGTGTTTGGTGTGGGTACTACTAAATTTGCTAAAAACATATCTATAAAGAGTTGTCTTTGGTCTTCTGGAAAATGTTGCATGAATTTATTGTAGTTGGGGAAAGTCCTAGTATCATGGCCTAGAATGTTTTGGAAACCACAATACAAGTCAGGATTATAGTTTCGAGGTTGTTGGTTTGAAACATGTTGTGGTCCAAAACTCTAGTTAGGTTTAGAGTTAAAATTTTGAGGTTGTTGCCTTTGGTTTTGATTCTTATATTTAGTTGGGTTTCAGATTGGACCTTGTGTCTAGATTTTTCATTTTTGTTGTCATGATGGACGATTAAAATCCACCGTGTTGATTGTTGGAGTGAAGTTATTATTTTGCTGATTGTTAACGAGTGGTGAAATGTTCACGACGTTTTCCCTTTTAACCTGGTCTGTGACTCCATCTGTTGTAACCCCATGGTTTTTATTAAGGATTTTAGGTCCTTGATTGGTATTCCCAACATTAGGATAAGTCATAGTGTTTTGATTTGGAGCGATTAATTTCCCATTTGTTCCATATGTCTTACGACCACTGTCTATTTCCTCTTGATCGATTCAGAGAGCACTCTCGAGTACTTCATCATAATTCTTTAGTGGGAACTTCTAGGCTTCTTCCTTTATCTCTCTATTGAGAGAATGAAGGAATAAGTTATATAGTTCCATTTGATCCATGTTTGGACCACTTGATGATGAGTAGAGGATTGTACACCATCTTTGAATAAAATGGGCAGCAAATTCATTGTTCTCTTGTTTAATATGTAAGAATTCCCTGATCCCTGTTCTTAATAATTTTGTTCATATCAAAATCTTTAATAAATTGTGACACAAGTTGTTTGAACGAGTGTATCAAGGATTTAGGTATTCTGTAATACCAATCAAGGGAAATACCCTCTAAGGTTTTAGGGAATATATTAGCAACAACTGCATCCCAAGGGAGCAATTCTTGAATGGCCGTGACATAGGCCTTGATATGTGCATTAGTATCTCCCTCCCCTTTGTATTTAGGAAAATCAGGAAGAGGTCTTGAAAGCATGACGCTCCGTATAGTGAAATCCAGAGGTTCTTTTAAATATTCTTAGTAAGTCCCTACCGCATAGGTTTCGACCATCGATGGTGCCTACTGAGGGGGTGGAGGTGGAATGGGTTGTTGATATGGCATAACATATGTATTTGTAGGGACATAAGGAAATCCTTGTGGTTGAGTGAACATCCCGGGAGAGGATAACATGTCTCCCTATGGTGATTTTGAATAAATGTTTAAGTAGGGAGGAGCATTGCTCTGATATGGGTTGTTTGATACTAAACTAGGAGGTATCATACTTTCAACTGGAGCAGCATTTGAAAATGTGGTTCTAGTTGGTGTTTGTTATGGGTAGTTATACAAATGTTGAGGAGGCATGCCTAATGTGCCCAAACCTATGAGGAGGTCAACTTGGCTGGGATGATGTGAAGGGTTGGAATTTCCTACTTTCCCAAAATGTGAATTTTGATTTGCTTGAGAAAGTTCTAGTCCTCTAACATTTTCAACCAAAGTCGAGATGACTTCGATTGGTGATGACACAATGTTTTTCCTTAATGGTTGTTGTTGTATACCTTGAGGTTGTAGAGGTGTATGGTATCCTGCTATGAATTGATCATTACTCTTGCCAAGCTTCGCCAAGAGTATTTTCCATAGGTGGAGGAATGGGGGTGTTTTCTTAGAGCAGGGTGTCGGGTTGTGTTTGAAAACTTCCTATAGGTGGGTACATGTTTTGGAAGTGTTGTTTGCTTCTAGCGTAGCATGCTAAGTACTCCTCATCCAACAATGGGAGTGGGTCTGACTACCTACTGATTTGTGGTCTGAACAAAACCCGAGGAGATGAAATAGATTCTCTAGTAAATGTCATATTGTTAGAGCCTGAGGGCTCTGGTTGTTGCATTTGTGTGAGCTGATCCAGCTCCTAAATTCGGAACAAAGAACTAGAGCTAGTTCTTTGAGGATGTGTTTGTGATGATAAGTAGTTGTTTGAATAGTTTTCAACCCATGCGAAAGCGGGGTGACAGCTTGTTTATTTGTTTGACCATAATATGCTTCGAGACCTAAGAGAGGTCTGCCATATGCGTTGTATCCTGACATATTCAGGGGGTATATAAATACCCGTAGAATAATGGGAAAGAGTGAAGATGGATGAAAGAAATGAAAAAAAAGGGGAACAGTTGTTTTGTTCACATCGGGTTCACCAATTTTGTACGATAGAAAAGTGACATGCAAGCATGAGAATCTGCAAGTAGCCCTTCTTTGTACTCGACCTCTAGAGATCGTGCGAGACAACTGGTAGAAATGAAATATATGTGGGTATAGACAAACTAGTTGGGAAATCTTATATCCTCAACACACAATAATGGGATCTGCGAGTCTAAGGAAAAGAAATCTCTCCTAACCTGAATTGGTGTAATGGATCGTTCAGATATAATAGCTTCTCGGAGGCTCCAATCAATGTCAAGATCTACCGAGATCCTATCTATTGGCTATTGGATGCATGGAAAATGACCTATAGGTGCTTCATGTATATTTCCAGAAAAGGTCATGGAAAATGGTAGTGAGAGGTGTAGTGGATTTATAGGAAACTATGGGTGGTTTTCTGGTCTAGCCTAGAAAATATTAGCTTGATTGGCTTCTATGTTTAATGCAGAAAATTGTGTTATGATATCCGGTGGGAGTGGTGAGGATCTAAATACCAGCGTATGTAAATTGGTGTCAATGTTTAACTGATTAGTAGGCCCATTGGGTTATGGGACCTGGGGATCACAACCATGAGTTTGTGGTTGTTGTGGACCTATTATGGTCATGTGAAGAATCAATCTCTTCTTCCAACTATCCAATAGTCATAAGCCTTTTCAGCTTCTATGTTTAATACTAGGAGTTGTGTGATCTTCTTAGAATACCTTATGAGTGTTTTGGCAACTTGTATACGTAATCCTATGTCTATGTCGATGAGAAGGTCTCATGTGTTTGGTTGTGGAACTAATGGATCACAACCAAATATTTGTTCTCTTTTGGGTTCTTATATGGTCATGTGGATATCCTATCAATGAAATCTATAGTTGGGTTGACTTGACTAGAATGCATATGCTTTGTCATCTTTAATATTCAATTCTCTCAATTGTTCACTAACTTGTGTGGGTTTATTTTTGTTTGAAAGACGTAAATCCTAAGACCTTGATATATATCCATTAATGTTGTGAAGAGATTTGGCTGAGGTATTACTGGTTCGAATACGTAATCCCTGGGCTCTTTGGGTCCCGTAATTGTCATGCAAAAGATGATCCAACTTTAACTGAAATAAGTAAACTAATTATGAAAATAAATCTACACTATGCTTATATTCTTTTTTTTTTATTTTCAAGGATATGAATTTGAACAAAATTTAAAGAGCAGTTATTCTAATATATTTAGATAATGAAAAATTAATCTAGTAACAGAATTAAAACAAGCAAGGTAGCCTGGTGTAGCTATTTGCATGTGCACTTGTGAACTTATCCTAAATATTAAATAACTAACTAATTTAATTGAAAGACCTTCAATCTTACCTCATAAGTGAGGAATAAATCACATCTTCTCAGAAGCTATCATTCCCCATAGCTTCCTCGTAAGTATCTTGAAAGAAATATTAACTAAAATAAAATGATTTTCTATTCTATTTGATATATCGTAACTACAACTTCGACAATTCAAACCTGGAGTTTACAGAATAGTGGAAAATCCAGTCGTATTGTGACTTGTCCCCTCAAGTGTGATCTCTTTGTTCCTTCATGTTCTCATGAATCCAGAAGAGTGGGAATGTGACAGTGGCAGCAGGAGAAGATGTTTTCAAAGTGGCACTTGGACGTTTCTAATAGATTACAAGTAGGAGAGGGATAGTGCAAGAGAACAGAGCTTGACTATTCAATTCCTAGCGGGATTGTTATAGGGATACAATGCAAGCATACCGAAATCTATAAGACTTATGCTTCCTATGATAAAACAACAACCTATAATTCTAAGCAGAATCAAGATTCAAATGGACATGATCTAGAACTAGAACTATGGAGCCTTGAACTGAGAGGCTGAAAGCTTTACAAAATCTAAACTTGTTGAGACTTATTGGAGAACTTTCAAAACACACTGAATAATAATTCATAGAGGGAGAGGGACCATTTGCTTGTAAACAAGCTTGGTATTTATAGCATTTGGATTTACCAGAGGGTAAGTTTGAATTGAACTATTCTATTATAAACAAAGAGAAATTACTATTTACCAGGCGGCTAAAACTTAAATGCAAGTAAGAGTGGTTGAGAAATGTGAATGCCACTTGATTTTTACATTGACAAAAGCATCAGAAAGTTATGCAAAACACACATAGGACCGCCGCCGTGTGCGGGCGTGGTTACTGGGACCGCCACCCAAGTAGGGTGGCGATCCTGCAACTAAAGATCAAAATGTAAGAAAAGAGTGGAACGAGGTCAAAACATAGCATGCAAAGGCTGAATATGGCATTTTGGGATGAAAATGTATACTCAAAGCATGATTTTGGATTCGAACACCTTGCGAAGAGATCTTAATCATCATCGAGGTTTCGTAACCTCTTTCCGGCGCACCGTACATATAATTTTTAGTACGTACGCATGTACCACATCCATCTTTGCACCTCCTCCATTCCCACACCCTAGGTGGAATGTGTGGGGGACTAACCACATGCAATGGAGAAAAAATCACTTGTTGTATACGAATTCGTATCCATGGCATATGTACACGAGGAGTAACATATTGTCTTATTCCTCGGGGTCCCCTTCCTATAAAGGATTTTTTCCTACTACCTACTAAACAATGACTTGAGCCTGCACTAGTATCTACTAGTGTGTAAGGACCTATCCCTATCCTTCATCTAGTCCATGTCCATGTCCATGTCCATGTCCCTAATCCTTATCCTAGATAGCTGTTGCACTAGCTACCAAGCTCTAGCTCTATGATCTCTCCCCTATAATCCCTATATAGTTTTCGTAACTCCTACATCAATAGCGGTCTATGAGATTGTCAATCTCCCTAGGAGCACTAAAATGTACCATGCATGGTAATCTATTGTCTCCCGATATTAATAATGACTCGTAGCAGTTACCCATGGTGGGGCACCATCTCCTCAAAGCTATCACCGGCTCAATGTGGTCTGATAAGAGGGCCAATGTCAAAAGTCTCTCTAGAGTGGTGACCATACCACATCTCATCACTTGGGATCCCGTACATGACCAAACCATCTCTATACGAAATCTATCATGTACCACTCTATAATGTAATCACAACTTCCAATAAGGAAGCGTGCCCCAATCGCTGCTACACTCAACTTCGTAGTATCCTCGGGTCACCGATAGGCCATATAAAGGCACCATGTAATCATGCATAAGCGTAGCTCATCAAAAGCACGGTGATAGGAATCTGTTTCTCCTATATGACCCGAATTTTGTCACTAATCGGTGCCCATCCCATCATCGAAGGCTCATCTGGAGCCTAAACTCTAAGAACACCTGCCAAGCAACCAATGGAAATATGGTCCCATGCCCATATCTCGTAACAAAGTGATTGGTCTGTGGAATTCTATCTGTGGTAGGTAATAAGATGCATGTCCCAATATAAGTGTGCTAGAATACAATGTCCTCAGCAAAATCTCTCTCCATTAATCAATCGGTGATTCACGCTAATCGAGGCCTAGTGGAAAAGAAGTACTCATCTTGTCAGACAGAGAATGCCACTGATAAGAGACATCAAATATACAACTACATGAGATAGACGTTGATCCTAAAAGAATCTGTGTAATCGCACGGATATACCCTTCAGGGGTATGTCCCGGAGGCCAAAAATCTCTACAAGACACTATGTAATATGGGTAGCGTCCCCATCATACTCTATCAATCAGCCCTAGATCAAAACTCTAAGAATCCATCACACGTCCTCTAATGTAATGGTCATCTCTCCAGTAATGAAGCAAAAGCACTAACTCTCATTATGCCAACCCTTAGCCAATACCGTTAGTAGGCTATGATCCAATGTAATTAGGGGCATCTATGCCACATATGCTAGTCTAGTCACCTCTAGGGTAATGTCCAGATAGGCCCTATCCTACCACCCGAAGGTCACCTTGAAAGAGCGCATCCTTGCATGCCACTCACATGTCTCCAAGGAAGGAAGGTCACCCTACAAGATAAATAAACACACTCATTAAATTCATTTCTTCTAAGAAGGTCATCTAATTTTATTTTATTTCACCCTTGGGTTCTTCAAACATTTCCCTAAGTTCTTATAATGTAGCCTAAAAACTACTTTCCCCCATTAGCGTTTACTTGTTGGCATACATGTTCCCCTTTTAACGTATGTGCACCTCTTTCCATGCTTGTCCACCCATGCGTTCTTATATCCCCCTATTCAACGTATATGCACCTCTGTCCATACATGTGCACCTTTTCTTGGCACATGTGTTCTTGCATATGTGCCTTGCCCTAACCCTAACACATGTGTGCCCTTGTTGGCACATGCATACCTGGTTTATGCCAAAACCCAAATCTTTGCACATGCACCCAATTTTATGCCAATGCATGTGCACCCTAGGGCCACACATACGCTGTTGTGCCTACTTCTACCTAGTAATAAATGTCATAAATGAACTTAAAGTAAAGTTTTTGATTCACATACTTGAGCTCCATTGCCATGTGGCCATATGTAATCTTAAACGATGTCCGTGTGCCTCATCTACACCTAAGCTTGATCCATATCTCCCGCACACTAGAGTAAAATCAATAATCAAATCGGTAGAGTTTCATATCAAATAACTAGTTGCGATGATTTTACCCGCCCTCGTGTGGTATATATGGCTATTTTGACCCACCCACCTTCCCCCCCGTGATGAATTTTCACCCTCCGCATGATGTTCAAGAGGCATGATTTTACCATTGTGATCATTTTATTTTCTTCTAGCACTCGTCACGATGATTATTTTTAATAAATAATCATTTTTCGCTCATTTTCGCTATGTTGGGGCATGTTTTTGCTTCTGACA
The DNA here is from genome assembly GCA_018340775.1 of Taxus wallichiana var. yunnanensis. Lineage (NCBI taxonomy): Eukaryota > Viridiplantae > Streptophyta > Pinopsida > Cupressales > Taxaceae > Taxus > Taxus wallichiana. Next base: position 294,969,552 of record CM031243.1, on the reverse strand, counting down.
ACCCTTTCTGCTACCTAGGGCATATTTTTGCTTTCCAACATTATTGGTGACATCCTATGAAATTTAATTCTTCTAGATCATTTTTATTCTTGGAAAATCTAAAAAAATAAAAATCACAAAACACCCAAAAAAATTGGTAAAATCAATCAAAAATCCAAACAATTGTGAAAAATCAAAATTTTGTAAAAATTGGTAAAAGGCATGCACACAACTAAAGCTTGTATCAAATAAATTATCCTCAAACATCAAAAAGAAATTTAAAAATCATCTTTCTTCAGTTTTCATTTTTTCTCTTGCAACAACTTACAAATCATTCTGATCTACCTTCATTAACAAAATTCGGTATGCATGTTATGTTTGTACTATTTTGGCACAAACAAGTTTCCTAGTACTATGTTGTAGCACACGAATGATTTTTCATGGGACTGTTTATGTCCTCCATTATTCCCCTTGCATGTATCCTTGCTTGGGGCACCATTTTCAACCCTTGTCATTAAACACGAACATTCAAGATCGAAGCTTGATAACAAAAACATTAGTACAATTGTCTTGAACGTTGTTTGTTTGAGTATGTGTGTCTGTACTTGTTTCCCTGTCAGGTTAGCTTGTTTACTTTCTCATATTGCATTGCATTATGTATGTTGCATGGAGTTAAGCATATTTTACTTTCTCGTATTGCATTGCATTATGTATGTTGCATGGAGTTAAGCATTTTTAGCAATGAACAATTGTTCGTATTATAACTTTCAATGTTATTTTACACTTTTGTTGTATGCATATATTTTAATAAGGGCCGATGATGTTGATCATTTAAGAAAAGTGATGAAACAAAGGTGTTGATTGAACGAGCTGGATGCAAAAAGTTATTCCCACTTTCATCTATCAATTCTCATTGTTATTCAAGGTTTCTTCTATCTAGATTTCTTTTATCTGTTTCCTTCCAATTTTGATCATCGACTAACTTCTTCTATCACCCCATCAACACTCGAGGGGGCATCCTCCATTCTACTAATTTTTCTTCAAAAAAATTGTTTATGTTTGTCTACTTTCTTTGCAATGACGTCACTTACGCCACCCCAAAGAGGGGCAAATGTAGACACCTAAAATCCATTTCCATAGTTTTAATGATAAAGTGGTACTGATTATCCTCTATTTTCCCATTTTTGTTATAATTAGTGATTTCTACTAATTGACTAACATTCCCCCATTTTGGTCAATTAACAACACTTCATTAATTAACTAGCTTCTATCACATTCCGGATGCCAATTAACGACACTTCGTTAGTTATAATCCTCTTCAAATTAACAATTAGCTATTAATTAGCTAATTAAGCCTTTTTAACAATCATTTAATCAATAAACCCTCTTATTGGCTAAATCCCACTTTCAAATGCTTCTAATCTTATCAAATTCCTCTTCAAACACCTCCAATTAGCCTAAAAATCTTATTCTAGCCTATTAATTAATCTAATTGATTAATTAAAAGCACCCTCAACTCCCATAAAGTGTTAACTAAAGGTTAACTCACATGTTAACTCACCTAGATTTGGTTAACTAAACTAGAGTTACTTTATGCTTTATTCATTTGTCCCACATGCACCAAGTTGCAAAACTTTCACCAAATGGAAAGCCTATAAAAAGACCAAGCTCCTTCCTCTCAAATTTATACCATGTTTTGAATATCATTAATCATATAAAACATATGATCCTTACTTCATTTTTGGAATAGCTTGCATCCCCATTTTCATCCATTTCTTCCAGTTGGTTAGGAAAGGAATATATAATATGGCCTTGTACCCATTGTTGAGGGATCCTTTCACCTTCAATGAAGTAGAAAACAACACACTTTGATTGCTTTTTTATCTTCATAGGTTCAATTCTTGTAGTAACCAATTAAACATAGTAGGAGTGATTATGATTTAAATGGTTAATTTCATCTAGATATCCTTTTGCATGTCATTAAGCTTTGATATTTGATGTTTCATTTCTAAACTTAAGCTTGGCTCTAGACTATTATGGTGGTAGTCTTTATTAGTTAGTTGTTGCAAAAGTTTGGGGTGTTATCAAAAGGCATTATTTCAGAGATGAGGAATTTTTAAAATGATAAAGAATTTTATATAGCTTGTGTCCAAGAGGTTGAGATCAAATCAGGTCATGTTTCTGCAAGATAGAGTGAGTTAGATGAGAGAGAGTTTGATGAAGGTTTGAAGGTGTATGAGCTGAATCTTTGATCACTATCATCTATGTCTACATTGGTAGAATTTCTATAGTGGTATTATTATTCAAATCTTGTGTGATGAGTAATATTCATGCAAGTCTCTTGTTGTGAGTAATATCAACAAGGTTTTAGGGGTTGGTGCTCTTTGTGGGGTTTGTGCCTCACTAAAGAAATCTCTTGTGATATGTAATATTCACTTGAGTATTTTTTTTGTGTAATATCAAAAAAATTTTCATTGGTTTTTCTTCCTCTTTAGGGTTTCCCACTTACATCTTGTGTGTATGTGTTCTATCTCATGGGTTATGTTCATTTTAATGTATGGTGCACACTTAATAAGCTCTCATTGAATGTATGACTGAATGGATGTTAATGGTTACTGGAACTAATGGTAAATGAAGTAAAAATATTATAGGATTGATTCACCCCCCTCTTCTCACTCCATTTTTCTTCCAACTATCTTTTAAATAAGTTATTTTTCATAAGTGTTGTATTCATTTGCATCTCTAGGACGAGTCAACAAATAATGATAGAGCACCTTGGTTTCAGAGTCAAAATTCAAGAAATATGCCTACTCCATGCCCAATGGATGATCCAAGGCTACTAATCGGACCATTTATCGGGAAGATTTTCCCCAAAAATTTCAAATTATTGTCCAAAATAACACCACATGATATTATGAATAACTCATCCAAGTTTTAGATTTAGGAAGCTCTAGATTGAAGTCCCGCGTAATGAAGGAATTGAGGATTCAATGTTATGCATAACACTAGTAAAATGTTAAGTTCTATTCAGAATTGGACAATATTAAAATTCGGTGGAGTTGGTTAATTTTGCACAACAAAGCATGTAACCCACTCACAATAATCCATGATGCAAGGAAAAAATTTTGTTGAACAATGTGTGAAAAAAGTAAGCAAGTTTGAATGCAACTAAGGTTGGAATCCACAAAAGAAAAAACTTAGTATTCCACAAACATCAACTATGTAGTATTCCATGAAGTTGACAAAGCAATGGAGATTTTGAAGACTACATAATAAAAAAATTTTGAATGGAAAATAAATAAAGTGTCATGGAATGTAAAGAAGATAGGTTGAATGCGAGAATACATCAAAGTCATGGAACATCAAAAATCATGGAACAAAGGAACATAGTCATGTGTAAAAAAACCATGATGTGGGTAAAAATACCTCCACCTTTGCATAGAAAAATCATTAACGGGTAAGTGCAAAAGATTTGAAAAGGTGTGGTACGTGAGAAGTTGTTAAATGAAAGAGGTAACTACTGAGATCAAGAAAAGTCATCTAAAACTTGCAAGGCATGAAAAAGTTGCACTTGTTTTGAACCAAATAGTCAATCACTCTACTAACTTGAATTTAATTTTGAGTAGTATCATCCTCCTACACTTGGAAATCTAATGGTGTGTTCTTGGAGTGATTTCAAGGGCCCATACATGGGTGTGAAATCTATATTGGTTGGTCCTTATTGTTAGTGGGTGGTTTTTTCATTACATCATTGGATGTGATTGGTCTTTCCTCCCCTCTCTCTCAAATTCTATAAATTTAAGTGTTTTGACACATAATATGGGTTCTTTTGTGTTGAATTTGTAGCTCCTTATTATGATCCTGCAAAAATCTTTCTCGTAGCCTATATAACTTACATGTGAATATTTCTTTCCTCGGTTATGTGTTTGCAAATGGTTAATTTTTGATATAAATGAAGATGTGGCTTCATTATTACGAATGCTCTAAATTTAATGTGAACATCTTTATCCTCTTTTATTCCTTTATTCTTTTCTAGTTTATTTTTTCAAAGTTGTGTACATATCTTAAATTTTCATAGTTGTGTTCACATATGTGTCTTTTAGAGAAATAATCGATCCATTTTCCGGTTTGGTGCATCACCTCCTTTTTATTTTAGTTCGCTCTCTCTCACCTTATCTCCTTGGAGTTTTTTAGTTTAAGATTTGATAGTGTTAGAGTAGAAGCTGGTTAGAGTAGTTCTAGTGGGTGGGGTGAGAGGAACCAACCCTTTAACCTAAGGTTCAATCTTGATTCTCCCCCACACTCTTGAGATAATATATGTTTTCACCGAAATGTTGAACTCTTAGATCATAAAGGGTGTGAATTTCAAAGACAACAACGCCTGAGTTTGTGTGAAAAATATAGTTTCTAAGGCGTGGGTATTGGGACGTGAAATCCCATCACTTCACATTACCTTTAAAATGAGTCAATGATTAGCCAATAATGATATCTCTCATTGAATTTATATACCATGTGAGAACACAAAGTGTGTCTTTGTGAGTGGTGATGAAATCCACATCACAAGACACCCAAAGACTATGGTAAGTGTGTGGGAAAAAAATTCACATCACATTACCCCTAAAAAAAGGAGCCTAGGTTGTTTTCTATTTCCAAGATCACCAAATAACATAAGGGGAGCACATACATGACCTAGTTTTGGGTATGCATACACACAAAGCAATATACAACAATATGTAAGATTATACAAGTAAACAAAGCAATATACCATCAAAATATAGTTTTTACATTAGATCTTGCATTAATTGATGCTAAAAATAGAGTTATTAGTTTGGATACGAGTTGGTATTTGGAAATTAAGAAAACTTACAAAACCATGAAAACGACGTTACACATTCGAAAAATGTTTTTGTCATGTGCAAAAAATGACAATGTCGATGAAAGTGACACAATTAGAAGATAAAATGATGATGTCACCTAAAAAATGATGTTAGCAAAAAAATTGGTTAGTTGTAAAAGTGACACACGTTAGCACGGTAACAACGTTAATATTTTAAGCTTAAACTGACAAAAAAATAGAAACCCATAATGTGAAATAAAGTTATTTATCTATATAAAGTGATGTAAAACAAATGCAAGGTGATTAAATGTCAAAAAGTTCCAAAATTTTGAAAAATAGATATGATATACATCTTGTTGATAAAATGGCATCGTCATAGGCTAAAGCACGCTTGATCTGTCTCAAGAATGTTTCAATTAGTAATAACAGGCGCAACCATGGTCAAAAACATTGTGGTTTATCGTGGAAACAACGTTCACCTAGCACCTCCACACAAATCACAAAAATGATGAGGTTCTATGTGAAAATGATGTTATCATGTATGATAATGACATTACTAGTCACAAAAACATTGTTTAGCTATAAACATGGAAAATGCCAAGAAAAATGTAAAATTTCTTCAATTTTCACACCCTTTTAGTTATGGTTTCTTCACAACTCTTAAATGAGGTCCTAACGACTAGAAAATAATGTTTAAAAGTGTGTGTGTGTCCCATTAAGCATACCAAAAATGTGGGCAATGTTAACTCTAAGCATGTATGTTAGAAGCCATGAAAACCATTACAATTTATTGCCTAAAACTTAATTCCACAAAAGAGCTTATCTTGCGCGATAGGTTCAAGATTTTGATGACGTTCTGGTGGGTCCCTAAATTTTTGTCAAACCAATCCAAACATGCTTCGTTAATTTAATTTCACTTCCATCAATCTGGCTACGACCTTACCATTGTGTATTTTTTGAACTTCCCTATGCCGGCCATATTTTCCTTCCCAATTTTATTTTTTAATGAAATTTCCATCATTGGTTAGAATATGTGAAGACTCTCTACAAGCAGTATCAATAGAAGGATATTCCTCCCATCATTCATACCTCGATCAAACTTTTTTCAGAGGAAGACATCAAACATGGCATAAAGAATCTAGAAAATGGTAAAGCTCAAGATGTTGATGGGCTGCAGGCTGAATTTTTTAAGTGGGGGGTTGAGGTGCTCACTCCACATATCAAAAAATCTTCAATGATGTAACTCAGGTTGGGTTCCCACTAGAGTGGACGACTAGTGTGGTTATTCCTCTTTTTAAAAGTGGGGATATCAATAATCCTTCTAACTATCACACTATTATGATCAATCCTCTTTCGTTAAGTTATTTGGGGGCATGATAGAGCGTAGAATCAACAATTGGGTAGAAAGAGAGGGAAAAATAGCTAAAGGATAAGAAGGTTTCCGATCTAAAAATTCAACCATTCATCATTTCATCACTCTTAGGAACTTGATTAAAAAGGTATGGAATACCTAAGGGGACGAAGCTTTTGTTGTTTTGTTGATTTTAAGAAAGCCTTTGAAACGGTTCCTAGTGACAAACTATGGAACATGATGGAGGAACTTGAGATTCCAGACAAGCTTAGAGCAATAGTACATAGACTTTATGAGCGGAGTCAGAGCTAAAATTAGAACCAGAGAAGGTATGTCTGAATTTTTGGTAGTGACATTGGGGTCAAACAAGGTTTCCCTCTTTCTCCCATTTTGTTTGGTTTATACATTGATAAGCTTGAAGAGTGGTTACATAAAACCGAAGGAGAGGGTGTTCAGTTGACCGAATATGTGGTGAAGTTACTCTTATATGCTAATGATCTTATCCTAATTTTAGAAACAAATCAAGGATTGAGGGAGAATATAAAAGCTTTATAATTATTTTTCCAGGAATTTAGGATGCAGTGAACATTAACAAAATAAAAATCATGATTTTTTCTTTGAAAAGAAAAGAGAGGCAATTTAATTTTGTTTTTGAGGGGAGTACATTAGAAATTATTACATAATATAAATATCTTGGGATTGATTTCCACAACAAGTTTAGTTGGGAGACTTCACAGAGAAAAAAATATACAAGGAGGAGGTTGGAAAGCATCTTACCTACTTCAAAATAGGTGTAGGAAAGCTGAGATTTAGGACTAGAAAACTAAAAAAATCCTCTTTGGTTTGTTGGTTACTCTGGTTTCTCTTGACGATTGCGAGGTTTGGGGAAGCAACGAGTCAAATCATGGATGGCAATAATTAGAAAAAATCTAGAAATATCTAATCACAAGTACTCTTAAAGTTAAATCAATAGTTCCTTATGAGATCTTGTTAGGTAAAGTAGGTACCTTCTCGATGGAAGCATCATTTGTAACTAGGCTAATAAGCTAATTCAAAAATGTTAAAAGCATGGATGATATTTGCTGGCCTAAAATGGTTACAGAGGATAATCTAGAGTGCAGAAAGAAAACCTGGATGAAAGCAGAACAAAAATGGATGAACAAATGGGGCATCAATTTTTAGGAGTGTTATGAAAATAATAGGGAAATAAAAAATTATGTGTCAAAGAAGTTTAGGACTGCCATGTGGACTGAACAGATGGTTCGTAAGAAAGTCCATTATATCAAAGAATTCAACCCCACTTGGGAGCATGATGAAAAAGCTTATCTTGGGGCAGTTATCAAAAGTAAGGCAAGGATTTTAGTGTTTCGATTGAGGACCGGATCACATCATCTTCATTGTGAAACCGGTAGATGGAATATTCCCTAAGAGGTTTGGGAAAGGAGAATTTGTCTTCTTTGTAAAAAGGGGTTGTTGAAATGGAATGGCATTTCATTATGGAGTGTTCATCATATGATGATATTTGTATTCAGTACGAAAATGAATTAAAAGTGGACAACTTAAATGAGTTATTTGTAGAAACAAAACTTCAAAAGATCGTTGGTTTAGTGCTCAAGATTCACAGTAGAAGAGTTGATATGGCAAAGAGTCTAAAAAATGCTTAATGTATTGGTTTCATTTGGTCCCATAGAATCTTCAGTCTCGTGGACGTCATTAAAATCTTTCATTTCATCATAGATGATGGTTGGGTAATATATGTTAGAGATTATTTGTTGAATAGATTAGACATAGATTTCCAAAGCATGGAACAATTGATCGTAAATCCCATTGTGGATTATTTTTACTCAAACTAATAAACATGTGGTTGCGCTTGAGGTGGATGCACATTGCGGGGTAGGAGTTAAATTTGATGGTCATTTAGACATTTTTGTATTTGTAGCCGTAAAATACTTACAAATTTTATAAATATCCATCATATGTGACTTGCATTTATAAAATATGACCATAAATTTTTATATAAAATTATATTAATATTTATTAAATATAATCAAATAAATAAATTATAGTATTTTATATATTTTATGAATAAGATATAAACAACACCATTTTTTATTTTTGAAACTTAGTAAAAGAAACTTACCGTCACATAAAAATATTAGACAAGCATAGGTGGGCGTCAAATTTAAGCCCTATGCAAGATCCTTTTTCTCATCATGCTCAGAGAGATGAGAAGGTTTCAATGTGTTATAGTATTTTACATGTTCAACTATTTTCTCTTTCTATATGTTCATACGTCTCCCTAAGCTTAATATGATCTTTTATTGCACATGAAATTTTATGTGGTTATGAACCGCCTCTTATTTATGCACCTTTGTTTCCATCATGGTTTGTCATCTCTTTTGTTAAGATGAGCTTGAAATAATGTTTTCTTTGTCACATAATTGTTCTAGAATTTTCACACACATCCATATTTTTTCCTTCGGTTTACATTGGTAGCACTCGTAAGTGGTTATATAATTATTAATTTTCTTTTCTAGCCTCTTATATAAACCATTCTAAGTCGCTATGCTTCCACTTTTATTATAAATCCATGTAAGGTCTTTGAGTATCTTTTTGACATTGAATATTACTCTTTTTTTGTTTTCCTTCTATTAATTTTTTGTGGGTGAGTTAAATTGTTGTGGTCACATGAGCTTATAATATATATATATAGGCTTATTCGCCAAAGATGCCACTATAATTGGTCTATTTATCTAGCCATAATTTAGAAAAGAGTAAAAGAGTAGAAATGGATTAGAAATGTGAATGATAACTGTTAGGTTGTGGAGCATGTTTTCATGTGTGAAAGTGTTGAAGACTATACACTAATAGTATTGTACACTTTCCACGCTTGTTGTCTTCCGGGGTTCGGTGGTCGGGATGGGCCGAGGCCCTAAGCTGGGGTCTGGAGGCATAGCCTCTAATTTTTTTGGCCTTAAAACGTGTCCAATATACACCGAAACATGATTTTATCATATGGGTGGGATTTTGACCCATAGGTTTATGGGATGGTTTTGGCCCATGGTTTTGATACTTGTGGTTTTGTAAAAATACTTAAGTAGTTGTCTATTTATATGGTTTTGTGCATATGGTAGGGATAGAAAAACATTGCAGATGTGTTTTGAATTTAGGTGTGAATTCTATAGAGTTTATTGAGCATAGCTCGAAATAGATCTGGATATTGTATTGAGAGAGTGGTGGCTTGTAATAAAATCTGAGCAAGTGATTCTTGGTGGACGTAGCCCAAATTGGGTGAACCACGTTAAATACTATCTCTTTGTGTTGTGTTATTTTATTCTGTAATTTTATTTGAGATCTGTAATATTTTATGCATATTAGTTTCTACTATTACGATTTTGTGAGGGATTATTCCACATATTTTATCCCTTATATCCTAACAAGTGGCATCGAGCCTGGTTTGGTTTTTGAAGTGTTGAATCATAGGAAATTTTTATCTTGAGTGGGAGCTATGACAGATGATGGAAGATCTAGGTTAATAAATTCAACGGGAAGACTTTCGAGTCTTTGGAAGATGCGAGATGGAAGATTACCTTTATCGAATGATCTTTATATTCTATTGTCGAGAAGGTGAACAAACCCTCGAGCATGATAGATTTGGAATGGGATTTTATGTATAGGAAGGCACTTGGGACAATCCGGCTGTTTCTTGCATCTTCAGTATTATTTAATGTTTCAAAGAAAAATACTACAAAAGAACTAATGGATGCATTAGGGAAGTTGTATGAAAAACCCTCTGCCTCTAATAAGATATTTTTAATGAAAAAGTTGTTTAATATGAAGATGTCTGAGAATGGTTCAGTAGCAGATCATCTAAATGATTTTAATATGGTTATAAATATGCTAGCTTTGGTTACAATAGAATTTGATGAAGAAGTTAGGGATTTATTAGTTTTGTGCTCTTTACCTGAGAGTTGGAATAGCCTGGTAATGGTGGTAAGCAACTCAGTTCCAGCTAACTCAAAGTTGAAGTTTGAGGATGTTGTAGGGGTGATTCTAAGTGAGGAAATGCAAAGAAAAATCTCTGGTGAATCTTCTACTTCAGGGAATGCTTTGACAGTGGAAACTAGAGGGAGACAAAATAATAGAGGAAGCCGTGGAAAATCAAAGGATTGGGCAAGGTCAAAATCCAAAAGCAAGATAGTATGTCGGCACTGTGGAAAGTTTGGGCATGCAAAGAAGGATTGGGAGTTTCAAGACAAGAAGAAACAACGGGGAAGAAAACAAGGAGGAAAATGTGGCAACGGGTAATGTATGTCAAGATGCTTTGATGATTTCTTTGCACAATATTACTGAATCTTGGGTTTTAGATTCGGGGGCTTCTTTCCATGTTATTCCACATAGGCATTATTTTGTTGATTATGTTCAAGGATATTTTGGGCATGTTTTTCTTGGTGATGATGAGCCTTGCAACATAGTTGGAAAAGGTTCTGTTTAAGTTAAGATGTAGAATGGGAATACTTGGCTATTGAATGATGTCATACATGTTCCTACATTAAGATGAAATTTGATATCGGCAAGGAAGTTGGGAAGTGATGGTTATACTATGATATTTACAAGCAAACTCTTGGAAGGTTACCAAGGGTGCTCTTATGGTGGCAAGAGGTAAGAAGGTTGGAACCTTGTATTTAACCACTTATAGCACTAATGTTTGTAATCTTGTGGCTTTAGAAGTAGATACAACATTGTGGCACTATAGGCTCGATCATATGAGCCATAAGGGTATGGAGATCATAAAGAAGAATTTTCTGGATATACAGAAATAGGTTTGGAGTTTTGTGAGGACTGCATATATGGGAAACAAGAAGTGAGTAAGGTTTCTCAATGTTAGACCTACAAAGAAAGAGATTAAGTTAGATCTGGTGCATTTTGATGTATGGGGGCCGGCTCAGGTATCATCTCTTGGGGGTTCAAGTTATTATGTTACTTTTATTGATGATGCAACAAGGAAAGTTTGGGTTTATTGTATTAGAAATAAATCTGATGTATTTGACACTTTTTAAATGGAAATCCTTGGTAGAGAATGAAACAGGTCTTTAGATAAAATGTCTCAGGTCAGATAATGGAGGGGAGTATTGCAGCAATGAATTTGATGATTATTGTTCTAAGAATGGAATTTGTAAGCAAAATATGGTTCCAGGAACTCCTCAGCAGAATGGGGTGTCAAAAAGAATGAACAGAACAATAATGGAATGTGCTAGGAGCATGAGGTTACATGTATGACTAACTCTTTCTTTTTGGGCAGAAGCGGTGAACACAATTGTGTACTTGATAAAAAGAGGACCCTCAAGTGCCTTGGATGGAGGCATACTTGAGGAGGCTTGGTATGGTAAGAAATTTTATTATTCATTTCTTAGATTCTTTGGATGTGAGGTGTTTGTCCATATAGATAAGGATGACAGGACCAAGTTAGAGGATAAATTAGAAAAATGTACTTTCATTGGTTATGGTGGTGATGACTTTGGATATAAATGTTGGAGAATTAAGGACAATAAAATCATTTGATCTAGGGATGTGGTCTTTAATGATAAATTCATGTATAAGCATTAGTTCTGAGAAAAACATGGAAGAATCCAAGAGAGAATATCCAGTGTAGAGGATCTTCCAAATGGAAAAAGTGACACATGAATCGGTTTAGGAACCTCCTCAACAGGAACCCCAAACTCCTATATTGAGGAGGTCTACTAGGGTAAGAAGAGAACCTAAAAAAAATTCTCCTTCTCTTTATTATTTATTACTCATTGATAGTGGAGATCCAGAGAGCTTTGATGAAGTAATGCAGGTAGATGTCAGGAAGAAGTGGGAGCAAGCCATGGATGAGGAGCATCAGGCTCTCATGGAGAACCAGACATGGGATTTTGTGAAGCTACCCGAATGCAAAAGAGCATTACATAACAAGTGGGTGTTCAGAGTCAAAGAGGAAGGAGGAAATAAAAGATACAAGACCCGGTTGGTGGTTAAGGGGTTTGCATAGAAAAAAGGTATAGATTTTGATGATATTTTTTCTCCTGTAGTAAAAATGACTTCTATTAGAACTGCATTCTAGGAATAGTTGCGAGATGAAGACTTGTACTTAGAACAGATTGATGTAAATACTACATTTCTCCATCGTGATCTAGAGGAGGAACTATATATGCAGCAACCAGAGATGGCTATGAGGTCAAAGGTAAAGAGGAGATGGTGTGCAAACTGAAGAAGAGCTTGTATTGCTTGAAATAAGCTCCACATTAATGGTATAAGAAATTTGATAGCTTCATAATGGACCAAGGTTATATTAGATTTCATTCGACCATTCCATGTATACAAAGAAATTTTAGGATGGCGAGTTATATTATCCTTTGTTTGTGTGTGGATGACATGTTGGTTGCGTATGTTAAAACATGTAGGAAATAAAAGTACTCAAGAAACATCTAAGTGAATCCTTTCTATGCAGGATTTGGGGAAGCAAAACAAATCCTTGGTATGAGGATATATAAGGATAGGAAGGAATGGAAGATGAATTTATCTTAGGAATAGTACATTAAGAAGGTCTTGGAGAGGTTTAACATGCAAGATGCTAAACCGGTTTGGACTCCTTTGGTAGACCATTTCAAGTTATCAAAGGACTAGTGTCCCAAGATAGAGGAGGAGAGAAACCAAGTGTCCAAGGTACCTTACTCATCAGTGGTTGGTAGTTTGATGTAATCCATGGTGTGCACCAGGCCTGATATTGCCCATGCAATGGGAGCGGTGAGTAGATTTATGAGTGATCCAGGTAGAGATCATTGGCAGGCAAGTAAAGTGGATCCTTCGGTATTTGAGAGGGACCATGGGGATAATTTTGTGCTACAGTGGATCAGACACCACTTTGTGTGGTTATGTAGATTCAGATATGGCTGGAGATGTAGACAACAGGAGGAGCACAATAGGTTATGTTTACACTATAGGTGGGACAACAGTGAGCTAGATTTCACGACTACAAAAGCTGGGTGGCTTTGTCAACCACAAAGGCTGAGTATGTTGCTGCCACAGAGGAAAGAAAAGAAATGATTTGGTTACAAAAATTTCTTGAGGAGTTGGGACATAAGCAGGAGGAAGGAAAGTTGCATAGTGATAGTCAGAGTGTTATACACCTAGCTAAGAACTCTTTTTTCCACTCTAGGATGAAGCATATACAGTTAAGGTACCATTTCATCAGGACGGCTTTGGAGGAAGAGAAGTTAAAGTTGGAGAAGATTCATACCAGTCAAAATCCTATAGACATGATGACCAAGGTGGTCACAAGGGAAAAATTGAAGTTGTGTTTAGCTTTGGTTAGTCTTTACAGAAACTAGTGAAGGGTTGAGAAGCTTGCTTTGAGGAAAAATAGTATCGAAGTGGGATATTGTTAGGTTGTGGAGCCTATTTTCATGTGTGAGAGTGTTGAAGACTATACACTAAGAGTATTGTACACTTTCCATAGTTGTCTCGCCGGAGTTCGGGGCCAGGCCGGACCTTAAGCAAGGGTTGAGGCACACGGCCCGAAAAAATGTTTTTGGACTTAAAACGTACCCGATATACCGAGAAACATGATTTTATCATTTGGGTGGGATTTTGACCCATAGGTTTATGGGATGGTTTTGGCCCATGGTTTTGATACGCATGGTTTTGAAAAAATGCTTAAGTAGTTGTCTATTTATATGGTTTTCTACATATGGTAGGGATAGAAAAACATTGCAGATGATGTGTTTGAATTCGAGTGTGAATTTCAGTAGAGTTTGTTAAGCATAGCTCCAAATAGATCCGGGGTATTGTATTGAGAGAGAGGTGGATTGTAATAAATTCTAAGTAAGTGATTCTTGGTGGACGTAGCCCAAATTGGGTGAACCACGTTAAATATTGTCTCTTTGTGTTATGTTATTTTATTCTATAATTTTATTTGAGATCTATAATATTTTTTACATATTAGTTTCTACTATTGTGATTATGTGAGGGATTATTCCACATATTTTATCCCTTATATCCTAACAATAACGGATAAAATTCATGTTTTTAAGTATCAAAGTTTAATTCATAGATTCATTTTTAGTTGCATCTCGTGGGAGAACTGTGTGATTTTAAGGTGTTTGTTGGAGTAGCCTTATATCTAGGCAAAGCTCAACTATGCCTAAGTGTTGGGGGGTCTTTTTAATTTTAAAATGACAAGATAATAAAATTTTAAAACAGAGTAAAGTATAACCTTTCAAGAAGGGGATCATTGGATGTAAGTAATAGAGCCACTTACAACAACGATTGAGACCAAGCCATACAAAAGAGTAATGGAATTTATACATATGGCACACACCACCAATGGTAGTCAACATACCACACTGACATGGAACTTGAACATACCAACTACTTACACTTTACACATCAATCCTAGTACATGGTAGAGCCATATGTATGGAACACCTTATCTAGTTGGTATATTTCAACTTTTATAAACGTGGAAAGTTGGGCATCTCTTTCAGTCAATCTTCCAAATGTTGACGTTAGTTATTTTTGTCATTTTATCTACTACATTAATATGTTAGAAACTAACTTTTACTTTACCCTTTTCCATTCTTGCATTATTTAATCACATATTATATATTATTTTAAAATGTACAACATATATGATAACAAAAATGAAACATTATAGAACATGCACATTTTATCCAACTACTCTTGTTGACATGGTTGTTTGGAAAGATTATCCTTCGACATAAAATTCTTTTACAAAATTAAAATACAATATTCCCTACAAGAAATGGTCCAAGTTTACTTAATGTGGTCTCACATGCTTATGTCCCGCTACTCGACCAACATAAAGAATTAAATTTTGAGTAGCTGAACTATTTAATTTTTGAATTTTAAACATACTCCTTTTTTACTAATCTCACCCTCTATAACAATTGTAAATTAAATTTGTCATGTGTGACCAAATGGATGTAAAATTGAATGACCTACTTGGCAACGATGTCGATTCAATGTTTGAATTGATGATGTTAGAAAAATACAATATAATGTTTATGTAAGTGGTCACAGAAGAAGAGAATGTATTTGATTGTATGGGTGTTACACGAGCATGCACCTCTACCACACAATTATTTATAAAATCATGTATACTCATTCACTTAAATTTGAATATTAATATTCACACCATGGAAAAGGACACAATTGCACTACTTAAGTACCTCTCGTATACAATCCAAGTACATAACATGAAAAAGTGAAAGAAAACATTAAAACTAGTAATTGAATACGAGAAGTACATGTAGACACGAAAAAATATGATTTCACACCATCTCATGGATAAAAGTGAAAAGGCATTGGAAATTTACTTTACACTTGGTTGTCTGGTGAATTGGATTATATTTAGTATGTTATTTTCTAGATTTTTAAAATCCTATGTAAATGATAACAAGGGAGTGACCACACAAGCCCCCATTAATTACCTCCCTTTTTTATAGGTTTGCAAGGTGTTGTAATCACATTAGGGTTCGAAGGAAGAAGATAAAATTCCCACCTACTCATAGAAAATTTAAGAATATGTGAATGAGCTATTTGGAGCCAAAGATATCACATTATGGATTCTAAATATTGAATCTCAAATTATGATAAAACTAGATATCATTCTAAAACCACAATTTTTCACTTATTTATATTTTTATATTTCCTTTAATGCAATTAGGTCTAAATTATTTCATTAATTTAATTTGCAAGTGATTGCAACATACGGTCTCTAGTTGTAGTGTATTGTTAATGTAAAACTACTTTCCACATCTACATAATAAAATTAACATATAAGAGTGTATAATCCATTATATTAAATAAATCAATTTGATATTTTAACATGGATTTACATTTTCAAGTGAACGGATATGAGTTGGATTTACATAAATATGAGATTGTAGATTTACAATTTACAAGTCAATTAATACAAGTTATATTTACATGTATTGTTCAATTGATCGATTTCAAACTCAATATATAGAAAATGACATGTTATATGTAAACAAGGTTCATTTTAAGACCCCCCTGAAAAATTATTATAGATGGTTGGAGAATCTCAAACGGACTCTCAAAATGATGGCAGATCTCCAAAAAAATGTTTCATGGCAAAGGAAAATCCATTATTATTTGTTCAAAGCGGTTTGAAAGGTTGGATGGGTGATGGTCGATTTTCAACTATCATCACACAAACGTCTAGGTTGGAGACCATCCAATATGGTTAGACGTTAACCTACTATAGTTGGACGGTCATTCAATAGGAATGATCAACCATCTCATATGGGTTGGATGTCCGTCTAATCTGTGTTAGACGGTCATCTCATCTAGGTTGGATGGTCGACTTCATGAGTTCTAAAAATTGCCCATGCTGTTTGAGCATCTAGCATAGATGGATGGTCGTCTAATCTATGTTAGGCGTCCATCTCATCTTAGTTGGATGGTGAGTTGTTCAGACATCTTCTGGTGATTAGACAAAAAACTTTTCCATGCATACCCGGACACGTGCCTATAACTTTTCCACCAACCATTTGTCGTCATGTTCATTTCTACCCATATGATGTGCCCAAACCCTATATCTACCCATACGATGTTCATTTCTTTACTTTTCCACATCCAAAGCACTCTGAGATCATCATTTTTCTCTCAGACCAACGTGCACTTGGACTCACGTACCTACTCTTACTCCTGTCACTTCACTGCTACAGTTTCCAAATATTTCTATAATGGATAGCTCCACTTTGTCACTCTAACTACTCAATCCAAATTTCAATATAAAAATATCATGTACCCTCAAATCATAGCACTAGTTAAACTAGAAGATACACCCATGGAGTGGATGTAGAAAGCACCATTCATAGGGCTTGTCCACATACCCAAATTTGAAAAAGATACAATTGTCCTCGATTACCTGCTGACTTTTTAGAGCCATAAGGATGCATAGTTTTCTATTCCCCTTGTTGGATTGTAAAATATATTTTATCATGGATCCCGCATACGTCCATCGAGTTAAGCTGTTTTACCTTTCTTGAATTAGTCATCCGTCACTACAAAGGCGGTCCTTATAGATGAAGACACAAAAATATTGGAGTCTCATTACAATGTGCAGGTTGATGGTAAGTTCAAAAGTATTTTCAATTGTTTGTTTTCCTAATTTTACTTGACTTCTATTTTTCTAACATTACTTGTTTCTTGTTGCAGCTCCTGCTAATCATTCCAAAAGAGGCCTTGTTATACAAGGCATTACAAACAAATTCTTTTATGCAATGATATCTCTATTTCAAGTGAGGATTGTGTTGCATGGAATATCTGCAAACATTCCTCTTTGGGAAGTTCAAGTATATATTGCATACACTTGTGGGCCAACAATTCGATTGGTGCACATATTTTTCCAATCGAATTAAAACAGATGTCAATAATGCCCTTTCCAATACGAATACATCCGATAAATCCAAAATTGTTTTCTCTTCTACCAATTATCTACTTTCTCTCTATCAATAAGCTTTCCTCCAATTATAGAACGATCAAGTTCGACATTGCAATTAATGAAAAAATGATTGGTCTATCTCTTGAAGAACAACATGTAACAATTAATTTTCACATTATATTGATTACTTATTTTTGAATGCAATACTTATAGTAATGTTATATTTTTCAGAGAATAATTATGCTTGCAAACTCTCATAAGGAATTTATTTCTCGGGGTAAATCCCCTCCTAAGGTCTCTATTAATTCTGATATGGATTCGGTGGAATCAACCCCTATACGATTTACTCATCAAAAAATAAAAAGGGGGAAATAGATCCACCGCAACAAATTTCTATGCCATCACACTTCTTTATAGGTATAAACATTATTGTTTACTCTTTATAATAATTAATTAACTTAATAGTAAGTGGTACAATATTTTAATATTACTGAATTTTTGTTTTCAGAAAGTTCTGAGTTTGACGATATGAATATCAATCAAACTCATTCTCAGTGTCAAGATCGAGTTATCGCGTCTCCAAGCATGCAAGGTATTGTATAATTAATAATATTTAGCATCTTTTATTTATTTGAAAATATTTATTGATTATTTTTCTAATACATTGCAATTTTCTTCTTACAGTGAGACCCTCACAACATATTCCAAAAAGGCCTCCAGTACCACTAATGTGTATTGTTCAAACAACAAGAAAATTTCTAGGTAAGAATATAAGGTTTCTGTAGACTCTGTAGGAACACATTATCCTATAACCACCGAGTTTCTGATTTTTCACTCGGTGGTGTCATCGTCACCTCTTGGCACCCAAGTTTTGAACCAAATCGACCTTGAAAATAAGTTTTGGGTTTTGATAGTGGCGACACAGAGAAGGGTAGCTACTTTGACATGCATAATATGATACAATCTACCCCACCTCCTCAGCCACAAGCACAACAAGATGTGCACCAGATTCTAGACTCTCCTCCTCCAAGTAAAACTCACTCACAGATGATCAGAAGATAGATTTCCCCTTAGAAATTTGGTTTCAGATATTATGGGGGCCACAATCCAGGATGTTATTATGTCTAGATGTGGAAACAGTGTGCACTTGGGAAAGAATGGAAAAAAATTGATCAAATAAATAAATACCAAATACCATAATCATGCTCAAAGGAATTCATTGTTCATTATGTCTGTGAAATCCAACCAGCAAGACTTGAAATTTTTCTAAACAAAGCTCAGTTAGGCACATTTTTTTATGATAATGAGTATGATGATGATATTATGGACATAATGTTGAACAAGTTGGAAAATCTTAATGCAGAAGCCCAAGCCTACTACGATAAATGGGCTAAGGAAAAAAATAATGTTTTAATTGCAAATGTAGAGAAAGAGAAAGTTGTGGTATGTCATCTTTTACACCCGAATAGTGATATTATGAACTTTGTAATAAATTATTATTTTTGTGAGTTATCTAATAGACTACTAATACATTTGTATTTCTATTTTGCGGAAAAATATGAAAATTTAAAGAAAGAAGAAACAGTTGTATTTGATGCACATTTGAAGAATGCAAAAAAATTAAATACATTTATATAGTTGAAAGGAAAAAATTGTATTATTAAATAAACAAAATAATACATTGAAAAGGATAATCAAGGAGCATAAGATGGATCCAAAAATATTACTGAAGGAAAATATAGATGCGGATCCATCACTTTTGTCATCGGGAGATGTTGTGAGAGAGGAGCAAAATATTCTGCAAAATATCATCACCACAGTGCAGGATTTGTAGCCATTAGGAGTTATAGCACACAAAACTTTATAGACCGTCACCGACAAAACTCCACCTATTGTTCAAGAAAAAGATAAGGCCTCCATTGCAATATAAAATTGAAAAAATTTAGTTTCACCATGTGAAAACTCGTTGTCACAATTCATTACATCGACGTAAGAATTAAAAGATAGTGGCCAGCCAATTTTTTTATTTTTTATTTCGTGTGTCGATGTGTTGGAACATAATGATTAATTGGTCCGCCAACCCTTAATGTATATGGGTCCATCACTAATATATAGGTTAATATTTAATAATATGAAATATTTATATTTCTATTATTAAATATGTAATATGTAAGTTGATTAAAATGTATTTATTAGAATCCTCAAATTCTAACATGGTAAATTAAATAAATTAAGATCAAATGTGTTGCATTTTATTTATTTAATTTTTACGGGTTTTTTCAACCAACCTGAAAGGGTATTTAAAAGTATCTGGTCCCCTTATTTTTTTCCTAATTTGTTTTTTGGCACTACATTTATGCAATTAAACTCTTGGTAAAATTTTTAAGGTTTTTCGGTTTTAAGTGCCTAATTTTTGGGGGGGAGATGTAATATGATATGATTCTTACTTTCATTTACATTTTGTAAATTATATGGAATTAATGTTTGTTTGGATATTGATGTGTGCACAGGTGAAAGGGGCTTCAAATATTTACTTGTGTGAAAATCACATACAGAAAATGAAAGGATTTATTACTATATGAAATAATTTTCATGTTTTCTATAATTTCAAATGTTTGTAAGTTAAATATTTTGAAAGGTAAATTCATACCCATGTTCTTTGGACCCCTCTAAAAGGATTCGATTTGAAAAATTATAGTTTATAGTTAATCTATAACTATATCCTATATAATTTGAAAACTATATTATTATTTTTAAATAAAAATATATATATAATATAGAATAAGATCTATATAATGATTTATATAAACATCATATTAAAATTTATATAGTTTTTAAAAAAAAATTATATATTAAAAGCCTTAAACCATATTAAAATTACATGGGATTGAGGAAAGAGTCAACAACCATATTCTAAGCCTAAGATTAAATTGTATTTAAACTTAACTTATAAATCTAGGCATATATAGTTTTAAAAAGAAACAAACAAACCTAATTTTGAATCATATTTTATATATATGGTTAGTTTAAACCTCTTAAAATATAAATTTTATTAGATTTGGTTTATATATGTTTAAAAAACTTAAGTGCTTACTTTTTTTAGTAAGGGGGCCATGTTTATTGCTTGGCCATGAAGGGATTACTTTTTAAATCTTAATACTTATTAAATAAAACCTAACATGTGTCCCTAACGATTTATATTATCCATGTAAGGGGGTAGCCCCATTAATTTATATCTTATAGTTTATAAAAATTATATAAATAAACCTATTTAAAAAAATATATATTTTATATAAGAGTGGGAGTGGAGAATAAATGAGATAATATCTAGGGTATAAATGTGGAATTCTTAAGTATAATGGAGAATTTTTTTAAAAATGGGTTAGTTTATTAGTGGCCCACGTGAAGTATGGTAAATATTTATTAAAATATTGTAGTTATAGCCACAAAAAAGTTTTAAAGTTTTTAGCTTGCATAGAAATTGTATAAAATATTTTACAATATTTTCATAGTTATAAATGTGTGCGGGGTAAAATTAAGAGTAAATGAAGGGAGGAGACAAGATTTATGAAAATAGAGATTTCAATTTATTTCATTGGTCGAGTGAAATTACTTGTCCCTCTCGTAAATATGCGAGTTAATCTATACTCTCACAAATCTACTTGCACAGTAAAATTCTTTTAACTTGGTCTATGTCCTTTAAACCCCTTTAATAAGGGTTATGTGTTTTTAATATAAAAACAATATACTATAGTTTATAATTTTTATGAACTATATGTTGTTTTTTATTTACATTCTATAAATTATATACCTTTTTTTTAAAGTGTATATATTTTTACATTATAAATTATAATAGGTTATTATAATGTATTAAAATATAACCTCCCTAATATTATACAAAAGAAGAAATTTGGAAATACACAGCAAGTTTTGGCTTCATTAAATTTGACGGTCAAATGACCGTCACAGTAGACCAAACATAAGACAATATGACGGTCATTTAGACGTCAAATTTAATCTCATATGTTCTAGGAAACTTTCATTGTGTTAAAATTGTCATAAAATTTAGATATGATTCTATTAAAAATATTGTTTTTATTATCGATAAATATGTATCTAACTTTGTGGTACATTGTATATTATAATGAGGTGTGTTTTACAAGTTTAGGAAAACAATGGCGTCCAACTATTTCTATCTTGACAAAACCCAGATCCTGAATGAAACCAACTACAACATTTGGGTCAAAATAGAATTTATGGTGAGGAAACTCTAGACGATTGTTTCTAGATCTGAGGTTTCTCCCACCAGTCATCAAGCAACTGTAGATAACATGAATACATTCTTGCAATGAATGTAGGAGGCTCTTTCTATGATTCTACGCAATGTGAACAATGAGTACCTTCTACACATTGGTAATATCGAACATCCAAAAGATGTATGGACACAACTAGAATCCATGCATAAAGGATACTTGATATATCAAGAATAGTAATGAGAGTACAATAGTTGAAGGAATTCAAAGAAATTATCTGTATATTTTTATGATTTCTCTTCTACATCTTGTTTTATATCTCAAAGTTTGAATAATTCAAAACTATGGCATGAAATTTTAGGACATGTTAATTATCAGACCTTATATGAAATATCTAGATATAATCTAGTGAAAGGTTTACATGTGTTTTCTTCTTCTCTTAAAGTTACTTCATTAAATGCCTCTAAATGATGGTTTTGATTCGATTTAGTAAATGGTCATGATGATATTTTTATGTTATAGATATTTCGAATCTCTTATCTTCCTAGATAAGAAATTAAATTGGGCTCAATCTATGTTAGAAATATTAAATCTTATTAACCTTAGGAAAATGACCATAAGCCATCATATGTACCATGCATTAATTACATTATATGAACCTAAGGCGGAAAGTATTATAGGCTCTAGGTGGATATACAAAGTAAAATATAATGTTGATGGTAGTATTAATAAACATAAAGCTATACTCGTTCTAAAGGTTTCACTCGAAACACTGGTATTGATTATGTTAAGACATTTCCGTAGCTAAAATGAGTCTTGTTAGGGCCTTATTTGCAATCGCGCTCAATTTAGGTGAAAAATCCACCAAATGGATAAGAAAAATATTGTTTTGAATTGTGATTTAAAAGAAGAACTTTACATGTTTCAACCTAAAGGATTTGAATAAATTGGTAAAGAAAATTATGTTTGTAAGCTAAAAATCCTTGTATGGTTTAAAACAATCTTTTAGAGCTTGGTATGAAAATTGTTTCCTTCTTTAAATCTGTTAGGTTTTGTTAATTGTTCTTCTAACAATGAAAAATTCCTTAAGCAATAAGGCTTTCATATTATCATTATATGTATATATGTTGATGATTTGCTTATGTCTAATGAAAATTGAAATTTAATTCATAGGATTAAAGAGAAATCGAAGTAGTACTTTGAAATGATTGAGTTAGTTCTCTCACATCATGTTATTTATATGATTGTATTTCATTCTATTGTTATTTTTCAAAACACAATATGCAACCATTGTATTAAATTTTTCTTATGATTGATTGTAAACCATTTTCTACTTCAATGGAAGTTGGAATAAATATTGATCATAAATCAGATATGAAAAAGGTTGATTCTATTTTATATATGTTATTACTTGATAGTTTGATTTATCTAACTATAACTAGATCATATATTTACTATACAGTAGGAATTACTTCGAGGTTTATGCAGGACCCTTTTTAAGAGATCGGTGGAATCTTGTAAAAAGAATTTTTAGATGTTTGAAGGGAACAATCAATTATGGGTTGTATTATACTAAGAATGAAAATGCTGTCTTATATAGATTTTGTGATTCTAACTATATTGATGTTGTGTTATAAAATATCTTTGGATATGTGTTCAAGTTTTTTGGTGTAGGAACTATTACTTGGAACAACAAATACAATAAACAGACTTCATTTATTCTACTGAGGTAGAGAAGTACAATGGAAGAAGTAAATAAGTCATGTGGCTGCAATGACTATTGGTAGAGATACACATGGAAGCTAAAGGAAGTATTTCTTTTCTATGTGGTGGTCAGAGTTGTATTACTCTTGATTAATAATCCAGTTCAACATTAGAGGATGAATAACATTGAGATACATATACGCTTCACCCGTGAGAAGGTGCAAAGTGATGAGATAAATCTCAAGTTCATGTTGAATGAAGAGCAGGTTGTTGACATCTTCACAAAGTCCCTAAGTGCTGCAAAGTTTTTTCACTTTCGTGAAAATATTGGATTGTCAGAGTTTCCATTGAGGGGGAGTGTGCATGATAATTTCACCTCTAATAGAACTTGGTATTTGTAAAATACCTTCAGGAAAGTGTAAAAATACCTTCAGGAAAGTGTAAAAAGACCTTCAAGCATGTATACCTCCCAGGCTTCTTTTTTAGAAAGAAGTGTAAAAAGATCTTGAAGGCGGTCTTTAGTGCTATTGAATTTACTAGTAAACATCCAGTACAAGCATATTGTTAAGGAGGTCCTTGGTTGTAAAAGGCTCCGATATGCTCGGGTTCAATAAGCTGTTGTAAATATCTCCCCCGAGTTGATATAGCGAATAAGAGAATATAGAAATCAAAGAAGCTCAAATCCCTGACATTTCCAAGGCGCACAGAAGTGGTGCACGACAATGGATGTCGACAGGGAAAACGGTGCACCCAAGGCACACAGAAGTGGCGCACGACAATGGATGTCGACAGGGTAAACAGTGCGCCCAAGGCAGAAGTGGCGCACGACACGAAGTGTCGACAGGGTAAAGGATGCACCCTTGGCGCACAGAAATGGATGTCAACACACACATGGATGCGCCAAGGCGCACTCTCAGGAGGCGCAACATTTTGAGCGCTGGCAGGAAGCAGACACTGGCACAGATATTCAGATGGCCATAACTTTTGACTGGGAGCTCGGATTCATGCAAGGTTGGACTTTTCGAAAATATTACAAGGTCCTCTATCCAACTACGACTGGATATCTTTAATTAGGTGAGAAAAAATTCTTAAAAATGTAAAATATAGTTCGCCACTTTTTGGGTTCGCTAGGTTTTCACCTATCATCATTATGATATGAATTAAATGCAGTCTGGAGGTGGTTAGGGTAGATTTCGAATTCCTCTCTTCTCCCTCTCTCATTCTTCCTATAAATTGTAAGGAGGGGCTTCTTTTCGGTGGTGGTTCATCTTTTCAGCTCTGCCCTCCCTTCTTTTTCTTCTCCAAGGGTAAAAAAAATGGAGTTTGAACCTCCTCCCCTACTCTGTAATGGCGTTTTTGCCTTTTATTATTGAAATGATGTTCTGGGCAAACTTCTGGAGCAACAAACGTGTTTTGTGATGCATCTGTCCATCCTTGCTCATTTTTGTTTGTTTTCTTCTTGCCTCTCTTCATTGTAGGTATTTATGCATGTTCAAATGTTCATTGCAAGTTTGGAGCTGTGTTCATGGAGTCTTGGGACATTTTCTGTGTGAAATATATCCTTGGGTTTGACATGCATCTGTCCATCCTTCCCATTGCTCACCTCTCCTTGTTCCATGGTAGTTTTGATATATGTTCAACATTCTCCTTCTCTGGTGTATCACCGTTTTAGTGTAGGCTTTTGTTGTTTTTTCCCTTTCTCTCTCTCTCTCTCTCTGTCTCCTTGGCATGGTTAGATTAGGTTTTGATTAGCTTGCTTGCACTAGAATAGCTTATGGCAAGTAGTTTAGGAGCAAGAACCAGCCTTCTCTCGGAGATTCCTTTCTCATGTTTCACAATTCCCATGCTTGGAGAGAGGTTTCCATGTTGTGCAATCACACTAGATGCTAGAGCATCAACCTATAAGCCCGATCTCGCATCCGGGGGTGCCGTGATTTTGTAACAACAATAAACTTTTATGAGAACATATGAGAATATGTAAAACTCACAAATCATACTTAGACAATCGATCATGGGATGATCTTTGGGATTCCAAATCCTTTTGTACCAAAAAGTAAATTGAGTATGATGAAGGTGTTATAATTCCTTCAACCGATATGCTAGCCTAAAACCTTTATGGTTTAAGGATTGTAAATCTTGTAGTGTACCATGAGAAGGTAATCTATTAGCATATGTTATGTTATCCCACTTAACATTAAGGGGAGTGTTGGAACATAATGATTAAGTGGTCTGGCTAACCCTTAATGTATATGGGTCCATCACTAATACATCGGATAATATTTAATAATATGAAATATTTATATTTCTATTATTAAATATGTTAACTTGGGTATATACTAGGTTAAATATTTCATATCATGAAATGATTATATTTCTAAAATTAAATATTATAAACTTAGGTGTATTTGTCAACCATTTAGGTTGAAAAGGTGGGTCGGGAGACATACCCGATCACTATATAAAAGGACTTTAGGTCCTCATTTGATATATTTGAGAAATATATCAAAGGTGTGCAAATCACGTGATTTGGTTTTACCCTTGGTAAATAGGGTTTCAAAGGATGAGGTGATCTTCTTTGGATGTAAAATAAGTTCTCTGAAGTAAATGTTATTTTCAAAGTGGTTTTTACCCTATTGAGATTTTCCACTATAAATATTGTGTCACTGTGTTATTTATTTCTGTAAGTATTTCTTTATTTACTTATGTTATGATGTAATCTTTATTTAAATATGTATTATAACATTATATAATATGTAAGTTGATTAAATCCGTATTTATTAGAATCCTTAAATTATAACAATATGTAAGGATAACTATGATTTAATCATAGGTAGAAAAGAGGATTCCCTCATAATGTATTCTTATCTCGACAAAACTTTCTCGGGAAGGTTTAAAAAATTATTTACAACCCACCATTTTGTAATTATATTGGTCTACAATTCTTTATGAAAAAATGCATGTCTTCATAAAGTAATTCGCCACTTAATAGAATGAATACAATACTAATTTTTATTTTGAACTGTGTTTATTGTTGTATAGTAGTTATTGAAATTTTTCATTTTTCAACAATTTAATATGCAAACTTGTAATTGGATTTCTTCTTACTGTGAATTTTTTTATGTTACTATTTGGATATGTAAACAATAAATCATGGTTTAAGACACTTAGTTTGTGTTTGTTTAAAAATTATTTACGTTTCATACAGATGTAAAAAATTAATCAATAATCACATAGATGGATCCAAATAAATCAGTCTTTATTTCAGTCATAAAACAAAATATAAAAACAAATTCAATACAAGAAAAAAATAGTCTATCAAGACCAGTTGATTATCATTCATGAATATGAAATATATGTCAATATGTCAAATCATTTTCAATAACGTCAACAACATATACATAATTTACAACTCTGACAATTGGAAAAGTCCTACAACAACACATTCATTCATGTCATGGAATTCAATTGAATTGGAAGCATGTTCTGTGGATGTGTTTGGATCCCCTAGATCAATCAAAATGTTATCAAATCCTTTTCTTTCTATGAGTGAATTCCATAATGTAAGTGTTGTAGTCATTTTTATGTCTTATACAGAACAAGGAAATCTCGCACACCGGCCTATCACCGGTGCAGGCGCTGGGTGCTCACCCAAGGCACGTGAGTGCACCGAGCCCCTCCTTTATGTGAGTTGTGTGAGAATGCATTATTTATGACAAAAACTTAAGTGAAGAGAATGGAAATGAACCATACATTCATCTTAGAGCTCAGAATGGGCTTCTAGACCAATGTATTCATTTAGATGAGAAAAGTATTACAGAACATAGATCTGAAACATAACAGAAAGGAAATGCATAGGGGTTTACACCCACTCATATGAAATATATATATATATATATATATATATATATATATATATATATATAACTAATCCATACTAGATATAAGTAAAAACTGGAACCACATATATCCATATTAAATATGTTTGGTAATCACATTACATTCATTGAGGCTATCACAGATCCATATAATAGTGCAAACAAAATTCATGCATCAGAACTAGCTTAAGCCCCTCCTAGTAAAAAGAAAAATGTTCAGACCCATCCCTTTGATACATCATACTCCTATAGATCCTCTAAACCCAACTCATAGAACTCTCATAGTATTTTTGCATAGCTTTACCTCTTTCTCCTTCTATATCTTTTTCTCTATCGGGCGCTTGTATTTATAGCCTCAGCAAGCACCGCCATGCCTTTTGAAGGTATAGATTGGGTACTAAGTGTCCAATTGGTCCTCCATGGCATCATGCTCCCTTAGATGCGAGATCTCCACTCTTCACCATGATGACATTCTGGAATCTTCTATCATAAGGTATATTCCTTTCGTGAGCACTAAGATGCCAGGATAACACCTTATCCACTCCACATGCACAGTCAAGTCATGATTTCCTTGTGTTCTACCTGATATGCCAAATATGGCTAAGTCTAAAAACCTTTGCTCTAAATTACGTGCATGCCACTAGTTCTACTAATCCCTCCTAGAAACTTGTCCTGTGCACTTTCTTCTTACGTGCCCATCTTCAAATAGGCCTTGCGTGCCCATGCGCCTTCTTGTACTTATCCAATATTTTAGGGGTCCAACATCACCCAACACTACACTTTCTCTTCACCCTCGGGAACACCTTCTCAATGAATAAAGAATGAATTTCCTTGAATAGTTTGGAGAAAGAATAAAGAAAATGAAAGAATGGAGAAACTATGATTATTTCTGCAAGAGGAGAGGGAAATATTTCATCAAGTCTACCTCCAACTTATTCGGTGTATCGTATTTGTTCTATGCCTATCGATGAGGTCGCCGACTAGGCGCTCACCTCTTCAAAGCCTATCCCTTCTCCTTGGGTATTCATTTTTTTCACAATCCCCTCCAATTTTTTTCCCAAATCCTTGAGCACATCTTCCTTCAAGTGATCTGGGGATATAACTCCTTCAGTCGGTTCTTGATTGAGCCCCGTAAGGTCTCAATAGCTTTTGATTTCTTCTCAACCTTGGCTAAAATTTTGTCACGTTCCACTCTATTCCCCTTTTTATTCTCCTAGAACTCCTTGAGCTCTGCTTCATGGGTGGCAACCAGAATGCTCACCACTCTATCTCTATCGGCACATTTGTTATAAAGAAACCTCAACGACTTAGGTGGTGGCTTTTACATCAACAAGGAATTTCTTGTACTAGGAAATAATTGCCACAACCTTCATCTTGTCCTCCTTTTCTTTGTGCGTTGATGCCTCCTCTGCAGAATCCAAGGCCAGTGGTTATCTTTCCATTGTGAGGACACGAGTCAAGTCCTCTAGACACTCCAGGGTGGATCCATACTTGTCTTTGGTGGCATTAGACTTGGATGCTTCAAGACAATGGCATTTGTGATCATATTTGCTTTCTTGTAAACCTCACGCACCCTTTCCTTTTTTTTCTTTCAACTCGCGCCTTAGCTACACGCTGATTAGCTCCTCCGCTTTAAGTCCTTGGTTCTTCCCTTGAGCTCTTCTTCCTTCTTATCCAGTTCTACCTCTAAGAACTTCACCCTATTGTTCCTCTCGAAGATCCTGGCTTCTACTTCAACCGAGACCTTGTTCAGTGCATTGCAGATTTGTTCATCTGATAACCGCTAAGTGTTTACCAAGGGGTTGTCTCTTTTTTACTCTGACACCTTCATTATTTCCCCTTGGCTTACTTTAAACTCTGGCTCATCGATGTGGGACTCAAATGCCCAAGAAAGCATTTTCCTTGTCTAAGGGTATGCACCTTCCTCATCAAATGATGCCATAGCCAAGAGTTACTCCATTGGTACGATGCTTTAAAATTGCATGTGCAACACTTTGTTTGGATCATAAATGTATCACATCCTTTGAACTTGTGATGCTTCTACGCTCTTTCTCCCTGTGCGTGTGGCTTTAGGAAAGCTTACAGCCAAACTGGAATCCCCTCCCATGCTACCATATTCCTTTTCTACACTCTCCTCCTCTGCTTCCTTCATCACTAGATCCGTCTTGTGTTCTATCTCTTGTTCTACCAAGCCTTTGATGGTATTTGCCACTTATTTTTCTATGGCCTCATCTATCTGTACCTTTGTGAGGCTTGGGGTCCTTTTTTCTTTTGTAACTTCCTCGTTTCCCCCTTTTCCTGAGTATCCTCTTTTTCCTTGTCATTCTTCCTCTTCACAAATATGTACTCATTTTCTTCTTCCTCTCCTTCCTCCTCTAATTCATGTACTTCATAGATAGGATGGTCCTCACCTCCTTGTTCATCTTCCTCCTCATCATCATCTCTTTCACCTTTATAGGCCTCCAAGCTCTATGTATCATCTAATTCATCCTCCTTTGTCACCTTTTGCTTCTTCTTGATAGGAGATTATGATTTTTCTTCCTCCTCCTCTGGTGACTTCTCCTGAGTGATGTGTTCTTTGTGCTTGGTGCTTCTTCCTCTGGAGTCTTTTCTTTCACCGGGGAATTCTTTCTCCATGCATAAGTACTGGGCTTAGCACTTGTCTCTGGCATGCTTACTACTTATGTGGCATGCTTTTTACACCTCTTCTCTTTCCCTCTTCTTTGGTGTGGGATATTTCCTTCCTGTGGGGTCTTTAGGGATGGATACATCATTTTTCAAGTATTCTCCCTTTTAAAATTTTGGTCTTATGCGAAGGTATATTCTTGTTACATCCCTTCCAACGATTGGAAATGTTACAGATTCATCATTTGTATCTCGTGGGAGACATATCTCTCCACGTATGCACACTTCTTGGGGTAAACTAACTTCTGTGCAGCTCTCTATGGTCTTGATCCACCTCACTAAGGTCAAACCTTAGTCATTTGGCCTCTTTGAATTTTTTCACCCCTACTTGGAAGTATTGCGCAGTGAAGGAGAAGGGAAGCTTGCACCATCGGCCCATGTTTTCATCTGTCAACCTAAATCTTCCAATGTAGAAGTGTTGATATACTACAATTCTACCTCTCCTTTTACAAGCATGGGTAACTTCTCTGGAATCCTCCATTCTTCCCCGAATGCGTCCCTCATGCACTTGTACCACTTCTCTAAGCGCGCTTTGTGAGTGGTTGTCATGGTCTCACAAGTATATTTTACGAACCTCTTTGCGGGCGAGGGATCCTCTTCTGGGTACTCCCAAACAAACCTTTCCATCCCATTGGGAACTCCGATCTCTGAGAAGAAAATTGTGATGAGGACATTTCCAAATAGTATCTTCTCGCCTTCTTGTGTGGTGCTAATTATTTCATCCAAGATAAAATTGGACAAGTTGTAGATGGTCCCCTCAAATATTTTCTGGCATACGTTCAGCCATGCCTTGTTCACCTGAGTCCATCTTTCTTGATCATTGATCTTGGTTACCAAGCGCACAACCAATCTCATCACGGGTGGGATCTCTCGTGATGTCAAATTATCATGATCCTTTCTTATAGTCGTACTCATCTTTGTTTCTCGTATGGCCTCCTTGTCACTTAGGTCATCATCAATGTTATCCCCTTCATAGATAGGGCATAAGAACTTGGAAATAAACTAGGAGTTATGCACATCTTGTGCCCCGCGAAATAAAAAGGTCTTTGTGAACATGCACCATCGCCACGGATAGAGGTGCTCGGGTTTTCCAAGTAGGGTAATTCGTAAAGTTACAGTAACCCTATCTTCTCAAATTTAACTTTTAGTTTGTCGTTATATATGAGAAATCTCTCTAGTGTCCTCTTGTTTGTTGGGGGAAACAACTCCAAAGCCATTTCTTTTTCTATCATGTTAGTGCGATGATTATAGTCGCCACAATCATTTTCCACAAATGATATTCCCATTCATTTCCAAAGTAATACCCCATTCGGGTATTACATCTCCATATACCACTCTTCAATTGTGCTTGCAATGGCAACTATTTACTTCCATTTTCCCTTTCCCTTTTACTTTTTAGGTGAGGTGGTTTCTTTCTTTGGCGTCATTCTTCTAGTTAGGTTAACACTCCAAACATCTTCTCCTTGCTCTGCTTTACCACTCTATCTAACCCCAATGCTCAATCTTGCGAAGAAGCCCTCCTAACACTATGCCCTAGCCACAAAACCCTAATTGGAATAATTATTCCACAAATGATGCTTCTCAATAACTTCTTTCTCAATAATTTCCTCCATTCCTGTGTACTCCTTTCCTACTAGTTTGTGGATCTACTCTAGTCACGTTCTCTTAGATTTCTTAATTTTTTTTTGCACAGATCACTTTTGGATGCCCTAGTTCATGAGAACTCTCTTCACTTCATAAACGCAAGGTAAAATAATGAATTCTTGACTTCTTATTTATATCTTTTCCTTCTTTCCAACATTAAATGTTATTTTACCTACCACCGTACTTGACACTAAATGTGGCTTTTTCCACCAAGCCATCCTTAGGAGCCTTCACTTATGTGCCCAATCTCACGTGCAATATTATATAACCTTCCGGAATTCAAATAATATATCCTGATAGAAGACCCTTACGTGCGTGTTAATAGTGTCGAAGGAACTTCTTCTGTTCTTCACCTAATTTTTTCTCTCACCTACCTCGTGTTGTTTCGCGCTTCTTACTTTAGACGTGGTTTCTCCGAAGTCTTATCTTGACACCAACCTTTTGCATCCACTTTTCTGCTATGTGATTCCTTCATCCTTGCATGCTTTGTATCCATCAACTGAGCCATTCACCACAACTTTTACTACCATCTCAACTTGTATTACCGGCCTATACTTCGCAACACTCCACCCCACACTAAAACAAGTGTGTGGTGCTCTGCGCATACACAATATTCAAAAATTAATGTGGTTACCAGTGCCCAAGGTGAAAAAAAAACAACAAAACAAATGACAAGAAAGGGAAACACAAGAAAAGAGATTACATAAAGGGAAATACAAACAACAAGAAGACTTATTTATAGTAGGGCTTCAGCCTACTCCAATTGAAATGGACTAGAAACCTTGTCCCATCTAGCATTTCAGAATTAGAAAGTTCCTGAATCAAGGATGTCCAAGATGATATAGGGCCCCACTAATGGACTTTTAACTTCCCGAGATGGCGCAGAAACTTGGAATCATATAACAATACCATCTTCCCAACCTCAAATTTTTTGTTTTTGATGTGGCGATCATGCCATGCCATTTTTTATCCTTCTCATCCTTTTGACTCCACCTAGCCAATGATCATCTCTCATCCAATTTCATCAATTTTTCAATCCTTTCCTCCAACGCTTGTTCATCGCCAATCCTCCTCTCGTGCGCTATACGCAGAGAAGGTAATATGAATTCAACGGGTAGGACAACCTCCGTGCAAAACACCAATTGAAATGGTGTGGCTTTATTCAACCTCTTGTAGGTTTTCCTATACACCCATAGAACTGCTGATACTTTGTCATCCCAATCTTATCTACCAACATCACAAATTTTAGTCAGGGTATGACTCAGTATTTTATTAAATGCCTCGGCAGTCCCATTTTCTTATGGATGGTAAGGGGTAGTCTTATGGTGAGCCACCATGAATTCTGATAACATAATCCTAACGGTCTCATTTAGGAAATGCATACCCCTATCACTAGTTAAGCTCAATGGGCATCCATACATTGTAATAATATTTTCTATAAAAACTTGGTTGTTGTAGCCATTGTACAATCCTTGGTGGGCACTGCTTCTGCCCATCTTGTTAAATAATCCATGTAAGTGATTACATATTGTTATCCCATCCTACACGCGGATGGAAAAATGGGGCCTACAAAACCTATGGCCCATTTTTCAAATGGATATTGGAATGGGGCGCAACGAAATTTCATCCCTCCGCCTTGTGTTGAGTTATGGAGCTCAATTACTTCATTTTAGAATGCAATTGAAACTTTCTAGAAAACACAAGAACCAGCGTTGGTTAAGAGTAGATCAAAGATCGGTTAGGGAAGACCGACATCGGTCAAGGGAAAGTAGAATCGGCGACAGTTCGGTAGGAACCAGATCGGTTACTCGTGCGATGAAGTTTTAATTAACTCTTGAGAATTATATCTATTTTAGCATTAAAATAAATTTATTTATTGTAATTGCATGGCTAAGTTCCCTAATTCTATAAGTAACTATATAAGCACAAAAGTTAGGGTTTATAAGGAATGATCAACAAGAATTAGAAATAACTTGAAAAAGGTTGGTGAGTGAGAATTCTTGGTGGTAGAGAAAAAGTTTGAAGAAAGAAATTACTGAACATCTGAGAGGTGTGGAAGATTGTAAATATTCATTATATATCTTGTCAAAGCTTTGGATAATAGATTGGCTTGTTTCTTGGTGGACGTAGCCCACACTGGGTGAACCACGTTAAATCTAGTGTTGATTTATGTCTCTTTTTTGTATATTTTTTCTCGGTAAAATATCCAGCTTTTATTTGCAGTATGCTTAGATATGATATATTGTCTCAGTAAAACCGTGTGCTAACCCTAACAATTGGTATCAGAGCTTTGTTTGAGGGTTTTGTGTGTTGACAGATTTACTCATAAAGGGTTTTCTAATTGAGTGGGAGCTACAACAATGGCAGAAGACAATAAATACAAGGTAGAGAAATTTGACGGCCGAAATTATCAATTATGGAAGATGCAGATTAAGGATTATATGTATCAAAGAGATTTCTACTTATCGTTGGATGAGAAGTCTAGACCTAAGAAGATGGTTGGTGAAGAATGGATGATTCTTGTGTAAAGGCTTTAGGATCTATAAGATTGAGCCTAGAAACATCCGTGGCTTCCAATATTACAAAAGTGGCTTCTATGGTAGATTTAATGAAATCTCTTGCTAATTTATATGAAAACCTAGTGCTTCAAATAAAGTTTATTTCATGAAGAAACTATTTAGTTATAAGATGCATGAATGTGGATCTACCTCTAGTCATTTGAATGATTTTTGATCTATAGTAAATAAGTTAAAATCGGTTGCTATACCATTTAATGATGAAGTAAAAGAACTTTTATTCTTATGTTCTTTGCCTGATAGTTGGGACAACTTGGTAATGGTTGTTAGTAATACAACATCTGCTAATAATATTTTGAAGTTTGATGATGTGGTTAGTATAATCTTGAATGAAGAAATTCGTAGGAAGAGTATAGAGGAATCATCATCTAAAAATGTTTTGAATGTAGAAAGCATGGGTAGGAAGAATGGGCGATCTAAGAGTAAGAGTAATGGGAAATAAAAGTCAAGGGAAAGTATATCTAAATCCAGAAGTAAGGGAATTACTTGTTGGAAATGTGGAAAGAAAGGACATGCAAAGAAATATTGTTGGTCAAAGGATAAAGAGAATCAACAACCAGACAAAGGTAAAGAGGTGAATCTTACTTCATCAGAGGTAATGCAAGATGCTCTTATTATTTCTTTGGACAATAGAATTGAATCATGGGTTTTAGATTCAAGAGCTTCTTTTCATGCAACCCCTAATAAGGGTTATTTTAAAAATTATGTCCAGGGAAATTTTGGGCATGTTTATTTGGGTGATGATGAACCTTGTAGTATTACTAGTAAAGGGGAAGTTCATCTAAAATTGTAAAATGGAAATACATGGGTATTGAAATATGTGAGGCATGTGCCAAGCCTCAGGAGGAATATTATTTCTACAGGGAAACTAGGTGAATCTGGTTGCATGGTTACTTTTACAAGAGACTCTTGGAAAGTCACCAAGGGTGATTTTTTTGTGGCAAGAGGTAAGAAGGTAGGAATGTTATATTTATCTACCTATATTACTGATTCTTTTTCAGACGTATTATCTACTTTAGATTTAGATGCATGTATGTGGCATAACCGGTTGGTTCATTTAATCCAAAAGGAATGCAGATCTTAAAGGCTAAGGGTAAGTTATCATATTTGAAATATTTAGATCTTGATTTTTGTGAGCATTGTATCTTTGGAAAGCAAAAGAGAGTGAGATTTCTCAAATTTGGGGCAACTAAGAAGGAGCAAAAATTGGAGCTTGTACACTCATATGTGTGGGGACTAGCTCAAGTAGCTTCTCATGGAGGATCCTAGTATTATGTTACTTTCATTGATGATGTTACAAGAAAGGTATGGGTTTATTATATTAAATGTAAATATGATGTTTTTGAGACTTTTAAAAGATGGAAATCCCTTGTTGAGAATGAATCAAATTCTAAGTTAAAGTGCCTTAGATCTGAAAATGGTGTTGAATA
The DNA here is from genome assembly GCA_018340775.1 of Taxus wallichiana var. yunnanensis. Taxonomy (NCBI): domain Eukaryota; kingdom Viridiplantae; phylum Streptophyta; class Pinopsida; order Cupressales; family Taxaceae; genus Taxus; species Taxus wallichiana. Next base: position 294,933,748 of record CM031243.1, on the reverse strand, counting down.
CTTTGTAGCAAGGCTTTCAACAATTATTTTTGCATGAATGGGATACGTAGAGAAAGAAATATTCCAAAAACACCAAAAGAGAATGGTGTTGTAGAAAGAATGAACAGGAAAATCATGGAACGTGCTAGAAGTATGAGGATACATTCTGGATTGCCCTTACAGTTTTGGGTAGAAGAAGTTGATACAATGGTTTATTTGATTAACCATGGGCCTTCAAGTTCACTAGATAGAGGAATACCAGAGGAAGCTTGGACTGGAAAAGAGGTATATATTTCTTTTCTTAAAGTTTTTGGTTTAGAAGATTTTGTGCATATTGATAAGGAAAATAGAAAAAGTTGGATACAAAATCCAAGAGGTGCACTTTCATTGGTTATGGATCTGGTGATTTCATTTTCTGTTTTTGGGATTTAGACAATTCTAAAATTATTTGGAGTCATGATGTTGAATGGAATGAAAAGAGAATGTATTGGGATAAAATTTTGGTACCCAAGGATGAGAAAATTAAGAAGTTTATTGATAAAAATGAACTCTCTGGTTTTAAAGAAACACCTACATAAATACACAGAACCGTGGTTAGTTAGTCCCCGACCGGAATCATCGGATGAACCGCCAACAGATTCTAGAAGATCCAAACCAGCATCGATTAGCAGAACCGATGTTGATTAGAGGTGATCAATGTTGGTCACTGTCAGAAGTGGATTCAAATGTCCAGGAGGCCCAGATTAAGCCTCTGGTACCCCAAACTCTTGTGAGAAGTTCACAAAGAGTAAGTAAACCTCAGTAAAGATTTACACCTTCTCTATTTTATTTATAATTGACTGATAATGGTGAACCAAAGAGATTTGAAGAAGCAATGCAGGATAAGACTCACATTCAGTGGGAGCATGGCATGGATGAGGAGATGGACTCCTTGGAATAGAACCAAACTTGGGATTTGGTTAAGTTGTCAGCATGTAAGAGGGCATTGTAGAACAAGTGGATTTACAGGATTAAGGAAGAAGAGGGTGGACAAAAAGGTACAAGGAAAGGCTTGTAGTAAAGAGATTTACACAGAAAGTAGGTATTGACTTTGGTGAAATATTTTCTCCTATTGTTAAGATGACTTCTATTTGTACTGTATTGATTTTAGTTGTAGTAGAAGATTTACATTTAGAGCAACTAGATGTGAAGACGGATTTCCTTCATGGTGATTTGGATGAAGAGATTTATATGCAGCAACCACTTGGGTATGAAGTCAAGGGTAAGGAGAAACTAGTGTGCAGAGTTGAAAAAGAGCCTATATGGGCTCAAGCAAGCTCCAAGGCAATGGTACATGAGGTTTGATAGTTTTATGCATGAGCATGGTTACTTGAGATATGAATCTAACCATTATGTTTATTTTTAAAAAATTGAAAATGAGAGCTATATTATTTTGTTACTGTATGTGGATGATATACTTGTTGCAGGATCTAGTATGTAGGAAATTGGTGAGCTTAAGAGAAAGCTAGCTCACACATTTGCTATGAAGGATTTAGGAGCTGTAAAAAGAATCCTTGTAATGAAAATACACAGAGACAGGAAAAATAAGAAATTATATTTTTCTCGGGGAGGATTATATCTACAAGGTGTTAGAAAGGTTCAACATGCAGAATGTAAAACCTGTTAGCACACCTATGGCTAGACACTTCAAATTGAGCAAAGATCAATTTCCTTCATCACATGAGGAGGTCAAATACATGACATGAGTGCCATATAATTCAGCAGTTGGAAGTCTCATGTACGTTATGGTTTGTACCTGGACCAAAAATTACACACGGGGAAGTGGGAGTTATGAGTAGATATATGACTAATCCAGGTAAAGAGAATTGGAAAGTAGTCCAATGGATACTCAGGTATTTGAAAGGGACATCTAACATGTTGTTATGCTATGGAGGTTTGGATATTTCATTTCATGGCTATGTTGATTCGAGATATGGTGGAGATCTGGATGGTAGGAGGAGCACTATTGGATATATTTTCACAAAGTAGGTGGAATGACAAGTTAGTTGGATTTCAAGATCGGAAGGTTGTGGATTTTTCTACTACAAAGGAAGAGTATGTTGCAAGTACTGGAGAGGCTAGCAAGGAGATGATATGGATGATTAGGTTCATGGAAGAGTTGGGAAAGGAGTAAAGTGATTGTAAATTATTTATCGGCGGTCGAGTGCAATTCATTTGGAAAAGAAATCAGTGTTTCATTCGAGAATGAAACACGTTCAGTTGAGGTATCACTTCATATGACAAGAATTGGAGGATGGACAGTTGAATTTGGAAAAGATTCATATGAGCAAGAACCATGCGGATATGATAATGAAGCCATTAGTAAAGGAGAAGTTGGAGCTACACTCCACTTCTGTTGGTCTTCAAGTTTGAGACTTGAAGAGGAATAAACAAAGCCAAGGAAGAATCCAAGAATGATGTTGTATAGGTATGGTGTAGTAATTAAACTCCAAGTGGGAGATTGTTGAGTTGTGGAGCTCAATTACTTCATTTTAGCATGTAATTGGAACTTATTGGAAAACACAGTAATCGGCATTAGTTAAGGGCAGACCGACATCGGTTAGGGAAGACCAACATCAGTCAAGGGAAAGTAGGAACCGACATCGGTTACTTGTGTGACAAAGTTTTAATTAACTCTCAGAATTATATCTATTTTTAGCATTAAAATAGATTTATTGATTGTAATTGCATGGCTAAGTGCCCTAAGTCTATAAACAACTATATAAGCACAAAAGCTAGGGTTTAGAAGGAATGATCAACAAGAATTAGAAATAACTTGAAAAAGGTTGGTGAGAGATAATTCTTGGTGGTAAAAAAAAATCTTGAAGAAATAAATTAGTGAACATCCGAGAGGTGTGGAAGATTGTAAATATTTATTGTATATGTCGTCAAAGCTTTGGATAATAGATTGGATTATTTTTTGGTTGTCATGACCCACATTGGGTGAACCACATTAAATATGGTGTTGATTTATGTCTCTTGTTTTTATATTTCTTACGGTAGAATATCCGCTTTTATTTGCATGTATGCTTAGATCTCGATATATTGTTTGTATAACCACTATGCTAACCCCAATACCCTGGTTTTCCAAGGTGCTGACAATGATCACATGCCTTGCAGTATTATTTAAAATCTTGATATAGGGTCTCCCACCATAACCCATCTTACAATATCTTGCACGCAGTGGAGTCCCTTGCATAGTGTCCACCTGCACTTCCTCAATGTGCCTCCTCCATAATGTCCGATGCTCATGTTCTAGCAGGCACCAACACAACACTTCATCATGTCCTATCTTGTATAAATCACCACTAACCAGCATGTAGGGTGTGGTGCATATGGCTAATTTCTTTCTCTCTAATGCTTTCATCCCTTTTGGCACCACACCCATTTTGAGAAACACCGCAATATCCTCTAAGTCTGAGGGTGTGCGTCAGTAACCTAAACATTTGTGTGTCTAGTATGGTATCCTCAATGCTTTTCGCATCCTCTCCTAATTCAATTCTAGACAAGTGATCGGGTCCAAAATTACTCTTTCCTGGCTTGACAACTATTGTGAACTCAAATTCTTGGAATAATAGGACCCATCGACATATGCGCCCTTGCAGAACGGGCTTGTTTACTAAGTATTTTAATTCCATGTGGTCTGTGTAGAATACAAATGGTGTTGCCAATAGATATTTCCTAAACTTTTGCAACATGTAGATCATGGATAGTTATTTGCACTCGATAGTGGTGTAATTTCATTCCGTTGATGTTAAATTTCTGCTTGCAAAACACAAGGGATGGTCAATAATCCCTTCACTAGGTTGTGTCAGTACTACTCCAACAGTTGTACCAAAGGCATCCACATGAACATGGAAAGGCTTATCCCAAACAAGGAAATAGAGTATGGGTGCGGTGACAAGCCTATCCTTCAAAGTGTTGAATGCCTTTTGTTGCGCCTCTCCCAAATGAAAGGAACTTTTGTGTTTCAAAAATTCTTCTAAGGGCGCGCGATTTTGGCATACCCCTTAATGAACTTCCTATAATATCCCATGTGTCCAAGGAATATGCATATGGTGCTTTGGCTAGTAGGCTCCCCTAAACCCACAATGACTGTAATCTTGGCGGGATCTACTAGTAAGCCTTCTTTGCATATGATATGCCCCAATAAGGTTCCAAATGGGGTAGCAAAGACACACTTCTTGATGTTGAGGGATATCCTCAACTACCGACACCTTTCAAACATTAGTATTAAGTCATCACAATGGTATTTGACTAGACCATACATAGTCCAATCATCCAAATAGACCTGAAGAAATTTATGGATGAAGTCCTCAAAGGCTTGTACTACAATGTGCGAGAACACAACAGGCGCATTCTTCAACCCAAAAGGCATGACCATATAGGAAAAACTTCCCCATTCAAAGTGTCAAAAAGTTGTCTTTCTCTAGTCTTCCTTTGCAATCCTCACTGGTGGTACCCTGAGAACCCATCCGTGAAAGAGTAGACCTCGTGCGCAGACCACTCCCTCTAAGATTTCTTTAGTAAACGGGATTGGGAAGGGATCAATGACAAAAACTACATTTAGATCCCGGTATTTAATGTAAATCCGATCCTTCAATCCTTCTTGATGCTAATGACCATTGGGATTATCCATTATGACTCTTCAACCACCATAATGATACCTGATGCTATCATTTTGTCTATCTCCTCCTTGACCCGTACATGTAAATTTGGGTTCATCCGATATGGCCTCTTCCGAATTTGGCGTGCACCTTCCTTCAATTTTATCCTCATCTCCCCCAAGGAATGGTGGACCCCTTTGATTTTATGATACCGAATGGGAACAAATCTTGGAACTCATGCAATGATCAATGATCTTTGAAAGTTCCTTTTTTAACCGATAGTCATTGATGATAGCTGCCTTAGGTTCTGCCTCCATCCCAATGTCAACCTTCTTCATCTTCAGGGTTTCATGGTAGGTGTGCATCCTTTCATCAACACTATCTATAACATCGCGCGTACCTACGGAGTGGTTAACATCTAGACCGTCCATTTCCTCTCCATCTATAACGTAAACCATATTTCCTTTTTTCCTTTTCTATGCATACGAGCTCAAACTACATCTCCTATGACTCATCCCCATCGAATCATGCCTCTAAACAGGGCTCACCTAGCAAATATAGTAGTCGTCTTCCGCCATGTCACTATCCCCTATTGTAAGGCTCTTGATCACTTGCAATGCCTTATCCACTTATGGTTTTGTGCTTCGATATTCAAAAGCTTGGATGAGATTATTTGTCATCTCCTGCCAATTTCCCATATGGCGGCATGTTTATGAGTGGATATACCACGCGCGCGCATATCCTTGTAGTGTGGAATATAGCTTATGCACCCATAATGATGGTGGTAAGGCCTCTACGCCTCCTATCTAGGCCTTCTCACATGCTTGGATATGAAATGAAGCGGTCTCTTTACCATGGTAGTCTTATATAGTTGTGGGCATGTTGCTCCTTGAAAACCTTATAGAGAGCATGATTCTTACCTCGCGCCACTCCAAGAGGTTCTCCGATGTGTATCCCACCAACGTGTTGTAGTCCTAAGTAGGTTATAGCTGAGCATTCCTCTTCTTTCATCCTCATTTCTCCATTGAGCTTCCATTTCCTATAGGAAAATCTCAGGGAATGCTCCCCCGAGTAGCTAGGAAAATTCTTTCCTCCTAGGTTCTTGATTGAGTGTGCCTTTTGTCACCCTTATTACAAGTCCTTTTAATTGTCTCCCAATTAATGTGTAGGTCCCATGCACCCAATTATCACATGCCACGCTAGTGGTATCACTCACAAAATTAGTGTCTTCAAATTGGATGACCCCCTTCGTGGGGTGAATTACCTCAGGATCTCTGATGGAGCGCACATAGATTCTATCAAGGACTTCTTCTCCTAATGGCTCTGTGTAGGGTGATGACTTCCCATCGTCAAAGGGATGACCACGTGTTCTTCTTTGTTTTTGAAACTGATATATCATTTTTTAAACCTTATGTCGGCATTATTCTTGTAACACTATGGGCACCCAAGCAACGTTGGAAAGTTTTCTATCTTGGCGAGTTCCAAGACTTGAAGTATCCAAAGTGAACTTGGCCCCTTGAATGGTGATAATTTTATCCTTCAGGACTCCAATGGTAATTACCTTAGTCTTGTTCACCATATACACCACATTTGAAGATGGCTGCAACGTAGGCCTTCCCATTTAATGCCACGCATATAAGGTAAGAACATTCACCTCTTCTCCCATGTCGATGAGGATATTTCTTAATCCATCCATCAACAACCGCATTTAGAGTAATCTCCTTTTCATATTTAAGGCTGTGAGGAGAAAGGTTTGCATGCAAAACCTGTCTCTCACTCTCTACTCTAGCACGTGGTACCTTCTCCCTCAACCATTCTCCTAGTAAGGGAATAATATTCTCTTGCCTTAACATTTTACATACTTCCTTGACCTCATCCAAGTCATCCCTTGGAACCTCGTTATCCTTCCATTGCTCCACCTGTCTCGATTTCTCCTTGAGACATTGGATCTCCCTTGTAAACTTTGAATCATGTCCATAACCTCTTGGTACACTTCTTTCTAGTGGGTAGGGTCCGGTACTTTCCATGTACTACCTCCTCTCTTAACACTAGTGCCCTAGGTCTTGGCATTTCCCTAGCGTGCGTGGCCTCGCCCGCATCGTCACCAATACAAGTTCTAGTTCTAACTCTTGCACCACTCTTGGCATCCATTGTGAATCAGCCTTCTTGATGCTTACCATAAGCAGTGCCCTTGTCTTTTTGGTGCTATTGGTTCATATGCTCATAGAGTTCTGGACACTCTTCGTACTTGTGCTTCTTTCCACACCATGAGCATTATAGAAAATTAGGACACTCGTGTTTATAATGTTCTATAGACCCACAATTATAACATGTTCCTTGCGGGAACTCACTCATCCTCTGCCGTGGTTACCGCAACCACGAAATCCTCCATGAAAACCTCTTCCACGTGCCCCTCCATCTGCGCACCCTTCATAATGATGGTCATCATCCTTAGAACGCCAACAATGCTAGTCGGCGCACACCGGATCAATATCATCATGGATCGATCGATCAATCGCCGCAATCCTTGGTGTCATGGGTTGTAGAGGTGCATATCTTGCAGTAGCAAGAAACATTCTTGTAGATTACGCCTTTGGATTAGAGGGCATCTACAAACATCATGATGCCCATGGCATATCTCACGATCTACTACCATAGTGCGTGCACCGACTTCCAAGGAAACTATCCTTTACATGTCCCTCCACTTCACAATCTGTACACCAAATCCCACTACGAACCTCATGCGCTAAGTTTGCAGACAAATTCTCCAATTTCTTAGCCATTGCAGAAATTTGGGCCTCCAAAAACATACTAACACCAGTATCCACACTCCCAACAGCTTCAGAGGTACATGAGGCGGCCTCTAAATCCTCGCGCGGGTCAATGAACATTTTATGTGACAATGCCCTCCTAAATGGAGTGATCAACCCTCCAAAAAACCATTGAGCATGCTATGAGGGGTGGATGTCATATGATGTTTGGACAGGAGAGTTTTAAACCGTGCATCATACTCCCGCACACTCTCTACCATTCCCTGTTGGATCTCCTTCAAGGCGTTGATGCTCTTCTGCTCAAACTCTAGAATATGGAACTCTATGAGGAAATCGTTCTTCAACGTGGTATAGTCTACCACTGTTTGATGGGGGTCATACTTCCTATACCATCTATGTGTGTGCCCTTGCAATGTAGTTGTAAACTGGATTGCCTTCCGCTCTAGGTTAGTGATCCCCTTCATGCACTTAGTAACTCACACTTGTGCACATGCTCTGTAGCATCTTCAATACCCATATAGTCTAGTAAGTACAAAGACATCTCAAAAAACACTTGGGGGTGGCTAGGGTCCTTGTCCTCCCGATCTAAAGCCTTGGTTCCCCGGTGTGTCCTTTTTGTTCCCTCCACTAGATCCACTGGGTCCACTAGGTCCTGTTCCTCCTGACCCACCAAATCCACTAAGTCCTATTCCTCTTGATCCACTAGATCCACCACCGTAGTTGTTAAAGGTCTGAAGTGCTCGTGCTTTAAGGGTTCCCAACGCCCCACTGAACTACATGTTGATGGTCTGTGATAATGTCCCACTACTAGTAGTGTGTCATGTGCCACTCTCAAATGCGATATCAAAAGCTTGTGTATCTGCACTTTTCTTGAAAACTCCTCCAAACACCAAAATGGTATGTGTAACCATGGATGTCCCAAACGAAAAATTATATCTCCTAGGCACCGATCGATTACTCCCACCGATACCAACTGGGTTAACAATACTCTTCCCTTGATCTGGAAAACCAAGTGCCAAGGATTGGTCTCTAGAAGGGTTAAGATGTGCGCCGATGGCTCTTCTTCTTTCTCCACGAAATGAACTCTTAACGTGAATCTAAAGGGGCTTCTCTTACGTGCTTGCCAAGATGGGGTAGCATAGACTTCTTAGGCTCCATGTCCTCCACATGAACTTCAACACCCTCTCACAACATCTGCCTCTATAGATCCATCACTCTTACTACCTCGCATTGTCTAGTCATGTCCCTTTCATGAGATTCATTATACTTGAGTCATCTCTCCTCCCTTTCCTTTTCATCCACAACGTCTACCATCTTCCTCCACCCTATCTTCCTCTCCCCATGCTCAGAGAGCTTAGCCACCATGGGGAATGCTTCTAAACTCAAAGTAACGACCAAGATCTTCATAGCCAGAGGAATAACATGAAAAAATGATCCTCTAGGCTCCCTCAGAAACTCAAACTCAGTGATCTTTGGGAAAGAATATGTCAAAATGGCATATTCCAAAGTATACCTAGTCAACACCCTCTTCCGCCAGTGATCAATAACATGTTTCCACGTTAGATTTGCATCTTGCAGCCTCTGATAGTCATCTTGGGCCCACATGCATGATCTATAGCACCAACTTGATCTGGATGTATAGGTTAAAAGCCATTCATATAGTTCTACTGGGAATCAGTAAAAGAATGTCTCATATAGCTCATGGTATAGGTTCTCTTCTACCCATCTACATGCATTGAACTCAGTCCAGTGTTGAATCTCTGAGAAAATTCATCCTCTATGCTCTTGAACCATGTTTCAACAATTTCTAAGGTCAGGAACTCTATCATCACACATCACAGGGAAAAAGATGCATGTCATTTCTCACAACAACTTCGAAAAGAGGTCCCGACAACGGAACCAAAATGTAGTCATTTTTATGTCTTATATAAAATAAGGAAATCTCCGTGTGTGTCGGCCTATCACCCGGTGGGAACCAGGCGCTCACCCGAGGCACACGCGGGTGCTGAGCCCCTCCTTTATGTGAGTTGTGTGAGAATGCATTATTTACGATAGAAACTTAAGTGAAGAGAATGGAAATGAACCATACATTCATCTTAGATCTCAGAATGGGATTCTAGACTAATGTATTCATTCAGATGAGAAAAGTATTACAGAACATAGATCTGAAACATAATAGAAAGGAAATGCATAGGGGTTTACACCCACTCATATGAAATATATATAAAACTGATCCATACAGATATAAGTAAAACTAGAACCACATATATCCATATTAAATATGTTTGGTAATCACATTACATTCATTGAGGCTATCACAGATCCATATAATAGTGCAGACCAAAGTCATGCATTAGAACTGGCTTAAGCCCCTCCTAGTACAAATAAAAATGTTCAGATCCATCCCTTTGATACATCATACTCCTATAGATCCTCTAAACCCAACTCATAGAACTCTTATAGTATTTTTTTATAGCTTCACCTCTTTCTCCTTCTATATCTTTTTCTCTATTGGGCACTTGTATTTATAGCCTCAGCAAGCACCGTCATGCCTTTCTGAAGGTGTAGATCGGGTGCCAAGTGTCCAAGTGGTCCTCCATGGGAGCATTCTCCTTTAGACGCGAGCTCTCCATTCTTCACCATGATGACCTTCTGGAATCTTCTATCACAAGGTATATTCCTTTCATGGGCACCAAGATGCTAGGATGGCACCTTATCCACTCCGCATGTGCAGTCAGGTCGTGCTTTCCTCATGTTCTGCCTAATATGCCAAATATGGCTAAGTCTCAAAACCCTTGCTCTTCCTTGCGTACGTGCCACTGGTTCTACTAATCCCTCCTAGAACCATGTCATGCACACTTTCTTCTTGTGCACCCATATTCAAATAGGCCTTGCACGCCCACGCGCCTTCTTGTACTTGGCCAATATTTTAGGGGCCCAAAAAGTGCTCTCTCATAAGGAAATATTTCCATAGAGTAACTTGATACATACAATCTCAGACAACTTTCTAAATTCCAATCCAATATGTTTCAGACTTTTGAATTTACAAAGGACAATGCATTGAATACCCTCTCATCTTTGTGAGAACCGAGAATTAATGTTTGACAAAGTTCATACAGTCTGTATAAAATCACTCAAATCCTCTCGTAAAATACTACTAGAATAAATATTCTTCCAAAGTCTTCTAATGGAACCATTTTCATCTAGCTCATCCAGAAACCGATATTGCTCTAACATAGTGGTAGAAAAATCAATTGAATGAGAACTAAGTAACTTTTTTTGTAAAATACCTTCGACAACAACTTTTTTTATGTCTTCGCACTTATAGAAATGGTCAGTTAGACTAATCATGTATTTGATAAATAAATTATTGATGGATTTATGAGGTATGCCTCCAGCTATATTCCAAAATTGTGGATTGACAACTCCCATTGCTTCAAGTAATTTATCCTTTTTGAATCTTCACAGATCTCTGTAGATAAAGATTGAGAAATATTTTTCAATTTATTTTGAGTTTTAGATAATATTGTTTCAAATAAATTATGTGTCACTCTTACTTCTTCCATTTCTAACCCAGCCAAATCTACTCTTTTCTGAAAAGTATGAAGTGGTATCTCTTTCCCATGTGTTGTTATACAAAGATGATCATGTATATTGAATTTTAAGAAGCAATTGGGATTCTTAAGGTCTATTAATGCATTCCATATTTCAAAAACAAGACCCTGAAAAATATAAATTTTTTGGACTCAAGCACACATGTTTTATTAGAGTTATGAAATTTTTTTATGTAGATACAATGCTTGCGCATGCTTAGTCAAAACATTTAGCTCCTTCAATATAGGTAAAATACCCCATAGTGTGAGTAAATTTTTAATGTCTACATTAGATGGTACAATAGATATTTAGCTTTATCTTCATCCCTTTGGTATTTATACATAAAACCTATCAATGAAGGATATTCTTCAAATATTCTACAGGTTAGTTCATACATTGAGATCCATTTGGTATCTACATATTTGAGAATATTTTTCCCATCTATCATTTCAATTATAAATTTCTGAAATTCTTAAAATTTCTTTAGACTGCTAGAATAATAAGCATTGAAGTCATAGATCAGCTCCTCTACTTTAGCAACATTTTCAAATGTGCTCACAATATTTTAGGCCAAATTCGTTATGTGAGCCATGCAATGAATTGAATCATATAGGGGCAATATTTTTCGTAGTCATGCACAAAAACCATTTTTGTCCCCTTCCATTACTGATTGCACCATCGGTTCCAACACAAAATAACTTAGCTGCAATGACAAAATCATCCATACCTACAATATCCTTCAGACTTGACACCACTAATTTGTAAATGTTTTCATAATTGCAATTTTCACTCATTTTATGAACTGCTAAGAGATGGGAGTTATGACTTCATTTGCAAATGTGTATACATGAATACAAACCCAGGAAGTATTGTCCACTGTTGTAACCTCATCAATTGAAAGGGAAATAAACTTTGTCTTTTGAATAGACTCTTTCATATCCTCCTTTTCTACCAGAGAAAGACATTTTACAATTTCCCAGCCATTGGTATCTGACCAATGTGATTGAGTAAAGTTACGTACACCAATAACGATCAAATTTAATTTTCTATGAAATCGAAATGGGTCTTCCCTTTTTAAATATATGGAATATAGTAGCAAATTGAATACTTTTTACATGCATTTCAGTCTCCATAGCTTTTCTCAATTTTGCTACAATTGTGCCACCTTTTTCATTTAGATTTTTCAAACATTTTTGTTCTTTTTCATATTCTTCTGCGTATTTTACATGTAAACATTCTTTTTCATTTTTCTATTTATGAGATCATTGTGCTCTCATCCTTTTTTTTTTGGAAATATATATTTTCCCATAGTGTTTTTCAATGGTGTCTAGTTTGAGTTGCATTGTGTGATCCTTCCCTTGTTTCTAACTACATATTTTGCATCGACATTGAGTTTGAACATCATTACCATTTTTCGGCTCCATGGGTTCAATAAAAGGATATATGGCTACCCAGTCAAACTTGAAATTCCTTCCTATAGTCCATTTTATCCTCTTTCTTTTGATAGATTTTGTTTTATGTTCTTGGCCTTCAACTTGTGCATCTGGGCTCTCAAAGAATATCTTGATCCTCACGTCTCCTTTTTCGGAAACATACATTGGAGTATAAGCTTCCTCTGTTGTTGGTGTTGGATGAGAATTTGATGAATATTCTTGTAGATCGATGTCATCAAGGGAAGGAATGTTTTCCTCAACATATAAAGGATCATCAATATCTAGAAATGGATTAGTTTGTGAAGGTATTTGAGAAATGTCTACATATAATTTTATAAAATTGTTACAAAAATAGTATTAATTATTTATATTATTAATACCACCCACTAAACATAAAACAAGAGTGCAAAGAAATTGAAAAACAATATGAAAAATATAATTATTAAATTCTGTAAGATTGTAAATTAGTAAATTGTAAATAGTACATATCGATATTTTTAGTAGATCTAGACACAATCTTCTTTTTTTACGAGTCTCCAAAATAGCCAAATGATTTCTTGGCACTCTTTTTTGTCCTAGCTATATTTGTAACCTTCTTACCCTGCTTTCCAGAATCCATGGATATGTCGCTAAACAGGGGGAAATGTGGGTGTCTTTATGGAGTTTGAGAAACAAGTGGAAGGCCTACTTTTGACCATTTCAGGGAAGCTGGAAAATATCTAGGCACCGAGGTGGATGGAAAGACGTTGGATGCAAGCTACATGACTACTCATTGTTGCGGTTCGATGGCTAGAGAGGAGACGACTAAATTTTGGATGGTTGAGGTTAGACGGCTAGCAAGGAGATGATTAAATGTTGGATGGTAGAGGGTTGGATGGCTATTGGTTGGATGGATGTAGTTGGATAGCGAGGAGTTGAGAGGCATGAAGTTAGATGGTGAATGGTTAGATGGCTAGTAGCTGGAAGACAACCTCTTAGATGGAAACATGTTGGATGGAAAATGTTTGGACTACGGCTAGTTAGATGGCAATTAGTTGGATGCCTTTTTAGAAATTTTGTAGTTTCTCTAGTGGTTGGAATCGCCTTACACATATAGCATTATTACTGATCGATATGCTTGCAGTTATAGGGTTTGGTGGAAAACTTGTAGTCGGACTTGCAGAGGTTGGATGGGTTGATATTCGGCTTTGGCGACAAAGCTTGTAAAATAGGTTGGATGGTTCATGGTTGTCTATATATACTTCGGAAAATATGTGCATAGATTGATTCAAAAACATTGGTGAAATACATGCATAAGTTCATTTATATGTGTAAATACTAGGCGAAATGACCCATACTAAGGACCTATTGGCGAAATTTTCAGCAAATTAGGTGGTTGTTGGTCGCGATAATTCGCCATTTCCAATTTCCAAAAACTCGAATATTTGCAAGTTTACGAAAAATCACCACTAAAATTTTCCCTACAAAGGAATTTTTTGAGAACCTATGGTAATTCATCCACCAAAGGTAAAAATTCTAGGACCTACCAAAGGAATGATTTCATGATCATACCCCAATAAAATATTCTAGAACAAATATCCCTCAATCTTTGACATTTAAATTTAAAAAGGCCAAAATTTCATGCACTTGATACTATCGATGGAATGTTCTCTTGAAGGATTGGAATGTTAGTCCTTCAATAAATAAATAAAAAAACTATAACATGTCCAATGTCAAGCAAAATTTTAAAAACTTCACTTAAGAGGCTACGATGAAATAAAAAGTCCCTTTTTAATTTGGTTTTACTTTTACGATAGTTGATGTGATATGAAAATATATACATAATAAAAAAATTGATAACATCATTATTACTCAAAATTTCAAAAAAACTTATATTTTGGAAAAATATTATTCGTAAAAAAATAAAATATTTACGCAGTAAAGCGTGTTTTCAATTAGATTATATATGGTGCACACCCACCCTATTCTAAAATCCATGCATCAAAGATACCATCTAACGGTCCAAAATATATTGATCAGACGGTTGTTGCACTATGCACGTGGCATATGGCATACTTTATTAACTTGTGTTAAAGATAGTGTCAGATTTGGTGATTTGTAGTTTATTTTAGTTCCGCATCCAGCTCCACATTTACCATCTTTCCTACGATGCACGTTCACGTCTTGGTGTCATATTCCTACAATTTGTACAAAATATATCTAGTTGATGCCAAGTCATGGTATTGAAAATGACATATCTAGCTTGCAGACTATTTGCAACCAATTCAGAATGTTTAATTAATGTGTTCATTTTGCTCCCAAGTCCCCACTCAACCATGTTTTGGAATTTAGTACATCAAGTACTTACACTTTAAAGTCTAATCAAAATCTATGGTTGATGATTAAGTCTCTACATTGCTTATGCAACATTTTTGTGTGCATCTATCCCCAAAATATGGTTCACATTGTCCATAGTCCACAAATTCTAACCTTATGACATTGTCTCGCATTATTTAAGAAATATTTCTTCTCTCGAGTTTCTTCATGACCCACACCTATTTCCATGCCATTTCTTTAGATTTTTCTCCATCAATAAAGTTTTATTTTTAGACTTTGTATTGTCTGGTATGTTTATGCACTTAATTTTATTGGAGGATATTTATTTTGCCAATAAGCATGTGCCCTTTGGGTGAAGGGTTACCGAAGGCCCCCACACATGAGTGAAAATGGCCATAAAATGTGTGCTTGAGGGCACCCTTGGACAATTAATGTGGGCTATGGCAGTAGTACTTATTATTGCGGAGGCTTAAAAAATATATTAGGAGGGGGATGACAAATCTGACAAAAACGTACAACATTAATTTTTGACAAAACGTTTCATCATTCCATAAACTGCCATCTCACTATATATTAATTATAATATTCAAAAATATTTACGCTGAAAGCGTTGCTTGATTAGATTCAGGGAAACCTTTACTGATGCGGTTCAATGTGTGCCATCCACGTTGCTAGTAGTTAAACTTCCCTACCGTTGTTTCAATCTTCGGCCTCCTCACATGCCCGTGCAGATTCTTTCGCGGTCTAATAAGTGTGGAGCCAAATTCTAAATTTCTACTTGGTGTCTTTGATCTCTATGACCCATCTTTCGGATGGCCTCTGCCTCACTTCCACAAATTTCTTTCTTTTTCTAATCCGATATTTGAAACTACCTCTTGAATAACTATGGTAGCCTTGCAACTGGACCGCATTTAAATCTTTGGATGGTGGAATTTTTTTTCATTTACAACATAGAATATCCATGTCCAAGCCACATTGGGAAAAATGAAAAGATTTTTGAACAACAAACGACACTAAAATAAGTACCACTAATTTTATTTAAGTTTATTCCCTAATTTTATATTTTTTGAGATTGTGTAACTTGGGTAGTGAATATATTGATCTCGTGTAGTTTGGGTGTTACAGTTTGAGTTGTGCAATTTGTGGGGTACATGTATGTATTTAATTTTCATATTTATATTTCCAACTTTTCATTGCTATTTTTATCCCATCTAACATATTAAATGCCTTCCAATAAAAAAAAATATGAAGTTAAGAAAAAATAACACATCTCACCCACCAGATAAAATATCAATCACCCATATGGTTAACCGTTGGAGTGTCTTGGTTATGAGTGATTGTTCGCGCATAGCCCATTTTCCTAGACATTATCTCGAGCTAAATATTGAAAGAGGGCTACAAAGTGTTATATGAAAAATGCAATGTGGTTGGGTTCCAAGCCGAAACCTATTGGATTTTCCCCATGTTCTATTTTGGCCTCTTTAAGCTCAATTACACTCACATGAACAATGGAGCCTCAGTCTACAACTTTCGTTTGCTAGACATGTATGACCGATCACTGGAGGGACTCAATTATTGATGATTGTTTGTGCATCCCCATTTCTCTTGCACTTGCTTGAGCTTCAAATTGAAAAGGGGGCTACAAAATGCTCCAGGAAGTAAGTATTGTGGTTGGGTTTCGAATGTGGAACCTATTGGACTTTCCCCATTTTAAATTTTGGCCCCTTTAAGTATAAATTGCACTCATGTGGGTAATTCGAGCAAGATTGAAATGACAAAATGGAGCACACATAACAAATGTTGCTTGGGTAGGAACAATTTGAGCCATGGAATACATGTGGGACATGTAGGTATTTAATTCCAAAAAAATTATTTCCAAATTTCCATTCATGTCTTCTTCATCTAACAAATCAAATGTCATCCACTCAAAAACCTTAATGCCATAAAATAAAATAAGTAACAAAGCCTATTTTATGGTAGTCACCATGTTGTCGCCACTAGATAGCCCACTGGTACATGTTTCGTAAGTTTTGATCAAATATGGTTGGTTGCACATCTCCTTCTTTCCTGTAATTTCTCGAGCTTTAAACTGAAAAGGGGCGGAAAAAAGTGCTATAAGAAGGAATCATCACATGTGGGTTTCAAGCCTCAAACCTATTGGTTTTTGCACTCAAGTTGATAGTGCAAGAAAGAGGCAGATGATAACATAAAGCAAAAATAACGAGATAGTATTTTTGTAGGACCAATTTGAGCCATGAAATAGGTGTGGGACATGCAAGTAATTAATTCCCACCTTTTATTTGTAAATTTCCATTTATGTCTTCATCTTAACTAATAAATTAAATGTCATCCAATTGAAAGCCTTGATGCCAATGGTCGTTGATGAACTACACCTTGAAGAGTGTTGATGGGGGAGACCCTAATCGTCACCCTGATAACTAGAGAGAAACCCTTATCACAAATGTCCATGAAAGCACTACTACGGGATGATAGATCCACTCCACATATTCTCTCTCTTAAGTTTCCCATGAGACATCCAAGAAATTTACCCTTACATTTACATTTTTTCAAACTACCCAATAAACCCAAAGGCTAAAATTGCATACAAAAAGCATTCGACACTACTAATTTACCACTTCTTGCTTTCAAGATATCTCCAAAATACGATGCCTCAACAACTTGCACATCGTACACCTTTTTCCCTTCAAATGATTACCAAACATGACATGTGGTTGTACAATAGTAGAGTTTTGCATTGGTTTCCCTTTGTGCTTTCCCCACCCTTCCACTTTTGCTCCCTCAAACCCTTTCTTCATCACCCCTCTTCCTCTCCCAATGTTTCACTCCCTCCACATTAACTTCTTTGATGTATCCCTTTGATGTTTCCATCATACATTTCACGTATGATTGCTAGTTTTGTAAAGAGAAATCATATTTTGATATATTTAAAGTCTACTTTTAAGAAACATGTCCTCCATAATATATAGATTTTGTATAACCTTTGATGTGACACACCCGACAGAGTGACATATACATGTATATGTAATATAAGAATCCAATGCAAATAAATGTAAAAAATGGTTTATCTTTGCAGGGGTGTTGATGGGCATTGAAAAAACATAATCAGAAAATCATTCTTACACATAGAACTAAATGAAAATGCTATTAAAACAAATTCCTAGTTGAAACAGCAGTCCGCTTTGACAAAATCATGTGAGAAATATTGCCTCTTCTCAAATTTTGATTCTTAGATGCCAACGAGGGGTGATCTGTGATTTTAAAAAAACTCAACCCTTGGTTCCTTAGATTTTACTATTAAATTATTCCGAACAATGTTAACCCACCAAGGCCCCTTGTCCGACATGATGTCCACAAGACTGATCGATTCCTTTACCAGGTCAAATTAGTGGAGCAGAACAGGCCAAAGGGGTTTCCAACAAGTAGTTGTATCTCCGTCAATGACATTAAAGGCTTGTTATGATCCATAAAATGAATCACAGCCCACAGGCATGACGTCAAATAAATGGATGTTAGGCTCCTCCCAGCATGCCGAACTGCTGGGAAACACCATAGAAAAGCGCAAGGAAATCATCGCGTACATGCCCAGGCTTCCCACTACATCAAGTAAGGATCTTGTAGATTGCACCACTATCATCCATCGATCATGTCAAAACTTGTTGTCATTTCTCTTTCACAGCATCAAACAGAACATCCTCCAATATAAATTAGAATTGTAAGTATTAGATGCTCTGAGTGTGTCTTCGGAATATTAGAAAGAGACAAAACTAATTATGTAATACATGGTCCCCGTGTGGAAGCATATATGCTTGCATTTTCCTGCAAATATGTTGTCTGAATATATAAACGATTAGAATCTAAAAATAAAAAACATTTGAGAATAAGCCAAATCTTACGTATGCATTACACATGGTTGTTATTAGAGAGACCCTCTAAAGTGCGCAGACAGTCTTGAAACCTGCAACGTAAACAATAGAGTTTGAAAAAGAGCTAGATATGATTAAAACTGTTTTTAGGGGGAATTTTTTAATTTTGTATCGGAGGAAAATCCAAATTTTAAAAGCAGTGGTGTGGGAAGATATAGCTGGTTTGTGGGTGCCTGAAAGTGGAACAGACAACATAGACACTTAACGGAGAGGGCTATGGGAAAACCATTTGTTTCACTCACGTCGTCTATCAGAGTAAAACTCCAGCATGGCAGTCAACATTGAACTCACCGAAAAGATACACTCAGCGTAATTATACACCTTCCATTGGACAAATGGAACAATAGGATCAAAATAATCAGCCTTGGATGAGAGATTACCTTGCTTTACCTTGAAAAAAAATTGCTCCTTAGTTGAAATGGATGTTCCCAAATTTGCTTGATGAATGTTTGTTGTTTTCTTGTTGATAGATCCACAATCTGGCAACACTTTGTTGTTGGATATTTGATGGCTCTCAAGGATGGAAGAGTATGCTTAAGCTTATCCAAGTTGATAGTAGCAAAGGTTTGACATGCACATTGCAAATTAATTTTCATGGAGTTAGTGGATGAATTTATAGAAGCATGAAGGGTTGATATTGATCTATGTAGGATTGGGTCAAGATTAGATGTGAGGGTAAAAGTTATAGATTTAAGGAGATTTCCATGAATTTGTAATTCATAGAAAGTGGTAGAATTTAGAGAGTTCTGAATTTAGAGAGTTCTAGATTTAGAGAAATATAGAAGGTGGTGGAGAGTTTGATTGAGCTAGGCTTAGAAGATTCTAGATATGATTAGTGACTAAATGAGAGGGTAATGAGGGTAATTAGTAGGATAGGCTAGTTAGTAGGTAGGATAGGTGGTCGACGGAATATTAAATTCCAAAAATGTGTGAGGGAATTAAATTTGTTGTTGAGAAGGGCAAATATTCGTAAAATGGAGAATATTTGGATTTATGAAATTTGGAATTGGCAATTTTTTCATTACAATTTGCAGTAGAGGAGTTCACAAAAATTTTATGGGTCATAAATAAATTTGACCCTAGTTTCACCTATCATTTTACTAAGGGCCAACCAATGTTGGTATATTCACCATTATGTTATAATATACTATTATATATAGGATTAATTCTTCATAATGTAGTAATAAAATATAATTCCAAAACTCGTTAAGTTTGAAATTTGGAATCGATGATGAATGTAAAACCGAGTGAGCCTATGAAAATACGAAAGCACAAGTCGTGTGTCAACACAAAAGCTGATGCACCGTGTGGCAATGCAAAATGCTACCATGTGGTAACGCAAAAATGTTGTTGTGCGACAACATTTCTATGTTACCATGTGGTAGCATTTTTGCGTTTCCACATGATAGCGATTTTAAGTTGATGCGGTAGCGTAAAATGCTACCATGCATCAATGCAAAAAAATCTATCATGCGGCAATGTAAAAAATGTTAGCATGCGCTAACGCAAAAAAATGCTACCATGCGAGAAAAAAAAAATCTAGTCGATAATGATGTCGTCGGAAAAAAAAAAAAGCAGAGGGACTTTTTTGCTTACGTAATATTTTGGGAGGACAAATTTCTCATTGAGACGATCATTTTAATTGCTAACATCCAAAAATTCCAAAAAAATCCCATACAAAATTAGCGAAATATGCATTTAAAAAAAAAAAACTTTTTTTAAAACTTTTTTCTTTGCTACATATTTTGGGAGGATAGATTTCTCATTGAGTAGTTCATTTTAACTATTATTATCAAAGATGATTTTTCAAAAATTTACATATGTTTTTGGCCGACATCATATACTATCAGCCGAAAGCATATTTTGTTAGTCAAAAATACTACCGGTCAACACCATTATTAAACTATTTGAAACTCGTTTTCTTCAAATTCGTCATCATTTCGAGAGTCATTTTCACATATTAACTAAGGAATCTATAAGATTTTTTTTGGGGAAGGGTCTTAAAATGAACCATGTTGTTGAGTGATTAATTAGATGTTAGTGGGAAGGGATAGAAGGTAAGGTTAGCATGTAGGATGCATATTAATAATGTTAAGAGGGACTCATTATTAAAATTGATAATGACTAATTTTAAGTATATACATAGAGAGGGTACAATAAATCAAAAATAAAAAACTTGACAAGCACCCGATTTGATGTTTTGATATGAATTTACATTTTCAAGTCAATTGATCCTAAGTACAAATTCTACGTGCAAGTGCAATTATAGAAGTGTATAAGTTTTTTCAAGATGTTTTGAAGTTTTGCTTTTAAGTATAATTTTTTTAAGGACATTGACATGTGATTCATCCTTAAGGTAATTGCACTTACACACGATTGTATAATTATTTCTATAAAAAAAAATTATGAAAAAAGGTTTAAAGCTTCTCTTTATGAGGAAATTGACACGTGATTTGAAATTAAGGTGATCACAATTACCAACCAAAGACTACCCAACCCCATAGGCCATCACAAATGTATTCCATGTTGTTTTGTCTCATCTTTGTGTGGGAAGCGATGCCAAATGGATCTCTCGGTTTTGATCTACTAAAACAAAATTCCGAGCACTATCTTGCATGAATATTCTTCAACTAACATGTTCTTCTTACCCCTATAGCATGTTCTTACAATATTTACATATGTAGAGACCAAGGTATAACTCATTTAGTTCTTAGCTATCATATAAAAATTAAACAAGTTCTTATACTCAATTAAACTGAAACAGGGTATGTCATCTCCTTTATAAATTGAACTCAAAGCTCGTAGATATTTATCTTCTAGTGGTTACATTCAACCAATTCGAATTTGGTATGATATAAGAAATCACATTTGACAAAAACAATGACAAAAGAAATGTGTTTTCCTACTTGTTTTACCCACATGAACCCCATAATTTCTGCTAAAGAGATCTTCTTCGACACCACGAATTGAGTGTTGAAATTTTGCAAACTTGGTCACCTAGATATGGCAGAGATATATTCCAAATCTTATCTCGAATGGTTGTCTAAATTAATTTCAGTATCGCCTAGTTCGAACCCGTGGCCATGCGTATTTCTTTAAAATTCCTTATAAAAATGTGAATGAGCGTTGAATAAATTTCAAACAAGATTATAATTGTATTCTTATTTCATGGAACCATTAACAATAGAATTAATATTCATATATCTTTACTACCAATGTTTTCTCTTAGTATACATAATTGTATTCAGTCCACACAAAGAAGAGCCCAGTAAAACTCATACAAATCTTGTTGTGTCTATTTTATTCCTATTCTAACCCCTAGAATGACTCAAGTGACACTTAACTCCACAAATCATGTCGGGATCTTCTCTAACAATCCTAACTTCACTTAAATGATTTTTGACTTAGCAAATTATTATAGTATCACTTCTAAGAACCTCCCTAAACTCGTACAAGTTGACTTCAAGTCATTTTTCATCATGATGTGGCTCAAAAATAGCCTTAACAACTCATTAACCCCTATACCTTACCTATTCACTCCTTCTACAAACAAACTTCACTCTTACTACAAGAAATTACATCAATTTGAATTCAAATACGTTACATAGAAATGGAGGAAAACACATCCATTATCTAAAACACCAACACCTAAAATAATCATGATTTTCCATAAAAATGATGCTTCCTGCATCATACTACCAGAACAAAAGAATTGTCCTTCATTTTTTCATTTGTATCAGCTCCTCCACTCTTGTGCCCTACTTTAAAAGATCATTTTCAGTCATCCAAGTTGAATCTTCAACAATTTTGTCCTTCCACTTAATGATATATTGAAATTAGTCTTTATCCCTTGTCTTCTTGATGATCTTCTTGTCCAAAATCACCTCTGGTTGTCTTGGCATTTCCTTTGGCAATTTTTCTTCCCATGTTATTTCATGTTACTCATCTTATTTTTGCACTTGTACAGCAACTTCTTCTCCTTTGTATGGGTACAAATCTGCAACATTAAATATGGGAGAGATTCCAACTCCCTTAGGAAGTTCAAGCTCATATGCATTGCTTGAAAATTTTCTCAAAATTTTACAAGGACCAATTTTCTTCAACTTAAGTTTATAATACTCACCTTTAGGAAACCTTTCCTCTCTTAAATGTGCAAGAACAAACTCACTAACAATAAAACTTATCTCTCTTCTCTTCTATTCATCTCTCTTCTTGTACTTCATAGCATTTTCTTCAAGAGTCTTCTTTACCTGTTCATGCATATCCAACATAGCACTTGCAAAATCTTCTCCATCAGCACTCCTTGTTTCCATTTTCCCCAAATTTATGAGCTCATAAACACCTCTAGGATGCATACCATACAAAATCTGAAAATGACTCTTACATGTGCTTCTATTAGGAGAATCATTATAAGAAAATTCAGCTTGTGACAACACCAAATCCCATTGTTTTGGGTGTATACTCACCAAAATTCTCAATATGTTTCCAAGGCTTCTGTTCACAACTTTAATTTGACCATCTGTTTTAGGATGGTAGGCTGAACTGAAGCTTAAGTTTGTGCCCAAATTCTTCCACAAAGTTCTCCATAAATTCCCAACAAACTTAGTATCCCTGTCATATACAATGCTTCTAGGTAGACCATGCAATCTAACTACTTCTTTAAAGAAAAGATTAGCAAAATTTGTAGCATCACTTGTTTTTGTACATGGAATAAAGTGAGCCATTTTGGAAAACCTATCAACCACTACAAAAATGGAATCATGCCCTTTCTAGGTTCTAAGCAAACCAAGAACAAAATCCATATGTACAGAGTCCCATGGTCTACTAGGAATTGGTAATGGCTGATACAAACCAGCATTCTGGCTTCTTCCTTTTGCATGTTGACACAATTCACATCTCTCCACAAACTTATTCACATCATGACTCATACCTGGCCAAAAATAGTAAGCACTTAGCTGAGATAGTGTTTTGTCTTTCCCAAAGTGTCCTGCGATTCCACCATTGTGTTTTTCTTTCATCAGATTCTATCTCATTGAACTTTTTGGTATACATAGTTTTCTACCCTTAAATAATAGTCCTTTTTGGATCACTTAGTCCATCCATGGACTCCTATAAATTCAATAGGACTCATACAAGATCCATATTCATCCTTGAAATCAACATCCTCTTTGTACATTTCTTTCAAGTCATTAAATTTTAATATGCTTATTTGAGATTCTTGCATGATTAGAAATCTCCCGCTTAAGGCATCAACAAATTTGTTAGACTTCCCACTCTTATGATGAATAACAAAATTGAATCCTTGTAAAAATGCAATCCATTTAACATGTCTTTAATTCAATTTATGTTGATTACTAATAAATTGTAAAACATGTTATCTATAAACAAAACAAAGTCTTTTGGCATAAGATAGTGTCTCCATTTTTTCAAGGCCTATACAATGGCATAGGACTCCTAATCATAGGTTGAATACCTTTTAATTGCATCATCAAAGTTTCACTAAAGTAAGCAATAGGCTTACCTTCCTGACTTAACACTGCACTAATTGCATCCCCACTAGCATCACACTTAACTTGAAAAAGTTTAGAAAAATCCGGTAACACCAAAATTAGTTCCTTTGTTATCTTTTTCTTGAGAAAATGGAAACTCTTATCAGCTGCCTCGTCCATTGGAATGCTTTTAGAACCCTTAATGGTATCTACTATAGGAGCACAAATCCTTTGGAATTTCTTATAAATTTCCTATAGAAACTAGCTAAACCGTGAAATATTCTTACATTAAAAATAGTTTTAGGAGTAGGAAACTCAAGGATTGCCTTGATTTTCTCCTTATCCATATTCAACCCTTCTTTTGAAATCACAAAACCCAAATAAACCAGATCTTCCTTCAAGAAAGTGCACTTTTTGAGGTGAATTAGTAACTTCTCTTCATGCAATTTCTCATAACTAATCTCAAATGCTTAAGATGTTCTTCTTTTGTTTGACTATAAATCAAAAAATCATCCAAATAAACTATGAAAAAATTACTTGTGAAATCCTTAAGCACTTCATTCAAACCAAATGGCATAACTAGCCATTCATAAAGTCCGTCATTGGTTTTAAAAGCGGTTTTCCATTCATCACCCTATATAATTTTGATCGATAATAACCACTTTTCAAATCTATCTTGGAAAAATACTTAGCTCCACTTAAGAAATCCAACAAATCATCAATTCTAGGAAATGGGAATTTATACCTCATAGTAATCTTATTGATTGCTTTTGAATCTGTGCACATTCTCCATCCTCCATATTTCTTTGAACTCAATACTATAGGCACAACACAAGGAATAAATTTTTCTATGATTATCCCCTTCTCTAATAATTCTTTTATTTTCCTTTTGATCTCTTCATTTTCCTTTGGAGTCATCGTGTAAGCAGCCTTGTTTAGAAGATTAGCACCTGGAATCAGATCTATACGATGGATAATACTTATAAATTGAGAAGAATCATTAGAAAGATCATCTATCACATTATCCACAAAATCATTCAACATATCCTGAATTTCTTGAGGCAAATCAGCAAACTTGGTATTTGTAACAACACTTTTTGGCTTCCATACTAAAGAAAAATTTACCTCTTCTTGTTTCATTTGATGTAGAAAACTCCTTACCACTTAACATTAGCATTTTAGAAATTTATTTGAGCCTTCCTTGTCTTCTTGCAAAGGTTTGAGAACATGCTTCTTTCCATCCTTCTCAAAGGTATAGGTGTTATGCCTTCCATCATGCACTTCCCTCCTGTCATATTTCCATGGTCTTCCAAGAAAAATGTCATAAGTGTAGAAATTAATCTGATCTAATACAAAGAATCCATGAAATAGCTACAAACAATAATTGAAATCAACAACTCTATATTATATGTTTATTATACATTCACTATTTCATTACACTCCATTATATAGGAGATGTAAAATAACAATCCTTACAACAACATTTGTCTTCATGTACAACCATACACCCATATGGTTTCAACCTCTCACCAATATAATAATAAAACAATACTAATTGTTTTATTATTCTAACTTACTAACTTACCACATACTAACCACATTTTACATTTACTATTTACATTTACATAGTAAATGTACTTTCACTAATTTACCATAATAATAATTACACATGTAATTATTATTCACCCATACATACAAATGGAGCACTAAGATATATTTCCTAACATTCCCCCTTGTGCGAACATGGGGAAAACCTGCCTTATACTTGCACCTACTCATGATCTGATGATTTTACAGGATGATCATAAACCTAATGGATGGTTTTTCATAGGGTTGACCATAAACCAAAAATGATGGTTTTGCAATTGGTTTACCATAAACCAAAAAGGGTGATGGTTTTACATAGGGTTTACCAACAACCGAAAATGGTGGTTTTACAAGTGGTGTACCACAAACCAAAAGGGTGATGGTTTTGCATAGGGTTTATCAACAACCGAAAATGGTGGTTTTACAAGTGGTGTACCACAAACAAAAATGAAGGTTTTCAAGTGGTTTACCTACAACCACATCATGATATGCCAAGTATTATTCTTATCCTCATCACATCTCACCGAGGAATAACATAGGAAATTATCTTTGAAATATGTTGCTCATATATAGAAAATACCATAAATGTAGAAAACTAGAAATGGAACATTAAGATCATGTACCCCCTCAATGTGAAATTTATTTTATTCTCGCAAACCACAATAGGAACACTGTAACCAAACACTCTACCATAAATACAAAGAAACAACAAACGCATTTGTATAAAAAAATAATCACCCATAGGCGATATGGCCCGTCGTTGGTGGTGACGAGAGGTTGTTGAATGACCTCCAACCTCATGTGCCTCCTTCCTCCAAGAACTTCGCTTAGTATAGAAATTCTTCATAGTTATATTCAATTTCATCATTATTTGTTCATCTCTAGTTTCCCATTCTACAATTTTGTTTACATCTGTAGGTGCTTTTTCGTTTCCATCTACTATCCTCCATATATTTTTATTCATTAACTGTATCTGGATTTTTACTCTCCATGTATGGAATTTCAACCCATTAAATTTATCTAATGGTGTATCCATTTTTCTGAATCTAAATATCCAAAAAAATTGAATGTAGATTTGAATTACCTTTGATTCTCTGATTTCTTCAAAAAACAACAGTGATCAATGTGTTGTATAGTAAATTGCACTTTTCTCCCAAACGATAAACTGGGTTTTGCTGAAATTTTTACTGTAGCTTCCTGTATAATAAATAATTCTACGCACAAAATTTCGAAGAAACCCAAATTTCAAAACAAAAGTTACAAGATCTTCTTCGAGACAGATTTAACCTGCTCTAATACCAAATGTAGAAATTAATCTGATCTAATACAAAGAATCCATGAAATAGCTACTAGAAAATAATTGAAATCAACAACTCTATATTATATGTTTATTATACATTCACTATTTCATTACACTCCATTATATAGGAGATGTAAAATAACAATCCTTACAACAACATTTGTCTTCATGTACAACCATACACCCATATGGTTTCAACCTATCACCAATATAATAATAAAACAATACTAATTGTTTTATTATTCTAACTTACTAACTTACCACATACTAACCACATTTTACATTTACTATTTACATTTACATAGTAAATGTACTTTCACTAATTTATCATAATAATAATTACACATGTAATTATTATTCACCCATCATACAAATGGAGCACTAAGATATATTTCCTAACAATAAGCATCCATAGGCATAATATCAAAAATTATTTTATCCTTATAGCTCCTATTTGAAATTCTACTTTGTATTGTTCACTAACCAAAATATAATGTCCTTTTTGTAACCATGACACTTTGTAAGCTATAGGATGCATTACCCTTTTCAATCCAAGTTTCTCCACTATTTCTATTGAGACAAGATTGTTTGTGCTCCAACTGTCTATGATTACTTTGCAAAATTTTCCCTTGCTCTTACATGTAGTTCGAAATAAATTCTTCCTCCGAGTTGGTTCAATGAATTCCTTGTTTGGCTTGAGAAGAATACTCTTCATCAAGATTGATTCACTAACTTCTAACAAGCCTTCATGAACCTCTGACTCTTCCATTTCTTCCTCTTCTTCACCTTGAGTCACATGAGCACCTCTTTCTTGGTTGGTTGAAGGATTTTCAGGACACTCATAAGACCTGTGACCTACATATTTATTACATTTAAAGCACTTACCCAAGAATCTTCCTCTACCTCTTGGATATTGTCTTCTTCCTCTTGGTGCATAGCCTCCTCTTCAATTTTGTGATCTGCTAGGTTCCTCTTGATATGACTACCATTGTCTTCTATTTTCTTCCTGACCTCAACTTCGAAGGTTCGGCCTCTTCCTCTTGTATAATAAGTCTGATTTCTTGAAAGCTTCTCTTCAACTTTGAATGCCAATTGATAGGCTTCATCCACTGACTTAGGTGAGAGAATGCTGATTTCATCTAGAATTGTAAACTTTAGACCATTGAGGTATATGGCTACCTTCTCCAAGTCATCTTCTACTTGTCCTGCTCTTATATTCAATTTGTAGAATTCTTCTGTATAATATTTCATAGACATATCTCTCTACCTCAAGTTCTAGAGTGATCTAAACTAAGCGGCTTGATACTCTTTAGGTATGAACTTGGCTTTCATTTTAGTAATCATTCTATCTCAATCCTTAATTTTTCCTTTATTTTTTTTACTCTCTCCTTTTGCACTCCATCCCACCAAAGGGAGGCATGGCTCTTCAATCTGGTAACAAAAAATTTGACCTTCTGTCATCATCTATCTCTTCATATTCAAAATATTTATCCATGGCATCTATCCAATCAATAAGCTCCTCAGGCTTCAAACTTCCCTCATACATGGGAATATCCATTTTTGGTATAGAACTAGCTCCCACAATGGCTTTGAGTAGTCTATCTTCTACCCCTTCTGGTGGAGGTAATTCTACATTTACTTCCCCTCTTATTGTCTCTTCATCACTGACATCTCCCAGATCAAGACCTCTTCTCTGAGAAAATTCAATATCTTGCAACCTTGTTCTAAGGTTTCTAACCTCCTATATCAGCTAATTTTTCTTTCTAATTTCCTCTATAAACTGGGCTTGTATAATTCTTCCTCCAGCTCCTCTTCCTATGGCTATCATTGTCTATACTCTTGTCAAACAACTTCCTTCTCTATACTCAGTCTACACTCTTTCTTTCTAATGCTTCTTATAATGATTTTTCTTTCTTTCTCTTAATTTCTTGACTTGATCAAGTATTTATTTATGCTCAAATACCAATAAATTGATGCCAAATGGATCTCTCAGTTTTCATTCAATTAAAACAAAATTCTGAGCACTATCTTGCATGAATATTCTTCAACTAGCATGTGCTTCTTACCCCTATAGCATGTTCGTACAATCTTTACGTTTGTAGAGACCAAGGTATAACTCTTTTAGTTCTTAGATATCATATAAAAATTAAACAAGTTCTTATACTGAATTAATCTGAAATAAAGCATGTTAGCTCCTTTGTAAACTGAACTCGGAGCTCGTAGATCTCATTGA